>FR990010.1:1372500-2795000 GCA_905404265.1 Fabriciana adippe
ACCGCCTACAACCTCACAAAGTCACAAACTCACAAACTTATCTCTTTATAATATTAGTATAGATAAACAATCTTGTTTGAGTTCGAGTATCTACTCGTACATATGTATAACTTAAGCCAGCATCTCTCGATACCTATCAGTAATCTATGTGCTAATCCAAATCTTCTATATAATAAATTTCATTTAAATCTGTCAGCAATAGTACAAAATAAGACATTTTCCTAATGAAAATAAATAAATAAATAAATAAATTATAATATATAATTACATAATAAATAAATAAATAAATAAAATAAATAAATAAATTTCCTAATTCCATATTTCATTAATGTGCAGACTTTCCATCCTTACATACGCGGCTCAGACTTGGCCATTGACACTCATTGACATTTCAGCAGAGGTCTGCATCCTCGAGATCTGCCATTGAGCCATATTCTTAGAGTTCGTCTCTCAGATAGGATTAAAAATTCATTACCGCACTCCAAAACAACGCCGACGTCACTCACAAATCTGCTCAATTAAAATGGGGCTGGACACAACTACCGCATGTCTGATGAAATGTGGGTTGAATCATTTTTGGACCCCACAAAAAGTAAGATCCCACGGTAGACCCAGTCGCAGGTCGAGGGACGATATGGATGACTTTATAAAAGACTGGCAGGTCATCATCAGAAATAGAGCAGAGTGGAAGAAGGGAGAGACTTTTGCCCAGCAGTGGGACACTAACTGTTGAAAAAAAAAAAAAAAAACAAAAATAATTACCTTTTCCAAGTAAAGCAAACAGCCGTCACTCTTTATCCTGAGATGGTCCAGCGCGGCCGCCGCCGCCGCCGCCGCCGTGGAGTCGCTCGAAACTCGAGCCCTGAAAACAATTTTTTACATTTACGCGAATATTTGACATCACTACATATTATGAAATAAAGTTCCCTCAACGCGTCTGTCTGTCTGTACGTGATTAACTCAAAAAATACGGAACGGATTTTCATACGGTTTTCACCAATGGATAGATACATCCATACTCATAAAATTTCACATTTATAATATTAGTATAGATTAGCGGCTCACCCTCGCTTCGCTCGGGTTCGCCTCTAGACAAACAAAAAAAAGTATCCCACGGGAATCGTACATTTTTCCGGGATAAAAAAATAACCTATTTGTTATTCTGATATATGAACTATATTATTGTAAAGTTTCATTAAAATTCAAATAGTAATTTTTGTGCATTAAGCTGTATAAGTTATCCCACGGGAACTCTTTAATTTTCTATATTAGGGATATAAGGTATCACCATGCAACATTTTATTTAAATCAGTCCAATAGTTTCGGAGATTAGCCCGTACAAACAGACAAACAAAAAACAGACAGAGAAACAAAAAAATGTCAAAAATCTGAATTTATTCTATTTCTCTTCTTACATCACCCTGACACGGTTTTTAGCATTTTTTTTTCTATGTACAGACATTCGACCTCTACAGTTTTATTATATATATATAGATTATAGAGCTCCAGTACTACAGCACTAACCTCAGCCGCGGCTCGGTGTCGAGGCGCGCGAGCACGTAGCGCTGCACGTCGGCCGACACGTGCGCGCGCTGGAGCTCGTCCAGGATTATTTTGCGGAATCCTGGAAAACATATTTCATTATTAGTAATCGTGCAAAAAACTCAGAATACTTCTCTATCTTCTATATATAATTCTTCTGTACGTATGTCACTGAACTCCTCCTAAATGGCTGGATCGATTTTGACGAAATTTTTGAAATGAAAACTTGTACAGGCAGGTTTGTTTGTATGGGGAGTGAATTCATGTAAGTCGTCATCGACATGGTCACGTGACGTGTTAACGTTGGTTTAAATTCAAAACTAGATCCGTTAGGTAGCGCTGCAATCGGATTCTAGGATTTCGTGTGAAGACTGTGGTAAATACCGAACCGAGTTTTTTTTTGTTGTGTTCATCAAAAAAAGTTCAATTAAAATCAATATAGCCGTTCTGGAGATTATCTAGTATTGAAACAGATAGACAGACTGACATTTTTTTACTGACATCTAGACGAAATTAATTCATTTATACATTGCAAGTATAGATGATAAAAAAACTAATAAGTAAGTCACATTAGCTTGTAGCTTTCTTACGAGATGCTACATTAACTGACGTCACATCGTGGGAAAAATGGGTTTGCGTCCAAAAATAAGATAAAAAAAATAATTATACCTGAAAAGGTAATAGACCTATGACGTTCAATAAAATTATTATAATTGTTTTAATAATTCCATATTAAATATACGGTTGTTTTTAATTCAACTCTTTTAAAAATAAAATGTCAATTCATAAGCGCTCGTATAAATCTATTAGATAATATGTATTTCTCTGGTAGAACACTCATAGCAGGTTTGATCTCTTTAATATTACCCATCCTCCATATCCCTTTCATATTCTACCACCCGCTCCCGTATCCCCTACTTGTGTTGTAAGTATTGATTGCCCTCCCTTCCCCCCCCCCTTCCCCTCTCCCCCACCTCACCCGTGAACATCCTGGCGGTGTGCCTGGCGTGGCGGCGCGCGGTGGCCAGCAGCAGCAGCCAGTGCGGCAGCAGGTGCTGGTGGCGCGCCAGCAGCGCCGCCACGCCGCCCTCGCCGCCCTCGCCGCCCTCCCCGCCCTGCCCGCCCTGCCCGCCCTGGCTCTCTGTGCACACACAAGTGTTATATACTAGAGGCTCACCCTCGCTTCGCTCGGTTTCGCCAAACAAAAACAAACCTATTCCACGGGAACCGTACATTTTTCCAGAATAAAAAGGAGCCTATTTGTTATTCTGATGTATGAACTATATTATTGTAAAGTTTCATTAAAATCCAATCAGTAGTTTTTGTGTAATAAGCTGTATAATTTACAATAGGTTTTTAACTATCCCACGGGAACTCTTTCATTTTCAGAGATAAAAATTATCTTAAGATGTTGACCGGGGATATAAGGTACCACCATGCAGAATTTCATTTAAATCGGTCCAATAGTTGCAGAGATTAGCCCGTACAAACAGACACACACAAACAGACAGACAGAGAAACAAAAAATTTGAAAAAATCTGGATTTGTTCTATTTCTCTTCTTAAATCCCCCTGAATCAGTTTTTAGCATTTTTTTCTATGTACAAACATTCGACCTCTACAATTTTATAATATGTATAGATATAAATAGATTTTTGGTTCCCGACGATTCGAATACTTTACAACAATCATGGTCACTAACTAAGGCTAAGAGAGACTAAGGTTTTCGACGTCTCAAAAGTTATTATATAGTTGTTAAAGACAATCTTAAATATTCCAAAAGCAAAGAATATTATAAGGTACATTTATTTCTTACAAATTTATTGCAAAACTTTGTGGGTCTATAAGAAAATATTATTAATAGCAATTCAAAAAACACAAAAGATAACAAAACATACCAAATATCCAACTCACCTGTCGTCACACCCTCATCAATCGCATCGACCATCAAGAACAAACACTGTTTCGGCGGATCAATCTCCAACAGAGGAAACAAAATGGCCTTCTTAAAACATTCATCAGGATTCTTATCTAAATTCTGAGGTAAAAGAGACTGTTGTATCTCCGTTTCAGACAATAATTTCTCATAATACGCATTAGCTATCAAAGTTCTTGGATTCACAGGTAAACTTGGTATAGGCGGTGGCACATCTTCTGTTTCTGCTCTCTTCTTCTCCAACAACTTCTCTATATCAGTCTGTATATCATCTTTTGGGACGTTCACTATATTGGTGTATTCTGGCAGTTCTTCTTTATTTGGGGGCGTTTCAGATTTCTTTGGAGAACTCTCAGCCGAGGTCGGTTTTAAGTCACTTTTGTTTGGATATCGAAAATTGGCGATTGGTATCCTCGATTTTGGTGGGCTATTGCCTATTTCTTTCGATTTTTCCTCCTCCTTCGCTTCAGTCGATAGACTTTTCTGTAACACAGATGGCTTTTTCTCAGACAGAGGTTCAGAACTTTGTCTTAGAAGTCTTGAGTTTCGCATTTCTTTAGACTGTCGCTGAGATATGTTGCGGAGGAAGAGGTTTTCGTGGTTTTCGTACAGACGAAACTCGTTTTGGTCTTCGCATGCTTCGGTTACGAACGGGTTAGTTGGTTTCACGCTCGATCTGGGCAAGATCTCTGGCACCTGTTTTTAAAAAAAACCAAATTATATATGTATCTCCATTATGTATTATAATTTAAGGATTCGGAGAAAAAAGACGACTTTGTGTTTGTCCGATCTAATCTCAGAAACTACTGAACAGATTTTCATACGGTTTTCACCAATAGAAAGAGAGTTTATCTAAGAAGCTTGTACGCTATAATTTGTAAATGATTGATGATGATTTAAATATCATAGTTACGCTTTTTTTAACCGAATATCACCGAAATAATAACTGAAATAAAAATATTATTTACGGTCCTTGTTAAATGTGCAGTTTCAACTCAATCTGAAGTTTTGTAGTGGGTGAAAATTGCGTTTATAGATAGATAGAACATAGATACATAGATGGATATATAGATACAAAGATAGATATAGAGATACATAGATACATAGATATATACATAGATGCATAGATAGATAGATCGATACATAGATAGATCGATACATAGATAGATAGATAGATAGATCGATACATAGATAGATCGATAGATAGATAGATCGATACATAGTTAGATAGATAGATAGATAGATAGATACATATATAGATAGATAGATCGATACATAGTTAGATAGATAGATAGATACATATATAGATAGATAGATAGATAGATACATAGATAGATACAGGTGAAGCAAATAAAAGCGTGTTAAAAACCAATTCAACCCCAACAGTGTTACTCCCTTACATCCTGAGCACTAAGCGGCGCGTCGGGCGCGTCGGGCGCGCAGCCGCGGCACGCGTCGCTCTCCGCCGAGCGCTGCGCGCGCGCGCTCGCGTCCTCCTCGTCCGTGCGTTGGTCTACGGAGACAGACATACATTATTTATTTATTTATATACTAAAAATAACATATAAAATAGAAAACAGATACCATGTGTACAAAGGATGACTTATCTCTTTAAGAGATCTCTACCAGAAACCCTCGAGTGTAAAAAAATAATAATTATTATGAGGTGCGGTGTAGGTACAAATAACAAACAAACATATATATATATATATATATATATATATATATATATATATATATATATATATATAAATCCAAATAAATAGTTTTATTTAAAATGTCAAATATTCGCCTAAATCTAAGAAAATATTATTATGTGATGGCTTGTCAAAACTTGGCAAGCGTGTAGATTGCGGCATTACGAATTAAAACAAAGCATAATCCATTAATGTAAAAAATCACATGTATGTATACAGCCCTTTTTAGCGTCCCACTGCTGGGCACAGGCCTCTCTAATACGAGGGGGATCAGGCCATAGTCCACCACGCTGGCCAAGTGCGGGCGGACTGAGCATGTCTTTCGAAAACTTCCTAAGTTCTCTCAAACATGCACGTTTCCTCACGATGTTATCCTTCACCGTGAGGCAAGCGGTAATCATGTTAGAAATGATTCGCACATAAAAATATCAGGGATGCAAAACCCGGGATTTGAACCCGCTTCATTCGGTTTACCAAGCAAGCTCGTTACCACTGGGCTACCACAGCCTAAAAAAGAACAAAAAATATATAATATTGCCATACCTTCACTATCAGCCAATAGTGGCTTCGAACTCTCTTCCCCATCGTCCCCCATATCTTTGAAACGCTGTATTAAGTTCTCTTCTGTGGTCGAATTTCTTCTGAAACAATGTTTATATTATAATATTGTTAAATATCTACATTTCATTAACCGACTTACAAAAAGAGGTACTTAATTCGGGTACTTTATGTTTGTTTTTTTTTTCATATAAAGACTATTTACTATATAACTGTCGTCGGTCTAATGGCTAACATGTGCCGTCGCAGATCGCAGTTTTGGGTTCGATTACCGCGTCGGGTCAAGAGCAGTGGATGATTATAATATCTACCGCGTGACAAAAAGTATTCAGAAAGACATTATTATTACTTTAAAAATCCTAATTCCATGACCATTTGAAACAAATCCCCTACCTATTGCTATTAGGCGTGCCATCGGGAGACTGTTCTCTCTCGGGCTTCGCGTGAGAAGAATGACTTAGGATTTGCATCGCCAGAGACCTGATGAACTCGCCTGGACGTTGGCTGGTCTCCCCTGGACCCTGGGAATCAAAGGAACCAATATTATATAAACAAAAGTTTGTAACTTTAGGTAAAAAGTAATATTTAATAATAATATCCCCAAAAAATAATTACTCAACTTCTTTTAACGTCCAACTGCTGGGCACGGTTGCCCCAAATGCGAGGGGAAATTGAAAAGTGATAACTGTATCAAAATAATAACAGGTGGTACATATATATATATATATATATATATATATATATATATATATATATATATATATATATATATATTATTTTTACTCTGTGGTTAGATTTATATTATAGTAATAAGTTGTCTGTGTAAACAATAGATATAAGATTAGTTATGGGACAGGACTTAATCAATGCTCTGTACATTAAGGTTAATTAATAAAATAAATAAATAAATTGTGTAATGTGTCTCACTGAAGATATAACAAAGTGTAATCTTATAACTAAATTTTACTTATAATTAAACCAAAAAAGAGACTCAAGCAGTAATTTTTTGTTGAAGCAAAAAAAGAATCGAATCAACATACCTGTAAGAAATGCCTGGCCAACAACCGCCTGTTCAGCGCTCGCTGTTGCCTCGCTTGAGGCCCGCTGCCTGGTTGACTTAGTTCTTGACATAGTGCTGTTTTCCCACTGCCTGCGTCTCCTGGAAAATTATTTTATAAAAAATGTTTATAGTGTAATAATTTTTATTCGGTCCCGAGGGATATGTATTAGGGTTTATGCACACGATGACTTTATAACGCGCTGTCGATGTGTACTTATAGCGCGTTTGTATCACATATGTGTACGAACTCAAATGATCTGCAGTTTTTAAGTTTACTCACATAAAATATGGTACATAATGGTATAACATTACATAATTCTTCTAGAACAAATTCTTCTAAATCTTCCAAAGCTTACCAAGTATCAACGCTCCAGCGGTTTTGCTGACTGCCCTCTGTTCCAAACAGTGTGCTATTTTCTGGAACACCCATTCCCTGCAGAAAAACTTCCTTTTGTCCACGGATATCATTTCCGAAACGCGTTGCGCCGACCCAGATTTGCGCACAGGACGATCTTTTTCACCGGTTTTTGGTGTTATAGGGCTTAATGGTGACCCTGGAATTGTATTAGAAAACATTAAGTTCATATACATATGTATGTATGTATTCAGCCCTTTTTAACGTCCCAGTGCTGTGCACGGGCCTCCCTTCAATACGAGGTGAATCAGGCCATAGTCCACCACGCTGGCCAAGTGCGGGCGGACTTCACATGTCTTTCGAAAACTTGCTAGGTTTTCTCAGACACGCAGGTATATACATATAATTACTTAAAAACCGGCCAAGTGCGAGTTGGACTCGCGCACGAAAGTTTCGTTACCATTATCTATAAAAACGGCAAAAAATCATGTCTGTTGTATGGGAGCCCCCCCTTAAATATTTGTTTTGTTTTAATTTAATTATTTATTTTTAAAGTGAATATATACCTAACTAAATATTCTGTGAATATTTCAAGCGTCTGTCTACCTGTTGCAATTAATATCGAGCAAAAACGAGCAAAAGAATCACGTTTGTTGTATGGGAGCCCCCTTAAATATTTATTTTATTCTGTTTTTAGTATTTGTTGTTATAGCGGCAACAGAAATACATCATCTGTGAAAATTTCAACTGTCTTACTATCACGGTTCATGAGATGAAAACAGACAGACAGACAGACAGACGAACGGACAGCGGAGTCTTAGCAATAGGATCCCGTTTTACCCTTTGGATACGGAACCCTAAAAATGTAAAGATGCAATTAGTTCTTATCAAAATCGATCGAAAATACGTTTCATCCTTTATTCTTATTATATATGTAATGAAAAATGGAAAATTTCTGCAAAGCTGTGCCTATTTCTAAAAGAGGTTTAGATTTGAAAAAAATATATAAATATAAAGCTTGATTGATGATGATTGACACCAAATTGGATAATTATGTTTTTTTTGTGTTTGTTATTGTCAGGACAAGTTTTTTTATAAAAGAAAGTGAAAAGAAAAAACAATTTTACTAAAATAAGTTTTTTTTTAAATCTCATGATATGAAAAGTGAGTGAGTGAAATAGTCCCGGAAATCATCTCTTAAGAGGGTGAGAATGGGGATGAAAATTTGTTGGGGAAGCAAGCTAGGGACGAACCCGAGCGAAGCAATGGTGAGAAGCCAGTAATTAAGTCTAAAGATCTGGCGAGAATATATATTTCGATGTAGGAATCGAAAAGAGATACGTGGAGAATAGAAAAAAAAACTCAGCGGTTTGAAACCTCAGCTCACTGGCGAAACGCCAAGGAATGAAACCTGAATGTATCTTCATGCTATACTTCACTAACATTAATAAATGAATGATAAACATATATATATAAAAAAAAAAATTTTAAAAATAAATAACTTACCATCAAAGTCAAAATCCCTATCTCTATCCCTGTCCCGCTCACGTCGATACTCTCTCGGTTCTCGGTCGCCGGGGAACCCCCTATGTCGATCTGTTGGTGTTCGATCGTGTCCGCGCGACGATATTTCATTCAGAGGAAGAGATCTGTAAAATTAAAAATGTTAATTGTAATTGATTAAAATATGATATACCATTTTCTGAGTGTGCTTTAGACGGGGTAGATTATGTTGGGTTTTAGTAGGTGGCTTTTCTAGCCGGTGAGTCCCACATTTTCGGAAAATCTTAATGAAATAGTTATTATTATCGATACAGAGGCCGAATCTATAGTTTTTAGAATTTTTATCTGTCTGTCTGCCTATGACCGCATCACGAGAAAACCACTGGACAGATTTTGATGCAATTTCGTATGATGATAACTGGTTATTCGTGTCAACATATAGGATACTTTTTACTGCGAGAAAATATCTCATCTCTGAGAAATCTATACTAAACGTTAAAAAGTACCTAACTAGGGACGAACCCGAGCGGGAGCGAGGGTAAGTCGCTTTTTGTCTATATAGATAGATATATAAAATATTTGAAGTGTATGTTTGTAATGTCGAAATATTTTTTATTAAATGCCTATGAAATTTATATACGGTACTTATATGAAAAACAGAATCTTTAAACTTTTTTTTTCTATCTGTCTGTCTGTTTGTTCCGACTAATCTCCGAACTCAACCGCAGAAATAGATCAAAGATAATTATATAAGTTTGCGTGGTTACATAACTTAGAAGAGTTGCTTCTGAAAGGTCATCTTACATAATAAGTATACACTTTAAAGGGCAGCAAGTGTAATTATGGATGGTTTCATAGAAAAGCTCTAATACACGGATATGCTTTAAATGCTACACTAAATACATAGAGTGAATAAACAAAATTTAGAAACGTAAACAGATATTACTGCATCATGGATGCGGATTTTCATTATTTTTATTAACCAACGAAACAAAAGGAGGTTCTCAATTCGACACGCATATTTTTTGTCTGACCACGCATAACTTTTTACAGTGTAGTCCAATTTCGATAATTTTTTTATTGGATACCTCAAAGTTCGTCCCATTTAAATTCGGAAAAAAAACCACCCCTAAGTGTAGAAAATAGGTGATGATTGATTTTTCACGTACTGTATTTTTAAAATACATTCTTCTTACTTTGCTACTACTATGTCTACACTAAAAATGGAAAAATAAAATTTTTTTAAAAAGAAAATAAAAGCCGACTTCAAAAAAAGCACTCAAAAGATAAGTGTAAAAAATAAGTAAAAATAAGTGTAAAAAATAAATGATTGATAGTTTTCATTTACTATAGACACCTAATCAGATAGTTTCGAAGTCAATTTGTATCGGCTGGCACCGACTTCGAAAATATTTGATTTATAGGTATCTATAGTAAACGAAAACTATAAATCAGTTATTTTTTACTTTTTAGTGCTTTTTTTAATCGTTTTTTATTTTGTAAAAAAAAGTTTTTGTATAAGAAGGAAGCAGTATTTAAAGATATTTACGAAACAATAAAAAAAAATGAATAGTTGCAATAACTTTGAAATCACTTTAAAACTCTCTTTT
The DNA here is from genome assembly GCA_905404265.1 of Fabriciana adippe. NCBI lineage: Eukaryota > Metazoa > Arthropoda > Insecta > Lepidoptera > Nymphalidae > Fabriciana > Fabriciana adippe. The sequence goes on from FR990010.1 coordinate 1,382,761, forward strand.
TTTCCCAAAAGGGGTTTTTTCTTTTTTATATAACACTACCCTTGAATAATATATTCACTTCAAAATATTTACGAAATCATAATTGCATTAGAAGTCATCGTTCTAATTATTTCTGAGAATCCTGGAAATAGGTTCTATTAAAAAAAAACTTTAATCAAATCATATCCTACTAATATAATAAACGCGAAAGTTTGTAAGAATGTATGTTTGGATGTATGTTTGTTGCTCTTTCACGCCAGAACGGCTGAACGAATCTGAATGAAATTTGGCACACATATAGATTTTAGTCTGGAATAACACATAGGCTACTTTTTATCCCGGAAAAATGTACGGTTCCCGTGGGATAGGTTTGTTTTTATGGCTGGCGTGGGATAGGCTAGTAACACAGATAAAGTAAAACTGACCTTAAGTTAACACGATGTTCTGCTTGCCTCACAGCAGAATGCCTGTGCTGCTGTTGCCTCATGTTCACTTGGTTTTGCCTCAAATATGCTTCAACTTTGCCTTCATTTGAATCAGTTCTATTCTGAACCCTCTTCGATCTCGTCTCATCTTTTCTCCTCGACTCCCTCTTCTCCATCTTTTCTATCCTACTTTCCATGGGGGCGTTAAGCAATTGAATATTCCCACCATGATTATAATTTAGAGGATCAAACTCTCTCCCAGAATTGGGGGCTCGAGGTTCTCTCGAACTGCTGCCTTTCGAGTTTTTCGATCGGAACTGTGATTTAGGTAGTACTTGACTATATATTGGCATGTTCGACATCTTAAACTAGCTTTGGTTAGAAAAAATAATTTCAACGCCTTTTAGGGCAACCCTCCGGGCTACTTTGGTTAATTGACACTATACTAGAGGAACGAATTTGTTTTGAAAAGTTTTTTTTTTTATATTAAAATAGGTATATTTACGTAGATCGTATCACATGAGTGAGGTTCGAAGGAGATTCTAGTCATTCTAGATGTATTGGGTTGGTATTTGTTTCTATGTTACTTGATGACTCATATTGATTTACAGCGCTGCTGGTTTACCTGAAAAAAAAAGAAAAATGGAAAAAATAAAAAATTGTTACACTTACGCAAATATTTAACATATACTAATATTATATAAAGGAAAGATTTTTTTTGTTTGTTTGTTTGTATGAGCTCCGAAACTACAGAACTGATTTAGATGTTTGAGAAGAAGATAGTTTGAGACCCTGGGAAGGACATAGGATAGTTTTTATCCCGGAGATCGTCTCTTAAGGGGGTGAAAATGGGGATGAAAGTTAATATGGAGAAGCAATCTAGGGATGAACATGAACGAAACTAGGATGAGTCGCTAGCTTTAATTAAAACGATTATATCATGATGGAAGGAGAGACATAACATTTGCTGTAAAGCATTCGAACTAAAATTGAACACCAATAATGTCCAAAAAAATCGACAAAAATAACATAGTGCAGTGCAAAAACAGCTCAAGACAGCACTGTGTTTTCATCTTTTCGCAATAATTGCTTGAGAGGCAGATCAAGATGTTCATCACTGAACAAGTACATCACAAAAAACACAGCCCCATTTTCCTTATAAAACTGACATTCAATAAATGTTACTGCAGATAATATTTAAATTTATTTATTTTGCTTTACAGCCTTTACGTAAAATGTCAAGTATATATTAGTATTGATTTTACAGAGATATTTTCCCTCAGTAAAAAGTATCCTATACGTTGATCCAGACAACCAGCTATCATCATACCAATTTCATCAAAGTCTGTCCAGGGGTTTTTTCGTGATGCGGTCACTGACAGACAGACAGACCGACAGACAAAAATTCTAAAAACTATAGATTCGGCTTCTGTGTCGATAGTGTCTATTTCAATAAGATTTTCCAAAAAATATTTTATGTACAGATTCGGCTTAGTTACAATTTTATTATATGTATAGGGGTTATTTAGGCGCTAGTTAGTAGCCAGTGGACGCCCTATTTAAAAAAATCTAAACAAAACATAATCTAGGTCTCTGCCCTAGGTCTTGTTCTCAATATCTTTTCAACCCTTTAATGGAAGTGTAAAGATCGTGTCAACATAAAAACCATTGAAGTGTCACTCTATACACTTCAAAGAGTCCAGTACGTTTTTCCTATGGGGTAGTTGACAATGAACCCCATAAGATTACGGGATCATTTCCTGAAGTATTTTTATTTTTTCTAATTACTATAAATGTGTGAGCGTGTTAATTTTTCTTTCATTCACGCAGCGTGAAAGTGAAGAAATAAACGTGATTGTTTTCCTCAGAGCAACTCGTAGCTTATAGAGACTGAGGTAAACAATACTAGGTACATACATCATGATGTTTCTATGGTGATCTTATCTATTTTATTTAGGGTATGTGTCAACTTTTTGCTTAATTTTTGCCTAATGCTTTCTACTCTTTCTTCTAATTATGTGTTTCTTATTTGTGGAAACTCAACTGGTAAATGTGTGTGTTTTCTTAATGTAAATTGTATGTTCTATAATACTGTTTGTTTTTCTATAATAAATAAAAAAAATAATAATAATTAAAAAAATAGGTAAAAAGTACTAAATATTGTTGTATGGGAGTTTGTATAGAAATCCCATATGTTTAAAGTTAGTGAACAAAAAATGGAAACAATCTTCCTAGTTAAGAATTACTTTTTCAGTTCAAAGATCTAAGCAGCATCCTCTGGGGATGAAAATTATGAGATGATGTGATTAATTTAAACAATATCTATATATGAATAGGCAAAGGCAAAACAGTTCAGTACCTTTTTCTCCGTTTGTCAAACGAAGTTTTTTTTGTTTAGTACTTAGTAGTCATTGACGAGCTTTAGTTTTATCATTTTTATTTTTATTTTAACAGTTATTTTTTTATAAATAATAAAAAAATATGTTGGGCGATTAATACACAGCACCATCTAGTTCCATGGTAAACTACGAGGTTTATGTTATGGATACCAGATAGTTATTATACTACAGATATATAATTTTAAATACATACATATTATAAATATAAACACCCATGACTGGAATACAAACATTCGTGCTCACCACACAAATGAATGCCTCCAGCGGGACTCGAACCCAAGTAGGATCACCATAAACTGAGCCAAACGTGTCGTGTTTTCGTCAAATTTTCAATAAATATTATGGTGAAAATTCAACTTCTCGGCGAACACTATTATGTTAAACACATAAATAAACAACGCGAGCAGAACCGCGGGGTATCACTAGTTAAACAATAAATCCAGCCTCCAGCCTCTTATAGAATAAAAAAAGTTTAAACAAAAAGAGTATAGCTTACGTCTCTAGTCCTCAGAATAATCCCATGCTATAGTACCTTTTATTTAGAAACCGACCTTAAGCCTATAGAATTAAAGTTCATTTTACATTTTTATGGTGTTCGCCTAAATGAATTTCCTTCTTAATTCTCAATTACCGGAAGCCCGTAGTGGATCAATTTAAAAAAACTTTGTCTCTCTTTGCCAATTTAAACCTTATTTATACTTAGTTAAAGTTCAAAATGAGTATTGATAAACATTCGCTAATAAAAATAAAAGCGCTGTCCGTCTGCACTCTGTGTCTTAATAAAATACTTAAGCACTATAAGTAAGAAAAAGCTTCAATAAACGAAACCGATTAGGCTATTCGCTAATGATTGACCGATTTTAAAAAAGCAAGGTTATGACTTATGATCTAACAATAAGTCCTCTAATGGGATGTAAGTACATGCATATGTCATATATGTACTTACACTGAGTGTGTACATATTTATAATATGTACATATGTATTTAAAGTTATATATGTGTAGTGTATCAACTATCTGGTATCCATAACACAAGCCTCGTAGCTTACCATGGAACTAGGTGGTGCTGTGTTAATGTCCCAACTTATTTATTGACTGGTGTCATAAATGCGAACCTTCATGCTGAACAAATTTGGATAAAGTTCAATATACAGATACACCCGGTGGTAAAGCGCTGGTTTGGGAAACCTAGTGAAGCGGGTTCAAATCCCGCGACTCGAACTGCTGATATTTTCATGTGTGAATCATTTCTAACATGATTACCACTTGTCTTACGGTGAAGGAAAACATCGTGAGGAAACCTCTATGTCTGAGAGAACCTAGCAAGTTGTCGAAAAACGTGCTCAGTCCGCCCACACTTGACCAGCTTTGTGGACTATGGCCTTATCCCCTTCGTATTGAAGTGAGGGCCGTGCCCAGCAGTAGGACGTTAAAAAAGAGCTAAATACACCTGATAAGACCTAAATAAAATATAAGCTACTATTAGTAGCCTATCTGTTACTACATTAGCGCCAGCTACATAATATTACTGTAAGTCTGTACTCTGTAGTTATCTATACAAATAAATAAAATTGGACTGCCTGTTTGTAATGTTAAAATAACAGCTTTTTACTAAATGCATATGGATGTATACACGGTGCATATACCGAAACAACATTTTTTACAATTTTTGTCTGTCTGCCTGTCTGTCTGTTTGTTCCGGCTAATCTCCGAAACGGCTAGACCGATTTTGACGGCACTTTCACTGACATATAGCAGATGTTATAAGGAGTAACTTAGGCTACTTTTATTTTAGAGAAAAATAGGTTCCCACGAAAAAAAAATTAAAACCAAAAAAAATCTATCGAGGGACGAACCCGAGCGAAGCGAGGGTGAGTCGCTACTACATACATACATAAATGGTAGCTATTAGTTATTCCGTTATTTAAATAGGACCAAATTCTCTTGTTCCCTTCGAGAATGTAGTTTAAAATCGATACCAAATTTGGTACAGAGTAAAAAAACAAACAAACAAACAGACAAAAAATCAAATAAGTAGAAAAGTAGTAAAATCCAACCACATTGGATCGCTACTTGAAAATAAAACTACCGTTTCCGAGAGATTAATCGACAATGTAACTTAGATGTATTGGTTTAAAATGCATTTTGCACTGACATAGGTACGGTGCACTAGATTTCACCCACGCGGTATAGGTTTCGAAATATTGTAATGATTGAAAATAATTTCTCCTTGAATACCTACATGTTATTTTACTTATATATAAAAACTTAAAGATAATGTCAGATTGTATGTAAATCACAGATATACAAAGAAACAGCAATATTTAAGTACAGGGAAACTTACACATTTTAGTAGGTATATGACATGACACATGTTGGCATTTTAAATAATACTATTTTTTCAAGGTCTTATTTAGACTTATGGTTCTCGTAGTTTCGAATGCTTACAGCAAACTTGGTTACGGGAGAAACGACCAGTCTCTCCAAAAAATAGTTTTATTCAAAACTAGCAGAACTCGCGGCTTCACTCGCGATCAAACTACGAAAAATACTAAATTTCATGCAAATATGTTCAAGAAATAAAAAGTTTCATACAAACTTTTATCCCATATTTCACTCTTTGAATAATCCTTCCTTAATGGATGCCTAAGTCATAAGAGAAATACGTGTGCGAAATTTTAAGTTTCTAGCCCTAAGGGTTTGGCCTGTGCGTTTGTTTAAAACTTTCATCACCTATTTTACCCTCTTAGGGTTTGAATTTTAGAAAACGCTGAAATACATAATTCATTATTTTTAACCGACTTCCAAAAAGGAGGAGGTTATCAATTCGTCGGAATCTTTTTTCTTCCTTTTTTTTTATGTATGTTCACGGATTACTCGAAGACGGCTGAACCGATTTGGAAAATTCTTTTTTTGTTTTAAAGGGTATTCTTCCCCGGTGGTCCCATATAAATTTTATCGAAATCGGTCAAGCGGTTTTTAAATAAATGGCTAAATCAAATATGTTTTTATTAATAAAAATCTTTCTTCTTATAAATTACTAGCGACTCACCCTCGCTTCGCTCGGGTTCGTCCCTAGCTTGCATTAAATCACGATTGATCAGTTTTCGACCGGAGAGGAAAAATGATTAAATTACTAAAATGGCTATTAAAAAATAAGGGTTGATCGTAGAAGGGTGAAAATTGAGGATTGTATGTATTTTTGTATGTTGTATCATAAAAAAATAGAAATTAAAAAATTTGTCTAAAAAATAAAAAATAAAAATTTAGGGGTGGACTACCCCTAACATTTAGGGGGATGAAAAATAGATGTTGGCTGATTCTCATAGATACCGGATAAGCACAAAAAATTTCATCAAAATCGGTCAAGCCGTTTCGGAGGAGTATGGCAACGAAAACTGTGACACGAGAATTTTATATATTAGACAAATTACCTGCTTATTACGTCTACACTAAAAATGGAAAAATAAAAACTTAAAAAAAAATAAAAACCGACTTCCAGGCACTGAAAAGTAAAAAATAACTAAACAGGGGTTTTCATTTAGAATAGATACTTAATCAGATATTTTCGAAGTCGGTGTGCTTTGATTTGTATTGGCTGGCAAACCCCTGTTTAGTTATTTTTTACTTTTCAGTGCCTGGAAGTCGGTTTTAATTTTTTTTTTTAAAGTTTTTATTTTTTTGCCGTACTCAATTCATATGAAATTTCATGCAAATATGTCCAAGGAATAAAAAGTTTCATACAAACTTTCATCCCCTATTTCACCCCCCTGGAGGTTGAATTTTGAAAAATCCTTTCATAGATGCCTACGTCATAAGAGAAATACGTGTGCGAAATTTTAAGTCTCTAGCCCTAAGGGTTTGGCCTGTGCGTTAATACATCAGTCAATCACTTTTGCCTTTTATATATATAGATGTCAAATATTCGCGCAAATCTATGAAAGTATATTGGCAAATGGCAATGTATTCAGCACTTTTTAATGTCCTACTGCTGGGCACAGGCCTCAATACGAGGGGATCAGGCCCACCATGCTGGCCAAGTGCGGGTTGGCGAACTTCCCATGTCTTTCGAATTGGCAACACTAGTAATAAAATAAAAAAAGTTTTGCCCCACGTTGAATTTCAATCCGGTTACTTCAATTCACTTGTCAGATCGCCGCAAATGTGACAAACCTTTGGATTTATCCGGTTTTAATCCTTATTTTTTTTATTATTTAAACGCGAAAATGTCTTCATTTTTTTTTTTGATTTCCGTACATCTTATTGATAGCTAAAGGGTGAAACTACTATTACTTAATATTTACGTTAGGTTTATCGATACCTGCTCAGAACAACATCGTAACTTAGTATTGTAGCAATTTTAATTTAAACTTAAAATATATGACAAAATTAATTACCATTTTTATATTGTCTCAATACTGAGTTACAAAGTTTGACAACACGTTTGGCACAGTTTGTAGTTACCCTACTTACTGTGCAAGGCGCCAGCGGTCGCGGGTACGAGTCCCGCTTGGGGGCATTCATTTGTGATGAGCACGAATGTTTGTACTCCAGTCATGGGTGTTTATATTTATAATAAGTATGTATTTAAAGTTATATATTATGTGTAGTGTATCAACTATCTGGTATCCATAACACAAGCATCGTAGCTTACTATGGAACTAGATGGTGTTGTTCATTTCTTAAGGCGATATTACTTAAGATATAGTTCCCGCGGAATTAATCTAAGAATAGTCCCCCCTCCCCAAGTAAAATGTCTCTGACATACGAACAGACAGATAGAAAAATTATAAGGGTTCCGTTTTTTCCTTTAAGCTACAGAACCCTAATAATCAAAATTGTATAAAAAATTGCTTTTACACAATCTTTATTGCAATAGCAACCCATCATAGCGTACAATCAGTGTGAAGGTAGTTATTAACGCACAAAATTTTATTGAACTACTAGTGACTTACCCTCGCTTAGCTCGGGTGCGTCCCTAGGTACGTTTCAATTTTTTTGAGCGAAATCCTAATTCTTTTTCTAAAATAAAAGTAGCCTAAATTACTCCTTATATCAGCTATCTGCCAGTGAAAGGCCCGATAAAATTGGTTCAGCCGTTTCGGAGACAGACAGACAGACAAAAATTGAGTTTTTCTTAGAAGTACCGTATATAATTCCATATGCATTTAGTATAAAGCTGTTATTTTGACATTACACACAGACACTTCAATTTTATTAATCTGTATAGATTTCGATAAAAATCATAAAACCAATCAAATTGCATAACTGATATACCTATTATTAGAATTTACTTGACATTATAAGCGAGTGGGCAGATGTGGGATGATAAATGAACTTCCGCCATACCATATAAATAACATGACGTGGGTAAAAATTATAACGTCGAATTATAATCAATAAGTATTAGAACAACTAGCGGTACGTTTTAACAGTTAGAGATTCCCATACAGAATAAACAGTTCAGAACTTTTTGATTTTCCAGCTGTTTTTTTTTTTTTGTTTTCGCTATTTTTTTTATATTTAAACCACCCGGGTGTGTCAGCCCCCAACAAAAAAAAAGAATTATTCAAATCGATCCAGCCGTTTTTGTATTTTAGCGAGACTAACGAACAGCAATTGATTTTTATATAGATAGAAGATTTATTTATAGATTCTAAATTATACATCCATAAATGGTTTATCTTAGTAAAACCTTATAATTATCCAAGTAGGGGGGTTTTAAAGTGTACAAATGTATGCACAAAAACAAGTAGGTACACTCTCTAGCCTATTCCTGTCACTCAAAATCCGGAAAGACGACGTATTGACAGACGGCTTTACATGCTCTCTGAGGCAAAAGGGTGTAACATCACTAAACTCAACTCATATCTGTTACTGAGAATTTCTTGACAGAAAAACCCAATAACTATACTTGGCTCGACCCAAAAATAGAATCCCTAAACTTCTATGTCTGTAGTTGTATATACCGACCACTAAGCTGTTAGCTTAGAAAGTTAAATCTATGCATATAATAAAATTCTAAGGCTAATTCTGAGGTGAATCTGTACATTAAACATTTTTTGGAAAATCTTATTGAAATAGTCGTTATTCAGAGGCGAAATTTTTGTCTGTTACCGTATTACGGAAAAAAGAATATTTAATGAAATTTGGTATGATGATAGCTGGTTATCCGGGTCAACATATAGGATACTTTTTACTGCGGGAAAATATCTCATCTCTGAGAAATCTATACTAAACGTTAAATATACATATTAGACACACGTCATTCCTTTTCTTTAAATATAATAACTCAACTAATAGATACTTTTCTACTTGAAAACTTTTTTCCACACATTTCTTCTGTTCTTTCGTTAACCTATTCCATCATCTTCCCCAATATAGCTAAAACTTTGCAGAAGAATTTTTATTTCAATTGATTTTTCATAGCCTAATAAGGGTGTCAAAAGTGACATTCATCAAACGTCACAGATCATGTAGAGACATCAAAAAATAAATAAATAATTAATATATATGTTGGAACATTAACACACGCCACCATCTAATTCCATGGTAAGCTACGAGGCCTGTGTTATGGATACCAGATAGTTGATACACTACACATATATAACTTTAAATACATACATATTATAAATATAAACACCCATGACTGGAGTACAAACATTCATGCTCATCACACAAATGAATGCCCCCACCGGGACTCGAACCCGCTAGCACAGCAAGTAGGGTCACTACAAACTGAGCCAAACGTGTCGTCAAGAAAAAAAGTATCTTAGCCAAACGGCACTTCTGATTTACAACCTGTTCTTTGCCCTCAGTCAAACAGCAGCCTCAAAGGATTCAAACTTTTAATAAGCCGCAGTGAACAAAGGTTTATTAACCACCATTTCAACTTTTTAAGATTATTTTTTCTATGTTTTTTTATTATTTACCATACTTTACCTCGTTTTAGCTTTAAGCTCAACTTAAGAAAACTATCCAGACAGGTACTAACCGTTTATATAAAGCTTCCTCTATGGTAGGACGAAAAATATTAAAAACCAACTATTTTTTTAGGGTTCCGCAGCCAAAACACAAAAACTGAATTTTTAGAGTTTCATCATATCCACCTGTGTGTATGTCACAGCCATTTTCTAGGTAATTCTAGATGTAGGATAAAATAATCTTTAAATTTTCGAAATAGTTTGTAGGCCCCAAACTATTATTTATACTAGCGACTCACCCTCGCTTCGCTTCGGGTCCGTCCCTAGACAAAAACAAATCTATCCCACGGGAACCGTACATTTTTCCGGGATGATATATAGCCTATAGCCTTCCTCAGTTAAGGGGCTATCTAATGCAACAAAGTTTTTTCAATTCGCATTAGTAGTTCCTGAGATTAGTGCGTTCAACCAAACAAACAAACTAAACTTTAAAAAGAACAACATATCACATTAGTTAAAAAAAATGTTTTAACAAACAATCGCAAACTAGGCACATAAAATTTTGCTTTAATCTATACATATAATAAAATTGTAACTGAGTCGAATCTGTATATCATATATTTTTAGGAAAAAATTATTGAAATAGTCATTATTATCGATACAGAGGCCGAATCTATTGTTTTTAGAATTTTTGTCTATCTGTATGGGAACACATCACGAGAAAACTCCTGGGCAGATTTTGATGAAATTGATATGATAATAGCTGGTTATCCGGGTCAACATATATAGGATACTTTTTATTATAGAGATAGATATATAATAGAGAATAGATAGAAATTATCTCTGAGAAATCTACGAACTCGAGCGGGGTGAGTCTCTACTAGGACTATAAAATTGGTGTGAGTTATAGATCATTAATTTTGGATAAAATAGAAAATAACGTAGTGTTAGAGTATAAAAGTTAATTTAACTACAGTATTTATTAACTGTAAATCCTTTTATTTCATGCATTTGGACTAATGTTGTAATAAAAAACTATTGATTCTTAGTTAGACTTCATGAATATTTGACATTTTAAATGAAACCATCTTCTTGGACTTAGTCGCAGTTTTATATATTTTGGTTCACGACGTTTCGGATGCTTTACAGAAAATAGAGTCACGGGAGAGATTAAGGTTTTAGACATCTCAAAAGTTGTTATCTAGCATGTAATTGGTACCAAAATATAAAATGAAACCGCGGCAAAATCCAAAAAGACGGGTTTATTTAAAATGTAACGTATTCATTAAAAAATAATATTGATTCACAATTTCGAAAATATCGCTTAACATACACACAAAAATATATAGCCGAGCCGAATGGTCATCCTTTTTTAAAGTCGGACAAGTCATACAAGACAAGTTCAGTCGAATGGTAAGCAAAGATCTACAAACCATTGATTGATCAATCAATGGTTGATCAATATGATATCTATTATACATATAATAAAATTCTGAGTTCAATCTGTAGGTACATTAAATATTTTTTTTGAAAATCTTATTGAAATAGTCATTATTATTGAAACAGAGGCCGAATCTATAGTTTTTAGAATTTTTGTTTGTCTGCCTGTCTGTCTGGGAACGCATCACGGGAAAACCACTGGACAGATTTTAATGAAATTTGGTATGATGATAGCTGATTATCCGGGTCAACACATAGAATATTTTTTACTGTAAGAAAATATCTCATGAGAAATCTATACTAACAGTTAAAAGGTAAGTAGGGACAAACCTGAGCGGAGCGAGGGTGAGTCGTTAGTTATATATAAGTAGGTTCAATAGAACCATCCTAGGTATCCTAGACATTCTGAGGAACGATGACGAAGTAAATGCTAATCTAGCACTCCTAAAAGACATAAAACGAAGGGCCGTGGTGTACCTAGCTATTCTATTAGTAGCTGTGCAATACGACTGATATGACGATATCGCTAATAGAATCCAAATATCTATTAGATTTACATTCTATCTACCTGATATAGCGCATAAAAATGTCACTTTCATATATTTTTTAGCTTTCTTCTAAAAACTTTGATTGCACGTTTTATTCTTATCTACACATCGAATTGTTGGAATGTGTGGTTGGGACACACAACACCATATAGTTCAATGATAAGCTACGAGGGTTGTGTTATGGATACCAGATTAGTGATATAATACACATATATAACTTTAAATACATACATATTATAAATATAAACACCCATGACTGGAGTACAAACATTCGTGCTCATCACACAAATGAATGAACACCAGCGGGGCTCGAACCCGCGACCGCTGGCACAGCAAGTAGGGTCACCACAAACTGAGCCAAACGTGTCGTCAAAATTGAATAGTAATTATTAATTACATGGCAACACTCGTGTTCAAAGATTTTCTTGCTTCTTATTTTTTTAATTGAAAGGCTGAATAACACAATAACATGGTCAATATACTTGTTGTTAAAAAAATACGACTTTCATCATGATAGGTAGACGTAGAGTTTTTTCTAGAATTCAATTGAAAAGTTTTCTAATCGAGTTATTTTCATAGCTGAAGTAAAATCTAAAACTCTGTAGATAGTACGTACACCGGCATTTAGATCGATAGTAGCTTACGCCTACGCGTAGCGACAGCAACTCAAAACTTTCTACACGAATAATACGATTATCTACATAAAAAAATTCGGTGTGTGTGTATTCGTAATTCACCTCCTAAACAAACTGGTTGAATGATTTTGATGATGTTTGTGCATTTATGAGGTTATCTGGATAGTTTTTAGCTATATTCGGTCACAGTAGGCGGCGCAGTTGTCGAGATCCACATTTTTTTTACTTTATGAACTATTTTTAATTTTCAAATAAAAAAAATAATAATCGCAGTTTGAGCCTCTGTTATATAATGGCAGCAAATTCAAATTATCACTAAAGTTATGATATGAATTAAGTGTTATCACTACTGTTTATTATAAAATTCACTAAAACATAATAAAATCCTGCTAATAGATTAAAGCCAACCCGCACTTGGCCAGCGTGGTGGACTATGACCTGATTCCCCTCGTATTGAAGGGAGGCCCGTGCCCAGCAGTGAGACGTTAAATAAAGGGCTGAATGCAATAGATTAAAAACCTTTCCGACACCTAAAAACGGACCTTTGTGACATATGTCATAGGTCACAAAGTATATACATGTACATATAGTACATATGTATGAATACATACATACATATGTTGTAGTTTAAAATGTATATGAATAACAATGAAAACTTTATGGACTGTCGTCCAAGCAAATGAAAAAAAACAATTACGACATTTATTAATGCTTCTAATTTTTTTTGCCAACGCTACGTATACGAGCCCACAAATTTATTTATAAAACTGCACTCAGGCGATATTCACAGGCCTTAAACAGCAATAGATGTTTAATATATAACCGCCTATTGGAAATACAAATATGCCTCGTTCTAATAAACGTTAATTCTAAATATTACTATACAATATTACTTTTAACAATAGAATAGATTAAAAATATTTTTATACCCAGTCGAGATAATTAGAAAAGTAAACAGGTAAGACCTACATAATATTATAATGAAAGCAACTGTTTTTACCGACTTCAAAAAAAGAGGTAGGTACTCAACTTGGTTTCTTCTGTAACGCGATGTTATTATTTACTATTTTAATTCCTAGCTTACATAATTTTTTTGAGCTAAACTCTAATTCTTTTTCTAAAATAAAAGTGGCCTAAGTTACTCCTTATAATATCAGCTATCTGCCAGTGATAGTCCCGTTAAAATTGATCCAGCCGTTTCAGAGATTAGCCGAAACAAACAGACAGACAGACAGATTTTTTTTATTTAAATGGTGTTTTTCTTATAAGTACCGTACGAGCATAAAAGTCTGATTCTATTCTATTAAATCAACCCCACAGATACGGCCTCACTTCGGAGACACATTATGGAGTTTAGCTCTCGTTACGGGATGCTGCTTTATATCCTAAACATGATGACATCGTGGGCGATAAGTCTGCGACGTGTGGTACTTGCCCGCCATGCACCGCGAGCTGGATGAGAGTGCAGTGGACTTGCGAATAGAGTGAAGGCGGTTATAGCGAAGTGCAGGGGCTGGATTGATTTCATGTAGTGAAAATATGGGGCTGTTTTGATTCATACCTTAAAATACACACGCAAACATACATATACGCACACAGACACACATACGCAAAAAGGGTTTATTACATACACTTACAATAGCCTTCAGACCCTCTTAATTCGTCCCTGTCACATAATCCGTACTTAGATGCCTTCGCCTACCTGAGTGATATTTCTCAGTTTAATATATAGGTATAAAAGTAAATATGTATTAAAATTATCTAACATATGATTAGAATAATACTTTCTTAGATTTATGTGAATATTAGACTGTTTAAATAAAACTATCTTTTCGGTTTCTTTCGTGGATTAATTTGACGCCGACGTTTCGGATGCTTTACAGCAATCATGGTCATGGGAGAGTCTCCTGTGACCATGGAAAAAATCCGAAAGAATAGTTTTATGATCGGAATGATTGCGATAGTAAATATATGTGGTGTATACATATAATATAGAGTACCTGGGCGACCGAGCTTCGCTCGGAGTTTTAGGCCAAAAGTACAATTTAAAAAAAAAAACTAAAAATTTGAATAAATAAAAAAAGGAAAAGTAAAATCTATATATCTGACTGGGATTCGAGTCCGGACACCTATCATTGTCAATCTTGCGCCTTGGCCGCTTGACCACGATGGTTATGCCCGAGCGTGCGAAATTATCGAACATATTTTGCGTAGAATAACGCGAGAGAAAGCCGCATGAAAACTCGAAAACACGCGTTTTCCCAGACATAAGACTAATCTAGATCGATTTTTCGCCTCAGAAAACCCCCACATACCAAATTTCAGCTCAATTGCTAGAGCCGTTTCCGAGATCGCCAGTATAAATAAATAAATAAATAAACAAGAAAATAGAGAAAATAAAGAAAGGTATTAGATTAGATAATATATATAAGTGTTTCTATAAAAAAAATAGATTTGGTCAAATCTTTCACATAAAGACAGAGAAACATAAAGAACACCGTACCTTCTATCTATTAACAGAGATCAAATAACTACTAACAAAAATATATCGCCATTATTTTTTAAATTACTTTTTCACCTTTTCACTTCTCTCGTCTCATTTTATCGTTAAAAATTAAAAAAAAAACTTCAAAATAAAAATTTCAAGTGCAACATAAACTTAAATACGTAATAATTAAAGTTTTTGTAATGTTTTTCAACATGAAACAATTCGTATAACGACCCTACAAACGTCACGTTTGCACAGTAAAGAGGTCAACAAGGTATAATAAAAAATACCTAATTTATCTGAGATTTCAATATAATTATATGATAATTGCCTATATTACATAAAACTTGAAAATATGCTTATCTCATCCAACCCTATTTAACGTCCCACGGTTGGGCGTGGGCTAGGTTTACTATATGCGAATAAATATCATTGAAAAAATACTTTCATATGTACTTATGGAATAACTCGTAATTTTAGAACAAATTAAAGCGTTCCATTACCTATCATCAGGTCAATTAGAAAATATCAGAAATATTGTATTAATATTATTTTGTGGGCAGGCTGTCTGTAACAACTATATAATACCTTTGAGACATCTAACACCTTAGTCTCTCCCGTGACCATGTGCGCTGTAAAGCATTCGAAACGTCGAGAATCAAAAACCAAAATAAATCCGCGAAATAATCCGAAAAGATAGTTTTATTTAAAATGTCAAATATTCGCGTAAACCTAAGAAAGTATTATGTGAGTTAGAATTAGTTAAAAAAATCAGTACTTAGTTAACTAACCTATACAAAAATCGATGGGTGTATGTAATATGTTCCCTATAGAGTATAGACTGCAAAACGGCTGGAGCGATTTTGATAAAATTTTCAGGCAATCTTCAGATTAGCCCAGCGGGTG
The DNA here is from genome assembly GCA_905404265.1 of Fabriciana adippe. Taxonomy (NCBI): domain Eukaryota; kingdom Metazoa; phylum Arthropoda; class Insecta; order Lepidoptera; family Nymphalidae; genus Fabriciana; species Fabriciana adippe. The sequence continues at coordinate 1,398,503 of FR990010.1, forward strand.
ACACTGTGAAGTTTGGTAGCGATCGGAACAACAGAAAGGTTTATACTTTTTAATATAAAGTAATAAATGATTCATAAACATTTGTATGCTGTGTTGGCCTTAAAAAATGCATTTAGGAATAAGCTACACTGTATTTCTTTTTACTCAATATTGTATTAAGGTAATTATAATAAATAAATAAATATGTTGGCACATTAACACACAGCACCATCTAGTTCCATGGTAAGCTACGAGGCTTGTGTTATGGATACCGGATAGTTGATACACTACACACATATAACTTTAAATATATACATATTATAAATATAAACACCCATGACTGGAATACAAATATTTGTGTTCATCACACAAATTAACGCCTCTAGCGGGACTCGAACCCGCGACCGCTGGCACAGCAAGTAGGGTCACTAACAAACTGAGCCAAACGTGTCGTCAAATTATCACTGCTGGATTTAAATAAATAAATGAATGAATAAATAAATAGTCGTTTGAACGCGGGCGGAGCCGCGGGCAATGCTAGTAAGTTATAAGTGAAGCTAATAAAAACTATTATTTTAAATATCGGACTACTATTATAAATGTAAAAGTTTGTAGGTATGTCTATGTATGTTTGTTATGCCGAAACGGATGAACAGATTTGGGTGAAATTCAATAGACAGATAGACTATAACTTGGAAGTAACACATAGATTTCTGTCAAGTACCTAAGAACCGAGTGACGTGTGGGTAAGTCGCTAGTATAATAAAGTTATCGATTACAAAATAACTACGCAGTCTACCGCAGTAAGTCGATCAAGGTCACGGCTTTGATTCCCGACTAGTGCTAAATAATTACGCAACTGTATCAGGGAATGTTCAAGTGGGATATGTTTTTATTCATAGCAATGATTGCGCTAAGAATAGTTAAAATTAACTTTGTAATACAATCTGTTTGTTCATCATCGATTAGGTACTTCTTACGTACAATGTAATCATATCCAGATAATTTTTTTTTTTTTTTTTTTATACCACGATGGTGGCAATCAAGCATACGGCCCGCCTGATGGTAAGCGGTTACCGTAGCCTATGGACGCCTGTAACACCAAGGGCATCACATGCGCGTTGCCGACCCTGTAAGAACCTTTTTACTCCCCTTTTGAAGGACCCCATATTGTAGCCCTCTGGGAAAACCTCGGCAGGGAGTTCATTCCACAGCGGGATGGTCCGTGGGAGGAAGTTCCTCTGAAACCGAACTGTACGGGACCATTGGGGATTCAGTGTGTAAATTTTAAATGATATATTTATGTAGTACCTACATTTAATTTCTATTGTTAACTAGCGACTCACCCTTGCTTCGCTCGGGTTCGTCGCTTGGTACGTTTTACATAGATATTTAAAATAGTTATTTGCCAGCGTTAGCCATATAAATTTTAATTTTTTTTTTTAATTTTTCTCATGTTTTAATACTTATAATCCTATTCCGGATTAAAGAGTCAAGTGAAGCGTGCGTAAAGAGGTTTTACTTCAAAAATATAAACGCAAGAAGAGTTGTACGCAATCACTAGTCATAAAACTTACTCATCTGAAACAAATAGCACAAACTCAGGTACAGTCCGAAACAGTTATTAGTACTGCATAATTACGTAACACGAAATCTCATTACCCGACTGCAGTGTCTGAACCAAAATCTATATTTATGTTTTCCACTTTGATCTTTAGAGTTTTCAGCGACAATAAAATCAGATATCATAGATATATGGTATACTACTAGCGTTTCACTCTCGCTTCGCTCAGGTTTGTCCCTATGTGTAATATATATACTATTATAGTCTTACAATAATGTATGGCAGTCTGCTCCATTTGTTGACATTATTTATGATTACTGCTCCGCTCCCTTGGGTGGTAAGCATGGTGATATATAGCCTATAGCCCTCCTCAGTTAAAGGGCTATCTAATGCAAAAAGATTTTTTCAAATCGGATTAGCAGTTCCTGGCATTAGCGCGTTCAAACAAACGAACAAACCAACAAACAAACTATGCCTCTTCATCATATTAGTATAGATAAATTGTGTGTGCGTGTTTGTGACTCCGTCACTAAAACGGCTGGACGTATTTGGATAAAATTTAGCAAAATTAGTTCCATGGGAAATAATTTATGTAACGGAAAAGCCTACACACAAACTAAACAGACAAACATTTTTGCATTCATAACATTGTTACATAGTTGTAGGTGTCGAACGTCTTTAAGCTGAAATACGTCGATTAAATTTTCTGGTTAATATGTAGCTTCAAAGCGTGCCAGTTGACAAAAGATTACTTCGCCAATGTAACGTAAAATGGAGAAGACACGAAGATTGGTCGGTAAAATAAGATAAATAAATAAATATGTTGGGTTATTAAAACATACCACTACCTATCTAGTTCCATGGTAACCTACGAGGCTTGCGTTATGGATACCAGATAGTTGATACACTACATATAATATATAAATTTAAATACATACATATTATAAATATGAACACCCAGGACTGGAGTACAAACTTTCGTTCTCATCACACAAATGCCCCATATTGAACATTTGACATTTTAAATAAAACTATCTTTTCGAATTTTTCGCGGAATTATTTTGATGTTTGGTTCCCGAAGACGCGACGTTTCGATTGCTTTACAAGTTTACAGCAATCATGGTCCCGGGAGAGACTAAAGTTTTAAATATTGTTTTATTTAAAGAATAAAGTTAAATTGCAGATCTAGTGGTCGAAAATAATCCTCAATGGCTGTGCTAAGGGCGGTCCCTCACCGGGAGCATTCGCTCGTAATGTAACAATTCAGATTCAGATTAAGGGAGAAGAGCTGAGCATTACTAATATTAATATGCTCAGTTCTTCTCCCTCTTAACTGCCTCGGCGGTGTAGTGGCTAGCATGTACGGCTGCATATCCTGAGGTCCTGGGTTCGAGTCCCGGGTCGGGCCAAGTTTAGTTATTGAGTCTTTCTGTATAGTAAGCCTCAGTAACAGCTCGGAGTTGGGAAGTTGGCGGTGTTTCACCCCCGTGCCTCGGAGAGCACGTAAAGCCGTCGGTCCTGCGCCTTAACTCTCACCGGTCGTGTCGAGTAGTCGTCCCACCGGAGTATGAGAGTGACAGGAATAGAGAGTGCACTTGTGTCTGCGCGTACATTTGTGCACTATAATATCTCCTGCGCAGTTGGCTAGTCTCAATGAGATTGGCCGCCGTGGCCGGAATCGGTCAGGAGGACATTATTATCTTCTCCCTCACTTACGTAATGCTCGAATCTGAACTGTTACATTACATTCGAATGCTCCCGGTGAGAGATCGCCTTAAGCGATTACTGTGCGCATAACGCATGTGTACGTGACCTACTATAGATGACTCTCGGGTACGTAAAAGAAATATAACATCTATATAGTGGGTGACCACCATTAACTTCCAATCCCAGAAGCCGTAACAATATTAATAAATAACGACTTACCCACGCTTCGCTCTTTTCTAAGTGTATTTTTGTCATTCATTTTATTGCTTTACTACCAACTCTTCGCTAGTGAAAAACAAAAACAAACCTATCCCACAGGAACCGTATTTTTTTCCGGGATAAAAAGTAACCTATGTGCTATTCCAGACTACAATCTATCTCTGTGCCAAATTCCATCCAGATCCGTTCAGCCGTTCTGGCGTGATTGAGTAACATCCATACATCCATCCTCACAAACTTTCACATTTATAATAATACTAGCGACTCACCCTCGCTTCGCTCGGGTTCGTCTCTAGGTACGTTTTACTGCTGAACCGAGCTGAACGTTAATAAGTCAGTCAGTGAGTCGCGAGTAGTGAATAAAAATAGTAATTGCGAATGTACCTTGGGTGATAGACAAATAATATTGGGAACTTCCCCGTATAACTTTTTAAGACCTACAATTTTCTAGTACATTGTTTTGATGTATCTCTTAAGGTTCAGCCAGCGTTAGCCATATAAATTTCTAAGGACGACTCGATAAAACCAGTCATTGCGTTTTCCCGCGGGAACGAAAAATGTACCTGTAGTAAAAGGTATCCCAAATGTTGAACCGAGTGATAAGCTATCATCATACAAAATTTAGTTAAATTCGGTTCAGTACTTTTTGCGTGAAACGCGCACATCGATTTGACTAAGTCAGCTTTATTATAGGTATAAATAAGAATAGGTATTGCGAGTGTACCTTAAGAGATAGACATATACTGTTGCAGATTTTTCAGTTGACCTTTTCAAGACCTACAATTTTTTAGTACATTGTTTCGATGTATGTCTTAAGGTTTAGCCAGCGGAAGGTTTATAAGGAGGACTCGATAAAACCAATTATTGCGATTTCCCGTGGGAAAGAAAGATTTTTCTGAAATAAAAAGTATTCTAAATGTTGACCCGGGTAATAAGTTATCACTTCACCAAATTTCGTTGTAATCAGTTCATTACTTTTTGCGTGAAACGCGCACACACAAACAGACATACAGACAAACAGACAAAAAATTTAATAACTATTGTTTTGGGGTCTATATTGTATACATAATACGTTACATTCATTGTTTTTAAAAAATATTTAATGTACAGATTTCGCTAAGTTACCGCTTTATTATAGTATAGATTAATAAGATTAATGGGATATTTCAAACCGTTTGGGCAACGAACGCGGTTAAAACTAAGCAGTGACTAATTTTTTTTTTTTTTATTACAATTAAAATTACTATGATATCTGACAGTAAGCACATTTTTATGAAAATAAAAAATAGCCTTTAACACTCGGAAGTAATGAAGCTTCCTATCAGTAAAAGAATTTTCAGAATCTGATCAGTAGTTTCAGAGATTATCCCTTACATACAAACTTACAAACTTTCGACGTCACGTTTGGCTCAGTTTGTACTGACCCTACTTGCTGTGCCAGCGGTCGCGGGTTGGAGTCCCGCTGGGGGCATTCATTTGTGTGATGAGCACGAATGTTCGTACTCCAGTCATGGGTGTTTATATTTATAGCATGTATGTATTTAAAGTTATACATGTGTAGTGTATCAACTATCTGGTATCCATAACACAAGCCTCGTAACTTACTATGGAACTAGATGGTGCTGTGTGTTAATGTCCAAAAATATTTGTTTTGATTTATTTACCCTCATTATAATACTAATGTCCCAACATATTTATTTAATTTAAAAAATATTAGTGTGCAGACGAGTACGCATTTTATATGGCACATTAAAAATGCTTTCCCACTTAATGCCCGGCGCTATCAGAATTAACGTTCATATTTAATCCATTCCTCTACGTCGCGTCGGTTGAACCAAATCTCCTACGGGACTGTTTGACCGAGATTGTTCAGAGTAAACTTTGACTTGGCACGTATAGAAATCGAATTACACATCACTCTGTACATTTACGACCCACATGGGCTTTGTATGAGTGTTTTTTTATAACGTTGTATTTCTAATTATTGTTACGGTAAATTTGAGCCTATCTACTTATCAATAAATCTATACAGAAAAATAAAATTGGAGTGTCTGTTTGTAATATTAAAATAACCGCTTTTTACTAAATGCATATGGATGTATACACGGTACATATACCAAAACAACATTTTTTACAATTTTTGTCTGTCTGTCTGTCAGTTTGTTCCGGTTAATCTCAGAAATGGCTGATTCGATTTTGACGGGACTTTCACTGCACATATATGTAGATAGCTGATGTAATAAGGAGTAACTTAGGCTACTTTTATTTTAGAAAAAAAATAGATCCCACGAAAAAAAATTAAGACCAAATTAATAAATTAATTTTGTTTTGGGAAGCAACGTAAGGACGAACCCGAGCGAAGCGAGGGTAAGTCGCTAGTAAATAAATATGTTGGGACATTAACACACAGCACTATCAAATTCCATGGTAAGCTACGAGGCCTGTGTTATGGATACCAGATAGTTGATACACTACACATATATAACTTTAAATACATACGTATTATAAATATGAACACCCATGACTAGAGTACTAACATTCGTGCCCATAACACAAATGAATGCCTCGCCAGCAGGATTTGAACCCGTGACCGCTGGCACAGCAAGTACAGTACTACAAATTGAGCCAAACGTGTCGTCAATCTTTCACTATCTATCTAATCTCTTCTTTCTTTCTTCATAACAAAACGACATTTAAAACGACTAGGGAAAATGACATTTTTCATACTTAATATAAATTCACTAGAAACTCACCCTCGCTCCGCTCGGGTTCGTCCCTAGTTAAGTTTTAACGTTGCGCTCAGGCATGAGATATTTTCCCGCAGTAAAAAGTACCCTATATGTTGACCCGGATAACCAGCTATCATCATACCAAATTTCATCAAAATCTGTCGAGTAGTTTTCCCGTGATGCGGTAACAGACAGACAGACAGACAGACAGACAGACAAAAATTCTAAAAACTATAGATTCGGCCTCTGTATCGATAATAATATCTATTTCAATAAGATTTTCCAAAAAATATTTAATGTACAAATTCGGCTTAGTTACAATTTTATAATATGTATAGATTACAATATTTTTTAGTTAAAGGTACGAGTATAGCCGACTTTAATGTCACTTCAAAGTAATTATTTCGACTTATTGAGACAGTGGTAGTCTAGTGGTAACGCGCTTGCTTGGGAAACCATATGAAGTGGGTTCAAAACCTGAGTCTCGCAATTCTTATTATATGCGAATCATTTTCAATATGATTACCACTTGCCTTTCAGTAAAGGAAAACATCATGGGGAAACCTGCATGTCTGAGAGAATTTATCAAGTTTTCGAAAGACATGTGAAGTCAACCTGTACTTGTCCAGTATGGTGGACTATGGCCTGATCCCCCTAGTATTGAATAAAGTTCCACACCACCAGTGAGACGTTAAAAGGGCTGAATACAATCCGACTTAAGGTTTGTATTTCTTTTAAAAAATATGAGACCACCTCTAAAGTACAAGTTATAATATGTTAATTTAAAAAAAATGAAATTGATCCATGGCATGGAATTCATGGCGATCACACACACAAAAAAATTGACTTTGAAGTAAATTTTCCTTTTGAAAATCTAAACTGTAAAAATTGATTATTCCAAAATGCTTTTAGAAGTCATTTGCATCAATTATATTTTAATTTGATTTATTTCTTAGGCAGAAGATACGCTGCTGTAATTTATATTGTTTCCGAAAACAGCGTTCAATCAATACTGTAGTACACATTCATGTTAAATATTATTATACGATTTTCATACATTTTATTGTTAAAAAAAATAAAAAAATTAAAAATTAAATTATTATGAAAAACCTACCCTCGATAGTTATTGAAAAAATCACTGAGCAACATACCAATAAAATATCCTACACGTTTTTGTGGACTCAAAATTTCTTTTTATTTCTTGTTTAAAAATATAACTTCAATAATATCTAAGTAAAATAGCTATAACATACGAACAGACGGATACGATGAAATTATATTGGTAGCATTTTTTCTTTTGATTACGGAATCCTATAAGGCTACATATTTCCTATGTAAAAATTGCATTCGAATCAATAAAGTCGAGTCAGACTGATGGAGCCTAATAAATGTTGAACGATGAGACAATAGACGGAAAAACAAATATGGCTGTGTTAGGGATGGCCCTTAAAAATATTTCATCGACATTAAAAATTTGATTATATATTATTTATTCTGTGTCTTCTATGTCTCTGTGGTGATCAGTGAAAACATTTTTCAATCCATAAGTATTTAAAAAAATATACCTAATATATCAACACAAAAATAACAAAACAAACAACAAAAAAACATACAGGTAATATACATAAGTGAAAATTGTAACTGCTGTATGTACAAAAAATATTCCTTACTAGCGACCTACATCCGATTCGCTCGTATAATCTCTAGATTTCTAGAATCTCTAGATTTTTAAGAGTAGCCTATGTGTTACTCCAGATCATATCATCAAAAATTTTATCAAAATCCATCCAGCCGTTTCAGCGTCTCTCACACTTATTAGTTTTTTTTATTTTTATTAAACTTACTTTATATGAAACTAGCGACGCACCCTCGCTTTGCTCGGGTTCGTGCCTAGGTTGATTCCCCATACGAACTTTCATCCCCATTTTCACCCCCTTAAGCGATGATTTCCGGGATAAAAAGTATCCTATGTCCTTCCCAGGGTTTCAAACTATCTTTTTACCAAAATTTCATTTAAATCGGTTCAGTACAAACTTAACCTCTTTATAATATTAGTATAGATTATCAAACAAGTTTCATTTGACAGGCGTCGCGTCGTGTGCGCCCTTGTCAAGCCATATCAGCTGACCATCAACGACGAAACATAAACAACATGACATGTTTATGTTTTAAATAGTAAAGCGATAAAAAATATCAATAGAAAATTTTACGATCAACAACTAACTATTACCGGAGCTATAATCGTAACGTTAACTTATCTAAACTACACTCGCTACCGTATCAATGCAGAGCCCAACATTACACTCATCTGCTTGAATGAAAGAAAATTATTTATTGCATTTCAAAAATATGAATATTTAACTATGGAATGACTTTATGTGTTTTGAGGATATCGATATAGTAAAGAATACTATTGTATATATAACTTAAAATTAAAATAATTTTGATAAAACAATTATATTTCTGATATATTTTAAGGTACAATACTAAAGTTTGTACCTTCATTCCTTACAGATATACCTATATGAAACTAACTAAAACTATATATACAAATCGCTTGTTTTATATAAGTATACTAGCGACTCAACCTCGCTCCGCTGGGGTTCGTCCCTACTTACGTTTTAAAGTTTAGTATAGATTTCTCAGAGATGAGATATTTTTCCCCAGTAAAAATTATCTTATATGTTGACCCGGATGACCAGCTATCATCATACTAAATTTCATCCTAATCCCTTGAGTGGTTTTTCCGTGATGCGGTAACAGACAGACAGACAAAAATTATAAAAACTATAGATCCGGCCTCTGTATCGATAATAATTTGAATAAGAATAATAATTTTATTGATAATCATTTCGAAAATTTCAATAAGATTCTTAAAAAAATATTTAATGTACAGATTCAAGCCAATTAGAATTTTATTATATGTATAGATGAAGTAACAGTGCGTCAATCTGCACAGGTTTTAAGGTAAGTAAAGAATGAGAAATTATTCTAACAAGTGAAAAGTGAAGTGAAGTGATAGTTGTAACAGAACTGGTGACTAAACTAAACCGATACCACGAGTGTACTTTAACTATAAGTAACTCCTTTGTACACCTATATTGCAAGTTACTACCATTAATTTCTGATTCCAGAACCCAAACTGGTAATAATAATAATATGATAAAGGAAAACGTTTACGGCAGTTGTAAATTTTGTTATTTTAATCTGTGACGCGATAAAATTTCATATAAAACTTTTTGTTAGTTATCTTGCACACAAACGTGAAACATGCGCTTTATATATTACTAGCACAACAGCACGGCTTCGCTCGCGATCAAACTACGACATGCGAAATTTCATGCAAATATGTCCAAGGAATAAAAAGTTTCACACATACTTTTATCCCCTATTTCACACCCTGGGGGGTTGAATTTTGAAAAATCCTTCCTTAGTGGATGCCTTCGTCATATGAGGAATACGTGTGCGAAATTTTCAATTTGCTAGCCTTAAGGGTTTGGCCTATGCATTGATACATCAATCATTTTGCATTTTGCCTTTTATATAATAAGATTATATGAGTACAAAATATAATCATTAAGAGATTTTTTTTTATCTATAACACTATTACATATTTAGTTAGTATATTATATAAGATATACAAGAAAGTAGATGTGCAAAGGAGGCCTTATCACTAAAACCGATCTCTTACAGGCAACCGATAATAACTTTTTTTTAAATGTAAAGAATATTATAGGTACTTGCCTTGCTATATATTTTACCTTATTATATTTTCATTAGATACATAAAAATGTTAAATATTTCTAAATAAATACCTGCTAATATTAAAAGTTTGTGTATGAATAAGCGTGTTTGTTGCTTCATCACACTGTGTATCTAGCAATTTAAATTAAAAAAAAAAAAAAACTAGTAAAACTTATATTTTTACTATCTATACTAATATTATAAAGAGGTAAAGTTAGTGAGTTTGTGAGGTTGTGAGATTGTAGGCGGTTATCTCTGGATCTACTGAACGGATTTAGATGAAATTTAGTAAGAAGATAGTTTGAGACCCTGGAAAGGACATAGGATACTTTTTATCTCGGAAATCATCCCTTAAGGGGATGGAAATGGGGATGAAATTTCGTATGGGGGATCAACCTAGGGACGAACCCGAGCAAAGCGGGGGTGAGTTGCTAGGTGAGAATAATTAAAAATATTATGACTAGTGTTCGATCGCAATTCCGCTCACATAGCACGATTAAAACAACCTATATTTGTAATTTCTTTTATTGTAAATAAAGTAAAGAAACCTATATTATTTACGGACAACGTGTCTGCTATTAGTAATAAATACATATATTTTCAATTCAGTAGTTATAAAGTTAATTCGAGACAAAGTATTTTCTCCTCAGTAATATTTACAATAATTACAGTTTCAAGAAAAAAAAATTCTTCAAAATTAATTTACTTTTGAGCAAATCGGGATCAAACCCCTAGTAGAGTAAAAAATAAAAACATGAAAAGATTAACATTCCATAAACAAGACTTTAATTATTTTTTTTTTAATTCAATTCAATACTTTTATTTTTACTTCTTAATATTTTACATAAGATTAATTGTGAGAGCTTTAATAACTCCTAAATAACTTGACAGACCGACAGTAAAAAAAAAAATAAACGTCAGAATATTTTATACGTGTAATAAAACCCATAATATCCCAATATTAAATTTAAATCGACATAAAACCGCAGCCGTCAAAGTCACTTCCCTAATCCGCCATGTTGAATTAATTCGAAATTTGAATGAGCTCTTCATTCTATTATGGCGGGGCACGAGGCTCGTTTCCCGCGCTTTTTAAACACTTTTTTTTTCACGTATGCACACGCATAATTTAAGACGTGCAAATAAAAGAGTAGTGCGGTACAACGAACTCGCATGTAGACAAGTTCTTTTCAACGCGGACGGATTACGTTTAGTACGTGTAAATGTGTTACAGCATACAGCGTAAAACACGTGCAAAGAGTTTTTATGACCATAAAACAAATTTTATCTATTTTTTAAAAATAACATTTATATAATAAAGAGTTATGATGCGCCTGCATTTTCTATATTGGTTTCGTGAAATATTACTATCGAAAGAAATTAGGTTTTGTCTTTACACTTATTTTGATTAATTCTATACAGATAAATAAAATTGAAGTGTCTGTTTGTAATGTCAAAATAACAGCTTTATAGTAAACGCATATGGAATTATATACGGTACTTATAAGAAAAACACAATTTTAAAAATTTTTGTCTGTCTGTCTGTTTATTCCAGCTAATCTCCGAAATGGCTGGACCAATTTTAACGGGACTTTCTGGCAGATAGCTGATATTATAGGGAGTAACTCAGGCTACTTTTATTTTAGGAAAAGAATTAGGGTTTCGCTCAAAAAATTAAAACGTACCTAGGGACGAACCCGAGCTGAGTCGCTAGTCTATAATAATAAACTTAAAAAGTTACACTCTACACAGACTTCAATATCGCTCAAAATTATTACATCCTTAGAACATATAGAACTTTGGCTTGCAACATATGGTACCCATGAGGTAGGTACCTATAAAAATGTAAGTAAAAAAAATATTATGAATTGGGAAAATACAGACGAATTGATCAGCTCTTCCTTTTGATGTTTGTCAAAAAGTAAAACATCTCGTATTTAACTATAGTAGTTAAAGAAATTCTGGCACCTTTGACTGCATCAGACAGTCAGATAGCAGTCACATTTGAAGCCATGAAATAAAGAATTGAATTGAAAGAAGTTCTGCAGTCGCCTTCTGTGATCTCTTTTCTCTCTCTCTCTCTCTTCATCATATTATTGTAATGTCATCAATCATACACTACAACTAAATAATCCCGCCATCCGACATTAATAAACCTTCTTTTGCTTGTTTTAAAAAAAAGAGTAAAAGAACATTTGTGTGAAAAAGTGAAAGAACGTTCTAGAAGATAGCACACATGGGGGTAACCACCAGGCTCTTTCAATTTTTATATTGTTAAAAAAAAGAACTACCAGTATAGTCTCGCTGACTTCTATCGGGAGTTCCTCTCAGGACTGCAGCATTTTTCGGAACTTCTGGTAGAGTTCTTGACAAACAACTTGACTTATTTAAGACTTATTTATTCTTAAAATACCAATATTGAAACTATCTTTTCGGATTATTTCGCGGATTTATTTTGATTTTTGGTTCCCGACGTTTCGAATGCTTTACAGCAATCATGGTCACGGGAGAGACTAAGAAGCACCGTCGCAATACAACATCTGCAGTCTGTAAACATAGCCAGGATCGCCCAAGCCACTACATTCGCTTTGATAATCCACAAATACTTGCGAAAGAAAGCCGTTATCGCCCCAGGATGATTCGCGAAGCTATTGAAATTAAAAAACATCCAAACTTCAATAGGGAAGATGGCTGGGTACTACCATCATCGTGGGATCCTGTAATAAACATAATAAAATCTAACAACAAAAACAAACATAGCAGACCTGTAGATGTAGTTAGTTCATACTGTGTGGATCGCTATAACAATGATTCAGATTAATATATATTTTATCTGTGAAGATAGTGTTGCTTAATATTCTATCTTAAAATTACATTAGAAATCTAAATTAAAAAAGTTAATTTCTAAATTACATATAAAACAATAATAATACTTTAATAAATAATTAGTATTTAATAAATAATTAGTATTTAATAAATAATTAATATTTTGATTTTCTTTGTGGTTAGACATATTATAGTAATAGCAACACTAAATAATATTACATTATTTATTCTTAAAGTTTTTAAAATATTGTAATATTTATAATAATAACAGCTAAAATTAAACAAATAATATTTAATTATAATACTTATTAAACTTTTTAATATTTTTAATATGTTTAGAATTTAAATCAACAAATATTGTAAGGTACTCTGGTGCCATTTTTGAATTTTCAAAATCATTTTTGTAAATTTGTGGGTAGGCACTGTCTGTAACAAGTATATAACGCTTTGAGATGTCTAATACCTTAGTCTCTCCCGTGACCATGATTGCTGTAAAGCATTCGAAACGTCGGGAACCAAAAATCAAAATAAATCCGCGAAATAATCCGAAAAGATAGTTTTATTTAAAATGTCAAATATTCGCGTAAATCTAAGAAAGTATTATGTGAACCAGTACGGACTGGAAATCGCAAACAAGATACGCCGGTTAGAAGATCTGAAGACTAAGCGTGCAAGATTATTAACATCTTTAACTTTCTTGAAGAGATGTCGTGATCATCGTCTCATTCCAACGTGTGTAAAAATATCTTCCAAAAAGAACATACGAGGAAGCGCTAAGATCGTAAACCAGGCAAGTTTTAAGTTGTTACGGACAGTAATTCGACAAAACCGCCGCGATCTACGCAGAAACGACCGGGACATTGAACAAACGTCCGATATTGTTAAGACAGTATTGACACCCTGTGATTTCAACGATTGCATTGACACTTTAAATAAGCGCGAGACAACCAAATATAATCAATGCAAAATTAAACATATTTTAAAATATGAAAAACTCGTTGAAAAATTAAACATCAAAAAGAAAAAGAAAAACATAGATAATAACGGAACGCGCCCGTTTACCACAGATTCACACTCGTGCGGACCTCAAGCTGTTGTCAATCTGTCAAAACAACCGTTGGACGACCCTACTATTCAGGTACTAAATAAAGGTTTGAATTTTGCTGTAACGCCTACGCGCATTCCTTATGAAAACATTATTTGCGCAGTTGAAGATGCCTTGGCCCAAAACGTTATGAAAACTGAGGATATGGAGGCCATACGTCAGGATGTTTCGTCTTTGTTACGTCGTTGTACTAAGCCCAAACCTAATCTCAGTAAACAGGAGTATTTAGCGTTGAAAAACCTACGCAATAGGTCAGACATCATCGTTCTACGCGCGGACAAAGGAAATGCAACCGTTGTGATGGATACATCAGATTATAATGATAAAATAAAACATCTTTTGTCGGACGAGAGCACGTACACAAAGGTTAAAACGGATCCAACTACCACCGTTTTAAATACTACTAAAAAGCTAATTAAGGAACACTCCGACACATTAAATCTAGATGTGAAAACTCTTATTCCATCATGTGCAAAACCGCCTAAGTTGTATGGACTCCCGAAAATACACAAGCCTAACGCTCCGCTACGTCCAATTGTGAGTCAGATCGACTCACCGACTTACAAACTGGCCAAACTAGTAGCAAAAGTACTCTCACCACTCAGAGGATTAACAAGAGCGTTCACAAGGGACTCTTACCATTTTGTCAATGAAGTTAAACACCTAAAACTCATGGACAATGAAACAATGGTTAGCTTTGATGTTCAGTCTTTATTTACCAGCCTACCAGTGGAAGACTGTATTAAAATAATATCTAGGAAGCTACAGGATCACAATATGTCAATAGAATACACTGAACTTTTAAAACACTGCCTAACATCCGGCTATCTACTGTGGAATGATGAATTCTATAGGCAAGTGGATGGAGTGGCCATGGGTTCGCCAGTCTCTCCCGTTGTAGCCGACATCTTCATGGAGGACTTCGAGGAGACTGCTCTGAACACATCACCCGTGACCCCTCGTTTCTACAAGCGGTACGTAGATGACACTTTCACAATATTACCATCTGATAAAATAACTGTATTCTTAGAACATCTTAATTCTATAAATCCTAAAATACAATTTACTATGGAATTAGAATCTGACAATACCTTAGCTTTCTTAGATGTCTTAGTTAAACGCAACCCAGATAACACCTTGAGTCACACTGTGTATAGAAAGAAGACCCATACTGATAGGTACCTGAACGGTGAATCTCACCACCATCCTTCACAGTTAGCTACCGTGGGAAAATCTTTGTTTCAGAGAGCACAAGGGATCTGTGACGAGCAACACCTGGCCGGAGAACTGCAACATGTCAAGCAAGTTCTGCGAGACAACAAGCTGCAAGTGCCGCGCCTGCGTCACAGTGACCGAGTGAAACCAGCCACAGTCGAGCGAGTCCCTGCAGTCCTGCCATACATGAGAGGAGTCACTGACAAGATTGGCTACATCTTAAAGCGTGCTTCAATCAAAACTTACTTCAAGCCGCCAAAGAAAATTAGTCAGTTTTTACCACCAGTCAAGTGCCACATCCCTCTCCAAGATGCAGGGGTATACAAACTTGATTGTGATTGTGGGCTCTCCTACATCGGACAAACAAAGAGATCCATTAGAACTCGGGTCAAAGAACACATAGCTGATGTGAAGCACCGTCGCAATACAACATCTGCAGTCTGTAAACATAGCCAGGATCGCCCAAGCCACTACATTCGCTTTGATAATCCACAAATACTTGCGAAAGAAAGCCGTTATCGCCCCAGGATGATTCGCGAAGCTATTGAAATTAAAAAACATCCAAACTTCAATAGGGAAGATGGCTGGGTACTACCATCATCGTGGGATCCTGTAATAAACATAATAAAATCTAACAACAAAAACAAACATAGCAGACCTGTAGATGTAGTTAGTTCATACTGTGTGGATCGCTATAACAATGATTCAGATTAATATATATTTTATCTGTGAAGATAGTGTTGCTTAATATTCTATCTTAAAATTACATTAGAAATCTAAATTAAAAAAGTTAATTTCTAAATTACATATAAAACAATAATAATACTTTAATAAATAATTAGTATTTAATAAATAATTAGTATTTAATAAATAATTAATATTTTGATTTTCTTTGTGGTTAGACATATTATAGTAATAGCAACACTAAATAATATTACATTATTTATTCTTAAAGTTTTTAAAATATTGTAATATTTATAATAATAACAGCTAAAATTAAACAAATAATATTTAATTATAATACTTATTAAACTTTTTAATATTTTTAATATGTTTAGAATTTAAATCAACAAATATTGTAAGGTACTCTGGTGCCATTTTTGAATTTTCAAAATCATTTTTGTAAATTTGTGGGTAGGCACTGTCTGTAACAAGTATATAACGCTTTGAGATGTCTAATACCAATATTGATTGAATAATATTAAATTAGAATTCGACTTAGCCAGCTAAGTTAAAACAATGGATGCTTATTTTAAACCGGAAATACACACATATGTTTGTATTTCCGGTTTAAAAGGAGGAAATAAATATGATAATTTATTAAAAATCATTTGGGTGCGTGGTAGTTTCAACGGAAACAAAACCCAAGGTCTCGGGTTCGAATCTACGATGTAATTTATTAGTCGACTTCAAAAAAGAAGGTCTTAATTTGAGTCAATATTTGAGTTCTTTAGAACTTGTATTTCATGATTTTCTTTTCAATGAATAGGTCATCTTAAAGATGGGATCATATAAATTTCGAGACAAAACTCCACCACCATCAGTAAAAAAAAATATTGTATTAGAATACGTTAGTAAAGAACAGTCTGAGAAACCTCTTATTTTAACGGTCCAACTTAAAAATGCGTCTTCAATACACTTATTGCACAATCTCTAATAATGCAGCTTTAGTTTAGTATACTAGCGTCTCGCCCTCGCTTGCTCGGGTTCGTCTCTAGGTGCGTTTTAATTTTTTTGAGCGAAACCCTAATTCTTTTTCTAAAATAAAAGTAGCATAAGTTACTCCTTATTACATCAGCTATCTACCAGTGAAAGTCCCGTCAAAATCGGTCCAGCCGTTTCAGAGATTAGCCGAAACAAACAAACAAACAGACAGACAAAAATTGTAAAAAAAATTGTTTTGATATATGTACCGTGTATATATCCATATGCATTTAGTAAAAAGCAGTTATTTTAATATTACAAACAGACACTCCAATTTTTTTTATATCATAAACACAGCCGACGTCGAACGCAATTAGTATGTAGACTAACAAAACTTGCGTAACGTAAGTTGTAAAGACATAAAGGCAAAAGAAATTAGTTATGCAGCCAAATGACACAGTTTGCATACAAAACATTATTTATATTTAAATCGTGTTGCAGTTAAACTACGTCAAAGTTCAAACTGAGCAGGTTTATCAGTTAAGATATTTAAATGGAATAATTATGTACCTATTAAGTAAGATTTACCAACGTACCATAAAACATGTCTAGAACTGTCTATTTGATTTTGAAGTTAGTGTAATTTTTAAGTTTGTAGTTTGTTTGTTTGATTTTAATTTAAGTTCTGTATATATAATTAAGTGTATTTGTAATTTCCTTTATTGTCCACAATAAATAAGCTATAAATAAAAAAAAAATAAGTTTAAAAGTAATGATTATTGTATACTAGCGACTTCCCCTCGCTTCGCTCGAGTACATTCCTAGGTAGGTTTTATTTTTTTTGAGCGGAACCCTAATTATTTTTCTAAAATAAAAGTAGCCTAAGTTACTCCTTATAACATCAGCTATCTGCCAGTGAAAGTCCCGTCAAAATCAATCCAGCTGTTTCGGAGATTAGCCGGAACAAACAGACAGACAAAGATTTAAAAAATTATGTTTTTCTTATAGGCACCGTATATAATTTCATAATATGCATTTAGTAAAAAGCTCTCATTTTGACATTACGAACAAACACTTCAATTTTATTTATCTGTATAGATATAGATGTATAGATAATATTGAAGAGTCCAAACAAAAGAATAAATTCGTCATCATGACAAAATCGATTATTATTTTCTTTGTTTTATAGCAAAAAATCCTCGTACAATAATTTCAATAAATTATTGATACTTACCATGCATTTAACATATTAAAAAAAAACTATTAAAACAATATCACGTTTTTTTAACACTTTCTCAGATTTACGCCAATATTTGACATATTAAATAAAATTATCCTTAGATAGTTTTATTTAGAACACGGGTATTTTTTCAATTTTTTATCTCTTTAAATCGATTAGAGAATATTTTTAAATTTAAATCGATTAGTATGGTAATATAATTAGTGATTACTCAGACATGGAAAGCGGATTGACTTATTGCAAGTCACAAGTTGTTTATTCCTTCTTTAGATCGTAGACTTGAATTAATTATGGACGTAAGGACCTTATATCGTACATATATGTATTATTTATATACATATTTCTATAAATAAATATGTTGATACATTAACACACAGCACCATCTAGTTCCATGGTAAGCTACGAGGCTTGTGTTATGGATACCATATAGTTGATACACTACACATCCTACTAATATTAGAAACGCGAAAGTTTGTAAGAATGTATGTATGTATGTATGTTTGTTACTCTTTCACGCCAAAACGGCTGAACGAATTTGGATGAAATTTGGTACAGAGATAGATTATAGTCTGGAATAACACATAGGCTACTTTTTATCCCGGAAAAATGTGCGGTTCCCGTGGGATAGGTTTGTTTTATTTTCCTGGAGGCGAACCCGAGCGAAGCGAGGGTGAGCCGCTAGTATATAATTTTAAATATATACATATTATAAAATATATAAGCACTCATGATTTGGAGTATAAATATTCATGCTCATCACACAAATGAATGCCCCTAGCGGGACTCCAACCCGTGACCGTTGGCAAACGTGTCGTCAAATAAAAAAAAAGTACATATACGAGATTAGTACTGCGCTCTGGTTTCGAGTTGTGTATTCGACCCTTTTTAACCGCCCACTTCTGGGCAAAAGCCTCGCTTAATTACAAGGGGGATCAAGCCATAGCCCACCACGCTGGCCAAGTGAGAGTTGGCAGATTTCACATGTCTTTTTAAAATTTTCTAAATTCTCTCAGGCCCCTAGACATGCAGATTTCCTCATCATGTTGGAAATGATTCGCACGTGAAAATATCAGAGGTGCGAGACCCGGGATATGAACCCGCTTCCCAAGCGAGCGCGTTACCACTGGCTGGGTTCGCCGGGTTAAATAATAATAAAAATAGTTTAGCCATTTTAATGTCCTACTCCTGGACCTAGGCCTTTAAAAATGTGAGGCCATATTCCACTACGCTGGCCAAAATGTAGGTGGGCGACTTCACATGTCTTTCTAAAACTGGAATTTTCGCGTGGTTTTGTGGCGAGAATACTTACTGCATTCTCCGCTTATTAAGAAATGTGGCACTGATCGATTGCCTTTAACATACAAATTATATTCTATACTAGCGACTCACCCTCGCTTCGTTCGGGTTCGTCCCTAGGTTGCTTCCCAAAACAAAATTAAATAATTAATTTGGTTTTAATTTTTTTTTCGTGGGACCCTATTTTTTTCTAAAATAAAAGTAGCCTAAGTTACTCCTTACTACACCAGCTACGTGCCAGTGAGTCCCGTCAAAATCGGTTGAGACATTTCAGAGATTAACCGGAACAAACAGATAGACAAACAAAAATTGGTTGTTTTGGTATATGTACCGTGTATACATCCATATGCATTTAGTAAAAAGCGGTTATATTAATATTACAAACAGACACTCGAATTTTATTTATCTGTATAGATGTATAGATATAAAGAAAAGTCAACGTGTCGTGTTTGTATGAAGTTATTCGTTATAATTATATACATAACTAGCTATTATATAGACAAAGACCATTATTTATAACGTCATCCTAATCAGTATGCGTGTATGCAACCCATCAATCACTCGACCGATAACTATTGAACTTGTGGAATCAATGTTGACGGTTAATGATGACACGTACGTACATACATATATGATGTTAGAATTGATACCATGTACCTACTTCATTTCAGATTATAAGCAAAAACCATATAATATATGTATATGTAAATAATAAGGTTAAATATATGTTAGTTTTTATTTAAGTTTTAAATACACCGTAAGCTGGCGCGAGTGGTGGACTATTGCCTGATCCCCCTCGTATTGAAGGGAGGCCCAGCCCTAAAAATAAAATAGGCTCAATACTACTAGTATTTATTATATTTATTGTGTCGCTACGACTCTTAAGAACGATATGTTTATCTATAAATAAAGCACGCGAGCAGAGCCGTGGGCAAACATTAGTAATACAAACGAATTTCTAACCGGACTGGTAGTTCCAAAAATAATAACGTTCAAACAAACACACTCTTTAACTTTAATCATTAGTAAAGAGTAACTTCTTCCAGAATATCTATATACATATGTATAATATATAGAATATGTCTTGTACTGTCGATCCGTCTTCCAGTGAACAATGGGGGATAAATGTGGGGCATCGCTTTTAGCCGATTGCAAACTGGACAGTCTTTTAGAATTCTATGAAATGAATCCGTCTACATTTTCTATGGAAAAACGAATTTTAATATTTTTATTTATATTTAATTTATTAACTAATAACATTCAATGTCAAGTAATAGAGTAGTTTATTTACTAAATACATCGAAATAATTTATATAAATATTATAAATATGAAAGTTTGTCAGTATGGATGTTAGTCTTTCACGCCAGAACGGCTGAACGAATCTGGATGAAATTTGGCACAGAGACAGATTATAGTCTGGAATAACACATAGGCAACTTTTTATCCCGGAAAAATGTACGTTTCCCGAGGGATAGGTTTGTTTTGTTTTTTAAAGGCGATCTCGAGCGAAGCGAGGGTGAACCGCTAGTTTATATATAAATAAGCAAAGACAAAACAGTTTGGTATCTTTTGCTCCTCTGTTTGTTAGACATTTTTTTTAATGTTTAGTAGCTATTGACGAGCTTTAGAGTTATCATTAATAAAAAAAAATATTTTAAAATACAGATAGGTATATTCTATTTATATTATATTGTATTATTTTCTAAAATTTTCAATAATCATTATGGACTTAATTTTAAGTCAACAAAGTCGCATGTACGAAACAACATTTATGTTAATGTTAACAGTAAGTCTATGTATGTTTGTTTGTATCAACGCTGTAACGAATTTAAATTAAATTCATAATATATAAAGTTTATATAGACATGAATCTGTGGACAAAAACCTGTGATTTAATACAATTAACATATGTATTATGTAGTACTCAACTACAGTAGCAAAAGATAAGGCATGAATTTAGGTCTTATCTAACAGATTAGATACCTAAATTGCAATAAAATAAACTATGAATAACATCTATACTAATATTATAAAGCTAAAGAGTTTGTTTGTTTGTTTGTTTGGTTGAACGCGCTAATCTCAGGAACTACTAATCCGATTTGAAACTTTATTAACATATATATATATATATATATATATATATGTGTGTGTTAATAAAGTTATATATATATATACAAACTCGTCTATATTTCAGTGAAATTCCCATGACAATCGATTAAGCCACTCCAAAGATCACCCCGGACAAACAGAAAGACAAACAGAGCTTGTTATCATACAAATAACTCTTTTTGTACTTGAGAAAACATAGTTATTTTGAAATCACAGACAGACACTTCAACTTTTTTTATATACATAGATTGTAGAGTAAATACAAACTATGGGCACAACTTTAGAAGCCCACCAGCAAACTTCATAACGTCATCGCACACGGAAAGTCAATGACAAAAGCATGTATTCGAACACAATACTCTTCAGTATGAAGGAAAAGTTTTCTAGCTGTACCGATACACTTGTTGTTTTTTACGTTTACATTATTTTCAACCTTATTCAATGGGAATAAAAGTAAAAATTCATAAATAAATAGTTTTATAACGTTAGCAGTACGGAGGTATCAACTAATATTAGTTGTAATGTTATCAGTTTGTTTGTTGTACACATAACTCGTGCATGGAAATTAAATGGAGTTTATAATGCTGTAAGTATGCCTGCTACATGATATTTCCGCTGTGGGCAGTTAAGACTCGAGATCTGAACATGGAGATGGCAAATAATCGTCTATACTAACCTATACAGATAAATAAAATTGAAGTGTCTGTTTGTAATGTCAAAATAACAACTTTTTACTAAATGCATATAAAAGTATATACGGTACGTATAAGGAAAACACATTTTTTTTTTGCCTGCCTATCTGTCTGTTTGTTCCGGCTAATCTCCGAAACGGCTGGACCGATTTTCACGGGACTTTCACTGGCAGATAGCTGATATTATAAGTAGTAACTTAGGCTACTTTAATTTTAGAAAAAGGATTAGGGTTCCGCTTAAAAAAAATGAAAACGTACGGATGGACAAACTGGAGCGAAGCGAGGGTGATTCGCTAGTCTATACTAATATTATAAATGTGAAAGTTTATATGTATGTGTGTGTTTGTTTGTTTGTTTGTTACTCCTTCACGCTGAAACGGTGTAAAGCGATTTTGATTAGATTTGGGGTACACAGATAGACTATTTTCAGGGGTAGCACAGAGGCTATCTAAGATCGCGCTTGAGCAAGGTAATTCTCTAGTATTATAAAAGAAAATCTTAAACACATTCGCTTTGGTTTCTAATTCGGACTAAAATATACGCCATATTGCAAATCCAAATAATCAAAGTACATAGAAACTCACTCACTGTACAACTGTTCAAATATTTACACATACACACTTCGTGAATACCCGTAAAACGTCTTTAAACTATAATTAGATGATTTTCACGTTATTTCAGGCTATTTAGGAGAATTCACGTCAGTACTAAGCAACTTCAAAAAGGGCTCTGCCCAATTAATCAATAATAAATACATTTTTTTTCATTGTTTTTATAATATATAGGCGTATAATACTTCATGGATATTCCCATATAAATTTTAAAGAAACCCCTCCACTAGGGTTGGAATAATTACATTTGAAGTCTATAGAGTCGTTCACGTCATACATAATTTAGGAAGTAAACCCGTGATTTCAAGTTAGCTCGAGCCGCATTATTACTAAAACATTTTCACGTAACCTATACTAATATTATAAAACCGGCTAAGTGCGAGTCGAACTCGGCGCACGAAGGGTTCCGTACCATTATCTATAAAAATGGCAAAAAAAATCACGTTTGTTGTATGGGAGCCTCCTCAAATATTTATTTTATTCTGGTTTTTAGTACTTGTTTTTATAGCGGCAACAGAAATACATCATCTGTGAAAATTTCAACTGTCTAACTATCACGGTTCATGAGATACAGCCTGCTGACAGACGGACAGACAGATACACGAAGGGACAGCGGAGTCTTAGTAATAGGGTCCCGTTTCACCCTTCGGGTACGGAACCCTAAAAAAGCAGTTTGTTTGAATGCGCTAATCTCATGAATTACTAAACCGATTTGAAAAATTCTTTTTGCATTAGATAGCTCGTTTATTGAGGAAGGCTATAGGCTATATATCATAATGCACGCATCAAGGGAGCGGAGCAATAATAAATATATAGTCTATCTATTTCATACTAGGGACGAATCGGAGCGAAGCAAAAGTGAAACGCTAGTATTAAAAGATTTACACGGTCCATGAGTTTTGTAGCATATTTACATACATGATACAAATGACCAGGGTCGCAGCTTCGATTTTATTTGAGCATATTTTAGAATTGTTAGCAAATTTGTTCATGTGCATCAAAAATTCGTTTAAAAATAGCCGAAACGCGCAACGAAAACAGAATGCATTGAGTTTTCACAGACTGAATCGTTTGATAAAATAAATCTGACACACTAATTGGATCTGTATCGACTTCAAAAGATACGTATATTTTTTACTAACTTTAAAAAAAAGGTGTTATTTCAAATATGTTCTTTTTGTGCGTTACGAGGTATAATAATAATTTTAATCAATTTGGATTTTGTATAATAAATTTTAATTTATACGGCGGACCTGAATTATCCATTTATATACAAACACGCATTATAAAAAGCATTCATTTACGAACAGATAGACATTTTAGATATTAATATAATATTAGGTAATAATAGCCCAAAAAAATATAAGTAATATAGTAAAAAACAACCCCCTTCGTAATACCCTACAAAAATACTAATAGAATAACACGCATGGGGTTCATCTACCCCTTTTTATATCAATCGATTGAATGTCGTCGACCCCTCAATCATCCGAAGCCCTAAACTAAATACCCGTCTAGACCTCTTCAATTCGTAGATATAAAGCTAGATTGTATGCTATTTACCTTTGCGATGAAACAGCAAAATTCTTATTGCAATTAATATAATTTATATATAATAGAGACCTACCTGGGCGACCCGAGCGAATTTCTCGGCGTTTTTTCGGGAGAGATATTAGAAATACATTTGTTCAGAAAAGACACTTATATAGACAAACTAAAACTAATATATATATATATATACGACGGCACGTTTGGCTCAGTTTGTAGTGACCCTACTTGCTGTGCCAGCGGTCGCGGGTTCGAGTCCCGCTGGGGGCATTCATGTGTATGCTGAGTACGAATGTTTGCACTCCAGTCATGGGTGTTTATATTTATAATAGGTATGTATTTAAAGTTATATATAATATGTAGTGTATCAACTATCTGGTATCCATAACACAAGCCTCGTAGCTTACCATGGAACTAGATGGTGCTGTGTGTTAATGTCCCAACATATTTATTTATTTATATACAATAAATTGTTCGCGGATTCGCTCGTTTCATTTAATTTGGTCGTACCGTGATGTTAGATACACTATAACCTTCCTCAATAAATAGAATTTAAAAAACTTCGCAGCCCACAGGAATGAGTAAAGCAAACAATTCACTACACTCATGAAAATTAAATGTAAAGTAATGTAACACTTGTACGAGTATGTAATATGTAGGTATGTTTGTGTGATGGTCGCTTTATTTACGCGGCTTTAGACAGGTGGAGTGTCGCAGGTTTTAATTATGTATGGTAAGTTAGACTAAGGAATAATAAAAACAGAGTGTCATAGAACTAAACATGAAACCAAACAATACAGTTTGAAATAAAAAATAAAATCCGTCCAAGTGCGAGTCGGACTAACGCACAAAGTGTTACGTACCATTATCTATAAAAACGGCAAAAGAAATCATCTCTGTTGTATGGGAGCCCCCCTTAAATATTTGTTTTATTTTAATTATTTTTTTAAAGTGAATATATAACTAAATATTCTGTGCATATTTCAAGCGTCTGTCTACCTGTTGCTATTAATATTGAGCAAAAAACGAGCAAAAAAAATCAAGTTTGTTGTATGGGAGCCCCCTTAAATATTTATTTTATTCTGTTTTTTAGTATTTGTTGTTACAGCGGCAACAGAAATACATCATCTATGAAAATTTCAACTGTCTAACTATCACGGTTCATGAGATACAGCCTGGTGACAGACGGACAGACAGACGGACGGACGGACAGTGGAGTCTTAGTAATAGGGTCCTGTTTTACCCTTTGGGTACGGAACCCTAATTAATTAAATAAAATAGATATCTATAGTAAATGAAAACTATTAATCAGTTATTTTACTTTTTAGTGTTTTTATGTTGAAGGCGGTTTTTAATTCTTTTTTTTTTTGAAATCGAACTACACTGTAAAAAGTTATGAGTAATCAAACGTAAAAAAAATATACGTGTCGAATTGAGAACCTCCATCTTTTTTTCGTCGTTTACCTAGTAATTAACGCATTTTGCTATACTTAAGATATTTTAATTAGCTAATATTATGCTATCTCTGTCTCTCAAGCGGAAAAGAATTAATGTTTAAAAAATACAAAAGAATATAGTATTACCTTTATTATTTATATTTTCTTCACAAAATTCATATATTATTGTAATATACACATGTAAATGGTCCCTTATTCTTTAAAGAAAGTAAACGATGTTTTGACATTTATTTTGGCGGACACCGTCTATTTTATTCTTTAGTCCAGTGGTCGGCAACCTTTCAGCAGGCAGGGGCCGCACGGTGGCAATATCTAGTACAGGCGGGCCGCACGGTGGCAATATCTAGTAACAGGCGGGCCGCACTTGTGATATTAAAAACGAGAAAACATTTTATTTTTGTTTTATTTAAAGAAATAAGCAAAAAATAACAAAAATAACACACAAAATGTATAACTACAAACTTCAGTGTGACGATTGAGGTCGTATTTGAGCGGCTATTTGTTGTAAGTATCTTAGCTTTCATTTTAGTAGTTACAATTCGTAAAATGGCTCTTTAAAAGCTCATCTGTGAGACGAGAAGCATAATTATTTTTTCGATAATTAAGGATTGAAAAAGTTTGTTCGCATAAATAAGTAAAGTTCGCATAAGGAGTACTTATAGAAGTTTTATTTATAAAACAGTCACGGGCCGCATGGAGGCAGCTCGCGGGCCGCATGCGGCCCGCGGGCCGCGGGTTGCCGACCGCTGCAGTTTAGTCTAAGGTTGACAATAAGGCACATACCTATATCTATGATTCCTACAAAACATATTCATATTCAACACATTCGGTGTGACACAGATAATGAAAAGCAATGGTGCCTAAATGTTCATAAGATTTAAAAGATTTTATTTTCGCTATGTTTATACATAAATGGTAGCTGGCTACTCCTAAGATATTCATTTAAATTATATAGCGATTTACCCTCGCTTTGCTCGGGTGCGTACGTCGTACGCGGATTTTGTTCACAATTTCATGGATTTTAATATTTTTTCGCGGAACCCTGATTCTTTTTCTAAAATAAAAGTAGCCTAAGTTACTCCTTATAACATCAGCTATCGGCCAGAGAAAGTCCTGTCAAAATCGGTCCAGCCGTTTCGGAGATTAGCCGAAACAAATAGACAGACAGACAAACAAATTGAATTTGAATTTCTAAATCACAAGTTCTAGTATATTAGCCAATTACAGGTGCCCATAGTACTGACTACTAACCAACAAATTACACGTATGCACTACTAATATAAAAAAAAAAAAAAAAAAAATGAACAAAAATAAAAGTAAAGTACACAAAAAAGAACAAAATCTATATAATTGACTAAATATTTATATAATTTAATAAACAACTGAACCCATTTTGATAAAACTTTCAATGTTGGGAAAATTAAAAGAAAACTAACACTAATAAAAAAAAATATTATTGCAATTCTATACCTAATATTATAAAACATATATAAAACTATTAACTCGTAACATAATATAGTATGATGCTAATAATATTAAAATAAACATGATTAAAAAAAACCTTCATTTTTCAAGTTGGTTAAAAAAAGATCTTGACTTCAAATCCAATAAAAAATTACGTAAAACAAATGATTCAACTTGTTCATACTGTATGCTAATTTTCCATCGTATCGTACAAGGCAGCGTGGCCGAGCGGTCTAAGGCGCTGGTTTTAGGCACCAGTCCGAAAGGGCGTGGGTTCGAATCCCACCGCTGTCAAATCTTTTTATTAATATTTTTTTTTGTTAATAAATATTGAAACTTAAAATTTTTCTATTCAATTATAATAAACCTATAATTGATATGTAATACTATATTTTTTTCGATATAAAGGACAGATATAACGACAGTTCTTGTGTTTACGAAATAAAAATCTAAAACCGTATTACATATAATTATATGAAATGATTGAGTAAAATTAATTAAAGGAAAATAAATAAAAAGCGATGTATGTAAAATCGGCAAACTTACAACGACCAGACATGTAGGTATAACGTGCTGGTTATAAAGACGATTTTGAAATATATATAATATACATATTTCAATTTTAAAATACGAATTAGTTGATTTATTGATAATTTTAAGCTGTGATAAAAATTAAAAAATATTTCGTCGTCAAGTTGAACACTTGTTACTACTTGTTACACTATGTAACTACTAGACCAGTTAAAAAAAACTTTGCATTTTATAACCTACTAGCAGTACCCGCGGATTCGCTCACGTTTTAACTTCCGATCGCTACCGAGCTTCACACATACGCTGGGCTAATTTTTAGACTGCTTGAAGAATTCATCAAAATCGCTCCAGCCGTTTTCAAGTCCATAGAGAATATACATACATACGTCGATTTTTATATATATATATATATATATATCCAACTTCACACTACGACTATCAGGACCAGGAGAGGGGATTTTTTTCTAAAATAAACGCGGACGAGGTCGCGAGCAAACGCTAGTAATATCATATACATACGTATATAACATCAGTCATCGGCATGTATACATATGTATATGTATATGAAAATTTAACGCATACAGACAAAACCGCAGACTAATCTAATTTGCTGGCATGGGTTCGGACGATGACATGAATGTTGTACCACGAACCAATGCGTACATAACCCTCGAGCTACGTTAATTGTATTTAAAAAAAAATCTTTACAGTTGTATGTCTTTTCTTTTAAAACATCGATTAATATTAAAAAAATTAATATCGATTAAATTAACCCTCTTGGCTTGGACTTCACGGATCATCGGATGGGTCAATTTTGATTTGATTTGATAGTATGGTTATATCATATGATTAAATGTAAGTACATCGAGATACATGCTAATACAAGAATTTAGGTCATTTAAAAAAAAATGAAGTCTTAATGCTACGGTTTTCTAAAAACTTTTCTAAAAATTACATTTCTTTAATTATACTTTATTTTTAGTCACAATTTTTGACTTACGTAAGTACTAAAGCTAAAATTGTCAGTTAAAAAATTGTCGAAAAGCTGACGTACTGAAAAAAATGATGTTGTGCTAAACTAGTAACATAAATGGTAAAGGTACATCACCATACAGCCTTGAAAAAATTAATCTTTTTTTTATATTAATTTCTTAGATTTACGCGAATATTTGACATTTTAAATAAAACTATGTTTTCGGATTTTTTGGCGAATTTATTTTGATTTTTGGTCCCCGACGTTTCGAATGCTTTACAGCAGCAATCATGGTAACTTTTTTTATATTAACCTTCATAATACGATTAAATGCCAAGCAAACAGTTATTACTGGCAATATTAAAAAAAAATACATGACACATCCTATTACTAAGTTTTGACATGAAAAGATAAGTGCTAGATAAAGCCAAGCTATACAAAACAAATAGAAAAAGTTTAACACTTCACTCTACACTTTCCGCCATTTTTACAAGATTAACACTACGTTGACATAAAGATGACGTAATTCCTTCCGGCAAGTAATCTCATCTTATTGACTCAATTTTCTCTGAACCTTTTTTAAGACGTTTCAATTTTTTCTAACAAATTCTTAATACTTTCTTAGATTTACGCGAACATTTGACCTTTTGAATAAAACTAACATTTCGGATTTTTTTCGCGAATTTATTTTGATTTTTGGTTCCCGATGTCTCCCGTAACCATGATCGCTGTTCATTCAAAACATCGGGAACCAAAAATCAAAATAAATTCGCGATAAAATCCGAAAAAATTCAAAATATTAAATACCTACTCCTTTCCTTTCTTGTACATAAAAAAATACTATAAAAACAAATTCAGTATCCGCGTCTGTCTGTTACTGTGCTTAAATCTTCTAAACCACGCAATGGAGCATATCAAAATATAGTTTTTATACTACAAAACTACAGATTATACTGGACTTTTACGCGATTAGGTATACGTAATTTATACCATTTTAGTTATTTAGAACTACTTAGTGTATCTAACTAAGACCTAGACCAATGATAATGAAAAACGCATTGAAATGGAAGATTAATTAACACTTACTAACAGCATCTACTATAACAATATCTATTATAGTGACACTCATTGGATGTACGTTTACCCCATTGCAAAAATAAACTCATGAAAGTTTTTTATACGTTTTTCCCGCGGAAGCCTTTCCCTTAATAGTTTTTGAAGTCAAACTTCTTTAGAACCGTTGTGATTTGAAACTAATTGAAACGGAAATGCAACACTAAAAAGAGACAAACACATAAATATATAGGATTAAGCCGACGAGAGAACGAGATAGATACATTGCCATGTTGCCATGGTAACCGTTGTAATTGTCACTTGTCTGCGACAAGTAATAGAGGAGAATAGAAGAGGAAGATGTACTCCCTGTGTTGACCCAAAGTAACTTGGAAAATGGGCAGGGAGATGATGGGATAATGATCTGGAGTAATAATAGACCGAGGTACAATTGGTTATCAACCGAGGGTAAGTCGCTAGTCTATACAGATAAATAAAATTGAAGTGTCTGTTTGTAATGTCAAAATAACAGCTTTATACTAAATGCATATGGAATTATATACGGTACTTATAAGAAAATCACAATTTAAAAAAAAACTGTCTGTATGTCTGTCTGTTTGTTCTAGCTAATCTCCGAAACGGCTGGACCAATTTTAACGGGACTTTCACTGGCAGATAGCTGATATTAAACGGAGAACATAGGCTCCTTTTATTTTAGGAAAAGAATTAGGGTTTCGCTCAAAAAAATTAAAATATACCTAGGAACGCTAGTATTACAATAAACTATATATGTAGAGATGTCAACTAAAATCGAATTTAAAATAACTAGCACATGTTCGACGGCGCGCAATAAGGAGCCATATGTCGCGAGGCAGACTGACATTGACAATAGACAGATCATTATAATGCAAATTATGTGGTCGATACAAATATTATTAACTTCGGAAATCGAACTTGTGAATTTCAAGATAAAATAATGAATTTCAATCTATACAGATAAATAAAATTGAAGTGTCTGTTTGTAATGTCAAAATAACTGCTTTATACGAAATGCATGTGGAATTATGAACGGTACTTATAAGAAAAACACAATGTTTAAAATTTTTGTCTGTCTGTCTGTTTATTCCGGCTAATCTCCGAAACGGCTGAACCAATTTTAACGAGATTTTCACTGGCAGTTAGCGAATATTATAAGGAGTAACTTAGGCTACTTTTATTTTAGAAAATAAAACGTATCTAGGGACGCACCCGAGCGAAGCGAGGATAAGTCGCTCGTATAAAATAAATACTAATATCCTCTAAAGAGACAGTTAAACGTCGAAATACGACGTGTTTATCCATTTCATCTATACTAAAAATATAAAGAGGCAGTTTTTGTTTGTTTGTTAATTTGAACGCGCTAATCACAGGAACTACTAATCCGATTTGATTTTTTTTTTTCAATTTGATAGTCCGTTTATTGAGGAAGGCTATTCATAGGTTATATATCATTTTGCTACTACCCAAGGGAGAGGAGCAGTCATCATAAATGTCAACAAATCGGACAGACTTCCGTACATTATTGTAAAACTATAGGTATATATATTACTAGCGACTCACCCCCGCTTCGCTCGGGTTCGTCCCTAGCTCGCTTCCCAATACAAACTTTCATCCCCATTTTCTAAGTTCCTGCGCAATTTTCTTATTTTTTTTTAATATAAGAACCTTCTCCTGACAATAACAAACACAACAAAAAAAGAATTAGTGAAATCCGTCCAGCCGTTCACGCGTGATGGCGTGACCAAGGGAAATAGGGATTCATTTTTATATATATATATATATATAGACATAAATAGATAGCGAGGGTGAGTAGTCGCTGTATAACATAAATTTAGACTTTTTTTTTAGATTGAACGCGAGCGAAGCCACGGGTTCAGCTAGTATATAATAGAATAGATCACTATTATTACATCCTTTATTATTTTATTTATTGCTTTCAGGTGCGTCAGACATGTACAATTTATTTCGCCAACGTCACATATATTTGAAAACATACGATGGGATGGGATATTACATTAGCCGAGTAAAATAGGACACTCATGTGAGATCACCATCCAAAAAACGACATAAAATAATAACATTAGCATTGATGCTAGTTTGGATCTGTTTGTTTCATTTTCACGCTAAAACATCTCGACGGATTTGGATAAAATTTAGTACACAGATAGACTAAGATTATTATACAAATTTTCATCTTAATTTTCATCCCCTTAAGGGATGTTTTCCGGGATAAAAAAATATCCTATGCTCTTCTCAGGGTCTCAAACTATCTTCTTACCAAATTTCATCTAAATCGGTTCAGTAGATCCAGAGATTACCCCCTACAACCTCACAAACTTTACCTCTTTATAATATTAGTATAGATTAGGCGAGTAGGTAGCGCTGCCTGCATATAAATTCACTAGCGACTCACCTTCGCTTCGCTCGGGATCGTCTCTAGGTAAGTTTAAACGGTTAGTATGGAATAGATAGACTATTTCTATATATTATACGATAATGTAGAGCCTATAGCCTTCCTCAATAAACGGGCTATCTAATGAAAAAAGATTTTTTCACATCGGATTAGTAGTTCCTGAGATTAGTGCGTTCAAACAAATAAACAAACAAACTCTGCCTCTTTATAAAATTAAGTACAGATAAATAAATAGTAGGTATAACATTAAAACATCAACACAATAACAAAAATCTTATTTCACACAAAGCCGAAAACCCAAAAATAAACATATGAGTGCAAAATCTAGAAAATTCATCCCATTAAAAGAGTTAAATAAGGGATGAAATTGTATTGAAGTTCGTCAATTTTGAAATGACAGACAGGCACACGTCTAGTAACCAACTAAATATCTAGATTCCAGATAACACTAACTGTATAACCGTCGAGCTCTGGCACCATCATGTGCTAAATATTTCATACGTTTCGCGGAAGCTCGAGAGCATTAAATTCATCCTTGATGCAGTCACATTCCACTGGATGTGTCTCGCTATTTCGTGCGATATTGGATTTTATTAAATAGCGCGCGTAACATCTTAATGAAAATAGGCGACGGGAGAGGGGTGCAAGAGGGTGCACTTGCATCCTACTGCCATGATAGAAAATATATAGAAAAAGTTAAAGATATTAAATTTTATTAGTAAACTAGCGACTCACCCTCGCTTCGTTCGGGTTTGTCCCTAGGTACGTTTTAATTTTTTTGAGCGAAACCCTAATTCTTTTCCTAGCTTTGCACAGTTCGCGTAAAAAAAAGTTTCTGTTTAGACTCTCGCACTTCGCAGTGCGTTCAGTTATCTTTGAGTCGGCACCCATGTCGGACGTCGAAATATTAGCCGAATCAACTCTTTTTTTATTGAGCTTTTATTACTATACGATAAATTAAAATAAAATACTATACGATTAAGCTCTGGTCGACACATTTGCTCGGATATTTTCTTCCATGCATCATTTACTTTTTGATTATTCTTGTGACATTTATGTTTAGGGTCCCAAATTATCGGCTCCTTTTGAAATAATTCAAGGAACTGCAAAATCTCTTCGTGAGACCAATCCATTATGTAGGTAAAGCAACAAATTAATACTATCTGCACGGCTAAACGCCAGTAAACGAGTGAAGTGAGAGCGCGAATGTAAATGCTACGCTCGCGAGGTCCTTTGAGTCGCGCCCAAAAAACCGCTCGCAACGCGAGCGCTGCGAGTGGCGAGACGAGGCGCGAGCCGAGTTACAAGCGTACCGTCTACACGCTCGTCGCATAGATCACCTCGCGACTCGTCTCGCTACTTGCGCGAGTCTAAATCCAGTATAAGATATTCATTTAAATTATATAGCGATTTACTTTCGCTTTGCTCGGGTGCGTACGCAGTACGCGGATTTTGTTCACAATTTCATGGGTTTTAATTTTTTTTCGCGGTACACTGATTCTTTTTCTAAAATAAAAGTAGCCTAAGTTACTCCTTATAACATCGGCTATCTGCCAGTGAAAGTCCCGTTAAAATCAGTCCAGCCATTTCGGAGATTAGCCGGAACAAACACACAGACAGACAGAAATTGTAAAAAAATGTTGAAATGTTGTTTTGGTATATGTACCCTGTATACATCCATATGCATTTATTTAATAAAAAGCGGTTATTTTAGTATTACAAACAGACACTCCAATTTTATTTATCTGTATAGATAATAACATCAAAACTCATAAGAATCATGTGAATTTTCAAAATCATTTTTTAAATTTGTGGGTAGGCACTGTCTGTAACAAGTATATAACGCTTTTGAGATGTCTAAGACCTTAGTCTCTCCCGTGACCATGATTGCTGTAAAGCATTCGAAACGTCGGGAACCAAAAATCAAAATAAATCCGCGAAATAATCCGAAAAGATAGTTTTATTTAAAATGTCAAATATTCGCGTAAATCTAAGAAAGTATTAAGAATCATGTGAATTAAAAAAAGTTTTTTATATTCCCTTTAAAAAGACTTTAATATAATTTCATCAAGAAAATCCGAAAAATTAATAAGAACTAGCGACTCATCCTCGTTCCACTCTCCGGCACAATGTGCTCTCTCTATTCCTGTCACTCTCATACTCCGGTGGGACGATACGAGACACGACCAGTGAGAGTCAAGGCGCGATATATATGTTAGTCAGAACTCTTTCGTGATCAAAACGATTTTTGACTGACAAAAATAGTTAAAAGTAGTTTTGCCTGGAGGCCTTGGTCAATAGCAGTTTTTACTGGCATATCGGTCAAAACTATTAAAATTATGGCGCTGTGGTCACTGTTCTAACCTAACCTGACCTAGAAAGAAAGAAAGGGTTCTTCCGAGAAACCTTCAACCTACTTACCTTCTTAACTTTTTAAGAGTTTTGAGCGATATGCCAGTCAAAACTGCTATTGACCAAAGCCTACAGTCAAAATTACTTTTGACCAACCTCTTTAGTCAAAAGTAGTTTTGACTAAAAAATAGTTTTGACTGTAACATACTCGTATATATATCGATAATAACGACTATTTCAATGATTTTCCAAGAAAATATTTAATGTACAGATTCGACATAGTTACAATTTTATTATATGTAAAGATAAATATAGATAAATCAATGCGTCGTATAGCGCTTTAAATCATTCCAGCATGTGGAAGACAACCTTTATTTGGTTGCAATTATTATGACGAATGGTTTCCTCATCAGGACCTTTGGCTCGAGATAAGCGGGCGTTGACGCTTCAAGGGTAACATTATACATATAAGGGTATGTTTGAACGGTTTTGAATATTTAACACTAGCGACCGACCCTTATCTGTTTGTCTTCACTAATTAGTAATTACTTATCACACTATTATTATAAATACGAAAATTTCTATTGCGTATACCGCTACTTCAATATGAAAGGGCTGGACTGATTTGGATAAAATTTAATAGACAGATAGACTATGTCCCGGAGAAGGACACAGATTCTGTTATTCACCTAGATGCACCCGATTTTTGCAAAGTCGCTGGTATTTTATATAAAAACTAGCGACCCACCCTCACTCCGCTCGGGTTGTTCCCTACTTACGTTTTAACGTTTAGCATAGATTTCTCAGAGATGAGATATTTTCCCGCAGTAAAAATAAATGTTGACAAGAATAACCAACTATCATCATACAAAATTTCATCGAAATCCCTCCAGTGGTTTTTCCGTGATGCGGTCACAGACAGACAGACAAAAAAATCTAAAAACTATAGATTTGGCCTCTGCATCGATAATAATGATTATTTCAATAAGATTTTCCAAAAAATATTTAATGTACAGATTCGACTCAGTTAGAATTTTATTACCTATATGTATAGAAAAATATATTTTTATTCTATCTAACCTTCTTTCGATAGTCACTTTTATTACTAAGGCACATTTTATTAAACTGGTGGTCTCTATGAATAATTAAAAATAATAAATTATATGCTACTAGCGACTCATCCTCGCTTCGCTTCGTCCCTAGACAAAAACAAATCTATCCCACCGGAATCATACATTTTTCCGTAAAAATATATAGCCTAAAGCCTTACTCGATAAATTGACTATCCAACACAAAAAGAATTTTTCAATTCCATCCAGTAGTTCCTGAGATTATCGCGTTCAACCAACCAAACAAACTCTTCAGCTTTATAATATTAATATTAGTATAGATAAAGCATTCGAAGCGTTGGGAACCAAAAATCCGAGAAAAGA
Organism: Fabriciana adippe; assembly: GCA_905404265.1. NCBI lineage: Eukaryota > Metazoa > Arthropoda > Insecta > Lepidoptera > Nymphalidae > Fabriciana > Fabriciana adippe. The sequence goes on from FR990010.1 coordinate 1,434,447, forward strand.
ATCCGAAAAGATACTTTTATTTTATGTACAGTTTAGTTACGTATATTTTAATTTTAAAAAGCAAATTCAGTGACATTGTAAGTACTCTAATTAAATTGTCCTCCGGGTAATTATAATTGCGCTAGTGATATTATAATTTAACGGTTTTACAACTTCCCTGTCACATATATAAAACAAAGTCGGATTAGGTTACACCATTTATAACTCAGAAACGGCTGGACCGATTTTTATGATCCTTGATTTGTTGAATTTGTCTCCCGAATAGCAGAATAACTAAATATTAAAACATCGGAAAAATTCACGAAAAAATAAATTAAAATGTACATAGTTAACGCTGGCTAATAACTATTTATATCTATTTGAAACGTACGTTACTAGGGACGCACCCGAACGAAGCAAGGATAAGTCGTTAGTAATCTATACAGATAAATAAAATTGGAGTGTCTGTTTGTAATATTAAAATAACAGCTTTTTACTAAATGCATATGGATGTATACACGGTACATACCTATACCAAAACAACATTTTTTACAATTTTTTGTCTGTCGGTCTGTTTGTTCCGGCTAATCTCTGAAATGGCTGGACCGATTTTGACGGGACTTTCACTGGCAGTTAGCTGATGTAATAAGGAGTAACTTAGGCTACTTTTATTTTAGAAAAAAAAATAGGGTCCCACGAAAAAAAAAAACCAAATTAACTAATTAATTTTGTTTTGAGAAGCAACCTAGAGACGAACCCGAGCGAAGCGAAGACGAGTCGCTAGTAATATATAAACTTTAAAGTATAATAAACAGTACAAGCGATTTACCCTCGATCGAATACGTCCCTAGACGTATTTTTGCTATACATTTTGTTACTTTATTTCAAACCGTTTAGGACACGCACGCCGATAAAGTAACTCAACAACCTGTTTATTCCGACTCCAATGTAATTTTCTGGCAGTAAACACATTTTTATCGTAATAAAAATAAGCCTAGAGCACGCGGTGGTAATATAACTTCATATTAATGAAAAAAAATGTCTGAATCTTATCAGTAGTTTCAGAGATTACACCCCACATACAAACCTTACCTCAGTATAATAATAGTGTAAATATGCTTTAATAAATCCATACTTTCATACTTAATGTTATAAATGTGAAAGTGTGTTTGTTTGTCCTTCTTAAACGTCGAAACAGAGTGAAGGATTGGCGTGATTTTTTGTGTCGAGATAGTTGGAGGGCTGTAGAGTGACATAGGCTACTTTTTATCGCGGGAGATTAACTCATTCCCACGGGAAGACACGTTATAATACAACTCAAAAAAAAATTATGATCAGAATTACTTGAAACTTGGTAGTAATGCTCTTCAATACAATTAAATAAACACGTGTTTAAGCATTTTTCGGAATTCATCCCATAAGGGGGTAAAATAGGGGATGAAAATTGCTATGAAACCTACCATTTTAGTTTTTTTTTTGCAGTTTTAGTGCAATCGAAACCGTGGGTTTTGTTAGAAATTATATAATACAAAAATATCGTCATTATTATCACAATTTCTTCATTATATTCTCCATTGCAATGACATAATATAAAGTAAATAGCAGTTTTCCTCGCAAATTTGCAATGGAACTAAAGTGTTGACAGACAGACGGAGTGTTTGAGTGTTTAAATAGTCCTTGCGGCTTAAAGACTCCACTTAGAAACATCTACCCCACTAACTTGAGTTTCCTTTGTTTGGTATGAAGACAACTTTTCGCTTATGTATTTTTCTTATAAATATTTATTTCTCCAATTAACAGCTTTTAGTATAATTATTATTAATGCGGTGGTAGCTCAGTGATAACGCGCTCGCTCCGGAAACTGAGTGATGCAGGTTCAAATCCCGGGTCTCGCACCTCTAATATTTTCATGTATGAATCATTTCCAACATGATTGTGGCGAAACGCTAAAAGAGTTTGTATATCTTGTTTCGTTTCGCCTGTTTTAAAAGTAGAAGAAAAAGTTATGTTGACTCATGTCATGTATTATTATTAGATTTTCTTACATATTATTAAACTCATGTATATAATTCTATTGGAGTTGGTTTAATTTTCCCATACTCCAAAGTGGTGACCCTCTCCAGAACAACGCTTATACGACGAATTACACTCTAAATATATTATGTTATAGTTTTAACATATTTAGATCGCCACTTCATCTATCGCATATAATGCCTGGAAGATGGTTCTATTAAGTGTTAACAAGCGTCGTGAACTGTTTATGTGAGAAAAGTGTAAATGATAAATATTTCGTCATATGTTATTTTAAACAAAATAATTTTCTTCGATTTGTGGATGTCAAGCCGCCATTGTTTAAAATTGTCGCTCATAACATTTGTGCGATAATCCTGCAGGCGACGGATTTCTAGTTCCATGCTATGCAATTCGAGTGATTATTAATGTGGACTTTGAAAAAGTTATTCTACAGTGGAGTGTAACACAAACAATATTTAAATATTATTATTATTGATACATATTTTTTTTTTAATACAACAATTGTTATATAGGTACTATTTCAAAATATTTTAATACATATTGCAATTATATATTTAAGCTAGCTATTCTATAAAATTTGCTTGAAATATTTTTTTATTGTCAAATGGTACTTTATTATTTATTATGACATTTTGTATTTTTATGTAAGTTGCTTTAGCATTGTTTCTTTTTATTCAAACTCATTCTGTCAATGTTTATTTTTATTTGTTATCTTGTTATTGTGTTTAAATTTCAAATCATCCAGACTGTGTGGTATTGCAAAATCGCACCGTTTTTGATACAGTAATATAAATATATTTTTTATTTTTATTATTAAAAACTAACATGTCTGACGAACTTGAAACTCAGTTAAAAGTACTTAGAGCAGAAAATACTGCATTACATGAACAATTATCACAAACACTTCCAGGTCCTTCTACAGATTCCGATCGAGCATTTGTTAATAGGGTTGCTGTTAAATTACCGCCTTTCTGGCCAGACAAGCCAGCCATTTGGTTTGCGCAAGCAGAAGCTCAGTTTGAGATATCAGGTATAGTATTAGACAGCACCAAATACAATTACATTATTGCACAGCTCGATCAGCGCATTGCAGGAGAAATAGAAGACATTATCACTAATCCTCCTAAAGTTGATAGGTATGCTACAATAAAAAAAGAGCTTATTCGTAGATTATCGGTTACTGAAGAACAAAAATTTCGTTTGTTACTAGCCGATGAAGAGCTTGGTGATCGAAAACCATCCCAATTACTTAGGCATTTACGTTCATTAGCAGGTTCCTCTTTAGACGTGGAAACCATTCTGCGACACTTGTGGTTGCGTCGTTTGCCTCAGAGTGTACAGGCCATTTTAGCAACTCGATCTGATCTTGATTTAAATTCAATTGCTGAGGTGGCTGATAAGATTATTGAATTATCCTCGGAAGTAAATGTTCACTCGGCATCAAGGTGCGTAAATGCTGTATCGGATAAAATTGTTAAAAAGGTAGATGAACTTAGCGATCAGGTGGCTGCTTTTTCAGCGAGAAACCATGTGGATTTGTCGTCAAGAACCTCGAAAATTAAAATTCGCTCTCGTACTCCAAATAATTCGAAAAGATGTTGGTATCACTGGAAATTTGGTGCAAAAGCGACTAAATGTATAACTCCGTGTAGTTGGCAGAAGGAAAACGAAAGCAGCAGTCAGTAGCGGCGGCGTCTGACTGCTTACCGAATGGCCGCCGTCTTTTTGTCACGGATCAAGTAACCAAGAAAAGATTTCTTATTGATACTGGGTCCGATCTATGTTGTTACCCTCATCGCTGGCTCCCAAGTAAGAGACAACAATCCGACCATGAGCTAAGTGCTGCTAATGGTACTTCAATTAAAACTTTTGGTACTATTAATTTAAGGCTTAATTTTGGATTGCGCCGTGATTTTGTATGGCAATTTGTCGTCGCAGACGTCAACACGGCTATAATAGGTTCAGATTTCTTAGCCTATTATAAGCTTTTGCCTGACTGTTACGGCAAGAAGCTCGTCGATGGGTACACTGGGTGTTTTAGTGTTGCATCCACGGCTGTAACTGATCAATGCAGTGTTAAAGCTATTGTTTCAGGTAGCTCAATCTATGCAGATGTGCTTGCTGAGTTTCCTGATATCACAAAACCACCAGGGCTTCCCAGAATCATTAAACATAACACAGTTCATTACATTAAAACAACAGATGGCCCTCCGGTGTTTTGTCGTCCACGTCGTCTAGCTCCTCAAAAACTAATTTCTGCAAAGCGTGAATTTGAAGATATGGTAAAATGTGGCACCGCAAGGCCATCAAAAAGTTCGTGGTTTTCACCCTTACATTTAACTCCAAAGAAAGACAACACGTGGCGTCCATGTGGTGATTATCGTGCCTTGAATGCCAGGACTATTCCTGATCGTTATCCTGTTCGTCATATCAATGATTTTGCACATAATCTAAGAGGCGCAAAGATTTTTAGTACCATTGATTTAGTTAAAGCCTATCATCAGATTCCCGTATTTGAAGAGGATATCGTAAAGACAGCCATCATCACTCCTTTTGGCCTCTTTGAATTTCCCTTCATGACATTCGGGTTGCGCAATGCTGGTCAGACCTTTCAACGGTTCATCGATGAAGTCACACGAGGTCTAGATTTTTGTTTTCCTTATGTGGATGATATTCTCGTCTATTCTAAAGATGAGACCACCCACAAGGAGCATCTACGTATTCTTTTTAGGCGTTTTCAGGAATATGGAGTAGTTATTAATTCCGGAAAATGTGTTTTCGGTGCCAGTGAAGTTGTGTTCTTAGGTTTTCTTATTAATGCTGAAGGTACTAAGCCACCTCAAGAGCGAATTCAAGGGTTGTTAGATTTTCCTCCTCCACAAACTGTTCAGGGTATGCGCAGGTTTTTAGGCATGTTAAATTATTATCGTCGTTTTATTCCTCAAGCTGCACATTTTCAGGCGCCACTTGTAGAGGCTTTAGTTGCTTCTAATAGTAAAGGTTCAAAACCGTTTCCTTGGTCGCCTGAACTGTTGGAAAAATTTGAATTATGTAAAAAGAGCCTGTGTAACGTGACTTTATTGCAGCACCCAGCAAACGATGTTCCTATAGGGTTATTTACTGATGCATCTAGTATTCATATTGGATCTTGTCTTCAACAATTTATCAATGGAAAATGGCATCCTTTAGCAATTTTTCAGCAAAAAATTAACTCCACAACAGTCGCAATGGCCAGCCTATTATCGCGAGCTTTTGGCGGTTTATGAAAGCGTACAGCATTTTCGTTATATCTTAGAAACTCAGCATGTAACTATTTTTACTGATCATAAGCCCTTGCTATATGCATTCGTTCAACGCCGTGAAAAGCTTCCGCCTCCACAGCTTAATCAACTATCTTTCATAAGTCAATTCACCACCGATATTCGATATATTAAAGGTGACGACAACGTAGTTGCGGATGCCATGTCACGCATTGAAGCGATCTCAATGGAACCAGATTACCAAGAGTTAGCAAAATCTCAGGAGTGTGATCCAGAGCTGCTAATGTTGCAAGAAAACGGTTCCAGCCTTCAGCTAGAAAAAGTTAGAGTTCCTGGTACTAACATAACGTTAACCTGTGACGTTTCAATGGGAAAGCCACGTCCTTTTGTGACGACTAATTTTCGCCGTGCGATATTTGAAAAACTACATAACTTGAGTCATCCTGGCGCTCGAGCAACAACTCGTTTGGTAACTGATCGGTTTGTTTGGCCATCTGTGAGGAAAGATTGCCGCGCTTGGTCACGCGCTTGTCAGGCGTGTCAGCGCTGCAAGATTACCAGGCACAATTTCACTCCACTAGGAAATTTTGATGTGCCAACTGGTCGTTTTATGCATGTGCATATAGATATTATTGGTCCTCTTCCAATATGTGGCGATTATCGTTATTGCCTAACAGCAATTGATCGTGTTACTAGATGGCCAGAAGTTTGGCCTATGCGCTCTATAACAGCGGAGGAAGTATGTGAGACCTTCATAAGAGAATGGGTCTCTCGTTTCGGTGTTCCATCTGTAATCACCACAGATCAAGGCGCACAGTTCGAATCTGATGTCTTTCGTAAATTGATGCATAATTTCGCTACAAAACGTAATAGGACTACTTCTTATCATCCTTGTGCCAATGGCATGATTGAACGAGTTCATAGACAGTTGAAAGCTGCATTAATGTGTCATCAGGAATCTTGGTTGCGAGCATTACCATTTGTTCTTTTAGGTATGCGTACAGCTTTTAAGGAAGACCTGAAAAGTACAGTAGCTGAAATGCTCTACGGTGAACCCCTTCGTTTACCTGGGGAGATGCTCGCACCATCAGCTCTTGAAAACTTTGAAGATCAGTCACATTTTATTTCACAGCTTCGTGACAAAATGTCTAAACTTCGCCCTATTCCTGCATCTAGACACACGGATCCTAGAATTTTTGTTTTTAAAGACCTAAAGACAGCAAGTCACGTTTTCTTACGAGACGACTCAATTCGACGACCTCTGCAACCACCATATACTGGACCGTACCAAATTATAGACAGGGCTAGTGATGGTAAGACAATCACAATTGCCATCAAGAATAAAAATGTAGTAGTTAGTGTAGATAGGGTAAAACCAGCATTTGTGGAACATTTCCAGCAAGAGCTAAATGGCCAAACACCACAGACACCTACACCACTTACTATCACATCCACGCCCCCTTTACAGGTTAATGGTCCAGATGATTTGCATCGTACAAAACAATATACCACACGGTCTGGCAGATGTGTTAAATTCAGATTTTAGTTAATTCTTTTTCACTCCGTGGGGGGGTGATGTGGCGAAACGCTAAAAGAGTTTGTATATCTTGTTTCGTTTCGCCTGTTTTAAAAGTAGAAGAAAAAGTTATGTTGACTCATGTCATGTATTATTATTAGATTTTCTTACATATTATTAAACTCATGTATATAATTCTATTGGAGTTGGTTTAATTTTCCCATACTCCAAATGATTACCACTTGTCTTACGCTGAAGGAAAATCTGCACGTCTGAGAGAACCTAGCAAATTTTCGAAAGACATGTGAAGTCCGCAAACCCGCACTTGGCCAGCATAGTTGACTATGGCCTGATAGTGTATCAACTATCTGGTATCAATAACACAAGCCTCGTAGCTTACCATGGAACTAGATGGTGCTATGTGTTAATGTCCCAACATATTTATTTACATTATATATAATTTTAATAAGGACAATAAATTGTAATAAAAGTTAGCTACCAAAGTTACTTTCATTTTCACATCTCATACATTATTACATTACAACGTTATTTCCCACTGTGTCGCTTTCAAATTCTTTTACTGAAATGGACTGTAATATGACTATTGTTTAAATCTATACATATAAATAAAATTGAAATGTCTGTTTGTAATGTCAAAATTAGCTAAGCTAAAGCTTTTTACTAAATGCATATGAAATATACTGTAATTATAAAAAAAAAACACAATTGTTAAAATTTTTGTCTGTCTGTTTGTTCCGGCTAATCTCTGAAACAACTGGAATGATTTTAACAGGACTTTCTCTAGTAGATAGTTAATGTTATAAGGAGTAACTTAGGCTATTTTATTTTAAAAAAAGAATTAGGGTTCTGTTCAAAAAAATTAAAACGTTCTCAGGGAGGCACTCGAGTGAAGTGAGAGCAAGTCGCTAGTTTTTTAATATAAAACAAAACGGCACATGTTTAGTTTATGGGACGCGGCCCCTGGAGGAGTGGGTGGTATTTTCGGATAGGGGAGGTGACAGGGAGCCCAAATATGTAAAAATTCTTTTAAGGAAATGTAGGAGTAAAAAGTTATTGAGACTTAAAATTGCAACAATTCCATACATTTTTATACTTAAATAAGTCATTACAAAAGATAAACATACCTTTAACGAATAGTAAACATCCTTTTTTTATATACAATCCATATTTTCACAACAATTAAGGCTTTATTGTATTAATATTTTAATAATTTCACATATAACAATATTCTAAACAAAATGACCTTATATTTTGACAAACTGTCAATTTTTGTTTTACATTACCGCTTTTATGACAACAGATTATCGTTTAATAATTAGTTATGAGTTATGCTTATTAAAAATAAATATTATCGTCAGATTATTAAGATTTTAAAATAGAAATATGTTATTTTCACTTCATACATACATTTATGACGCAATCAAAACTGTATATCCATTACAAGAATGCAATTTATAAACGTGAGTAGATTATTTTTTAAATCTAAGTGTATTATTTATTTTTGGTTTTTAATTTTCGATTAGGTGACAGTCAGACTTGGATAATTTAGGTTGGAGAAGGCTAAGGCGGGAGCGCAGCTCCCGCCTTAGCCTTCTCGTTAGGTCTTTTTTTTTATTTCAAACCCAGAACCCCTGCTATTATAAATGCTTTATGTTAATTTAAAATTCGGTGATAGATCTGACTTATAGATCTGAAGATTATTTTGACAATTGAAAGTAATGTTTTGACATTTCAAAGTGTCAAAATGACAGTAATGTCCATAATAATGTATGAAAATGTTACAACTTTAAGTCTCAATAACTTTTTACTCTTACATTTCCTTAAAAGAATTTTTACATATTTGGGCTCCCTGTCACCTCCCCTATCCGAAAATACCACCTACTCCTCCAGGGGCCGCGTCCCATAAACTAAACTGCCGCCAACAAAACGTATGCAACTTGTGAATTGCTAAACATTTTTAATTATTTTTGGAGTTAATATAATTTATTGACATAATTGCATTAGAAATTTGGCAAGTTGTTAATTCCATATTTAAGAAGGCTTAAGCCATAGTCATGTTGTCATAGATGTGCAAGTAATATTTCATAATTTGAGATTCATTACTTGAATATATCACTTGTATATGTCACTTTGGGCATAGCAAAAATATAGATGAGACAAAATTATATAATTAATTGACGGCCTCTGTAGTCTAGTGCCTAACATATACGGCAACAGATCCGGCAGAGGTCCTGGGTTTGAGTTCTAAATTTCGAGTTAAAATACTGAGCTTTTCTGTCTAGAAATTCCCATTTACAGCCTGGAGTTGGGACGTTGGTGGTGTTCCACCCTCCTAAATCGGAGAGCATGTGAAGCCCTTGGTCCTGCGGTCACTGTCGTCTCTCTGTCAGAGGTCGTATCAAAGTATTGTCTCATCGGACTATGAGAATAAAAGGTATAGAGAGCGCAATTGTGTCTGCGCATACAGACAATGTAAATATGTAGTTAGTCTCAAGAAGATTGGCCACTATAGCCGAAATCGGTCAGGAGGCCATTATATAGTATTAAGCCCTTTTTGATGTCCAACTGCTGGGCATGGGCCTCCCTTCAATACGAGGTGGACCAGGCCAAGGACAGGAGGACATTATATAATTAGTTTTAATCCTACAAGATTTATATAGAAAAAGCTTTTCAAAAGATTGTATTGATAAATTTTATATTTTCTTCTTGCTGAAGAGTTGTTAAATGCTCTATAAATTATGTTTTTTATCCGTCTTCTATAATAAAGTGCTTCTGAGACATCTTTTGAGGTTTAAAATGTATGATATATGATAAAAATGGACATATAAATAAAGATATCAAAAACTTGTCAATCAAACTTAAATTAGTTCTAAATAATACAATAATGCATAAAAACATGTCATTAGTGTTAATAAGTAATCACTCAGAGTTAATTAAAACTCAAATAAAACATCTTTTCTCTATTCAAATTAAACTTGACACCAATTTACTTTATATATAAAAAAATATTTGATATTCGCATTAAGTCACATTATCATATAAAATACAGTTAATTTTATTCACCAAGTGAATTGTTGATTTTATAATTAACACTATTTGTCCTAAATATGGACTAGCTTATAAAGATCTTATGATGATAAGCCGTTTGCTTATGATAAATATTAAGTATGCTTCATCAATAATTTATGTTGTGAATGCAATGTATGAGACATGAGTGGATACTTTATGTCTTACTCATATTTTTTATATAATGTATTCAGCGCCGACAAACAAACTTTTATGTACGTAATTGTGTTAATTGACACTAATTTGAAACGTACCAGAGCCGCGCGAAATTATCATTTGTATCGTAAACAAAAACAATAAAATGAAAAGTTTATTAGGATGAGTCATGCACCATGTTGGAGGCAGATGTGCGGCTTACCATTGCCACTGGTAATTACAAACGCCATAAATTTATATTGTACTACTAGTTTTATAATAAATTATACCAAAATGTAAAATAAGACTTACTTTTAGTTAGAGCAAGTGCGGCTAAAACAAGTGCTCGGACGTCAACGATCGCTCGATCAAACAAAAAAAACATAGGCAAAAGAATCCCGTGGAACTGCACCAGCGAATCACATCACATCACACCCACGATTAAAAACTTTCACGTCCATTTTGTGCGATAATATAATTAATTATTTACATAAATAATCACATGTTAAAAGTAACTAGTTTATCAACTGAGTATTAAACATAAATCTGTAGGACATGGAACATAAATAAGTTCATTCTAAACGTTTATATAACTGAAGCACCTAGCAGCACTCGCGACGAGTAACTTTATGATACTGAAGTGGTTGTGGAGGAAGATTTTATTGAATAAAGTTAAAACAGCTAGGTAGATATAAAATATACATTAACAACAGACGGCAGACAGCAGAGGATGGAGATTGAAGAGAAGCTACTGGTGTTGCTACACTGACGGGTTGTGATTTTATAATTTAAATAATTAAATCAATATAATATATATCAAAAATATTGCATGGACCTTAGGTACAGTGATCATTTGAACATTCAATAAAGCGTTTTCAAAATTTTATGAGATAAATAATAAAGCAATAACTTCGAAATAAAGCTAAAACTTCTAGATTTCTTAAAAAAAGTTTAATTTTATAATTAAATAAAAGTAAAAGTTCTGTACATTCAAATTTTAGCTAATTAGTTACACGTTTTATATTACTATAAAAATCTAGCTATTATGTATTTCTTGTATAATAAAATCTTAATTGGATCTATAAATGGAATTTATTAATTAATGAACGCAGCTAATTTACTGTCAAATTGACGTCTGTCAATTACAAGGAACTGCAATATTTGCCGTTCCACGGTTGTTACTTGTTAGCTTCAGGATAACCGAATTCGTACTTAATTTTGTTACAAAATATATTGTACAGTAACAATTGATTATTATATTTAAGAACAGTATTTTTTGATAAATTAAAGTTTTATTTAATTTATTTAACACCTTTTTTTCACTGTTATTATTGCATAGTCAAAAATTTGTTTTTGTATTTTGCTGAAACGGAACACAGTTCCTTCGAAAATGGCTTCGTTGGTGAATGTTTTGCTGCGAAAAAGCCCTAATTTGAGTAATTCTAAAGCCTTACTTGTAAATTTACCGGCAGTTTACAATGTGAAGTGAGTGTTTTATTCATAAAAAACAAAATATTATTCTTAATTCATATGGAAAGAGAGTTAAAAAATTATGTAACATTTAAGGTTATCATACACAATTTTCATTTTTTGTATTTTGTGGATTTAAATATATTAATTTGGCTTTTATTGTAGGTTAAATATATATTTTTAGTATTATTATGATACAAAAAATAGTTTGATTTTATTACATTACCAATAAAAATATATAAAATTACATCTTGTGTATACTATACTAAATTTTTTCAGCTCACAACGTAAAGCTCACAGATGGATGCCCGATGTAAATTTTATAAAACAGTTCGAGGGACCTGTTATGTATCCCGAAGGTGTCACTGCTAACTTAAAGCACCCACCTTATAACAGTAAGTTACTATACTTATACTTCACCTGAAAAGTTCTAAAAATAAACAATTACCTGAATAAATCTAAAATTAAAATTTTATTATTTAGTAAAGTGTTCGTCATTGGCATTACATAATATGTTTTATCATTTTTAATAATCATATAATTATAAATCATTTATTTCAACAGGCATTGTAGCACCAGCTGAAAAGCAGGTCAAAAACATGGTACTCAATTTTGGACCTCAGCATCCAGCTGCTCACGGTGTGCTACGATTAGTGCTTGAACTAGAGGGAGAGGTAATTTTGAAAGCTTCAGTTCAACATAATATCATTTAAAGTTAAAATAATTTTAACAGATAAATACATATTTCATACTAGCGTCTCATCCAAACTCTGCCTCTTTATGATGCATATTAATATAGATTTTACATGGATAGCCAATTAAGTATAATTTATATCAATTTTTATGTTTATAATTGATCACAACTTAAAAGTCTAGGTGACAAAAGTATTTAAGTGATATATTAATTTATTTTTGATTGATGCAATTTTGTAAATAATTGGATCTATTAGTATCTTTAAACAAGAAAAACAAATTGGAAAATAAGCTTTTGACATTTGAATCAATTCAAAAGTATCTAATTTCTTCAATAAGAAATCTCTTCACAAAGAATTTCTTGCTTTACTAATGTATTCAGCCATTTTTAATGTCCTACTGCTGGGCACGGGCCTCTCTTCAATATGAGGGGGATCAGGCCACCACGCTGGCCAAGTGCAGGTTGGCGGACTTCATATGTCTTTCGAAAACTTGCTAGGTTCTCTCAGACATGCAGGTTATCTCACGATGTTTTCCTTCACCGTATGGGAAATTGTAATCATGTTAGAAATGATTCGCACATGAAAATATCACAGGTGCGAGACCCGGGATTTGAACCCGCTTCACTCGGATTCCCAAGCGAGCGCGTTACCACTGTTCTACCACTGCCTTTGCTTTACTAATAGTTATTTTAAAATGAAATAAATAATGAAGTACACAGTAAATATTGCAAATGATAAATTAAAAAAAAAATCTTATTTTAATTACACAGATTGTGCGTGGAGCAGACCCCCATATTGGTCTCCTTCACCGAGGCACAGAAAAGCTGATTGAATACAAGACATATACCCAGGCTTTGCCATACTTTGACCGTCTTGACTATGTGTCCATGATGTGCAATGAACAATGCTACAGTTTGGCGGTAGAGAAATTGTTGAATATCGACATTCCATTGAGAGCTAAGTATATTAGAAGTAAGTGGTAAAAACTTATCTATACATATAAATAAAATTAAAGTGTATGTATGTTTTGTCAAGTACATAGTTATTTATATGATACCAGTGCCTAAACAACTCTATTAAAAATTTTCGTTTGTCTGTCACAAAAACTCCTTGGGTGCCTTTAATTTATAACTACCTGGACGACCCTCGCTTCGCTCGACGTAGGCACTCGTTCAGTAGGTTACCATGCATTGGGTACAATGCAAGTACCACTAACATTTACGAGATGGTGCCAACTGATTGTAAAAATGAGAGCAGATAGAGATAGACACACATAAATGATTGAATGAAATAAACTTTATTCAATTAGACTTATTACAAGTGCTTTTGAATCGTCAATTTAATGTAAGCGTCAGTGTAGTCTGTCCGTGAGGAAGCTACCACCGGCTCGGAAAGCAGTTCTGCTGAGAAGAGCCGGCAAGAAACTCAACAGTTGCTCTTTTAAATATCGATATTACATTTATTTTATTAACATAACAATATAGATAGCCCGCATATGACTCAATAATACTCAATTCCACACATTTTCATCAACAAGAAATTCTTGAACAGTGTAATACGCTTTACTCAATAAAACATTTTTAATTTTGTCTTTAAATGAGTTAAAAGTTTTTTTTTTCATCTAAAATTGCGTTGTTTCAAAAAATACATTCTATAATATAAATAAACCTAAAAATTAAAACCTTATCTAAATACAAAATATGATCCGAATCATTTCCAAAATACATGAAATTCTACATTATATAAGAATTGCCCATTTATTACATACATAAATGTTTTATGTACACATACAGGCTGGATTTTTGTGACAGGACAGTAAGGGCAGGTACCTTAACTGCTTCAGTTACAGGAAAACATTCCTAGGAGACCATCCATAACTTTTTAAGATATTCTGAACTGCATTCACAGATTTTTTAAAAAATGTACAGGTAGCGGAAAAAATGCTGAAATACCCAAAAATTTTTTTATGTCAATCGATCCTATTTCATATAGGGATCAAAAGGCTCTATGGGACCATTCAAGGTATGAGTACTAGAAATGACAGAAATCGCCAAAAACTTTTCCCATACTCCTCTTTGAGACCAATATGTACAATGTACATTGCACTATAATTTACCTCCTTACCTCACATAGTCTCCGCATCCAAACCTCAACTCCATCAAAAAGAGAAGATCTTTCATATGTCTTATCTGAATATCTTTCCAGCTCTCTTCGCTGAGATCACTCGTATCCTCAACCACATCATGGCGGTGGGCACCCACGCCCTGGACGTGGGAGCTCTCACACCCTTCTTCTGGCTGTTCGAAGAGAGAGAGAAGATGATGGAGTTCTATGAGAGAGTCAGTGGTGCTAGAATGCACGCTGCCTATATAAGACCTGGTGGTGTTTATTTGGTAAGGATATGTGAATGTGTGTAGTGGTTAGTATGTAGGGCTGTAGATCTGGTCCTGGGTTCGAGTCCCGGGTCAGATCAAGTTTAATAACTGAGTTTTTCTGTTGAGATATTATCATTAGTAGCCTGGAGATGGGAAGTTGTCGATGTTCCAACCCCGTGCCTCCGGAGAGCATGTAAATCCGTCTGTCTCACGTCGTGTCGAGTAGTTAACTATTCAAAAACACGTTTGGCTCAGTTTATGGTACTTGCTTTGCCAACGGTCGCGAGTTTGATCCCTGCTGGGAGCATTCATTTGTGTGATGAGCACGAGTGTTTGTATACCAGTCATGGGTGTTGTATAGTATATTTATATATGTATGTGTAGTGTATCAACTGTCGGCTATCCATAACACAAGCCTCGTAGCTTACCATGGAACTAGATGGTGATGTGTGTTAATGTCCCAACATATTTATATTTATCAGACTGTAATTGGACACACATTGCACTGTAATATCTCCTGCGCATCTGGCTAGTCTCAGTGAGATTGACCATAAAAGAAAGAGTTATTTTGTGGGAATGAATATGTCTATTTTGGTACAATATGAATTGTAACAATAGATTTTATCTCTAACAACTAGAATAATTTGTATAAAAAGAATTTTGATGTATCTTTTTAGTTAACTAATTAAATGATGTAACTTATATAAAAAACTAGCGACTCACCCTTGCTTCGCTTCGAGTTCGTCCCTAGACAAAAACACATCTATCCCACGGGAACCGTACGTTTTTCCGGGATGAAATATAGCCTTCCTCAGTTAACGGGCTATATAATGCAAAAAGATTTTTTCAAATCAGATTAGTAATTCCTGAGATTAGCGCGTTCAAACAAACAAACAAACAAACAAGCTCTTCAGCTTTATAATATTAATATAGATAAATATATACTCATTAAATAAGAAAAATTAAATCGTAAATGATAACATAACATGTTACATACACAAAGAAAAGTAAAAAATAAGTGAATTGAGTACCTCTTTCTTTGAAAATAAGTCAAAAGTACATATTAATAAAACTAATAATCTCCTACAGGACATGCCACTGGGATTAATGGATGATATATATGAGTTTGCCAGCAAATTTGCTGAGCGTTTGGACGAGGTGGAAGATGTGCTCACAACTAATAGGATCTGGGTGCAGAGGACCAAGGATGTGGGGGTGGTGACCGCTCAGGATGCCTTGAATTATGGATTCAGGTAAGAATACATATGCCAATGGCAGTAATAATAACCTCTAGACAACATGTTTGGCTCAATTTATAGTGACCCTACTTGCTGTGCCAGTGGTTGTGGGTTTGAGTCCCGTTGGGGGCATTAATTTATGTGATGAGCACAAATGTTTGTACTCCAGTCATGGGTGTTATGTTTATAATATGTACATATTAAAAGTTGTATATGTGTAGTGTATCAACTATCTGGTATCCATAACACAAGCCTTGCAGCTTACCATGATACTAGATGGTGTTGTGTGTAATGTCCCAACATATTAATTAAATTAAAATAAACTTTATTCATATAGACTTTTACCTATGCAATAAATAAAGTAAAATGTAAAAGAGTGATGTTATCAATGTATTCCAGCGGTGTGATGCTGCGAGGGTCCGGCATCAAGTGGGACCTGCGCAAGAGCCAGCCCTACGACGCGTACCACCTCGTAGACTTCGACGTGCCCATCGGCACCAACGGGGACTGCTACGACAGGTACGCTGTGCTAGATAACGGAGAGAATACTAGTTCAGAACTCTCTGCTTTGATTGACACGAGAGAGAGAAAACAGTTTTTAGTTCAACCCAAACTCTATCAAAATCGATTTAGTCATGAAAACCAAGCAGACAGACTAAGTTATATTTGCATTTATTATATGTAGACTAAGTACCTAAGGACATAGCCGATCGAAGCAAGTGTAAGTCGTTTGTTGGCTATACATATAAAGTTTTTTGTACTAGCTTTAAAATATTTTTTTAAATTATTCCAATCTAACGAGTGAAAGAAATCCTCCTTTTTTGAAGTTGGCTTAAACTTGTCATCCGCTTTGAGAAAAGGTAAAGGTATATAACATTTCTAAAAAAAACTTATATATACAAAAAATAAAATATTTATTTATTTATTTATTTATTCGGTAATCTTACAGCGTTATAAAAATACAGTTTGAGTAAAAAGTTATTAACAAGTACGGCCAAAATTAGATTACTCTATTGCTATATATATGTAATGGACAATAGAGTACCTACTCCTACATTAATATATATATATATATATATATATATATATATATATATATATATATATATATATATATATTAGCGACGCACCCTGGCTTCGCTCAGGTTCGTCCCTAGGTTGCTTTCCAAAACAAAATTAACTGATTAATTTGGTTTTAATTTCTTTTTCATGGGACCCTATTTTTTTCCTAAGATAAAAGTAGCCTAAGTTACTCCTTAATACATCAGCTATCTGCCAGTGAAAGTCTTGTCAAAATCGGTTCAGCCATTTCAGAGAAACAGACAGACAAAAATTGTAAAAAATGTTGTTTTGGTATGTATATGTACCGTGTATACATCCATATGCATTTAGTGAAAAGCGGTTATTTTAATATTACAAACAGACATTCTAATTTTATTTATCTGTATATATATATACCTCCTAATGATATGCACATCAAACATACTGTGTTTACATGTAATATATCTGATGAAACATCCAGATACCTGATCCGCGTGGAGGAGATGCGCCAGTCGCTGCGCATCATCGACCAGTGCCTCAACCAGATGCCCGCCGGCGAGGTCAAGACGGACGACGCCAAGCTCACGCCGCCCGGCAGGGAGGAGATGAAGGTGAGAGGGGGAGAGGGGGGGGGGGGTGATATGCATACTTTACTAATATTATAAATGTGTGTTGTTGGGAGGTTAAAGTATCACCAAAGCAAGGTACTTATAAATGCTTTATTCAAACGCAGTTACAATTAAAAATTAACTAAGGCTTTGGTGTGTTCTCCATATTTTCTACATTAAACATAAATTAGAGAATGTATCATAGACAAAACAAAACTCAATGGATGTACACTACTGACTACTCTATGCTAGCTGCACACTCGATCATCATTGCTCTATTGATATTATAACAATGTGAAAGTGTGTTTGTTTTTTTTTTTCACTTCGAAACAGAGTCTTTTACCCGATTTCCAAAAAGGAGGAGGTCGGTGCCAGCAGATACAAATCAAAGCACAGTCACTTCAAAAATATCTGATTAGGTATCTATAGTAAATGAAAACTACCAATCAGTTATTTTTTACTTTTTAGTCCTTTTTTTTTTTTGAAGTCGATTTTTTTTAAGTTTTTATCGCGGGAGATTATCTCATTCCCACTTTATAATACAATCCACGGTAACTCATCATATCTATGTTTATATATAACTAGCGACTCACCTTCACTTCGCTTTTAATTTTCTTGAGCGGAACCTTAATTCTTTTTCTAAAATAAAAATAGCCTAAGTTACTCCTTATAACAGCAGCTATCTCCCAGTGAAAGTATCGTCAAAATTAGTCCAGCGCCTCGGAGATTAGCCGCAACAAACAGACAGACCGACAAAAATTTGTAAAATTGTGTATTTTCTTGTAAGTACCGTATATAATTTCATATGCATTTAGTAACTTGGCTCGACCCAGGACTCGAACTTAGGACACCTCCGGATGTGCATACTACATACATGTTAGCCACTACACCACCAAGGCAGTTTATATAATAATTAATATGTATTAATTGCAGACATCTATGGAGGCGCTGATCCACCACTTCAAGCTGTTCACGCAGGGCTACGCCGTGCCGCCCGGCGCCACCTACACCGCCGTGGAGGCGCCCAAGGGCGAGTTCGCCGTCTACCTCGTATCCGATGGCGGCTCCAAGCCCTACAGGTACGTACACACATACATACGCACATACACACATACACGTCTACATACATACATATACCTGACTGAAAGTACCCGCGGCTTAGCCCGCATTCAAACTAATCTGAAGATTGCCTGAAAATTTCATCAAAATCGCTGCAGACGTTTTGGAGTCCATATGAAGTATACATACACACATAATACTTTCTTATATTTACGCGAATATTTGACATTTTAAATAAAACAATCGTTTCAGATTATTTCGCGGATTTATTTTGATTTTTGGTTCCCGACGTTTCGAATGCTTTACAGCAATCATGGTCACGGGAGAGACTGAGGTTTTAAACGTCTCAAAGGCATTATATAGTTGTTACAGACAGCCTGCCAATAAAATAACAAAATGAATTCAAAAAAACTTGAAAATTGGCACCAAAGTACCTTACAATATTTGTTAATTTTAACTTAAACATTTTCATTTATCGGGAACCAAAAATACACACACGTTTTTCATATATATAGATTAATTAATAATTTTAACCCAAAAACTCTACAGGTGCAAGATCAAAGCGCCCGGCTTCGCTCATCTCGCCGCCTTGGAGAAGATTGGCAAAAACTCAATGTTAGCTGACATCGTCGCCATCATCGGCACGCTGGACGTCGTGTTTGGAGAAATCGACCGATAGACACACTCACAGACACATATATACATATAGTAACAATTGATGACTCGACTTGTTTAAAAATATTATGTTAATAATATGCGCATGCGCATCTTGTCATATATAAAACGCTCTGCTTTCGTCAACGGAAATAATCGCATCCATAGTCTACATTATTATATAAAAAATACATAATACTTTCTTAGATTTACGCGAATATTCGATATTTTAAATAAAACTATCTTTTCCGGATTTTTTCGCGGATTTATTTTGATTTTTGGTTTCCGACGTTTCGCATGCTTTACAGCAATCATCACGGGAGAGACTATCTCTCAAGTATATCAAAATAAGTCCGCGAAAAAATCCGAAAAGATAGTTTTATTTAAAATAAAAACGATTGTTACATCTTATGTAAGAAAAAGATTGAGAAAGTTCTCATAAGGATAATATATAGAGTGAGTCGATTTGTCAATATGTACGTATAGTATCTATGGGTTAACGTTTCTGGGTTTTGTGTTGTTTTGTTTTTATTGAGGTACGATAGATAGATATTCAAAGGAATTTGGAAGATTTTTGGCGTAATATAATTTTAGATTTTTCGTTAAAGTTTATTATCTAGTGTATTTTATAAGGTTTTTTATTTACGAATTGTTATAATGTCGCAATTTTTATTTTAATAGTACTATACCAATTTGTTACTGCGTAAATGAGTAACAAACGTACAAACACTCACAAAATAACTATTTTACAATGCATATCCTCAATATGATGACACAAAAACAAAATCCAGAAATCGAATTTAAGATCAATGTAGAATAAATTGTACATTTTAAGTTAAGCGAATAAATTATGTGTAAAATAAAATCTGTTTAACTTAAATGTCACCCATCTTTCCTTTGTTTCATCACTTGTGATAGTTTCATCGTTAGATAATACAGTGCTTTGAAGAATTTTATTGGAGTTTTATTATATCACAGATAATACTATACTAGTACAGATAGTGCATCCCATACAGATATTTGGATATCTTCTTTTTTTTGTCCTAAAATGGATAATAGATGGCGCAAGTGAGAATTGAAAAAAGGTGACATCTAGCGCCTCTAGTTGTAAGTGTAAAGGCTCTATATGATAGATGGCGGTAAAAGCTAAGGGTATCTATCCCCGAGCTGCCACTGCGCAATGTTGTAGGTACCTCTCTGTAAGGCTTCTCAAGGCCACTATAGCAATTACAAATTATATTTTTAAAATATATATCCTTCTTAACGTCCCACTGCTGGAGGTGGGCCTCCCTTCAATACGAGGAGTATCAGGCCATAGTCCACCACGCTGCCCAAGTGCGGGCGGACTGAGCATGTCTTTCGAAAACTTGCTAGGCTCTCTCAGACATGCAGGTTTCCTCACGATGTTTTCCTTCACCGTAAGGCAAGTGGTAATCATGTTAGAAATGATTCGCACATGACAATATCAGAGGCGCGAGACCCGGGATTTGAACCCGCTTCACTCGGTTTCCCAAGCGAGCGCGTTACCACTGGGCTACCACTGCCTTTTTTTTTAAATATACTAAAACATATAAATTACATTTAACAACCTTTTATTAAATTGGGCGCCATCTGTGTACAGAGTATACATAATTATTATTATCAAAGATCGTGCTATCACAACGTAGTACCTATTATTGTCGCCAGAAATTACAAGAATATTATTGTTTTTATATATTTATATATAATATTTATCCATTATTTAATTTTCCCTTACTTTGAATATTTCTTCGAAATTGATAAAAAAAAAAATCATTTTTTTTTTATTTTGAATTTTAGGTGAACATTAAAAACAAATCAATACATATTACGTCATCTGTTATAATATTTTTGAACCAATTTTTACTTTGTTCGTAATGAGACCCCATGATATGGTGTATAGACAAAAACTGATAATATTGCACGCGGCACGGTTATCACGATTACTATTACTACAAAGTTAAAACGATCATTTAAAATCTTGTATTCCTGGCGGCAATAATAGGTACTACGTTGAGATAGCACGATCTTTGATAATAATTATGTATACTGTGTTCACAGATGGCGCTCAATATAATTAATAATAAAATAAAAATGTTGTTAAATGCAGTTAATATATTTTAGTATATTTTAAAAATATAATTTGTAATTGCCATAGTGAACTTGAGAGGCCTTACAGAGAGGTACCTACAACATTGCGCAGCGGCAGCTCGGGGATAGATACCCTTAGCTTTTACCGCCATCTATCATATAGAGCCTTTACACTTACAACTAGAGGCGCTAGATGTCGCCTTTTTTTCAAATCTCACTTGCGCCATCCATCCATTTTAGGACAAAAAAACAGCCCGCTGAGTAAGCGCGGATAGCGATGTCCAAATATTTGTATGGGATGCAATATCTGTACTATTATAGTATTGTATGATCTGTGACCATACATGCAATTTATCAACAGCACATATTTATGTATTTAGGTATAAAAATAAAACAAGTCATAGATAAAAACACGTATATTCCTTGCAGAGCTCTACACAGTACTACTTGACGCGGCGCTGCTGGCGCGCGCGGTACACGTCGTTGAGCGGCGGCGCGCCGCACGAGTCCGAGTCCGAGTCCTCGCCCGCGCGCCGCCGCCGGCTCTGAGGGGGGACAACGTTCATATTAGATTATATTAATGGTGCTTAACTTATATTAACGGTGCTCGTTATACAGGTTCTTCTAGTACGAGCTCCTAAGCACTCTTTCTGGATAATTTTATAATTAGTTTTAAGCGAAACAGTTATATATCTAAAGAGTATTTTGTGAATTTAGAAAGCTTGAATAAAGATATTATTATTATTATTATATTATACTAGCGGCTCACCCTCACTTCACTTGATTTTGCCTCTAGACAAACAAAAACAAACCTATCCCACGGGAACCGTACATTTTCCGGGATAAAAAGTATAAGTAAGCCTATGTGTTATTCCAAACTATAATCTATCTCTGTGCCAAATTTCATCCAGATCCGTTCAGCCGTTCTGGCGTGAAAGAGTAACAAACATCAATACATTCATACTCACAAACTTTCACATTTATAATATTAGTATAGATAATAAAAATGTGTGTAATTACGTACGAACGTAAGATGTTACACTTCTTTGGCGTAACAAAAAAAATGGATGCATGTAACCTTTACGCGCAGTTGAAGTAAAACTTTTTATGTATGTAGTTTATTTATTAATTAATTTATTTACATCTAATTAGAACGGCAGTGCCACTTACACTAACTAGATTATATATATATTATAAATTAATTACAAACATTAAATGAAAGAGAGAGAAAAAAAAACATTAGAAACAAAATTAAATACTGCTTTGGCTCTGAGAATATTAGTAACAGGGTTATTCAACATTCTCAGCATAACTTAGCAACTCAAGAACCAAAGTTGGCCATTTGTCATTGAATGGGTCCCATTGAGCATTATTGTCCAAGAGCGCGTTGAATGATGCCAATGAACGCGGTATAGGTGCCATGGTCCGGGCAATAGTGCGACAATATGGGACAACGAAAAGCTTATTTTTGCGAGGGCGGAGGTTATACGATTGAGTATGGAGATCCGGAGCACTTATGCACTTATGGAGCACCAGACATTTATGTCACATTTCTGTCCGTAGCACGGCAAGCCCCGGTGGCACGTACCTTGGTGTGCACGGCGGCGAGCCCGTCGTCGTCCACGATCCAGTGCACGGAGCGCGCCAGGTCGAACAGCTTCGTGTCGCAGCCGTTCTCGGGGCTCGGCGCCGGCGCTGCGGATGTTGTAATATCAAACTTACGATCGGATTACTATATATAATAAAAACTTTGTATTGTGTGTTTGTGTATTTTATGTACGTGTACGTGCCTGTTACTGGATTACAGCTATATTTCAATAAAATTGAGTAAGACTTCTTACGTGTATCCAGACCTTTTTTTTAACGTCCCACAGCTGGGGGTGGACCTCCCTTCAATACGAGAGGGATCAGGCTATAGTCCACCACGCTGGCCAAGTGCGGGTTGGCGGACTTCACATGTCTTTCGAAAACATGTAAAGCAAGTGGTAATCATGTTAGAAATGATTCGCACATGAAAATATCAGCGGTGCGAAACCCGAGATTTGAACCCGCTTCACTCGGTTTCCCAAGCGAACGCGTTACCACTGTGCTACCACTGCCTTTAGATTTCTTATGTTTTGAACAAATATTTATTTCAATTAAGAAAACACAACATTACTTTTTCAATTATGACAATTAAAAAGAACACAAGCGCCACGCACGGCCAGAAAACGAACAACTAGTATGTTTATAAAAATACATTGTATTTATTTAGTTTATAAAGACACCTTTAAATTTATTTAACACATCTACAGTAGAAACTCGATTATCCGGCTCTCAGTTATGCGGATTCGCGATTCAAATTCAATTCAAAATATTTTATTCAGCATTAAATTATTACAATTTTTTACTGAACGTCACGAGTCTACTACCAGTTCGGAAAGAAGAAGCCTCAGACCAGAGAAGAATTGGCGAAAGAAACTCAGCGGGACTAATATTTTTTTAATAAATTATAGTTTACAATATTGCTATAAAGTTGAAGTAGCCAGGAGGCGATCACTTCATTCCCAAGGCGTGCTATCTTCTATAAAATCATTTATTGTACCTTTAGCACACAAACGTTCTTTAACAATTTTTTTGAATTTAGCGATGGAAACTTTTTGAACATTTTCTGGGATCCTGTTGTACAAGCGTATACATTGTCCATAAAAAGAATTACTGACTCTCTGTAGATTAATATCCGGACTACCAAGCGCGACCAATTATATAACTACAAGTCGAATTTATGCAAGCACTAAAGCACTAGCGGCTCATCCTAGCTTCGCTCGGGTTCGCCTCTAAACAAACAAAAACAAATCTATCACACGGGAACCGTACATTTTTCCGGGATAAAAAGTAGTTTTAGTTAGTTAGCAATTGTTTCAGAAAAAAACCTGCTTTTCTTCATACATTCGATTATCCGGATTTTCGATTATCCGAATGCCTAAGGACAACAATTAGTCTGGTTAATCGAGTTTCTACTGTATATGTACATGCGTATATGTATGTCGATATCTTAATTCGCAAACCAGCCAACTCCACATTTCGTCAAAAATATTTTTTTGTTTCAGATTGTACGCAACAGTAATTCAGTAGGATTATTTTAGTAGAATTTTACAGTATCAAAAATAACAGCTTACGATATTATCTACCAACGGTATTTTAGATTTTAATTAGTAGCGTACAAAAAATATTATAAAGTTTTAAGTGTCGCCTGAAAAATTTAGAGTTAGCTGGTTTGCCAATTGGGAATTTGAAAAAAAAAATTGTTTTTTTTTTTAATGTATTTTAAAACATTATTATTAATAATGTTGATATTTAATGCAAAAAAATAAAAAAAAAAATTCAATTAATCATATACAATAAAAAAAGAGAAAATTAAAAAAAAAACCACGTGACTATAAACGCGCCATGATTGGTCACCACAGTTGTGACGTCATCATGTTACAGCTATTTAATGACAGTACAGCGTTTACGGCTATTACGCGTGTTACGGAATTTGAATCGCCGCATCAGCTTTACTCTACAAACCCCGCGCGGCGACGACAAGACTAGGTCAGGCGCAAGTGCAAGCGCAGCAGATACCTACATTTCGTCAATGCCAATGCCACAACTTCCTACAATAACTGTCGTATAAAAGGTATTACCCGGCTGCATCTTCACTGATTTGATCTAACATCGATCGACAGTAATTTTAGTAGTAAGAACTTTTAGTTAATAAATTAATTTTAAGTTAATTTGCATTTCTTTGCATCCCCTGGCTGCCCCCAAACGTAATTAGCGTGACTAGACAATAATATCAAAACACTGTACTGTACACAATTAACTGCAATGTGTGAAAACTAATATTATGATGTCACATGCGGTCGTGTCTTCGGTACTGGATTCAAAAATCAATTTTTATTTTGAAATAACTTTTGAATTATTGCGAAAAAAATAAAAAAAAAATAGTTTTGTTATAAAACTTATATAATATGGTTTTTCCATTTATCACAATTTTTTTTTTCAAAAACCCAATAAGTTATCGATGTGTGCGTGTGTGTATGTGTGTCACTCACGCCTGTCGGGCAAGGAGATCCTGTTGAAGAGCTGCATGAGGCGGTCGACGGCGACGAAGGGGCCGCGGTAGGACGCGGGCGGCGGCATCAGCGTGCACAGGTGCGCCGCGCACGACGGCATCGGGAACGTGCCGCCTGCCGACACGGACGGACAGACACACTCAGGGATACATCTACTGTCCACTAACTGTAGTGGCTAACAGTACGGCTGCACATCCGGAGGGCATAGGTTCGAGTCCCGGATCGGGCCGGGTTTAGTTATTGAGTCTTTCTGTTTAGTAAGTCTCAGTAACAGCCCGGAGTTGGGAAGTTGACGGTGTTTCATCCCCGTGCCGAGGCAGAGCACGTGTCGCGGTGGTCCTGCGCCGACACTCTCACCGCGAGTGTCTCGTGCCGTCTCACCGGAGTGTGAGAGTGACAGGGACAGAGAGTGCACGTTGTGTCAGCGCTCTCTCTCACACGCGCTGCACTATAATATCTCCTGGGCAGTTGGCTAGTCTCAATTTGATTGGCCGCCGTGGCCGAAATCGGTCAGGACGACATTATTATTACTATCTACTAAAATATCCTACAGACAGACATACAGATACAAATAGAGATAGATCTACAACAACATCGAGAGCGCACCTTCTACAGACAGACGTACCGACACTAGATAAATAGTAATGTCAGTATATATTTTTCGTATATTAATATTATAAAGAGGTAGAGTTTGTTTGTTTGTACGAGCTAATCTCAGGAACTACTAATCCGATTTGAAAAATTCTTTTTGCATTAGATAGCCCGTTTATTGAAAAAGGCTATAGGCTATATATCATCATGCTGCTACATAATCATAAATGTCAACAAATCCGGTAGACTTCATACATTATTGTAAAGCGAAGCTGCAGGTTCTGCTAGTGTATTAATATAAATTCTACTTTTTCTATATATATTTAGCATAAACCTATTTTCATTCGTATCCTTAAAGATTGTCTGAACGAGATCGCTGTTTAAGCAACAAAGCCGTTTCGAAAGATAGACGTACAAAATGTATGGGAAAAGTTTTTGGCGATTTTTGTCATTTCTAGTACTCATACCTTAAATGGTCGCATAGAGCCTACATGAAATAGAATCGATTGACATAAAAAAAATCTTTTGGTATTTTAACATATTTTTCGCTGACTGTACATTTTTTCCAAAATCTGTGAATGTTCAGAATATCTCAAAAAGTTATGGATGGTCTCCTAGGAACGTTTTCCTGTAACTATAGCAGTTAAGATACCTGCCCTTACTGTCCCGTCTCAAAAATCCATAATAATCCAAAAATATACTTCAAACACGGCTGTAACTATAGCAACAAGTGTCGGAAAAAAGTCTTATTACACTTTTTTCGGTCTCGCGTGTAACGCGCGATAAGGAACTTTGTTCAAATATAAATTACTAATAATAAAGTATTTATTACACTCAAAAACCATATCTTACCGGGTATTGGGTGTTCCCCGGGGAGAGGGTTCGCCTTGGGCTTGTACGGGATCATTTGACTGGTGTCGGGACGCGCTATGTCCTTGTTCGGATCGTTATCCCTGGGGAATTAAAAAAAACACTTATAAAAAAACTCGTACTTATTAACATTAAGTTGAAATGTTCCGCTGTTACAAGTGAAACCTATTTGTAAGAAAGTATATATATATATATATATATATATATATATATATATATCAGCAATTAATTAGTTTAACGTTTTGATCAAAATTAAATATATACTCGTAGGTTCTTCTAAAAGACAATGCTGTAATTTATAGATTTTGCTATGGGGCAGATTACCCTTTTTTTTAATATTGGGAAATGCATTTGGGGTGTGCGTAATTTCGAATTTGTGTTTAGACAATTAGAACTTTTGATTTTTGGATGTTATTCTCTGGCGTGTCTTAACGTCACATGTCGACGACACTTTTTAAAGAGATATTTGTTAGGAAATGTGTATCTATATTTTTATATATCAATGGAAAATTCTGAACTATTTTTTTAAAATCGAATACAGATAATAAATAAATAATATACATTTTATGTTTATTTTCACGATATACATACTTCTGTCCTAAAATGACGGCGGCCAGTTCGGGGGAGATCCCGGCGAGCGGGCCCCCGAGGGCCCAGGACTTATTTGACATCGACGCCACCTGTAATCAATAATAAATATTATCCTTTTTATGTTATTTTTTTTTAAATTAACATATAAAATTAATTAGTTATTTTTTTTACGCTATAAATCCTATATTTAAAGTTATATATGTGTAGTGTATCAACTATCTGGTATCCATAACACAGGCCTCGTAGCTTACCATGGAACTAGATGGTGCTGTGTGTTAATGTACCAACATATTTATTATTTATTGATTTTTGTAATTTTAGATGATGTTAGAATTTACTTAAATTCATTTACAAAACAACACTCTTGACACAAAATGACTATCTTAAATAAACTCGTAGGAGTGTCTAAAAGCCCTAAGTACGAGATAAATAAGGGATATTTAAAATAAAACTTTTCGGATTTTTTCGCGAAATTATTTTGATTTTTGGTTCCCGACGTTTCGAATGCTTCACAACAATCATTGTCACGGGAGAGACTAAGGTAGGGGGAAAAAAACAAACCCGCGAAAAACTCCAAAAAAAGATAGTTTTATTTGAAATATCAAATATTCGCGTAAATCTAAGAAAGTATTGAATAAGCGATATTTAAATAGATTTAATCGAACCCGCACATACCTCTGTGTACCCAATGGACTTCAACTCGGCGATACTGCACGGGTAGAGATCCAGAAATTTGTACCTGTCCACCAACTGAGCCGTTTCTTTGCCTTCAAACTCTTTGATCTGTTGGAAGTTAATGAAAAAAAAAAAGATTTAGTTGTTTTTTTAATCCATTATTTTCATTTATGTTATATTTTTTTCTTAAATAAAATCATAATAAAAGAAATAGTCCATTTTAAATTGTAAAAAGAAATTCCACCCCTATGGATGGAATTTTATAGGATTTTTGTGCAGAGTAACTTTTAGTAATATATCTGCATATATATATAGTAATATATAGCTATATATGTAGTAATATATAGCTACACACCCTCGCTTCGCTTCGGGTTCGTTCCTACACAAAAACAAGTCTATCCCACGAGAACAACAAACAAGCAAACTCTTCAGCTTTATAATATTAGTATAGATTATTTAAACAAAAAATAATAATAAAAAGAATGGATGTTTATTAGTTTTTCTTTTATTATATTCCATATACCTATTCTAAAATTTAATAAGCGCAATCATGATATTTTTGATCTACCCTGTACTAAAATTAAATACGTTCAAAATATTTTTATACATTGTCCATTTAATGTGTACAATAGAAAAAAACTGTAGACATTTTCAAATTCTGAGAGAACCTAGCAAATTCCGAAAAAACATGTTCAGTCCGTTACTTGCCCAGCGTGGTGGACTATGATTTCTCCCTCGTATTGATAGGAAGCCCACCCCCAGCAGTGGGACGCTAAATATACTAAATACAAAGAATAAAAAATAAAAAATAAAGAGTGCGTGTATGAATGTGTACACGCGCAAGAAGTAAAACTTCTGTAGATTATCGGTACTCTTTATGAAATTCAATTTATGTTTTAAATAATTAGGATAGGTGAGGTACTAAAAATAACGCATATTAGGCATATTACAATCATATATTTATAGAATATCATTTAAGGAAAGAATATAATGTTATATATCATTTGTCGGACAATAACAACGGTCACCATGGCAACAAACGTACGTACATTTTTCCGTAACGCATTCACCAGCTTACCCCCCAAGTCAAGCGTGCGTAAAGAAGTTTTACTTCAAAAATGACTTACCTTCTCCAACACAGCCTGCCTTCTCTTTTCCACTTTCACAATACTGACTAAGTCTCCAATATTGGACTCGAACTCCAAGAACCTGTTCCAGATGTCGACGGAACTCTCCGGCTTGAGGCTGCCGGAGGAGAGAACTCTCTCGAAGAGCACTCGCGTGTTGTTGTCCTCTGGAAATTGATATACATATATTGTTAGAAATTAAACTTCTTTTGGGATGTTTGGAAAAAAATATGGGTAAATTTTTATGATCGCACAATGACAGCCAAAAAGCGACATGATGATGATGATGATGTTAACTGCATTCCTTTTGCAAACAGAGAGTTGTGACGTACAGGATGAAATCTTTAGCTATTTTTGTTCTGTTACGCCAAAGAAGTATAACTTGTTACGGGCGTATATAAATACACACACACATTTTTTAAATATATAAAATATCTTATTATTTTGTGCCAGTTTATTTTTTTTGTTGATATTTGGAATTTTAAAGCAAACATCTGTTATTATTATGATGAAAAGATATTTTCATTTTTAAGTTCTTTTTGAGTTTATAAAAAATAAAAAATTATACTTTAAAATTATTCCACCCTCCATGGTGGATTTTTTAAATTAATTATCCATATTTGGAATACTTTATGTCTGTATGTATGTATTAAGCTCTTTTTAACGTCCCACTGCTTCAGGTGGGTCTCCCTTCAGTACGAGGGGGATCAGGCCATAGTCCAGAATGCTTTACATCAAACATTATTATTATGACGAAAAGTTTTTTTTAATTTTTTTTTATCATTAAAAAAATTGAAATAAAAAAAAATACTCTAAAATTCCACCTTTAAGGGTGGAATATATTTTTTTGTAAGTTATATATGAGCCCATTTTGCTGTGCCAGCGGTTGCGGGTTCGAGTCCAGCTGGGGGCATTCATTTGTATGCAGATCACGAATGTTTGTACTCCAGTCATGGGTGTTTATATTTATAATATGTACCTCGTAGTTTACCATGGAACTAGATGGCGCTGTGTGTTAATGTCCCAACATATTTATATTTATTTATTTATTATATATTAATATGTAAATAATTTAAAAAACATCAAAATCTCACCGTTCAAATGCGACAGATAATCAATATAGCATAGAACATATTCGGGGATGTGCGAGAACTTCTTCAGTCCCAGCTCGAATATTCTAAACGCTATGTTCTTGTCTTTGGAGCAGTAGTACTCCATCAGGGCGGCGGCAACGAATACGTGGTAACGGGATCTGGAAAAGTTTTTGTTAAACTGTAGTCACGACATAACGTAGCAAATATAGACATATTTAAAAAAAAAATAAAAATATATAATACTTTCTTAGATTTACGCGAATATTTGACATTTTTAAATAAAACTATCTTTTCGGATTTTTTTTCGGATTCATTTTGATGTTTGGCAACACTAAATATAGATTATTAATGAATAACGTTTAAAAAAAAATTGTAATAATTATAATAATATCAGCTAAAATTATATAAATAATATTTCATATTCGAGTATAAAAGTAATTAAAATTATAAGAATGTTTAAAATTAAAATTGACAATATTGTAAGGTACTTTGGTGCCAATTTTTTCAAGTTTCTTGAATTCATTTTGTTATTTTGTGGGTAGGCTATCTGTAACAACTTAATACTTTTGAGACATCTTACACCTCAGTCTCTCCCGTGACCATGTGCGCTGTAAAGCATTCGAAACGTCGGGAACCAAAAATCAAAATAAATCCGCAAAAAAATCCCAAAAGATAGTTTTATTTAAAAATTAAAAATATATATTTACAATGTTGAGAATACAAAAAAATAAGTTTAAAACGTTTTTTTGCGAGAGTTACTGACAAGATGCAGACCGTGGACCGATAATCTTGCTATTTTTTAACCTACTATCAATTGTTCCAAAAACGTCCACTATGAACATCGTCACCAAAATATGAAGTAAAGGCACATTTATTACATACTAGCGACATACCCTCGCTTCACTCGAGTGCGTCCCTAGGTACGTTTTAATTTTTTTGAGCGAAACCCTAATTCTTTTTCTAAAGCAAAAGCAGCCTAAGTTATTCCTTATAATATCAGCTATCTGACAGTGAAAGTCCCGTTAAAACTGATCGAGACAGAAAAGGAACAAACAGACAGACAAAAATTTTAAAAATTGTGTTTTTCTTATAAGTACCGTATATAATTTCATATGCATTTAGTAAAAAGCTGTTATTTTGACATCACAAACAGACACTTAAATTTTATTTATCTGTATAGATTTTAAATGTAAATTTAATTTTAAGTACACTATAATATAATAATAATAATAAATTCATTTATTTCAATTTACTATAGCACCGTCATGTTTGGATTTCAATTTTACATGTGTGCTTAAGTTTGCGGGGATATTATTTTCAAAAATTGTTGTTTTGCTTAAATTATAGTGATGAAACTGAATGACGGCGAGTGAATAAATAAGTAATACTATGCAAGTTATACGACACGTTTGGCTTAGTTTGTAATGACCCTACTTGCAGTGCCAGCGGTCGCGGGTTCGAGTCCCGCTGGGGGTATTCATTTGTTTGTTGAGTACGAATGTTTCTATTCCAATCATGGGTGTTTATATTTATAAAATGTATGTATATAAAGTTATATATGTATAGTGTATCAACTATCTGGTATCCATAACACAAGCCTCGTAGCTTACCATGAAACTAGATGGTGCTGTGTGTTAATGTTCCAACATATTTATTTATTTATGCAATTGAATAAGTGGGTGAGTGAGTGAGCAAATAAATTGAGAGAGTGAGAGAGTAAATTAATAAGTAAATATGTGAGTATTATAATACAAATGCTGACCAACCTCCCTCATATCTTCTCCATTCTACGTATCATGTGTGACGTATATAGTGCAATTATCTGTCATGTTTTAAAGTTATTAATTAAAAAATTAAATTGATTGATACAAATGGAAGAGTGAGTGAATGAATGAATGAATGAACGAATAATTATATACTATTCTTTATTGCACTTAAAAATAAATACAGTAATTTAAATACAATTTTTGTTTGCAAAAGGTGGACCTATCGTAGTGAGAAATAGTGTTATAAAGCGGGCTAAAATCGTGCAGTCGTAGTCATATAAATAATATATAAATACTCAAAAATACATAGCTAATTAAATATTATATATAATACCATACAATTTACACTACATACTATACCATACATTATTATGTATATATATACATACATACTACTACTTACATAAATACATATCTATATAACACAATACATACATAAAAATGATAATTAAGATAATTTATGATTTAATATAGTGAGAAGGTGCTGTTTTAATTATTTAGATACCTGGGGTCCTCTCTGGCGCGCTTGAAGACGGTCCTGGCGGACTTGATGCCCTCGGCGCGGCGCGCGAACTTCATGTACTGCACGAAGGCCAGCGTGGGCTCGATGTCCTCCATGTCCAGGTAGCGCGTGTACACTTGGTGCACCTTGGTGGGGTATTCATTATAACTGTTCATTTCATATTTATGCATTCATTCATTCATTCATTCATTCACTCAGCCATTCATTCATTTACTTATTTATTTATACACAAACAGCTTAGAATATTTGAATAACTTTAAAAAATTATAACAAAGTACATTTAGTAAGCTTTACATTACGAAATGAACTCTAACACAAAGGCTAAGCTAACAAAATTCAATGACACACTGCCCTCCATACTAATTGAACTGTATGACGGTAGAACATAATTCCTCGCATAAACTCACGTAATGTTTTAGTGTATGAAAAATAGTAGGATTATTCATTAATTTTTATAATGAAAAAAATTATGGCCGCACTTGGCCAGCGTGGTGGACTATGGCTTGATCCCCCTCGTATTGAAGGGAGGTTCACCCCAGCTGTGGGACTTTAAGAGGGGTTAAATACAATATTTATAAAGTTTTTTCTTCATTCATTTCAGATAGGAAAATATAAAATACAAAAGGATAATTATGTTAACTGTACAAGTAACAAATTATGTACTATTTAAGTAGTCGATTATAACTTAATTATATTTGACGTTTGTATCTAAAACTTTATAAAACGACACAATTCAAATTATGATACATATTTTAAAACATTTAAAATATAGCATCCAAAAATCAAACACAAACTTAAAAAAATATATTAAAAAGTGCGTGTATGAATGTGTACACGCGCAAGAAGTAAAACTTCTGTAGGTTATCGGTACTCTTTATGAAATTCAATTTATGTTTTAAACAATTAGAATAGGTGAGATACTAAAAATAACGCATATTAGACATATTACAATCATGCATTTGTAGAATATCGTTTAAGGAAAGAATATAATATTACATATCATTTGTCGGACAATAACAACGGTTACCATGGCAACAAACGAACGTACATGTTTTCGTAACGCATTCACCAGCTTACCCCCCAAGTCAAGCGTGCGTGAAGAAATTTACAAGTGTACAGATTCATACACGTACTCTTAATTTTTTTTGCTGATTCCGAATCTGCATTCAAGTCATTGTCTAATTTAGTAAAAGCCTTTGTACAGTTTCATGTACATTTTTTTTTTGTTTTGCTTACTTTGCGCGACAGCCTTTCGAGGCGATGCGTCGCTACGTTTTTTACCAGTGCACTTAAAGACACTGAGCCGAACGGACGCGGCCAGTTAGAGTCGTCACAATCATACTGTAACTGCAGTAATTAAAATACTTCAAACTTACAAGTATTTTAACTCGTGCACTCCACCAGCCCAATAACAACTAAACTGTACCGTTCTAACTTGGACGGTACAGCCTTTTTTATTATGACGGTAGTAATTAGAACAGGTTAGAAGTAGGCCTCACCCTGTTGTAGTGCAGGCGGCTCTCCTCGTAGTCGGCGTGCGCGAAGTGCAGCAGCGTGGAGCGCTTGAGCGGGCCGCTGGTGGCGCGCTCGTACACCGCCGCCGCCTCGTCCGAGAACAGCCGCGCCGCGTTCGAGTCCTGCCAGGTGCGACATGACAAACGTACAAAAATCACTATTGGATTATTGGAGTAATTTTATGTGTGTGTCGGTGTGTGTGAGTGTGTGTGTTGGTTAAAGCAAAAGATAAATACATATAGACGAACATATAACCTCCTTTTCCGAACTCGGTTAAAATTGAATATCGAATCTGTTGAAGTTTTACTATACATACATTATGTACGGAAGTTTAATAACGTGCATGAATTTGTGTAAGCGTGTATATACATACTCGTATATATAAATGCGTGTGCGAGCGTATGTATGTACGTGTATATCTCACCCCTTTCTCCTGCAGGAGTTTCGCCGAGTGGTCCAGGAACTGCGCCGCCTGGTGCCACACGTCGGGGTGGTGGGCGAGGCACAGCAGGCACTGCTCGATCGCGAACATCACCCGCCGCGCCACCAGCGCCGTGTCCTCCGACCTGAGGGGGTTGGACCTTTCCCATGATATGTACTTCTTCCATAGCTCCACCTGTCATATTATGTTTTAACTTTTAAAATTTGTTTTTGTTTTGCCCCACTGCTGGACGTGGACCTCTCTTCAATACGAGGGGGATCAGGCCATAGTCCACCACACTGGCCAAGTGACGGACTGAGCATGTCTTACGAAAACTTGCTAAGTTCTCTCAGATATGCAGGTTTCCTCACGATGTTTTCCTTCATCGTAAGACAAGTAGTAATCATGTTGGAAATGATTCGCACATGAAAATATCAGAGATGCGAGACCCGGGATTTGAACCCACTTCACTGTTTTCCAAGTGAGCGCGTCATCTCGTCTACCACTGCTTTTAGTCCTGGCTGACCTGAGGATGGCCTGATCTCCCTCATATTGAAGGGAGGCCCACTCCCTCGTTGGGACATTAAAAAAGAGCTGAATACATACAAACATAAAATGGCTATCGTCCTTTTAATTGAAAATCCTATGTTATTGTTTCAAGAGACATTAATACATAAACCATCTACTAATTCAAATTTACAACAGTTCAATACGAAAATCGAACCCGTGACCAATTTACTATTAGACATATACCTGTTTCATTTCCTCCCTATCGACATTAGGCGGGGTGGCCGGCATGTTCCTGTTCAACCCCCGCGTAACCGTCTCTAGTTCCTTTGCTACCCTTCTCGCATTCATGTACTCCCTTGATCTCTCCATCGCCATACGTTCAGCTAAAATATTATTAAAGTTAAATAAATAATGATAATATTAATACTTTCTTAGATTTACGCGAATATTTGACATTTAAATAAAACTATCTTTTCGGAGATCGAAACTATCGTTTCGATTGCTGTAAAGCAATCGAAACGTCGGGAACCAAAAATCAAAATAAATCCGCGAAAAAATCCGAAAAGATAGTTTTATTTAAATGATAATATTAATTTAGTATACTAGCGACAGCCCTGGATTGTAATGTACGTAAAATATGAGACAGATATGAGATGACACTCGACAGCTGCCAACATAAATGTATGGCCATCTCGTAGATACATCTATCTCTTGATGTACAGTCCCATATGTAGACTTTAATGTAAATATATCAAATGTAATAATATTAAATTGTAAATTATTGTAAAATATCTAATTATTTTACACTAACATCTGTTTTTATGTGTATCTATTTTGTATATACAGTAGAAACTCGATTATCCGGCCCTCAGTTATACGGATTCGCGATTATATACCAACCGCCAATGCGACCAATTATATAACTACAAGTCGAATTTATGCAAGCACTAAAGCACTAGCGGCTCATCCTAGCTAAACTCGGGTTCGCCTCTAAACAAACAAAAACAAATCTATCACACGGGAACCGTACATTTTTCCGGGATAAAAAGTAGTTTTAGTTAGTTAGCAATTGTTTCAAGAAAAAATCTGCTTTTCTTCATACATTCGATTATCCGGATTTTCGATTATCCGAATACCTAAGAACAGCAATTAGTCCGGTCAATCGAGTTTCTACTTTATACTTTATAGTGACGTCTTGTTTGTTATAGATACAGATTATACAATAAATCTCTCATATGTCAAAAATAATAAAAACTTTTTATTTTTCAAACTTTGATATACAAAAACTCAAGATACACAATCAGCGTCTCAAAAGTGTCCTCAAAAATGAAGCGCATAATTCGAAATTGAATTGCGCTTTTTTCAAATCGTTTATTTATTACTTTTCGGATGACATAATTAAAACGCTAGTTGTTTCGTTTAAAAAAGTACTTTATGTCGTGTGCGTAAGTTCGATTTTGTGTTTAGACAATTAGAACTTTTGATTTTTGAATGTTATTCTCTGGTGTGACTTAACGTCACATGTCGACGACACTTTTTGAAGAGATATTTGTTAGGAAATGTGTATCTATGTTTTTTTAAATCAATGCATTAAAAAAGTAAATCGCTTACCAATTATAGTATTTATTCCTTGCTCGAACGCAATATAATCTTTCCATAGAGTTTCTATTCCGATGATAGGCGTTATTACTGCTCTTTGGTAAACCTGCAGTAAAACTAAAATTACTCCAAATGCACATGACACATAAAATTACTCGAAAAGTACATATAATGAAGCTCCAAATTCTGAAGCTAGAAAGTTTTAGAGCACGAGCTCGCGAGTCCCAACCAGGGGGGCGCCCCCCTCCCCAACTCACTAGGGGGGCATAAAGACAGTTAATTTTGTATAATTTAAAATATAGATCTTTAAAATAATGTGTTTTATTGTTATAAAAAAATATATGGCATGAAAATATTTTTAATAATCCGGCAAGGCTCAACAGAAGAAAGATTGGGAAACCCTGGTTTAGAGGATCAGGTGAATCGACCATACATACTTTTCTAACTGCAGAAATCTTCTGATTCTCAGCGTACGATCCAACAGCGTCCACACTTTTGAGAAAAGTGACGTAATCATTCCAAATTGGGTACGCATGGATGTCCAAGCCGATTTTGTCCAATGCAAAATCGTATGCTTGCGCCATTTTTTCTCTGGAACATTAAAAACTTCTTTAATTCTTTATCGGACAACTGTTATTTATGTGAAAGTTTGTATGTGTGTATGTTTGTTAACGTTGCAATGATTGGACGGACTTGTATGAAATTTAGTACACAAATAAGACTAAGATCTGGAAAAACACACGAGCGAAGAGAGAGTAAGTCGCTAGTTAAAATATATGATCGGTATGGATTTGTTTCTACTAAAGGCTCATTAGTTTTCGAAAGACATGTGAAGTTTGCCAACCCGCACTTGACCAGCGTGGTGGACTATGGCCTGATCCCCCTCGTATTGAAGGGAGGCCCGTGCCCAGCAGTGGGACGTTAAAAAAGGCTGAATACAAAGGCTCATACACATAATATCGTTTCCTGATCTAATGAAACACAGTAAAATTATTCCTATTTTTAAATCAGGTAGTACCTTAGATCCTAATAATTTTAGACCAATTTCGGTACTGCCAAGGTTTAGTAAAATTTTTGAAAAAATCATATTCGCGCTAATGTTAACGCATTTCAATGCACACAATCTACTTCATAAGAAACAGTTTGGATTTACGAAAGGCCGCTCCACGGCAGATGCTAGTGTTGAGTTAGTAAAAAATATTTTTGAGGCTTGGGAAAGGTCACAAGATGCGCTTGGGATATTTTGTGACTTATCCAAGGCCTTTGATTGTGTGCATCATGAGACGCTGATCAGGAAACTGCATCATTATGGTATTAGAAATAAGGTGCTCGACCTTTTGAATTTATTAAAATAATAGAATACAGAGGGTTGATATTAATGGTAAGAGATCTTCTGGAGCTCCATTAGATATGGGGGTTCCACAAGGGTCTATTCTCGGCCCCTTTCTTTTTCTAATTTATATTAATGATTTGCCATTTTTTGTACAGGACAAACATGAGATAGTATTGTTCGCTGATGACACTTCACTTATTTTTAAAGTGAAGCGAAACTTGCTAATGTACGACGATATAAACGATGCTCTCTCAAAGGTTGTCTATTGGTTTGATACAAATAATTTATTATTAAATAATAAAAAGACAAAATTAATAAAATTCTCAACACCCAATGTTAAACTTGTTGATAATGGTGTAATATTAAATGGAGAAGTGTTGAAACCGGTAGAGTCCACTAAATTCCTAGGTATTATCATAGATTCCAAACTGCAGTGGGGCCCCCATATTGAGGGACTAGCGAGTAGACTCAGCTCTGCAGCGTTCGCGGTAAAAAAAATAAGACTTCTTACTGATGTAGATACAGCTCGCATAGTATATTTCAGTTATTTTCATAGTATTATGTCCTACGGTATCTTATTATGGGGAAATGCAGCAACTATTAATACGATCTTTGTCCTGCAGAAAAGAGCTATTCGTGCAATTTATATTTTAGGTCCTAGAGTGTCATTAAGAGATACGTTTAAAGAAATAAAAATATTGACTGTTGCTTCTCAGTACGTTTACGAAAATGTTATGTATGTTCGTAATAATATACACGAATTTCCCAAGAATTGTGACATGCATAACATTAATACTAGGAGCAAACACAAACTTGTAATGCCCGTGACTCGTCTACAGAGAGTCAGTAATTCTTTTTATGGACAATGTATACGCTTGTACAACAGGATCCCAGAAAATGTTCAAAAAGTTTCCATCGCTAAATTCAAAAAAATTGTTAAAGAACGTTTGTGTGCTAAAGGTACAATAAATGATTTTATAGAAGATAGCACGCCTTGGGAATGAAGTGATCGCCTCCAGGCTACTTCAACTTTATAGCAATATTGTAAACTATAATTTATTAAAAAAAAATATTAGTCCCGCTGAGTTTCTTTCGCCAGTTCTTCTCAGGTCTAAGGCTTATTCTTTCCGAACTGGTAGTAGACTCATGACGTTCAGTAAAAAATTGTAATAATTTAATGCTGAATAAAATATTTTGAATTTGTATTCATATGTTTGTTACTTATTTACTAACTGGCGATTAACCCTCGCTTCGCTGCGTACGCGTAGGTACGCGGATTTTAATTGTTTTGCGCGGATCCCTAAATCTTTTCCTAAAATAAAAGTAGCCTAATTTACTCCTTAGAACATCAGCTATCTGCCAATAAAAAAATCCATCAGAATCGGTCGTGCTGTTTCAGAGATTAGCCAGAACAAACAGACAGACAGATAAAAAAATTGAAAAATTATGTTTTTCTTACAAGTACCATATATAATTTTATGTGTATATAAATAAAACCTCCTCTTTTTGAATCTTTTTTTAGTTTTGAAAAATGTCCAATAGTTTTTGAGATATTTGCAAAAAACCAAACCCCCTTTTTTCTTTTAATTAATTGTTTCTAACTTTTGCAATTTTTGCAAGCGAAACTTGATTTTTCTGAAAAATCACCTACACGCCATTCCGAATCGAATGACACCTCGTTCATATTTTTCCGAGATTGCTGAAAAAAGTTGACCTATAAGGCACTTGTTGACTAGACTAGATGAGAAAAATTGACATAACACTTTAGTTTATACACTTGTATCAAAATGTTGAACATTATGCAGAAGATAGTTAAGTTTTTGGAATATAAAGGAATTCGTATCAAAATTGAAATTTACTGCATCATCACTACATAGTGTAAAACAAAGTCGCTTCCCGCTGTCTGTCTGTCCCTATGTATGCTTAGATCTTTAAAACTACGCAACGGATTTTGATGCGGTTTTTTTAATAGATAGAGTGATTCAAGAGAAAGGTTTATATGTATATCTAGCAGAACCCGCGGCTTCGCCCGCGATCAAACTACAAAAAAAAAAAAACTTTAATATATAAAATGTTAAGCGTATATTCTGTAAATTTTACTCTATTTTATATCCCACACAGTAAGTGTGCACTTACAGAGAACTTGAGCAATGTTACTTTATTTCAATATGTTCAACAACTCAAACTTCACCGCCCACTTTTACCCACTTAGGGGCTGAATTTAAAAAAAATAAACAATACATATTTATTTAATTGTATTGGAGAACATTAATACCAAGTTTCAAGTAATTCTGATCATAAACAATTTTTTCCTCATATAAACAGCGCAACCCCCTTTTATCCTTTTAAGGGATGAATTTTGAAAAAACTTGATATTTGTATTGTTTTAGTTTTTCTTTTAAAGGTAATTACCATTTTACGTACATCAATCACAGAGTTTCATACAAACTTCTATCCCCTATTTGACAGTCTTATGGGATGAATTTCAAAAAATGCTAAAATACATATTTATTTAATTGTATTGAAGAGCGTAAATACCAAGTTTCAAGTAGTTCTAATCATAAATAATTGTTTACCCAAATAAACTTTATCACCCCCTTTTACCCTTTAAGAGATGAATTTCGAAAAAATCTAATACATATATTTCTTATTTTTCATTTCAAAGCTAAATACCATTTTCCGTGCATTTCACGTTAAGAATGACAGAGTTTCATACAATCTTTTATCCCCTATTTTACCCCCTTAGGGGATGAATTTTCAAAAATCCTTTCTTAGCGGATGCCTACACTGTATAAGGAAGGTGTCCTCCAAATTTCATGTTTCTACGACCAGCGGTTTAGGCTGTGGGTTGATCGATCAATCAGTCAGGACAAAGCATTTTATGTATATATAGATATATACATAATATAGTATAACATACTATATCTATTTTACTATATCCAAGCGAGGGACGAACCTAAGCGAAGCGAGGGTGAGTCGATAGTCCATTATAATGCAACTTTACATTAATAACATAAAATAAGACGATTGAGCTATAGAACATATAAACGCTATAGAATCATCGGTTTCAAATTACTTCTTATCTTTCCTTAATTACCAACCGAATTTGACACGATCTAAAAAACCTTACCAAAATTGAGTGTAAATGTGAAAATAAATAAATATAAATAATAATATGTTGGAACATTAACACACAGCACCATCTAGTTCCATCGTAAGCTACGAGGCTTGTGTTATGGATACCAGATAGTTGATACACTACACATAATATATAACTTTAAATACATACATATCATAAATACAAACACCCATGCCTGGAGCACGAGCATTCGTGTTCATTATACAAATGATTACCCCCAGTGGGACTTGAACCCGCGACTGCTGGCACAGCAAGTAGGGTCACTACAAACTGAGCCAAACGTGTCGTCAAATATTTATTGGTTTGTTCTTATTTTGTAACATAAGGGAGCTGCGGATCGTTTGACGATCGCGGAATCACTCCATTTTAAAAGAAATCCAGTGAAAAAAGAATTATTAAGCAATAATTAAAAAATTTTATCGCTCTCTCTCTCTCTTTTTATCTCTCTCTATCTATAGCTCTATCCCACGAATGGCTAATCGGATGAAATATCGTCTAAGACCTTTGCATACCATCTAACGAATACGTTGATGAAGTTTGTCTTTTTTTTTACCGAATTTTTGTAGACTATAGGCAAGAGTTACTTTTTTTTTTAAATTTACTTTATTTTTTAATTTTACTTTGATTTTGTTTAGTTAATAAATAATTTTTATTTTAAAGATAATTGTTTTACTGATACGACTTATTTAAACCATCCATAGCCTAAGTTACTTCTTATAACATCAGCTATCTGCTAGTAAAAGTTACGTCAAAATCAGTTCAGCCGTTTCGGAGATTAGCCGGAACATTGTTAATGTATATCTTGTTGGTGTTAGGAATAAATAAATAAATAGAAAGCACAACTTACTTGTACGTTGGCAACATGCATTTCGTCTCCTTCACATAATTCAAGTAGAGTCTCCACAGTTCAATGTTTAAAATCTTCATGAGACATCGCTGAAACAACTGGTGGCCACCGAAAATAAATGAAAAATAAAAAAAAAATATTTAACCAATTAAAAGTTTATGTGTATGCGTGTATATCATTTCTTCACGCTATAATAAATAAATATGTTGGGACATTAACACACAGCACCATCTAGTTCCATGCTAGCATAGTAAGCTACGAGGCTTGTGTTATGGATACCAGATAGTTGATACACTACACATATATAAATTTAAATACATATATGTATGTATATGTTATAAGTATAAACACCCATGACTGGAATATAAACATTCGTGCTCATCACACAAATGAATGCCCCCAGCGGGAATCGAACCCGCGACCGGTGGCACAGGGTCACTACACACTGAGCCAAACGTGTTGTAATAAAAGAAATGGAAATAGCATGTAAGTTGGATTGTACTACGACACGCGAGTGCAGCCACGGGCCAAACTATGTAATATTATATATCTATCCATACCGGGGCTCGGAACTGGTTTAAAAAAAATCAGTAATATCATGGTTAAATCATCACTCGTTCATAAAGCGGTTAATAAAAACGAACGGTGTAGTAAACCGAAATAATAACAGTTAGCCTGAAACCGCACAGACAGGCGGCTTGCTTCGCGCCTAGAGCCTAGTGAGTCACCCAGCTAGTAGCTTAGTGAAACGAACGTTTTAAAATGTTCGCGACCGGCCGCACTGCGCTCTTGGCGCCTAGCTAGTCGCTTAGCAAGAAGCGCCAAGAGCGCAGTGCGGCCGGTCGCGAACATTTTAAAACGTTCGTTTCACTAAGCTACTGGCTGGGTGACTCGCTAGGCTCTAGGCGCTAAGCAAGCCGCCTGTCTGTGCGGACGTAGCCTTAACGGTTATTCTTAAAGAATGGTTTGATGTAAAAACTCATTTTAACCGATTAATTTCGATCATGGAACTTAAATTCGTCAAAAACCCTTTGTCGGGTTTTAACCGGTTAAAAACCGTGATCGAAACCTTAAAACGAAAAGCCTTTCGGTTTAAGTTCAATGACCAAAACCGGTTTAAAAATTGAACGGGTTTCCGAGCCCTGATCCATACTAAGCATAAGCATCAAAATAAAAAGCACACTATTTATGTACGACCGCTTTGTGACAGACCGCTTTGTGACAGACATAACATTCACCATTGAGAAGCATAAGAAGAATTTGTATTCTAGTATCATAGACCAATTACCAAAGAATATTTTCCAGAGTTAATGAAAAACCTTTACCAATTTGAAAATAACATAAAAATTATTAGATAAAAGATATAATTTACGAGACATCACACCTACCTTTGTCATTGACAGCTTAAAAAAATCTTTAATAATTAAAATAAAAAAAAAACTTCTATTCATTTTTTTTTTTTTGAAAAAAAAAAACTATTTGAGGAATAAGAGGGCAAAGAATTAGGGCGTCCTTATTAGAAGACTTACTACATATTGTCGTCTCAGTGCTTAATTGTCCAAATGACCAATTTACCGAAAGAGTTTTTTAATACAGAATTATCTACCTAATATATTTAAACGAGCAATTCTTGTATAACTCGGGGTTCGAACCCCGGTCGGATACAAAGATTTTACTTTTATTTCTTTTTTCATTCATTCATTCAAGTTTTTAGTTTTTTTTTTTATCTAAAAAATACGATATAACCAAAAGGAACTCCGACCGAAGCTCGGTCGCCCAGGAACTTTACTTTTAAATGTCAATACTATTGGTATAAAATACACGTTTTATTTTAAAAAATTGCGTTTTTGATGTGAAACATCTATTGGCGCGTCTTGGCAGAAAAACCGACTTGTGGTGTTACGGCAAACGGTGGCGTGACGCTGTC
Organism: Fabriciana adippe; assembly: GCA_905404265.1. NCBI lineage: Eukaryota > Metazoa > Arthropoda > Insecta > Lepidoptera > Nymphalidae > Fabriciana > Fabriciana adippe. Next base: position 1,478,332 of record FR990010.1, read on the forward strand.
ATACCAGCATGTCCTTTCTACACCACCGTTCTCGCCTCTCTTGCATGTGCCGCACGTATACTATACGGTATACACGCTCGATTGTAAGTCTTTATTAAAAATACTTACATATTTTCTATTCTATTTATGAATATATTTGTTCTGTAATTATATATTAAAAATAAAATAATTAGAAAAATAAATTGATTTTAGTAACGAAAATCGATTATTTATTTATTGTACTCCATATTTTGTTACAGGTTATTATTATAAATTCTAATATTAACATAGATGTTTCACATCTACCGGGCGTCCCGAGACGGTTAATTTTTATTTATACATATATATAAATTCAGGAAAGAAACTCTCTACTGTAAAGTACAACAAGTATTGGTCGTTTGAACATAAAATCACTAAGGCGACGTATGTCTGAATACATATTATCACTCTTTAACTAATAAAGTAGCAAGTATTTTTTATTAAAAATAAATTAATTAAAATTTTAAAATGAAATTTAAATATGTTGGGACGTTAACACACACAACCATCTAGTTCCATGGTAAGCCACGAAGCTTGTGTTATGGATACCAGATAGTTGATACACTACACATATATGACTTTAAATAGATACATATTATAAATATAAACACCCATGACTGAAGTACAAACATTCGTGCTCACCACACAAATGAATGCCCCTAACGGGACTCGAACCCGCGACCGCTAGCACAGCAAGTAGGGTCACTACACACTGAGCCAAACGTGTCGTCTGCTAAATGTTTATCTTTTTTCTAAGCGATATTAATATAACATGAATAGTTAAAAATCTGATTTTAAAGTCTTTGTTTTGAATAAGCCAATGCTTACTAACTTGCTGATGTAGAAGTTCAGTCATTTTTTTCGTTTCAGGGCTAAAGTCCTATACGTAAGTATTTAATAAATTCTAGTTAAATATAAGACTACAATTTGAAAACCTAATCGATGATATAATATGAATAAAATTTATATGCTACCGGCCAAACTACATTTCAGGCCAAACTGGTTTGTCCTAGGCCAAATCCATAGTGTGTCAGGATATACTAGTTTAGTCCAGGACAATCTAGTTTGCCCTAAATATTTTAGGCTTAACTAGTTTGTCCTAGGCTAAACGGATTCAAAGTAACAACTAAATGATATTGGGGGTTCTGGGTATGAAATAAAAAATTACCTAACGAGAAGTCGCCTTCTCGTTAGGTAATAATTAATATTAGGAATAAATAATAATAATAGTTAAGTAATTATTAGTAATAACGATAAGGAGAACTTGAGAAACCTACGTTATCCAAGTCGGGCCAGCACGTAATAATACCACCCACTCTTCCAGAGGCCGCGTCCTAAATACTAAACGGCCGAATAATACCTCAAAATCAGGTTAGCCTAGGCGAAACTAGATAAACCTAAAGTATTTAGTATTTTGTCCGGACTAAACTAGTATATTCTGATACACTTTGGATGAACCGGTTTGGCCTAGGACAGACCAGTTTGGCCTAGGACAGACTAGTTGGGCCGGAAGTCTAGGATGGAAGAATTGTATACAAAAAATTGTAGCTTTGTGATTGCCAACTTCGCGCCATATTAATTATTAATGTTGTGTTATATAAAAAGACTGGTATAGATAGGTAGAAGCCACTTAAACAAATAAAAAAACTTAAGCAATTCGATGCGTGTATGCACTAAACAGTCATGTTTCCAAGATATTTAAAGGTAAACATTGCTATATCAAAACAATGATAATAACGAAAAAATAACTAGTAACATATTACAGATGGGAGGATGAAATCCGCCTAACTCTGGGGCCACTGTGGACACGAGTTGCGTTAGATAGAGTTCAATGGAGAGAGTTGGAGGCCTTTGCCCAGAGGCACACAGAAGTCAGAGATATTATGTAAATGTCAAAACAATTTATCTGTAAAACCGGTAACTCTGATTCCTGTAATAAAGGCTGTTTTATTTTTATTTTATTTATTACATGGGTTAGTTTAATTATTATTACTCCCAAGGAGGGTTAATGTCAGGAAGGCAGCCGGTCGTAATACTTTTGACAAATCCTATCAACAGTATGGAAGAGATACTGTGCTGACCCCAAATGATTGGGAAAACGGACAGGAAGATGATGATGGGTTAATTTAATTAAAATAAGTTTACATGTTTTGACATAAGCCGTGATGTTTACCTCAGAAATGTAACATGTTAGGGCACATTTTTGTACATTTAAGTGTACTATATCTATGTATATATACCAGTTTTGGTACGATGGGTGACTAATTCCAGATTTGCCACATTGCATAGAAGATTAAACCTCTTTAGTAAATTTTTTTTTTCTTTAAAATGTAGATTGTTAGATCATCAATAAAATACTATAAATCAATATTTTACTCAATATCTATCAAATCAATAAAATTAAATAAGTACTACACTAGCTTTCAATGTAATTGCATCTTTTTAATAATTTATTTCATTCTAATTTTAGGAAACTACATATCAATAGAAAATGTACTTTTCTAAATAAGACTTCTACACTAAAATGCAATGAATTTGTTATATATTTTGCATTTAAAAGAACTTTCATACAGCCTTTTAAATTACTCTTTTTTGAAAAATAAAATTATAAATAAAAATAATAAAGACAGGGATAATACATGTCAAAAGTGATCTTTGAAGGCAAATAATTGTTTTTTAACAGACATTTTACTCAATGATTAAAAACTTCAATGAATTGTTAGTATCATTTAATTATCTTTCACATATTTGCCAAAAAAAATCACCTCCAACATGTCTGAACACAGACACCCTAGCTGAAAAAAAACATATGAATTCAGGATCGCTTTTATTTATTTCTCTTACAACTATACATTATTCAGTCTTTTAATGTCTCAACGACAATATTATCTATTTTTTATTTTTATTTTTTTACTTTATTATCACAGATCATTTTTTAATTTTATTTACCATATATTTATACTACAACCATACTAACCTTTTCTACTTTTTCAAAGTTTCTTGCCTTCATCTGAAAGATAAAGAATTTTTATTATGTACAAACATTAATTAATATAACAAAAAAGCAATATAATGTGAATAGTTTTACAATTGAAAATGTAAAACAATTTTACTATACTTTAAAGTAGAGATCAAAGATTAAACTTAAAGATTACCAAGAATACTATGCTAATGCTAATGCATGCATAAAATGAAACAAATGAACTTTTAATAACTAACCTCCTGTTCAATATAAATCTTCCAATACCGGCCTGTAGTAGGGAATGAGGCGATCAACTTTTCATACATAGTCCGAACTTCATTTATAGGTCTTGTTTGCGCTTCACGTATTAATAAAGACCATGAATCTACATCATAAACGTTTGCTTCTACAGCTCGTTGAGCTCGAATTAGTCTTTCATTTCCCCAATCCTATCAAAATATCATGAAAATATTAATTGTAAATACTTTTAAAACAGTTGTATAATCAAAAAGAAAAGATTTAACTTACAATTTCGGCGTTGTCGTCTGTAGCCATGTCGGCGTTGTATGACACGTGAAGTAATTAAACTTATATTATATATATAAAATACTTGATTATTAGATATTGCTTATTGCAGTAGTTTATTTAACATTTATAACCAATTTCTAGGTGATTTAACTGATTTGAAAGTAGGCATGGCGATCTGAAATCGATTAATCGAAGAATCGATTTTTGGAGCCAACAAGATCGATTTTTTAAATCGATATGTAGTACTGAATCGATTCGGTGAATCGATATTTCACCCTTGAAAATCGACATTCGATTTTTTTTGGTATAAACCATAAAACTATTTACAATTAATTGAATGTATCCGTATTATAAGAGTGCTGCCGGTTAAAGAATTAATTACTCAAAAACTCTCGAGATGGCTGTATGTTTAGATTCCTTCGCATCTCTTGAATAAAAAAAGTTACGTTTGTAGTCTTTGACTTTTTGTTTTTGTTTGTATTTTCATAAGTTGCTTGTGAAAAAGCAACTCTTTATATACTGCACATGCACAGGACAGTGAAGGCTTAAATGAAGAATTTAAACACTATTTATCGCAGGCAGTTGTGCACCTAAATTATGATCCTATACTCTACTGGCAAGAACAAAAAAACTCTATTTATCACCAAGTTTATGAGTATCGTAGGATCATCTGTTCCTTGTGAGCGCCTTTTCTCAATTGCCGGAAACATCGCAACAGATGAGCGAAACCGCTTGGATCCCTGTAGACTTGATAGACTGTTGTTTTTAAAAAGTTTAGATATTAAGCATTGGGAACTATAAGCTACATTATCTATTAACTTTGTAAACGATTTTTCTTAACCATTTTCTTAACTCTGTAAAATTTCTAAATGTAGAAAATAAATGTCTTATTTTATACTTTATCTGTTAGTTTGACATGGTAATGAAAATATTTTTTATTATCGAATTACCTGATTTTACTGATGAGATCGTTAAATTATAATATGTACCTTGTTTTTAATAAAATATTACATTATAAACGAAAACTTGAAAAAAAGATCGATTTTTCGGAAATCGATCTTATAGACCTCGATTTTTTTGTGAATCGATTCATTAGGTCACGATTCGAATCGATTTAAAAATCGATCTTTTTCGAAAAGAATCGCCATCCCTATTTGAAAGTGTACCGACGCCATAAAACGTTGCAACGCCGCAGTCAAAAAAATGCAAAATGCAAATTAGTTTGACAATTGACTTTGACACTTAACTCAGTTAATCATCATTCATCACCATATCGTTCTGAATCTTAAAATTATCTTTTAATTGACTAATTATATTATGTACTATAATAAATAGATTAATATATTTGGCAGTTTTTTTTAATATGAAAGGATTGCTGTAAATTTTACATATATAACTTCAGTCCAAAATCAGTGATACGCTCATGAATAAGGCAATAGTTATTTAACTGAAATTGTAAAAGTTAAACATATCTGTTAGGAATATAGCCTTAAATAATTTAAAAAACATAAGTACAATGTTCTATTACTTTCATAATATTGTGTTTGTGTTACTTATCCACATTTTCTGAATTAATATTATAAAGAAGTTCGTAAATTTGAATGTAGGGGCAATCTCTGAAAGTACTGATAAGAAACTACATTACCGCCAAATGCTATAATTATTTTTTATTATTCCAATAAAAATATATGTTAGAAATAAAACAAGAAGATTTTATATATGATCGATTTTGATCTTGAGCAAAGGGGAAAACTCGTTATTGTGTTTTTCCATATGAATTAAAAAAAATTCTGTAGTGAAAAAGTATTTTAAATTTTACTCGAGTAATAATAAGTTATCACTATACAAAATTTATTTGAAATCCGTTTAATACTTTTTGCGTGAAATGCACACAGATATACACAGTACAGGCAAACAGACAAAAATTTTAAAAACTATTGTTTTGGGATCTATATTCTTACAGAACGCGTAATATTCATTGTTGTTTGATTTCGTACTATTTTGTGTAGTTATAGTCTATAGATTTCTAAAGAAACTTTGGGTTTAAACTTTAAAGTCATTGATATACAAAAAATCATAACAATGGTTTAACCGTTTAAGTATTTAAGAGCTTTCACTTACACTTGGCCTGTTTAAAGTTATTTATTTTTTGGTAGTAATATTCATAGCGTATATAATTACATATTCCGTAATTGAATCAAGCATCATAAGCTGTAGAGATTATATTCCTAAATATACAGCAATTTTAAAAATAAACTACATTGAGTCCATATTGAGGGACATCATTAAATCTCCAGTTTGCTTATAATCTGGTACATCACTGACAGCTTTTCATATTCATTTAAGTTTTTTAATCTGTTGCAAAAGAATATAAACTTCTCGATTCACTTACCGCTTTTTCATCAAAATAAACAAAAATGTTATTTTACTCGTTCTTTAAATCATTGGTCGGAAAGGATGTAGTTGTGGAATTAAAAAACGATCTCAGTATTTGTGGGACTTTGCATTCTGTGGACCAATATCTTAATATAAAATTGTCGGATATAAGCGTCATTGATCCTGACAAATATCCTCATATGCTGTCGGTGAAGAACTGTTTTATTCGAGGCTCAGTAGTACGTTACGTCCAGTTACCTGCTGATGAAGTGGATACTCAGCTCCTTCAAGACGCGGCAAGGAAAGAAGCGACAGTTTCTACAAGATAGTTAATATAACCTTACTTTTTGTGCTCATTGGTTTACGGACTCGTAAAGTGGATGTAAATATATTTAAGTGTAAGTCGCTCTAATAAAAGAAAGTTTTCCAAGATTCAACTTTTCTTTCTTTTTAACAATTATTTTATAATAGAATATAATACAAAAAATATACTACATATTAATCTTTATTACTTTGACTTAGCTCATAAACTCAAAGTTGACTTCTCTTATTGTTGTATTAAATCATTGAAAGTAATAAAAGTAGTGAGTGGCAATCTTTATAGAAAGAGCTCGCTTAAGTTTAATTTATTTTATTTAATAAGTTAAATTATCCTGTTTGAGCCTTAACAACACCCACGGTTCATCAACTATTTGCAATATAACTTAATACTCTATTGGAACCATTCTATATTAGTATTAAAAAAGTAAAAACTTTACAAATATTAAATTCTAGAAAGTAAAAAAAAAAATTGTATTTTCATTTAGGATAAGATACTGATGATTGATTGATTGAAGATGTTTAAAGTTGGTACCAGCTCTGTTTTTATTTTTTTAAGTAAAGAAAATTATGAATTCTTTTATTTTGATACCCCACTTTTGACAGATTTTCAAAACTCAAAACTACATTAGTTTATTATATCTTAAGTCATCCACATAATCAAAACAAATGTAAAGACATAATTCACAAAAATTAACTCAAACGTTTAGTAGTTATAACAGAACATAGGGATTAGACATATTATGTACATACATACAGCAGGTACGTAACCTTTCTTTTGGGCTTTATACAGTTAGATAAAAAAATAATATTCTGTATTAATTTAAAAGATTTTATTTATTTTACTATTATATATCTTTTTCTTCAATTTCAGGAAGATCCCTGTCACTCTCCTGATCAAAATAATTTTGTGGAATAACATAATCCTCAGGCGGCCTCATTGGTCCATATATTTTCTTTTCCTTCTCCTTAACTTCAACACTTTTATCTTCTTCATTAGTTATTTCTTTTTTTACTTCTTTTTCTGGTATCTCTTGTACTTTTTCAGAAGAATCTTGGGTTCTAGAAGATTCTGTATCATCATCAGAATCCATTTCCTCAACAAATTCGCTGACCTCTTGTTTCACTTCTCTATTGACTTTGGGTCGTTTTTCGAAATCATCTTTTAATTTTATTCTGAAAATTTCATAATGATCGTTTTGTTAAAATAATAAAATGATAATTGTAGCTTAGGTAGAAAAATTCGGCCAAGTGCGAGTCGTATTTTTTTTATAATATTTTATTTATATAAAAAAAAACAAAAATATGGGTTTGTTATGTGCTTGCTTCTTCTTTTTAGTTCACATTTTACGCAGTGGAGTTTTTTTATTTTTGTAAATATTTTTTTATTTTACAGCTTTTTAGTTATAATTAGTTAGACATTTTTAGTTTTATTTAACAATTTCTTATCCTAAATTACGATAAAACATATAAGTTGCATATATTTCTGAAATCGCCTCTTAAAAACCTGTATTTGATCCCCACTCCATTTATTCGGATGAATTTTTTTTTTCAAGACAAATTGGCGCCTAGGATCCGCCATTTTGATTTTTAATGATATCTATATACTCTATGACACTCGCATTATCAAGACAAATCGAATGACTTACGAATCATCATAATCGGTTAAGCTATTTAGTAATTATGAGGGAATCGTACATTCATACATACATACAGGTCAAACACATAACCCTCTTTTGGGCTTCGCCGCAGTTGCGTAAAAAGAATAATAGTTAACAAATTATTATTTATATTATAAATATTAATAATTTTAAGATGCTCTTGACAAATAAGACTAAGAATTTTAAAATATTTCTTGATAAATAAGACTAAATAACTTGTGACCCCTAAGAACACAACTGAGTCCAAGTCGTTTGTATTTTTAACCGACTTCAAAAACAAGGAGGTTCTCAATCCGATTCGTATTTTTTTTAATAATAAAACACCAAATATAATACTTATTACCTTTTACCATAAATAACAGAGTTTGTCTGTTTGACCGCCATTTTGTTGTCTTCCTTCTTCACAATCGGCGGTAAGTGCGCCGGTCTCGCTAATTCGGCGAGACGTTGTGTTTTTGACAACTCAGTTTTGAGTTTCTGTATATTCATCTGTAAACATACGCCATGATTGTTTCATAAATGGGACTATGTATGTTAATTTTCGGTCAAGTGCGAGACGGATTAAAGGAGTCTGCCCACTACCCCGTCTCATACCATGACCGTGCTAGGAGCGTGTCAGGCAAAAAAATATTCTTTGTATTGAAATGTATGAGACTCTGCCCACTAGACCGTTCCGTCACCGACCGGCACCGTCGCGTGCCGTGCGCGGAGCGTCAACAATTGTCAGGGAGAATATTTTACCGGTGTCGGTACGCTGCGTGCCTGGCACGCGACGTTGCGGGACCGGTGCGCGTAGGCGGCGCAATGGTGAGCATACACAGCACTAAAACCGTTATGTACGGGTATGATACGTTGTTGATACGTTCTAGTGGGCATAGTAGTCCGTGCCATGCTCGTTTCCGTGCCTGATACGTTCATAGCACGGTCATGGTATGAGACGGTGTAGTGGGCAGACTCCTTTAGAGTAAGTATAATGTAAGTAGGATAGGATGTCATGTTGTACAGCATTTGAAACTTTTGCGACCTCTATTATTCTTAAGATTTGCTTTTTTATTTATTTCTTGGAAAATCTATTTTAATCCTATTTCCTTAAACTTTTAACGAGTTTAAGAATCAGAAATATATAAAAAAATCACCAAGCAAAGTAGCGGATTCGATTTTCTTTTTGAGTAATACGCAAAAGATAACATTAATTATCCATTGCTTGATGACGGAGGGAAAGTCTGGCCTATAAACATGTGTCATAGTCAAAATTAAGAATTTACTATTTATTGGATGTGTATTCCTTTATATATCGTTGTTGCGCGTGCAAAAGTCGCTATGTGTTATTTAGTTATTTTCGGTTTTTTATGCAGTTTTAATCGTTATTTCACGATATATAACGATTAAAACTGCATAAAAAACCGAAAATAACTAAATAACACATAGCGACTTTTGCACGCGCAACGACGAATATGTAATTTTTTATTTAATTAAACTAACTTTTCAATTATAAAACTATAATATTAGTTGATATTACCTTAGTTTTTGAAATCTCAGCTTTCTCTGCCATACTCTGGCCCTGTTTCCCCAAGGAGTTCATATACTCATCCAAAGCATCCTCTTCGCTGTTACTATTGTCTGTCTGTTTGTTTGAACTTCTGAGACGTTCTAGAATCTTCTCTTCTGATGCTATCTTGCTTTCTATTTCTGTTATTTGCTTGAGCTGTTTAACAAAATGGATTATTAACGTCCTTCATAATAATTTAAGACAATAATTATTATTTAAGGTAATATTGATTTTGACGACACGTTTAGCTCAGTTTGTAGTGGCCCTATAATTTGCTGTGCCAGCGGTCGCGGGTTCGAGTCCCGCTGGGGGCATTCATTTGTGCGGTGAGCACAATGTTTGAACTCCAGTCATGGGTGTTTATATTTATAATATGTATGATTCATGTGTCGTTAGATTTGTTTTGATAAAGCGAGTGTCATAGGGTATGTAGATATCATTAAACATAAAAATGGTGGATCTTAGGCGCCAATTTGACAACTTATATGTTTAAAAATAATTTATGATCAGAAAATGTTAAAAGTAATACTAAAAATGTCTAACTGACCAAAACTAAAGAGCTGTACATAAAAAAATAATTTACAAAATAAAAAACCCGATTGCATAATACTGTTTCTTCATCAACTTGTTCTCATCTTTTATGCAGTTGGCTTGTGTTTTTTTTTAATTGTCTTTATATTGTGTGCAATAAAGAGTAAATATGTAAATATATATATATATATATGTATATATATATATATATATATGACGGAGGAGGATTTAGTTACCTTTTTCTACTATAAAACCTTATTATTGTTTAAAGTAAATATGTCATTTAGTTTACTTTTTATTGTTTTTGAAATTATTTTGAATTCAGAACAGAGACTACGTCTCGAGCGGGGTCGAAACGCCATCATGACATTCATTGTGAGATATTCATTGGAGATATGTGGCTTAGTAACGTTGGTTGATCATGGTGGATCATAGAGTTCTGTTTTGATATTACAGTTGAAAGATTTGTATTGAGAATCCGCTTACTATAAATCATTAGAATAATCGTTACAAGTTTATAACATTATGATTATTATAATGGAGCATTGAGAAGTCTTTATTATTTGAGCCCTGATAACGCCCACAAGATGAGTAATCACTAAAGTTGATGTTTGTAGTATATGGATAACGTGTTATATATATAAATTTAGATAGATAACATACCAAACCATCGTAGGTCAAAGGCTTGTCCACCTCAGCGTGAACAACACCATACTTCTCCATACGAGCTCGTCTCTTCTTCTCCACACTGCCTGTTCTATCTAAGAAGGTGTCTTCATCCGAATCGTAATAGTCATCTGCGCTCCAATCCCTTTGTTTCCTTCGACGTGATTCTAAAATAATATAATGTATGTATTCAGCCATTTTTAAAGTCCCACTGCTGGGGGTGGGTCTCCCTTCAATACGAGGGAGATCAGGCCATAGTCCACCACGCTGGCCAAGTGACGGACTGAGCATGTCTTCCGAAAACTTGTTAGGACCTTTCAGACATGCAGGTTTCCTCATAATGTTTTTCTTCACCGTAAGACAAGTGGTAATCATGTTGGAAATGATTCGCACATGAAAATATCAGACGTGCGAGACCCGGGATTTGAACGTTTCACTCGGTTTGGATGTTATTTAGTACAAAGATACATATTAGAATATAATACATAGAACATTTAGGCCACTGTTAAGTACTTTGGGGCAGACTCAAGTGAAAGTAAGCTGCTAAAATTGAATAATAATTAATGGAGATGTTGAGGTATTAATATGTGAATTGTGAAGAGAAAACTTTGTCGTCGGGCAGCAAAAATAAGGAGAATAATATATAAAAAAAATAAATATAAGAATATGAAGAAGATGAATAACAGGAAGAACATACCATGCTTAGCTTGCCTCAACAGCCCGGCTCTGTCTAGTATCCTGCAAGCTTCCAACGCACAGGCCACTACGGCCTCCTTCTTTTTCCCTCTGTGCATTACTTCTGCCATCACAGGCTTGCCTATTGCGTCGTCTATTGGAAGTTCCACTCTGAAAATAATATTATATATAATTAATAATATTAATTAATAATTATATATAATTAATAGTATTATTTTATCCAATATAGAATCTCGGTAAAATCAGTTAAAATTTTTTTTTTCTCTGTTCTATTCTGTGGGCACGGCTTGGGAACCTGTTGATTTTATAAACTGGTTTTGGTCATTGACCCCAAAACAGAAAAGCCTTTATGTTACTTTTTTTGACCGCTTATAACCCGGAGAACAACTTTTGACGAATTTGGGTTCCATGATAGAAATTAACCAGTTAAAATGAATTTTTGTGCCTTTACATTTGGCGAATCTTTGCTAGTGGTGAATTGCGTAGTGAAACGATACATGTACATTTCTTAAATTTCTCTAAGAGTAACCGTAAACCATTATTCTTTCGGTTTACCAAACCGTTCTTCATTAACCGGTTAAAGAACGAACGATGAATTACCATTACGTTATTTAAACCGGTTCCAAACCCTGCCTGTAGGAATGGAGTTTTAATTTTTTTAGTAGACAACTTATAAGCAATATAATTTTTAATTCTCAGCAAGCTTACCTACAAATGTACTGTCCCACCCCTCTCTCCTCACAGTTATAAGTTAACTCATATCCCTCCCTTTCGAAGTACCCTCTAAGGGTCTTTTTAGGGTCATCTAAATACAATTCTTCATTTGCAGTGGACGCATAAGGATTCTCTGACAAATCAGGTTCGTCTTCTGCGTCTTCACCTGAAACATTATTTTATTTACATTAGTCTCCATAATAAAATAAAATTGGAACAAAAATTAAATTCATTCAATTAAACTTATACAAACAAATCATCAATTTAAAGAGTCAGTATATGGAAGTCCATGAGGAAACTACAGCTTCAAAGACTTCAAATCTGAGAACTTAGAACATATCTGCTAAAAGTAAATACTGCTTGCAGATTCCCTTATAAAAAAAAAAAAGCTTCAAAGACATGCCAGTAAAATTTGCCAAAAGGTTATGCTGCCTGTATGTAACGGTGAGAGATTATGACCAGTCTATGGCCTAATATGCTCTGCCTTGATACAGAGATGCGAGAATTTCTTAACAGAAAAACCCAATAACTATAATGAGGCTCAACCTGGGACTTGAACTGAGGACCTTCGGATCTGCAGCCTTACATGTTAGCTACTAGGACAATAGACTACCAGATATTATTAACTTGTTCTATTATTTTCACTTACCCATTCCCCAATCAATGCCTTGTTCTTCTCTCCTTTTCTCCTCTTCCAATCTATCTCTCTCCCTCTGTTCTTTTGATTCTCGTATCATCCTCTCTCTTTCTAACTTCATGTTTTCTGCTCGCTTTTTTATTTCTGTCACACTTAACTCTGATTCACCTTCACTGTCAAAATCTGGACCCTGGATAGAAAATAAAAAAAAAAATGTTTATAACCCTTACGCGCGTGGTTGAAGTAAAACTTTTTCGGCGCTGTGGCAGATACCGTAATTACATTAAAACACATCAAAATATTACTAATATTATAAATGCGAAGATGATTCTATCTGCCTGTCCGTCTGTTACCTTTTCACGCTTAATCCGCTGAACAGATTCAGACGAAATTTGGTATGGAGTTAGTTTGAGACCCTGGGCAGGACACAAGATAGTTTTTACCCTTAAGGGTGTGAAATGGACGGGTGGAACTTTGTATGGGGGAATCAATCATTTCTCAAGTAAGGTTCGCAATATTAAACTCGTCATACCTAAGTACATAATATATATGTATACATAGATAGACTATATAGTCTATGTATTCCATACTAAACGTTTAAAAGGTATCTAGGGTTGAAAGCGAGGGTGTCGCTAATAAGCAATAAATATTCATTTTTCTAGGTAATCATTATTTTAAAATTATTAATAATAAATATATTTTTTTATAAACAATACTTTTTATGATATATGATATGACTTCCCTATTTAAAAAAATTATTGGTTTCTATGTGATTTTTGTCACTTTTGATGAGATCCTATTAGTTTTTCAATAGGGTTACCCCTCAGTCACGCCTAAACAAGTTTTACTTCAAAATAAAATTGTTCAAAAATGTATTGAAATAACCTAAAATTATACTTCACAAATGACACTTTTAAAAGAGTTTAGAATAGACATGTTTTCCACAGGAAAAACTAAGGACCTATATGCACGACGACTCTTGAACATACTATCCACATGTTTTAGCATGATCAGCGAAGAATATGCATAGATGTATATTATACAATGTATGTAAAAATTTATACTATTAAAAAACTTTCCTAACGTAGGCTTGTTGAAACTTTTAAAGATAAAATATGTTTTTATAAAAAATAGTTACTCACTACAACAATATAAGTCCTTGTACTTGAACCAAATTTAATCTGATAACCAACTCTTATTCTTATATAATGATTATCTTTAACTCTCTCCCGATTAACAAAAGTACCATGTGTGCTGCCGAGATCAAACATATACCAACCAGAGGGTGGTTCACCTTCTCCTGCAAAGGCTTTATATTGGAGTACTGCATGGTGCCTGTGACATTTAAAATAAAAAAGTTAAAAGGATGAATTTGGGTCATATTTTTACAAACTTCACACAAAAAATATATTATCAATTCAATTCTCTTGTTAATGGCTTCAAAGGGTACTATTCGAGCACAGATTACTTTGTCATAATGGAATGTGATCACGTAAAGCGGAAGACAAAATAAATTATTTTGTACTTAAAAACATTTATGTTGTCATGTATGTATCATTGAGTGGATGCGGGTCCAACCTCTCTGCTTACCAAAAAAACATGCAAATATGTACATAAATATTCTTAATGGGATAAGAGTATTTTATTGACTTTAAAAAAAGGAGGGAAAAATCTTAACATACTATGTTCTGACATTTTTTTTACACTATATATATATGTATTATTTTTACACTATATTGATGTATTAATTAATAACAGTTTAAGATAATACTACCTGGATATAGTCGGGTGTGCCATGATGACATCACAATTTGCAAGTCTTCCAAACACATAATAAGGTTTGTTTGTTAAATCCACTTTTTCCACTATCATTCCTGATTTCAACACTTCTAGAGCATACTCCGAACCTATAAAACATAATATATTATATATTAAGTTACTTTAATACACAAGTCATATTATCATACATTAATAACCCATGGTAACTTGATGTAACAGGATAAAAAAACCACATATGCACACTGACAATATTTGGTTAATATTTATGAGAGTTTATTGTTTTATTTTAAAATAATATATATTAGTTCTTATAAAATACTGTTTCCTCTATCAATAAAGAAAATAAGTATTAAGTAATAAGTTTATTGAACAGAACATAATGTTTCAATGAATAGCCATGAAAATTTACCTTCGGGACATGTTCCTGACCATTTTGGTTCTTTATAAGGTATGGGGGTCGATAATTCTTTTAACAGTACAGCGGGCGGCAAAGAACTTTTATGGTTAAATCCCGTTGTGTTTTCACTCTCTCTCTGATGGCTACTGCTTTCAATGGCATTGTCAGATTCTGTCTTCACTTTCTTAGGAGGTTTGCCTACTCGCCCAACAAGCACTGGCTTTTTAAATTCAACTTTTTCTTGTTTTGGCGCCTCCGGATTGTCGGCATTATCTGCCATTTTGTTTTATTTCACTTGTAACTTGTTTATACAAATTTTATATAGATACTATACAGTTATTTATATTAATAAATATGCATTAAGCATTGCGTTTATAATATTTACATACCTATTTTTTTGCTATGCTTTTTTATTTAAAATAAAAGTACACAAAAAGTAAAAATGTCACACTGACATTGGTATTCACACAGATAACAGATTAAGTCTTAAGATTCAATTTATAGAGCACAGAATAAAAAAAGATATTTGGTGTCCTTTTGTGATATTTATAACATAAATATATTTAAATGAAATTATATAAAAGTAGTTAAATTTACATAAAGTGTTTTTAAATGAACTTCTTATTTACAATGAAATTTTATTGCAGATAAAGTATATAACTATTTAATTTTTTACCTGTATTACCTGAATGAGTGATTCGGTTTTTGAATGAAATCAATCAATCAATTCAAAAATCATAAGAATTTGTACCGACACGGCTCGGGAGGGTGATGTGTCGTTGTGGCTTGTGTTTTTCCTTTAAATTTTATAAATAATTATTTTATAAGTGTATTACGTAGCCTGAGTTCAAGTGTAAACCATTTCTGTTTTATTTGTTTTTTGTGAAGTGAACAATGTGAGTGACCGCGACATATTGTACCAACGCACAGTTTTCGATTAAAGATTTTTACATTTTAATTTTATTTTATCGTGCATTCTTATCATAATTACTTATGCCACTGCATCTATAATCCTACGACACATAATTGCGACAGGTGAGTTATTTTCATACAAAATTTGTTACAATAAATAGAATCAACGGTTTTTTTTTTGTTGTGTTAATTTTTCATAGTAGGCGGCTTTTAACAGGAATTCGCGGTACTTTATAGATGAACTGGTGAAAGTAATTCGGAAAGGTCGTGTTATCTTGCGAGAAATAACAATTTCATTGTTTTGACCTTTCATTAAGTTATTATAGTTTTTTTTCCGTCGTCGTGACTGCAGATTTCACATAAACGAAATTGTTTGTATAACTTGTATTGAATTTTGGACATACCTTACATAATTTGTTTAGTGTTAGAGACTAATATTTGTATTATTGAAGTGTGAAAATAGAAAATTGCAAACTATTTGCCTATTAAAGAGCCTCGACATTTAATTTCAAGGTTGGTGTTGAAATGAAACTTTCAATTTCTACTCGTGTAAATTGATTCTAATTAAAATCTAAGCATATAAAAAAGAATGATCGAGATCCGATTACTAGTTTCGGAGATGTGTTAACAAACAAACATACATACATACAAACATACATATCATATGTTATTATTTTGCAGTTCCAATAATGTTACATATACATATGTATCGAATTGATAACCTCCTTTTTTTTGAAGTCGGTTAGTAAAACAATTTATTTTCTGTTTTAAAAAAAACATTTCATATTATATAATCTATCACTTTACTCTAATTACTACACAATTAATGTTAAAATTAAAAACAAAAAACAGTGACAAAGTCTTTATTCAAACACAAATGGTTTTGTAAACAAAATATTAAAACGTGAGTCAATGTATGACTCATCAGTGCTTACAATTGGTATATGCAATTTTATAAATTGTATATCAATATTGTAATTTTATCATAATTATACAATATACTAGCGACTCACCCTCACTTCACTTCGGGTTCATCCCTAGACGAATACAAATCTATCCCACGGGAACCGTACATTTTTCAGGATGATAGCCTATAGCCTTCCTCAGTTAATGGGCTATCTAATGCAAAAAGAATTTTTCTAATCGGATTAGTAGTTCCTGAGATTAGCGCGTTCAACCAAACAAACAAACTCTTTAGCTTTATAATGTAGTATAGATATTTAAGTATACATTATATTTATAATAATAATATTAGTCCCGCTGAGTTTCTTTTGCCAGTTCTTCTCAAGTCTGAAGCTTCTTCCTGAACTGGTAGTAGACTGATGATGTTTAGTAAGAAATTGTAATAATTTAATGCTGAATAAAATATTTTGAATTTAAATTTATTTTGCAATTATGCTGCACTATTTTAGGCCGCTACATAACACTTCTTACATCCATAAGTTGGCTATAAGAGGTCTTTTCATTAGATAAGTCCATCTTTGCCCATATTGCTCTCGGTATTTGTTTATATAACAAAGTTAATATGCAATAAGTAATATAAGAAATATTACTGCATTTTAAAACAGCTCAGAAGGATTTCCATAAATAGTATTTGATAATTAACAATTATATTTATTGCTCTCTTAAATATTTGTATTACATTTCACGTTAGAATCCGAATCCTCGACTCTCCACTTGACACATCAAAAATCCACTGTCAAATCAACAAAGTGACACTTTGAATAACTGAGTATATTTTTTTGATCCTATTCTCTACTTAATATCATATAGAAATAAAAATATTATTAATTCCTCCATCGTATATGACATTGGTGAAGTAATCTGCTCAACTGGCATACTTTGAAGCAATTAACGAGTGTTTTGAATATTATTCATCTAAAAATACCTGTATTCCATGATTATACAGAGGCTTTTAATTTATTTCAGTGTAGCTTTATATATAACTCAGTTTTTTATATCTATACAATATATAAAATTACATGTCCTAACAGCAGATTTATTTGCTTCGCTCATGTTCACCTCTAGAAATACAATAACAAATCTATCCCACGGGAATCATACATTTTTCCGGGATAAAAACTACTATGTGATATTCTAATGTATGAACTATATTATTGTAAAGTTTCATTCAAATCCATTCAGCAGTTTTTGCGTGAAAAAGTAACAAACATCCATACATCTATACATCCGGACATCCTCAGAAACTTTCACATTTATAATATTAGTCGGTTTAAAAATGACTATTTAGTGTTTACCCAGTTGTCAAAATTCATCCATTAACATTTTTTTTTACCAAAATATACTTTGTTACACTGTAAATACACTTTTGAGTCATCTCTTTTTGCATTTAAAAAAAAATTATCTATTCGGATTTTTAAAGTCCTGTGACCATGATTGCTGTAAAGCATTCGAACCGTCGGGAACCAAAAATACGTGAATATTTGACATTTTAAATAAAACTATCTTTTCGGATTTTTTCGCAGATTTATTTTCGAAAAAAGATATATATATAAAAGAAACCCACTGTTTTCAAAATTTTTTTAAAGTTCTTTTCGTAATGCTGAAATCAATAGCTCGTAAACAAAAAAAAAAATATTTGACAGAGGAGAACAAGGCAGTGCCGGATTAAGCAAGCGCGGGGCCTGTAGCAAATTCTTTCGAAGAGCCCTTGATCTGCTATGGGTTCTTAAGTATAAAGTGGTAAAAAACAATTCAATACCTCAATACGTTTGTTTGCCATCTATCTGTATAAATATTATAAAAAAAAACGGATAAATTTGTAGGAAATCTGTGTAACTTTATTTTTCAACTTTTTTTATTTGTTGGAATTTTTTCTTTATTTGTGCCGTGGTGACACACGGACAGACAGACAAACGAACAGACGGACAAGAGAGTGATCTTATAAGGGTTCCTTTTTTACCTTTTGAGGTACGGAACGTGCTACGTGGTTAATCCGGCACTGGAACAAGGTATTGCACTGTTTTGTCTTTGCCTATTTATACATGGTTTTTAAAGTCTCTTAAGAGCAAGCTATCAGATACGTTTTTTATGTTTAATAGCTTATAATTATTATTATATATAAGAACGGATTTTATTTCGTATTAAAATCATATTTTGTAATAGACGAGGCTCGGGAACTAGTCAAACCTTTTTAGTTGTTTGTTTTTTTATTTTTATACGACTCACTCTCGCTTCGCTCGGGTTCGTCCCTAGGTTGATTCCCCATACAAACTTTCATCCCCATTTTCACTCCCTCAAGGGATGATTTCCGGGATAAAAACTATCCTATATCCTTCCCAGGGTCTCAAACTATCTTCTTACCAAATTTCATCTTAATCGGTTCAGTAGTTTCGGAGCCTATTCGATGCAAACAAACAAACAATCAAATCCTTCCTCTTTATAATATAATATTAGTATAGATATGTCATCATCTACATCTAGGTATACATAATATAATAAAATTTTAACATAATCGAATCTGTACTTTAATTTTTTTTTTGGTAATCTTATTGAAATAGACATTGCTATCGATACAGAGGCCGAATCTATACTTTTTAGAATTTTTGTCTGTCGGTCTGGGAACACATCACTAAAAAACCACTGGATAGATTTTGATGAAATTTGGTATGATGATAGCTGGTTATCCGGGTCAACATATAGGATACTTTTTACTGCGGGAAAATATCTCATCTCTGAGAAATATATACTAAACGTTAAAATATAACTAGGGACGGACCCGAGTGGAGCGAAGGTGAATCGATAGTAAATACAATGCTTGTTGTTACATCCTAGTAGTTAGTATTACTAAGCAGTATACTAATATTTCGTTAATATTAAAATTAGATTACATTTTACGCAGTGAAATGTTTATTAAAGATATCATATCTCATACAGGTGTGATAGTGTTGCAGTATCTATAATTTTTTTTTATCTGTCAAAGCCATGGATAGTTAAAAAGGTTAACAACATCAAGTTAAATAGTTATAGTATTTATATAGTAACTATCTTTTCGGATTATTTCGCGGATTTATTTTGATTTTTGGTTCAAAAATTGGATTTGGACAAAAATCAAAATAAATTCGCGAAATATTCCGAAAAGATAGTTTTATTGAAAATGTCAAATATTCGCGTAAATCTAAGAAAGTATTACTTTTTTTTTATTATGATCTTTTAATATTTTATTTATTGATGCTTATACCTTAGTAGTAGAGAAAAAGCTTTTTACTTTATAATAAAGTAGCAACTCACGGGGTTCGTCCTTAGTGAAAAACAGAAACAAATCTATCCCACGGGAACCGTAAATTTTTCCGGGATAAAAGTAGCCTATGTGCTATTCCAGACTATAATCTATCTCTGTGCCAAATTTCATCCAGATCTGTTCAGCCGTTCTTCAGGCGTGATTGAGTAACAAACATCTTGATATAGGCTTAATTAACACGCAATAAAGGTTATAAAAAAAAAACACTTTTATTTAAATCAAAGGCATAAACCATATTAAGCCTAAAAACTATAACTACAGAAATTTTTGTTTTTTTCTTGAAATAAAAATATTACATATGACTTTCAATTGATTCAAAATACACAAAGAAATTGTAAAACAGGGGAAAATTATTGTAATCTTAATGAAAGCCTGGTGAATGCTTGAATTGATGTTTTATTTGTAAGAGAGCAAAACAGTATTATTTATTATATTATTTGTATAACAATATCTATACATATTATAAAATTCTAACTAAGCCGAATCTGTACATTAAATATTTTTTGGAAAATCTTATTGAAATAGACTTTATTATCGATACAGAAGCCAAACCTATAGTTTTTAGAGTTTTTGTCTGTCTGTCTGTCTGTCTCTCTGTTACCGCATCTCGGGAAAACCACTGAACAGATTTTGATGAAATTCGGTATGATGATAGATGGTTATCCGGGTCAACATATAGGATACTTTTTACTGTGGGAAAATATATCATCTCTGAGCTAAACGTTAAAACGTAACTAGGGACGAACCCGATCGAAGCGAGGGTGAGTTTCTAGTATTTAATACATTTAACCTTGGTGCAATCAATTTCTTTTAAGGAACCAGACACGACTTAAAATGTAAAAGTAAAATAACCCAAAGGAAACTAAAAACAGATTATAAAGACGACAGTAAAAACTTATTTTAACAGATAAACAAAACAGATAAATAATATTTTTAAATTGTATTCTAACAAAAATGTTTCTATTTATGTCAGTAGGTAAAATTCCTTTCTAATTTAGTCATATCAGAAATAGCATTAAAATATGTGATAAAGTATATAAGGCTATCGTAATGTAATATTTGATTGCCAAAGAAATGTGCTTAGATTGTTGTATCATCTCGACTTGGCGATTTTGTCTTTAGAAGAAACTAGCGGTTCACCCTCGCTTCGCTCGGGTTCGTCCCTAAGTTGCTTCCCCATACAAACTTTCACCCCGTTAAGGGATGATTTCCAGGATAAAAAACTATCCTATGTCCTTCCCTGGGTCTCAAACTATCTTCTTACCAAATTTCATCAAAATCAGTTCAATAGTTTCGGAGCCTAATCGATACAAACAAACAAACAAAAAAATCAATTTTTCCTCATTATAATATTAGAATAGACTAGCGGCTCACCCTCGCTTTGCTCGTGTTCGTCCCTTGGTAGGTACGTTTTAACGGTTAGTATGGAATAGATAGACTATATATTGTATTACTGCTCCGCTCCCTTGGGTTGTAGCATGATGATATATAGCCTATAGTCTTCCTCCATAAACAGGCTATCTAATGCAAAAAGAATTTTTCAAATCGGATTTGTAGTTCCTGAGATTAGCGCGCTCAAACAAACAAACTATGCCTCTTTATAATATTAGTATAGATTCAATTAAAATATTAAATCTCAATATTAATCATATTACTATTTTTAGGCGAAATGTTGTATGTGTGTATGTCTGTTACTCTTTCACGCTGTAACGGCTGGACTGATATGGATGAAATTTAGTACACAGATAGGCTATAAGATGGAGTAACATATAGACAGGAGGACACTATTATAACATAAAAAATATTTTAATGATTAGATGAGGAATTTGTTTTGAAAGCGCTTGATGAAATGCTTGATATCGATAAATTATATAAAGACTAGCGACTCATCATCGCTTCGCTCGGCTTTGTCCCTAGGTTGCTTCCCAAAACAAAATTAATTAATGAATTTGGTTTTAATGTTTTTCGTGGGACCCTATTTTTTTCTAAAATAAAAGTAACCTAAGTTACTCCTTATTACATCAGCTATCTGCCAGTGAAAGTCTCTTTAAAATCGGTCCACTCCAGCCATTTCAGTGATTAGCCGGAACAAACAGAACAGACAGAAAGACATGCATAGACAAAAATTGTAAAAAATGTTGTTTTGGTATATGTACCGTGTATACATCCATATGCATTTGGTAAAAAGCGATTATTTTAATATTATTACAAACAGACACTCCAATTTTATTTATCTGTATAGATTAATGGAACAAGGTTTGATTGTGATTATTTTTTAAATGATAAGGGACTGTGTTTCTTAAATATTTTGCGTAACGTCATTTTTTTATCTGTATTCAATATCGATATCCTCTTATTGCGCCTTAGCTTAGTTTTTCTTAAACAAATACTTATTATGTATAATAATTGAGCTCTTTTAACATCCCACTGCTGGGCACGGGATTCCCAATCTAAGGGTATAATACTATGATCATGCACCTTTTTTTTTAATGTTGGGAAATGCATTTACGCATACCACCTGTATACATACAGGTGGTAATGTGGGACTCACGGGCTAGAAAAGCCAGTACTATACCCATAAAAAACTAACGAAACCTCGCAAACCAAACGAAAGCGTCGCAAGATCGCTCACGCATTAAATCACGACGCCCCGACGGCAGGTCTGCCGAAACAGACAACAACCATGGAGTTGCTTCCACAGTCCGCTCTGCTGGCAGAGAAGTACCAGGAGCAACCCGCATGGTACACCGCCTACCTAAGTGGGCCCACCTCCCTGAGTGTCGGTTGGCTTTACGCCCGGCTGGGTTGCCGGACGCTAATGAACTCCTTCACCACGACAAGGTGAACACACATCGAAGGGATACTTTCATCCACTTGGCGAACTTGTAGTATATAAACTCACGTAAATTTCTATTATATTATATGTCTAGAATTTAGATATATAGGCGTATTAGTTTTAATGAAACCCTGAAGCCATACGAATACTACAGTATAGATATTGTTGTATCCTTATTGTAAGCTTAACTGAAGGTCACACGACCATCGTGTTCGCTACTTCATTCTTCTGCAAATCTTATTTCACGGTATGTCGATAGTGCGTGTTGGGTGATAGTCTCGTAATGACTGTGCTAACCACCTTACCAATTAAGAAAAAAAAAACAATTAGTATCTAAGCAAATCTCTAAAAAAATTATCTGTAGGTAGGTACCTACTAATATTATAGCACTGAAGAGTTTTGTTTGTTTGTTTCTTTGTTTGTTTGAATGTATTACTATGTGTTTTTTTTTTGGATTTTCTAGCTTATTTATTGATGAAGTAGAAACCGAGTGAAGCGGGTTCAAATCTCGGATCTCACACCTATAATATTTTGCATGTGTGAATCATTTCCAACATGATTAAATTATAAAATATCGTGAGGAATCCTGCATGTCTGAGAGAACCTAGCAAGTTTTCATAAGACATGATCATTCCGCTGGCACTTGGCCAGCGTGGTGGACTACGGCCTGATCCCCATGGCATTGAAGAGAGGCGTGTGCCCAGCAGTGGAACGGTAAAAAGTGCTAAATACCTTGATGAAGTTTATATTTTATGTATACATTATTATTTATAAGCTAAATCTAATCCATCCACTATTATTACACTATGACATTTAGGCTACTAATATCAATATCCCTTATAAAAGAAGATATCTATACATATAATAAAATTCTAACTGAGTCGAATCTGTACATTAAATATTTTTTTACAAAATCATATTGAAATAGACATTATTATCGATACAGAGGCCGAATCTATAGTTTTTAGAATTTTTATCTCGTGTTTTGATTATAGTCTGGAATAACACATAGGCTACTTTTTATCCCGGAAAAATGTACGGTTCCCGTGGAATAGGTTTGTTCTTGCTTTAGTATGTAATAGATAGATGTCGAATATTCGCGTCAGTCTAAGAAAGTGGAGAAATTATTCAATAAATAAACTACACACAGATTTTCAAAAACCAGCTTCACAATAAATATGAAAAATACTTAACGACACCGTGACTGTATTTATTTAAAGTAGTTCTTTCATAAAAACTGACGCACATTCAACTGGTTTTCTTATGTTTTATTATAATACCTCATTGTTCGTATTCCCACACGACAACGGTAACTGGTTCGATGCCCGTTATTAGTCATACGGTCGTTAGCACAGGGCTGAAGATGTCCGAAAATAGACTGAGTGAACTGGTTAAGTCTTTCTTTTACATTAGTTACTCATAATGTAAATATACCTAGTATTATCTTATTTATTAACTAGCGACTCACCCTCGCTTCGCTCGGGTTCGTCCCTAGGTACGTTTTAATTTTTATGAGCGAAATCCTAATTCTTATTCTAATATAAAAGTAGCCTAAGTTACTCCTTATAATATCAGCTACCTGCCAGTGAAAGTCCCGTTAAAATTGGTCCAGCCGTTTTGTAGATTAGCTGGAACAAACAGACAGACAGACAAACAGACAAAAATTTAAAAAATTGTGTTTTTCTTATAAGTACCATATATAATTCCATATGTATTTAGTAAAAAGCTGTTATTTTGACATTACAAACAGACACTTCAATTTATTTTTCTGTATAGATATTACGAATGTAAGTAAAGATGTTTGATGGGAATCCATATTTAATTTCATTATCACCTAAACTTTAAAGTAAAGTTTATTGTTTCGAAACTTTACCTCTATAAAAACATCAAACAGATAATATGTTGGGATATTAACACACAGCACTATCTTGTTCCATGGTAAACTAGGAGGCTTGTGTTATGGATACCAGGTAGTTGATACACTACACATGTATAACTTTAAATACATACATATTATAAATATAAACACCCATGACTGGAGTGCAAACATTCGTGCTTATCACACAAATGAATACCCTCAGCGGGACTCGAACCCGCGACCGCTGGCAGAGCAAGTAGGGTCACTACAAACTGAGCCAAACATGTTGTCTAAAGAGATACATACATATTATGGTATCATGGATGTACAGTAGTTTTAGAGATTAAAGCGTACATACATATAGACATACGCTCGCTAGAGACTGTTTTATATCTATATATATGGAAAAATGCGCAAATGAGTTTATTTGTGGAGTAAATAGGCGAAAAAATGTATTTCTTGGCATTATTATTAACTATAATTTTAAACCCGATCCTTTCATGAAGATACAATATTATTTTTGAATCATTTAAAGCTCTCTAATTATACCTATTTCTAGCTAACCTAAATGGACTGGCCTAAATCCACTCGAGTCAATGCGCTTTTGTACAAGGAAAACCTCAAATTATTTCATTTTATAATGTATTTGTAGTATTATTAGTTGTCCCAAGAGACTTTATCCTATCCCTATTTTAATAATTTTTTCATGATCTTCGGGTTCATATAAAAAATTTCCCCAATTTTTGGGACAAATTTTCCAATTTTTTAAAATCATTTCAAGCATCAGTCCAACTGTTCTCAAATGATGCGCTTACCAACGAACAACCTTTCATTCTTGCTATATATACTAGATTTATAGACTAGCTTTTCTCGCGGTTTCGCTTGTGTATTCTATTAATTTATAACTGTTTCGATCCTCAAGACTTGGCAAAAAATAATTTACTAATACGACCGGTAGTTACAGATATTTCGCACACTCGAGCGAAGCAAGGATAAGTCACAAGTTCAACAATCTATACTAATATTATAAAGCTGAAGAGTTTGTTTGTTTGTTTGTTTGGTTGAAAGCGCTAATCTCAGGAACTACTTATCCGATTTGAAAAAATATTTTTGCATTAGATAGCCCGTTAACTGAGGAAGTCTATAGGCTCTATATCATCCCGGATAAATGTACACTTCCCGTGGTAGATTTGTTTTTGTCTAGGGACGTACCCGAAGCGAAGAGAGGGTGAGTCGCTAGTAAATTATAATCTGACTGAATACTATCTTCGCGCGAATCTACGCGAATATTGAACATTTTAATTAAACTAATTTATTTAAAATTAAAAAATAATTCAAAATATTACTTACTTTCGCGATTTACTCGCGAAAAAGTGAAAAGTTTTGTTTTAAATATAATCTGAATGATTATAAAAGTCAAGCGATAGTAAGTATATTAGCGACTCACCCTCACTCCGCTCGGATTAGTCTTATGTTTTAACGTTTAGTACAGATTTCTCAGAGATGATATATTTTCCCGCAGTAAAAAGTATTCTATATGTTGACCTGGATAACCAGCTATCATCATACAAAATTTCATAAAAATCTCTTCAGTGGTTTTTCCGTGATGCAGCAACAGACAGACAGACAGACAAATAATGTAAAAACTATAGATTCGTAACTATAGATTCGTATCGATTATGTATCGATAATAATGTTTATTTCAATAAAATTATCCAAAAAATATTTAATGTACAGATTCGGCTTAGTTGTAATTTTAGTATACGAGTTTGTATAGATTATTTGTACACCTGCAAATTTTAATTTAAGTAACATTTGAACCAATACATTATATATATTTATTTGATAACTAGTAACTCACCCTCGCTCCGCTCGGGTTCGTCCCTAGTTATGTTTTAACGTTTAGGTCAGAGTTGAAATATTCTCTCGCAGTAAAAAGTATCCTATATGTTGACCCGGATAACCAGCTATCATCGTACCAAATTTCATCAAAATCTGTCCAGTGGTTTTCCCGTGATGCGGTAACAGACAGACAGACAGACAGACAAAAATTCTAAAAACTATAGATTTGACTTCTGTATCGATAATAAACTATATTTCAATAAGATTTTTCAAAAAATATTTAATGTACAGATTCGGCTTAGTTACAATTTTATAATATGTATAGATTATGTATTATTAAAAACCCTAAGTTCGTTGTTTATGTACTCTTGGTTATGAGGACAAGAAAAGCAAGCGTCTGAGGTGGATACCTTGTAATAACGACTATTGTAAAGGTTTAGAGTTATGTTATAAATTGGATGTGGCATATTATATTTGCAATTTTGAATAATATTTTACGTGAATATTTTGACATTTAAAATAGATTTATAAATTGGGACTTTTTCACGGATATACTTTGATTTTTGGTTCCCGACGTTTCGAACGCTTTATAGAAAGCATGGTCACGGGAGCGACTCAGTCTCTCTAGTTAGAGTTAGTACTTTTATATAAAACTAGCGGCTCACTCCCTAGGAAAACAAAAACAAACCTATCCCACGGGAACCGTATATTTTTCCGGGATAAAAAGTAGCCTATTATTCTAGACTATAATCTATCCCTGTGCCTTTCATCCAGATCCGTTCAGCTTTTCTGACGTAAAAGAGTAACAAACATCTATACATTCATACTCACAAACTTTCACATTTATAATATTAGTATAGATGCAAAAACAGTTTGAAAGGGAAACATCAGATGTCTACTTTTTTAAGGCGTTTTCATTTTCAAATTATATATCTGTGATCTAATTAAACAATCCTAATTAGATTAAAAAAATAAATAATTTAGATTTTCTTAATATTATACATATGTCCATATGTACAATGTACATACATATATAGGTACATAACACAAAACATACTTTCTTCTATACATATAATAAAATTCTAACTAAGCCGAATCTGTACATTAAATATTTTTTTGGAAAATCTGATAAAATAGTCCTTATTATCGATACGGAGGCCGAATCTATAGTTTTTAAAAATTTTGTCTGTCTGTCTGTCTGTCTGGTACTTCATCACGAGAAAACTACTAGACAAATTTTGATGAAATTTGGTATGGTGATAGCTGGCTATCTGGGTCGACATATATAGGATACTTTTTACCGCGGGAAAATATCTCATTTCTGAGAAAAAATACAAAAACTGCAATGTAAGAGTATACTAATATGTAACACCTAAAAATGTGGTTTTTGGTCATCTGAACGCGGGCGGAGACGCGGGCAATGCTTGTATAATATAAAGTTTATTATTACTTATTATGTACTGTTTAGTTTTATTTTAAAGACATATCCATTGTAATACCCTAGTTCATCCGTGACCCGCTCATTTTCTATAGAGATTTGCATGCAATAGAGTTTTTGCTTTGTTCTATACTGGTTTACCGACTTCGAAAGTTGAGGTTCTCACTTTGATGCTATCTATATAATTAAAATGTTGTTTAATTGTTTGTAAAAGTGGGCAATTACTAGGTTTTGCAATATGATAATGTGGTTGCGTGCCCGTTTTATTCGTAATACGCAGGTTCTATTCCAGCGCAGGGTAATTGTTTATAATAGATAATTCTTCTAGAGTTTTTCCAATTTAGTAATTCTCCTTTATTGATTAGTGAGCGTTAGAATACTTCTTAAAGTTCTCTGTTTTTTGGTTGTTTTTTTTTTTTAAGTAGCAACATAATGACGTTTTCATAGTTTACAGACAGGCATACACATATGGGCTTTTTTATCTCGGTATGCAAGCGCTTACATACTTAAGATTTTTCAAGTGTTATAATATCTATATATATAAAAATCAATTGTTGTTCGTTAGTTTCGCTAAATCTCAAAAACGGCTTGACCGATTTGAATAATTCTTTTTTTGTTTTGTTGGGGGTGTGTCAGGGGTGGTTTAAATATAAAAAAAAATAGCGAAAACAAAAAAAAACGCTGGAAAATAAAATAATTTCTGAACTGTTTATTTTGTATGGGAATCACTAACCGTTAAAACGTACCTAGTATATATGAGTTTTTTGTCGGCTTTTCTACTTAGAGCCGCCTTTCGAGCCGGTGGTGGAACCATACCTTGAGATAAATTTTATTTATTCATTAAATGAAGATTGATTTACTATAAGTGAAGATTTCCCTTAATATACGCACAATAAAAATGTATCCGAATTGAGTAGGTACCTCTCCTTTTTGAAGGAGGTCAAAAGTTAATTTGGCACTTTCACATTTTAGATGGCGTTTTAATTAATTTTCTGATATTGGTAATTTATAGTTAAATTAAATTTTTAAGAGTTTTTTGTATACTAAAATCTATACTACGTAACATAAAAAATAAAACTATCTTCGCGATTTTTTTCGCTGATTTATGATTGCTGTAATAAAGCAGTCGAAATGTCCGTAACAAAAAATGAAAATAAATCCGCAAAAATCATCCGAAAAGATAGTTTTATTTAAAACTAACTGTGCTCCGCGGTTTCACCTGCGTTAAATTTGATTATATGTACATAGGAATATGCCTGTTTCATTTCCTCTACAGTCTCCACGATGAATATTTGAGCAATGTTTCTGAGCTTAAAGCACTTAAACATATTATAAACATCAGTTTTACAATAATGTATGGAAGTCTGCACGATTTGTTGGCATTTATGATTACTGCTCCGCTCCCTTTTATAATATTATAGCTGCACACTATTCGCCTCTAGACAAACAAAAACAAATCTATCCCACGAGAACCTTACATTTTTCCGGGAAAAAAGTAGTCTATTTGTTATTCTGATGTATGAACTATATTATTGTAAAGTTTCATTAAAATCCAATCAGTAGTTTTTTGTACTAAGCTGTATAAGTTACTATAGTTACTACCTATGTATGTTTGGGAATTAGGCTGTCGAGTTCCACAACTATTACAGAACTAGCGACTCACCCTCTCTTCGCTTCGGGATCGTCCCTAGACAAAAACAAATATATCCCACGGGAACCGGACATTTTTCTAGGATAATATATAGCCTATAGCGTTCCTCAGTTAACGGGCTATCTAATGCAAAAAGAATTTTTCAAATCGGATTAATAGTTCCTGAGATTAGCGCGTTCAACCAAACAAACAAACAAACAAACAAACTCTTCAGCTTTATAATACATTTTAGTATAGATAATCGGCCGAGAGGCGCGGTCACACCGGTGTGCCAGTTAACAATTAATTTCTTAGAAATTAACTAGGAGGTGTTCACATACAGATTGCGAACTTTTATTTTACGGGTCGGTAATTTAATGTCCATTTAATTTAAATTAAACGATTGTTTAATTCACAAAAATATGTTTTTACAATAACATTTTATTAAGATTATCCGAAAATATTCTTTAATAGTTTTAATTTTAACCCGAGTTATGGTGGGGATAATTAGTACGTTCCCATGGTGTGATCTATTCCTATTAAATCTATGGTTTTTAGAATTTTTGTCTGTCTGTTTGTCTGGGATCACGAATGCATGACGAGAAAACCACTGGACAGATCTTAAAATTTGGTATGATGATAGCTGGTTATCCGGGTCAACATATAGTATACTTTACTGCGGGAAAATATTTCATCTCTGAGAAATCTATACTAAACGTTAAAACGTAATTAGGTAAGAATCCGAGTGGAGTCGCTGGTATATAAATAAAATATGCGAGCGGATCCACATCAAAAAGGTATTAGAGAACAAACTTATATTTAATTAAATGTAGAGATTTTTTATTCAAAGATAAATTATTATATAATAGATAAATTGATAAGAAGATAATAATTTTATTACTATGTAAATTTTAAAACTGCGGAAAATTCTTGTGTGAAAAAAAAAACATTCACCTAACGCAGTTTTAATTATATCAGCGATGGTCGCGGCGTCGATTTTTAGTAAATTATATAATTTAATTACGTTTTAACTCAATTATAGTCCATAATTATGTCCGTATATTGATTTTTTATATTTTATGTTATGAAACCAGTTTACAGATATTTCAAGGTTTTTTTTTATTCTCCGCCTTATATTGTCCAAATATAAATAATTTACAAATAAATATAAATATGTTGGTACATTAACACACAGCACCATCTAGTTCCATGGTAAGCTACGAAGCCTGTGTTAAGGATACTAGATAGTTGATACACTACACATATATTACTTTAAATACATACATATTATAAATATAAACACCCATGACTGGAGTACAAATATTCGTGTTCATTACACAAATGAATGTCCCCAGCGGGACTCGAACCCGCGATCGCTGGCACAGCAAGTAGGGTAACTACAAACTAAGCCAAATATGTCGTCAAACTACAAAAACATTTCATTTAATATCGCGAATAAGAAGTGGAAATGACGTGAAACTATTTATACACATTCCATAAATCCTTATTTGCAACAAGATTGCTACTCGAGTTGAATTGTTAATATTTTTAACCGAATTGAAAAATAAAAGAATATATATTCAAGTGTACGATTTTGTTTGTGTATCCTTCTGAATAATTTCGGATACAATGGCCAATATCACTGAGGCCGGATTAATTTCGATTTTTGGTTCCAGAAATCCGAGAAAAAATAGTTTTATTTTTATACAAAATAATACTTTCTTAGATTTACGCGAATATTTGGCATTTTAAATAAAACTATCTTTTCGGATTGTTTCGTGGATTTATTTTGGATTTTTGGTTTCCCGACGTTTCGACGTTCAAGAATCTCTCCTAAACCAAAAATCTAAATAAATCTGCGAAATAATCCGAAAAGATAGTTTTATTTAACATAGCAGACAAAGTTGGATACAACATCTATAAAGATCACATTCTAATGTGATTCTAAGAGATTGTATACAAAATTTATTACCTCTACATCCTGCCTTTGTCTTTACTCGCTTCGCTAACCGTATTGAATAACAGACGGACAAACAATGAGGCATTGTAATCTAATAATTATTCTTGTTTCATTGATGGGCCTGAGGACATTATCAATAGTTTTATATGGCTCTAATGATTTGGATCATATTTTGTACTAGCGACTCACCCTCGCTTCGCTCGGGTTCGTCCCTAGGTTGCTTCCCAAAACAAACTTTTTTTTTATTTTTCTTTGGTTTTAATTTTTTTTTCATGGGACCCTATTTTTTTCCAAAATAAAAGTAGCCTAAGTTACTCCTTATTACAACAGCTATCTGCCAGTGAAAGTCCCGTCAAAATCGATCCAGAAATTAGCTGAAACAGAAGACAAAAATTGTAAAAAATGTTGTTTTGGTACATGTACCATGTATACATCCATATGCATTTAGTAAAAAGCGGTTATTTTAATATTACAAACAGACACTCCAATTTTATTTATCTGTATAGATATGCAAAAAAAATGCATGTAGATATTGGACTTATATTATGCAACCTTTGCATATCTTATAATTAAAACAATTAAATTGAATGTCAAACTTCAATAATAACTACGTTTCACTGCATAGTGTTAATGTAGCAAAACCGAATTGATCTCATTTGATTGGGTTTAAACAAACATTATGTAACCCAATTTAAACTTTATCCCTTGATAGCTAAAATTCAATATTCAGTGACCTAAATTAAAAGTTTGCTCGAATCGAGTATAATTGATTTTGGACTCTTACGCTCTGTTATAGAGTGCATTTTGACTTCACATAACAATATTAAATCAGAAAATGACGTATATAGGCTTATTCTTGGCTGGAATAATGCCAAAGTTAAGTACCTAAGGCTATGCACACACAGTCATGGTTATAAACGAAAGGCAATGTTTAAAGCTATGGTGTCTTAAGGGGTTGTAAAGGGACCTGATAGCAGAGTGGACCATGGGAGTAACCCCTTGGTTGTTGTGGTTTGCTTCGGCAGAGGTTTGCCGTCGGGGCCGGGCGTCGAGGTTGAGTGCGCAAGCGCTCCTGCGATGCCTCATTAAGAGCGCTCCTGCGATGCCTCATTAAGAAGGGGGGAGGTTCTGTTGGGTTTAAGTGGGTAGTACTGGCTTTTCTGAATCCTACATAACTACCTGTATGTATGCAGGTCAGGTCAGCATATGGTATGCCTAAATGCATTTCCCAACATTAAAAAAAGGGGTTGTAGAGGGCATTCCCACTCATCAGGCTAGAGTATTCCACATGTCACAAACTGTCAAAAGTAGACATATCCGTATAGGTAGGTTAAATTTTCTCGAGATGTTTTTAAGCTTTCCACTTGTTTTGGCTGTAATATAGTAGTATACGATGAATCAATGATGAAAGCACTTCTCATTCCTTTGAAGGTCGTCAGTTTGATTTCTACGAGATATATGTATCTTGGTACTGTTAAGGAGAAATCTAAAAATGACTCTGTCTGTACTTTTCTCTGGTGTGTTACAACCTTTACAATCGAATCAAATCATATATTAGACTTTATATGGGGAGGCATTTTGATGACTGTTCCAATGTTGATACAATTTGTAGTTAGAAATAGATTTTGGTTTAGGTATTAATCAACAATTTTGCTTTGAAAATACAAGTTTATAATTAATTTTAAATTAAACTATCGCGAATTTATTTTGATTTTTGGTACCCGACATTTCGAATGCTTTACAGCGATCATGGTCACAGGAGATGATACTGTCGCGTGAAATAAATCCGCGAAAAAATCTTAAAAAATAGTTTTTTTTTTAAATGTCAAATATTCGCGTTAATCTAAGAAAGTTTTATAATTAATTTTAATATTACAGCTTTTTGGCTATTAAAAATAAAGTATTTTTTTTTTATATTTATGAATTCTCACACTGCTTACATTTCTGAGATCAACGCCTACAGTTTCCGCCCAAAAGAAAGTTTGATCTCATTGTGCGAAACAAAATAAACAATTTCTCTATTCTCAGTATATTTGTATAGTTTTTAAATGGACGTTGAATTTCGTAAATGGATGCTAAATTTCATTACCATACTCTACACCTACGTTAGCTTCAAGCGGATATCGAACCCATGGAGGTCGATGAAAACTGATGTAAAAAGTGTATTTTCCGGCCTTTTTGATATTCATACTAATATTGGATATATTGATGTGATTTTTTTTTGTATAGAGATATTTGAAGAGCTGGAGAGTGTCATATAAAGCTACTTTTTGATACAATAAAATATCTAATTTTCATGGGAAAACACGTTATAACAAAACTCATGCGCAGGGAATTTCTATTGATAAGGGTTTCTGTATTGAGATAGTCGGAGGATGACAATGATAAGTAACAGATCTGTACCTTTTTTATACTTATGGTGGACGACTGGTGAATTCTGATATTCATGGTGGACGGCGTGTGGTCTAAAGTTCGAGGTCGCAGATTCTATTCCCATACGTTTATCTACACGGGTGCTACGCAAATGACCAAATGAAATCATGTGTTGTTTCCATGAATTAAACATACACCCTGGTTATAATAATATAATTCTACCATTTTTAACGTCCCACTGCTGGGCACGAACCTGTCCTTAATATGAGGGGGATCAAGTCACACTCGCTCGCTAAGTGCGGGTTGGAGGACTTCACATGTCTTCCGAAAACTAGTTGGGTTCGCTTAGAATTACAGTTTTTCTTCACCGTAAGGCGAGTCATCATTGTGGAAAATGAAAAAAAGCTCTGGTTTCCCCCATTGTCCGTTTCCCCATTGCTTTTTTTAAAATATACCATTCACAAATATGACGTGGGAATAAACTATCAAAAAATAATGGTCTACATCTTGCGAATTGCGTGCCAAGTAGAGCATACGCCGATGACAGTTTCAGTTCAGTACGTACTGTTGATGACGTCGCATTTGGTATACGTTGATAAATTAAAGAAGTTTTTACTTTTTTTATTTATTTAGTAAAGTATATTATATTTTAATTTTTAACTTTTAGGTTAAAAAATGATTTTGTGTACAATGAAAAATATGAAAAAGAAAATATGATGCGCTTATATTCATCTACGTAATAGCGACTTGCATTTCTAGGTGCCTCACATAGTCCATGTCTCACTATGCTATTTGTGTATTAAATTTTATACAAATAAGTTATCCGTTATATATATATATATATATATATATATATATATATATATATATATCCGTTATATGTCATTATAAGTTTCCGCGTTAAGGAGAAACATATACACATACAAACATTCACGTTTATTATAGTAGCACGATTATATGATTTTAAAAACAAAGATTTTGTAAATAATAAAATGGTATATATAAATAATAATACTAATACATAAATAGGTTGGGACATTAAAATACCATTTAATTCCATGGTAAGCTATATAGCCCCCAGCGGGACTCGAACCCGCGACCGCTGGCGCAGCAAATAGGGTCGATACAAACTGAGCCATATGTGTCGTCGTCAGTATAATGTAAAATAAGTTTATTTGTCTACAAAATACTGCATAAGCTTGCAGATAGATTGTCTAGAATCTAGATTATGCTTCAGTCCTTCCACTTCCGTGTATACTTCAAGATATTCATGTTATTAGAAAACAGTATCCAACGTCTGCCTTTAAATATATAAGCAACAGAACGTAAACTGATCTGAAATAGATAAAATATAATGGCCTAAGGCTGTATAATTTCTAAATCGTTTGAAAGTGAAAGTACTGTACGCTAGTGTTGCCGATCGATAGTCGACTATCGATAGCATATCGATAGTTAATCGATAGTGACCGATGGTTAGAATATCGATAGTTCTATCGATATTACCGATACTATAGATAGTATCGATACTATCGATAGTTGAAACTATCGATAGTAGCTCATTTTTCGATAGCATAGTTAAAAAAGAAAGAGGAATTGGAAAGACGAAGGTGGCAGTAAACAAGTCGATTTTTTTATACTGACTTTCGTCTAATTACATTGCTTTTAAAACTTACCTAATACTATCGAAAAATGAGCTACTATCGATAGCTGAAACTATCGATAGTATCGATAGCATTGATATTATTTTATTTCGAAACTTCAATAGTATCGATAGTATCTATACTATCAATAGTTTATGATTTGTGAGCACCAATACTATCGATATTATCGATAGTATTGTTGTCTCTCAATAGTATTGTCACATTTCCATCTATCAATAGTATCGATAATATCGATTGTATCGATAGTATCGATATAGCTATCGATAGTAGGGCTTTTTTAAATGAAAACTATCGATAGTGAAAGTATCGATACTTCGGCAACACTACGCTACTCAAAGTCTGATACACCATCATTATAATTGATCTATATTTTACATTCACTATGCAAAGATATTTTGGAAAGGAGTTATATTGGTTGTCTTTGAAAGAGGTTTTAATTGCACTTTTTAAAAGTTAAGATGATCGCCGCAAATGTCGCGCGTTTCTTAACAGCAATGCATTATGTAAGTGAATAACGAAATTCGGTTCCTTTGTTTAATTTTAACGTTTAACTAATTTAAAAATTGTTAGTGATTATGTAATTTTATGTTAAAACTAGCTACTCACTCTCGCTTCGCTCGGATTCGTCCCTAGTTACGTTTTAACATTTAGCTCAGAAATGAGATATTTTCCCGCAGTAAAAAGTATACTATGTACTGTGTAACCAGCTATCATCATACCAAATTTCATCAAAATCTGTCCAGTGGTTTTCCCGTGATGCGGTAACAGACTGACAAAAATTCTAAAAACTATAGATTTTGCTTCTGTATCGATAATAAAGTCTATTTCAGTAAGATTTTCCAAAAAATATTTAATGTATAGATTCGGCTTAGTTACAATTTTATTTTATGTATCTAAGATGTCAAAGTTCATTTATTTAAATTACTTAGGAGTAGGTTTGAATATTTGAATAAATGTATGCAACATAAATATTCAAATACGTACATAATGTATTATGACCGGTTCGCTTGATTTTGAAAAAAAAAGTTTTTAAGTTATTTTATATATCTATACATATAATAAAACTGTAGAGGTTGAATGTCTGTACATAAAAAAAATGCTAAAAACTGAGTCAGGGGGATGTAAGAAGAAAAATATGTAGAACAAATCCAGATATTTTTAAGTGATCGGGAATTCGATTTATTTCATGATTTTAATTTTTTTTATTGTTGTCTATAGTAAAAACTGACTGTTTTGGAAAGTTTAGCTATGTGTACACTTAAACAAACTTACCTACACTTAACTTTTTTTTACTCGATTTAAACATGATAGTCAAATCATGAAATTAAAATCGGTTCTCACACTCTGTGAAGATATCTCGTAACATTTACAAAATACAATTTCCTTTTATTTATCAAATGCTAATTTCGATTTGTCGTCGTGAAGGATGCATTAATACACTTAATATCATTAATTTTAAGGTAAATACATATATCTATACTATAACTAGCAGTATTTTTACATCTGTACTATAACCGCAGCTTCGCCCGCGTTGTAACTTCTCAGGATCGCTACTTAACTTCTCAGGATCACCCGCTGCGCTAATGTAAAGATTGGCAGAAAATTTCATCAAAATTACTCCAGTAACATTGTCCATAGGGAACATAGATACAAACACATATATATATATATATATATATATATATATATATATATATATATATATATATATATATATAAAAAAACTTTATTTCTTTATATTTGCAGATAAGTTATCTGTGATTTTATTGAAGAAATTATATTAAAATTGTTGTTATGTTATATGTATATATATGTCCGTTTCCGTAACATTCAGACGTAGAGATTGATATTTGAGAACATAACAACAATTTTAATATAATTTCTTCAATAAAATCACAGATAACTTATCTGCAAATATAAAGAAATAAAGTTTTTAATACCGGCAAAGTTTGTGAGGAGTTTATAAATACTTTGCCAATCCATAAAAGTACAAAATTCATTTACTCCACACTAAAGTTTGACGAGAGGTAGATGAAGAAATTAAGTGCTTAATAAACTTATTAAAACACTAGCGGCTCACCCTCGCTTTGCTCGTGTTCGTCCCTAGTTATGTTTTAACGTTTAGTTTAGAGATGAGATATTTTTCCTCAGTAAAAAGTATCCTATATGTTGACCCGAATAACCAGCTATAACCATACCAAATTTCATTAAAATCTGTCCAGTGGTTTTCCCGTGATGCGGTAATAGACAGACAGACAGACAAACAAAAATTCTAAAAACTATAGATTTGGCTTCTGTATCGATAACAAAGTCTATTTCAATATTTTCCAAAAAATATTTAATGTACAGATTCGGCTTAGTTATAATTTTATTATATGTATAGATTAGTAGTTCCTGAGATTAGCGCGTTCAAATAAATAAACAAACATACAAACTCCGCCTCTTTATAATATTAGTATAGATTACAAATATTTGTTCAATTTTCAAGAATCTGTGATCTACAGTTTCACAATGTTTTATTATCAACTACGTTATGCGGTTATAAAATTTAATTTCTACAATAAAAATATTAATTTTCGATATTAATTTCACAGTAGCTAATACGGTAACCGTGACGCAAGTATCGCAGGAATACCCGATCTCTCTATACGCTCGAATGGCTACAAATCGATTCAGCGTGGACTAATGTTGTTTGTTTCAATTTTAATTCATGCTATTCATAAATTCTATGTTATCATAAAATATATTATCTATACTAATATTATAAATGTGGAAGTTTGTGACTATGGATGTTTGTTACTCTTTCACGTCAGAACGGCTGAACGGATCTGGATGAAAGGCACAGTCTGGAATAACACATAGGGTTTTTATCTCGGATAAGTGTACGGTTCCCGTGGGATAGATTTGTTTTTGTTTTCCTAGAGGCGAACCCTAGCGAAGCGAGGGTGAGCCGTTAGTATATAATAAATTAGTAACGCTGTCGTGTATGTACGTTTTTTGTATATATACTACTTGTGATTTGTCCTAGTCTTATTTGTTGTGTTTCTAGATGGCCTATGCTTCGTGGTTGAGTGCGTAAGCGATTCTGCGACGCCCCATAAAGACGGGGTAGGTTTTGTTGAGTTTTAGTGAGTATTGTACTGTCTTTTCTAGCCGGTGAGTCCCACATAACCACCTGTATGTATACAGGTGGTATGCGTAAATACATTTCCCAAAATGAAAAAGGTGTGTGTTACTACATGACATGTGTCTATCTGTAATGACAATTCATTCAAATCCGTCCAGTAATTTCAGCGTGAAACTGTAACAAACATATGCATGTACTAAATTTTCTCATTTATAATAATTTTGTGCTTACAAATTATTTGTCTGTTTGCGTGAGTATAACCTAAAAAGAAGCAAAATGTAACAGAAAATCGCCATCTAATATATACCATATAACAGTCTAGACATTGCGTCGTCACTATATATTAGACGCATGCTCCATTAGTTAAGTAAGTAGACAATAAAAAGATTATTTAAATATGTTATCATAGATGCGTATCAAAAATAGAACAATAACATTAACTTTTCTTAATATCGATTATCGATAAGTTTCTTCTCGAAGTGCTTACTTGGAAAATTATCTCAGGATCTATACACATCACATTTTATAAACGAGCTGAGTAAGCGTGTATCGCAAACATATATTATATTCTTTATTGCACAAAAAATATACATATACACATAAATATATATACACATACATAGCGATAAAAACGCACGACCGACGCACAAAAACGCACAAATTTTGTTACTTTTCAGAACTATTTGTACTATTCAGAGCCTTCGTCAAGTTAAGGGAAAAGAGGGAAAAACATTTCTACGCTCTATAGTTTTTTAATAAAAGTAATAAGGCAAGTGTAGATAAGATTATCTCGATTGATACGATCTTAACGATGACGCGTTTGAAGTTAAACTAACAATGCGTTGCTACAACGATTTGATTGTGCGTTGGTTGCATTATAATTTCGTCGACTGTAAGAATGTCGTGTGGTTATTTTTTTGTAACGTTGAGAAATGCATTTACGCGTACCACCTGTATACATACAGGTGGTTATGTGAGTCTCACTGGCTAGGAAATCTAGTAGTTCCCACTAAAACCTAACAAAACCTCCCCCGTCTTAATGGGGCGTCGCAAGAGCACTTGCGCACTCAACCACGACGCCCGGCCCCGACGCGACGTTAGCTCTGCCAAAGCAGACCAAAACAAGTGGTTGGTCCCACGTTCCAGTCTGCTATCAGGTCCCTTTACAAATCATTAGGACACCATAGCTTTAAATATTTCCTTTCGTTTATAACCATGACTGTGTGTGCACAGCCTTAGGTACTTTAGCATTATTCCAGCCAAGAATAAGCCTATACTTAGGTACGCATTCAACCACGACGCCCCGACGGCTGCCTGCCGAGGCAGATCTAACAACCAAGAGGTTGCTCCCTCAGTTTACTCTGCTATCAGAGAAGTACCAGGAGCAACCCGCATGGTATACCGCCCACCAAGGTGGGCCATCTCTTAGTGTGTATTGCATGTGCATACATATTGTATGTGTAAAGTGTATGTCTAGTGTCTATTAAAACCTAAGCTGCATGGTTAGCAGCTTAGGTTGCAGTAGTATTGCGTTTGTAACGCGTTTTTGTTGCGTTACATACGCATCGACTGCGCGTTAAAAACTTGTATGGAAAGATATACATAGTTATCAGACTTTCTTATGCCTCTGCATGTGCATATATATAGTATATGTTTTTAAAGTTACAACTGCGGAACTATTAAATAGTCTTAAAAGTAGCTCTTATAGTCAAAGAACCCGCTAACCCGCACTTGGCCAGCGTGGTGGACTATTGCCTGATCCTCCTCGTATTGAAGGGAGGCCCACCCCCAGCAGTGGGACGTTAAAAGGGGCTGAATACATACAATACTGAATACAAAGTCAAAGACTCTGTATAGAATTCAGCTACATGCAAAAAGAACTCATACATATTTGTTAAGTTTCAAAAGGCCTAATCAATATTTTATACCTACAGTTTGTCTATTCTAATTAAAATGTTTGTTTTGCCTCATCTAAGTAGTAAAATCATCACTAGAAATATCTATATTTTAAAGAAGTCGATGATCATTTCGTTTCAAATTTGAACTTAAAGCGTATCCAATATTTAATAATTATTATAATAACGAATATAACATTTGTATTTATAAACAATTAAGTTTGTAATCTATACATATAATAAAATTGTAACTGATCGCTGTCTGTACATGGAAGATATTTGAGAAAAACTATTATTGGGGATATTTATTAACGCAATGGAACCCAAAAGAATGATTTTTAGAATATTGTCTGTTTATGTGTGTTTGTGCTTGCTAATCTCAGAAACGGCTTAACCGATTTGGATGCGGTTTTCACTAATGTATTGTGGTAAGCTTCACTTAACGTTTAGTGTTTGTTTTATTTCAATCGGTTCATAAATAAAAAAAGTTATGTCAATTTAAAGAATCATAATCATGTCAATATGTTAATACTTTTTATTGTTCACATTTACTGTATTTTGTGCTCTGATTAAATAAAATCGAAAGAACGTTTAGAAAACTAAATGAAGCTAAACCTATAATGTGTTTTTTTTTAAATACGTTATATTCTAAGTATTAAAATTGTCTCCACCAACTTTTTGCTCAACGTGGTTGGACACTGGCGTGATGCCTTCGCAATAAAAAGAGGCCCGTGCCCAGCTGTGGGATAATGAAAGTCGGAATATATTTTTTTTCTTATTGCAAATAGGTACTAGTGGTCCAGCGAAGGAAATCTATACTTTTTTTATATTATAAAGAGACAGAGTTTGTTTGTTTGTTTGTTTGAACGCGTTAATCTCAGGAACTACTAATGCGATTTGAAAAATTTTGCATTAGATAACCCGTTTATTGAGGAAGGCTATAGGCTATATATATCATCCCGGAAAAATGTAAGGTTCCCGTGGGATAAATTTGTTTTTGTCTAGGGACGAACCCGAAGCGAAGCGAGGGTGAGTCGCTAGTAGTATTTTAAGCACCTTATTGTAAATATCGTTTTATTCTTCTACACGCTTCGTCTATCTTATCTATCTTTCAGTCTGAGTGTCACTGTTAAGTCTAGACGTCTAGTTTGTAACAATTTTGATATGTTGCCAATAAAAATATCTTAGTGAGACTATGAACGCCTGGGAATCGTATTGGTAAATCTTTGCAATCCTTGACCACTATACGAGAGTCTTATATGGATCTAAAAAACCGAACTTTATTTAACAGATTTCGTCTAAATTTGTCTAGTGGTTTTCTCGTGATGCGTTGTCAGAACGACAGACAGACAAAAATTCTAAGCGCTATAAGATTTTCCAAAAAATATTTAATGTACAGATTCGACTCAGAATTTCATTATATGTATAGATAAATTGTGACATTTGTAATTTTATGTAGGTACTAGCGACTCACTCTCGCTCCGCTCGGGTTTGCCCCTAGACGTTTTAACTGTTAGTATAGATTTCTCAGAAATGAGATATTTTCCTGCAGTAAAAAATGTCTTATATGCTGACCGGATACCCAGCTATCATCATACCAAATTTCATTAAAATCTGTTCAGTGGTTTTCTCGTGATGCGTTTCCAGACAGACTGACAATAATTCTAAAAACTATAGATTCGGCCTCTATCGATGATAATAACTATTTCAATAAGATTTTCCAAAAAATATTTAATGTACAGATATAGATATTTTAATTAATAATTGTATTATTGCATGCTGTAAGGCTGAATATGGCTGAACATTAACAATATTATTGTAAAAACCAAATGTATACTAACCCAAGTTCGCAGTAAAATGTTTGATTTGATTTGAAGTATTTTAACGGCTACTCTACTAACATCCAAGTTTAGGCTAATTGTAATCATTTTCACAACGAGATTTTAAAGTCAAATATTTAAGTTAGTGTGAACAAAGTCGCGAGTTTTGCTAGTTTTATGTGACCTTTCGTTGGGATATGGTTGTATACGATAGGTATATACATTTTTTTCGAGAGTGTTGACCGGTCAATGGATATCAGTATAGATATACCCAGGGTCGGACTGGGCCGGAAGGGCCCGGGTGGCTCCACAAGCCCGGGGCCCGAGACTAGATAATAGATTTAATCATAATTAATTTTTAACTTCTCGCTATGAAAATTGAAAACTTTGACTTTCGCATTTTTATAAAAGATTTGTACCGAATCGATAGAGTTTTTAAGAACATCTAAAAATTAAATTTCATTTTACCTCTGAAACAATGTCAAATGTTGAAATAGGAATCCAACCAATCGGA
The DNA here is from genome assembly GCA_905404265.1 of Fabriciana adippe. Lineage (NCBI taxonomy): Eukaryota > Metazoa > Arthropoda > Insecta > Lepidoptera > Nymphalidae > Fabriciana > Fabriciana adippe. The sequence goes on from FR990010.1 coordinate 1,521,291, forward strand.
ATTCATTTATTTTTAAGAGAACAAAAAATTAAAACCTGAAGTTTTATATTTTGAAAGCGTTAGCAGGTATGTAAGGTACAAAAATCTGTAAAATGCTCCCGATGTCCAGCTACCCTCGAGAAATGGAGGGATGAAAAGCGTTGAAAAATAGATTGTTTCAATTTTCGGCTTACTGTGACGTCCTATCGAAAAATGTTCTTTACAAAAGTTGTAAATCTAGTAAAAATCTACAACTACAATTTATAAAAAATGACACTTTTTACAATACCCTAAAAGTTTTTGAGATATTTACAAAAAACCCAATTTTTTTTTTTTTTTTTTTTAATTACTGCAATAATCTTTTGATTTTCATGACACTAGTTACTAGGGGAATGTAATATTCGAAATACGTATACCAACATTATTCAATATTTATCCGTTTCCGAGAAATTAATGTTTTATGGTCTCGGGAGGCTGAAAAACGCCCCCAACTTCAAGAGGATGCTTACATTTAAAAAAAAAAATCGTTCAATTTTAAGATACCTAGGGTTAATTTTTTGTCTTGAACTTTACTTTTCGATGAGATAAAAACATTGTATGGTCATCCTGTAAAAACACCTTTAAAAATTGAAAAAATAAATAAATAGAGAATCATTGAAAAAGTGTGCTGTAATGAACAAATTTTTATAAGCTGATTACACCAATGCATTTTGCGGGAAAATAAAAAAAAAGTGGGAGTCACGTAAAAGTATACTACGTCTTTTGTACTTTTTCCCTTAGAATCTATTTATGTTATTAACTTATTCGTTTTTCGAAATTATCGATATTTTATTAATTTTCGATTTTGGAGTTAAATTAATTGTTTTTTTTTTCTGAAAATTTAGATTTTAAGTTAATGACAGAAAGAAATGGAATTTATTCATAGTCTAGTCTAATCTTGCTTATTAATTATTCAAAAATATAACATAAAAAAAACAAGTTGATATTTACAAAATGTAGTCAGTTTTGTTAAAAATCATTAAAAAATGTCATAAATGAATGCTAGGATATTGATGATTAAAGAGAAAAGGGTCCTTTTTCATTGAAAGTCAACTATCTCGGAAAAAAATCAACATAAAGAGATGACGGATAGATCAAATTAAAGCTGAATAATCATGTTATCCAATTCATGTATTGGTTTAACTTAAAAAAAGTCCGGGTAATAAAAAAAAACAGTTTCCAAAAATTTTTTACGACCTTTTTTATGACTACGCGATAACCGTACATTGAAAAAAAAAATATACCTTAAAACTAAAAACTTGAAGCAATAAAATACTGTTTTTTTCATCTCGATACAGTTTTCCGCTGAGATACAGCCATTCAAAAATCTTTAAATTTAGGACTTTTTTCGATCCTTTGATTTTTTATAATAGTGTATCAAGAAAATGCAGATTTATGCGGAAAAACTTGAAAAATATAAAAACTAATGGATAACGCTAAAGCCTCATCTTAATCAATTATTTAGGATATTTATCAGTATATATTGTCAATTATGCCATACTTTTTTTTATTGTTAAAGATTTAAAATTTAAATTTAACTCCAAAATCAATCAAAAATCAATAAAAACATCGATAAACTCGAAAAAATAACAAAAACAGATTTTATTGGAAAAAATACAAAAGAAACGGTATATATATACTCTTTCCAATTTTTTTTATTTTTTTCACGACTCATCAAATGTAAAAATGGAATGTTTACGGCGAAATTGTATATAAATAATAGCGTCAAATTAAAAACTTAAGCACACCATTTTTTTCGTTTTTTCCCGCAAAATTCATTGGTGTAATCAGTTTACAAAAATTTGGCCAATTTACGTCACATTAAGACGAAAATTAAAATATATATTTTTTAAACGTTTTTCATCCCTTCATTTCTCGGGGGTAGCTGGGACATCTGGGGCATTTTACGGATTTTTGTTACTTATATACCTACTAACGTTTTAAAAACATAAAACTTCAGGTATTCGTTTTTTGTTCCCAAACCGGATTCCAATCGGATTATAATGATACACGTCTAAATAAGTTGATTCGATCAAAAGTTATCGCCGTTCAGAAATTTCCAAAACCAATTTCAGGGAACAGGAATGACCTGTTCAGATTCAACCATTTTCGATTTTTTCTATTTCATTTCTCTTTTTTCATTCTTCTCTAATTGTATGAACGAACTATCTGATCTAGTTTACATGTAGGTCGCAAGAGCTGGGCCCCCTATCCTACCTACCACCTGGCTTGCGGGGCTTATCGCTTGCCGGTGGGGGGCCCGCGCAGGCTGGGGCCCGGCTGGCAAATGCCAAATCGACTGTATGGCCAGTCCGACCCTGGATATACCTACATAACATCTGTATTTTTTCATATCGAATTTCAAAACGAGTTTTACACTTGAATTGCTAAAAAAATCTCCAGCGTCCTTCAAACGATTCTAATTTGTTATTGTAAAAATTATAATAAGTAGTAGTAGTAGAGCTTCCCTCGGAGTTCTTTTTGTTATATCGTATTTTTTAGACACTTGAATTCGAGATCGCCGGTATAAATAAATACACAAGAACTGCTCACTTAAATATATTAGATAGATTAGATATAAGATAAAGTAGAATTAGTGTACCCATATCCATACTTTATATATATTTATCTGTAGCCTAAAATTTAAAAAATTTGAGTTCAAAATCTCCATATAAAAAGTGAGTGAGTTAGGTATAACAGCATAATATTCGGCGGTAGAGAACTCTCGATGCACGTGTCGAAATCATACATTTGAAAATCATTGCAGCTATCAAAATATTATTAGTTATTAATTATAACATAAAGCCAAGGGTTTTTTTTGTAGTTTATACGCGGACAAAGCTGCGAGCATTGCTAGTTTAATATATATTATGAATTAACTTTACGTGTTCAAATTTGAATAAAAGCTGGTTGTATTGTAAAACTTGCCATACTCAATTACGGATTTTAATTGCAAATGAATATGATTGTGTAATACATCGTGGGATAGATAATAATAATTCAGGTTTTCTTTCCCACTGCTGGGCTCAGGCATGTTGAGTGAGTGTAGGTTACAATTCATCAAGCTGGCCAAATGCGAATTTGATTTTGATTAGAACGGTGGACTTTATAGGTCTTTCAAAAACTAATATCTCTCAGATATTCAGGATCTCTATTGATGATATACTTTGCCATGTGATGAAATAAATTATTTTATTAACATGTACTAATATTGTAAAGAAAAAAGATCTTTTTGTTTGTTTGTTTGTAGCTCTGAAACAACTGGACCGATTTAGATGAAATTTGGTAAGAAGATAGTTTGAGTCCCTGGGAAGGACAGTTTTTATCCCGGAAAAATATTGTAACATATGAATTGTGAACCTACCTTTTTTGAATTCGGTCAAACACCAAATTTTATATTAAAACGTGACGTTTTGGCGAAACAATTTGTGCCCGACTGTTACTAAACGATTCATGATAAAGAATTGTACCTATTGAAAACGTGATATTTCTATTTATATGACGAACAAATAAAGTTGTAGGTATTTTTTATAATTAATTTTTACGACTCACACAAGAGTACTTTATTAAAGTTTAGATGTTTTTATTGAAACTTGTATTCGCCCATATTAAAATTCGGCCATTTTTTTTTATTGATCTCACTAAAGCTCGGCTATAGCTACTAAATAAAAAAAAAATAAAATTGGTAGACAGACCGAGGAGAAAAAGGTACCTAATGAACTGTTTTGTCTTGGACTATATTTTTATTTGAGGTATAAACTATTTATTAAAAAAAAAAGAAATATGCAAATCGATCAAATATAAGCGAATATATTGAGTACCTCTTCCTTTTTAAAGTAGGCCAAAAAGAGTTAGCATTAGCCTATCTTATAAGGAATTTCGCTAAATCTTAATCTCTCTAAGAATTTTGATAAAACTATAGTCATTATGTAAGCTGAGTGTAAAGAATATTACACTATCTTAAAGTGATAAAAATAGTGATATAATTGTATATGTTACAGTCAAAACTATTTTTTAGTCAAAACTACTTTTGATTAAAGAAGTTGGTCAAATATAATTTTGACTGCAGGCTTTGGTCAATAGCAGTTTTGACTGGCATATCGGTCAAAACTCTTAAAAAGTTAAGGAGGTAAGTAGGTTGGTTACTCGGAAGAACCCTTTCTTTCTTTCTAGGTTAGGTTAGGTTAGAACAGTGACCACAGCGCCATACTTTTAAGAGTTTTGACCGATATGCCAGTAAAAACTGCTATTGACCAAGGCCTGCAGTCAAAACTACTTTTAACTGTTTTTGTCAGTCAAAAGTAGTTTTGACCACGAAAGAGTTCTGACTGTAACATATATAACTAGATTATCGCCTCTAAAGTCATTATTTGAGTTTTACAATTTTGATGCGATTTTTAAATTGCGATATGGTTTGTGAATGAATAGCTGAATTTTTGAAGAGAAACTTCTTTAGAATCGTTGTGATTTGAAATTCGATGAAACGGAAATGCGACACGAGAAAGAGACAAACACATAAATATATAAGATTAAGCCGGCGAGAGAATGAGATAGAATACATTGCATGTTGCCATGGTAACCGTTATTTTATATTATATTCTTTCCGTATATGATATTCTATAAATATATGATTGTAATATGCCTAATATGCGTTATTTTATTATTGATTTGTTTTAATATAAAAGAGTTTTACTTCAACCACGTGTAGACGTTACACGCACTAATTTTTTTGTTAATTATTAAATTAAGTTGTTCCTACTCTTTGACTCATTAGAAGCGAAACTTTGATTTTATAATTGCAGATATGTTGTGATGTGACATTAATATTTTAAAAAATATATCGTTTGTTTCCGTAACTAGAAGAATACCATACGAAGTTTTTTTTAAATTTAATATTAGGACGCAACAGGCGATGTTCAAATACTATAGAAAAACGCACTTTCAGTTTTCAGCAACTACTCCATCTTGTTTCCCTGAAAACCTGATTCTGTTACGAACAATTTAAAAAATAAAATTAAGTCATATCGTTCCAACCGTTCTCATGTGATGCGTTTGCTACAAACGAACAACATTACGTTTTATTTATATACATAAAACAATAATTTAAATGGCGTAAAAAAACTGTTTTAGCATGCTGTCCATTGAATTGCTACGCGATAAGTTTTACAAGTTACATTAAATTTTGACGACACGTTTGGCTCAGTTTGTAGTGACCGTACTTGCTGTGCTAGCGGTCGCGAGTTCGAGTCCCGCTGGGGGCATTAATTTGTGTGATGAGCACGGTATACTCCAGTCATAGGTGTTTATATTTATAATATGTTATATATGTGTATTGTATCGACTATCTGGTATCCATAACACAGGCCTCGTAGCTTACCATGGAACTAGATGGTGCTGCGTGTTAATCTCCCAACATTTTTATTTATTATATATATATATATATATATATATATATATATATATATATTATATTACATATCACCATTGATATCTATTTATTTTCAAGGAAATAAGTTTGAGGAAATATTATTAATATTATTAAATTGATGATTTACCTTATATTATGATGTTCAAATTAAAAAAAATGTTAAAGGTTATAAATAAATATGTAAATATGTTTGGACATTAACACACAACACTATCTAGTTCCATGGTAAGCTACGAGGCCTGCGTTATGGATACCAGATAGTTGATACACTACACATATATAACTTTAAATTCATACATATTATAAACTAGCGACTCACCCTCGCTTCGCTCGGGTTCGTCCCTAGTTACGTTTCACTGCTGAACTGAGCTAAACGTTGATAAGTCAGCCTGTGAGTCGCGAGTAGTGAATAAAAATAGTAATTGCGAGTGTACCTTAGGTGATAGACGTATAATATTGCGAACTTCCCTGTATAACTTTTTAAGACCTACAATTTTCTAGTATATTGTTTTGATGTATCTCTTAAGGTTCAGCCAGCGTTAGCCATATAAACTTCTAAGGACGACTCGATAAAACCAGTCATTGCGTTTTCCCGCGGGAACGAAAAATGTGCCTGTAGTAAAAGGTATCCTAAATGTTGACTCGAGTGATAAGCTATCACTATACAAAATTTAATTGAAATCGGTTCAGTACTTTTTGCGTGAAACGCGCACATCGATTTAACTATGTTAGTTTTGCTATAGGTATAGATAAGAATAGGTATTGCGAGTGTACCTTGAGAGATAGACATATACTGTTGTAGATATTTCTGTTGGCCTTTTCAAGATCTACAATTTTTTAGTACATTGTTTTGATGTATGTCTTTAGGTTTAGCCAGCGGAGGGTTCCTAAGGAGGACTCGATAAAACCAGTTATTGCGATTTCCCGCGGGAAACAAAGATTTTCCAAAAGTAAAAGTTATCCTAAATGTTGACCCGACTAATAAGTTATCAGTTCACAAAATTTCGTTGAAATCGGTTCATTACTTTTTGCGTGAAACGCGTACAGACAAACAGACAAACAGACAAAAAAATTAATAACTATTGTTTTGGGGTCTATATCGTATACATAATACGTTACAGTCATTGTTTTTAAAAAATATTTCATGTACAGATTTCGCTAAGTTACTGCTTTATTATAGTATAGATATAAACACCCATGACTGGAGTACAAATATTCATGCTCATTACATAGATGAATACCCCCAGCGGGACTCGAACTCGCGACCGCTGGCACAGCAAGTGGGGTCACTACAAACTGAGCCAAACGTGTCGTTAAAAAAACCTATTAGCAATTTGGAAAAAAAGCCCCCAAGTCCTGAGAAGAAATCCTAAAAGAAACTCAAAGAAATATCTGCAGATACACATTAAAAAAAAATAGTGTACGATTTTGTCCTTGTAATAATTTTGAAATATCTACACAAATACAAGTTAGTTGTTTTTAAGGTATTACGTAAAGATGTCACGTAGTTTCAATGTCGGGTGTATGCTATGTATATTGTATATAAAAAATAGGGAAAAATTATTTGTATATAGTGTATTCAGCCCTTTTTGACATCCCACTGCTGGGGGTGGGCCTCCTTTCAATACGAGGGGGATCAGGCTTAGCCCACCACGCTGGCCAAGTGCGGGTCGGCGGACTTATATAGTACACACAATATTTTGTAACGTACATACATATAAGTATGTATATCAGTCCATACATACATATTGTTGAATGGTAAAAGATTGAAAATGACAAATTTCATCGTAATCTGTTCAGCAATTTAAGAGTGAAAGGGCAAGTGATCGACCGAGCTACTTTCACATCTAAGAGTATATACTAATATTATATGATTTATAAAACAACTAATAATATTATAAATGTGAAAGTTTAGTTGTTTGGATGTTTGTTACTCAATCAAGCCAGAACGGCTAACGGATCTGGATGAAATTTGGCACAGAGATAGATTATAGTCTGGAATAGCACAAAGCCTACTTTTTATCCCTAAAAATGTACAGTTCCCGTGGGATAGGTTTGTTTTTTTAGAGGCGAACCCGAATAATTTTAAATATAGATTTTAAGATTAGATATAATATAATCTAATTTAAATATTATTGAGTTTTGGAGCTGAAGACATACTGTCATACATATTCACTATATACATACATATTGTATCGATTTAGACCGTAAACAATAGTGGATATATCGTACATTGGTATTGATGACACCTATTTACGTCCGACCGCGAGCCTTGATCTTTGATATTGTAATAACCAAAACCAGTATTTAATAGGTATGTCTGTATGCGAAGAATATTTTCTTCTAACTAAACTAATGTTTTATCCCGTCGTTGCTTGTATTTGAGATTAAATAAATGAGAGGAAAATTCTTTATCGACATTATTATGTTATTTCTTAACACTTCTGTTGTTTAAGGTTTCGATTTTATGATGATCGTTTCCCTATATTTATAAATATTTCTTTATGCAACTAAATGAGTTACAAAATCTACTAAAAAAGAAAAATATTTTTGTCTATTTATTCGAATGTTTCTCAAAAATCATATTTTAATGCAAAGATAAATGGGAAAATTTTACCAATTATTTTTCCCTGAAAATTGGGAAATTCAGGGAAATTTAAAATATTTTCCATTGCATTTTTGTATGAACTCAAAGATAACAACGGATTAGCTAGTATGTACTAGAATAAAAGACCATACATCCATGGAAATCTACAATGTCAATATGTTAAATATTTAACAAAATTAATTCATTTCTTTGACGTGATCAAGAGATAATCACTGTTCCGAGCCACTAACGTGATAATAATATACCTCTCTCTGTTACAGGTGCGCGTGTGAAAGAGAAAGCAAGACACCTTCCCGACACAGTTCGACCAAACGTGGTCGAGTAAACACGCCGACGGGTGTTTCTAACAAATGACGTGAAATATTAGAAAAAAAAAGTGATCTTAGTGCATGATTAAACGTTCCTCAATAAGTTCCTTGAAATGGCTAGTGCGAGTGAATTGATTAGTGCTTATTATAAGTGGAATTGATTTTTGTAATACAACGCCATCTATCGTGGATTTGCGAGAGTATGGTCAGTGCCATCTGTCGGTGAATAGCATGTGGTGATGGAAGCTGGTTTCATACCGGTGGGGGCGGTGGGATCGGGCGGTAGCGCTCCGCCCCCCACCGTAGTGGCACCTTCAGTGAACGTGATTAGGGCTCCAGGGCTCAAGAGGGGCAAGATGGAAGAAGCCATATCTGATCGGGTGAGTGTTTTTTGGTTTTTGTTAACAACGCCATCTAGTGAGGAGTGGTGGATTAGTTTGTTTTTTTTTTTATTGTAGCCACTTGCTATGGCCTTGCTTTGGTGTAAATTTGTGTCGTTAATACACCTAATTTATTGTCTATAAATAAATCGTAAATTGTGATAATACTACAGCGCTATCTATGTTAAATATTTGTTATATTATAATAGATATTATGCATCAACTTATTAGAATTGAATGAAAATCGGGTAAATGTTTTTGGAATAAACATAACATTCAATTTTATAATATAAATACAAGCTGCTATAAGAAATGTTGAAATATCTTTATGCTCGTATAAAGTGAAAAATTTCGGTTTTCTTTGTATGAGATTAATAAAGAAGGTACCATATTTTTTTCCATATCTATTAATAAATATAAAAAATATTGTTTGTTTGTAAGCGAATCGATTGATAAAAGAACTATTTGGTATTTTTATAAAAAAAATGTTGGTAATCGCCTAATTTTTAGGGAAAATATTTGAAAAGTTACCCTTGAAATTTTGAAGTGTGAGAAAAACTGAAACAACATTTTTCTAATGGTTTTCTTGGATGAATTCAATATATCACAAACAATTTCATTGAATTTTGATGTAACAACATCTGTCAGGTTCAAAAATTTTACATTACCCTTCAAAATCTTTCAAATGCCCCCGACGCATACTGTAGAGTAAACACTTCAGTTTTAGAATAAAACCTATAAAACCGTATATACAAAATGAGATACCAGTCTGAGTATCTGCATGCGTAAATTTAATTTACATAAGAAACGACATGTGATAGACGGTGGAAGATAGATGTGATTTTAATAGATAATATATACACTATAGTCATATCAGTGTCTATTTGTATTATATTATTCGGGATATTGGGTATCCCACGGGTGTACCGGGATAGAAAAGCTTGACTTTGGGGTCCAACCTAAAATCTCACTTAATGTCACACAGGGGAGGGAAGAGTCTAAATTGAAAAAAAATCAGTCTACATAATCAATAGCATTTAACCTTTTAGATAATATATGCATAAGTATCATCTATATTCTATACAGATACATAAAATTGTAGTGTCTGTAATGTCAAAATAACAGCTTTACACTAAATTTTAATATATATTAATAATTTTAATTTTATAATAAAAGAACACAATTTTAAAATTTTTTGTCTGTCTGCTTGTTCCGGCTAACCTCCGAAACGGCTGGACCAATTTTAACGGAACTTTCACTGGCAGATAGCTGATATTATAAGGAGTAACTTAGGCTACTTTTATTTTAGGAAAAGAATTAGGGTTTCGCTCAAAAAAATTAAAACGTACCTAGGGACGCACCCGAGCGAAGCGAGGGTAAGTCGCTAGTTTTATATTAGAACAAAGTTGGGGCGGCTTGTTAGTTTTATATGAAGCACATTTTCAATGATAAAGCGGTATTTCATAAAGACTTAAACAAATCTTTTGAGGCTTTTGCTCTGCACTAAAGTACTCTCAGCTCGCTCGAGACGGTTTTAACAAGGTTTTTCATACTAAGCGTTCGTCAAAGATTACTATGTCGGTCACTTTGTAATTGTTGTGGCATATTTTTTGTACTAAACGAAAGTGAATAAAAATAATAATTTGTTATTCTAATATAAACAGAATACTAGCGACTCACCCTCGCTTCGCTCGGGTTCGTCCCTATCTTGGATATAATAAAATGGATATAGTATGTTATCCTTAAGAGATAGACATATGCCATCGCGGACTTTTTTATAGACCTTTTTAAGGTGTACAATACTGTAGTACATTATTTTGATCTATCTCGCAGGGTTCAGCCAGCGTTTGCAATGTAAGCGCAAAAAAATGTGTTTATTTACGATATCACATTAGAAACCTCTCAAATTATCAGTGTTTCTCTACTACATTATGCATATATTATACATATAAATCTTCCTCTTGAATCACTCTATCTATTAAAAAAACCGCATGAAAATCCGTTGCGTAGTTTTAAAGATCTAAGCATATATAGGGACAGACAGCGGGAAGCGACTTTGTTTTATATTATGTAATAATATATACATAGGTATGATTAGTTGTAGTGGGTTGTATTATAACGTGTCTGTCTGGAAACGCATCACGAGAAAACTACTAAACAGATTTTGATGAAATTTAGTATAATGATAGCTGATTACCCGGATCAACATATAGGATACTTTTTACTGCGGGAAAATATTTCATCTCTTAGACATCTATACTAATCTTAAAACGTAGGGACGAACTCTAGCGGAACGAGGGTGTGTCGCCATTTGAAATGATAAATTTTGTTTTAGATTCATTTTCCGCTCTTTTCATGAACGAAGCCAGTAGTGTTAACAATTTAAGAAAGTAGATACTCCCTATAGAATAAATAGTTGATGAGTTCTTACAAAGATGTCTTCTGTGTACGTAGCGCCAGACGAAATCTTATAAATTTTATATACTCGACTAGATATTTTAATATGTTTTATAAGCTATTTTATCTTAAGTTTAACTTTATTACAAAAATACTAGCGTCTTTTTACGGCTTTGCTCGCATTCGGAGTTGCATTTTCAACTACTTTTTTTTTGCAACTACTTTTTTTTTTATGTTGGAAAATGCGTTTACGCATTGCATACCACCTGTAGACATACAGGTGGTTATGTGGGACTCACCGGCTAGAAAAGCCAGTACTACACACTAAAACCCAACAAAACCTCCCCCGTCTTAATAGGGCGTCGCAGGATCACTTACGCACTCAACTACGACGCCCCTACGGCAGGTCTGTCAAAGCAGACCACAACAACCATGGGGTTGCTCCACCAGTCCACTCCATGTTAGCAATTACTGACTTAACTGTCCCAAGTTTAAGAAGAATAATATCCTCCTGACCGATTTCGGCTGAGACGGTCAATCTTATTGACGATACTTCGATACGATTGAGATTAGTACGTATGAACATATTTACATACGTATAAACACTCCACCTTTGACGACACGTTTGGCTCAGTTTGTAGTGATCCTGTTTGCTGCGTCAGCGGTCGCGGGTTCGAGTTCCGCTGGGGGCATTCATTTGTGTGATGAGCACGAATGTTTGTACTCTAGTCATGTATGTTTATATTTATAATATGTATGTATGTGTTTAAAATTATATATGTGTAGTGTATCAACTATCTGGTATCTATAACACAAGCCTCGTAACTTACCATGGAACTAGATGGTGCTGTGTGTCAATGTTCTAACATATTTATTTATTTATTTACCTTGACAATAATACTTAGAATAATATTATACAGCAAATTGTAGTTGAAACGTGTGGTGGCATTAATCGAGCTTATAATGGCATATATAATTGATTTTGAATGTGTTTGGTATGAGATCACGTGGGCCTTACGTTTATTATCTACACTACTATTATAAAGAGGAAAGATTTGTATTTTTATACGTTTGTAACGAATAAACTCAAAAACTACTTTACTGATTTAGATGAAATTTGGTAAGAAGATAGTTTGAGACCCTGGGAAGGACATAGGCTGTTTTTTATTCCGGAAATCATCCCTTAAGGGGGTGAAAATGGGGATGAAAGTTTGTATGGGGAATCAACCTAGGGACGAACTCGAGCGAAGCGAGGGTGAGTCGCTAGTTAATTATAAAGAGAATAATTATATCATGAGTAAGTAAAAAATATTATTTAAATGCTCTTAGATACTTTAAAGCACATACTTTGATATGGTAGCTTTTGTCTTAAAAGGTACACCGCTTTCATTTTAGTAATCATGGCATTCTTAACGCTGCTTATTGAAATTCATATTATACTTTCAGGTATCGATCAAAAAAATCTAGATACACAATCCCATGCAATAGTTCTCATAAAACTGTCACCAATTGTGTTTAGGTAATTGTTCTAGTTGAAATAAATATGTAAATTGAACTTCAAATGCAATGCTTAAAGTTGTTTTTACAAAAAAAAAAAATTAATTAAAAGCGTGCTCAAATGTTCAAATGAGCGCTTATTCGGTGAGGACGTATTTTGTCGCTGATTGTGCATCTAGTACTTTTTTGATCGATGCTTTAAGGCATTTTTTATTATATGTATAGAGTATATGATCTGTGATAATACCTAATATGTCCAGTGTACACAGCTTTTATACATATATTTTAATTAGACACTTTTAAAATAATCATTCAGTGAACCGATTATGTAATGTACATAAATTATAATCGTAAAAATATTACCTATGAGAACTTAACTGCGTAAACAAAACAAACTTGACATTTGTTTTTATCGTTACCTACCTGACGTATGAATGAATGAAATTTGAATGACAAAAGTGGTATATGCGCTTGTTTCGTTTTAGTTTTAATTTCGTATTATTTGTTTTTATGCTAGACTAGGCACGATCGTTCCTAACTCCCATTTTAACGTTTAGCATAGATTTCTCAGAGATGAGATGTTTTCCCGCAGTAAAAACTATCCTATATGTTGACCCGGATAACCAGCTATCATTATATCAAATTTCATATATCAATAATATTGTCTATTTCAATAATATTTTTCAAAAAATATTTAATGTACCTACAGATTCGGGTTAGTTACAATTTTATTATATGTATAGACATTTCTAGGTCCTCTGGTGGTTTTTAGATATTTTATTTACATATAATACAGATTACAAAAATATTATTGCTTTAATTAAATTAATTCATTCCATGTTATTTTTTTATATGGATCTAAATATTAGATTTTTTTTTTATATAAATTGCATCATTTGTATAAACATAGAGTATTAATAATTTAATGTAATTCGATTTATTATTCAAGAATTTATTCATATGAATAAATATGTACCGATACCATTTCTAATGTATCTGTTCTAAGTAAGCTCCCACTAACGTTGTGAGCGTGAAGTCAGTACAGCTCTTCCCGCCGCGCGATCTGCACGTTAAGAATTTCTCTATCGAGTAGTCTTGTGTTTTGTGTGTGTTTGTTCGTGTGTTACAGTGTTTCATGGGAATGGTATACAAATGATGTTATTTTATACTATTTAATGGTGCGAAAAAGCTACGGAAAATGGTGAAAATAATTAATTTTAACTTGTAATAACTTTTTTTTAGCTTTCAACAGTATTTGATATATGCTACATGGATCGCTTGAGTTTTTCTTATTTTTTTTTCTATTTTAATTTTTAACCTAATGTAGTTGTTTTGACGTTTGTGAATTTTTAGTTAGTAGCGAAATGGGCGTCAGTTGATGTAGGATCGTTATCATTGTCTAAATGTCGTATAGGTTAATGCGTAATGATAACGTGCTTCTCTCAGTCCGCTGATGTTTTTTTTAAAATCTATACAGATAAATAAAATTGGAGTGTCTGTTTGTAATATTAAAATAACCGCTTTTTACTAAATGCATATGGGTGTATACACGGAACATGTACCAAAACATCATTTTTTACAATTTTTGTTTGTCTGTCTGTTTGTCTGTTTGTTCCGGATAATCTCTGAAATGGCTGGACCGATTTTGACGGGACTTTCACTGGCAGATAGCTGATGTAGTAAGGTGTAACTTAGGCTACTTTTATTTTAGAAAAAAAAAATGGGTTCCACGAAAAATAATTTAAAATTAAATTAATTAATTTTATTTTGAGAAGCAACTTAGGGACGAAATCGAGCGAAGCGAGGGTGTGTCGCTAGTATTAAAATAAAATGACTTTGGAATTTCACGTATGATATTAATAATAATTTATAATACTAGCAGACTCGGTCAAACTTTTTTGCTGTGGCACGCTTATAACTTCGTTATAATTATTATTAGTTAATTATATATGATAAATTATGTTCGAATATGAAATGAATAAAATGTAAAATTAAAGTTTTTATGTCAGTTTGAGGATTTTATGCTGTTGAATTAAGTTCTCTCTCGGCAATCCCTCTCCAGATATGAAAATCGTTAATTTTGCAATAAAAAAAAAAGAAATAATCGGGATAAAAACTGTTCTATCTTTTGAGTTGGAACAAATGACATATTTAAAAAAAAATACGTTAATATGGTGTAAGTAGTTTCCGAGTTTATCGCGGACCAACATCGTGACACGGGAATTTTATATATTAAAGATTTGTAGGTAAAAATTATATGTAGAATAAAAATAATATGTTTATGCATGACTAGAAATACAACCCGGATTTGTCTACGTCTGATATTCCAGACATACATGATATTTTAATATACCTATCTTATATGCATGTATCTGATACTGATTTATATCGTACTTTAAGTGTATCTATCTACCTTTATATTCAAACACTAGCGACTGACCCTCGCTTTGCTCGGGTTCGTCCCTAGGTACGCTTTAATTTTTTTGAGCGAAACCTTAATTCTTTTTCTAAATTAAAGGTAGCCTAAGTTACTCCTTATATTATCAGCTATTTGCCAGTGAAAGTCTCGTTAAAATTGGTCCAACCGTTTCGGAATTTAGCCGGAACAAACAGACAAACAGATAGACAAATAATTTTTATTAAAAATTGTGTTTTTCTTATAAGTACCGTATATAATTCTATAAGCATTAAGTATAAAGCTGTTATTTTGACATTACACACAGATACTCCAATTTTATTTATCTGTATAGATTAAATCTCAAATTATCCCGTAAAACTTTCGTATGACCGCAACTATGTAGATGATGTTGATGCTATAACTAATCAAAGTGTCATCATAATCACATGAATGATACAAGGACGTACGCCATACATATATAAGTTACTTACAAACACACGGAAAAACATTTCTTCTTTGACTTACTTATTTGGTAAAATCGTTTTTTAATGTAATTTGAATTTAAAAGTGATTATTAGATATATATACACACTAGCGACTCTTAAGTCCCTAAGTACGTTTTAAAGGTACGTTAGTATGGAATAGATAGAAGATATAAATAGGTATAGAAAAGTAAGTAAGTACTTTAAAAAAACGTGAAATCATCCCCTATTTTACCTTAATTGGTTATAAACGACACGTTTGGCTCAGTTTGTAGTGACCCTACTTGCTGTGCCAGCGGTCGCGGGTACGAGTCCCGCTGACATTCATTTGTGTGATGAGCTCGAATGATTGTACTCCAGTCATGGGTGTTTATATTTATAGTATGTATATATTTAAAGTTATACATGTGTAGTGTATCAACTATCTGGTATCCATAACATAGGCCTCGTAGCTTAAGCTTACCATGGAACTAGATGGTGCTGTGTGGTAATCTTCCAACATATTTATTTTTTAAAACCAAAACTTTAGCATGTAATGGATCTTTTGTACTTAAACTTGAGTAATGATTTGTTCTCAATACAAACCTTCAAACCCGATTTCACCCCTTCCAAGTGTCATTTTTGCGACAAAAAGTATCCTAAGTCCTTCTCCAAGGTTCCATCCTTCTCTATACCAAACTTTATCAAAATTGGTTCAGCATGAAAACGTAACAGCTGTCTGTTACGTTACAGAGTTACTTTTGCATATATTTAAAGTGATTATTTTATGTACATACGAGTAGGTAGGTGTGTGCGGGAATTGTGGCGCAGTAGCCTTAATGGTTTGCAGTATGTAGGTAGTACTACACGTATTTGTCAGTTGTGCTGTTGAGAAGGTCACAGATACTATTTGGTGAAATATTTCTTCCAAGTAGGAAAAGTTGACATTGGATGACATCGATTATATTGATATGGTAATTTGTACCTATTGCAAATGTATATTATAAAAACCAGCCAAGTGCGAGTCGGACTCGCGCGCGAAGGTATTATCTATAAAAACGTTAAAAAAATCATGTCTTTTGTATGGGGGCCCCCCTTAAATATTTGTTTTATTTTAATTAACTAAATATTCTGTGAATATTTCAAGCGTCTACCTGTTGCCGTTATCAATATCGAGCAAAAACCAGCAAAAAAAATCGCGTTTGTTGTATGGAAGCCTTCTTAAATATTTATTTTATTGTTTTTTAGTATTTGCTGTTACAGCGGCAACAGAAATACATCATCTGTGAAAATTTCAACTGTCTAACTATCACGGTTCATGATATACAACCTGACAGATGGACAGACAGACAGTTAGACGGACAAACAGCGAAGTCTTAGTAATAGGGTCCCGTTTTACCATTTGGGTAGGGAACCCTAAAAAGGAACGTTTTGTTTATTTCTCCTTTCTCACTAGAGTGTGAGATTGATGTTATTTTGTATGGAGATATTAGATATTAGGGCTAGATAGTGACATGAGCTACTTTTTATTACGGGAAAATATCTGTTTCCTACTGGGAAAGACGTTATATTTAAATTCAAACACAGGGGATTTCTTTTGGTATGGTTTTACATAGGGATGAACACGAGCGAAACGAGGACACCTTACTAGTATATTATCATTTTCTTCATACTATTGCACGTGCCAGATAATTATTTTTGTAATAGATATGCCATTTAACCTTAAGTTATTTGTTCAGTTAATTTTAACGGTACCTTTAAACCAAGCTGAACAGTCAACACGTACCGATAATGAAAGCAAATATGTATGTACTCGACACATAAAGAGGCCATTTCTAAATCTGTAAAGTAAATTGTAACTAAAGATATTGTTTCAGACACGTAATTTGCATGTTAGTTATTATAGCAAATATGAGAAGTGTTTCTAAAGCTTGCAAAGTTTAAACTAGCGACATGCCCTTGCTTCGTTCGGGTGCGTCCACCTAGGTACGTTTTAGATATATAAAAATTGTTATTGTGAGCGTATCTTAGGAGATAGACATAATATGCTTTTGCGGATTTTTCGGTAAATTTGCCGTTTTAAGGCCTACAATTTTTTAATATATAACTTTGATCTATCTCTAAAGATTTAGTCAGCGTTAGCCGTTAAAACAGTTATTTGACAAAACACCGTCTAAGCTCAGCAATTTTATATTTAATTTATATTTTTTTTTAATCTAAGAACCTTCTCCTGACAATAACAAACACAACAAAAAAAGAATTAGTGAAATCGGTCCAGACGTTCGCGCGTGATGGCGTGACGAAGGGAAATAGGGATTCATTTTATATATATATATATATATATATATATATATATATATTTACAAATTATATGTAACACAAACATTCCTCGTTTATCTTTCTATTAGTGAAAACAAGACAAGATAGACATGTAACTAAACTCAAATAAAACCAGTTGGTCAAACTCAGCTAACCATACAAAAATAAATATCCTTACCATGTACGGGCATCGAATTTGCGACTGCCATCATATTTTATTTCGTATATCTATTTCATACATCTTTGTCTGTTGTAATAAATGAAACTAGTAAACGCCACGTGGTTGAAAATCAACCATAGTTCATTAAGATTGATCGATATTGAGGTTCTTTTTTCAAAGTTATATAGATAATCTATAAAATTCATAAGACTTTTCAAACGGACCCATAGATTCAAAGATTTGCACGTACAGACAAATAAACTTTTCACCTATATATTATGTAAGTACTCGTATAATATTGATGAAGGTTATCTAACATCATACTACATCTTTTAGCAGTGAAGTAATTATATATAAATAAAATACGCGAGCGGACCTGCGGGGAAAAGAAAGTCAATAAATTTTGGCTTTCCGCAGTCCTTCTCTATATAAACTTTAACTATGCCAAAGCTCATACTCCTCCGTACATGCAATATGCTTAAAAAGGGGTTCAAAGTTTTCTCTTCACGTATTAATATATAGATATACATATATATATATATATATATATATATATATATATATATTATAATAATGTTCTCCTGACCGATTCCGGCCACGGCGGCCAATCTCATTGAGACTAGCCAACTGCGCAGGAGATATTATAGTGCACAAGTGTACGCGCAGACACAAGAGCGCTCTCTATTCCTGTTACTCTCATACTCCGGTGGGACGACTACTCGACACGACCGGTGAGAGTTAAGGCGCAGGACCGACGGCTTTACGTGCTCTCCGAGGCACGGGGGTGAAACACCGCCAACTTCCCAACTCCGGGCTGTTACTGAGGCTTACTATACAGAAAGACTCAATAACTAAACTTGGCCCGACCCGGGACTCGAACCCAGGACCTCAGGATGTGCAGCCGTACATGCTAGCCACTACACCACCGAGGCAGTTTATATATATATATATATATATATATATATATATATATATATATAAGATCGCAAGGATATTTGGTAGAATTCGTGCAAAAGTTGGATTGCGTAATGAGTGTTGTTATTGAGAGGACATTCCTCATCTACAGTGGGCTTAATGGAATTGTAGGCTGAAGTTTTGGTGTCGTTAAGGTCGATAGATATGTATATAATATGTTCAAATATAAACATTTGATGGTATGATTGATTTTGGATTAAAGTTTCTGCTTTTTTTTCGCGTAATACTATAATAAGTGTTAAATAAGTGAAGAAAAATTTATAAAATCGCACCTGCTTATAAAATATTAACTGAATAGTTATATATCTAAGAATATGCCATAGAAATGTGTATACATACTCTCAAAAGCATAACTCTCTTTTATGGTAGTTGAGTAAATGTATGTATGTATCTATGTATATGTATATAGTAGCGACTCATCCTCGCTTCGCTTCGGGTTTGTCCCTAGACAAAAACAAATCTATCTCACGGGAACCGTACATTTTTCCGGGATGATATATAGCCTATAGCCTTCCTCAATAAACGGGCTATCTAATGCAAAAAGAATTTTTCAAATCGGATTAGTAGTTCCTGAGATTAACGCGTTCAACCAAACAAACAAACAAACTCTTCAGCTTTAAAATATTAGTATAGATAATATAACAAATTCTATCAAAACCCGTTCAGCCATTTTAAGCACTATCGCTATATATGTAATATCTCACATCTAGATTCTAGATACTGTTTTGTATCTAGAATAACTTTATAAGTATAAAATGTAGGGAAACAAATGAAATCACATAGCCTATTTATAGTGTCCAATAATGAGACCTAGACGAATGGCCGTATATAGATCTGTTTGTGCGGAAGACTAGGTAATGAAGGCGCCCGCTGAATAAATCGATAAGTTATGTGCATACATCCTTTTACCACATATGTCTTTATGTAATATGTAAGTGTCTAAAATGCTAATTGTTCATTTTAATTAAAGAAAATAAGTTGATTGTTAAATGCCTGTCAGCGATTAAGTAAGATTGACATGGTTAAGCAAAGTTTTCATGGTATAATTCGGATGGGTGACCGTTTATATCTTATTACAGAATTTATGAAGTATCTATATAAATGAAATAATATTTATACAGTTATAACAATTACTTTTCTTTAGTCTTCACATCTATACATATAATAAAATTCTAACAGAGTGGAATCTGTAGGTAAATTAAATATTTTTTGGAAAATCTTATTAAAATAGTCATTATTATCAATGCAGAGGCCGAATCTATAGTTTTTAGAGTTTTTGTCTGTTTGTCTGCATCCCGAGAAAACCACTGGACAGGTTTTATTGAAATTTGGTATGATGATAGCTGGTTATCCGGGTCAACATATAGGAAACTTTTTACTGCGGGAAAGTATCTCATCTCTGAGAAATCTATACTGACCGTTAAAACGTTCCTAGGGACGAACCCGAGCGGAACCAGGATGAGTCGCTAGTAAAAAACATTTGCATTATTTAAAATAAATTTTCGACCCGAACAGTACAGTCTAGCTGATTCAGCGTGAAAAAGTAACAAACATACACATATAAACAAATATATATATAAAGCATTTATAATACCGTCCGTTTCAACCTGTAGTTAAACAGTCAACCATGTCGAAGGGCCTAGGGAGTGAAAGGCGCTTGGGGTATAGATTATTATGTACTTAAGTACTTAATTTCGAAGTCCTAACCTACGGGGTGGTGGGACCAGCCCTTATTATGTAATCCACTCATTCCTATAACCAGGCTGAGATGAACGTAGTTTTTATAATGCTTGCTACTATCTTTTTAAAAAATCTGCTTTACATCCATCCTATGGTTCTAGAGTAATGTGCGCGTAAACAGACAAATAATGATAAAAAAAAACCAACAAGTATTCTACAAATATTCGCTATATTTTAAAGTAACAATCTAGTTTTTGTGTTTAGTTAATTTTTGTATGCGGGTCAGGGATAGAATGCCTATCTATGTCCACAACTATGATGCAATATGTGTGCTTGCCAAGTTTTATCGAAATCGGTTTAGCGGTTCAATAGGTAATAAATAGACAGACAGAACCACTTTAACAGTCGACCATTATCGATATATAAAAATAGTGTTTTTTTTTTTTTGTTTTTTTATTGATAACACCAAATCTGGTCAATAGCAACTAAACAAAAAAAAATATAAATCGGTTGCCAAAAAGTGGAGAAAAAACTACTGAACTGTTTTGTCTTATTTATTGAGCTTTACTTGACAATTATAAGTTTTTATAAATATCTATTTAAATATTTTGAGTTTAAAGTTGACTCAAGTGCAAAAGTTTATTTTGAGTTTGACTAAAGTATTACAGTCTTGTCTTGTCAGTCAGTCTCAATTTGCTAGATGACATCACGATCTCAATGCGCAGTAACATTAATTTATACGGTTTGTACATAATAATAATAGATTTGTTTTACGACGTTATATAATATTAAAATGAACACCTGTCGTTTGTTTAGTCGATATCTAGAATCTAGACTTGAATTGACATAAATTATGTTTGGAAAATTGATAATTTTTTTCATAATTTTTAAGTTATTTTCAAGTTTTTTCATGTTTCCGAAATTATTATGGCTGAAAATAAAAATATACTCAAAAAATTATAATCTAATTGATAACGTACCTCTTCTTTTTCAAGTCGGTCAAGAGAAAATATTATTATAAACATATTATTAACAAGATTATCCCAGATCCCAGATATAATAAATATATTTTATCGTTAACTCTTCAATTGAACTCTATCAACTTGATATTTTATAATATAAATTATAATGACTGTATAGCAAACGTCTACCATAAAGCGAAATGAAGTTCGTTCCGACCGGGGGTCCATAGACCCCTCATTTTTAATATTTTATGTACAATATCACAATATACAAATAGCGTCACCTTTTGGCAAATATTGTTACTAACGATAGCCTATGTGTTACTTCAGGTCATACTCTGTGTACCAAATTGCATCCAAATCCGTTCAGCCGTTTTGCGTGAATCAGTAACAAATATACACACAAAAAAACATACATACTTTTGAATTTATAATAGCAAAACGATACAGTTTCATGTATGCATGTAAGCGCTTATAGAAACACTTTTAAATAACTTGACTGGAAACAAGTGTAAATAAATATCAGAAAATATAAACCTAAACAAACATTTTATGAAAAAGCGAGGAAAACGTCTCGTCCCTGGAGTTTTGTGGTAATATTCTTTAGTTTGCGACATGAAAAGTGTATGAGTTTGACTTTTATTTTCTACTAGCGACATACAAACTTTCATCCCCATTTTCACCCCCTTAAAAGATGATTTCCGGGATAAAAATTATCCTTTGTCCTTCATAGGGTCTCAAACTATCTTCTTACCAAAATTCATTTAAATTGGTCCAGTAGTTTCGGATCTTATTCGGTACAAACAAACAAATAAAAATATCTTTTCTCTTTATAATATTAAGTAAAGACTAGTAACTAAACTTCGCTTCGCTAGTTTGAGACCCTGGGAAGGACATAGGATAGCTTTTATTCCCTAAGGGAAGTCCCCTTAAGGGGTGAAAATGGGGAAGAAAATTTCTATAGAGAATCAACCTAGGGACGAACCCGATGGAAGCGAGAGTGAGTCGCTAGTACATATATAAATTAATCATATAGAAAAATTGTGACAATTTCTGTGTATTGACGATTGTGTTGATTTCATAACTTTGTAATTTTTATGTATACAAAAAATCACGTCGCGTTGTTACGGTTCAATCTAAAATTAAAAACTAATATAATGCAGTTTGAGTGTTAAAAAATTTTTATAAGTAATACTAGTGTTCTCGTGCGGGTCTGCTCGCTTAGTGCGTTCTTATTATCTATCTATTTATATAAAAATCGATGTGTGTATATATGTTTCCTATGGACTCCAAAACGGCTGGAGTGATTTTGATGAAATTTTCAGGCAATCAGAATAACCCAGTGGGTGATCCTGTGAATTTTGTTAGCGATCGGAACTTTGAACGCGAACGAAGCC
Source organism: Fabriciana adippe (assembly GCA_905404265.1). Taxonomy (NCBI): domain Eukaryota; kingdom Metazoa; phylum Arthropoda; class Insecta; order Lepidoptera; family Nymphalidae; genus Fabriciana; species Fabriciana adippe. The sequence goes on from FR990010.1 coordinate 1,544,279, forward strand.
GCGGGTATAGCTAGTATAGCATAAATGTTACTAGTTAAGTAGGTCAAGTTTTGTATTATTAAAAAGTTTCTCTCTAACCGTAGTTTAAGAGTTACGTTTGAAAAAACAAACCAGCAAAATTTTACTTCCATATACGTAAGTGTTGATGTAATATAGCGTTTTCCATAGTTTTGTTTGAAATTGTAGGATTTTTTTTGTATGCCATTTTTGTTCTACAAATCTAAAGAAAATTCTTTTAAAAATTAGCCTAGCTCTTGTTCACGGCTCCGCTCGCATATCGCATAAATAAATAAATTATTTATCGTATCTCCACGCCTAAGTGTCGAAACTTGATGTTTTATAAACTTCTTAGTTTAAAACGATTAATGCGCTTTAACAAACAAAAATCTCTTCAGTTTTTTATTAGTATAGATATTCTAAACGCCTATGGAACGCTTCACCATTAAATGGATACTTACTAGTGATTACATCATGAGCGATGAAGCTGTATTTAAAACTTTAACTTACGTCTTACAATGGCAAAGTAATAAAAATAAACATAACCCAGTACCTATAGATTGTTTTCGACGACACGTATAGCTCAGTTTGTAGTGACCCTACTTGCTGTGCCAGCGGTCGCGGATTCGAGTCCCGCTGGGGGCATTCAGTTGTGTGATGAGTACGAATGTTTGTACTCCCTTCATGGGTGTTTATATTTATAATATGTATGTATTTAAAGTTATATTCACGAGGCCTCGTAGCTTACTGGAACTAGATGGTGTTGTGTGTTAATGTCCTGACATATTTATTTATTTAGATTGTGTATATATGTATAATGTATATGTATACGTATAATGAAAATTCACATTTCAAATTCAAAATATATTATTGTGCATAAAATGATTATGTACAATTCTTTACTGAGCGTCGTGAGTCTACTTCTGAAACTACAGTTTTGAGAGAAATTTTGCATAGAATTGTGTATCTAGCAGGTACGTTTTGATCGATGGCGGAAGTAATTTTTTTTTTTTGGTAGATAAGTAAAATTATTATAAATTACAATGGTTCTAGAGTGGAGGCAATCACACAATTTTCAACTGTGTTTTTTTAAATTTGAATACACTTGGGTTATATAACAAATCGAATGATTTACGAAATATAATACGTTTTGAGGTTAGTTATATTGTAAACTTATGTTGATTTTCAACGACGTGTCCTAAATGACACTTTAAATTCTTCGAATTTGAGGTACGTGATTTATTGAATTGTTTTTTTAGGGTTCCGTACCCTTAGGGTGCTAACGCAACCCTATTCCTAAGCCTCCGCTGTGTATGTCAGCAGGCTATATCTCATGAACCGTAGTAGGTAGAGAGTTGAAATTTTTACAGAGTGCCTATTTCTATTGCGGTTATAACAACAAATAATAAGAAACCAAGATAGCGAAACTCAAAACGGCTGCCACGCAAATAAAAAAAAACGATTATAGTACAGAATCCTTCGTGTGTGAGTCCGACTCGCACTTGACCGATTTTTTATGTATTTGCTACAATAAACGTAGTTCTTCGCCAATTTCAAACAATAAAAAAAATATTTAATTAATAGTAATCTTGTATATATGTATATATATATATATATATATATATATATATATATATATATATATATAAGATTACTATTAACTTATTGTATATATATATTAAAGAATAAAAAGTATTATGAATCCGACGTAACATTCAAGTTCAAATAAAACACCGCCATATTTTTAATTAAGTACAATATTAATAATAAGATAATATAAAAATAGATATATTTTTGCTCAGCGTACTGTCTGTGTAATATGATTTTTTCTCGCATTAAGTTTGAGCTTCCTAGCAAAAAATAATGGCACCGCTTCTAAACTTATTTAATAGCCAACCCGGATCTAGATCTACGAATACGTCACGTGATGATAAAAAGTTATTTCATATGTGTGTTCGTTGAGTTTTTGTAATTTTTATAATATATAAATAAATATGTTAGGACATTAACACACAGCAACATCTAATTCCATGGTAAGCCACGAGGCTTGTGTTATGGATACCAGATAGTTGATGCACTACACATTTTTTTTTTTTTAGCCTTTATTGCTGATGAACTAAACAAAGATACTTATAATCTAATAATATAAATATAAAAACTAACTTAAATCTAACACATTTAGTTTTCCGGTTTAGTGATCAGCGTGTCCTGTGACACATAGGCCTCTTCCAGCTGCTTCCACTCATTTCTGTCTCTTGCTTTTCTAGGCCAGGTTTCGCCTCCAATTTTTCTTATGTCGTCTGTCCATCTCCTTGTCTGTCTTCCTCTTTTCCTTTTGCCGTCCCGTGGTTGCCACTCTGTTATAATTTTTGTCCATTTTAACTTACTATCTCTCATCATGTGCCCTGTCCATCTCCATTTCAACTGTCTTACTTTCTTTATTATGATGCACTACACATATATAACTTTAAATACATACATATTATAAATATGAACACCCATGACTGGAGTACAAACATTCGTGCTCATCACACAAATGAATGCCCCCAGCGGGACTCGAACCCGCGACCGCTGGCACAGCAAGTAGGTTCACTACAAACTGAGCAAAAGAATGTTATTACAGTGTTTTTATTTATTTAAACATTCACAAAGTAGCAGGAAGCAACGTATAAAACTACAGCCAAACGAATTGAGATAAGTGGCGGTTAGATCACGGCTATCTCGGGGAAGATGGGTGATATCTTGATGTGGGAGTTAATGGTATATTTGATATGTTTTTATGGGAATTGCGACTTGGTTAAGACAGAAGTGTTTATTTTCCAGATCATTGAAGAAATTCTGTTTATTTGTTTATTTTACTTATTTAAATTTATATAACACTAGTGACTCACCCTCGCTCCGCTCGGGTTCGTCCCAAGTTACGTTTTAACATTTAGTATAGATTTCTCAGAGATGAGATATTTTCCCGCAGTAAAGAGTATCCTATATGTTGACCCGGATGACCCGGATAACTAGCTATCATCATAGATATTAAGTTTTGCTAAAATCTGTCCAGTGATTTTCTCGTGATGCGTTCCCAGACAGACAGACAAAAATTTTAAAAGCTGTAGATTCGGCTTATGTATCGATCGATAATAATGACTATTTCAATAAGATTTTCCAAAAAATATTTAATGTACAGATTCTGCTCAGAATTTTATTATATACGTAGATTTATTCATGCAGAAAAAAACACAAACAGCACAATAAAAACCAAGAATGATTTTACTGTACACTGCGAATTCATACGCGGTAGTGACTTATACATATGCATGAATATAGCTATTAAAAACAGGTAATAATATAACGTTTAAAGTTAGGTTTCTAGAGAGCGCGGCGTTGAGAATTTTTATAATTAACTTGAAAATTTTGTTTTATTTCAATTGGCTTAGAAATTTAAATTTCAAAGATATTATCACCTACATATAAAGAAACAAGTTTAAACTTTTTATAATTTTTGATGGTCCCATAGCTGGGGGTGGGCCTGCAATACGAGGGGGATCAGGTCATAGTCCACCACGCTAGCCAAGTGCGGGCGGACTTCACATGTCTGTCGAAAACTTGCTAGGTTCTCTCAGACATGCAGGTTTCCTCACGATGTTTTCCTTCACCGTAAGACAAGCGATAATCATGTTAGAAATGATTCGCACATTAAAATGTGAGAGGTGCGTGACCCGGGATTTGAACCCGCTACACTCGGATTCCCAAGCGAGCGCGTTATCAAAGGGCTAACACTGCCTTAAATTAGTTAAATGTTTTAATGAAGCTTCAGGTATTTGACGTCATGCATACGGAAGTAGACAAGTCAAAAAATATTTAAATTTGTGTTTGTTTTTTTTTGTTTCTAATTAATTAAATATGTATGAACAAACTCACGCTTCGTTCCAGCGTTGTTATTACCATTAATATACTTAATTCAAATTAAACAAGATATGTAGCGCTAAAATGTTTTTTTTTTTGTTGAACGTCAGTTTGGAGAAATTGCTTATTTCTCAGAAGAGCTGGCGAAAGAAACTATGAGGAAAAATAGATCTATATATTAATAGACAAAGACAAAACAGTTTCGTATTTTTTTTCTCATCTATTTGACAGTCGACTTCCTTTTTTGTGTCTTTTTTTTTTGGAAACAGTTATTTGTTTTATATATGGTAAATTATATTTATATATAATTTTAGGCAGTGGTAGCCCAGTTAGCGTTCGTTTGGGAAACCGAGTGAAGCAGGTTCAAATCCCGGGTCTCGCCTCTGATATTTTCATATGCGAATCATTTCCAACATGATTACCACTTCACTTATGATGAAGAAAAACATCGTGAGGAAACCTGCATGTCTGAGAGTACCTACCTAGTAAGTTTTCGAAAGACGTGTAGCCCGCTAACCCGCACTTGGCCAGCGTGGTAGATAATGGCCTCATTCCCCTCGTATGGAAGGGAGGCCCACCCCCAGCAGTGGGACGTTAAAAAGGGCTGAATACAATATGTTTTCTTTAATTTTCATAATAATAATTGATTGTGGTAGAACACTCGTCTATAATTACGCTTGTATAAATTACAGCATAGATAGGCCTCGGGTCTGAGTAATTTTACTTTATTATCATTAATGTGAGTGAACTCTTATTACTTCATGTAGTAATTAAACTTACAACTAGACTGGGGAAATGGTTTTAATAAATTAATCAAGTTTCAACTGGACACTACTACTTTTTAGGGTTCTGTACCCGAAGGGTAAAACGGGACCCTAATACTAAGACTTTGCTGTGCGTCCGTCCGTCTGTCTGTCTGTCCGTCTGTTACCAGGCTGTATCTCATGAACCGTGATAGTTGACAGTTGAAATTTTCACAGATGATGTATTTCTGTTGCCGCTATAATAAAAAATACTAAAAAAAACAATAAAATAAATATTTAAGGGGGCTCCCATACTACAAACGTAATTTTTTTTCTCGTTTTCGCTCGATATTGATAACGGCAACAGGTAGACGTTTGAAATATTCACAGTATATTTAGTTATATATTCACTTTAAAAATAAATAGTTCAATTATAAAAATAAAAAAAATATTTAAGTGGCGCTCCCACACAACAGACATGATTTTTTTGCCGTTTGTGTAGATAATGGTACGGAACCCTTCGTACGCGAGTCCGACTCACACTTGGCCGGTTTTTACTTCATTACAAAATAATATTGACCTGAATTCTCGAGACATTTAAATACTTGACTTAGTTTAATAGAAAAATATCTAAGTTATTTTTACGTTATGCAATGTAATATTCTTTTAGATCTAACAATTTTCATTTTCCTTGCTTTCCAGCAGAATGAATTTTGGAATTCATATTGTACGAAATATGTACAGACTAAGCAATGTATGAGGCAGTGGTAGTCCAGTGGTAACGCATTTGCTTGGGAAACCGAGTGAAGCAGGTTCAAATCCCGGGCCTAACACCTCTGATATTTTCATGTGTGGATTATTTTCATCATGATTACCACTTGTCTTATCGGTGAAGGAAAACATCGTGAGGAAACCTGCATGTCTGAGAGAACCTAGCAAGTTTTCAAAAGACATGTGAAGTCCGCGTCGCACTTGGCCAGCGTGGTGGACTATGGCCTGATTCTCCTCGTACCGAAGGGAGGACCGTGCCCAGCAGTGGGGCGTTAAAAAGGCCTGAATACATACATACATACATACAAGCAATGTATAATATCAAGTTAAAACAAACCTATGACATTTTTTCTGTGACTTATTAGAATAGTTATCTGTAGACTAGGTACCTACTTTTAACTACTAGATTTACGCGAATGTTTGACATTTTAAATAAATTCTATCTTTTTAGGTTTTAGGCCTAAAACCAGTCTCTCCCGTGACCATGATTGCTGTAAAGCATTCGAAACATCGGGAACCAAAAATCTAAATTCTGCCACGAAAATATCTGAAAAGATAGTTTTATTTAAAAAGTTTTCGGTAAATTATTTTAGTATGTTACGCTTTCTTAATTTCTTCTAAAAATTTAGGATTCATCATATCGATTTACGTCTTTATTTATTTTTGGCACAAAAATCGATTTTTTATTAATCTCTATCCCCAATCATACACGTTTATATTGACAACACGTTTGGCTCAGTTTGTAGTGACCCTACTTGCTGTACCAGCGGTCGCGGGTTCGAGTCCCGCTGGGGGCATTCATTTATGTGATGAGCACGAATGTTTGTACTCCAGTCATGGGTGCTTATAATTATAATATATATGTATTTAAAGTTATATATGTATAGTGTATCAACTATCTGGTATCGATAACACAAGCCTCGTAGCTTACTATGGAACTAGTTGGTGATGTGTGTTAATGAAAAAAAAAAAGATCTTGTGAAGATCGATTTCACTTTCCAGATAATAAATAGTTTGATAATATGGTTATCATTAGAATGCAAGGTACATGTGTCGTATCAAATTACATCCTTATCGGTTTTTACGATAGGAACATTACTTTATCGTTTTAATATTTAAAATTGCATTTTAATTGCAATTTGATTTGGTCCAATTAAGAAATGAAGATAACACATAATTACATGTGAGGGAAATATGATATGCTAGCGACTCACCCTCGCTTCGCTTCGGGTTCGTCCCTAGACAAAAACATATCTATCCCACGGGACCTCTACATTTTTCCGGGATGATATAGAGCCTATAGCCTTCCTCAGTTAACGGGCTTTCTAACGCAAAAAGAATTTTCCAAATCGTATTAGTAGTTCCTGAGATTAGCGCGTTCAACCAAACAAACAAACTCTTCAGCTTTATAATATTAGTATAGATATGTACTGTATGGGTTATAATACCGCTTATTTCGGCAATACTTTTCATTAGTAGTTCTTACTTTGTAAGAAAGCTGTCCAAGAACAATAAAAGAACTTTTTAACGCGAGCAAAGCCGCGTTATTGGCTAGTTTTACATATAACATCATACTCAAAACCATTTGCGACTAGCCATCATGTCAAAAAGTAGTCCGCGTTCACGCAACGTCAGTAGCCAACAGACCGTGGCAATTGAAGACGGCGAGCTATGCGCTAGGTGGCGTGAGGACGTCTTCAAGGTCGAATTTTGATTAACTAATAATAATAAATAATAATAATTCTACCCTTATTGACGTCCCACTGAAGGCAGTGGTAGCCCAGTGGTAATGAATTCGCTTGGGAAACGCAGTGAAGCGGGTTCAAATCTCGGGTCTCGCACCTCTGATATTTTCATGTGTGAATCATTTCTAACATAATTACCAGTTGTCTTACGGTGAAGGAAAACTTCGTGAGGAAACCTGCATGTCTGAGAGTATGAATACTATTAACGTCCCACTATGGATCTGCCTTGATAACCAAGGAAATCACAGTTCATAGCCCGTAATCCACCACGCCGGCCAAGTACGAGTTGACGGTCTTCACATGTCTTTAGAAAACTTGCTAGATTCTTTCAGACATGCAGGTTTCCTCACGATATTTTCCTCCATCGTAAGACAAGTGGTAATCATGTTGGAAATGATTCGCACATGGAAATTTTAGAGGCGCGAGACAAATTGCGGAAATCGCTTGGATTTAAGCACAGGTACCGGTACTTCACCAATGTTAGGGAGAATGGAGAAGATATGAGATTGGTCGAGTATTATAAATGTGAAGGTGTGTATTAATTTAGTAGTTGACGAGTTTGTATCCCGAAATATAAATCACTCTTGGGATTGCTGTATTGCAAATAGTGATTTACAATACAATAATCCCACGAGTCCCCAAAGTGAATTTGCGTAGTGACGCATGCTAGTAAATTATAAGTAAAAATTGGATTTATCAACGTCTACAGAATTCATACAATATAAAGAACAATTTGGCCCTTTTAAATAAATTATTATGCCGTGTCTTTTAAATATAAAATAAAAAAAAGAATATTTATTAATTTACTAGCGGCAAACAAAAACAAATCTATCCCACGGGAACCGTTCATTTTTCAGGGATAAAAAGTAGCCTATTTGTTATTCTGATGTATGAACTATATTATTGTAAAGTTTCATTAAAATCCAATCAGTAGTTATTGTGTAGGTACTAAGCTGTATAAGTTACTTTAGGTTTTTAACTAATGTTGACCAGGGATATAAGGTACCACCATACAAAATTTCATTTAAATCGGTCCAACGGTTTCGGAGTTTAGCCCGTACAAACAGACAAACAGACAGAGAAACAAAAAAAAATTAAAAAATCTGGATTTGTTCTATTTCTCTTCTTACATCCCCCTGACTCGGTTTTTAGCTTTTTTTCTATGTACAGACATTCAACCTCTACAGTTTTATTATATGTATAGATTTATTTATGAACCAAAAAAACATATAAAATAGAAAACAGATACCATGTGTACAAAGGATGACTTATCTCTTTGAGAGATTTCTACCAGAAATCCTCAAGCGTGAGAAAAAATTATAATAATAAGGTGCGGTGTAGGTACAAACTACAAACATCAGTTATAATATAAATATTCATATTTTACTCGTTTTAAAACTTTTTATTATCAAGTATTTGTTTGAACTCGCCCTCGCTCGGGCCCTTACCGTTTGACGCGCATACCTAACCCTCTCGAATTTTCCACTCCAGATACTTTATTGTTTTTAAATTTTTCCATCCAGTTGACATATTTTAGTATTTTTTTTTTTGGTGAAAGGGACAATTATTTTTAATGTTTTTTGTAATTTTGTCCATTTTTAAGTTTAGTAGGATTTTTTTAGTAGGTAGTTTATTTGGATTCAGTTTCGGAAAGCTAAGCGTACGACTACGCTGTCCATCCTTCTGTCTGTCTGTTCTATTATTAGTGGATTGCATTGTTTGATACGTATTGACAAGACTATTGTAATTATCATAGTATATTTTAAATAAACTTATCACACAAAAATTCAAAAATGGTAGCAAAAGTACTTTACAATATTTGTTTATGAAATAATTTTATAAAATTGTGGTTAAGCACTGTCTGTGACAAGTATATAATGCCTTTAAGACGTCTAAAACCTTACTCTCTACGTAAGAAGTACGACGTAGAAACGTCGGGAATGAAAGATCAAAATAAATCCACGGAAAAATCCGAAAAGATAGTTTTATTTGAAATATCAAATATTCGCGTAAATCTAAGAAAGTATTATATAATAGTATACTAGCGACGACATAAACAAGGGTTCGGTTGGCACCATGAAGTCTCATAATGATAGAAAAAACTTGCTCTATGTAATTCAAACAAATACCACGTATCAGTGTACATATATTTATTGTTTGTTTCACAATAAATATAAATATGTTGGGACATTAACACAAATCACCATCTAAGTAGTTCCATGGTAAGCTTCGAGGCCTGTGTTATGGATACCAGATAGTTGATACACTACACATATATAACTTTAAATACATACATATTATAAATATAAACACCCATGACTGGAGTACAAACAATTGTATTCACCATACAAATGAATGCCCTCAGCGGGACTCGAACCCGCGACCGCTGGCACAGCAAGTAGGATCACTACAAACTGAGCCAAACGTGTCGTCAAAATACTTCATAATAGCAGATAGTCACACAACTATTGCCAATGCGAAAGTTTGTTTGTATGTATGCTTGTTTGTTTGTTTGTTACGCCGAAGCGGCTGGACAAATAGACTTTAATCTGGAGTAACACAAAAGCTAACAAAATATGGTATAATTTAAGCAAGCGAGTGAAGTGAGGAGAAGTCGCTAGTTTTTTATATATATATGCAAGACCTTATGACACTCGACAGGACGGAAGACGTACGCAACGTAATTGTATAATTTCATATTGTAATTGCATGAAGTAACAGCCAGCAAAAAGCGCCGCGTAACACTTAATAACTGTTACGATAATAATTATCATGGGCGTTAAGTGAAGTTGGTTCGCGTTGCATACCTTCGATTCTTTTGAAGCTACCGCTTTATGACCATATATGGTAGATGAATCATTAGTCAGTTTTAAGATATCCGCGTGTGAAATACTAGTAGTGGCTAATTGTGAAATTTGGCACAGTGATAGATTATAGTCTGGAATAGCACATACGCTTTCTTTATCCCGGAAAAATGTACGGTTCCCGTGGGATAGATTTGTTTTTGTGTTTCACTAGGGACAAACCCGAACGAAGGGAGGGTGAGCCGCTAGTAAGTGAGACTACATCTGCGCTGTAGATGTAGTCTTGGGTTAGGTGAACATTTTATGGGGTTATTTTCTGCCAAGAAATGATCTGTGGCATACAGTAAAACACTAGATCATGGCGAATTCTCTTACAGACCTATGAGAGTGATGGAGTAGAGAGTGCATTTGCACGCTGGAGACGCACTATAATGTTATTCTTAGTTAATTAAGTTGATGAAAACTGAAGGGCAGGTTTACTACACTAATATTATAAAGAAGTAATTAGAAAGTGTACATAATATGTAGATATACGAGGTGATCTTCAAAAGTACTCAAATTTAAAAAAAAAAAATATCAAATTTAAAAATTCATTACCCAATATTTTACTATGGTAGATCGTGAGATCCTGGGTTTGAATCCCGAGTTGGACCTCAATCGTCGTTGGGTTTTTGTTACAAAATACTCTTGAACTGTTACATATTATGTTAGTGAGATTGTCATTAAAATTAAAGCGCAGTAAAGACGTCATTATTGCGTTAAAACAAAAGTGCTTTACGTGATGACTTGGGATATTACGAGTATATCTAATTTAATATCCAGCGATCTCGGATACGGCTCTAACGATTTCGCTGAAATTTGGCATGTGGGGGTTTTCGGGGGCGAAAAATCGATCTAGATTAGTCTTATAGCTGGAAAAACGCGTGTTTTCTAGTTTTCATGCAGTTGTCTTTTGCATTATTCTACGCAGAATATGCTAGATAATTTCTTACACTCAGGCATAAGCATCGTGGTCAAGCGACCAAGGTGCAAATTAACAATCAAAGGTGTGTCAAAGCTCAAATCTTGATCGGATACAAAGTTTTACTTTTTTTTTTGTATTTATTTAAGTTTTTAGTTTTTCTTTATCTCAAGAATACGATATAACGAAAAAGAACTCCGAGCGAAGCTCGGTCGCCCAGGTACTACCCATCTAATATGCGATTGATTTAACTTTATAATTTATTTACTGCTATTATATTCTTTTTATTTACAATTAGAGCTAGTTTGATTTTGCATGATTATCAAGATTAAGATCGGTTTACACATGTTTTATTTTGGCATATAGTTACACTATAATTTGATACTATTAAGTCATCATATGTTTGTCTTTTTTTGATTTTTACTACAATTATTTAGTAGTTACGTACGGTTTTAACTTCTTTTTGTAAGAGATCGTAAGTTCGACTTCCGTATACAGCATTACTAGCGCCTCACCCTCGCTTCGCTCGGGTTCGTCCCTAGCTACGTTTTAACGGTTAGTATTAAATACAAATCTTTGAATTTCTCCCCTTTTCTGTACTATAATATGCATATATTATACATATAAACCTTCCTCTTGAATCACTCCATTTATTAAAAAAACCGCATCAAAATCCGTTGCGTAGGTTTAAAGATCTAAGCATATAATAGGGACAGACAGACAGCGGGAAGCGACTTTGTTTTATACTATGTAATGATATTGGTGATGTATATTTTTTGAAGTAGTGGTCTGTGGTAGGCCATTAGTAAGGGTTGTTTCGAGAAATTAGACGGATAAGTTTGGAAGACTTTGGTCTCGCATATCTTGGATGTTTATTAGCGAATATTATCTTTAACATGAGTATTATTATTTCATACGATGAAGGAAAACATCGTGGAGAAACCCATGCCCAGCAGTGGGACTCTTAAGGCTAAATTATTATTATTGTTTAATTTATTCTAAACTTAATATAGTTAATTAGCTAGTGTTATTCTGCCGTCATAATAAAGAAGGTCTCAATTAACTATGTGGTCAAAAATGACTTAAATGCAGATTCGGAATCAGCAAAAAAAAATGCTACTCGATAGTCTTACTCATAAAGCTCTAAGTCTTATGAATCCGGAGATACCATAACCATTTTCATCGTAACTACGTCAAAACTAGTAGTAATTTTGACGTAGTGGTACGACAAAACTTCAAATATCTCGAAATCAACTTTGACGAAGTTGCGGCCTTCTTTCTTATGACGGCAGTATTACAGAGTTCTCCAAAAAATGTTTTTTCCTAATACATGTATTCACTACAAACTATCAATTACTAGCGTCTCACCCTCGCTTCGCTCGGGTTCGTCGCTTTACATATATATTTAAAATAGTTTTTTGTCAGCGTTAGCCATATAAATTTTAATATATTTTTTTGAATTTTTCTGATGTAATACTTAACCATAGACAAAATTACGTTTAGCTGTTATTTGCGTTTTGTTATTCCATGTCAGATGCGTTTTTGTTATACCACGTTTTATAGTGACTTGTATTCTCTTTGACGTTTTATGTCACGTCACACGGGAACGCGGTCGAACGGGATAAAAAGTATCCTATGTCCGTCTCCCGGTTCTAAGCTACCTCCCCACCAATTGTCAGCCAAATCGGTTCAGCCGTTTTTGAGTTATAAATAGTGTAACTAATATGACTTTCTTTTATATATATATATATATATATATATATAACTCTTGCCTCCTAAACACATGTACATATGTGATACACAATTTTGCATACATTTCGAAACGATCTACCATTCTATACAAATAAGATGAAACGGCCTTCGCATATGTTTTTGGCTTTTGTTGTTCTGTCAAACACATTACTTATACGGCGTGCGTAGGAAATCTTTTGTGTAAAGGAAATGTGACTCTAAAGTTATACATTTAGAGGTCATTTTGTAGAAAAATATAAGTAGGTCTAAGGTTGAGTGCAAATATTATTGGAATCGAGGTTTTTGAACAATTCTTTTTGGTAGATTAATGGTTGTTTATAGTATATTATATTGTTACAGTAATTGTTTATTTTTATTTGTTTTAAATATATAGAGGCAATGGTAGCCGCGTGGTGACGCGCTCGCTTGGGAAACCGAGTGATGCTGGTTCAAATTCCGTTTCTCGCACCTCTGATATTTTCATGTGCGAATCATTTCTAACATGATTACCACTTGTCTTACGGTGATGGAAAACATCGTGAGGGAACCTGCATGTCTGAGAGAACCTAGCAAATTTCGAAAGACATGTGAAGTCCGCCAACCCGCACTTGCCAGCGTGGTGGACTATGACCTGATCCTCCTCGTATTGGGAGGCCCGTGCCCAGCAGTGGGACGTTAAAAAGCATTGAATACTACATATATAAAGATTTGTTTATAGCTTTACGTTGTAGTGATGGTAGACGTCTTACTCTTACTACTATATAAATGCGAAAGTTGGGTGGATGGATGTTTGTTACTCAATCACGCCAGAACGGCTGGACGGATCCTGATAAAATTTGGCACAGTAATAGATTATAGTCTGGAATAGTACGTACGCACTTTTTATCCCGGAAAAATGTACGGTTCCCGTGGGATAGATTTGTTTTTGTATTTCACTACGGACAAACCCGAATGAAGGGAGGCTGAGCCGCTAGTAGATATATAAGTACTAGCAACTCACCCTCGCTTCGCTCGGGTTCGTCCCTAGTTAGGTTTTAACGGTTAGCTCAGAGATAAGATATTTTCCCGCAGTAAAAACTATCCTATATGTTGACCCGGATAAACAGCTATCATCATACCAAATTTTATCAAAATCTGTCCAGTGGTTTTCCCGTGATGCGGTAACAGACAGACAGACAGACAAAAATTGTAAAAACTATAGATTTGGCTTCTGTATCGATAATAAAGTCTATTTCAATAAGATTTTCCAAAAAATATTTAATGTACAGATTCGGCTCAGTTACAATTTTATTATATGTATAGATTTATCTTGGTTAATTGTGAACCAATTTTGTTTTATATTTTTTTAATAAAAGAGTTTAGTCGATATAACGTTTTGTTAAAAAGTAATATTATTCAAATATGTATAAATAAATATTTTTAAACGTTTTTTACTCAGGCGACACCAACTTACATATTTACATATATTTTTTTTAATTTGCCAATTTCGAGTATCGAACCTATAGTCTACTGTTTTATCTTTTAGTAACTAATAATCGATTTTTAATTTAAATATTTATTATCAGCTTTACAACACAGTAAGTGCACGCGTGAATAATATTTCGTAACTTTCAACATTAATATATTCATTGAAGAGCGTTTACTCGAACTGATTGCTAAGTTGGTAAAAGATCTATACCTACTTAATTGTATAAGTGATTACGTAACGCCAATGTGAAGATGTAATCGTATTGGGATATGACTAGTTATTCGCTACGGGTTTGTTTATCTTTTGCTATGCTACATGCAGTACGTAGATATATGAATGTACTAGCGACTTACCCACGCTTCGCTCGGGTGCGTCCCTAGGTACGTTTCTATTTTTTTTTAAGCGGAATCCTAATTCTTTTTCTAATAGTAGCCTAAGTTACTGCTTATAATATCAGCTATCTGTCAGTGAAAGTCCCGTTAAAATCAGTCCAGCCGTTTTGGAGATTAGCTGGAACAAACAGACAGACAGACAAAAATTTTAAAATTTGTTTTTTTTCTTATAAGCACCGTATATAATTTCACATGCATTTAGTAAAACGCTGTTATTTTGACATTACAAACAGACGCTTCAATATTGTTTATCTGTATAGATGTAGAAGTGAAGAGACCAAAGAGGGTATGGAGGGACTGTGTAGAAGAGGATATGTGTGTAATATTTGTGTGTGCTAAGGTGACGGTTGATTGAGGAAAACCGACCTTACGTAGCGCGGTATAAGAACGAGGAGAAGGAGAAGGTACGTTAATATCCCATCCCAATAAATTATTGGGATGAAAAGTACCTACCTCATTTTTTTTTAAATAAAAATTGTCTTAATGCCATTATTTCAAAGACAAACATATCTTATCTTATTTTTTTTATTATATAAAAGGCAAAAGTGATTGACTGATGTATCAACGCACAGGCCAAACCCTTAAGGCTAGAAATTTAAAATTTTGCACACGTATTCCTCTTATGACGTAGGCGTCCACTAAGGAAGGATTTTTCAAAATTCATCCCCCAAGGGGGTGAAATAGGGGATAAAAGTTTGTATGAAACTTTTTATTCCTTGGACATATTTGCATGAAATTTCGTATTTTTCGTAGTTTGATCGCGAGCGAAGTCGCGCGTTCTGGTAGTTTATAATATAGATCTCGAAATAGTTTCGCATGTTAATAATTTTATACAATTCTCAACCAAAAGCAGCATTTTTAACGCATATATTTAAATTGTATAATTTTTTTTTCATATAAATGTCCGGCAGTGTGTATAAGACATACATACATATTATGTTATGTACGAACGATATATCATTTTTTTTTAAATTGCACCTTTTTAAATGTCGTACTTAAAGTGATTATTTTTAAGTAATGATAATAATCATTTTACTCTCAAGGGTAGAAATTTTCTCTTTATGGGACTGTCCTTTCACAGTCATAAAAGTTAGTTTGTATTCAGCCCTTTTTAACGTCCCACTGCTGGGCACGGGTCTTCCTTCAATACGAGGGGGATCAGTCTGTTGAGAGTTTACATAGAGGTGCAACAGATGGCGCTACGGTACATCTGAATCACGCTATGGTTTGGTTCAGTGTAAAATCAATTTCTGCTTATTATAAGTTTACATAGAGGCGCAACAGATGGCGTTACGGTACATCTGAATCACGCTATGGTTTGGTTCAGTGTAAAATCATAAAGGCAATTTTAATTTTTTTATTAAACATGAGGCTCAGGAATATCTAGTGTTTTATTTCTACGAGTGGCTCCAGATACTACCATTGGATATCCCTAGGCATTTTTGGGACATGGTCCTTCGAGCCGGATTATATCAGGCAAGAAGTTGATCCAAGTCCAGTCGTGATCAAGGGCGGCGGATTGTCGTTGAGGATCTCGAAGCACCTGGTGACTACGGCTGTTCCCAGGACATCGACAACTGCGGCGTCTACACGGAGGGGCATGGCTACAGAGCAAATATCTACAGCAACTTTGGCCGGATTACTGGGCAAGTGACATAGTGAAGTGAATAAGTGGTATATATGGACATTAAACTGTAAGTACTTTTATATTATAAAAAAAAAACTTAGGAATAAATTCAAATAACTTTTGGACTTAGAAAATTTAAATTAACTTTGAAAATAATAAAGTGCTAGTTAGAACTTAGAATAGTTTGCAAAAAGTGAATCATACGGGGAACCTATGCCCAATTTTACATAGAAATTATTAAGCTAAAAACACTTAGAAAAATTTCATCGATATTGACTTGTATAATTTATCATCATAATGGAACTTATAAAAATTCAAGAAGATATTAGATTGCAGTTACAAAAGGCTAAAGTTAATTTTAAAAAGAGTCCTAAAGAGAGAATTTCTAGATCTTATATTGAAACCAGGATTGAGATTATTAACAATAAATGGAAAGAGTTTACTCAAAATCATTATGAGATTTTAAAAAGTAAAGAAACAGTAGGATCTAGTTATTTTTTAAAAGACATACACAATGAAGTTGAGGAATTCTATTTAGACTTTAAATCGGAGCTTAGTGACCTTTTAGATGGAATTAAAGGTAGTGCAGAAGCGACAAGGAAGTCTTGCACAGAGATAAAGGTCACAAAAACACCTGTAAGATTACCAAAAATAGCAATTCCTACATTCTCGGGCAGATACACAGAATGGATAACGTTTAGAGATTTGTTTGTGTCTTTGATTCATAATAATGGTGATATAGATAACGTTCAGAAATTACATTATCTTAAGGGGCATTTAACTGGAGAAGCAGAGCAGTTGTTGCGACACATAGCTATAACTAATGATAATTATGAACAGTGTTGGAATATATTGGAGCAACGTTATAATAATAAACAATTTTTGGTTAATAATATTTTCAGCCGGTTTTTCGCACAACGTAATCTCACGACAGAATCTGCCACGAGCCTTAAACAATTACTGGATAACACTACAGACATGATGCAAGGATTGCAAAATTTGGGTGTCGACACCACGTCTTGGGATGCAATAATTATTTATATTGTGTCACAAAAATTAGATGCGGAGACAAGAAAACAGTGGGAAGCTAAAGTTAGCGAAATAACATTTAATTGTAATGTATTACCAGACTTTAAACAGTTTCAAAATTTTTTGAAAAATAGATTTCATTCATTAGAATTCTTAGATACAAAGCCTATTTCTAATTTTAAGCATAATCAAACTTCAAAATGTCATGTTAATAATAGTCAATATATATCACAAAGTAATTGTTCTTATTGCCAAGGTAACCATAGAATAAGTTCATGCAATAATTTTGTAAAATTAGATAATAACGCAAAACGTTTGTTTATACAAAATAATAAGTTATGTTTTAATTGTTTAGGAAACGGTCACAGTGTAAAATTTTGTAAAAGTACAACTTCTTGTCACATCTGTAAAAGACGACATCACTCATTACTTCATTCCAGTAGTAGTAACATGGAGCCTTTAGCATCACCTCAGGTATTAGAAGACAAACCGGAGAAGGGTAGTTTACATATTTCAAAGGGTGGGGAGCAAATCTCTTTGTTACCAACAGCAATTGTTTATGTTAAGTCCAAGAATGGAACTATCCCGCTGCGTGCGTTAATTGACCAGGGATCACACATTTCATTCATAACGCAAGCTGCGGTTCAGTTACTGGGAATCAAACGTCAAGCAGTCAAGGGTCACTTTGCAGGATTGGGCGGTGAAATTAACGTGGTTTCAAATTCCAAAACAGATCTTGTTTTGCATTCACTGTACAATCCAGACTGCACCGTCCAAGTAACAGCCTTTGTTTTAGAGAAAATAACGGGATTCCTACCTCCTCAACGGGTTTCAGTGGCATCATGGCCAATTCTAAAAGATATCAAGTTAGCCGATCCGAATTTCCATTCACCTAACAAAATTGATTTGTTGTTGGGATCAGATGTTTATGGCAATATATTAATGGAGGGTATCCGCAAATGTTCAGCAGGGTCGTTGCTAGCTCAAGCCACTATTTTTGGTTGGATTTTAACTGGAACAAATCAATCACAAGCACATTCTGTAAATATAGTTAGCATGCATGTTCAATCAGATGATTTTTTGAAATCATTTTGGGAAATGGAGAACGAGCCAAAGTTAAATCAGAAGATAATGTCAGAAGAGGAAAAGCGTTGTGAAGAAATTTATTCTGCAACTACTACACGTGATGAAAGTGGACGTTATATAGTGAAGTTACCGTTCCGGGACGAGAATCCGACTTGTCAAGGTCAGACACGGGAAGTAGCCTTAAGAAGATTTTTGAAACTAGAACAACAATTAGCGAGAAATGAAAATTTAAAAAAGGAATTTAAACAAACCTTTGATGAGTATGTGGAACTTCAGCATATGCGGCCAATTAATAATGAAGGCAGTAAGATTGGAGTGCACTTACCATACCACGCAGTAATAAGAGAGGACAAGACGACTACGAAAGTGCGCGTTGTTTTTGACGCATCCTGCAAAGGAAAAAACGGAGTATCACTGAATGAAGACCTCATGGTAGGACCGACCTTACAATCCGAGCTCCGTCACGTTATATTACGTTGGAGGACGCATCGAATCTGCCTCTCAGCAGACATTACCAAAATGTACAGGCAGATACGTGTAGGGGACGATGACGCGGATTACCAGCGTATTTTCTGGCTAGACGCTCCTGAAAAGGATCTTATCGAATATAAAATCTTGAGAGTGACTTTTGGCACGTCATCAGCGCCATATCTAGCGGTAAGAACTCTCTTACAGTTAGCTATTGATGAAGGAAGCAAATATCCACTAGTGGTAGACAAAGTAAAAAGGGACTTTTACATGGATGATTTCATGTCAGGATGTGAAAATGTAAAGGAAGCAATGCAAATATTCAATCAGTTAAATGGCTTATTAGAAAAGGGGGGATTTCAACTACAGAAATGGAAAAGCAACGACAAAGCAGTTATGAAAATGATAGAAAGGGAAGGTAAAGGGGAAAGGGTGTTAGAGGAAGGTAAAGGGATTGAGGAACAATTAATAGAAGGTAAAAACAAAATATTGGGACTTACCTGGAACCGAAACCAAGATGAATTTGAGTACGCAGTTAACTTACCAGCCATGTCTGCACCTGTAACAAAAAGAAAGGTAATTTCTGATATATCACGGTTATATGATCCACTAGGATGGATTGCTCCAAGCATAATAAGCGCAAAAATATTCATTCAAAAATTATGGATGTCGGGATTGGGTTGGGATGAAGAATTACCACAAGGTTTGCTTGAAGAATGGATTACGTATCGTAAAAATTTAACACAACTTACCAACTTCCGTTTGCCTCGGTGGATGAAGAGTGAAAGTAATAATCGTCTTGTAGAAATCCATGGATTTTGTGATGCATCCAATGTGGCTTATGGTGCTGTAGTGTACTTACGCGTCGTTACTTGTGAAGGTAGAATTGAAGTTAGTTTAATATCAGCTAAAACCAGAGTGGCCCCAATTAAACAAGTGTCTATCCCGAGACTGGAGTTGTGTGGAGCTGTACTTTTAGCAAAACTCCTCGTGGAAGTGGGCACAGTACTAGATGTTCCTAAGAAGCACTGGCATGCATGGACTGATTCGGAGGTGGTATTAGCGTGGTTGAGCAGTCATCCTAGCAAGTGGAAACCTTTCATTGGTAATAGAGTAGCAACAATTATAACGCTGTTAGAGCGAAATCAGTGGTCATATGTTAAATCAGAAACAAATCCAGCCGACGCTGCTTCTCGTGGAGTAAAACCATCAGATATTCATACTCACCAGTTATGGGCAAATGGGCCAAATTGGTTGAAGCATCAAGACGTTCCATATGTAAATCCGAAGAATTTAACTACACACCTAGAAGAAAGAAAGAAGTTCGTTAACATTGCAATAGAAGAACATGAAAATATCACAAACAAATTTTCATCATTAAGCAGGTTGCTACGGGTAGTAGCGTACTGCAGAAGATTCTTGAAAAAAGAAAGGGATAAAGTACCCAAGCATTTTTACCTTCTAAAAATAGAAATACAAGAAGCATTAGATTGTATCATTAAACAATGCCAAATTGAATATTTTAAACAAGAAATGCAAGACATAAGTAATGGTAAAAATATAAAAGCTAAATCGAAACTCACATCTTTGAGTCCTTATATAGATAATGTCGGAATACTTCGTGTTGGTGGGCGGTTGCAATCGGCTCAGGTCGAAGGGGATAGAAAACATCCGATCCTAATTCCCCATGATGCCCACTTAGCGAAACTTATAGTAGGAGATGCCCATGTAAAAACTTTGCACGGGGGTCCCCTATTAATGTTGAACTATATACGTTCTAGATATTGGATAATAAGAGCTAAAAATATAGTAAAATTTCACTATAGAAATTGTGTAAAATGTACTCGTTATCGCACTCAAATTAAAAATCAATTAATGGGCCAGTTACCAGCGGAGAGAATTTCCCCATCTAGACCATTTTCATTTAGTGGCGTAGACTACGCGGGGCCCATAAACATCAGAGTCTCAAAGGGACGTGGCAACAAATCCTACAAGGGCTACATTTGTCTTTTCGTATGCATGTCAACCAGAGCAATACATTTAGAAGCGGTCAGTGATTTAACAACTCAGGGATTTCTGTCTGCATATAAAAGATTTGTAGCAAGGCGAGGTCATTGTAGCAATTTGTATAGCGACAATGGCTGTAACTTTGTGGGAGCAGCACGAGAGTTAAAGGTTTTATTGCACGATGAAAGGTCTAATTTACGAGCGGAAATTTCAGATTGGTTAGCCACAAACGGAACTCAATGGCATTTCATCCCACCTCATGCACCGAATTTTGGAGGCTTATGGGAGGCGGGGGTAAAATCAACCAAGTACCATTTGACAAGAGTCATCGGCAATTCCACGCTAACGTTTGAAGAGATCTCAACGATATTGTCTCAAATTGAAGCTTGTCTCAATTCGAGACCAATATCGTACATGGAAGAACAGGATGATATTTTGCCTTTGACTCCAGGACATTTTTTAGTGGGAGAACCTTTAGTTTTACCTCCCGACCGTAACTATGAACAGACTACACTTAGTTCTCTAAGAAGATGGCAATTGTGTCAACGTATGTTACAACATTTTTGGAGGCGGTGGTCACAAGAATACCTGTCAGGGTTGATGCAGAGGCGCAAATGGAATCGTTTAATACCGGAACCAGTGATTGGTGATGTTGTCTTGGTTAGGGAGCCTGATTTACCACCCGCCAGGTGGTTAATGGGCAAGATTGTTAAGAAGCATCCGGGCGTGGACAATGTGACTAGGGTAGTAACGTTACGCTATAAAAATTCGTACATAAAGAGACCTCTGTCAAAGATTGTAATATTACCTATAAGTAAGAATTAATGTAGTAGGTTAATGTATGTACCTAAGTTTACTGATTTTGTTTCATTGATTGGGTCAAATAATGTAAGTTTGTTGCTATCGGCAATTTATAGTAAGGACTGTTGTCCTTAGTGGGCGGGTATGTTGAGAGTTTACATAGAGGTGCAACAGATGGCGCTACGGTACATCTGAATCACGCTATGGTTTGGTTCAGTGTAAAATCAATTTCTGCTTATTATAAGTTTACATAGAGGCGCAACAGATGGCGTTACGGTACATCTGAATCACGCTATGGTTTGGTTCAGTGTAAAATCATAAAGGCAATTTTAATTTTTTTATTAAACATGAGGCTCAGGAATATCTAGTGTTTTATTTCTACGAGTGGCTCCAGATACTACCATTGGATATCCCTAGGCATTTTTGGGACACAGTCCATAGTCCACCTCTCTGGCCAAGTGCGGATCGGCGGACTTCACATGTCTGCCGAAAACTTGCTAGGTTTTGCTCAGATATGCAGGTGAGGAATGACGATGTTTTCCTTCACCGTAAGGCAAGTGGTAAACATGTTAAAAATGATTCGCACATGAAAATATCAGAGATGCGAGACCCGGGATTTGAACCCGCTTCATTCGGTTTCCCAAGTGAGCGCGTTAACACTGGGCTACCACTGTCTTCAGTTAAAAAATTCAGCTAGCAAAAGTAAATATACCGCATAATATGCACAAAAAAATACAAACTTCTCGTCTCTGAAGTCGGTCAAAACTAACCGCTACGTTAAAACGTAGTTATTAATTTAAACCCCTCGAGTTCTAGATTATGTACCGGTAACCCGCCAGGGACGGGCGTTTGCGTCGTAAGTCCTCTTACTATTGTACAATGTTTGTTTTGTTTCTTTAATTGACTAGTGTTTACTTGCGACGTTGCTCGCAGTAATTTTTTTATTTATCTTTTTTGTTGTATGACCTTTTTTTAAATATTTTGGTTATACATACTTTCCAAGCAAGATTTTGGCATATCTGCTACATCGTTTTTGTGTTTGTTCACTTTTTTCTTCTAAAGGACTCATTTTTAGTCAGTTTTCACTTTTATTAGTTACCTACTTTTAAAAAGTTTTTTGTATGTTAGATATATTTATATAATGTTAAGAAAAGTTGATATTTTGGCATCAAGTTATCAAATCTGAGTGAAGCGAGTGTCACTAGTTATTTAACGTTTGCGTACTTATGTATTATAGTACCTGGGTCATTGAACTTCGCTCGGTATTTTTCGTAACAGATATAAAAATTGCATTTTTTTTAAAAAAGACACCTACGTAGACTAACTTAAAAAGAAAAATCTTATTTAAATACAAAATTTGATCTTAATCGTTAGACCGTTTTCAGATGCACGAAATATATATATATATATATATATATATATAGCATAATTATATACAAGAATTGCTCATTTAATGTTAGAAGATATACACAAATTGTATAACATTTATAATATCATCCTTGGCCTAATGTCTTTGTTTGCGTTGGATCATGTGTGCGGAACAAATTTTGACATGCTTTCAAGTATTGACGATACTTGAAAGGAGTACGCTCTGTGGACATTTTAGTTTAGTATACGCATGTCAAAATCTCGATCTCGTAATATCAAAATTGCTACCAATTATTTTATGAAATGGTAATTTTGATGTTACGAAATTAAAAATATATATATACATACAGACTAGCGACTCACGTTCCTAGCTTGCTTCCCAATACAAACTTTCATCCCCATTTTCACCCCCTTAAGGGATGATTTGCGGGATAAAAAGTATCCTATGTCCTTCCCAGGGTTTCAAACTATCTTCTTACCAAATTTCATCTAAATCGGTTCAGTATATCCAGAGATTATCCCGTACAACGTCACAAACTCACAAACTTTACCTCTTTATAATATTAGTATAGACTAGTATAGAATCTTCTCCATTTTTGAAGTCGGTTAAAACTTCGTTAAAAAATCGGTTAATTTCAATTCGGTCAAGTACAAACTTGGGTCTCTAACCCTGAGGTTTTTATATGCGTTTTTTTTTTCAGGGTGTATAGTGGGTGGGTGTATATTATATAGTTGCTAATATAGTGAAAAGAATGAAATTGTGATCCTGGATTTCTAAGAGAACCTAATATGTTTTTGAAAGTGATGTCCGCCAACCCGTATTTGGCGTGGTGGGCTATCGTTTCGCGTCGTAGGGAGAATCGTGCCCAACAGTGGGACATTATCTATACTTTATTTTATTTATTTTAATATTATAAAGTTGAAGAGTTTGTTTGTTTGTTTGGTTGAACTACTAATCCGATTTGAAAAATTCTTTTTGCATTGGATAGCCCGTTAACTGAGGAAGGCTATAGGCTATATATCATCCCGGAAAAATGTACGGTTCCCGTGGGATAGATTTATTTTTGTCTAGGGACGAACCCAAATCGAAGCGAGGGTGAGTTCCTAGTGTATTATAATAATACTTTTATTTATCACATCGCTTTAAGAACAAACACACTATTAGCAAAGTTATTAAGTTTAAAAAAAAAACTATTGACATCAATTATAATTCCACCAACCGCAAAAAATGTATAAAAAGGTTTCCATAATAAAAGCTATTCATTGCAAACTCGACTAGTCTGAATGAGCACTAATGATATGCGTTGACCTTGTGAATTGTATCTGGATTGTTGATGTGGACGCAAATGAATGGAAATATGCAGAAAGATATGATTAAATCCCTTTAAAAAGAAAGTTACAGCACGTTTGGCTCAGTTTGTAGTAACCCTACTTCCTGTGCCAGCGGTCGCGGGTTCGAGTCCCGCTGGGGGCATTCGTCTGTGTGGTGAGCGCGAATGCTTGTACTTCAGTCATGGGTGTTTGTATTTATAATATGTATGTATTTAAAGTTATATATGTGTAGTGTATCAACTATCTGGTATCCATAACACAAGCCTCGTAGCTTACCATGGAATTTAATGGTGCTGTGTGTTAATGTCCTAAGATATTTATTTATATATGTACCTATGTATCTGATACAAGCCTTCTAAAATAAGTACGTGTGTATGTATATATTGTAAAGAGGAGATGAGATTTTTTTTTTGTTTTTCTGTATGTTTATACGCTTTAATCTCTGGAACTACCAGTGAGATTTGAAAAGTTATTTTTACATTTTATAGCCTGTATTTGATGTTTCGGAGCCTATTCGATGCAAACAAGCAAGCAAGCAAACAAACAAACATATATAATATAGATAAACATATATACATACATACTATAAATTATGACATAAAATGCATACAAAACATAACAAAAAGCCATTCATTGAACTGAATAAGTACTAACGATGCACCTAATGTGAGCCTTAATTAATTACATAGGGAGAGATAAGCGAGGGTTACAAAGGGCTTTTAAAGGCATATCGGAAGCTAAGGGTCGAATGGGCGGAATAGAGTGCAAACTACCCTTTTATTTAGTTTTTTTTTGTTACATAAGCTTCAAGGGATATCAGCGCTGAGGCCAAATATCTGACTGGTCTGATCCCACTCTCATTGAAAGAAGACATGTGCCCAGCAGTGGGACGTTAAAAAGGGCTGAATACTATAAACTCTAATGAATGTATTGTAGATATTTCGTATTTATTATATTTTGTTTATTCTTACTTAGTATATATTTCTAATTTGACAAAAAAAATTGGATGTTTTAGAACGTTATTGTTTGTGCCATCCACGAAGACGCGCCCCTCTCTTTATTGACAGT
Source organism: Fabriciana adippe (assembly GCA_905404265.1). Taxonomy (NCBI): domain Eukaryota; kingdom Metazoa; phylum Arthropoda; class Insecta; order Lepidoptera; family Nymphalidae; genus Fabriciana; species Fabriciana adippe. The sequence goes on from FR990010.1 coordinate 1,569,577, forward strand.
TGAAATCGCGCGGCTTCATGGATGGCATTATCTATACTTTGTACGCGCCTGCGAAGGTTTGTTTATTGAATTGTATCCCATACTTTGAGATATACCTTTACTTAGAGAGGTGATATGTTTTACACGTATGTATGTATATCTTTTACATCATATCTAGTATTGCGACAGCTTGTTGCTTGTATCAAATAAACCATGTGCAAAATTTTTGTTTAACTTTAAAGTATGGGGTTAAAACGGTTTCATGACTGAAATGAGTCCATGTCGAAGGTTTTACTTGTGGTTATTGAGGAATGAGGTTATTCACATCAGATTAGCAGATTCTTCTTATTAGAAGTAGGTTTAAATCAACTTTCAAGATTTGATTACACAGTTCACTAGTTGTTCTAGTAAAGGTAATAAAAGTGCGCTAAAAATTTATTAATCTTCAAGATATAATACTTAAAACGTTAATTTTTGAAGTAAAACTTCTTTACGCACGCTTGACTCGGGGGGTAAGCTGGTGAATGCGTTACGAAAAAATGTCTGACAAATGATATATAACATTATATTCTTTCCTTAAATGATATTCTATAAATATATGATTGTAATATGCCTAATATGCGTTATTTTTAGTATCTCACCTATGCTAATCATTTAAAACATAAATTGAATTTCATAAAGAGTACCGATAACCTACAGAAGTTTTACTTTTTGCGCGTGTACACATTCATACACGCACTCTTTATTATTTTTTTTAAATAGCCAACTTATTGTATGATTCATTTGATCTATACCTAGTCGCAATAGTTAAAGTGGTCGCGAAACCTGTGGTAGTAATGTATTTTGCTGTGCCAACGGTCGCGGGTTCGAGTCCCGCTAGAGGCATTCATTTGTGTGATGAGCACGAATGTTTGTACTACAGTCATGGCTGTTTATATTTATAACATGTATGTATTTAAAGTTATATATGTGTAGTGTATCAACTATCTGGTATCCATAACACAAGGCTCGTAGCTTACCATGGAACTAGATGGTGCTGTGTGTTAATGTCCCAACAAATTTAAAAATTTATTTATGTATGCAGGTATAGAGAAATCTGTAAAATGTAATAATGTCGAAGGGTACACCACGCTGACATTTTAAAACTCAACCGGCCGTGTGATTGCTTCTAAAATTGCCTGCCATTTGGTTTAAATTTCATGAAAATCTTTTAAATTTTACTTCACCTATAGTTTCTAAGGTAAAAACGTAAAACCTCATATTGATTTTTTAAATTTATTTTTCAATTTACTTAGAATAGTGGTTTTGAAAATACTAAATTATAAGTTATCTGAACTGTTATTCTTTAAGATAGGAACTGATTTGACAAATAATATAGTTTATTTCAAAGATCTAGTTGCGTACTCATCAAGTAAAAGCGGAGCAGCGATGGTCTTTTCTTTCTCGACGACTGTAAGACAAGTGGTAATCATGTTGAAAATGTTTTGCACATAAGAATATCAGAGGTGCGAGACCCGGGATTTGAACCCGCTTCACTCGGTTTCTCAAGCGAGCGCGTCACCACTGGACTACCACTGCCTAATTGATAGACTGAGTTTATATTTGTATATTTTCAAATGAAACTAAACTCAAAACTTACTTCATTCAAACATCACTTACATTATTTACAAAAGCCTGTGAACGACTATGCAGATAAATAAAATTGAAGTGTCTGTTTATAATGTCAAAATAACAGCTTTATACTAAATGCATATGGAATTATATACGGTACTTATAAGAAAAACATAATTTTTAAAATGTTTGTCTGTCTGCTTGTTCCGGCTAATCTCCGAAACGGCTGGACCAATTTTAACGGGACTTTCACTGGCAGATAGCTGATATTATAAGGAGTAACCTAGGCTACTTTTATTTTAAAAAAGGTTTAGGGTTTCGCTCAAAAAAAATAAAACGTACCTAGAGACGAACCCATGGTGGTGGCAAAGCCATGGTGAGTCGCTAGTTTACAAATATAATACCACGTTTTAACAAAGAATCTATAAAACATTGTTCCAACTAACCAGTATATATATACAATAAGTACGCATGATCGATTGTATTTCACTTTTAAAACGACTTTCTCAATTATACCGGTGATGTATGTGCGTTCTAGACAATGGAACGTACGATATCTAACGGTTGCCGTGAGAGCTGGGTGTCGTAAAATATCTTTGTATACGGTATATGAAAGATCTTCGAGATCTTCATCTATCTATAATAATATTATAGAGGTAAAGTTTGTGAGTTTGTTAGGTTGTAGGGGGTACCTAATCTCTGGATCTACTGAATCGATTTAAATGGGTAAGAAGATAGTTTGAGATCCTGGGAAGGACATAGGATAGTTTTTATCCCGAAAATCATGCCTTAAGGAGGTGAAAATGGGGATGAAAATTTGTATTGGGAAGCAAGCTAGGGACATAGTATTACATATATTTGCTTATTATCTACACGCATGTTCAAATTTCTCTATAAAATCCTGTATGTTTCGGTTAAAGTCCCGGAAAAATGATTTGGGTCAGAAGTCAAGTCTGGTTTTATTGTGTTGTGTGTGTTTTTACGAGCCAAAATAATAATAGAGCTACCTACCTTTGAGCTGTTCTAATGATGAAGCTGGAATGTCGTGAACTTTTTAAACTTTAAACAAAATTATCCCATTTTTTAAGCGCTTTATATTCTTTGATTTAATTCAGTTTGAAACTTTATGTTCAGCAGAAGATTATTGCAATTTTTCACTGAACGTCATGTTCAGACTGAATGAGTTCGGAAAGTAAAAACCTCTGTCTAGAGAACTGACGAAAAAACTAAGCGGGGGTTTTTTTTTTTAAATTAAATTTCTAAATTTTCTAGATATTCAGCTTTTTCTGATATCAGTTTGAAAAAAGGAGAGGGACCTTCGATATCAATAGCCATATAAACCTATTCATGTTTGGATTCATTTTGAAAATATTTATTTCCCGACAGCCCTCGAAGAAGGATAATGTATTTCACGTGAATGTACATACGTTATTAACCAAATCGTTTAAGCTAAAGATAGTTTAAAACTCATAGTCGGGTAATAAGCGTAAAATACAGCCTTATAAAAACTAAAATCACTTAATTACTTAGTCCACATGATGTGGCCAGTTTCCATAAGTAGTCTCCACCTAAATGGTAATGTCGCGATATGGAGGTCCGGTGTACATCCGGTGCTTGCGGCCCTTCCGGTTGCCTTGGTCGGCCAACAGTCTTTATTATGAAAAGTTCGCTTTTAAAACGTTATACAATACTAGCGACTCGTCCTGGCGTCGCTCGCGTCCTATATAGGCACTAGGTGCCTAACAGTATATATGTACATGTTATTCCAGCTCTTAGTCTATTTGTGCACTATGATTTTTATTCAAAATAAGGAGTAACTAAAATGTACAAACATACAAACTTATGCATCTATTATATATATATAGTATCCCGATTAAGGTCCTGCCTTATGTGACTAATACTATACTAATCTATATATACATAAAATGTTTTTCCTGACTGACTTATCGATCAACGCACAGCCTAAACCGCTGGTCGTAGAAACGTGAAATTTGCAGGACATATTCCTTATACGATGTAGGCATCCGTTAAGATAGGATTTTTCGAATTTCATCCCCTAAGGGGGTAAAATAGGGAAGAAAAGATTGCATGAAACTCTGTCATTCTTAATGTGAAATACGCAAAAAGTGATATTTAGCTTTAAGATGAAAAATAAGAAATATATTTATTTGATTTATTTCAAAATTCATCTCTTAAAGGGGTTAAAAGGGGCAATAAAGTTTATATGGGCAAAAAATTATTTATAATCAGAATTACTTGAAACTTGGTAAGCTCTTCAATACAATTAAACAAATACATATTATAGCATTTTTCGAAATTCACTCCCATAAGGGGGGTAAAATGGGACATGAAAGTTGCTCCAGCCATTTTGGGAGTCCATAGGGAACGCACACACATCGATTTTTATACATCGCATTGCAACCTAAAACTAGACGATCAAAGCTGGAGACAAAAGCTAGTATAAATTAAAAATTATAAGAATTTACACATTACTAATGACTCCCAAACCATAGCAATTCTAAAATAATTAATAGAAAGTATTTCGACCGCGTTATAATAAAAGCGAAGTTGATTACATACGAGCTTGGTTGTTGGACATTCTTTATTAACCTTCTTGGTATACCCTGAAGCTTGATCTGACTTAAAAAAAGCTATGTCGATCAAATGCGTAGAAAATATAGCCGCATTTCGCAGCTTTGCTCGTGTGTGATGCAGTCTAGATATATTTAATCTCGAATCGACTTATTGAAAGTTGTTTTATGATTTTGCTAATTATTACTATCTATCTATATAAATATTATAAAGAGGCAGAGTTTGTTTGTTTGTTTGTTTGTACGCGCTAATCTCAGGAACTATTAATCCGATTTTCATAATTATTTTTGCATTAGATAGCCGTTTATTAAGAAAGACTATAGGGCTATACATATATCATATAATATATAGTCTATCTATTCAATATTAACTGGTAAAACGTAACTAGGGACGCACCCGAGCGAATTGAGGGTGAGCCGCTAGTTTAATGATATGTGAAAAATACAATATTTTTGGTAGGTACGCATCGATCAAACAAACCGTCAGGCATTTTTTAATATCATTTTTTTATATATATTTACTATAGGACATTGATTCGATTTAATATTTTACCGACTTCCAAATAAGAGGTGGTCAAGTGTGTTTGTTTTCTTGTTACCAATTGTGAATTGAGTAATAAATCTGTATAAAAAATCCAATTTTATGATTTTAAATAATAATTAGGAAATAACAACGTGTTTTAGTTCATCTATAAAAGTTAAATATTAATAGTAATCTATACATGTATATAGAAATATCCTGAGTCGAATCTGTTCATATATATTTTTTGGAAAATCTTATTTAAATAGTAGTTAATCGATATAGAGGCCGAATTTATAGTTTTTTAGAATTTTTGTTTGTCTGTCTGTCTGGGAACACATCACGAGAAAACCACTAGACAGATTTTGATGAAATTTGGTATGATGATAGCTGGTTATTTGGGTCAACATATAGGATACTTTTTACTGCGAGAAAATATCTCATCTTTGATAAATCTATACTAAACGTTAAAACGTAACTAGGGACGAACCCGAGCGGTGCGAGTCGCTAGTTTTATACAAATAGCTATAGCAAATACATCTTAATGAAAATCTCTAACCACTTTAGAAAACAGTGGAGAATAACGTTACTTGATTAGAGTAGTTGAATTATATACTAATAAATATAGTAATAAATGATCGCTTATATTCGAAATTAATGTTGTAAATGTGAGAGTATGTCTGTCTGTTTATTACGTTTTTACAGCTATACTTTATAAGCTAATGATGATTCGAGACCCAGAGATCGCTTGCATTTTCAAGACGGCCGTAAATAATTTTTGAAGTAAAACTTCTTTACGCACGCTTGACTTGGGGGGTAAGCTGGTGAATGCGTTACGAAAAAATGTACGTAGGTTTGTTGCTATGGTAACCGTTGTTATTGTCCAACAAATGATATATAATATTATATTCTTTCCTTAAATGATATCCTATAAATATATGATTGTAATATGCCCAATATGCTTTATTTTTAGTATCTCACCTATCCTAATTGTTTAAAACATAAATTGAATTTCATAAAGAGTACCGATAACCTACAGAAGTCTTTCTTCTTGCGCGTGTACACATTCATACACGCACTCTTTAATTTTTAATTAAAATAATTTCAAATCCGCTTTTAATTAAAATAATTTCAAATTCGCGTTTAATTACATAGTGGTGTTTATTTATTTAGTTTTTATTGGCCTAGTACTCATTACTGTTACTGTAAGTACACATCATCCTACTGCTGGACAAAGGCTCTATGTTTCCAAGTTGTGCGGTCTTCCGCAAGAATAGGCGAATAGGGAATATGCACGATTTTTTTTATACAATAGCTTACATCGTTATATAATTGTAAAAAAAGTATCCAGCTCCAAAAAACTAAAGAAAATAATGCGTACCTCCCCTTTTTTTCTGTCGGTCAAAAAAAATTACGTAATTAATTTCAATACTTATATGTTTTTATTAAGTATTAGTATTATAAATTAAAATCTAGACCAGTTTCCTAACAACCAGTTGCTCTTGCAGTCACTTTCGATATCACTCGCGTAATACGTTTTTTTTTAGATGCCTATCTAAATGGCTTGTTCATATACAGTCATTTTGCAAAAGAAAGTTTATAATAAGCTGTCTATACTATTTACATATGTATAATACGATGAGGTTTTGTGTCTGTATGTTATTTTAAAACTAGCAACTCACCCTCGCTTCGCTCGGGTTCGTTCCTAGGTTGCTTCCCAAAACAAAATTAATTAATTAATTTGGTTTTAATTTTTTTTCATGGGACCCTATTTTTTTCTAAGATAAAAGTAGCCTAAGTTACTCCTTATTACATCAGCTATCTGCCAGTGAAAGTCCCGTCAAAATCGGTTCAGCCATTTCAGAGATTAGCTGGAACAAACAGACAGACAGACAGACAAAATTGTAAAAAAATGTTGTTTTGGTATATGTACCGTGTATACATCCATATGCATTTAGTAAAAAGCGGTTATTTTAATATTACAAACAGACACTCCAAATTTTATTTATCTGTAGGTATAGATCAAGGTATGCATAATACATTTTTTCTGAGACTAGTATTCGCTCTGTAGTTGAAATTCGACCAAAATGATTATTGAAAATTTGAGGAAAACATATGTATATGAATAGACTTTACCTATCTTAGATATAAAAAAAAATATTTCAATTTTTTTTATTGATAATACAAAACTCGTCAATAGCTATTAAAAAAAGTCGGTTGAAAAGACAATCGGTTGACAAACAGAGGAGATAAAGGTTGGAAAAAAGGAAAAACTGTTTTGTCTATGTCTATGTTAACTTAAAAAAGTAGTAGGTTTATAAACTGTTTTTGACCGATTTCATAAAAGAAGGGGTACTGAATTTATATATTTTTTTATGGGATGCTACTACTGTTTTTCACCGATTTCAAGGGTAGTGAAGGGGTAGTGAATTCGTATATTTGTTGTGGGATGTTACAGTTGATGTTTATATTTCTTTATTATGAGCAGGTTATTCCTCATAGATAACATACGATTTTTAAGGTATGTGTCCATTAAAGAAGTTCGCCTAGAATCTAGATATAGGCTTAGGATTTGTATAAAATACTATTAAGTTGCATTTTGCACCATACATGGCAATGAATTATACGTATATTTCTATGATAGTGTTTTAAAGAAAACGCAGTTTCCGCATACGAAGGAAACCAAGCAATCAGAAAGTTGTTTGACATCCATATTACAGTGTGATGCGAACAACTTCCTACACGACCCAAGATCACTCACCGTCTCGAAACGAAGATATTTCCGTATATACATTGAAATTGTGCTCCTATATCCGTATATGTTACTGCGAAACTTTGAACTATGGCCATTCGTGAGATTTCCACTGATATGTATGTATGTAGGTCCTATTTTACGTTTAGTATAGATTTCTCAGAGATGAGATATTTTCGCGCAGTAAAAAGTATCCTACTTATATGTTGATCCGGATAACTATCATCTAGCTATCATCATAGCTAATTTCGTTAAAATTTGTCCAGTGGTTTTCTCGTGATGCGTTGCCAGACAGACAAACATTCTAAAAACTATAGATTCGACCTCTGTATCGATAATAATGACTATTTCAATAAGATTTTCCAAAAAATATTTAATGTATAGATTCGACTCAGTTAAAATTTTATTACATATATGTATAGATTTAGAGACCTGTTCTAGACTTAGTTTAGGTAGTTTTTTTTTATTTTTTTCACAAAGAGCAATATAGAAATAGGCATCCTAGATTTTTTTACGAGCTAAAATTCACTTGCAATGTTAGTTGGTTTTTCGGTTTAGGACAAAATACAAATCATGTAACCTGAACTAGAACCACTTTCTGTTATACTACAGAGTTTTATAAAATGGTTTAGTTCCGATGACAATGAATTTTTTTTATAATTATGACTTGATTCTCCATTTAGGATCAACTCTTCAACGATTGACAGTATAGTCGAGAAATTTTATATACGCATTCAAATATTATTAAAGCTAAATTAAGTGTTGGTGTTACTCGATAATCTAAAAAGGTTTACCTCTAAGTAGCACTCTAAGCTTTTTATTACAGTAGCATAAGAGTACCTACTAGGTAAAGTACAAATAATAATATGTTGGGACATTAACACACAGCACCATCTAGTTCCATGGTAAGCTACGAGGCTTGTGTTATGGATACCAGATAGTTGATACACTACACATATATAACTTTAAATACATACATGTTATAAATATAAACAGCCATGACTGTAGTACAAACATTCGTGCTCATCACACAAATGAATGACACAAATTGAAAACACACAGCGGGACTCAAACCCGCGACCGCTGGCACAGCAAGTAGGGTCACTACAAACGTGCCGTCACTACGATACGTTTGGTTTTTGACGATTTTGTGCGTTGAATATTTTTCGAAAATGATGTTTAAGATGGGATAGGTACATGCGTAATTAAGAGTTCTTCGTGTTTTGTCCGTTTGGCTGTCAGTGTTTGTGTGCACGTTGCGCAATTGCTACTGAACAAATGAATGATGAATCACATTGTAATTATATTTTGTATCGCTACCTTTTGACATCATTTTAGTTGACATATTAACCGATTATGTTCTTTTTATTGAATCTTTAGGATAAATTTGTTATTGGTACTGAATAAGAGATAATATTTATAGTTTTAACTATAGGTGCGTCTAGGTACGCGGATTTCTATCGTTTTTCTTAAATAAAAATAGCCTAAATTACTCCTTATATCGTCAGCTATCTGCCAGTGAAAGTCCCGTCAAAATTAGTCTAGCCGTTTCGGAGATTAGCCGGACAAACAGACAGCCAAAAAAAATTAAAAGTGTTTTTTTTTTATAAAGTTTCATATGTATTTATTGAAAAGCTGTTGTTTTGATATTACAAACAGACACTTACATTTTATTTACCTTAGTTTTAATAAACTAATAAAACACGCTTTTGACCAATTGTAATTTAATTAACACGTCAAAACTACTCAAATGGATCCTGGATCCTGGAATTATACTCGTAGCCATTGAAGAGTTCCACCACCCCCTAGTTCCATCGTCAGAACATCTCGATTATATCAAGTTATTGTATTGTCAAACGGATTTCATTTAGGTATTTACAAATACATTCTTTAATCAATGTAGTTCATCGTAGGTGTGGCACGAGAATCGAATTCGTGACCGCGCGCTCGTGAGGTCGATCGAATTGTAACAATAAATAGAATTGCTTAATAGCCGTGCTTATATGCTGAGCTAGATGCTGAGTTAGGATTCAGTTACGACATTGATTTAGATTTTAGTAATCTAGAAAATTAAAAAATATTTTCTAATATACCTAGTCCTATGTACATATATTATGCTAATGAGATTTCTTAAATTAAACTATATAGGGCTAGGGCTACTATACTTAGTATAAGCTATATTTTATTTTCATTTAAAAAAAAACTTTGTAGGACTTATTGTACGCATGTAAGAAGTTATACTTCTTTGGTGCAACAGAACAAAAATATTTAAAGATTTCATCCCGTATGTCACAACTCTCTGTTTGTAAAAGGAATGCAGCTAACTTTCGTGTCACTTTCAGCTAACTTCATCATGTCGATTTTTGGCTGTCGGTGCGTGCGTGCATCGTAAAAATTTTAATATCATAATTTTTTCCAAACGTGCCAAAAGAAGTGTAACTTTAATATATGCAAATCAAGTCAGAGTAAAATGCGCTAAATAGCCGATTCTTGGGATCGGGCATAGGCTGCCCTTGAACTCCGTTCCGCTTATCACGCGAGCAAAGTTGTGGGCAAAAGGTAGTATATAATTAGCAATGTAATGTTGGTCATTTTAGTTTGTTTGTTTGTTTGTTGAGCCATTTCTGCGGAAAAACGTCAAATACAAAATCGTTTCTCTATTTGTATTGTATGGAATACACTACAAAAATGTCTTTCTACTAATTAAATAAACGAATAAAAGATCGATAAAATGAAGAGATGGAAAGTAAAAAAAAAAATGATTTTATTACAGACGTTTCCATTTTGTATCTTTATAGATCATTGAGAGAGCGAGTTTGATTCTCGTGCAAATCAAGCGTGACGAATGCAACGTTATACGTATGATTGATTTGGCATATATTAATTGAATTGTTTTGTTCTTACGAATACTTTTCTATTTTATTATTAGGTCTATATTTGTAAATATTATGTATAGGTTAATGTGGAAATAGATTACAATACTTCAGTCGAGCGGAAAATTATTTATATGGGCATTAGTAGGCCTAATTCTTGATTATAACAGTCTTATAAAATATGTTTTTAGTGTTCCGTATCTCAATAGGAAAAAGAGAACCATTATAGGCTCACTTCTTTGTACGTGTGTCTGTCTGTCTTATCTGTTTGTTTGTCAAGATCTTTTGTCGCAGGAACGCGTAGAGGTATTATTTTTTTTGTTTGCGATTATAAAGTTATTTTAATGTTTCATACCACGAAACCCTCGGTGTGCGAGTCAGACTTGCACTTGTCAGATTTTTTTTAACTAGCGACTCACCCTCGCTCTGCTCGGGTTCTGTAAAAGGTATCATATACGTTGACCCAGCTATCATCATACTAAATTTCATCAAAATCCCCCCAGTGGTTTTTCCGTGATGCGGTAACAGACAAACAAAGATTTTAAAAAACTATAGATTCGGCCTCTATATCGATAATAATGTCTATTTCATTAAAATATTTAATGTAACAGATTCGGCTTAGTTACTATTTTATTATATGTATAGATAACTATGTCAATTCAATTATTATTGACTAGACAAAAAAAGTGACAACTCTGCTAAAACACACAATACAAATATAATTTATATCATAATATAGCACTTTGAGATAATATTAGCGATCTACTGAATAGGACTTATAAAATTTCAATAGAAAATTGAAAATTTTACCACTGTTTATATTTATGTACATTTCATTTGAAATTATAATGTAGGTAAATAAAAATTTGGGCTAGTGCAGTCGCCCTCACACGCCGACGGTTCCGTAGCACGAAATATTACATTTATGGTACGTTTTAACATAATCTATTACTAATATTATAAAGAGGTAAAGTTTGTGAGTTTGTGACGTTGTAGGGAATAATCTCTGGATCTACTGAACCGATTTAGATGAAATAGAACGTAGGATACTTTTTATCCCGGAAATCATCCTTAAAGAGGGTGAAAATGGGGATGAAAGTTTGTATGGGGAATCAAGCTAGGGACGAACGCGACCGAAGCGAGGGTGAGTTGCTAGTATATAATATGTAAGTTATTACGTTAAAAGTAATCATAAATAATTATTTACCCATCTTCAATATTTTTTGCCTTTTGGATGCGGAATCCTAAATAAGATATTTAGCGATTACATAATTAAGAAGGATATTGCGCCTTGGATTTTATCTAGTTTGCTTTATAAAAGAAGGATTTATAAAAAAAATTAAAGAGTGCGTGTATGAATGTGTACACGCGCAAGAAGTAAAACTTCTGTAGCTTATCGATACTCCTTATGAAATTCAATTTATGTTTTAAATAATTAGGATAGGTGAGATACTAAACATAACGCATATTACAATCATATATTTATAATTCTATAATCATTTAAGGAAAGAATATAATATTACATATCATTTGTCGGACAATAACAACAGTTACCATGGCAACAAACGTACGTACATTTTTTCGTAACGCATTCACCAGCTTACCCCCCAAGTCAAGCGTGCGTAAAGAAATTTTACTTCAAAAACATGGTATTTTTCATATTTTTTTTTATATAATTTTCTTTAATGAGCTAGAATTAAGTTTTTAATTAAAACTACCATTTCCATTTAAAACTAAGCCTTTATAAATTAAATGAAAAGGTTTTGATACGACGAAACACGTCATTGCAAACTGCAGTACTACTGCAGTAGGTATTCTAAATATATTTGAATAAAATAAATATTTGACTACACGTTTGGATCCGTTTGTAGTGAGCCTACTTGCTGTGTCAGCGGTCGCGGGTTAGAGTCCCCGCTGTGGACATTCATTTGTCTTATGAACACGAATGTTTGTACTCCAGTCATGAGTGTTTATATTTATAATATACATATATTTAAAGTTACATATGTGTAGTGTATCAACTATCTGGTATCCATAAAACAAGCCTCGTAGCTTACCATGGAACTAGATGGTGCTGTGTGTTAATGTCCCAACATATTTATTATTTAAAATTTATTTATTTACATGTTATATGTACTCGAGTAGTTTCTTTGTAGGCACAAGAGGTGGCACAGTGGTCGAAATTCGGCTATAATTTTTACTGAAAATAAGAAAAACATATATGAATAGAATTTACGTATCTATATAAAAAACTGTTTTCCATTTTTTTTTATTGATAACACCAAAGCCCGCGAAATAAATTTATCTATACAGATAAATAAAATTGAAGTGTCTGTTTGTAATGTCAAAATAACAGCTTTATACTAAATGCATATGGAATTATGTACGGTACTTATAAGAAAAACACAATTTTTAAAATTTTTGTCTGTCTGTCTGTTTGTTCCGGCTAATCTCCGAAACGGCTGGACTGATTTTGACGGGACTTTTACTGGCAGGTAGTTGATGTTATAAGGACTAACTTAGGCTACTTTTATTTAAGTAAGAGAATTAGGGTTCCGCTCAAAAAAATTTAAATGTACCTAGGGACGAACTCGAGCGAAGCGAGTATTTGTAGATATTTTGTGTGAACACAAAATAAACTCGTTGACCGTTCATAAGTTCTCACATCGTGAAAACCTTTCAAATACTTGACCCGGTGTAATTGTTATAGCCTACACGACTTTGAACGATGAGGTCTTATGTAAATAGGAATACGGTCTATTTTAGCATATAAAACTTGAAAGAGCAAACGTAAGTTGTTTTTGAACGATTTATTGCTTCGAAATATGTGACTTGCAATTGCTCGCGGCTTTGCCTGTGTAGTTAAAAAAATGTTTTTCATTCAATATTTATATACTATATAACGATTTTGAGATGTTTAACACCTTAGTCTCTCCCGTGACCATGTGCGCTGTAAAGCAATCGAAACGTCGGGAACCAAAAATCAAAATAAATCCGCGAAATAATCCGAAAAGAAAGAAGGGAGAGACTAAGGTTTTAAACATATTAAAGGCGTTATATACTTGTTACAGACAGTGCCTACCCACAATCTTCCAAAAAAATCGAAAATGGCACCAGAGTAGGTACCTTACAATATTTGTTGATTTTAATTCTAAACAAGTCTGTAAGAAGTATATAACGCCTTTGAGACGTCTAAAACCTTAGTCTCTCCCGTGACCATGTGCGCTGTAAAGCATTCGAAACGTCGGGGACCAAAAATCTAAATAAATCCGCGAAATAATCCGAAAAGATAGTTTTATTTAAAATGTCAAATATTCGCGTAAATCTAAGAAAGTATTATATGAAACAGATTTCGCTTAAAAATATTAATAAAAAAAGAATAAACAAGTAGTTTTGGTTTAAAGAAAAATATTTTTCTAAGAAACGTAAGACCTGAGGTATTCAACATCAATAATCTAGTATCATAACGATACTCGAGCCATAGAAGGTACGAACACCCTTTACTGACTTTCACCGGAGAAACCCGCTTAATTGAAACGCTTTCTCGATCTATTATTGCCTCCCGGCGTTCCACGAGTGTACGATAGATAACTCTGCGACGACTTATATGTAATCTATCTTCTATAATCTATAAATATAATAAAATTGTAACAAAGCCGAATCAGTACATTAAATATTTTTTGGATAGTCATATTGAAATAGACTTTGTTATCGATACAGAGGCCGAATCTATAGTTTTTAGATTTTTTTGTCTGTCTGTCTGTTACCGCATCACGGGAAAACCACTGGATAGATTTGATGAAATTTGGTATGATGATAGCTGGTTATCCGGGTCAACATATAAGATACTTTTCACTGCGGGAAAATATCTCATCTCTGAGAAATCCATATTAAACGTTAAAACGTAACTGGGGACGAATCCGAGCGGAGCGAGGGTGAATCGCTAGTCTTCTATATTATATAAATAAAATTGAATGTTCGTATGTTTGTCCTCTATGTGTTCCTAAACCATTGAAGCTTAGGGACGGACCCGAGTGAAAATCGCTACTTCAAAATAAAAAAAAATGTTGAAAACATTGGTGTGCTAAAGGTTATTGTACAATTCATAATTTTATAGCAGACTAGAGACGTTTAACGACAAGTTACGTTTTAAGGAGTCTGCCCACTACCCCATCTCATACCATGACCGTGCTAGGAGCGTGTCAGGCAAAAAAATATTCTTTGTATTGAAATGTATGAGACTCTGCCCACTAGACCGTTCCGTCACCGACCGGCACCGTCGCGTGCCGTGCACGGAGCGTCAACAATTGTCGGCGAGAATATTTTGCCGGTGCCGGTACGCTCCGTGCCTGACACGCGACGTTGTTGAACCGGTGAGCATACGGGTTATAAACGCGTATGATGACCGTTATAACCGCGTATGATGACCGTTCTAAGCCCGTTACGTATTGCCGCTTGTCTTGTATAGATGGGCGATAATCGTTGTTAAAGATGGGTTAGTACCGATATTTCTCAGGATTAGGTAATATTAATATATTCGTCTGGTAATATTATAATATTGTAACTAATACTTCAATATTAGTGATATTTATCTAGAAACAACAGGTAATACTAAGACAGGAACCATACGGATATGACACGCGGATCATACGCGGTTGATACGCGTATGATACGCGGTTGATACGCGGTTGATACGCGGATGATACGCGGATGCTACGGTCACTATAACCGTTATGTACGGGCATGATACGCTGTTGATACGGTCTAGTGGGCATAGTAGTCCGTGCCGTGCTCGTTTCCGTGCCTGATACGTTCATAGCACGGTCATGGTATGAGACGGTGTAGTGGGCAGAGACCCTTAACGTTAAGTATAGATTTCTCAGAGGTGTGATATTTTCCCGCAGTAATAACTAAGTATCAAAAAGGCAGCGGTAGCCCAATGTTAACTCGCTCGCTTGGGAAACCGAGTGAAACGGGTTCAAATCCCGGGTCTCACACCTCTAATATTTTCATGTGAGTAAATGTATTATTTAGTTCAAGCGCAAGTCGCTCATCTATTATACATACATATATCTACATTCTATACATAGTACTCGTATAAAACAAAGTTACTGTCTCTGTCTGTTTCTTCGCTTACTTAGACTTGTGAATTGCAGAAAACTCCTCCTAAGCTACTGCACATTACGACAAAATAACTATTTTTCTATTATTTTTATATTATCTACTAGCGACTCACTCTCGCTTCGCTCGGGGTCGTCCCTAGGTTTAATTTTTTTGAGCGGTGTCCAGCGGTTTCGGAGGTTAGCCGGAACAAACAGACAGACAGACAAAATTTTTAAAAATAGTGTTTTTCTTATAAGTACCGTATATAATTATTCCATATGCACTTAATATAAAGCTGTTATTTTGACATTACAAACATACACTTCAATTTTATTTATCTGTATAGATTGAAAACGTACTAAGGGACGCAAGCGAAGCGAGGGTATGTCGCTGGTATCAAAAAATATATTTGTATTTTAAATACATTATATGAATGCTATTTTAATTTCTTCATGAAACACGTATACTAAGTTAAATCCAAGCAAATAGTAAAAATCGACTCTACGTAGCGTCGCCATCAGTCGCTGTTATAAAAAAACAAATGAACACACATTTTATACTAAAATATAATCACATTTAGTAATTCTACTGAGGTTTTAGCCTTCAGCGAGTGCATTGGCTATGTAACGGATAAAATTTTAATTCAAAGACCTAATTAGTAGATGGCGAGAATCGTATGAAGTTATGTACATGTCTATTAAAATTATTATTATATTAACACTTGTTTCTTATATATAGTTAAGTTTAATTGCTTTTGATATGACTTTTTAGGTTTAGGCGAATTAAAAATCTTGCTTATACTGTTATTAATGCGAAAGTTTGGATGGATGGATGTTTGTTAATCACGTAAGAACGGTTGGACGGATCTGGATGAAATTTGGCACAGAGATAGATTATAGTCTGGAATAGCACATAGGTTACTTTTTATCTCGAAAGAAATGTACGGTTCCCGTGGGATAGATTTGTTTTTGTTTTTCACAGATCAAGGGATCGACATGTAAAAACCTGCAATAGCATAATTTTTTTTCCTAAAGTACCTACACTCGCAATAACTGTTTATATCTAATAATAAATAAAACTATCTTTACGGGGGTTTTTCGTGGATTTATTTATTTTGATTTTATTTTGTTCTTGACGTTTGGAATGCCTTACAGCAATCATCGTCACGAGACTTTACTTTTTGTCTATATTCAAACCGTGTGTTGTATTGACTGTCTCGTTGGTCTTCTGGTTAAGTAACACGGCTGTATTTCTTAGTCCTGGGTTCGAGTCCTGTGGACAAGATGTCATTCTACAGTCATTGAGATTAGATTTTTTTTTAATTGTATTTAAATGACTTTAATCTTTGTGTTACAGAGTCTTAGTATTATAACATTCTCATTTATATATTTTTTGAACTTTTATTCTTGAACGATTGCAAAATGATTGCTTATTTAAGCCTCATGTTAGAGTCAAGTGAGTTTTGGGGTTTCTAATGAAAAATTCCAGAAAAAGTTAGGAAATTGGTATTGCACGGGTAGGGGAGAGGGGGGGGGGGTCTCCTCAGAGAACTAAGTAAAGTCGGTATTGCCATTGAGTGCACCTGTCTTTTCTCATATTACCTATCTAAAAAACTCATTTCGTATAGATTAATATGACACGCTACGAAAATTTACAAGGTCGACGACTTGAATTCGTGACCTACGTTGTACTAACACGTGCCACTACGCCGTAATGATTGAATATTTACGTGATTACATAACCAGCGTGTTATAACGTTTAATTATAGCGTGTTAACAAAAAGTGCTAATTTCCTTTGCCCTTGTCCAATGTTAAAATTCTATAGGAAGTGAAGCTGAAAAGAATTGACTGTTAGAGCTCTCGCACACTGTAGATTTTGTATAGGAAGTTAGTTCACATCTATACATCTATACAGATAAATAAAATTGAAGTGTCTGTTTGTAATATTAAAATAACCGCTTTTTACTAAATGCATATGGATATATACATGGTACATATACCAAAACAACATTTTTGTCTGTCTGTCTGCCTGTTTGTTCCGGCTAATCTCTAAAATGGCTGGACCGATTTTGACGGGACGTTCACTGGCAGATAGCTGATGTAATAAGGAGTAACTTAGGCTACTTTTATTTTAGGATGAAAAATAGGGTCCCATGAAAAAAAAATTAAAACCAAATTTATTAAATTATTTTGTTTGTCGCTAGTTTAGTATAAAGATGTATGTAATTGTTCAAATCTTAACGGTATTGGGCGATTCTTACATTCTGTTTGTCAAAAAAAAGTCATTATAATGACTAATGATTATAATCATTGTTGTCTTCAATGTATGAATACTCGTAGTAGTGTGTTCTTATCCTTACCTCTTATATGCCATCACATGTTAACATTTGTTTTGAATTAATAAGTTAATTTTAACTGTTTTAACATAATTATTTGACGCATATGATATTTACCTATACCAAGTCTATTTTAAGTGTGATCATTGTCTGTGTGGCCTTGTATGCTCAGATGTCTGAGGAATATTAGCCTCCTGTCATACTTATTTTGGTGTATATGTATATACTAATCTATTCTACTAATATTATAAAGAGGCAGAGTTTGTTTGTTTGTACGCGCTAATCTCAAGAACTACTAATCCGATTTGAAAAATTCTTTTTGCATTAGATAGCCCGTTTATTGAGGAAGGCTATAGGCTGTATATCATCATGCCACTACCCAAGGTAGCGGAGCAGTAATCATTTTCAACAAATCGGGCAGACTTCCGTACATTATTGTAAAACTGATGTTTATATTGGAATTTCGAAGGCGGGCAAAGTCGCGGATACAGCTAGTATATAATATTCAAACGTTGACTATTATATCAGTAATCTTAAATCCACTACACCATACTCGTAGATGCGAAAGTAGGTTTATTATTTAGTTGGCATGTTATTATTTTACGCAATGACGGAGCTAACAATTAGAATGGTGTTTCGCATTAACATACTTGTACCTTATTGTCCATATAGTATTTTTATTTGGCACATGATGTGGTTTTCTTGCGATATTATATCAAACACTAGCCACTCACCCTTGCTTCGCTCGGGTTCGTCCCTAGGTTGGTTCCCAAAATAAAATTATTTAGTTAATTAGGTTTTAATTTTTTTTCGTGGGACTCTAATTTTTTTTTCCAAAATAAAAGTAGCCTAAGTTACTCTTTGTAACATCAGCTATCTGCCAGTGAAAGTCCCGTCAAAATCGGTCCAGCCGTTTCAGAGATTAGCCAGAACAAACAGACAGACAGACAGATAAAAATTGTAAAAAATGTTGTTTTGGTATATGTACTGTGTATACATCTATATGAATTTAGTAAAAAGCGGTTATTTTAACATTACAAACAGACACTCCAATTTTATTTATCTGTATAGATTAACTAAAAAACACATAACCCTGCTTTGGGCTTCGCCGCAGTCGGGTAAAAAGGGTTTTTTTTTGTGTGAAAATGACACAAGTTAGTTCGGTTTTATTTTTGTTTTATAAAATAGGTATATAATAAATCATAAGTAGACTACAGTTTTAAAGAAACACAAAAGATTTTCGATTTTTGTTATTTTATCTTTCATTGTAATACAGTTAAATTGAGCGTGAAAATGAGACTAAAAACGTACCGTACTAACGTATCTTCGGTATTATTCAGTGGGTCACACGCGATCATGTCGCGGCGTGAACACCGTAAAAATGATCTAGGCTAATTTTTTTGACAGACGTAGGTATCATGTCATATTGAATACGTTAATGTTTAATAGCATTATCTATATATGTATACTTATATATTTTTAGACTAGGCTTTAGCTGAAAACTTAGGCTCGTAGGGTCGTAACGTGACTTTTCTAAGTAGCCTTCGATAGGGTTTGGCACCGTTCTCTTCTTTCCAAGCTTCCGGCCTACGGTCTACCTCCTCGCTTGTGCGACTGGGTGGCTGACTTCCTGCATGAGCGCAGTATCCGTGTTCTCTGCGATGGACAAGCTTCTAGCTTCCTACAGGTGAATGCTGGTGTGCCTCAGGGGTCTATCCTATCACCAACACTCTTTCTTCTGCATATCAATGACATGTTATCCCTAGGTAACATTCATTGCTATGCAGATGATAGCACTGTCCACGGTCGATACTTTGGCCATCCCGCCGCAAATCGAACCGAGATTGAGAATAAGAGAACCGAACTTGTCCGTGAGCTCGACGATGTCTTGTACTGCGTTTCAGAATGGGGTTCAAAGAACCTGGTCGAGTTCAATGCCAAGAAGACGCAGGTATGCGCGTTCTCGGCTAAAAAATCTCCATTCCTTTGTCTTCCCTCTCTTCAGAACATACGCCTTACGTTGCAGGATGGCATCAACATCCTCGGAGTTAATATCCGTAGCGATCTGAACCAAAAAAGCCATATCGAGAGTGTCATTTCGTTAGCTTCACGTAAACTCGGGGTCCTGAACAGGGTGAAGCGGTTCTTCTCGCCTGAGCAGCTATGCCTTCTGTACAAGACTCAAGTGCGCTCATGCGTTGAGTACTGCTCTCACCTCTGGGATGGCTCTGCTAAGTACTTGTTAGATGCTCTTGATAGACTTCAACGCCGTGCTGTCCGCATAATTAATAAAGCTGAGGCTACTCAAAACCTTGAATCTCTGCAATTGCGTAGAGATGTTGCTTCACTAGCCGCTTTTTACCGCCTATATTACGGCGAGTGTTCTGAAGAGCTCTTCCATCTTATACCCTCCTCTCCTTTCCTCTCCAAGACCACACGTGCTGGTCGGAAATTCCATCCTCACACGGTACTACCCATACCATCTCGTACCAAAAGGTTTGGTAACTCCTACCTGTGCCGCACTATTGGGAAATGGAATTCATTACCGTCTCACGTGTTTCCCTCCTCCTACAATCCTGGGTCTTTTAAGCGGAGCGTGAAAAAGCACGTATGCGGGCCGACAAGGTGAGGTTGATCGGTGTCGAGATCACGTCCCGGAACCGATGGACTTCATTCCTGGACTCCACTGTCGCTTACCATCAGGCGTCATGGAGTCATCTTGTCGAGCGACAATAAAAAAAAAAAAAAAAAAAAAGTAAATAAATATGTTGGGACATTAACACACAGCACTATCTAGTTCCATGGTGAGCTACGAGGCCTGTGTTTTGGATACCAGATAGTTGACACACTACACATATATAACTTTAAATACATAATTATATACAGTACTTAAAAAAAACACATTTTTTAAATTTTTTGTCTGCCTGTCTGTTTGTTCCGGCTAATCTCCGAAACAGCTGGACCAATTTTAACGCCACTTTCACTAGCAGATAGCTGATATTATAAGGAGTAACTTAGGCTACTTTTATTTTAGAAAAAGAATTAGGATTTCGGTTAAAAAAAATAAAACTTACCTAGGAACGCACCCGAGCGAAGCAAGGGTAAGTCGCTAGTGATGATATATAATTTGTATATGAAAAATTGTTCTAATGTCTCAGCGTGTAAAAATTCTTCTACCTTTATCTATAGCTCGCATGTCTTAAGCAGAATAATGTTTCCCAAAGGGAACTAAAACACCGTTTACTTGTTTGTACAGTACAATATGTTTACTGTATAGCTTCAAGTTATTTCCCTTGCGAGGAGATCGGGGATGTGGTATAACAGTAGGTCTAAGATTATGAAGGTTTTAATCTCACACGAGGCATATATATATATATTGAAATAATATATTTATGTACGTCTAAAAATATGTAAAGAGTTTTTTTGTGTATCTTTTTAGGGTTCCGTACCTGAAGGGTGCCAACGGAATCCTATTGCTATGACTATGCTGTCCGTCCGTCAAGTCTGTCAGAGGGCTGTATCTCATGAACCGTAATAGATAGAGAGTTGAAATTTTCACAAAGTGTGTATTTCTATTGCCGCTATAACAACATATAATAAAAATATAAGGATCATTTTTTTAACGTTCGTAATCTATCATCGAAGTTAATATACTACATAATATGTAGAGTTAAAGTCATGTTAATTAAAAGTACATGTACGATGGTACGGAACCCTTCGTGTGCGAATTCGACTCGCACTTGATCAATTTTTTAGTTATAATGGGATGCCTTCGCTAATTTTGTTACAATTCATTATGGAACAGTTTCAATGAATAACTTTAAAGTTGTTAAAATATGCGTTTCTGGGGTTGTTAAAATACACTTCCTGAATTTGATTGACATAGCGGACTCTGCCTCGGACCTCTTATGTTTTTTCTCCATACTTCAAATCTACATATCGTAATTTCGGATTTTCGAGAGTTCATCGATTACAAATCGATAGTTAACACAATTAGGAGTAGGCTAAAATTAATTTCCAAGGTTTGATTACAATATAAGTTAATTAAAGCTAACTAAAACGTGCTAAAAATATTTTGAATAAGCGTTTTTACACATTTTCTTAATCTATCTTGCAGCCAAAAATCTGATTGAAATTATACCATATTTTTGTATATTAATTGAGTGAAGATATTAAAAAAAATTTTGTTGTTTGATAGTGTTTAAACACAAAGTGAAGTGTAGTGACAAATTTTATGTAAAATGTCAAAATGGCGTTTATTGGGCCGAGGAATAGTGCGCCCATTATCAAGGACAGCCTTCACACACCGGCGTACGAGGTGAGTTTTCACGCGTTAACACGCATATTAACACGCTTTTTGGATATGCGTGTTGTTTGATCTGTTTATTTCCCTTGGCTTCAGTCGTCTTTGCTTAAAATAAACATTAATTTATTTTGTTCATTTAATATTATGTATTGTTTGTATATAAGATTTGAAAATAAACCAACCAAAAACCACTCGAGGCATTTTGATGAAATTTAGTATGATGATAGCTGTTTATCCGGATCAACATATAGGATACTTTATACTACGGGAAAATATCTCATCTCTGAGAAATCTATATTAAACGTTAAAACGTAAGTAGAGAGTAAGCGAGAGTGAGTCGCTATTATTAGATATATAATTTGACTACGAGAGCCTTATTCTAGGAGAGGTTACATGAGATCGATACTATAGAACGATGAATTAGTTACGATGAGTAATGTGATAGTATTGTATTTATATCATATTTGTTTCAATTAATTCGTTTTAACCGTATTCTTTGTGTACAAATAGAATACTATTTCAGGCTTCAGTATACTATGTTCTGCGTATTTTGTTTACTTTATTCTTTCAATGAAATTACGACCTCAATTGTTGATGTCACATAGTTGTGTATCAACTTAGCATATACAATATAAATATTATGCCATTTTCTAAGGGTCACTAAGCTATTTCTATGGCGTTTTCCCCTTTGACCTTTCGCACACGAAAATAGCTACAGTGTTTGAACCCGCGACCTTTGTGTTCTGAATCGATCGTTTGATAATGTTTTAAATCCCGGAAACTTTCAACCAAGTAGCGGGTAGTTAATGGCGGTTGCGGTTATATTTTGATATCGACTTGTTAGTGGTAACTGTCTTGACTTCTTAATTTTTATATAGCCTCGGTGGTCTAATGTATAATACATATGGCTGCAGATCCGGAGGACCTGGGTTCGAGTCCCGAGTTTGGCCAAGTTTAGTTATCGGATTTTTCTGTCAAGAAATTCTTTGTAACAACCCAGAGACAAAAAGTTGATGGTGTTTCACCCCCGTGGCTCGGAGAGCACGTAAAGCCGTCGGTCCTGCGTCTTAACTCTCACGGGTTGTATAAATAGGTATATAATATCTATAACGTATATAAATAAATAAATATGTTGGGACATTAACGCACAGCACCATCTAGTTCCATGGTAAGCTACGAGGCTTGTGTTATGGATACCGGATAGTTGATACACTACACATGTATAACTTTAAATACATCTAATATATAAAATTCTCGTGTCACAGTTTTCGTTGCCATACTCCTCCGAAACGGCTTGACCGATTTTGATGAAATTTTTTGTGCTTATCCGGTATCTATGAGAATCGGCCAACATCTATTTTTCATCCCCCTAAATGTTAGGGGTAGTCCACCCCTAAATTTTTTTTTTTATTTTTTAGACAAAATTTTTAATTTCTATTTTTTTATGATACAACATACAAAAATACATACAATCCTCAATTTTCACCCTTCTACGATCAACCCTTATTTTTTAATAGCCATTTTAGTAATAGGAAATTATTTATATGGCAAAACAACGTTTGCCGGGTCAGCTAGTACATGTTATAAATATAAACCCCATGACTGGAGTACAAACATTCGTGCTCATCACACAAATGAATGCCCCCAGCGGGACTCGAATCCGCGACCGCTGGTACAGCAAGTAGGGTCATTACACACTGAGCCAAACGTGTCGTCGTATATGTAGGTATATGTCCTGCGCAGCCGCCTAGTCTTAGTGAGGTTAGCTGTCATGGCCGAAATCAACAAAGAGGACATCAATTTGATACACAATATTTATTTTATATTTGCGCAAATATATCTCTTGAAGTATTAAAAACTTGTTAATATTTTATTTACGCAAGAATGTAACTACATACCTACTGTCCTCATTGGTCACATACTACGCTGTTTTGTTTCACGTAGTCTGGTACGAAAAAGTTATAAGAATAACTTTTCTAATTATTAGTGTTGCAGGTTTATTTGGTTTAATCGATTTCGAAAAAATGGTGTTCAATTTATGTGTATATTTTTTTGGGTATATATATATGCGATATAAATAGATAATAAAATATAGTTTTAAAAATAATTATCTTTTATATTTATTTATTTATATATATTTTGATTTTTGGATCCGGATGTTTCGGAGAGTTTCTCCCTAGATCATGATTGCTGTAAAGCACTCGAAACGTCGAGAACCAAAATAAATTTATCTGCGAAAAAATCCGAAAAGATACTTAGTTTTATATTTAAAATGTCAAATATTCGCGTAAATCTAAGAAAGTATTAGTTTATCCCATAATAATTATAAATGTGAAAGTTTGGATGGATGGAAGTTTGTTAATCACGCCAGAACGGCTGAACGGATCTGGATGAAATTTGGCACAGAGATAGATTATAGTCTGGAATAGCACATGGGCTACTTTTTATCCCGGAAAAATGTACGGTATCCGTGGGATAATTTATGTTATTTACAGTGCAAGGGATCGACTATCTATTCCATACTAACCGTTAAAATGTACGTAGAGACGAACCCGAGCGAAGCGAGGGTGAGTTGCTTGTATAATATAAATCTTTATATAGGACCATCCATATAAGATAAATTTATTTCTAGGAGAATTTAGTAGTTAGTGTGCGTTGATTGGGAATTGAAATATAGAGTTTCTAAAACTTTTTGAAACATTGTAGTATCAATTTAATATTGTAAATAAACTTTGTCTATAAACATAAAATAAAATTCTGAGTCGAATCTGTGCAATAAATATTTTTTGGAAAATCTTATTGAAATAGTCATTATTATCGATGCAGAGGCCGAATCTATAGTTTTCAGAATTTTTGTCTGTCTGTGATCACATCACGAGAAAACCTCTGGACAGATTTTGATGAAATTTAGTATGATGATAGCTGATAACCCGGGTCAATATATAGGATACTTTTTACTGCGGGAAAATATCTCATCTCTGAGAAATCTATACTAAATGTTAAAACGTACCGTTAAGGGACGAACTGGAGCGAAGCGAGGGTGAGTTGCTAGTATTTTATAAGATCCGAATAGTTGCAAATGTAAATAAATGTAGGTAAGCTTTTAACTAAATACGGTTACCCATCCAAATCTTGCTACCACTACTGTAACTTAACTCTCGTTATGCGCGGTTGCGCTAGCCTCCTAGGAAGGTGAATAAACTTTGTTACGACGTGATAGAATGTTGGTAATTTATGTAATCTAAGTCTCGCCGGATGGACCTGATAATTTTGTTTAAGTAAAAGCAGATGTTTTCAGGTCTTTCAATGAAATACCTAGAAAATATCGATGTCATTAAGAGGTATTAAAAAAAAGGTTTTTGTTTGAAAACTAATAATTATTTTGGTATTTACATTTTGGGGTTATATGGGAAATATTCGTTTAAATATGAGTAATTGACGAACAGATCGACAAAAATTGTATAATATGTTGTATGTTGTAATGAAACAATTTTTTCTGATTTTTAGAGGTTTTATTTTATTTTATGGCTTCCGAGGTTTCAAATGCTTTGCAGCAAACATGGTCACGGGAGTAAGGATTTTTCAGGTGTTATAGAAAATAATAATTGTTACAAGCCACTGTGACTGTGTTTGCTGTTAAGTATACGAACTGTTGGGAACGAAAAAGTATAACCCCAAAAATATTTGAACAAAATTTGTTGAAAGTTTGCCCCCCCCCCCCTCCCCTCTCCCCCCTTCCACCGACCAAAACCGAGGGTAAAAGCTATTTCTTTATATTTAAATAGTTAATAACAGTAAATTACATCTAAGTACATTACTCACAGTCTCGCAAGTGCTCAGAAGAAATGATAATCTCATAAACCAATAAACTTAGTCTCTTTAACTTTAAAACAACTTGTATGTGTTCCCTCCTTCGGTTTCACTCGCAAAGTTTATATAATTTTTTTATGTTAATTTTACTAGTGTTTGCTCAGTGATTTTTATTAATAACACTAAATCTCGTAAATAGCTATGAAACAAAATAAAATGTCTGGTGACGAACAGAGGAGAAAAAACGCTGCGCTGCCTGCGCTTGCGCTGGCCAAGTGCGCGCGGACTTTTCACATGTCTTTCGAAAACTTGCTAGGTTCTCTCAGACATGCAGGTTTCCTCACGATGTTTTCCTTCACCGTAAGACAAGTGGTGATCATGTTGGAAATGATTCGCACATGTAAATATTAGAGTTGTAAGACCCGGGATTTGAATCCGCTCTGTCTTCCCAAGCGATCGCGTTACCACTGGGCCAATTTTGATAATTCCGTGTTAAATATAAAAAACAAAAAAAACTATTACAAATTGCATGCACACACACACGCACACACACAACATACACAAATTGAGCATCTCTTCCTTTTTAAGTCGGTAAAAATGTACACAGAGTACTGAGAAACGGAAAAAACTGATTTTCTTAATAATAGCCATGATGGAGTTATTGTTTACTTTGAATCAGCTGCTATTCGTCCAACACCCACACTCGTCAATTGGTGCGACGTGCGTGTAACTCAATTTTCGTTAACATTTTACCTAGGGCTGGTCAAAATGTACCTATTTAATGTATTTTAGCTTTAAGTAGGAATCGAACTGGTATCCTTGAATAAAGGTAGAATATATGTATTACCACATACGTCATACATCACATACATCATTAAATAACAGTAATTTATGATTAATGTGTATTTTAATTGGAAAAAATGCCCGGAAATTTGGAAATTGGGAAAAACTGAAAGCCTTGTTTTTGTATAGGGGTTTTGTATGTACTCAAAGATTAGAATAGTTTGCCCATAAATAATATTTAAAAATAGGCCCAAAGACAGCCCTAATAAAATGACCTCATTGCAACCGTCTAAATTGATCTCACTTTTGTCTGTATAGCTTGAAGGATTACGTGTCAAGTGTCATCATATTTGAATATATGAAAATGAAATGAATTTTGTGCATTTTAAAGATTTTTTTGACATTAATGGAGGTCGCGAGTTTGATTATATTTAAGACTAGCGCCTCACCCTCGCTTTGCTCGGGTTCGCCTCTAGGAAATCAAAAATAAACCTATCCCACGGGAACCGTACATTTTTACGGGAAAAAAGTAGCACCTGTGCTATTCCAGACTATAATTTAACTCTGTGCCAAATTTCATCCAGATCCGTTCAGCTGTTAACTAAGCCGAATTTGTAAATTAAACATTTTTTGGAAAATTTTATTTAAATAGATATGTATATATTATTATCGATATAGAGGTCGAATCTATAGTTTTTTGAATTTTTGTCTATCTGTCTGTCCGTTTGTGACCGGAAAAACCACTGGAGGGATTTTGATGAAATTTGGTATGATGATAGCTGGCTATCCGGGTCAACATATAGGATACTTTTTTACTGCGGGAAAATATCTCATCTCTGAGAAATCTATACTAACCGATAATGTATCTAGGGACGAACCCGAGCGTGAACGTGGGCGAGTCGCTAGTTTTAAATATATGTATATACTAACAAAAATTCAATTCATTAACAGATAATAAGTAGGCCTTGACGCATTGCAGAAGCCGGTGGCTAGTTGATAATAATTACTTAGAGCAAAAACTGGGCAGCCTTTATATTATGAGTATTAGTAGGAAATGTTAACTGAGTGATTATGATCTAAGCATAACTTAATATGTTTTTCTGTTTATTCGTGTCGTTTTTTTTTTGCTATTTTACTGTGTTAGTACGGTTTGGTGCAGTGGTAGTGTATTCGAATATGAATGTTCGAGGTGGGTTCACAGAATATTTGTTACTAGGCACTAACCCTCGACTCTTAAGGCGGTGGTAGCCCAGTGGTGACGTGCTCGCTTGGGATATCGAGTGAAGCGGGTTCAAGTCCCGGGTGTCACACCTCTGATATTTTCATGTGAATCATTTCCAACATGATCACCACTTGTCTTATGTTGAAGGGAAAACGTCGTGAGGAAACCTGCATGTCTGAGAGAACCTAGCAAGTTTTCGAAAAACATGTTAAGTTCGCCAATCTGAACTTGGCCAGCGTGGTGGACTATGGCCTGATCCCCTCGCATTGAAGAGAACACTGGGTACGGCCCAGCAGTGGGATATACAAACAGCTGAATACAACCCTGAACTTTTCAAGTGCTTCCCTAGGCACAAAGAGTAGCCTCTGTATTACTCCAGCTTATAACCTATCTGTATTCTAAATTTCATCTAAATTCGTCCAGCCGTTTTAACCTAAAGGAGTAATATTACGAGTGAGTCCGAAGTATAAGTTATAGTGTATCTTAATATTACATATTAAGCAGTCATGAATTGCGTTTTTCATTGAAGATTTTAGATTATCATTGTAAGTGACGTGAAAAATGTGTAATGTATGCAATTATGTTATTAAAGTAAGTTATTTAATGGAAAAGATAATTTGAATCTGGCTTCTAAGAAATTTTATATATTAATAATGAAATAGTGTGAGAAAGGGTATATCTAATGCGCATTAATCTATACTTAAATTAGTAATGACCCCATGGTTTTCTCATAGGTAATCTCCATGTTTCTAATTCTCAAAGAACGAATTTCTAAACAATCTTTCATCCCCTATTTGATCTCGATAGGGGATGATTTTTATAATGATTCTCGATAGGTGATTCCTTAAATTGACGTAACATTTTTATTTATAAACCGATTGAAATAAAATAAACACTAATTGTTTAAGTGAAGCTTACCACAATACATTAGTGAAAACCGCACCCAAATCGGTTAAGCCGTTTTTGAGATAAGCGTGCACAAACGCACAGAAAAACAGACAAAAATTGTTTTGGGTTCTATCGCGTTAATAAAGATTCTCCAATAATAGTTTTTCTCGAATTCTTCCATGTACAGACAGCGATCAGTTCACTTTTATTATATATGTATAGATATAGATGAGTTACTTTTCAACTTTGTTTTTAAATCAGATAGTAATTGTATGACAAAACTCATTATAACATAGCTTGAATAATAAATGAAGAGACCCACAGATAAAGTCGTGGTGCAGGAACAATACGAAATTCGGTCAAGTGTGAGCGGTATTTTTATGACGAAAGTAGGTTACTCGCAAAGTGTAATGAATATTCAATGGTTTCGGAGATAAGTGAGTGTGTCAAGGATGGACAGACAACTCGACGTAGGCAATTAATGTTAGTTGTTGACTTAAATATTTTATTGCATTGACTTTGGTATAAGTAATCGATATTTTTCGTATGTATTATTTAAATAAAACTATCTTTTCCACAGTCTCGAGTCTTTTTTTAGAAGGTCTCCCGTGACCATGATTGCTGTAAAGCATTCGAAACGTCGGGAACCAAAAATCAAAATAAATCCGCCAAAAAAATCCAAAAATATAAGTTTTATTGAAAATATCAAATAATGTATAGAGACTAACGTTTACCCGCAGCTCTGCTCCTACTTTATTCCTATTTATAATAATGTTCTGCTCCTTTAAGAGGTCGTAATGTGATGCAACTGACGGACTATTATTTCCAGAGATAAGTGTATTCAAACAAACATATTTCTTTATAATATTACAACTCGGTAAAAGGAACAAACAAAAAAACAGACTTCATTTTTATTAACCGACTTCCAAAAAGGAGGAGGTTCTCAATTCATCGGAATCTTTTTTTTTATGTATGTTCACGGATTTCACGAAGACGGCTGAACCGATTTGGAAAATTTTTTTTTGTTTCAAAGAGTATTCTTCCCCGGTGGTCCCATATAAATTTTATCGAAATCGGTTAAGCGGTTTTTAAATAAATGGCTTAATCGAATATTATGTTTTTATTAAAAATCTTTCTTCTTACAAAATATGATAAAAATGGAAAAATAAAAACTTTTAAAAAAAAAATAAAAACCGACTTCCTGGCACTGAAAAGTAAAAAATAACTAAACAGGGGTTTTCATTTAGAATAGATACTAAATCAGATATTTTCGAAGTCGGTGCCAGCCAATACAAATCAAAGCACACCGACTTCGAAAATATCTGATTTAGTATCTATTCTAAATGAAAACCCCTGTTTAGTTATTTTTTACTTTTCAGTGCCAGGAAGTCGGTTTTTATTTTTTTTTAAAAAGTTTTTATAAATTAGTACAGATTCCGTAAATATATAAAATGAGGGACAGGACTTATGTCTAACAGACAGACGAACATTAGTACGTCGTCATATTAATATGTAGATTTATTTTTTTCTACCTGTAGTTTACAATTATTTAATAATAATTTGAATCGCAGGTTGCGGTCAGCGATGACAAAACCTCCCACTTCCACCTACCCAACGGCATTCCATAGTGCAATGTAATAGGTATCTATGGAATTTTGTCGGGCAAAACAAACTGTAACACGTTCGAATCCGTCCTTAATGGTGTTTACTTATAGCTATTAAAACTAGCCTTATTTTGTGACTTTGTATGGAAAATAATTATATTTTGTTTGAAATATTCGTTTTTAAATAAAATCAATGGATAATTTATTCAAATTCTACCTTTACTTTCACTTTTGAATGTACAATTTTATATTTAACTAGCGACTCACCCTCGCTTCGCTTTCGGTTCGTCCCTAGACAAAAACAAATCTATCCCACAGGAACCGTACATTTTTCCGGGATGATATATAGCCTATAGCCTTCGTCAGTTGACGGGCTATTTACCACAACAACAAACAAACAAACAAACTCTTCAACTTTATAATATTAATGTACATTACTGACTTACCCTCGCTTCGCTCGAGTGATTTCCTAGTTATCTATTATACATATAATAAAATTCTGAGTCGAATCTGTACATTAAATATTTTTTTGGAAAATCTTATTGAAATAGTCATTATTATCGATACAGAGGCCGAATCTATTGTTTTTAGAATTTTTGTCTGTCTGTCTGTCTGTGACCGCATCAGAAGAAAACCATTGGACAGATTTTGATGAAATTTGATATGATGATAGCTGGTTATCCGGGTCAATATATAGGATACTTTTTACTGCAGGAAAATATCTCATCTCTGAGAAATCTATATTAAACTTTAAAACGTAACTAGGGACGAACCCGAGCAGAACAAGGGTGAGTCGCTAGTATTTTATATAGATAAAAATAGTTATTGTGAGTGTACTTTAGGAGTTAGGCCTATGCTATTGTGGATTTTTCTGTAGGCCTTTTTAAGACATACAATTTTCTAGTACATTATTTTGATGCAACTCTAAAGGTTTAGCCAGCGTTATCAGTTTTTTTGAAAAAAGACCGTATAGACTCAGCCATTTTGTACAAAATATTTACAAATTATATACACAAACCTTCCTTGTTTATTGCTCTTTCTATAAGTGAAAACCGTATCAAAATCTGTTGTGTCGTTTAGAAGTAAGCCGAGTTTGTTTTATACTTTGCGTAGATTTCGTAAGGAAGCTACTATCGGCTCCGAATGTAGCTTTGCTGAGAATAACTCAATAGGATTCATCATTCTAATAATTACAATATTTTTTTGTGTTTCATACGTAAATGAGACAAGTTCTAACCTATTAGGTTTTAAGACCTCTTTATATAAATATAGCACAAATATCTCAAATTAAAATAACATATAAAAAAATTGCCAAGAGTGAGTTGGACTTACGCTTCGGGTTTCTTTATACTTTTCAATAAGAAAGTTTGAACTCTTAAGTACATATTTTGTGTTACTCCAAGTCATGGTATATCCATGTTCTTATCTAAATCCAGTCAAGTCGTTATAACGTGAAGGAGTAACAAACATACACAAACACACACACACACACACACACACACACACACACACACACACACACACACACACACACACACACACACACACACACATATATATATATATATATATATATATAAATTTTCTTATATATATTAAGTAATCCCAACAATCAAGAATGTAAGAAAAACCATGAGCGAAAGCTGTATATGTATGTTAATTGTAAATCAATTTAACAAAAAACCGTGTGTGTGTCTGTACTTATGTACGCACGTAACAAGTTATACTTCTTTGGCGTAACAAAACAAAAATAGCTAAACGTTTCATCCCGTATGTCACAACTCTCTGTTTGTAAAAGGGATGCAGCTAACTTCATGATTGTCGTTTTTTGGCTGTCGGTGTGCGAGCGCATCGTAAAAATTTTACTCTCCTGATTTTTTCCAAATGTGCCAAAAGAAGTATAACTTGTATGTAACATATAATAAAATTGTAACTGAGTCAAATTTGTACATTAGATATTTTTTGGAGAATCTTAATGAAATCGAAGTCGAATCTATAGTTTTTAGAATTTTTTGTCTGTCTGTTTGTCTGTCTGTGACCGCATCACGAGAAAACCATTGGACAGATTTTGATGGGTATGATGATAGCTGATTATCCGGGTCAACATATAGGATACTTTTTATTGCGGGAAAATATCTCATTTCTGAGAAATCTATACTAAACGTTGAAACGTAACTAGGGACGAACTCGAGCGGAGCGAGGGTGCGTCGCTAGTCAATATTGAAAATATTTATAGTATAGTAGGTATGATGTGTGCACGATCATCTTCATGGAATAACAAACGTTACGGCCGTAGAATATTAAATACTTAACCAGTTACTTAGAAACTTGGTGTGATTGAAGGTAAAGTTTACACGCTTCGGTATTTTGTTGGGTGCTAGATTATATTTAGACTACATTACTGTTACTGTGTCTCTGTAAATATCTATATATGTATGTAAATGTGTCTCTGTGTGTGTTGGGCAGTGGTGGCCCAGTAACACGCTCGTTCGAAAAGCCAAGTGAAACGGGTTCAAAGATTAGGATATTGCACCTCTGATATTTTCATGTGCTAATAATTAATTTGTGTTAGATTTACAATTCGTTTTAAGGTGAATTAAAATATTTTGAGGAAACTTGCGTCCGAGAGAACCTATAAAGTTGTCGAAAGACATGTGAAGTCTGGTCCTGTGACCGGCTGTGGGACGTTAGAAAGGGCTAGGGCGATACAGTGTTGATATTATACAATATAATATTATAATCGGAAAGTAATAAAGTTAAATGCGATTATCAGTTCGCTTTGGTACGAAGCCTTAACAGTTAATCGAACATTAAGCCATTCATTCGATTATGTTGCTCCAAATCGATTACAAGGCACAATAGCCTGTGGCCTTGGTCATTTTTAATAGGAATAAAAAGTAAAAAGAAATGACATTTTATAAGTAGATTAAAAATAAATTTTCGGATAAAACTATCCTCAAAAATATACGTTCTTTTTGATCTGTAATTTCTAAAGGATATTCTTTTCTTTCTTTTTATGCAAGACTAGCGACTCACCCTTTTTACTACTATGTACTAATAATTACGTTTTAACGTTTAGTATAGATTTCTCAGAGATAAGATATTTTTCCGCTGTAAAAACTATCCTATATGTTGACCCGGACAACCAGCTATTATCATACCAAATTTCATTAAAATCTGTCCAGTGGTTTTCTCGTGATACATTCCCAGACAGACAGACAGACAAAAATTCTAATATGTAAATATAGAAGTAAAAGATGTCTAACGGTTTAGAGTATACAATCAATTGAAATTACGACAGACGGATGTACATAGACTTGTTATGTACATATGTATACAAATCTATGTTTCCGACTATCTCATTTGAGTAAAGAGTCCTTAAAATTGTTGATTTTTGTTAACATTTCTAATGTCTCCGTAGCTGAAATTTTTAAAGTGGAAAATTTTTATTACATGTTTTAAATATAATTGCTTTATTATGTTTTGATTATGTATTTTCTCATATCGATTTTAATAATCGTAACGAAATAGCGTTTTCTCTATAATCGATAAAATATAAATCTAATTATGACTAGCTACCAGTGGCGAAGGGTCCATACAAGACGATTCCCACCGTCTTACCTTTTAGAAATCTAATAATCCATCATTCATTATAAATATTTATTTTTTGAATTAACATAATTAGTTAATAAACAAACTATTTATTATCACTACGTCAATTTCTGAAAATAATATAACGCAAAGAATCACAAGCAATGCAAAATACATTTTTGCGCTCCAAACGCTTACGCGTTTCTTCATAGAAATGCGACGATAAGACGTTGTATTTTAGCTTACTGCGTTCATACAAAATTGTGTTTCATTCAATGTTTTGGATTGAACATTGTCACGTGACTTCATTCATTTTTAGTATTTTACGCATGCGCACTAATCAAATTTTTGTTGCTCGAAAAGCTGCTTCTTTACGTCTTATCCTGCCTGTGATTGGTCAAAAATTACAAAACGTCCCTAATTTGACAAGCGAAGCGTCAGACGAGCAATGTTATTATTTGAATGATTTCAGATTTAATATAAATTTTATAATACGGCGGATTGTTATTGTCTACTAGTGCATTGCTTAAGAATTTTTTTGTTTTATTGAGTTTTAACTTGATTTTAGTGTAATATATAGACATTTTGCGCTGTTTGTTTGTGGAAAGTGAGTGTTTCACATATTTGTTAATTTCGGTGAGTTCTATTAGCCATTATGGCATTCATTTGCACACTATTGACTTTAGTTTTATAAACTTAGTTGTTCAATAATTAAAAAGCATGTCATCAAGATACTCATTTGATTGAAATATGATTTAATTATTACATGAAATGAGTTACCTATATATTTTCATAAAACTTTTTATTAAAGATATGCTAAAATATGTGAATGTGCTAAATTAAAATAATATTTAGTTTTCCATGTTTATTATATTCTGATTCTATTTAAGTTTAGAGAGAAAAACAATATGTTATTTTAAATGTTACATTAATTAACAATATAATTTGACGAATTAAGCTAAATACTAAATAGGTTATTTAGACATTTTAAAAACGGACGTATTGCTATAGGATATTACGCCTGCGCTTCAATCATATGCGATCAAACATATTTATGTAAAATTAACAAAAAAAAAAAATAATAATAATATTTAAATCCCAAAAAATATAGGATGTAATATACTTTTAATAAAGAAAAATAAAATCAAATTCCCGTATTTTCAGTTACGAATACTACTCGTACTAAGTGATGCGTAATGATTTTTCATAGATGGCGTTATTAATATTTTATGAGGTTTTATTATTATATTAAATGTTAAATGTATTTTGCTTGAATATTTTACATGTATTTAAAAAACACAATAGCCTTATAAAAAAAAAGAAAAATATCTTCACAATTATATGTCTTTTTTTTGCATTGATATATAAAAATAGTGTATCAATGATTTTTGTCTGTTTATTTTTTTGGAACGGCTTACCTCTGCTAAAATTTCACCCTTCGCCACTGCTAGCTACTGCTTTCGACTATGTCTGTTACCACTAGCGTCTCTTTTGATATATTTGACACTATTTTTCAATAAACTATTTTATTGATTTTTTTTCTAATATACCCGATAACCAACTAAAATCACATTAAAAAATTGAAAAAAAAAACGAACCTGCCTATACAGATAAATAAAATTGAAGTGTCTGTTTGTAATGTCAAAATAACAGCTTTATGTTAATTATATGTATATGGAATCATATATGGTACTTATAATCTAAGAAGAAAGAAGTCTATTTGTTCCGGGTAATCTCCGAAACGGCTGGACCAATTTTAACGTAACTCACTGGCAGATAGCTGATATTATAAGGAGTAATTTAGGCTACTTTTATTTTAGAAAAAGAATTAGGGTTTAGCTCAAAAAAATTAAAACGTACCTAAGGAATCGGGCGAAGCGACGATAAGTCGCTAGTATTATATATATAAAAAAAAACAAGCTGTATTGTACGATTAGTATCGCTTATAAATAAGGATCTCTAACAAAATTTATCTTATTATATACTACTTTGCACGTAAATAAGTGAACGCGAATCTCGTAAAACCGGAAATAACGTGAAACAAATAAGCTAACTTGGAAACCGGTCGTCCTTTGGTCTGGAGCCTTGTAGGGGCGCGCGTCCTTGCCGAGCTTGTCAAGGTTTTTGTTTCTTTTGAAATATTACTCTTTAAGTTAATTGGTCGGATTGTATGTATATTATATTTTGTTGCCGCGACTTTGCTTGTGTGATTTTGATATATAATACATGTATTGTATACATGTATAGGCTATGGTGTGACATAATTTTGTTTGACAGACATACTCTCGCTACGTTTTAACGTTTAGTATAGATTGTTCAGAGATGAGATGTTTTCCCGCAGTAAAAAGTATCCTATATATTGACCCGGATAACCAGCTATCATCATACCAAATTTCATCAAAATCTGTCTAGTATATCCAGTGGTTTTCTCTTGATGCGGTCCCAGACAGACATAGACAAAAATTCTGAAAACTAGATTCGGCCTGGGTATCGATAATAATGAATGACTATTTCAATAAGATTTTCCAAAAAAAAGTATATAATGTATAGATTCGACTCAGTTAGAATTTATTATATAGAAGTAATGAAGTAATATAGGAGTGTTTAGAATGGGCTTTGTGATGCCGAAGATTTTTTTTACCTAAACATGACCTAATTTTTGTTAAAGTCAGAAGATGAAACAGGACGGAAAATTACTTTTTGTCATATATATATATATATATATATATATATATATATATATATATATATATATATATATATAAAACCTTTTTTATATGTAGACGCGAATAATTATTATCAAACAAAATTTTTAATCTTCCTTTGGAATTTTAATTCATCGATCTTTTATTTCTACAAAATCAGTATTTGTTTATTACGGATATATAATAAAGCAATGAATAATTAGCAATATTACTAATCTATACTAATATTATAAATGCGAAAGTAACTGTGTCTGTCTGTCTGTTACCTTTTCTCGCTTAATCCGCTGAACAGATTTAGATGATATTTGGTAAGGAGATAGTTTGAGACCCTGGGAAGGATATAGGATAGTTTTTATCCCGGAAATCATCCCTTGAGGGGGTGAAAAGGGCGATGAAAGTTTGTATTGGGAATCATTTAATTTCAAGTAGGTAGGTACTTACTTTTCTATACCTATGTATGTAGGTACATATACTCGTAGAGACAGAGACATATTGATAAAGAGGAAAGGTTTTTTTGTTTGTACCGAATAAGCTCCGAAACTACTGGACCGATTTAGATGAAATTTGGTAAGAAGATAGTTTGAGACCCTGGGAAGGACATAGGATAGTTTTTATTCCGGAAATCATCCCTTAAGGGGTGAAAATGGGGATGAAAGTTTATAAAAACAAATGACCTAGAGAAATCAACCCAGAGAAGAACCCGAGCTAAGCGAGGGTGAGTCGCTAGTATGCAACATTTTTTGTTTAAAAATTCGCAATCACAGCCTATTCGGCGTTCGTCTCCTGTGCTACACTTCTGTACCGTCCACTTTAATCGATTAATTTTCTAATAATTAATTACGTAATAAATGCACCTGCACCATGTTATGTCAATGACTGTTACAACTTTCACTTGGAATATCGCGTTATTAGAAATTATCTATATGTACTGCCTGTGACTGCGCTCGATTGTTTGTTTAGTCCATTAAATGCGCTAAGAACAAGGGATCAAGTTATATATTATGTTTTTTTTTTGTTATATTAATATACCGATTTTAATAAAACTTTGTCGTTTTTGATTTCGACTTAAATAAAATATTGTAGGCAAAGATTATTTACCAACTATTGATTTGATGTTCTAAGGTATCCTAATATTCGTATTGGGCGGTAATCGAATCTGTGACCACCTGTTTAAGAAATTGTAAATCTTTACGGCATACTTTTCATAATTCGCAATGTACCTGCAGACGTTCAAATCGATTGGCTTGTTTTTAATTACACAAGTCCTTGTAAGAAATGCGGGTTGCTGACATCATGAATTTACTAATTAGTATTTATGTTATATGTTGTAACGAAATTATATAGTATTGTAAGGAGGTCACTTATAAAACTTCAAGATAAAATAAATATGTTGGGACATTAACACACAATAACATCTAGTTCCATGGTAAGCTACGAGGCCTGTCTTATGGATACCAGATAGTTGATACACTACATGATATATATAGATATGTATAGTGATACATATATAACTTTAAATACGTACATATTATAAATATAAACACCCATGACTGGAGTACAAACATTCGTGCTTATCACACAAATGAAATTCCCCAACGGGACTCGAACCCGCGACCGCTGGCATAGCAAATAGGGTTACTACAAACTAAGCCAAACGTGTCGTCAATCCTTGCATATATTCTTACATTCAGTACTTTTATAATCGTCAATACGTCTGTCCGTGTGGAAACTACCACCGGCTCGGAAGGCAGTTCTGCTGAGAAGAGCCGGCGAGAAACTCAACAGTTGCTCTTTTAAAATAATGAGTTACATAATTTATAACAATAATTTTCAGTATTGCAAACATTCCATGTGTAAGAATTTAACTCTTACCAAAGACCGGTATAAGAAACCCATTCGTACTTTACCATAATTATATCACTTTTCACATCACTTATCATGTATTTAACACAATCACAATTTAAATTATAAGAATTTACATTATCTAATATATTTAAACGAGCAATTTTTGTATATTTATTTATTTATTCCGGCGATCTCGGAAACGGCTCTAACGATTTCGCTGAATTTTGGTGTCTGGGGGTTTTTGGGGGGGAAAAATTGATCTAGATTAGTCTTATGTCTGGGAAAACGCATGTTTTCGAGTTCTCATGCGGTTTTCTTTCGCATTATTCTACGCAAAATATGTCGCTAATTTCGCATCCACCGTTACCCACCCCTATGCCCATAAGCATCGTGGTCAAGCGGTCAAGGCGCAAGATTGACAATCACAGTTTTCGCAAATCCACAAAATCCGCAAAGATAGTTTTATTTTTAATCACGAATTTTCAGAAAGTATAAATGCACCAAACTTAAAATTTGGCAGATAGACACCTTATAAGATTTAGGAGTCTAATAAGAAAGGATTTTTGAAGGGCAAAAGAGGGTTGGAATTTTACTTAAAATCTTTTATTTTTAATATAACTATGCGGGTAGAGCCAAGAGAACATGCTAGTCTGTAATAAACTTCATGCTTCAATATATAGATATGGTGTATTGTACGAGTAATTCTCAACAAAAACTACATAGAAGTAAGGCCACGTACAACTGAGAGCCTCAAATTAACGAGATCAAATAGACTCTAAAATTTCATATCCTAAAAGAGTGTCCATTAATCTTTATGGAGATATTACATAATACATCAATGATAGTGCTATGCAAATCTGAAGGTCCCCGAGAGTGATGAAACTTTAGAATCATGTCAAGACAAGTTTACCCACGCCTCCATGTTAGTTTTTTGAGCTTTCTCTTTCAATGATAATTCATTCATAGATTTACATATTCATACTATGTATAGTTATTTGTCTAACTCGTTGGTCTAGTGGTTTTTAGTTGGTTGTAGTGGGTTCGAGTCATGGAATGCTTACTTGGTAATAGCCTGGTGGTGGGAAGTAAACGGTTCGTACATCCTGTGAACAGTGATTACACCGGCCGTGGATCTTTGTATAGGCTTTTTGGGCAGTCCAGGTCGGCTGAGGTATAACGGGCCTCCTTTTGAAAACAATGGATAATATTGTAAATTTATAAAATAAAAAAAAAATATTGGTCATCTTTTGGTCATTATAGATTCTTTAAAGAAGAATTGGCAATAAGTTTTACTTCTAACTAATCTAATTGTCATTTTGAGACCCCACAAGAAGTGTTAGCCCAGGGCCCCCCTCAAATTCATAGTCTGCCATTGACATCGCAGATACCCTAGTAAAGCGTATGTCACTACTGCTTTTATATTTAACTGGTACTCGGTGTCCATTATCACGATAATACCTTAAAGGAGTCTGCCCACTACACCGTCTCATACCATGACCGTGCTATGAACGTATCCGGCACGGAAACGAGCACGGCACGGACTACTATGCCCACTAGAACGTATCAACAACGTATCATACCCGTACATAACGGTTTTAGTGCTGTGTATGCTCACCATTGCGCCGCCTACGCGCACCGGTCCCGTAACGTCGCGTGCCAGGCACGCAGCGTACCGACACCGGTAAAATATTCTCGATGACAATTGTTAACGTTCCGTGCACGGCACGCGATGGTGCCGGTCGGTGACGGAACGGTCTAGTGGGCATAGTCTCATACATTTCAATACAAAGAATATTTTTTTGCCTGACACGCTCCTAGCACGGTCATGGTATGAGACGGGGTAGTGGGCAGACTCCTTAAGTGTCAAGGTGTTTAATGTTTGAACAGTTAAACCTTGCGGCCTATTTGCCTCTTCATTTCACTGTTTACCTCATTTTATGGTTAAGTAACGGACGTTATCTAGTTGTTATCTATTAGTAGTTTTTTTTGGGCCTCGAATTTATAATATTAGAGTGCGATTGAGTTAATGGGTA
This sequence comes from Fabriciana adippe, assembly GCA_905404265.1. Lineage (NCBI taxonomy): Eukaryota > Metazoa > Arthropoda > Insecta > Lepidoptera > Nymphalidae > Fabriciana > Fabriciana adippe. The sequence goes on from FR990010.1 coordinate 1,610,129, forward strand.
TATAGAATATTAGTGGCTCAGCTTCGTTTCGCTGGGGTTCGCTTCTAGAAAAACAAAAACAGATCTATTCCAGGGTAACCGTACATTTTTCCGGGATAAAAAGTAGCAGATCTCTGTGCCAAATTTCATCCAGATCCGTTCAGTCGTTCTGGCGTGATTGTGTAACAAACATCCATCCAAACATCCAAACATCTAAACTTTTACATTAATAATAATCGTAAGATTAGTAAGAAGTAAGATAGTATAAGTTCTCTAGATTACTATAGATTATAGAATTGATATGTAGATACAAAATCGATGTTTTTAATTGCTTGAACTCAGACCAATCTCGCGTTGCCTCAATAATTTAGACATGACTTGTTGAGTCTAAGAATTGTAACTAGACTCAGACCCACTCAACATAGCGTAACGCGGCTGGTCTTGATTTTATCTGTCCATTAATAGTCTAATCTTATTGAAATAGGTATTATTATCGATACAGAGGCCGAATCTATAGTTTTAAGAATTTTTGTTTATCTGTCTAGGAACGCATTACGAGGAAACCACTGGACAGATTTTGATGAAATTTGGTATGATGATAGCTGTGTATCCGAGTCAACATATAGGATACTTTTTACTGCGAGAAAATACCTCATCTCTGTGAAAGCTATACTAAACGTTAAAACGTAATATATAAAGGGTTATATATAAGAGATAAAATACGTTATATGAAACTAATTTAATTATTTAATTTGTGACAATAACAAGATAAATTTCATGTGTTTTTTTCTACATGTTTACAACGCGATAACAAAGATATGTTAATTAAAAGCTTACAGGTTTGTTTAAGTATACTGATAAACACGTTTTAGTATACTGATGTACTTAAGCTATGTAATTAAAAATAATACGTAATAAAAAAATAGTATAACAACTCGAATAGACCATCTCTTCTGTTGGGAAGTCGGATAAAAATGAGTAAAGATTATAATTATTCTACTCAATGATGATCAATAAATAATAATATAAACAAAAACAAATCTATCCCAAGGGATCCGTACATTTTTCCGGAATAAAAAGTAGCCTATTTGTTATTCTGATGTATGAACTATATTATTGTAAAGTTTCATTAAAATCCAATCAGTAGTTTTTGTGTACTAATTTACTATAGTTGTTTAACTATACCACGGGAACTCTGTGATTTTCCGGGATGAAAAGTATCTAAAAAAAAAAGTTTCGGAGATTAGCCCGTACAAACAGACAAACAAAAAAACAGACAGAGAAAAAAATGACAAAAATCTGAATTTATTCTATTTCTCTTCTTACATTCCCCTGATTCGGTTTTTAGCATTTTTTTTTCTATGTACAGACATTAGACCCCTACAATTTTATTATATGTATGTATAGATTACACTATAGCTCGTCAATAGCTACTAAACAAAAAAAAAATCGGTTGACAAACAGAGGGGAAAAAGGCACTGAACTGTTTTGTTTTAGCCAATTTATATACCTATAGACACAAGGTTACTAAATACCGACTAGTGTACACACTATACTGTAGTGTACTCGGAAAACCATATGACGTCTAAATATGTACGTACATAGATAACTGAAATTAAAAAAAAAAGTTAAATGGATGGTTGGATGATTATTTTATCCCATTCTCATTTTCACCCTCTTAAGGGATGATTTCAGGGACAAAAACTATCCTATGTCCTCAGCTCCCAGGGACCCAAACTATCTTCATACCAAATTTCATCTGAATCGGCTTAGTAGTTCCAGAAATTACTTCCTGCAAACAAACTCACAAACTTACAAACTTTAGCTTTTTATAATATTAGTATGATGTTATTTGTTTTTTTTTTTAAAATAATATCTATATAATTGTAATGTATAAAGATATTGTACACTTTTTGTTAAGAAAATAAAGTAGTTTTCATCTTCTTGGAGTTTACTCCTTAAGAATCGATTTTCGTGTAACGCCCCCGGTATGGAAATTTTATGGGGAGTGAAATTAATACAAGCGTTAAGGTCATCCCCCAGGCAAACGACCTTCAACATTCGGCTCCTCCCCCCCTCCCCCCCCCCCCCGCATCTAGGAAAGATCGTAATAAATACTAACGGCATCTATGGAATAACAGCTAAAACAATGATATTGCGCATGTCATAAAACACAGACCACAGAATTAATAGAGGTGGTAGTGTAATATTCACCAGTGAACCGAAACAGAAATACAGTGACTCACAAAAGTCTTCGTACACCCAGCTAAATGTGCATTTCATCAATAAATATTCATAATATATAATTAAGCATAATACGAAATGAAAGCATAGTTGACATTCACTTTAACGGATACAAAATAAGTTACATTTATATCAAAGTAGTAAGGTAAATAAAATTCATAAACAAGAATCACATCACAAAAGTCTTCGTACAGACAAGTCGAGACAAGTTCTTTCAAGCTTTTGGTCATGATATGAAATTACACTGGGATCATTCAGTTGTCTGTTGTTGCTGCTAAGTTACAGAACATTTGTTGCGTATTAATTATTAATTTGAATTCGATATGAGTGACAAAAGAAAAGAAATTAGTGTTGATATAAGAAATTTAATAATAAAACTAAGGCAAGAGAAAAAGTCTTATAGTGAAATAGCTAAAATAGTGACAAAAAAGCGATCAACAGTGCAATCAATCATAAAAAAGTTTGAATCATTCGGTACAGTATTAAATAAGGGTCGATCAGGTAGACCAAGAATATTAAATGATCGTGATATTTGTACCTTAATGAAAAATATGAAAAAAAACCGATGAAAAGCGCACCGGAATTGGCGGCTGAGCTCGCGTTTGACTTAAAAAAGAATGTACATCCAGAAAATGTACGTAGAATTTTGAGAAAACATGGTTTCCATACACGAACACCAAGGAAAAAGCCATTGATTTCTTCTATCAATCAACATAAACGTTTAAATTTTGCATTAACTTATAAAGACAAAGATTTTAATTTTTGGAAAAAGGTTTTATTTGTAGATGAAAGTAAATTTAACATTTTTCGAAGTGATGGAAAATGCAAAGTGTGGCGCAAGGCAAATAAAGAATTAGAAAAAGAGAATATTATTACAACTGTTAAGCACGGAGGAGGTGGAGTTATGGTTTGGGGATCTATGGCAGCATCGGGAGTTGGCGAATTGGTGTTTATTGAAAAAAATATGAATGCTTCGATGTACCTCAATATATTGCGCCATGATTTAGTTAGGAGTGTCCGTTCTTTACACCTGGCAAAAGACTGGATTTTATTGCAAGATAATGATCCGAAACATAAATCAAAAATAGTGATGAATTGGCTAAAGAAAAACGTCCCAACTGTACTTCCATTTCCCCCACAGTCACCTGATTTGAATGTTATTGAACATCTGTGGGAAGAACTAGACCGACGTCTACGGAAACCTGAAGTTAGTGTTGCTATTACCAACGAAAATGCATTAAAAAAAGCTTTAAAAAAAACTGGACGGAAATAACTTCAGCTATAACAGAAAATCTTGTCATTTCCATGCCCCGACGATTACAAGCTGTAATAGATGCTAAAGGAGGACCAACAAAATATTAATTCATCATATTTTTTTTCCATAGTTTATAAACTGTACGTAGACTTTTGTGAGGCAATCTTTTTAAGTATTATTATTTTTTGTCTTTCTGTTGCAACATTTGTAACTTTGTATGTTTTGAATATACTGAAAATTGACCATATTTTCCTGTTGTATTATTGTAATTTAAGAAATATTTATATTTATTACTGATGTGCTTATTTAGCTGGGTGTACGAAGACTTTTGTGAGTCACTGTATTTTATTATTATTTTATTTATTTACTAGCGACTCACCCCCGCTTCGCTCGGGTTCGTCCCTAGGTACGTTTTAATTCCGTTGAGCGAAACCCTAATTCTTTTCCTAAAATAAAAGTAGCCTAAGTTACTTCTTATAATATTAGCTTATCTGCCAGTGAAAGTCCTGTTAAAATTGGTCCAGCCGTTTCGGAGATTAGCCGGAACAAACAGACAGACAGAAAAAAAAGTTAAAAACATTTAGTATTGCGTCGGAACTGACACACATACTTTTATTATTTGTTTCTAATTTATGTATTTTTTGTCCATAGATCAAGTTGGAGACTGTGTTCGGGCTGACGGTCAGCAGTAACGCGGCCCTCGACTGTGATCCCAACACCGAGGTGGTTGCTTATCCAGCTGGGTAAGTGAAAGAGTGTTTTGTGTTTGAAATATTTAAAAACTTAGCAAAAATATGATTTACTGATAACATTTAAATATTGTTGTTTATTTAAAATTTAATAGCAAATTTATCTTATCTTTTAAATCAAGCCAAACCAAAAAAGCTGGACGTGAAAATAGAATCTATGACTTATTGTTTTTGGTTTTATGTATAGCGCCAGGTTTTCCACCACTGAGCCAAACGGATAGATGAAAAATAATATAGGTCTGATCCAAACCGACTTAAACTCATTATCTATTGCCATAAAAAGACAGTAATATCTATATTTAGTTTTATAATATTTGCACCAGCCGAGAATGGAACCCGCGATCTGTCACGTTGTGACATGCAGTGGGATTGCGTCTCGTTAGTCGATTTATGTCACACAGTTTCTTAATTGCAAACTTATTTGCTTTCGCATTAAATAACATTTTGCTACGTTAAACTGCTTATCATCTACTTGCCAGGTCACTAGGCCGTCTAGATTGCATCAAGTTATCAAGTTATCAAGGTTCTTCCACACTGAACTATCTAATATATAAATATCTCGTGTCACGGTGTTTGTGGTCGCACTCCTCCGAAACGGCTCGACCGATTTTAATGAAACTTTTTTTTGTATATTTGGTAGGCATGAGTAGGTCGTAAAGTATTTTTTACCCTCACTCCTCATTTTTTAATCGCGATTTTGAAATAGACATTATTATCGATACAGAGGCCGAATCTATAGTTTTTAGAATTTTTGTCTGTTTGTCTGTTTGTCTGTCTGTCTGCCTGTCTGCCTGTCTGTCTGTTACCGCATCATGGGAAAACCACTGGAGGGATTTTGGTGTAAATTTAATATGATGATAGCTGGTTATCCGGGTCAACATGTAGGATACTTTTTACTGCGGGAAAATATCTCATCTCTGAGAAATCTATACTAAACTTTAAAACGTAAATGGGGACGAACCCGAGCGGAGCGAGGGTGAGTCGCTAGTATTATTTAAATACCTAGTACTGTAGTATAACATAAAGCCAAAGAGTTTTTTTTGTAAATTGAACGCGGGCATAGCCGCGGGTTCGGCTAGTAGTATTATAAAAAAATTAAATAAATTAAAAAATTGGTCAGCACAAATATATGATTTTTGCTCGATATATATATAACCTATGGTAAAATGGTAACGATTATGGTCCAAATTTTTTTTTACTTTATATAACATTAACATTTTTTTTTTATTAAAGGAGTCTGCCCACTACCCCGTCTCATACCATGATCGTGCTAGGAGCGTGTCAGGCAAAAAAATTTTCTTTGTATTGAAATGTACGAGATTCTGCCCACTAGACCGTTCCGTCACCGACCGGCACCGTCGCGTGCCGTGCACGGAGCGTCAACAATTGTCGGCGAGAATATTTTGCCGGTGCCGGTACGCTCCGTGCCTGACACGCGACGTTGTTGAACCGGTGAGCATACGGGTTATAAACGCGTATGATGACCGTTATAACCGCGTATGATGACCGTTCTAAGCCCGTTACGTATTGCCGCTTGTCTTGTAGAGATGCTCGATAATCGTTATTAAAGATGGGTTAGTACCGATATTTCTCAGGATTAGGTAATATTAATATACTCGTCTGGCAATATTATTATATTGTAACTAATACTTCAATATTAGTGATATTTATCTAGAAACAACAGGTAATACTAAAGGTGTCTGCCCACTACCCCGTCTCATACCATGACCGTGCTAGGAGCGTGTCAGGCAAAAAAATATTCTTTGTATTGAAATGTATGAGACTCTGCCCACTAGACCGTTCCGTCACCGACCGGCACCGTCGCGTGCCGTGCACGGAACGTTAACAATTGTCATCGAGAATATTTTACCGGTGACGGTACGCTGCGTGCCTGGCACGCGACGTTACGGGACCGGTGCGCGTAGGCGGCGCAATGGTGAGCATACACAACACTAAAACCGTTATGTACGGGTATGATACGTTGCTGATACGTTCTAGTGGTGCCATGCTCGTTTCCGTGCCTGATACGTTCATAGCACGGTCATGGTATGAGACGGTGTAGTGGGCAGACTCCTTAAAACGGGAACCATACGGATATGACACGCGGATGATACGCGGTTGATACGCGGATGATACGCGGTTGATACGCGGTTGATACGCGGATGATACGCGGATGCTACGGTCACTATAACCGTTATGTACGGGCATGATACGCTGTTGATACGGTCTAGTGGGCATAGTAGTCCGTGCCGTGCTCGTTTCCGTGCATGATACGTTCATAGCACGGTCATGGTATGAGACGGTGTAGTGGGCAGAGACCCTAAAGCTCGTAAATAGGTAGGTACTAAATAAAAAAAAAACGATTGACAAACAGATGAAAAAAGGTACTGAACTGTTTTTTATTTGCCTAATTTATTTATACATAATATGTTGATGTAAAGTATTTTTACTTATTTTTAAGTAAAAAATACGTTTCTCGTTTACCCGAAGGTTTATTATTCAACTCCTGAATGGCGCGGCGCTATCATCAAATCACTACATAGTATAAAACAAAGTCGCTTCCCGCTGTCTGTCCCTATATATGCTTAGATCTTTAAAACTACGCAACGGATTTTGATGCGGTTTTTTAATAGATAGAGTGATTCAAGAGGAAGGTTTATATGTATAATATATGCATAATATAGTAGAGAAACACCCATAATTTTAGAGGCTTCTAATGTGATGTCATAAATAAACACATTATTTTGCGCTTACATTGCAAATGCTGACTGAACGCTACGAGATAGATCAAAATAATGTACTATAGTAAGTATTGTACACCTTAGAAAGGTCTACAAAAGAGTCCGCGATGGCATATGTCTATCTCTTAAGGATAACATATTATATTCATTTTACTATATCCAAGCTAGGGACGAACTCGAGCAAAGCGAGGGTGAGTCGCTAGTAAATCAAAAATATTCTTTTTAAAGCTATTGTGTTAGTTTTATTCAGTAGGTAAAGTTTATTTCCGGTAGGTGAAGTGCAAGTTTCGCTTCCAGTTTAATATACTAGATGTTTCCGTTGAAACGATTGCGAAGGTATTTTAGGAAATTGCTACGATGCTGCTTTTCTACTAGAAAATAGTTTTCAAAGACTTTTACTAAGTAATATACCTTTTTGTATATATGTACTAGGAAAATCCTGCAACTTTGCTCGTGGTAGGTGATTAATAATCAAATATGTAGGCAAAAAATCTTTTTGGTAAATAAATAAATACCTTGGGACATTAACACACAGCACCATCTAGTTCTATGGTAAGCTACGAGGCTTGTGTTATGGACACCAGATAGTTGATACACTACACATATATAACATTTAAATACATACATATTATAAATATGTAAGCTAAGGATATTGTATTAAGAATTTAGTAAATTCTCGTCTTTAAAGTCGGTTAAAATATAAGTAAAATGGCTTAGATGGTGCGCGTTAGGTGCGGGTTCGATTTCTTTTGTTGAAACGTACAATTAATATAAAACATCTCGTATTTATCAGCAATACGATGTTTACATTTTGCACGTTGTATAATGAGAGTAACTAGACCAAGTTAATTTACTCAGTGTCTCAAGTCGTGGCTTGATTGCGTCGGCGTTTGGTGATATATTGGGGTCATAACTACTGACTGGTTTGTTTTAAATGTTATTATGTTTAATTATAATTAATTATATTGTTATACACATACTTACCAGACAATTTGATGATAATGAGTGTACAATTTACATATCTATCTATATAGATAAATAAAATTGGAGTGTCTGTTTGTAATGTCAAAATAACAGCTTTATATTAAATGCATATGGAATTGTACCTATACGGTACTTATAAGAGAAATATAATTTTTAAAATTTTGTCTGTCTGTCTGTTTGTTCCGGCTAATCTCCGAAGCGGCTGGACCAATCTTAACGGGACTTTCACTGGCAGATAGTTGATATTATAAGGAGTAACTTAAGCTACTTTTATATTAGAAAAAGAATTAGGGTTTCGCTCAAAAAAATTAAAACGTACCTAGGGATGAACCCGAGCGAAGCGAGGATAAGTAGCTAGTATATATAATAAAAATTAAATACTGTCCGGTAGTTGAAGCCCATCACTTGAAATATTGGTATAGGTTCGTGGAAAGTTGGATGAGAGAAACTGTAAGTGCTTTCTTGTATAGATTTTGAAGAGAAACTTCTGTAGTCGTTGTGATTTGAAACTCGATGAAACGAAAATGCGACACTAAAAAGAGATAAACACATAAATACTCGTATGTAGGATTAAGCCGGTGAGAGATTAAAAAAAAATACATTGCCATGTTGCCATGGTAACCGTTGTTGTTATCTGACAAATATATAATATTATATTCTTTCCGTATATGATATTCTATAAATATATGATTGTAATATGCCTTATTTAATGATTTGAGATAGAATACATTACACAGGAAGTGAAAAATATTAAAATTAATTACTGAGTAATATGTAATATATGTTTATGTCAATTAAAATGTAAAATAACTTTTAAACTCGGTAAAAATATTATAAAAAAATAAACCTTATAATTATCCTACTCCCGATACTCTATATTCATCTCATTCTCTCTTAGGTTACTTTTCTGAAGTTTCACATCTACCGTGTGTGAATTGCACACACACGCACTTTATTTTTTGTCAAAAATCACAAATGCTATTGAAATTGTGACAGGATGACCTCTGTTGGGGGTAGATAGTCTATACATATAATAAAATTCTAACAAGCTGAAACTCTACATTAAATATTTTTTGAAATCTTATTGAAATAGACATTATTATCGACACAGATGCCGAATCTATAGTTTTTAGAATTTTTGTCTATCTATCTGTCTGTCTGTTACCACATCACGGAAAAACTGCTGGAGGGACTTTAGTGAAATTTGGTATGATGATAACTGGTTATCCGGGTCAACATATAGGATACTTTTTACTGCGGGAAAATATCTCGTCTCTGAGGAATTTGTACTAAACGTTAAAACATAAGTAGGGACGAACCCGAGCGGAACGAGGGTGAATCGCTAGTTTGTAATATTTAAATACATTTTTCCCGGCTCTTCCCCTCTCCTTTGCAAAATGCAAGCGAATTACCAGCGTACATTATATAAGCTTGTAAAGCTAACATATAAACTCGCTATGAGCTTTTGACCTACCTCTCGCGATGGCCCACTTCGAGAAGAGGTTAACTTCGTTGAAATGTTCTAATTTAATTTAATTATGTTATATTTTTGTTTCGTTGTGTAACAACAAATGGAAAACTTATTTTTGTGTACCGTTCCCAAAACCCTATTATCTACTCAGCCTGTCCGTCTTTTTTTCTGTATTCTGTGGGTCTGTCTGTGTATCTTATATCCTGTAAACTCGTATCGTGCACAGGTAGACTAAATATGACCTAAAGCCTAAAGGCTGTTTGGAACTAGGAATGAACCTGAATAAAGCGAGGGTAGTTAAGTCGCTAGTTAATATACAAATGAATGTTTTAAAATCAAGAGATTTGACGACACGTTTAGCTCAGTTTATAGTACTCTACTTGCTGTGCCAGCGGTCGCGGGTTCGAGTCCCGCTGGGGGCATTCATTTGGGTAATGAGCATGAATGTTTGTACTCTAGTCATGGGTGTTTATATTTATAATATGTATATATTTAAAGTATACACATATTTAATGTGTAATGTATTAACTACCTGGTACCCATAACACAGGCCTCGTAGCTTACCATGGAACTAGATAGTGTTGTGTGTTAATGTCCCAACATATTTATATATTTATTTATTGAAGCAAAATTTAATAAATATGATACTGTCACGGTCAATCGCGGTTGTTGACCACGTAATGATGATATAACTTGAATTATGTCCGTCCGTACGTCACATCCGTGCCCTTAGACGGGCGGAGTGCGCGCGACCGACGTGAAGAGAATGTGTCGCTTAGTTTGTTATGTTTGTTCTGAGAATATTATTATTTTATACCTTGGCCTTAATTGCGAATGTGTTAAGTATAATTGAATAGGGTTAGGTCCTGTGACCTCTCGTGATTATAATACCTAGGTTTGCCATGTAGATCTGTACGTATATGTATATAATGAACAGTTATATTAAATATTATGTAGAATAAGTCTTTTTTTTTTTAAATAAAGCAGTGGTTACCCAGTGGCAACGTGGTCGTTTGGGAAGGTGAGTGAAGTGGGTTCAAATCCCGGATTTCCCACCTCTGAAATGATAACTTGTCTTACTTCTTTTGGTACGTTTGGAAAAAAATATGAGAGTAACATTTTTACAATTCGCGCGCACACCGAGAGCCAAAAAGCGACATGATGAAGTTAGGTTTTTTATTTAATACGAAAGTGGGATAGGATCAACAGCTAGCTATATATCTAACTAGCCACTCACGCTCGCTTCGCTCGCGTTCGTCCCTAGGTACGTTTTCACGGTTAGCTATGTTTACACATAAATAGTAGCTTGCTACTCCTAACATATTCATTTAAATTATATAGCAATTTACCGTCACTTTGCTCAGGTGCGTACGCCGTACGCGGATTTTGTTCACAATTTCATGGGTTTTAATTTTTTTTCGCGGAACCCTGATTCTTTTTCTAAAATAAAAGTAGCCTAAGTTACTCCTTATAACATCAGCTATCTGCCAGTGAAAGTCCCGTCAAAATCGGTCCAGCCGTTTCGGAGATTAGCCGGAACAAACAGACAGACAGACAGACAGACAGACAGACAGACAGACAGACTGACGGACAGACAAAAATTGTAAAAAATGTTGTTTTGGTATATGTACCGTGTATACATCCATATGCATTTAGTAAAAAGCGGTTATTTTAATATTACAAACAGACACTCCAATTTTATTTATCTGTATAGATTAAATCTATAAAATATATAAGCCTTTTCATGGGATTGATGATTTTAAAAAAATCACAATATAAGGAAAAGTAAAAAGTTTTGTCTTTGTTTCGAAATAATCCTGGTGATATCTAATATATAAATATATTTTGTCACGGTGTTTATGGTCGCACTCCTCCGAAACGGCTCGACCGATTTTAATAAAACGTTTTTTGTGTATTTGGTAGGTCGTAAAGTATTTTTCACCCTCCTACCCCACTCCTCATTTTTAAACGCGAGTTCAGAATTTTTGTATGAACAATATTATATAAATACATAACGACGAACCCGAGCGCAGCGAGGTTGACTCGCTGTATAATATGAAGCCAAAGGGTTTATTTTTGCAGTTTGATGGTCGGTTTTATTGATGTTTGTTATCATCGTAATAGCTACATAAATATATCCTGACTAGCGAGGGCGAGATACTACGTCACAATATAATAGTTTTATTGTTTAACTAGCGATTCACCTCGCCTCTACACAAACAAAAACAAATCTATTCCACGGGAACCGTACATTTTTCCGGGATAAAAAGAAGCCTGTTTGTTATTTTGATATATGAACTATATTATTGTAAAGTTTTATTAAAATCCAATCGGTAGTATTTGTGTACTAAGCTGTGGAAGTTACTATTATTATATATACTATTTTTTATCTATCCCACGGGAACCCTTTTATTTTCCGGGTTGAGAAGTATCTAAAATGTTGACCGAGAATATAAGGTACTACCATGCAAAATTTTATTTAAATCGGTCCAACAGTTTCGGAGATCAGCCCGTACAAAAAACAAACAGAGAAACAAAAAATTTGAAAAAAAAATCTGGATTTGTTCTATTTCTCTTCTTACATCGCCCTGACTCGGGTTTTAGCATTTTTTTTTTCTATGTACAGACATTCAACCTCTACAGTTTTATTATATGTATAGAATAGCAACTCACCCTCGCTCCGCTCGGGTTCATCACTACTTACATTTTAACGTTTAGTATAAATTTTTCAGAGTCAAGATATTTTCCCGCAGTAAAAAGTATCCTATAGGTATATTGACCCGGATAACTAGTTAACATCATACCAAATTTCATCAAAATCTGACCAGTGGTTTTCTCATGGTGCGTTCTCAGGCAGACAGACATACAGACAGATAAACGGACAGACAAAAATTCTAAAAACTATAGATTCGGCCTCTCTATCGATAATAATGACTATTTAAATAAAAATTTCCGAAAAATATTTAATGTAAAGATTCGACTCACTTACAATTTTAACACCTGGTTAATTTCTAAGGGCGGAGTTCACCGACTTTTAAAACGGCTGTTTATCATTTAAACAACTGATTAAATCATTTTTAATGTTCACCACACGTTAATCAATGTTTACAGCCCTTAAACAGCCGATTACTATAACCGAGCTCTGCAGCATCGTTTAACCATCCATTAATGCCATATTTTGACATCTGCTCAGCAGATTCTGCTGTGACTTTAAAACAGTTGCAACATTACGTTATTAGTTTAAAGAGTTTTTGATAATAGATAAACATGCAGTCAGTGTTCAATGTATTAATTGATAATTGTCAAGATCACTACTTAGGCCTTCTTGAAAACCTAGAAGATATAGAGACCAAAACAAGGCGACCTAGAGTATTTCAAATGCGTCGTAATTATTACGAAGAATATAATGAGGAATCATTTCATCTTTAAGTAAACCGTAATTTAAAAATTAAACTTTCACAACACAATAAAATAATAATCAACACAGAGAATATTAGCACGTGCAAAGAAATAATAACAATTTTTATTTGACAATGACAGCGCCGTGACGTTTTTACCCATCCAAATTGGACATTACATGCTAACGTAACAGTTTCCAATGCGTTTTCGAACTTCTCAAGTTGAAAGCATTTTATTTTATGCTACTAAATATGGATGTCACCAAAACTCGTGTCGACTAAATAAAACTATGTGACTTCCCTAATGAGTAGACTTATAGCATTCGTTCATTAGTGGTTCATTCCCTCTGAGCATATGGTGATTGCCTGATTTAGTAACCACGGTTAAAATATTCGTGGTGAACAGTGAATACTTGACCGGGTGCATAACCGATGTTTAGGAATTCATCGGTTGATTACTCAAACATTGGTTAAATGACAGTCCGTGAACTCCGCCCTAAGAAATTGTTAACTAGACCACCGGTGGCTCGGCGTTCGTTGACAGGTTAATAAATGATTAGATAAAACTATCTTTTCGGATGTTTTTCGCGGTTTATTTTCGATTTTTGGTTCGCGACGTTTCGAATGCTGCTATATTTTACAGCAGTCATGGTCACGGGAGAGACCATGACTGTATAGCATTTGCAAGTTTTATTAAAAACGTCAAATATTCGCGTAAATCTAAGAAAGATTTTTTTTTTGGTATATTTTAACTTTTTGTATGAAAAATATAATTATCGATTACGAGGGTGCGTCCTCCCGCACCCGTCTGGCACTCCTACTCCCCACCATTATGTACTCAATTACTTTAAAACCATCCCCACAATATGTGTGCGAGGGGTCGAAATTCAGGCGCCTTTTTTAGTAAATCCACTAGCGTTAACCCGCGGCCTTGCTCCATCCTCTCGATTCAACGCATTAGTGTAAAGAGAACAGACATACACCCGTTAAAATTGTACCCATTAAAATTTTGAGTATTGTTTGTATACATACATTTTACGGCACGTTTGGCTCAGTTTGTAATGACCCTACTTTCTGTGTCAGCGGTCGCGGGTTCGAGTCCCGCTGGAGGTATTCATTTGTGTGATGAGCACGAATGTTTATACTGCAGTCATGGCTGTTTATTACCTATTACCTATGTATTTAAAAGTTATATATGTGTAGTGTATCAACTATCTGGTATCCATAACACAGGTCTCCTAGCTTACCATGGAACTAGATGGTGCTGTATGTTAATGTCCCAACATATTTACATATTTACATACAGACATACATACATACAGACATACATACATACATACAGACATACATACATACATATTTGAAAGAAAACGCTTTTATTTCGTATTTTATTTAAATTTTCTTTTCATACTTATACCTATTAAGTAATTATTAGTCTACATTTTTTTACCGTGTAACGACATTGTCAACAGTTAACTATAATAACGGACTGCTATAAAGAACTTATAGTTCGTAGACCTTACGACTTCCTCTTCCGTAAAACCATGAATCATGGTGGTGCTAGATTTTGATCTAACGGTATTTAGGTTCGATGGTGGTCGGTTTTGATGGTGTTCATGAATTTTGTCTATGGGATTCTTTGTTTATTTTGCCTACTAAGGCTGATTTTTTTTAATGTCGTGTTATGTCAATTAGATTTTTGTTTTAAACGTTATACTTGTAGTTATTTATGTATATTTTTGAAGTTATAGGTACTTGTTTTGGCACGTTTGGAAAAATTATGAGAGTAAAATTTTTACGATGCGCGCGCACACCGACAGCCAAAAAGCGACATGATGAAGTTAGCTGAAAGCGACATGATGAAGATATCTGCATGCCTTTTACGAAAGAGAACAGAGAAATCTTCAGCTATTTTTGTTCTGTTACGCCAAAGAAGTGTAATTTCTTACGTGCATACATGAGTACACACACACGCTTTTTTTTAATTCTGCACTATTTTAAGTGTCTGTCGAATAAGTACTAACACATATTTTATCTTGTATGTTTATACGCTTTTCTTTTACTATTATACCTTTATAGTTTCAATCGAGGTTCAGTAAGTACTTCTGTCGAGTGCGAATTCTTCGGTTTCGATTGATTTTTAAAAAGTATGTACATAGGCACACTTTGCCTTAACAACACGGAAAAGATATTCAAAACAAATATTACTCGAGCGAAAATCGAACCCGTACCAATCGACGTTATTACAATAGACGCATGTTGCATTGTGATCGAACTCACAAGCGAATACTTTGTTTAAAGGAGAATAAAATTACCGCATAACACCCGCCATACCAGCTCATAGCTTCACGGCATACATATTAATTAATCACGTCGTTACTTATATCGGTTTGTACAATGGCTTAGCTATGGGAATTATGGAGGTCTTAGGTGCGAGAGGCATGGTGTAAGCCATATGGGATAGTTGGTAAATATGTTATGACTGGACGGTGGAAGTGACTTCAAATACTACTGGGGGAAGTCCCTGTTTGGCAGTATTTTTTACTTTTAACCTGTTCTGTATAATATTATAAAGAGGCAGAGTTTGCTTGTTTTTTTCTTTGTTTGTTTGCTTGCGCTAATCTCAGGAACTACAAATTCGATTTGAAAAATTCTTTTTGCATTGGATAGCCCGTTTATTGAGGAAGGTTATAGCCTACATATTATCCCGGAGAAATGTACGGTTCCCGTGGGATAGATTTGTTTTTGTCTAGGAACACGAACCCGAATTCGCTTCGGGTAGTGTGGCAAGTGTGAGTCGCTAGTTTAATTATATAATGAAAGTACAATTAATGTATTATATAATAATGGAACGATCATCCTCCAGTGATTTTCGCTGAGAATAGTGACAGGATAACCAGAATAACTTCTCCTTTGTGCCTCTAGCTGCAAGGACATTTAAATTGATGGGTCGCTGTCGAATGCGCAGGCTATCCCGTGGCCCTGTCTTTTGCAATAGGGATCACCGTGGTGGTTTTAGGGGGTAGTCTGTCGCGCTTCTCGCGGCAGGAGTCCCACATACCCGCGCCCCACGCGCCCGTAAAGGGGTTTCTCCACGAATCAAAAAAAAAAAGGTATAAATTGATAGATAGCTCCTATGGGGTATAGACAAAACTTACTTAGTTCGACTTAATTCGATGCTATCGCGACATCCGCCTCTTGTCAGTCATCTCTTACTTATAAACTGAGGTAGTTTTTAGTCCAGTGTTTTTAGCTTTAATAGATCAAGTTATTTTCCAGTGTTCGTTTTTAGTAAGTGACGTTTCGCTTTTATATATAGGTATAGACTAGAAATAGATGTTCTTTTTTATATAATACTAGCAGAACCCGCGGCATCGCTCGCGTTTAAACTACGAAAAATACGAAATCTCATGCAAATACGTCCAAAGAATAAAAAGTTTCATACAAACTTTTATCCTCTATCTCACCCCCTTGGGGGTTGAAATTTGAAAAATCCTTCCTTAGTGTATGCCTTCGTCATATGAGGGATACGTGTGCGAAATTTCAATTTTCTAGCCTTAAGCGTTAGGTCTGTGCGTTGATACATCAATCACTTTTGCCTTTTATATATATAGATATCATTTTGTCGCGTATCGCTTCTCTCTTAACGTTATTCTAATCCCATAGAACTCATTCGTATGTATGACGGATGAACAGACGGCCTTTCTCACGCACAGTCGTAATGTAGATACTGTTGTTTAAACTAGGTATAAGTACTTAAACGTAACACGTTACTTAATGTGTTTTTAAATGTGCTGGACAAAGAAAGGTAAAATTATTAGTGAACTAGCGGTATTATCAGGCTTCGTCTATGTGTGAATTGTAGTAACGTACTAAATGTTTTCTCTAATTCATTAACACATAACGAAAAGACAGACATATTCATTTTTATATATGTTAACGAATGATACTTTTTTAGATTTACGCATATTATGTGTATTTGATATTAATTGCGAAGATAAAATCAATGTAAGACCGCGAAAATACACGAAAAATACTTTATTTATATTTATATATACAACTAGCGATTCGCTCTCATTTTGCTCGGGTCCGTCCCTACTTACGTTTCAACGTTTAGTATAGATTTCTCAGAGATGAGATATTTTCCCGCAGTAAAAAGTATCCTATATGTTGACTCGACTAACCAACTATCATCATACCAAATTTCATCAAAATCCCTTCAGTGGTGTTTCCGTGAGGCGGTAACAGACAGACAGGCGTACAAAGTTTTTGCTTCACGTATTAATATATAGATTCCAATGCAAACTTGCAACCTCCTATACGCCTTTGGGGGGTTGATTATTATTTTCACGATTCTTTCTTAGTGGCTGGCGAACTTTATCATTAAAGGAATACGGCGCCTAACGGGTTTGTTTGGACAATGGTGAATACAAGATTTTTTTTTGCTCAACAATGTGACATCTCCGAAATGACTGGACCAATTTTAACGGGACTTTCACTAGCAGATAGCTGATATTATAAGGAGTAACTTAGGCTACTTTTATTTTAGAAAAAGAATTAGGGTTTCGCTCAAAAAAAATAAAATAAAACGTACCTAGGGACGAACCCGAGCGAAGCGATGGTGAGTCGCTAGTTTTTTTATAATTACAGTCATGATCTATCATCATCTATATGTAAGTTTCATTAAAATCCTTTGAACAGTGTATTAACTAACATCCTCACATACTTTTATATTTAAAATATTATTAGGTGACTTTTTTTTTTTTATAGAGGGTTTTTTCACAAAGCGAATATGTCATATTAGGTGACAATAAAAAACAAAATTATATCGAATACTTTTTATTTACAGATGCACAGTGGTCCTATACAATGTACGCAAGAACAGACAGTCGCACGTATTGAACGCGTCGAGGAAGAGTGTGACGTGTGTGGCCTTCTCGCCCGACGGACGGTACCTGGCGACCGGGGAGTGCGGGCACGCGCCGGCTGTTAGAGTCTGGGATTTACAGGTAAATGGACAAATACATAGTTATGTTTTTGACTAGCGACTCGCCATCGTTCCGCTCGGTTTTTCCCTACTTACGTTTTAACGTTAAGTATAGATTTCTCAGAGGTGAGATATTTTCCCGTAGTAAAAAGATATTCTATATGTTGGCTCGGATAATCAGCTAACTTTTAAGAAAATCACGGTTTTTTAAATATTTGTTTGTCTGTCTGTTTGTTCCGGCTAATCTCCGAAACGGCTGGACTGATTTTGATGGGACTTTCAATAGCAGATAGCTGATGTTATAAGGAGTAACTTAGACTACTTTAATTTTAGAAAAACAATTAGAGTATATTCATATAGTTACATACCACATAAGCTATGGGAAAGCTGTATGGAAATTATAGTTCAACTTTATTTTTATACATAAGCAATAACACTAGCGACTCACCCTCGCTTCGCTCGGGTTCGTCCCTGGGTTGATTACTTATACAAAATTTCATCACCATTTTCATCCTCTTAGGGGATGATTTCCGGGATAAAAACTATCCTATGTTATTCCCAGGGTCTCAAACTATCTTCTTACCTAAATAAACCAGTCCAGTAGGTTCGGAGCATATTTAGTACAAACAAACAAACGAGAAATCAAATCTTTCGTCTTTATAATATGTAGGTATATATATATTTGTGATTTAAATATAAATTACAAACGCACGCTTCATGTTACGCTTGAACTTGTGACCTCTGCTAGTAAACATTTTACATACAATTTGCCCTGTCTGTCTGACTGACTGGATGGATTTTTAAACGGCTGTACCTATTTTGATAAAGTATAGTATGAGGATACTTTAACAATTCGAGAAGAATATAAGCTATTTTCATTAACGGACTCTGAGGAGTATGAAAGGGTTGTAAAATTTTTGTATGAAATAATCGTATTAAATAGAAATAAATTACTTTAGATTTCGCCAACGTCATTAAAGGTCGATAGTGAAAAATAATACATACCTAGTAATAATAAAATTAAAAAAAAAATTAAAAATCCAGTATGAAATTTAAATAAAACTATCTTTTCGGATTTTTTCGCGGATTTATTTTGATTTTTGGTTCCCGACGTTTCGATTGCTTTACAGCAATCATGGTCACGGGAGAGACTGAGGTGTTAGATGTCTCAAAGGTATTATATAGTTGTTACAGACAGCCTACCCACAAATAACAAAATTCATTTTGTTATTTGTGGGTAGGCTGAAACGTCGGGAACCAAAAATCAAAATAAATCCGCGAAAAAATCCGAAAAGATAGTTTTATTTAAATGTCAAACATTCGCGTAAATCTAAGAAAGTATTATCCAGTATGAAATTGCATAACTACTAGCGCCATCTAGTGTCGAGCGGATGAACTATTTAATATTGAGACTTATTCAACCTTATTTAGGTTTTGTAATGATATTTATAGCTAATTGAAAAACAAAAACAAATCTATATCTCGGGAATAAAAAGTAGTCTATGTGTTTTTCCATCTCTGTGCCAAATTTCATCCAGATCCGTTCAGCCGTTCTGGCGTGAAATAGTAACAAACATCCATACTCACAAACTTTCACATTTATAATATTAATACAGACTAGCGACACACCCTCGCTTTGCTTTTGTTCGTCCCTAGGTATTTTTTAACGGTTAGTATGGAATAGATAGACTCATATATACATAGGTATGATGGATTATTGTGGGTTGTATTATACCGTGTTTTCCCGTGGGAGTGAGATAATCTCCTGCGGTATAAAGTAACCTATGTCACTCTCCAACCCTCCAACTGTCTCCAAAAATCACACCAATCCATCACTCTGTTTTGACGTGAAAGAAGGACAAATAAACGTACAAACTAATAAATAAATTAACATTAATATTTGTTCCAGGATCCAACCGCATCAGGTGCGGTTCAGATTGCAGAGTTCCCGGGGCACACGCATGGAGTTAACTGTGTGGTGAGACCTTATTATATGTATCTTTATTATTGGGTCTTTTTTTATTGTAGGGATTTCGACTGGTCTACGCTTTATGAATAATATCGAATGATGTTAAAATTACAGAAACTTAATACTATCTTAGATATACGCGAATATTTGAAATTTTAAATAAAACTATCTTTTCGAGGCAGTGGTAGTCCAGTGGTAACGCGCTCACTTGGGAAACCGAGTGCAGCGGGTTCAAATCCCGGGTCTCGCACCTCTGATATTTTCATGTGCGCATCATTTCTAACATGATTACCACTTGCCTTACGGTGAAGGAAAACATCGTGAGGAAACCTGCATGTCTGAGAGAACCTATGCTGTTTTCGAAAGACATGTGAAGTCCGCC
Source organism: Fabriciana adippe (assembly GCA_905404265.1). Classification (NCBI taxonomy): domain Eukaryota; kingdom Metazoa; phylum Arthropoda; class Insecta; order Lepidoptera; family Nymphalidae; genus Fabriciana; species Fabriciana adippe. The sequence goes on from FR990010.1 coordinate 1,630,288, forward strand.
CGCACTTGGCCAGCGTGGTGGACTATGGCCTGATCCCCCTCGTATTAAATGGAAGCTCGTGCCCAGCAGTGGGACGTTAAAAAGGACTGAATACAATATCTTTTCGGTCCCTTCCGTAACCATGATTACTGTAAAGCATTCGTAACGTCGGGAACCCAATATCAAAATAAATCCGTGAAAAAATCCGAAAAGATAGTTTTATTTTAAAATAAAAAATTTAGTTTGCAAAGTATTTCCAGAACAGATTATTTATGTGTTTTATTCATTTTTACAGGCATTCTCTACTTCGTCCAAGTACCTAGTGTCGGTTGGATCTCAGCATGATATGATAGTGAATGTGTGGGACTGGAGGGCTAACTTGAAATTGGCCAGTAACAAGGTATTATTATTAGTTTATAGTATACTAGCGACTCCCCTAGCTTCGCTCGGGTTCGTCCCTAGCTTGATTCCCCATGCTTTCATCCCTTTCATCCCCATTTTTACTCCCTTAAGGGATGATTTCCGGGATAAAAAGTATCCTATGTCCTTCCTCTTCTCCTTGTCCTTCTTTTACATGCGTAAGTTACATTGACCAATAGAATAATATTTTTACTTGTATTACAGCTTCAGTGATGTATATACATGGTGTATTTATACATATTAGGACGATTACAACTCTTTAAACTTTTTGAATCGTTATATCTCAAAAACGGTGGCTCTTAGGAAAAAAAGTATTTAGACATTTTTTATAGATAATTATGTGATCTACAATTTTTGTCTGAGCTAATTTTATGATAAAACCTACCGTTTCGTTAAAAATCGCGAAAAACCCTTTGACGTTCGTGATCTTTGACCCCGAGTAATTTTTTTTTCCAGGTATCGGATCGATGAGGACTTTTTAGATTTCATTTATTATGGTGTTTTGAACAATCCTACCAATTTTCAGCTGGGTGTGAATTTTTGCAACTTCACTCCCTATTTTTTGGTCCAATTTGACCGGACTTTGGTCTTTTGGTCTACTTTCACGCATACTCGTCTCGCAAATCCCACATGTGTGTATGTATACTATAATAGTTTTTTTTTTATATCTCACTTGCAGGTGTCGTCACGTGTTAAAGCGGTCAGCTTCTCTGAGAGCGGCAATTACTTCGTGACCGTTGGTTTCAGACATGTCAAGTTCTGGTATTTGGAATATTCCAGAAATGCTAAGGTGAGGTGCCAAACGATTTTGCTACATATATTTATTTGATTTATATTAATATTTTTTTTGTTGATTTCGAGTGATACAAATTGACTGTAAATATTTCAAGAAAATTGTTTAACTTTACGTTTAGATTTCTCAGAGGTGAGATATTTTCCCGCAGTAGAAAGTATCCTATATGTTGACGCGGATAACTAGCTATCATCATACCAAATTTCATCAAAATCCGTCCAGTGGCTTTCTCGTGATGCGGTCACAGACAGACAGACAAAAATGCTAAAAACTATAGATAGGGCCTCTGTATCGATAATAATGACTATTTGAAAATATTTAACGTACAGATTTGACTCAGTTAAAATTTTATTATATGTATAGATAATTTTTTCGATGGTATGACAATGTGACTAAAAAATAAATTAAAGTTAAAAAATTGAGATGCATGATATACTCCCCTATTTTAAATAAAACTATCTTTTTGGATTATTTCACGGATTTATTTAGATTTTTGTTTCCCGACGTTTCGAATACTTTACAGCAATCATGATTACGGGAGAGACTAAGGTGTTAAACATCTCAAAGGCGTTATATACTTGTTACAGATAAAATCAAAATAAATCAGCGGAATAATTATTCGAAAAGATAGTTTTATTTAAAATGTCAAATATTCGCGTAAATCTAAGAAAGTGTACTCCCCTATTTTTATATGTTTATGGAATAAAATTATAGATATTATTATAAAATATTCAAGTCATTTTTAAATTTAGGATTCTTACAAAATGACTAATAATATGAAACATATCATATCTCTTAATTATCTTTATGTGCATTTTACGATGGCTGGAAGATAACTATGCAGATTATGACGGTATGACGCTATTGTAGCGGTTCAAGGAAATGTGCAGGAAATTCTGAATTAAAACGTCATTTCTAAATTTAGATATTAATAGCGATGCACCCTCGCTCCGCTCGGGTTCGTCACTACTTACGTTTTAACGTTTAGTATAGATTTCTCAGAGATGAGATATTTTTCCGTAGTTAAATGTATTCTATATGTTGACCCGGATAACCAGCTATCACCATACCAAATTTCATCAAAATCCGTCCAGTGGTTTTTCCGTGATGCGGTCACAGACAGACAGACAAAAATTGTATAGTATGGATGGTAATTTGAAAAATTTTAATTATTTGATCTTAATAATATGATTTATTTATATTAACTTAATGAAATATTTTAGGAACTAATAATATTTTGTTTTTAACTTTGATTTGATTTGATTTGATTTGTAAATGCAATCATGAATGAATTAATGTACATAAATTTTATTGGTTATCCCAATAAAATAAATAAATAATTTTTGAATCCTTAATTTTTTAAAGTATAATTAGTTTGTATAATTTGAAGATTTAACATGACTTCTGAAAACTATTGAATAAAGTATATTTTGATTTAATTTGTATCTCCACAGTTTAAGGAGCCAGTCCCTCTCATGGGCAGATCAGCTATCCTCGGGGAGCAGAAGGACAATGAGTTTTGTGACGTCGTCTGCGGGAGAGGGGATGCTGCGGAGAGTACATACGCTATCACTAGAGGAGGACTCCTTTGTGAGTTCAACAGCAGACGGCTGTTGGACAAGTGGGTGGAGTTGAGGGTAAGTGGTTGTTTTGTTTTAATTTTTTTTAATTAAAACTTCCATAGAATAGGAAATGCGACACTAGAAAGAGAGAAACACATAAATATATAGGATTAAGCCGGCGAGAGAATGAGATAGAATACATTGCCATGTTGCCATGGTAAGCGTTGTTATTGTCTGACGAATATATAATATTATATTCTTTCCGTATATGATATTCTATACAAATATGATTGTAATATTCCTAATATGCCTTTTTTAACTATTGATTTGTTTTAATTTAATTGCTATATTTGCCAAAGAAGTTTTACTTCAACCGCGCGTAAAGGTTACACGCACACATTTTTTTATTATACATACTTAATATATGTATATTATATTCATACAAATGAATTAGTATGACGGAGCATCAGTTGAGAACGGCTCGATTGATTTGGCTGATTTTTTTTGTTGTGTTCGTTATTGTCGGGATAAGTTTGTATGAAAGATGTTTTTTTTTTTGGATTGTAAGAATGAGGTTTTCTAAAAAAAACTTCGGAAAATTAGAAAATTTGGATGGTAATTTTGTATGGAAGTTTTAATACTATAGAATGTGACGCCCAGTTTGACAGACTGTTGCCATATTTTCATAATAATAATAAAATACTATATAATTGTACCCCAAAGATGGCCTCCGGAAAATGCGTAGTATAAAAAATATGGAAAACTAGATAGGGTTATGGAATGGAGTTAATATGGGCTACAAAACTGGGCTATTAGTTGAGATAACCGGACGTCCATTTGCTCAACTTCACACATCTCACATTGAATATTTGGCGGACGGTATCTCGTCTCCCACTAGATGGGCAAAGTGCCTCGTAACATCGGCGTGGTCGGTTAAGGGTGTCGAGAGGTGTGCACAGGTTCCACCATCGCGAGAATGCTCGTGAGCGGGTTTTCCCATTATTACGCAGAATGAGCACTTCCATTTTCTCAAGCACTTGGCTCTTGCGCTTTACTCTGGAAGGCTAATGAAGGCAAGCCAGAGGCGGGAAACAGATGTTGTTTCCCCCGGGAGGTCTCAGGTCTGTGGTGTTATTATTATGACGACACGTTTGGGTCAGTTCGTAGTGACCCTACTTGCTGTGCCAGAGGTCGCGGATTCGAGTCCCGCTGGAGGCATTCATTTATGTGATGAGCACGAATGTTTGTACTCCAGTCACAGGTGTTTACATTTATAATATGTATGTACTTAAAGTTATATACATATGTGTAGTGTATCAAATATCTGGTATCCATAACACGAGCCTCGTAGCTTAACATGGAACTAGATGGTGCTGTGTGTTAATGTGAGTATATTTCCACGTCCCCAGACGACATCAGCCAACTGCATGGCGATAGGTTCGGAGTACATATTCGTGGGGTGCGCGGAGGGCATCGTGCGCTGCTTCGCGCCGGCGTCGCTGCGCTACGTCACCACGCTGCCGCGCACGCACTACCTCGGCGTGGACGTGGCGCAGGGGGACAACATCAGGTGAGGCTCATGTGTAACACTGTGGTATTATAAACTGGCGGCTTGCTCTCTCTTTGAGAGAGAGAGAGAGAGAGAGAGAGAGAGAGAGAGAGAGAGAGAGAGAGAGAGAGAGAGAGAGAGAGAGAGGTGTTTTGCGTTGCTTCGATCTACTTACTACGTAAGATCAGAATGCTCTCATGTACGCCCTACTTCGACATTAATGTGACGCTGGGGTAAAATATCGGGTGGTATTTTCGTATAATATTATGTTATTACTTATTATAAACCGCTTAGTCTCGCTTTGAAATAGAGAAAGAGAGAGGGAGGGAGAGATAGGGAGGGAGAGGGGGGGGGGAGAGATGCCGTGCGCTGCTTTGCACTAATTTGATTTTGTTATATTTGAACGCTCGCACGCACACACTACGTTGAAGTGATTTGACGCATATTTTATATGTTTTGTTATTACAGTTTACTTATCCATAGTCGTCTAACGATAGCGTGTAAGACAAAACTTCAAATATCTCGAAATCAACTTTGACGAAATTGCGACCTTCTTATGACGGCAGGGTTCACATGTGTAATTGTAACTTACCACGATCTCGTGGTACCTACTTACCATCTGTAATAATGTGCTTTAACTTCAAAACCGTTCATCATATTTTTTTTAGTTTTATATTTATATCTTTTTTTTTCTTTTTATGCAAAGATTATGTCGATAATGACACTTGAAATATTTAAAGTTATTTTTTTTTAATTAAGTATATAAATATTTAAATATTAATCAATCTTGTGCTATAATTATATTTTTAATATTCTACAATTGACATATTATATACTTTCGTCTTAGTATCTAAGGCAGTGGTATCCCAATGTACATACGTATCGCTTGGGAGACCGAGCGAAGCGGGTTCAAATCCCGGCTATCGCACCTTTGATATTTTCATATGCGAATCATTTCCAACACGGTTACCACTTGTCTTATGGTGAAGGAAAACATCGTGAGGAAACCTGCATGTCTGAGAGAACTTAGCAAGTTTTCGAAAGGCATGCTCAGTCCGCCCTCACTTGCCCAGCGTGGTGGACTATGGCCTGATTCCCCTCGTATTGAAGGGGACCCGTGCCCAGTAGTGGGACGTTAAAAAGGGCTGAATACATACTTTCATCTACTCGACTCCGACTCGTACTTGACCGAATTTTTAACGATTTTCCTTCTCTATATCCAGCCACATGTTCAGTCAGCCGACCAACGCCAGATACCCGGATGCCATAGCCCTGACGTACGACGAGAGAAATCATAAGTTAACATGTGTATACAACGACCACAGTCTCTATGTGTGGGATGTGAGGGATATAAAGAGGGTGAGATGTGGGATCATTTATTTTTATTTCTATCTTTGTTTCTATTTGGGAAGATGTAAAAATGCGTTTTTCTGTAGAAAAGATATCTATCTATATAGAAAAACTTAAGCATAATGTTATTTAAATACAAAATTTAATCCAAATCGTTAGAGCTGTCCGAGATTTAAAAAAAAAAAAACTTTTGTGACATTTTCACCATTTTTATTTATTTTTTTTTGTTAAAATTGCGGTGCGCCTTTTATTGAGTACAAAACAAGTTGCTGTTACGGGTAAAATAGAACGATTTAAGTTATACATATACCCTGGGGCAGGTGGGCAAGTCGCACTCGGCGCTGTACCACTCGGCGTGCATCTGGGGCGTGGACATGGTGGCGGCCGCGCCCGCCGCCTTCCTGTCGTGCTCCAGCGACGACACGGTGCGCGTGTGGACGCTCAAGCCGCACTCGGCCGCCGCCTCGCCCAACATATATAGTAATGTGAGTGTTGGCTGTCGGTTTGTTCCATTTTTGTTTATGAGATTCAGTCACAAACGAGCAGACAGAACACCCGATGGAAAGTAGTACCTGTCGCCCATAACACCTACGGTTCATGCACTTAGGTTTTACGTAACACAAACGCAGAGCCGCAGGTGCGTTGTCACTGTGAGGACAAAGATGATATGCCTCTTGCCTGTAATTATGCTGGCTACCTTATGCAATGATTGTACTCATTCATATACTAAAATTTAAGATATACAATTAGCGTTTCAAAACTGTCCTCAAAAAGAAGTGCACAATTCGAAATCGAATTGCGCTTTTTTCAATGATGAACATGTACAGTATATTTTTTTTATTTGATGGATTCTCAAGAATTGACCTGATTTGATTGACATTTTTTTCATATTGAAGTAGTTTATATTAAAATAATAAATGCGAGATGTTTTTGTAGAAAATTTACTATCTTTTTTTTTTGATTAACCTTTCGTGAACCACGTGCATAAATGTTACATCGCAAACCATGTGGGGTTTCTCAGACCCCAAGAATTATCAGAGCAAGGAATGTATAATTTATGATTATTTGTTTATTTTATTACAAAATACTGTTTTTTGTCTATTTGAGCGTAATAATAAAACAAAATCGAGTAAAATAATCAACATTTTTAATCTTTTTTCAAAAAGGAACAAAACATAGTCATTTTTTGCAAACTAAAACTTAGCCTCTTCTTTGGGCTAACATCCACAGTAAAAAAGTAATTAAACACTTATCATATATCTCAAATTTTCAAAATTAGTATTATAAGGCATGTAAAATTGACAAAATTAGCTTAATTTTGTCAGTCTTCATGAGGTCCAGGCTGATAAAATTTGGTACAATTTTTGCAGTATAAGTGAGCATGCTCTAAGCATATAGGTATATCGCAGAGCTTACAACTGTATTTGGTTTTCCGATCTTTCTTGCTGTCACATACTGAACACCTTATTTTAGATCTCGGCATTTTTGCTGGTGGTTTAGAAGGTGTTTCACTGAGCAATTCATGTATGTAAGCACTTACGAGAATATTTCGGATTCCGTATTATCTTTGTGGTTTTTCAAATGTTCTTTAATCAAAGCCGTTCCCGAATCACGAACGAAGTTTCTTCTACGATCGGTTTTCCTTATTTCGATATTATTATTCAACATCTCTCATATCATCATCATAACCCGTCGGAACCCACATCTCCCTCGAAAGACAACCAACTTTTCATCTAATGTTAGGTACTCAAAAGGTGTATAAATGATACACATCTCCTTTGAAAGACAACCAACTTTTCATCTAATGTTAGGTACTCAAAAGGTGTATAAATGATAAATAATTCGAAATAAATACAAATATTCTAGAAATACTGCATTTCACAATAAAATTACTACTTACGTTTTAGACGACGTCCCGAACCACGTGGGGTCTGTGAGACCCGAACGCACTTTGCGCACGTCTGTTTGTTACGTCGGCGACGCGATTATCAAACCACTATCACCAAGCGGTGTGGCAATGTCGCAACTCCAGCTACTTAAAGTGTCAAAAACGCCAAGCGAATTTTTAGAGAGTTATAAGGATTTTTGTGTGACTGGGGTCTATTAAACCCCACATGGTTCACGGAAGGTTAATCAAATCGGATTCCAAATTTGATTTTTTTTCTTAAATCAGATTCCGTCCGTCCGTACATATAAAGATTTTATCTCTTCAATCACTACGTCAATACATAGTATAAAACAAAGTCGCTTCCCGCTGTCCTTCTGTCCCTATATATGCTTAGATCTTTAAAACTACGCAACGGATTTTGATGCGGTTTTTTAATAGATAGAGTGATTCAAGAGGAAGGTTTATATGTATAATATATACATAATATAGTAGAGAAACACTGATAATTTTGAAAGGTTTCTAATGTGATGTCGTAAATAAACATATTTTTTTTCGCTTACATTGCAAACGCTGGCTGAACCCTACGAGATAGATCAAAATAATGTACTACAGTATTGTACACCTTAAAAAGATGTACCAAAAAAGTCCGCGATGGCATATGTCTATCTCTTAAGGATAACATACTATATCCATTTTACTATATCCAAGCTAGGGACGAACCCGAGCGAAGCGAGGGTGAGTCGCTAGTATTACTGTAAATGTAAGTAGTGGTAGGGCACCACCATACTGAGCTTGTGTTTATTCGTACCAATCTCAGAATCTACTATATTAATTATTATACGATTTTCACCCATATGATTTGCCCTCTACTCTACCCAATACTATGGCCAATATAATTTATCACAAGGCTCATTATGTGTTGCAGGAACTCTCCAAAGTGTTATATATCGATCCTGAACTCAAATTTTTAAAGGACGTGGATTTGACGGCGACAAGCGATAAGGATAAGTCGAAAACGTACGACGATAAGACTGGAGTCAGGTGAGAGATGTTTTTGAATATTTTTAGGGTTCTGCATCTGAAAATGAGTATAAAGGAACCCCTTATAGGATTACATTGTTGTGTGTCTGTCAAAACTGTATTTCTCGGAAACTTTTGAATGTGGAAGTTGAGATTAATATTAAATATTTAGGTCACCAAATATATATTATATATGTAAATGAATGTTTATTTGTGTGTATGCTAGTTACTCTTAAACGCTAATATGGTTGGGTTTGGGTGAAATTAAGTACATAGACCATGACCACAAATAACACATATATAGATGCTAGTTAATAATAATATTATATTAACTGTAATTAAAATTATAATATTTGCCAAAAAGTGGCGATGTCTGTATATAATATTATAAATAGAAAAAGGCACCTTATATTCTTTTATTAGTTGTCTTTTTATATATGACACGATATAAGCTAATTATTTACGTTTAAAACAATTTCAGTGGAACATGCAATATCGATATATCTATGTTACACGTGTGTAAGTACATCTTGCATGTGTCTGTGCGCTCTATTACAAGTTAAGTCTATTATATAACACAATTTACTCGTACACGTTACATATGTATGTGTGTATATGTAAGGCAATCTCCTCGTACACGTTACATTTGTACGTGTTTGTATATGTAAGACAAAATCGGTCTAGCCGTTTCAGAGATTAGCCGGAACAAACAGATAGACAGACAGACAGACAAAAATTGTAAAAAATGTTGTTTTGGTATATGTACTGTGTAATGTGTATACATCCATATGCATTTAGTAAAAAGCGATTATTTTAATATTACAAACAGACACTCCAATTTTATTTATTTGTATAGACAATCTCCTCGTACATGCCACACGTGTATGTGTGTGTATGTGAGACAATCTCGTCGTCAATTGTGTGTGTGTGTGCACAGATGCGTGCGCATGTCGCCGTGCGGGCGGCACATCGCGGCCGGCGACCGCGCCGGCAACGTGTGGGTGTTCGACGCGCGCGGCGCCGCGCTGCACACGCTGGAGGCGCACGACGCGGAGGTGCTGTGCGTGGAGTACGCGCGCGAGCCGCGCCTGCTCGCGTCCGCGTCGCGCGACCGACTGGTGCACGTCTTCGATGTCGAGCGGGTCCGTATTGCTGTCCCTTTCGCTCTCCTACTCGCAGAGCCTATGTCTTGCTCTCTCATTCTTGGTAGCTTGGTGGATTGATTCCGCGCTGTGAAATCGCCTGGTGGTTCGTGCTCGTGTTCAATGTTGAGTGGGTCAATGTCTCTGTCTCTTTCACTCTTTTAGTTAAAGAGCTCCTGTCTGTCTCTTTCTCTCTTAGTGGCTGGTGCGTTGTGAGATTGACTGGTGCACGTGTTCAACGTAAAGCGGGTCAGTGGCGCTGTCTCTTTTACTCTCGTGCTTGCAGAGCATATGTCTCTTTCACAATTAGAAGCCGATGGGATGCCGGATGACCCCGCGCTGTTGGAATGACTGTTGTACGTGTTTGACGTGGAGCGGGTTAGTAACGCTGTCTCTTTCACTCTTATATTCAGCGTCTGTCTGTCTCTTTTACTCCTGATCAAACGGATCGACTGATGCAAGTTTGTTTGACGTCGTGTGAGTCAGTGGCTCTGTATCTTACATTCTCGTAGTTACAGAGGGTCTGGAATTAAAAAAAAAAAAAAAAAAAATTATATTTAGCTCGACTGCGGAATGGAACTTTGGAGTTTCGTATTGCACCAAGAAGTGTTCATGTAAAGAATTTCTTAATCTTCTTTCGAAATTTGGCGTATCGCAAATGAAACTCATAAAAATTATATGAAACATGTACATTGTACAATAAACAAACACACTGTAAAATAATATACTACCATCTGATTTACATAAATTTTTAAAAATACAAATTAAAAAAAAAATTGACATTGGTCATATATTATGTCAGATCATTATCAAATATAATATAAATAACAAATTACATTTTTTTTTATTCCAATCCTATCCAGGGATACCAAATACTGCAGACCCTGGACGAGCACTCGTCATCCATCACGGCTGTCCGCTTCCTCAGCTCAGGGTCTGGTCTCCAGATGGTGTCGTGTGGCGCTGATAAGACCATACTGTTCAGACAATTGAGGACTGTAAGTGTATTAGTGATAATACTATTTATTATTATATATAAAGGACTAGCGACTCACCCTCGCTTCGTTTCGGGTTCGTCCCTAAACAAAAACTAATCTATCCCACGGGAACCGCACATTTTTCCGGGATGATATATAGCCTATAGCATTCCTCAGTTAAAGGGCTATCTAATGTAAAAAGGATTTTTCAAATCGGATTAGTAGTTCCTGAGATTAGCGCGTTCAACCAAACAAACAAACAAACAAACTCTTCAGCTTTTAATATTAGTATAGATTTTATATGAAAATGGCGCGTTTTAACGTTTTGCGATTTGCTCGTATTGTTGCAATCGCGCGTTTCAGTGATGTGGTAGTGATTACTTTTGTTGGCCGTAAAATAATACGGTATAATTAAGGGGATTCAATGATGGTCTTAATCAAAAACTTATTAATTTTTTTTAGATATGTCTGTGTTTTTTTTTTTATATAACGTTAATTTTAGCAAGAAACTTTAATTGTTTATTCCCGACAATTTAAAATGTTATACATCAAATGAAGTAACGAGAGAGACTAAGGTTATTGAAAACTCAAACTTCATCTATTGTAATATTATAAAAAGGAAAAATTTGTATTTTTGTTTGTTTAGTTTGTATCGAATAGACTCCAAAACTACTGAACCGATTTAGATGAAATTCGGTAAAAAGATAGTTTGAGACCCTGGGAAGGACAAGGGATAGTTTTTATCCCGGAAATCACCCCTTAAGGGGGTGAAAGTTTGTATGCAACGTAGGGACGAACCCGAGCGAAGCAAAGGTGAGTCGCTAGTAGTATAATATAAATTGAAAAACAAATAATAATAATAAAGTAGTAACACACCTCTGATATTTTCATGTGCGAATCATTTCTAACATGATTACCACTTGCCTTACGGTGAAGGAAAACATCGTGAGGAAACTTGCATGTCTGAGAGAACTTAGTAAGTTTTCGAAAGACATTCTCAGTCCGCCCCCACTTGGCCAGCGTGGTGGACTATGGCCTGATCCCCCTCGTATTGAAGGGAGGCCCGCCCCCAGCAGTGGGGCGTTAAAAAGGGCTGAATACATACATACATACAGTAACACACACCTGTGACATTCCAGACGCAGGACGGCAGCTACCAGTTCGCGCGCGGCCAGAACGTGTCGGGGCGCACCACGCTCTACGACATGGAGGTGGACGCCGGCGGCCGCCACGTGCTCACCGCCTGCCAGGTCATACACATATTCAAATTCAAAATCCAAAATATTCAGCATTAAATTATTACAATTTTTACTGAACGTCACGAGAGAGAACGTCGGAAAAAAGAAGCCTCACACCTGAGAAGAACTGGCGAAAGAAACTCAGCGGGACTAATATTTTTTTTAATAAATTATAGTTTACAATATTGCTATAAGGTTGAAGTAGCCTGGAGGCGATCACTTCATTCCCAAGGCGTGCTATCTTCTATAAAATCATTTATTGTATAATAGCCTTTAGCACACAAACGTTCTTTAACAATTTTTTTTAATTTGGTGATAGAAGCTTTTTGAACATTTTCATACACTCATACATGTTTACATATAAAGATACGTATATATATAGTTAGATTACATTGACTTGATTTTTAAATTGACGGTTAAAGGACTTAGAATAAAGGTAAAATTCGTGAACAGACAAAATTTGATTTTATACTTACATACGTACATACATACGTACATACAGACATGTTACATACACTAATGAATGAATGTCTCCCTAACTGATTTCGGTCAAGGCGGTTTTGAGATTAGCGTCTACGACTAAATGATTATAAACAAATACACACACATATATCCAATGAAAGACAATATCAATAATATACAAAGACTATGAAAATTTAGCGAACATTTTTATAATATTCCGAAGTATCTAAAAGAGTATTTTCACTGAGTTCTTGTTGAATCCTTAACATATTATAACATACCAGTCAGGCCTATGATTCCACTTGTATAGTAAGCGGGGTTGGGATAAGAGATAGTCTATATCAGTCTTTAGGACTCTATCTATATCCATGTCAAATTTCATCGAAACCTGTTCAGCGTTTCCGTAAAAAGTTTCGGAAAACAGACAGACAAATCTTCTTTCACATATGATATTAGTATGAATCGTGTACGTAATAATTTTGTATATATTACAGGATCGCAATGTCCGTGTGTATAGCGCGGCTCACGGGAGGCACACGAAGACTTTCAGAGGCACTACCGCAGAAGATGGGACTCTTATCAAGGTATATATCTATGTTCTATTGTATTACAATACTTCTAAAGACCGTAGCATCCTCGTATTCTACTCAATAAATGTAATCATGATTAAAAAATATTAGTAGATTTAAAGATGATACAAATAATAAAAAATATATAAAAATCAATTACTGTTCGTTAGTCTCGCTAAAACTCAAAAATGGCTGGACCGATTTAAATAATTCTTTTTTTGTTTTGTTGGGGGTGTCTCAGGAGTGGTTTAAATATAAAAAAAAAAATAGCGAAAACAAAAAAAAAAAACAGCTGGAAAATCAAAAAGTTCAGAACTGTTTATTTTGTTTAGGAAACACTAACTGTTAAAACGTACCTAGGGATGAACCCGAGCGAAGCGAGGGTGAGTCGCTAGTAATAAAAAAAAATCAGGCAAGTGCGAGACTGACTTGCACACAGAGGGTTCCGTACCGTGAAATATTAATTAAAATAGTACTTTATGTGGTGTGCGTAAGTTCGAATTTGGGTTTAGACAATTAGTACTTTCGATATTTGAATTTATCCTTTGGTTTGACTTAACGTCAGATGTTATTTGTTAGGAAATGTAAATTAAAAATATTTACCTGTCCATATGTATATGTCATGTTGTGTAATATATAATATGTATATGTAATATGTATGTGTGTTCATCCGCAGGTATCTCTGGACAGTAGCGGCATCTATCTGGCGACATCGAGCACAGACAAGATATTGAGTGTGTACGATTATTACTCGGGAGAGTGCATGGCCACCATGTACGGACACTCCGAGATTGTGACTGGTCTCAGGTTGGTGGAAATGTGATGTTTTTTTAATTAAAAAAAAAAATACAGAAGTTCTCAGAGCGGAGGTTTTTTTTTGACAATACATAAATATGTTCATACTATTATAGTTTATTTATGAATAAGTTAGTGAATTATCTATACTAATATTATAAAGAGGTAAAGTTTGTGAGTTTGTGACGTTGTAGGGGGTAATCTCTGGATCTATTGAAACGATTTAGATGAAATTTGGTAAGAAGATAATTTGAGATTCTGGGAAGGACATAGGATACTTTTTATCCCGGAAATCATTCCTTAAGGGAGTAAAAATGGGGATGAAAGTTTGTGTGGGGAATCAATCTTCTTAGAGATCTTCTAGAGAGATAAGCCCTAACAAACAAACTCAGCGCGCGGAACTAATTTTTTTTTTTAATTTATAATGATTGAATGTAAGAATTTTTACATTCTTTATTGTTACATTTATTTCCCATGAATTTATCAGATGTTAAAGACTCCTTATGATGGTTAGAAATAACATTTTTCTATGTTCATGTTGTTCACGGTGTTCCAGGTTCACGCCGGACTGCCAACACCTGGTGTCGGCATCGGGCGACGGCTGCATCTTCGTGTGGCGCGTGCCGCACGACATGGTGGTCACCATGCGCGCGCGCCTCGCGCAGCAGGCCATACGCATGGGACGGTAAGAACCAACCCCCAATACCCCCTCCCCTCCCCCCTTCCCCTTTCCCCCACACACACGCACACACACGCACACACACAACACACACACACACACACACACACACACACACACACACACACACACACACACACACACACACACACACACACAAACACACACAAACACACACACACAAACATAAATACTATTATTATAGTGTAACAATAATAATCAATATACGGCATATTGCAATTTATGTTATCTGTTTAATTTTATATGTTGTCTATGATTTATTGTCTATACATTATTAAAAAATAAATGTTTTTCAGTCTGTTGAGATTGCTTAACGTGTTTTTATCACATACATACACACACACCACAGATACACACTCATACATACATACATACACACATACACTCGCTTGCAGACGTACGCACGTGCGACGTGTACATGCACATGTACACATGCGTACATGTGTAAATACGTACGTAAGCGCAAAGCAAGCGTAAGACTAAGACGTAAGAATTTATGAAGGAGAGGGAAAGTACAGAATGAAATAAAAAGATTATAAAGTAAGATTGAGCTTGTAAGTAAGCGGAGAGAGCTGATGTTCGAATGGTGGGTAATACACGTTAACAAATGTCTCACGACGCATGGCCATTATATAACACAGTAGTTGAAAATATGTGTGTATGTATGTATGTAAGTAATTTTACTTCTCCAAGTTAAGGTTGTCTGGAAGAAATCGCTTCCAGCGATAAAGCCGCGTACTGCGCATCTTTCCTTTGTGTTTTTTTTTATATTTTTCTTTCTTGGTGTACAATAAAGAATTATTATTGTGTATGTAGTGTATTATTCGTATATAATTACATACATACATTTTTTTGTTATTATTATGAATTCTATTTATTTTCCCACAGAAAAGTACCTCCAACCAACGGTATGTCAGGGTTGGAGAGTGAAACGGAGTCACATCTCGGCTCGCCGCCTAGAGAGATCAATGCTGACGAAAAGTTCACAACGCCCGTCGTACCGGACTACACGTGAGTTATAATACTTTTATAAATGTCTGGACATTAACACACAGCACCATCTAGTTCCATGGTAAGCTACGAGGCATGTGTTATGGACACCAGATAGTTGATACACTACACATATATATAATTTTAAATACATACATATTATAAATATAAACACCCATGACTGGACAAACCTTCGTGCTCATCATTCAAATGAACGCCCCCAGCTGGACTCGAACCCGCGACCGCTGGCACAGCAAGTAGGGTCACTATAAATTGAGACAAATGTATCGTCTGAATACATTTATAAATGTTTGTATGTGTGTATGTTTGATGTAACGGCTGAACGGATTTGAATGAGATTTAGTATACAGATAGATTATGAGCTGGAGTAAGTATAGGCTACTGTTAGGCAACAAGGGTATGAAACGAGGGTATGTATGTATTCAGTTCTTTTTAACGTCCCACTGCTTGGCGTGGGCCTCCCTTCAGTACGAGAGGGATCATCTTTTTTTGTCAACTTTTAAGTACATAATATTTTTTTTGTAATTACCAGTTTACGCATCGGAAAGTTGCCGACTTGGGCTAAGAAGAGTTTAGGGGATGAGTTGTCCTCCGACGCCCCCCGGCCCCCCACACAAACACCCCCAACACCCCCTGCGAGGGGGAAGTGGGCTACGAGGATATTGCCACCCCCTGGTAAGCTCCACCCTTGTATCATTCAGTTTCCTTTTCTAAGTTCTAAGAATTGCTTGTTTTTCCATAAAAACAAATCTCTTGTTTTTGATAAGACCCCTAAAATTTAGCTGTTATAAAATCAAAATTACCACTATATATAGATAAAATATACAGTTTCGAATGTATTTCCCAACAGACAAACGTATAGATTCTGACGGTTCTAAGGACAGTTCAATAGACAGTGGTACGGACACGAGGTATAACGACAAGCGACGAGAGCCGGGGAAACAGGTATGTATTGCATATATAGAATGTGTGTATACACGTTTGTTAATGTATGTATGTATATGTTGTATTTGAGGATAAAAAAATGTTTATTTTTAGGTTTTTTTGTCTGTTTTTTTTTTACATAATCTGTGCACAATTTTTTTTTTGATTTATGCACGTTTTTTTGTATTTTCTTTATGAACCATAGATAATAATAATATTCAAAGCAAATGGAGTAGTATACATATATATATTTTTTTAATTAAATTTAATTGTTGTATTAAAATATCTGTAGTTATAATATCACTAACTTGTGCCGTCTAATCACTCACAAAAGCTTGGACTTTTGGTGGAGGTTTATTCTTTATGTGTACTTTGTATATATATTTTTTAATTAATTATAAAATAAATATTTTAATGGCGTATTTTTGTACGTCATTTTTATATTTATTTTTGTTTTTTTCTTTCCTTTTTTTTCGAATTTCATTTATATTATTGTTTGGTTTGGATTTTTCATTTTATATTAATTTAATTCAAATAAAACAACAATAATAAATAATTATTGCAATTAATATGACATTAAAAAACATATTTTTTGTTTGTTTTTTTTGGAGGTTCTACTTCTTTTGGCACGTTTGGAAAAAATATGAGAGTAAAATTTTTACGATGCGCGCGCACACCGACAGCCAAAAACCGAGAGTTGTGACATACGGGATGAAATCTTTAGCTATTTTTTTCTGTTACGCCAAAGAAGTATAACTTCTTACGTGCGTACACACACACGTTTTTTTTTCTTTCTTGGGAAATATAAATGAAATTCACAAAATTCACGGCAACGGTTGCATTATTATGTTAGAGGCCGAAGTCCCTCAACATCTCGCAACTGCCGCGAGTCGAGGCGTTGTTCAGGAACTTTGACGCGACATTCAAAGCCACATACGATATATTATCCATATCGCCGAGAGTGGAAAAGGTTCATTTTTTTTTAATTTTGCTCTCCCCCCCATTTTTTTTGTCACGATTTACGCTTTTTTTTGTGTGTTTGCGTTTTTCACGCGCGTTTTTTTCGTTTTTTTTGTCATTTTTCATTTTGCTATGTTTGTGATCGACAAGCTGTTTTTTTATAAATTTCATCATTTCATTAAGGCTATTTCATTTTTAAATAGTGTGCTCTTTTTTATTTTTCTAGGTTATCTGTTTTTTTTTTTTTACGAAATGGATGAAAGTATTCATTTATATTACACGAGATTTTTAATTATAATTACATATAAGGTGATTAATATAAAGTTTTAGAATTGGTGATTGGGGTATTAATTGTATGTTAGTGTTACTAACAGTTTAAGAAAAAAAAAAATATTAAAAACATTTATTTTTAATTTGATTTGTTTATTTAATTTAATTAAGTGAAGTAATTCGTTTTTTAACATTTTTGGTAACTGGTTCAAATAAAATTATATAATAAATTAACACTTTAAATTGGGTAAAGGGGAATTATTTTTTTTTTAATATGAGATATGTAGGGTTTAGCATACACTATCGCTTTGGCTTGTCACGCTTATCATTTTGCAGTTTTGTTTTTTTTTTCATATTTTTTTTTATTTTCTTAAATAATTTGCATTTATAATTGTTTTATGAATTAGGTGACGGTAAATTTATCGAAAAATCGAACGTTGGACGCTCGAACGCGACACCATACAGATGATTCTTCTCTCGGAAGTTTTAAATTTGAGGTTAGATTTTGTTTTTTTTTTTTAATTTCTACTTTTTTTTTTATTTTCTGCTTTGATCGAACTTTATGTTATGTTTTGTGACTAATTTATTTACTAATTAATCCTATCTATATTTTTTTTAACAGGTTACAATTGCCATTGATTAAAAAAAATATATATTTTAAATGAAACTATCTTTTCAGATTTTTTCACGGATTTATTTTGATTTTTGGTTTCCGACGTTTCGAATGCTTTACAGCAATCATGTCGGGAAACAAATATCAAAATATATCCGCAAATTGATCCGAATAGATAGTTTTATTTAAAATGTCAAATATTCGCGTAAACCTAATAAAGTAAAAATATTTATGTTTGTCTGTGTATGATATTTACCGGCGTTGTCAAGATTTAATTGAAATTTATTATTGATTGAATATAAGGTACTAGTATTAAGTAATTAAGGTGTATGTATGTATGTATGTATGAGACCGTCGGATCACGTAATTGGTCCAATCTCGCAAGGAAACGCGACGAATCACGGTTTTTTTATTTTTATTTTATTTATTTATTTATTATGTATGTATGAAATATTTTTTTATAGGACCAAGAGTCAACAGAACACGACGGCGACATAGAAGATATATCGGACGGAGAGAGAACGTCGTCGTCGGAGAGAGGGAATCGGCCTACGTACTATCCTGGGAATAATGATGACGATACGCCTAGGTTTGTATAATATGGTCGCTGCGCCTGCAAAAACCGACAAACATTTTTTTTGCGAAAATGAGTTTATTACATAATTTAATAGTACTCAGTAAGCCACATCTTCCAAAAAAACCGATTTTGTGATATCTCTACTGGATCCAAAAATAGCAAAATGCCCTATGTATTTTTTTTACAAAAATGGATGTAAAATAACGATATGTGCTGTTAAGCACATAGAGTATATTTTAATATGCTGAAAGATACACATTTCGCGCCTTTAGCAGCACATAGCTGGTTTTTCATTAGACACAATACCATATGTTTGACGATATAAGTTTATAATTCAGTTTTGTTAATTCGAATTAATTTAGTACTAGAGTAAAGCATCCGATCAAAAACATAACATGTAAAAAAATAACTCTCGCAACGCAATTCTTCTACCGCAAGAAGTTATGAGATCTTATGTAAAACCAAGTCGGTTAACTTATTAGTACCTATAACTTATGGAAGTATTTATCCAACAACTTTGTCATAAATTGTTACCTAATTAGTTAAATAACAATATTTTATAGTCACCAATAAGACCATATCAGTGTTAGATATGTTTTTTTTAATAAATAGAATGACTTAGCCATTTCAACTCAATTTAGCCTTAATGCTTGCCTTCGCTACGCTGAACCTAATAATAAGTACAATATACATATATTATTAAAGGAGACATCATCTGTGACTTACTGTACAATATATCTACTATTTACCTACCTATACATTTAGGTAATGACGAAAAATTATAGTATGAACTGTAAAAGTAACTTTGGAATCGCATATCTATTTATACATAGGGTTACAAAGTTATTTACGCAGTTTGTCGCATATCTAGAAAGCGGGACTGAAATTGCAGGATGTTTTAGTTTATATTTGCTTTATAAGCTAATTATTAAATGAATTCAAAATTTGAAGCTCAGGTGTCTACTAGAAGTATCTTAGAATCTTGATGATCGGTGAGTGAAATTAAAGAACCTGCAATAGTTCTAAACTGCAAGTTTAAATTTAATGTGATTTGGGAATGTACTTAGTTATATTATGTTATCTTAGTCACTAAAAATTTAGGCTTCTAGCTTTATCCACGACGAAGTTACAGGGAGGTCGAAAATGTCCTGAATGGCTGCGAGAAAAGATAGTACGGCCGTGCCTATTTTTGCTAGACTTCACGGGGGCACTACTGTGCCCTCAGATAAAGTTCGAATTATTTGAAATTTAACACGAACTGCATAATTACACAGTTTCAACACAAAGGATAATAATATAAACTTTGCATTCATTAATTAATGATGATGAATTAAATAGGTACATATTATATTTTGGCGTTGATGTTCATATAGAATTTATAAGTCGGGTAAAAAGACGAATATACAAACTATTATAGCAAATTGTTCAAGATAAATTAAAGATATTCAATGTGATTCGCACTAAGTTTCGCGTAAAGTTGTTTAATATAACATTTATATAATACTTAAATACTTTTGGTCATATTATCGTAGGAAGCCAAGAAAGCCTGTATTATTGGACCTGTAGAGGTTAGGGATGCTAATAAAAAACATAAAAGTAAAGAAATTTTATAGGAAATAACACATAGACGTAATTGTGGTATTGCTTGCCTAAGAAAGATTGCAAAATGACACTCAAATAATGGTGTCTACAATGTAGAGATTTCTTTTTAGCCATACTTGATATAAAAAAGACGCCTTTTCTAATTGGGTTGATAATCAAGAAATCAACATCCATATTCCACGACGGAGGATGACTACTTTGCAAAGCCCTTGCTTAGACCCCAAGCTGGAACTGATTTTAAACTGATTCTGAACTGATTCTGTTGAAAAATGATTACAGCTGTTATCTGAAGTCCCCAGTCACTGTCACTCTTCTTCTCTTAGAATTTACATCGATCGATCGATCGATTTACATCGATACTTTGCAATCAATTTGATCAACTGTGTGTACACTAAAAAGCAAGGTGTGTACGTAACATGGTGCAATAAAAAGTTGCTGCTTTTTGCACAAAGAAAGAAGATCTCAGTGATTTTAGAATCACATAAAATTTCATTTTTTAAGCTTCGCAAAAACTAATGTGACACATGTTTCATAAAAAGAGGGAAATAAAGATGAAGTCTTATCATTATCATAGCACAAGAATAAATGGAGCTCGAAGAAAATTAGGGGAGTGACAGCGAATGAAGTTGATTTTTGTATTACGAGTATAGCTTTTATAATAGCGCAAAAAATAAGAGTTTAAAGGAAATAACTCTTATTTCCGACGGACGTAAATAATAAAAATATTAAATAATTGACAAGTGCGTCGAGTGATGTACCAGTCAAAGAGAAGTTCGAGATAGAACAATTGATTTTAGAACACAGTAGACAGTGTACACTCTCCACTTACTACTGCGAGATAGATCTCACCAGCCAGATTCTGCTCATATAATCTGTCGGAGTATATAAAGTAAGTGAAGAGTGTACACTGTCTACTGCGTTCTAAAATCAATTGTTCTATGTGAACTTTTCTCTTTGACTAGGATCAACCTTACAAGGCGACCATATTATAAAGATTGAGAAACGTAGGTATTATACGACATTCTGAATCTTGAAATTTACTTCCACAGCGGCGCCGCAGAATTAATTTACAGTATTCTATTTCTAACTTATATTTACAATCAAAAACACTTGACACAAGCAAATTCAACCACTCGCAATGTTAAAAACATTTGTGCACCATTATTATACTGCATTTTACGTAGGCCTTAATTTTAATGTCGTCGATCCTGCTCCAGATCTCCGTGCTCTGAATCGCCGTGCCACCGACCGGCGTATGAGAGGGAAAAGAATAGAGTGTGTACTTGTATCTTTTATCCGATATGAAAATGATTCGTACATAAAAATATCAGAGGTGCCACCCGGGATTTGGACCCGCTTCACTCAGTCTCCCAAGCGAGCATGTTACCACTGGGCTTCTACTGCCTCCATATCATAATGTGATTTGAATGCTATTTTTCATTATTTTGTGAAAAATGAGAACTTTCACAGACAATAGTCAAGTTTGAGTTTTCGTAAAATGCTAAAGTAAAAAATTAAAATAGCCTAATAAAGTACCTTGATTAAGTGATGATACAGTAGTTGCCTGAGCGATAAATTATAGTATTTGTCTTAATAAATACATAAAAAAAATAAGTTTAAGTTTTTCTTTAATAAAAAGTATTTTTTCTACTACTCTAAATAATCTATACTTAGATATAAAATTGAAGAGATATTTTTAATGCACTAAATTGTGGTAGTACCGGTCCAATTTGAAAAAAAATATGTTTGTTGTATCTAACTTCAAGCTAAGCCTTAGGGAGCGAATTAATTATATAGTATTTTAATAAAAGTCACCTTTTATCAGTTTGATAAAAACGCTATGTGTATTTTTAAACAATATTCATTTAAGCATTAGTACTGTGTAAATCCCGCTATGTGTTAGAATAATACATAGCTGTTTTTGCGGCGCAAAATAAAGAAGCTATGTGTCATTTTAAAGTTAAAAAAAATATTTTGTGAAAACACGAAATAAAATGTAGGTTTTAAGGAAGGGATATGTTGTAAGACTAGTGT
This sequence comes from Fabriciana adippe, assembly GCA_905404265.1. Classification (NCBI taxonomy): domain Eukaryota; kingdom Metazoa; phylum Arthropoda; class Insecta; order Lepidoptera; family Nymphalidae; genus Fabriciana; species Fabriciana adippe. The sequence continues at coordinate 1,652,723 of FR990010.1, forward strand.
AAGGAATTTTGTACATACTCTATTTTTTTCTACATAAGTTGGCAGAAGTTAAAAATAGTTTTTTGTCTCTACTGAAAAGTTGAGTATTTTCGTTTGTCGGTTTTTGCAGGCGCAGCGACGATATGTGTATTTGTAACTTGAGAATTAGGTTCTTTTTTACCTAATTTTTTATTTGTTTGAGTTTTTTTATGTTATTAATAATATTTAGTTAGGTTAGAAAAAATATTTTTTTCAACTTCGTCCGCCAAAGAATTCGTATTTTTGATATTAAAAAATGTTAATTTTCAAAAAATATTCTACCATATAGATTTTTATACTGTGATGAAACTTTGTATATATAAGCATGGGGGAACGGTGAATTTGGGGGCTTTGGTCACATTTCGTGTGGGTCCAAAAATTTCAATTATTTTGATCAATTAGAATTAAACTAATTGCTATTTTGTTTCCAAAAAATGTTTTAATGATAGATGTAACAAGACGAAATTAAGATATCAATATTGTTTCATTCTGGTTAGGCGTTTGTCGTATCGTGATTCGAACCCGCGACTGCCAACTAAAAACCACTAAACCAACAAGGCAGTCAAATAAATGAGTATGTATGTGTATTTGTGTATAACGTACAATAGGTAATTATTGTATTACAATATTATAAACAATTATTATTTTAGAAGAGCAACTGTTGAGTTTCTAGCCGGCTCTTCACAGCAGAACTGCCTTCCGAGCCGGTGGTAGATTCCTCGCTGATATTTAATTTTTTTTTAATGTCAAATTGACGGTTTAAAAGTGCTTGTAAAAGTCTATTTGAATAAAGTATATTTTGATTTGATGTGTATGTGTGTGCAGTGAGTTCTTGGTGAACGCGATGGACGCGGCGGAGCTGCGGCGCTCCGTGCGGCGCCGCGAGCCCGCGCCCGCCGCCTCGCTCAGCGGCTCCCCGCACGACTCTGATGATGATGAGGTACCCTATAATGCTCATTTGATCAAACCACCAATACTTGTTGTACTCTATAGCAGAGTTTTTTTTAAATGAAACTTCTTCAGAATCGTTGTAATTTGAAATTCGATGAAATGAAAAATGCGACACGAGAAAGAGACAAACACATAAATATACAGGATTAAGTCGGCGAGAGAATGAGATAGAATACATTACACAGGAAGTGAAAAATAATACTGAAAATTATTGTTATATGTAACATATGTATATTAGTTATGTAATATATGTTAAATAAAACGTAAAATAACTTTTAAACTTGGTAAAAAAACTAAACCTTACAATTATCCTACTCCCGATACTCTATATTCATCTCATTCTCTCGTAGGTTACTTTACTGAAGTTTCACATCTACCATGTGTGAATTGCACACACCGCACACTTTTTTCTCTCCCATTTCAAAAACAAAGCTTTATTTCTAAGATATATATTTTTTATATGTATATATAATATAACAATAGAATTGACAATTATAAAGTAAATAATTTTGTATTAGAAACTCTTTCGGTGAATTTCGGCTTGGAAAAATAAGCACTGAAACGACGCGACGTTTTATCTAACATCCATTCTATCCATTTCCAATCCCATAGAGAATATTATGACTTATTTCATTTTATTATGTATGTATACGACTTGCTACCCTCGTTGTCATTTTTCTATATCTAATACCGTAATTTTACTCTAATTATTACTCCTGTGATTTACTTTAACTTTTTTTTTTATTTTCTATATAATATAAAAATCGAAATCGATTTTAACTTATTTCTAATTATCACATCGATTTAAATTTTGGTATTTTTTTTAAATGGTTGCGATACTCACTTTGACAGGCAATCGGTTTCGAATGATATCTTTTTATGGGCTCCGTATCTCAGAAGGAGAAAAGGAATTCTTATAGCATAGCTTCTTCACCATACTTATTATTTAACTCCATTGTAAATGTCAATTTAAAAATTTACCGGGTAAAGTGAGAAATGTTCTATTTTCCAGGTATCAACACCGTCTGGTGACAATGCGGATAGGAACCCACTATCCGGGTCTTGCGAGTCGCTAGAGAGGAGTATTCGACAGAGCTATATAAAATCAGCATTCGACAGTTTAAGTGGCAACCCTGACATGGATGCACCTACACCAGGTTAGATTTAAAAGAAAAATGAGTGTGCTGGAGTAAAACTTCTTCAGTGCTGTGGCAGATACCGTAATTACATTGAAACAAATCAAATTATAAATATAATAATTTTTATAGATAATAATTATTATAAAAATATAAATATTATATATTTTTTTAAATTATCTATACTAATATTATAAAAAGGTAAAGTTTGTGAGTTTGTGAGGTTGTTGGGGGTAATCTCTGGATCTACTGGACCGATTTAGATAATTAGAGATAGTTTGAAAGGGAAAGATATAGGATACTTTTTATCCCGGAAATCATCCTTTAAGGGGGTGAAAATGGGGATGAAAGTTTATATGGGGAATCAAGCTAGGGACGAACCCAATCAAAGTGAAGGTGAGTCGCTAGTATATATATATACAGATATAAATTGACAATAGGTATCTTTATTTTTGAACACACCCAAAAAATCATCAAAACAATAAATCAATATAGTTTGACAAACACATAGGTAATTAAAATTAATTTAGAATGCAATATGAGCAGGGAACACGACGTCGCTGTCGGCGCAGCACCTGTCGCAGGCGCGCGCGCCCGCCGCCGCCGCCGCCGCAACCGCGCGCGACCCCGAGGCCGCGCGCCGCCGCGAGGAGCTGCAGAGGAGGATCCTGGAGACCAGGCGCCAGTTGGAAAGTGTTAGTACTCTCTTTCTCTCCCTTACTCTCTCTCTCTCTTTCTTTCTTTCTCTCTCTTTCTTTCTTTCTCTCTCTCTCTGTTTATGTGAAAGTATTGATTGTGGGTTTGTTGTTAGTTAAAGTATGATTTTTTTGACGACACGTTTGGCTCAGTTTGTAGTGACCCTGCTTGCTGTGGCAGCGGTCGCGGGTTTGAGTCCCGCTGGGGACATTCTTTTGTGTGATGAAAGATAATAATACAAATAATTCACGCGAGAATCGAATTCAAGCTTTTTTGGCAAAAATGATGTTTTATACTAGTTTTTTTCCCGCGGCTTCGTTCGCGTCGTAGTTGTGTTTTTTTTTCCTTTACAATTTCACTCAAGTCATTGTAGTGTGATCAGATAACAAACGCAATAAAATAAAACATTCACATCTATACAAATAAATAAAATTGAAGTGTCTGTTTCTAATGTCAAGATAACGGAAAAACTCAATTTTTTATAATATTTGTCTATCTGTTTTTTCCATAGCGGGTGGACTGATTTTGACGGAATTCACTGTCAGATTGTTGATGTTGTAAAAACTTAGGCTACTTTTATTTTAGAAAAAGAATTAGGGTTCGCTCAAGAAATTAAAACGTACCTAGGGACGAACCCGAGCGAAGCAAGGGTAAGTCGCTAGTTTATAATGTAAGTGAACAAATTCCAGGTGGCATTCCGGTCTAACCTGAAATCGAGTCAATCGACCACAGACTTATCGTACATACCGGAGAAAGAAGGTTCTAGAAGAAATAGACCCTTGTCTATGGCTGTGCCGAGTAATTCGAGAAATTACGGTAAGATTTGCTTTATTGTTTTAGGTTTGTCAGATTGTAATGAATTTTTAAGATCTTTATTCATAAAGCGACTCACCCTCGCTTCGTTTTGGATTCGTTTCTAGTGAAAAATAAAAACAAATTTATCCCACGGGAACCGTACGTTTTTTCGGGATATAAAGTAACCTATGTGCTATTTCAGACTATAATCTATCTCTGTGCCAAATTTCATCCAGATTCGTTCAGTCATTTTACCGTGATTGAGGAACAAACATCCATCCTAATTTTCGCATTTATAATATTTACGGGATTTAAATTGATTTTATTTCTTGAATTTTAATTAAAGATTTGTTTATACGTTGGTACTTTATAGATAAATAATAAATAATAATAATCTATATTGTATATTGAATTTTTTAAACTCGTACTTGGCCAGTGTTGTGGACTATGGCCTGAGTCTTCTCGTATTGATGTCCACCCCCAGCAGTGGGACAATGAAAGGGATGAATCCCTATTATATATATATATATATATATATATATATATATATATATATATATATATATATAATTAATTATAATACTAATAAAGGTCTTAAAAATTACATTTCATCAACTGATATAATATGTATGTCACTCACAAAAGTGCATATAAAATATCAACGGCTTGGCTTCAAAGAAAATATATAACAAAAAATTATGTTATTAATTTTCTGTAATGACGAGGCTAATTATAAAGGAAATTAAATTAAAAAAAAATACATAATACTTTGTTAGATTTACGTGAATATTTGACATTTTAAAAAAATTATCTTTCCGATTAATTCGCGGATTTATATTGAATTTTGGTTCCTGACGTTTCCCATGACGTGACAGTCTCTCCCGTGACCATGATTGCTGTAAAGCATTCGAAACGTCGGGAACTAAAAATTAAAATAAATCCATGAAATAATCCGAAAAGATAGTTTTATTTAAAAAATACATTTTTTTTGTATCTGACAAAATGTCGTTTATGACTGATTTTGATTAGCCAAGTCCTTAAAAATTGCTGTAAACCATACATCATGATATGTTTACTAACAGAATTTGTTCCTTTAACGCTGACCAGGATTCTCTAACCCACCCATATGTCCCGAAGAAGGTCTAGACAGTCTTAACACTAACTATTTTGATAGCTTAAACTATCAAAATATGAATTTAGACTTTCGAAACAAAAATCCTTACGCCATTCCCGCGAATTTGAATCATAAAATTTTACCAGAGTATTATGATAATACACCCCCCTATATACCTCCTAGGGTTAATATCGAACCTAATCAAAACTCAAAGAGAGTCATTAATTTACCGCCAACATCTAAACCGGTGGTATTCAAAGAGAATATATCTCAGAAACAAAATATAGCTTTCACAGTTGATATGAATAAAAAGTCGGTGTCAAAAGTTTTCAATCGTTTGTTTCCAACGGCGTGCGAGGAAAAAGAACCGCCTAAATTACCGCCTAGAAACTTCCATTTGAATCTCAATGAGAAGCCTCAGCCTAAAACTCCTAAGCCTAACGCTCGTAGTATATTTAAGAACTATAAGTCTTGTCCAGTGTCGCCTGTATCCGAAGAATGTAAATGGGCGGATAAAGTTGCACAGAATCAAAGTAATAATGATAAATCAGAAAAACCCAAACAAAATGTTGATACAAGGAAACGTAATTCGCTAAGTTTTTTCGTTGGACTCGACAGTAAGATAAAAGATAGTAGAAATATAGTGGATACAATCAAAAGCGATACGGAGAAAATGATAGCTGAAATAACAAAAAAATATGGCGATCTAGATGAATTTGAACCAAACCCACAAAGTGATTTAGATTTGCAGCCAACTAAAGAGGTTGAAGAGAAAGACGATGGGAATTTCTCATCGGATTCTTTAGAGGATTGTAGCTTAAGTCAAGATGTTAGTTGTAAAAACAAATTGTATTCAAAGAAAATATGCAAAAAGCATAATAAAACTAGTAGTATGCCGCGGCGTTCTATCTCGAATTATGAAATTTATGGTGGAACGTATGATAAACCTGCCATACCAATGAAACCGATATTGTGTGTGACACAAAAAAGTTCCACCCTACCTCGTAATATGCCGTCTAACTTAGACGATATCATCGATGAAGATATGAATCCTAGTTATGCAATGTACAGATGTCAAAGTGTACTAACAAAAAGATGTGTGACGCGTTCAAATGAGTCAGTTTTGAGTGATCACTCGAATTGTTCAAGCGTTTCTAATGAAATATTCCTGAAATACGGTAATGAGGTTGCCTTCCAACAGGCGAAGTTTACAGATAGTCGATACAATTTGAATGATTCGCAGAATTGCTCTTTTGAAAATATAAACGAACCGGATATGAGATATTTGGAAAACCATAGACATAGCAGCGCTAGTTTCTTTTTGAATCAGAAGAAATACATGAAATCCAGCTGTAGTCAAGAGTCGGTGTTATCGGACGAATATTTAGATAATGATAATCAATTATCACGTACAAATTGTAATTCACTAGAAAGCGTTTTGTCAGATGACTCTGAATGTACTAAAAGTGCGCCGTTGGAAATGTTATTTGAAGGTGCTAGATCACGTCCCACAAAACCTGGAGTTATAAATAGCCAGAGCTGCTATGAATTTGATAACACGTCCAAAAGTTATGGATCGAGTCCTAATAACGTCCCACACTTTAGTGGGTATATGTATAATAATTATTTCGGTGAAAGCTCTAGCCCTCGAAAAGATTATAAAGATCAAATGCCAGTGGTGACCAGTCCTAAACCTCCTGTGCAGAAAGTCTATGGGTTCGATATACCTACAGGAGAATTTTCTGGACACAAAACGGTTACAAGATCTAAGAGTTTATATGATTCATCGACAAAGCAGCCGCCTCCGGCTAAGAATATTGCATACTATTTTGATGGAAATAATATACAGCAATACAATAAAGAAAAGAAACAAAGAGATGAAATACCTAGGTTGAGTGCAGGAGATTATATGGCGAATACTAGTAAATCTCTCCAACCGAAATTCGCAGATAAACATAAATATAAAAGTGAAATGGAAGGATGTGAGCAGTCTAATGCAATGGTGAAGTCGAAGAGTTGTAGTTTTGAAGTAGTCTTGGAACCGGCATCTAAACCTAATCCATTGAAAAATCTGATGGAGAAACGATCGCATGTAAAGAAAAATCTAGAAAAATTCGAGGAACAAATTAGAAAGAACACTCAAAGCAAAACTAGTAAGAATCAAATGAACAAGGAGAAAGCAAATGTTGCGAAATATAACAATGCTACAAAAAGTCTAGAAAGAGATTCAGGACAAAAAAATAATAACGTTAAAATATCTATGGAATTTGTACCTCACAAACCGCCAAAACCTATCAAAAGAACGTCTTCCATTAAACTTAACAATAGGCTTAAAGCTGGTTTAGACAAATCTACACTTAGTTCCTCTATATCTTCTCAATATAAAGCCAAATTAGATGGTTTGCAAAATAAGAATTACATTTCCAACCGAAAAAACGAAGATAAAAATTCCAATCTAGAAGAAACTCCTGATAATTCGGAGAAAACATTCGACGTATTTGTAAAGGAAAAAGATGTAAATGAAAATAGATCTGAAATTCAAATGGATAGCCTTGAGGTGTTTGCGATGCAAAGAATTGAAAGGATGAAACATGTAAGCATGGATTCGTTAGACGTTATCGAAGATAATCATGACTTTACAAAAGACTCTTTAGACTATTACGCTGATCAAAAAACCAAATTTTACAGTAAAACAATGAAAGATCAAAGGAATCTCAAGTTTGCGAAACACGAACTAGATATGCCCTGTCATAGCGGTCAAAATAATGAAGCCAAAGAAAATATTGCTCCTGACGATAGCGATGAAGTTAAAAAATATAAATACATCGAAAGAAAGTTAGAAATAATAAACAAATTAGTAGAAATGGAGGAGAGAAAGATACTACAAGAAAAAATACTAAAGGAATATCGTATGAGACCATTGAAAGCTAATATAAATGACGGTAAAGGTGTTGTAAAAGTGTTATCAAGAAAATTTGAGAAGTTAGCCACAAAGCAAAGCACGGTCCCTAATTTTGCTTCCCTAACATTAGAAGAAGCGGATACGGATACTGAAAACTCAGATAACAAGGAAATTAAGCGAAATTTAAGTCTACCCGATATATTAGATACGGACCAAATTGGTCTGACAGTTGAAGGAGTAGACGTATCCAATGATGCTGGGAATGAACTTATGGAAGTAGAGGAAATTGAGCCAGCGAAGTTAAACAACACATTTCAAAATATAGTAAAACCAACAAAATCACTGCCACAAAGAGTTTACAACGAAATGGTTATACCTAAAACAGACGTACATTTAGATAGCGAAAACTATGAATCTTCTACCACTAGTTCTAGCTGCACGAATTCTCCTAAGAGAATGTCAATCTATGGATTCAATAGACCAAAAACTCCATTTCGGAAAATAATGCGGGCACCCGCACCCAGAATGTCCATAGACAATCAACACGCGAACTCTGGTAGAGTTAGGCCAGTTTTGAATTCGGGGAATAGCGTAAGAGGCTTAATGAGAAAGTCGCCAATAACACCAGTTCTGCCGTCGAAATTTTCACCATTACCAGGTGGGAGCATGGACTTAGATGTCGTGACGGTCCTTTTGATTTGCGCTTCGATTCTAGATCTTTCTTTGGTCCCATAAATTATGGAAAGCTTTAACATTTGTGATATTTTGTGAGGAATTGGTCAGTCTTAAACTTCACAACGCATCACAAATCATGGCTTCATTTTTGCGATTATTTTTGCGATGTCGGCATGTTATTTTATTTTTTTATATATTAATAATATCACTGCACGGTTGTTACAATGTTATGTGTATATTTGAAGCTTTTGTTATCATCCTGGTTTGATCAAACGGTAAACATTTCTAATGAAATAGTGGATAAATTAGAAAAAATATCATTTAAATAAACCTATTTTTAGGATTTTTTCGTGGATTTTCTTTTGATTTCTGCTTTCATCTCTTCCGCGTCCATGGTTGCTGTAAAATATTCGAATATTCTGGAATCTAAATGAAACCTTGAAATCCAAAAAAATAGTGTTATTCACAAAAAATCGCGTATATCTAAGAAAGAAATGTCCAGTTTGATGAAACTCGGTGGTTGATATGCATGTTTTAACGTCGTACGTATGACAGCGCGAAACCTGTCCTCCGAGCCCGAGGATAATGGCATGAGGCGTGCGATATCTCTCTCGGACCTCGCGGCGAAGCCTGTGCCGGCCCCTAGAACGCCACAAGGTAGGTTTAATGGTGGCGGGTTCGATTATCAGTTAGTGTAAAATGGGAGGAATTTAACCAAGATTAGGTATATTAGTAATTTTTTTTTGGCAATTAAGTTTCGGGTACATGGTAATTTGTTTGCATGATTTAATAACAGTTTTTTTGTGAGAATAATAATAATAGTAGAATTATTTCAAAAATTAATTGATAATTAAAAATATTTTAGAATTTCGTATCGTCTCTTATTTTATCGTATGGTAAAGGTACTTGATGTTTAACTGTATTATCTGTTGCAATAAAAAAAAAAGTTTATAATACTCTGGACTCAGATGAAATGGCGTTTTACGGATAGATTGTTTAAAATTATATTTATATGGCAAATTATGTAATAATGCACATTACGGGACTTAAACGCGTGAATTCGTAAGTGGCTAAATAAATACCTTATTCCCGACGTTTTGACTGAGTCTGTTCGTGACCACGGCTGTGCAACTCAGTCGAAGCGTGGGGAATAAGAAGTGTTGCCAACACTTGAAATTTTATCCCCTACAAGAGTAATTTTAAAAACCTCTAAAACTCCCTATATGACAATTTGATAAATATAGGTTTTAATCTAATATTACATTTTTTTAATGATTACAATTGTTACAATATAATGGTAATAACAAACATAGATAACTTAGAAAAAAATAAAAAAAAGGATAAATGATGCAAATGATATTTAAAGATATATTATGATTTTTCAAGTCTTTAAACGAAACTTTATAAACTCCTAAAAACCCTAAATATCTCCCCCCTAAATTGCCGATGGATTTTTTTTACATCTTAATTTGGGGAGAAAGCCCCTAAGTTGGTTACACCGGGAATAAGGTTAGTCACTAACGCAATTCACGCTTTTAAGTCCCGTAGTGTACTTTTTTTATTATATAATTATGGAACGCGAGGGGTTATAAGACATTTCTGTTTTTTTTTTATTTTTCTATCAATTGGTTTAATTCAATTCAATTGAAATTTAAGAATAAAAGTCCCGTGATACTATGAAAAAAAAAAATTAATTAAAAATTATTTACATCGTTACTATTACTAAACATTTAGAACTTAAAATATTGGCATGTTTGTATCATTTAACTTTCTTGTTTTATTACTAACGAATGCTCTAATTAATCTGCTTAGCGAATTTAATGCTTAATTTATAACTAGCGACTCACCCTAGCTCCGCTCGGGTTCGCCCCTAGTTAAGTTTTAACGTTTAGTATAGATTTCTCAGAGATGAGATATATTCCCGCAGTAAAAAATATCCTATATGATGACCCGGATAACCAGCTATCATCATACCAAATTTCATCAAAATTTGTCCAGTGGTTTTCTCGTGATGCGGTCAAAGACGGACAGACAAAAATTCTAAAGACTATAAATTTGGCCACCGTTTCGATAATAATGATTATTTCAATAAGATTTTCCAAAAAATATTTAATGTACAGATTCAACTCAGTTAGAATTTTATTATATGTACAGATTGGATGTTCTTATTGGAGTCTTTAAACTTTTGGGACTAGGTTTTTTAACTGTACGATAAATGTTTCCTTATAAATGACACTCAATATTGCTTTAAGTTGAACTTCGTCTACTCCCTGCAGATTATCCTGGGCTTTGTTTTTTTTTTACTGAATAAAAAAAAGTACTTGAAAATTTTAAAATATCTAAAAAACCACAAATATGTATATAGATATTTTTGTATTTTTGTCTTGATTTTAAAATCGACTTTCTTTTTGATTATTTACGTATTATAGTCCTGATAAAGTCGAGGCATATTGTAACGTTTTCCTTATTTTTTAAACTTTACACACGAATTTCTTTTCATCAACCTACCTTCCTTACTTCTATCCTTATATCTGTACCTGATAAGCATAACACTGTAAACTCCATTTTTTCGAATTTGTGTTTTTTACAGTATATTATTGTACTAGCTACTCACCCTCGCTTCGCTTCGGGTTCGTCCCTAGACAAAAACAAATCTATCCCACGGGAACCGTACATTTTTCCGGGATGATATATAGCCTATAGCCTTCCTCAACGGGTTATCTAGTGCAAAAAGAATTTTTCAAATTGGATTTGTAGTTCCTGAGATTAGAGCTTTCAACCAAACAAACAAAGTCTTCAGTTTTATAATATCAGTATAGATGTTTCATTTTCTATAATGACATAACACTGTTTGTATTGAATCTAATAGATAGCTAATTTTGCTACAAACAGTGTTACGTCATTCTAAAAAAGGACACATGTATACTATAATATTATAAAGCTGAAGAGTTTGTTTGATTGTTTGTTTGGTTGAACGCGCTAATCTCAGAAACTACTAATCCGATTTGAAAAATTCTTTTTGCATTAGATAGCCCGTTAACTGAGGAAGGCTATAGGCTATATATCATCCCGAAAAAATGTATGGTTCCCGTGGGATAGATTTGTTTTTGTCTGGGGACGAACCCGAAGCGAAGCGAGGGTGAGTCTCTAGTAGAATAATATACTGCAAAAAACACAAACTCGTAAAAAACGGAGTTACAGTCTTATGCTTTTCAGGTATAGATACATTACCAAACCTGTAATAAAAAGGATGTATGGAGTGACGATTAAGCCAATGTCGTTATCTAATGTTTATATAATATGTACAGCACCATCAAAACCGACACAGCAAAACGCGAACACGACTAAATCGCCCAGCGGCTTCGTGCGGCCGGCGCCGCGGTATAACACTAAGTCTAACATGACAAGGAGTTCTAGTGTTGGCGTTTTGAATAATCAGGTGAGCTTTTTTCTTTTTTTATAATAATAATAATTTATTTAGCAAGCAAGCCTATCCCACGGGAATCGTACATTTTTCCGGGATAAAAAGAAGAAGCCTATGTGTTATTCCAGACTATAATCTATCTCTGTGTCAAATTTCATCCAGATCCGTTCAGCCGTTCTGGCGTGAAAGAGTAACAAACATCCATACTCACAAACTTTCACATTTATAATATTAGTATATATTCATATACATTTATAAAGTTACATTATATATAAATAATAAATATGTTGGGACATCAACACACAGCACCGTCTAGGTCCATGGTGAGCTACGAGGCTCCTGTTATGGATACCAGATAGTTGATACACTACACATATATAACTTTAAATACATACATATTATAAATATAAACACGCATGATTGGAGTACAATCATTCGTGCCACACAAATGAATGCCCCCAGCGGGACTCGAACCCGCGACCGCTGGCACAGTAAATAGGGTCACTACAAACTGAGCCAAACTGAGACTGAAATGGTTTTTATTCCGGAAATCTTCCCTTAAGGGGGTGAGAATGGGGGTGATAGTTTGTATGGGGAAGCAAGCTATATAATTTATATAAATAAATAAATTTGAAGTGTCCGTTTGTAATGTCCAGTCAACAGGTTTTTATTAAATACATATGACAGATTCACTCGGTTTCGTAAGCGAACGAGTTACTACAGGGCCCAGGGCTACCACGTTACTGGTACCTGTATAAAAATATATATCTTATGAATAAATACGTTATAGCACGCACCTTAGCGAAGTGAGTTTAAGTCATTTGTTCACATGTAGCTTGTCGGAAGTAAAATTTTAAGGAGATATCTATACACATAAATAAAATTGAAGTGTCTGTTTGTAATATCAAAAAAACAGCTTTATATTAAATGCATATGGAATTATATACGGTACTTATAAGAAAAAACACAATTTTTTAAATTTTCGTCTGTCTGTTTGTCCCGGCTAATCTCCCAAACGGTTAGACCAATTTTAACGGAACTTTCACTGGCACATAGCTGATATTATAAAGAGTAATTTAGGTGACTGCTATTTTAGAAAAAGAATTAGGGTTTCGCTCAAAAAAAACTAAAACGTATCTAAGGACAAAATCGAGCGAAGCTAGGGTAAGTCTCTACTGTTAAAATATATTTAAATTTTCCAGAGTGACTCCGAATCGGACCCTCAACCACCACGCCAACTCCCCCGAGCGCAGGGGTTGATGCGACCCACCATCTCGTCGGCGAACAAGGCCGCAGCCAACACCGTGCGGCGGAGGAATGTCACGTCCAATAACTATACACAAGGTATGGTCATCATGTTGGCACTCTTTTGAAACTGAAGTTAGATTTAGATTTTTTGTTCTGGCCTTTTGGCTAGATTTTAAGTTTTGTTATTTAAATTTTAATAGTAGATGGAGGGGGTTGGGGAGGGGGGGGGGGAGGTTTATATAAGGGGTGGGTGTATATGGGGATAAAAAAAGTTAATATCGTTCTATAACATTTTTTTTAAAACGTATAAATTTTTAATATAAACATGTTTTTTTTTTATTTATTATATTAAGCAATTTGCAAGGTTCCAAAAAATATCACTGACATTTTAGAAAATAATGCCCACAGTAGTTCTAATTTAGTAGAGAACAGACAGTAGACTAAACTTTCAATGAAGTTAAGTAATAAATAAAGTAGAGTCAAGCTTTTTGGAGGTTCGATTCCCGTTCCAAGCAAATTTTAGTGTCTTGTAACTAATTCTAGAAGTATAATTTTTAGTATAGCACTGTATCAAGATTTTATGTCTTATTTGCTTAAAATTAAGCGCATTTTTCCCCCATCTTAATATGTAGGTATTTATATAAAAAAATATAACTTTCATAGTTAGCTTCAGTAACTGATTTTTTTGGTGAGACTGAATTTTTAATAATGTTTTTTTTAACAAAAAAATTAAGTTCATAACTTTAGGATAGCATAAAATGTAATCATTCCGCTCTAAAAGATGGAAAAACCTAAAACAAAAACAATATTATTTTTGTAATGATTGCTATAAAGCATTCGAAACGTCGGTAACCAATAATCAAAATAAATCCGCGAAAAGATCCGAAAAGATAGTTTTATTTAAAATGTCCAAATATTCGCATAAATCTAAGAAAGTATTATTTTTCTTTTGTAAAATTACCATTCCTTTGGATTTGAATCTCAAAAATTCTTTATACACTCTATGTCCCCTTTATAGACTCGTTCAATCTAGACGAAATAATTACAATTATTGAAAATTATAGTCCACCAAATAAATGTTTAATTTTAGTCCACCAATTGACTAACAGGCACGCATAATAACAGCTGCAAAATGCACGTTTCCACAGCTCGCTCCGAATCAAGCTCGGAGACGGAAGACACGCAGCGGCCGCGAGCCGCCTCCGTCGACCGCGCTCAGAGGAGATTGGGTGAGTGTGTACGGGTGAGAACACCCGTACGGGTGACTATATCCGTGTGGGTGATAACATCTGTATGGGTGAAAACACCCGTATATGATATTATTGCGACTCGCGCTTGACTTTAATAGGATAGGAACTTGCCTTTTATATTACTATATACTATATTTTTTTTCGTGGGACCTATTTTTTTTTCTAAAATAATAGTAGCCTAAGTTACTCCTTATAACATCAGCTATCTGCTAGTGAAAGTCCCGTCAAAATCGGTTCAGCCATTTCAGAGATTAGCCGGAACAAACGGACAGACAGACAGACAAAAATTGTAAAAAATGTTGTTTTGGTATATGTGCCGTGTATACAGCCATACACGTTTAGTAAAAAGCGCTTATTTTAATATTACAAACAGACACTCCAATTTTATTTATCTGTATAGACATATTTTAATTATAAATTGTAATTATAAGCTATTAAAGAAATTAAATACTGCTAAACTTACAAAATCTAAAAAAAAAAATATGCAGAATATAGTGTATTTTAGTTATTAGTTAGGTGTCTGGAAAAAATTAACGACATGAAAATATCAATAATAATTTCCTACAAATTCAACTCATTTTAGCGTTAATCTGTTGGGACCTCCCTTCCATATGAGGGGGAGGAGGAGATTTGGAGTTGTAAAGACCATTAAGTAAAGGCAACTCACACTTGACCTTTTTCATGCCTCATTCCAGGTCGCAGTGGCAGCGAGCGCGACATATCGGCGAAAGCGAGAGAAGTCACGGCGCGACTCACTGCCAACACCAGGCAGAGACAGACGAAGCAGGAGACGACGGGGGACAGCAACTGTATGTATATCTGAGTCTATTGATATATAAAAACATACATACACATTTTCTAAAAAATTAAAGATATTTTCATGTGCGAATTATTTCCAACATGATTGCCACTTGTGACGGAGATGCTCCTACGGTGGAGAAAAACATCGTGAGGAAACCTGCATGTCTGAGAGAACCTAGCAAGTTTTTGAAAGACATGCTCAGTCCGCCCGCACTTGTCCAGCGTGGTGGACTATGGCCTGATCCCCCTCGTATTGAAGGGAGGTCCACCCCCAGCTGTAGGACGTTAAAAAGGCCTGAATACAAACATACACATATACATACATACATACCAATATACAAACAGTCACATTTTAACATTAATAATATATTTTTTTCCTCCACCAGTAACATCATCGCAGCTATGTTCGGCGCTGACGGAACAGCTGACGAAAACGGCGAGCAAAGTCGTCCAACTGTATAGGAAATTGCAGAGCGATCCGGACTGTACGGACGATATTGTTGGTGCGTGTTCACATAATCTAATTCAATTCAATTAATTCAATTGAATTCAATTCATTTAAATCAATTGAATTTTATTTAATTGAATTCAAATATTTTGTTAATGGCTTCAAAGCGTGCCGGTTGAGCACAGATTACTTCGCCATTGTCACGTAGAATGGAGAAAACATAATACCATTTTAGACTTAAGCGTATATTTAAATTTTTAAATATAACAATTTTTTTTTCGGTTTTTGACGAGGTTTTATTTTTACTTTGGTTTTTGGTTCCCGACGATTTCGAGTGCTTTACAGCGTTTTTATACTTTAGGTTGACTCCCCATACAAACTTTCATTCCCATTTTCACTCCCTTAAGGGATGATTTCCGGGATAAAAACTATTCTATATCTTTCCCAGGGTCTCAAACTATCTTCTTACCAAATTTCACTTTAATGGGTTCAGTAGTTTCAGAGCCTATTCGGTGCAAACAAACAATCAAATCCTTCCTTTTTATAATATTGGTATAGATTATTAATTATTTTATCACTAACAATGCATTATAAAAACATTACCAGGATTAGAAGCTGCAATATTGCAAACGCAGAAAGTGCTCAAGAGCGCGGGGGACTTCCCGTTGATGCAGGAGAGGTCGGGGGAGCGGGAGAGGGGGGAGCATGTAACCCCCAAAGGTAAATATAACCTCTTTCTTTAATGTTGGGTATATTGTAAACAACATGGGAACCGTGCATTCTTCTGGAATAAAAAGTAAGCTATGTGCTATTCCAGACTATCTATCTCTGTGCCAAATTTCATCCAGATCCGTTCAGCCGTTCTGGCGTGATTGAGTAACAAACATCCATCCATCCAAACTTTCGCATTTATAATATTAACTAACGGCTCACCCTCGCTTCGCTCGGGTTCGCCTCTAGAAAAACAAAAACAAATCTATCCCACGGGAACCGTACATTTCTCCGAGATAAAAAGTAGCCTATTTGTTATTCTGATGTATGAACTATATTATTGTAAAGTTTAATTAAAATCCAATCAGTAGTTTTTGTGTACTAAGCTGTATAAGTTGCTATAGTTTTTTAACTATCCCACGTGAACTCTTTAATTTTCCGGGATGAAAAGTATCTAAAATATTGACCGGGGATATAAGGTACCACCATGCAAAATTTCATTTGAATCGGTCCAACAGTTTTGGAGATTAGCCCGTACAAACAGACTAACAAACAGAAACAAAAAATTTGAAAAAAAACTGGATTTGTTCTATTTCTCTTCTTACACCCCCCTGACTTGGTTTTTAGCATTTTTTTTGAGACGTTCGACCTATACAGTTTTATTATATGTATAGATAGATGAGATGTTAAATTAAAATCAAACCAATTTCATCTTTCAGAGTCACCGTCCAATCCGGCAATGTCTCTTATAGAGCAGTACTCTGATATTCTCCTCAACATGATGCAGAGTAAGATGGTGAATCAGTTCTCTCAGAGCCCCCAGAGCCTACCCCCTAACACTCGGGAAGACAGTTGATGGAAATAATAAAGTGTAGTGCGAACAAGTGGAATTTAAACCGAAGTGAAAGTTTAAACGAAAGTGTTAAGCAAAAGTGTTAAAGTGACAATCTCTAAGTAGAAGTGAAATGGAACATAACCTCCAAAGTGTTATTCTAAAGTGTACCGATTTGGGAAATTTTGAAAGTAATTTTTGCAGTCATATGGGTGTTTTTTTCTTTATTTTTTCATTTAAAATGGGGTCCTAATGTCCCTTGAGTGTGAAGACGGCCCAAATAGAGAAACCGCTTTTTTAAAAATGGTTATTGAAAAGGCATTTATTACTATTGCATAAAATGTTATCGTATTTTTCTTTGTTCCAATATGTTTTTAAATATTCTATTCTCACATATTTAAAAAAAAACTGTATATGGTCTGTCGTGTTTGTTTTGGGAACGTATTGAAAAAGTCATCGAAAGTAGGTAATTAAAAAAATAAAAGTGTAATATGGAATTGAAAAATTACTTAGAAGTGTTTGTCAAAAATATGGATTTTTTTAAAGTTTTTAATATTTTGTGAAAGAATTGTTTTTTTTTTGTTTTAAAATTTTAGTTTTTTTTTTGTAAAACTTCATTCCATAGTTTACCAAAATGTAAATTGTATTTTAGATGTTGTGGATGTAATCTATATACATAAATATGGATGTGTCAATTGGTCTGTTTGTAGTAATTTGTTGTTTGGAAATGTAGGTTTAAAATTTTGAGAAAAAAATTTTTTTGTTTCAAAACTAAAATAATGTTTTTTTTTGTAATAATACTGATAATAATTTAATCATAATTGGCTTAGTAATTTTATAATGTATTCATGAGTGACATTTTCATTGAAAATCCATGCATATGTAATATGAAAAAAATAATATTAATTAAAATATACAAGGAATTTATAATCTGTTTATTATTCAAATTCAAGATAGTATGTGTGTAATGTAAAATAAAAAAAAATGAGTGCGTGTTACGGGCGGTTGAAGTAAAACCTCTTCGGCGCTGTGGCAGATACCGCAATTACATTAAAACACATTAAAATATAAATATAATAATTTTTATAAAATTATTAATAATAAATATACTTTTTTATAAATAATAATTATTATAAAAATATTAACATATATATATTTTTTTAATTATTAATTAATAATAAATTTGGCTCTCACTTCCGCGACACTCATGTTTCCAATGACTTACCCTTCAGCCACGTCTAAACAAGTTTTACTTCAAAAAATTACGTATACGAAATGATATTATTTTTAAGGATAATGGAATAAATCGATTTTAATTTCAATACGAGAAATCGATTTTTAGAATTGATGAAATAACCATTATTTTGATAATATAAAAAATAAACAGATAGTAAATTTCTTTGTATCTATGTAATATTCTGCTCATTCAATGTAAATAAAACATCTTCATAACATTCTAGCAATTGTGAACCTTATGTTTTGAATAATAAGGTCTACACTTTAAAATTAATTAATATAAAATTGTTTTTATATAGAGTGCGAATAAATGTTAAAATTTGTTAAATTTAATTTTTTTTATTATTTCCATACGAATTTTATTAGCATTTTTATTAACACCATAAATAATTAGAATCATTAATATTAGAGTAAATGAGAAAAATGTTGCCAACACGGAAAATAATGAGAAATATCTAATCTTATTGTTAATAACATGTATGTTTGTCTGTCATTTTAAAAATATTAACAATATCAATAAAACGACACGTTTTGTAAATTTTCTGGTTGTTATAATTTTATGAATGAATGTTTGTATGATGAATGAAAGATTAAGGAAGAGTATCTATAAGGCCTCATTTTCGCCCTAGAACAAAAAAAAAAATGATGTTAATTGATTTGATCTTTTCTTTACATATTTTGAAAATAGACTGTGTGCCTGATAATGTATTTATTAGAGAAAAAAAAAACTACAATGAATATTACTTGTGAGATGCCAAACTTTGGTCCAACGGTCTAACTTTAGTCTGTTCTAACGTTTCTTCCAAAATGAGACATTTTTCGTTATTCTGGAACGGAAACGAGTCCTTATACACTTCCTTTGTCATTTTTATTCGAGTGTTGTCAGCTTTGACCTAAAATTGTATATGAAATTAACGTCCATAAGTCAATGTATTTATAATAAGGGTCCGTTTCGTCACAATATATCATTTGATTTAGATATTAAACTGTTATATAATAAATTCATGGTTAAATAACGGTTTTTACGATTAATAAATGGTTGTCATGTTATATGGTTATTATGATATAAGAATTATTAGACGTATGATAACTCTCGTACAGTGCCTCACTTTCTTTGTATAATTTGTATAGAGTGTGTTGAAAGTGTTTAATTCTTTTATAAGCTTGTAATACTTTTAAAAACATTCTTCTCTATACTTTCATTATGCTTGAAAACTTTTTTTGATTATATATATATATATATATATTTTTTTAATGTTTTATATTTATTTTGACACACCCTGTATATGAAAGAGTCGGCATGAGAGATATCTATTACGATATTTCATTTGGCGTCTTATTTTAACCAAAAATACCAGGAACGGTTGAAATTTTGACGTGTTAATAAAAAAAACCTAGATGTGAGATTTTTGACAGCTGTCAAAAATATTGTGTGTGCGTTTTTTATTATGTATTTTTAATCTGTATGTACGTTGCGTTTGAACATGTGAAAAGTACTGTATGTAATAGCTTATAACGGTAATTTAAGGACTTTTAGTTGATATCGTGTAATATTTTTTGACAGATACAGAATATTTTTGACAGGTGTCATTTTTTTTATTAAATAATGTAGCAAGGACTTAGGAATGTAGATATTTTTTTTATTTAATGTTCAAAATTGTAATGCCATTTACGAAAAAGACTAATTTTATAAATAATATAGATATGTACGATATTACACAATTATTGAAGTATTTTTTTTTGTTTTTTTTTTTTCGTTTATTTTCCTTTTTTTTTCTATATTTATGCAATATGACGAGTGTTTAAACTTTTTTAAAGTATATATATTTTTTTATATTTCATTGCTTTTATCAAACTTGTATACATATGAATGGAATTTAATTCGGAATTGACAGTTAAATATGGATTTGTTAAAGGAGTTTTCTGTACTTCCATCTATTTTAAAAGTGGCCTAACTCTTAATTGTAGAAATTTCTAAATGTTAATACAAAAATGATTTTTTTTTCTAATTTTATTTGTTATTGTTTGTGTTTTATTCATATTTAAATGTAATCTGACGACACGTTTGGCTCAGTTTGTAATGACTCTACTTGCTGTTCTAGCGGTCGCGGGTTCGAGTCCCATTGGATTAATTTGTGTGATGAGCACGAATGTTTGTACTCCAGTCATGGGTGTTTATATTTATAATATGTATGTATTTAAAGTTTTATATGTGTAGTGTATCAACTAATTATTTGGTTTTTGGGTAAAGCCACTTTTACTCTGACAGCTTAATCTTAAAGGATTTGTATGAACAAAAGGATTTGAATAAAAAAAACTACATCTACACTAATCATTAATTGCACGCTGTATATAAAGGCTTATTGACATTTAATATTTATATATTATCTTTTGTTATAAAAATTATTATCGCACATATATTATTACTAGAAAAACGAAAACAAATCTATCCCACGGGAACCGTGCATTTTTCCGGGATGATATATAGCCTATAGCCTTCCTCAGTTAACGGGCTATCTAATGCAAAAAGAATTTTTCAAATCGGATTAGTGTTTTCTGAGATTAGCGCGTTCAACCAAACAAACAAACAAACTCTTCAGCTTTATACTATTAACATAGATTATTGTAAACATTGTGCTATTCCTCATTAATCATGGGCCTCAACAAATGTTATTGCTTTAAACGAAGAGCTAAGAAAAAGGTCAATATTTTATCTATTTGGTTATTATATATTAATTATATAAAACAAAATCCCGATAAACTGGTGCAGCGCTAACAATTATTATTATAGTTTATGGCTCTGCAGCACTAACAGATACTTTATCACGTTAGCGATATGACTTTACTCGCCAGTGGCGCCAACTGGTGTCACCAGAATTAATATTGCTGGACTATTCCGCCAAATTACGATAAAAAAGGGTTTCCCCTTCAGAAAACTTTGAGTCCACGTGAGTTGAGTATGAGAGTCTGGGGTATTTGTAACTCAAAATGTCGCCCCAATTTTGTGCCGCCTCTGCATCATAGCACCGCAGACATTCAATTAATATTATAAATCCAAAAAAAGTGTTTGTTGGTTTTTCGTTTCATCTTAATGTTTAAGCTAATTGGGATAAAATTTGGGTCACACAGTCAATGATAGGTATAGATTATTAATGTTTATTAAGTTGAAGACATTTAAATGAAAAAATATCTGTTTTAGTCTTTTTTTTTTTGTAATTTCCAATATCATTATCGTGTTATTTATATAATTTTCGTGGGGATCTCTATTTTTTTTTGAAAATAAAATATGGCCCATGTTAGTCGCTGATAATGAATTTCTTGATAGGTGAAAGAATTTTTAAAATTGGTCCAGTAGTTTTTTAGTTTATCCATTACAAACAAACATACGTTTTTTTCCTCTTTATAATATTAGTATAGATAAGATAGTGCGATAATAATTTTTATGTAAAAATTGTTATATTTCTACGCAGCATAATATTCTAAACGCTTACACATAACCCGTCATTATACTATACTATGTAGCCGCCATTTTGTCTTTATATTCATTACAAAATGGCGGATCATTTATATTCTCACTTAAAAAAATATATTTGTAAGTAATGTCAAAGGAATACATTTTTTTGTTTAAAAAAAATTTTTTTTTTTTAAGTAAAATTAATTGATTAAAGGAAAATAATAGGATTTGAATTGTAATATTTTATTTTTATTACAAAAAAGTAAAATAACAGTTCATTTAATTAAAGCATTCATTTTTTATTTTATAATAATAATATAAATGTAAAAGTTTTACTTCAAAATCTTAAAAATATGCAAAATATGATAAAACTTTGACATTATTTACGAATAATTTTTCATTTTTTTTATAATTGCTTGAAACTAACTATGTAATAGAGGGTAGTTTTTGAATTATTTTTAACCTTGCATAAGGGTCACTATGTTATGTACAGAATAGTTTAAGGTCGAAATTTTTGATAAAAATAAAAATTTAATAAATGAAAATGTTTTTTTTTTTTTATAAATAAAACGGTGAAGGGTGAAGCGTGTTTTTGATATTTTAGAAAATGGAAGTCGCGATCTTTAGTATTTTTTTAAGGACAAACATTACACGTAGGCTCGTGGTAGCTCAGTGGTAACACGCTCGCTTGGAAATCCGAGTGAAGCGCATCTCTGATATTTTCATGTGCGAATCATTTCTAACATGATTACCACTTGTCTTACGGTGAAGGAAAACATCGTGAGGGAACCTGCATGTCTGAGAGAACCTAGCAAGTTTTCGAAAGATATTCTCAGTCCGCTCGTACTTGACCAGCGTGGTGGACTATGGCCTGATCCCCCTCGTATAGAAGACAGGTCCATCCCTAGCAGTGGAACGTTAAAAAGGGCTGAATACAATATGAGATACACATTCATAGATATTTACAAAATAGACCCTTTATTAAGACAATGTTAGAGTTGGACAAGCTCATTTATTACATTTTTTTTTTAATATTAATTAACATTACTTATTTTAATGAAATTATAATAATTTTATTACTGTCTCCTCTGTTTAGTGGCTAGCATGAACAATAATAAACTCAAAGGTCCTGGTTTCGAGTCCCGGGTCGGGACAAGTATGGCTACTAGCTTTTTTTGTTAAGGAATTCTTAGCCCAAAACCGAAGTTGGGATGTATAAAGTCAGTGAGATTGGCTGCCGTTGCTAAAATTGGCCAAGAGGTCATTATTTATATATTTAATTTCATTTGATTTAGCGCTAAAAATATCGCTAGAGTTTTTTTACTCGACTGCGGCGAAGCCCAAAAGAGGGTTATGTGTTTGATTATTCTTATTGGTAAAAAACTTGAAAATTATATTTTTGTAAATCATCCATTATAAATAATCCAGGCAGTTGTAGCCCAGTGGTAACGCGCTCACTTGGAAAACCAAGTGAAGCGGGTCTCGCACCTCTAATATTTTCATTTGCGAATCATTTCTAACATGATTACCACTCGTCTTACGGTGAAGGAAAACATCGTGAGGAAACCTGAGAAAACCTAGCAAGTTTTCGAAAGACATATGAAGTCCGCCAATCCGCACTTGGCCAGCGTGGTGGACTATGGCCTGATCCCCCTTGTATTGAAGGGAAGCCCGTGCCCAGCAGTGGGACGTTAAAAAGGGCTGAATACAAATCATCCATTTTAATAATTATAGTTATTATTTTCCAAGTACATACTTGTGGGTAGTAGCTAAATTGCTTTTAACAACCAATTTATTTCTGAACTAATCAATAGATGGCGCTGTTAAACAAAATTAAAAGTAACAACTAAAACTAGTTTATATAGAATTTAATATAATATCTGTTTCTTTAGAACTTTCAGTGGAATCCACAGTATTGTATTGATATGTTGCTCGCTTCAAAATACCAGTGCGAAGTAGAAATTCTATGATGGGGCGTCGCACTTCGCGTTGTCTGGGGAGACCTGAAAATATATAATATTGATCTTTAAATAAATAAAAAAATAAAAAAACATCCAAATTTCAATAGGGAAGATGGCTGGGTACTACCATCGTCGTGGGATCCTGTTATTAATATAATAAAATCAAATAATAAATCTAAACAAAACAGACAGTTAGATGTAGTAAGTTTTTACTGTGCGGATCAAAATAACAGTATGTCAAATTAGTATTTCAAATTAATATTTTTCATTTGCAAATGTAATGCTTAATTAATTTTAACTTTTTTTTTAAATTACACATAGAACAATAATGTTGCTTAAATAATAATTAATATTTTATTTTTTCTTTATAGTTATAAATATAATAATGGCAACACTAAATGTAGATTATTAATCAATAAATTTTCTAAGAAAATGTAATAATTATAATAATAGCAGCTAAAATTATATAAATAATATTCCATTTTCAAGTATAAAAGTAATTAAATTATAAAAATGTTAAAAATTAAAATTAACAAATATTGTAAGGTACTTTGGTGCCAATTTTCAAATTTTGTTTTAGTTCTTATTTTTTTTTTAATTCATTTTTGAGACATCTGACACCTTAGTCTCTCTCGTGACTATGATTGGTGTAAAGCAATCGAAACGTCGAGAACCAAAAATCAAAATAAATCCGCGAAAAAATCCGAAAAGATAGTTTTATTTAAAATGTCAAATATTCGCGTAAATCTATGAAAGTATTATTGATCTTTAGTATTTTTCCCACTAGCGACTTATCCTTGCTTCACTCGGCTGTGCTCCTAGGTTTTTTATGCACATAAATAATAATAATAAATGAGCAGTTCATATATATTTATATATACATTTATTCCGTGTATCTCGGAAACGGCTCTAACAATTTGGATCAGATTTTGTATTAAGACAAGGTTTTGCTTTTTAAGTTTATCATTTATAGTTATATTTTCTGTAAAAACGCAATTTTTATATCTTTTCCGAATAATTAGTATTTATTTAGACAACGCCATCTTTTGACAAATTGTAGTAAATAATTCTTAGAAATAAGCTTTGTTTTTAAAATAGAGAAAAAAAAAAACTCTCTACTGTAAAGTACCACAAATATTTGTTGTTTGAACAAATAATCTCTAAGGGGATGTAGTAACACTATTTTTAAGCACTGTATTAACGCTAATGTACTTACGTTTAGATTCCAAAGGTTTCGTAGTTATCTGAGGACCGAATTCATACAATATTTGGAAATCAGCGTGGTTCCCGAAACGGTAGCCAAAACCGATGCGATGGTCATTTCCTGTAACAATATATCTATACATATAATTAAATTCTGAGTCGAATCTGTACATTATTATCGATACAGAGGCCAAATCTATAGTTTTTAGAATTTTTGTCTGTCTGTTACCGCATCACGAGAAAACCGCTGGACAGATTTTGATAAAATTTGGTATGATGATAGCTGGTTATCCGGATCAACATATAGGATACTTTTTACTGCGGGCAAATATCTCATCGTTGAGAAATCTATATTATATATTAAACGTTAAAACGCAACTGGGGACAAACCCGAGCGGAGTGAGGGTGAGTCGCTAGTACATGTAATAAAATCTTCCTGATCCACTTTCCGTCCACTTTCAGTCTCTTTCTCTCTCTCTCTTTCTCTCTATCTATATGAATGAGAGTTATCATCTCTGAAGATTATGCTTTAGGTACCACCATTATCTTCAACTTCCTAACACCGGGATGCTGTGTTGATTTATGGATAAAATCAGATAGCTTTTTGTGTTTGTATAAATAAATAAATATGTTGGGACATTAACACACAGCACCATCTAGCTCCATGGTAAGCTACGAGGCCTGTGTTATGGATACCAGATAGTTGATACACTACACATATATAACTTAAAATACATACATATTATAAATATAAACACCCTTGACTAGAGTATAAACACTTTCATCACACAAATGAATGCCTCCAGCGGGATTTGAACCCGTGACCGCTGGCACAGCAAGTATCGTATTCTTTATTATGAATTATTTTAGCTATTGTAAATGAAAACAAAATACAGTATGAGTCTAGAAATACTTATGTACCTATATATATTCCGCTAGCTAAGCTAAGTGGCCAATGGAATTATTTTGTAGCTTAAAAATTTTGAACTTTTATATAAACTTCATCTCTTGTTAAACCTCATTAGATGATAGATGGAAGAATTTAAAAAGAAAACACTGGAAAAAAAATCCTTTACGACCACTCGACTTGGGGAGTAAGCTGGTGAATGCGTGATAAGAGCGTTACGAAAAGTGTGATCGGACGAGGCGAGCGGATGTTGAGAGCGAGATATAAGCTAGTGAAGAGAGAGAGAGAGAGAGAGAGAGAGAGAGAGAGAGAGAGAGAGAGAGAGAGAGAGCTACGTTTCGTATATTACTCTACTGTTTGTTGCCATGGTAACCGTTGTTATTGTCCAACAAATGGTATATAATATTATATTCTTTCCTTGAATGTTATTCTATAAATATATGATTTCAATATGCCTAGTATGCGTTATTTAATTATTTTTATTAAAATATATCATTCCTTTTACAAGCCTAGAGAGTTGTGACACACGCACACATTTTTATTTGATAGATATTTCTTCTCTTTTAAAAATCCATTCTTCTAAAATTGTAGATTTAGGCTGGAAGTTATCTGTCAATGAAATTAAGAATATAATAAAATAGATTATGTACCTATCATAATCCTAGGACCAAACCCGAAATACGTAACGAAGCCCATCGCGACGTCTTCTGGCACCACGAAGAAGGAAGCATCGGTTGTAGACTCTGGAAAAGATAATAATTATAAAAAGCTTATAATCTATTCCTACATAGGTCCTGTCATGATTATAATACTCACTTTTAACCATATTTAATGAAATGTTATGAATTTCAAGAAATTAAAAACATTGTCTAATAAATTTCATATTTTCACGTAGTTTAAAATGTGTTTACATTATATATTACTAGCGACTCACCCTCGCTTCTCTTCGGATTCGTCTCTATTGAAAAATAAAAACAAATCTATCCCACGGGAACCGTATATTTTTTCGGGATAAAAAGTAGCATATTTATTATTCTGATGTATGAACTATATTATTGTAAAGTTTCATTGAAATCCAATCAGTAGTTTTTGTGTACTAAGCTATATAACTTACTATAGTTTTTAATTTTCCGAGATGAAAAGTATCTTAAATTTTGACCGGAGATATAAGGTACCACCATGCAAAATTTCACTTAAATCGGTCCAACAGTTTTGGAGATTGGCCCGTACAAACAGACAAACAGACAGAGAAACAAAAAAAAAATGTAAAAATCTGTATTTGTTCTATTTCTCCTCTTACATCCCCCTGACTCGGTTTTTAGCAATTTTTCTATGTACAGACATTCAACCTTTACAATTTTATTATATGTATAGATTCAAAAGGCATCTAAAGTAAGTAACAAGTATCCAAATAGACCATAGATTCTAAAAAAATATATTAAAGTAATGACAGTAAACAAAAAGTATCAGACATAAACCAAATAAATGCCAAATTATTAAAAAAACTATTATATGGTCAGTTTAAAATAATTAAACCTTAGATACTATAACATAAGTCTATCGTGAGACTCTGATCCCACAGACAAACTGTGCAAACAGTTTTGTGGGTCCTTATGTAAAATATTTGTATTAGTATATATTATAATGCTCAAATAAATAATAAAAAAAAAAAAATAATAAGAAAAAAATATATTTTTTTTATGCCATTTTACTTAGAACCTTCAACCACGTCCTTTTAAACGTTAGCTAATCACTGGACCAAAGATGAAAGTGAAAGTTTATGACACGTTTTGATGGGATACTTAACTGATGTTAAGAAATCCTAACGACTAATGCGATATTAATATTACGTAAGTATAATAGGCAATGGTAGCCCAGTGGTAACGCGCTCGCTTGGGAAACCGAGTGAAGCGGGTTCAAATCCCGGGTCTCGCGCCTCTGATATTTTCATGTGCGAATCATTTCTAACATGATCACCACTTGCCTTACGGTGAAGGAAAACATCGTGAGGAAACCTGCATGTCTGAGAGAACCTAGCAAGTTTTCGAAAGACATGTGAAGTCCGCCAATCCGCACTTGGCCAGCGTGGTGGACTATGGCCCGATTCCCCTCGTATTGAAGGAAGGCCCGTGCCCAGCAGTGGGACGTTAAAAAGAGCTGAATAAAAGTATAATAAAATCGTAACGAGTTTAAAGTTGTACCTACTTGGTACTATTTTTTTAAATTATTTTTAGGGATAACAATGATTTTTTCTATTGATCTGTTGTTCAAAGGCAGTTGTAGTCTAGTGGTGAAGCGCTTGCTTGGAAAACCAAGTGAAACGGTTTCATTCCCAGGTCTCGAACCTATTATAAAAAAAAAAAAACAACAAAAAACTCTTTCTTAGATATACGGGAATATATTTTGACATCTATACAGATAAATAAAATTGGAGTGTCTGTTTGTAATATTGAAATAACCGCTTTTTACTAAATGCATATGGGTGTATACACGGTACATATACCAAAACAACATTTTTTACAATTTTTTTTTGTCTGTCTGTTTGTTCCGGCTAATCTCTGAAATGGCTGGACCGATTTTGACGGGACTTTCACTGGCAGATAGCTGATGTTATAAGGAGAAACTTAGGCTACTTTTATTTTAGAAAAAAAATAGGGTCCTACGAAAAAAAATTAAAACCAAATTAATTAATTTTGTTTTGGGAAGCAACCTAAGGACGAACCCGAGCGAAGCGACGGCGAGTCGCTAGTTTTAAATAAAACTCACCGATCTATCGGTGAGTCCTCATTTACATTGAAAAAAATATATATTTTCTTTTTTACTTCTCAATGTTTTACATAAATAGTGAGCATTTACTTTTCATATAATTTAGTGTCTTCATATAATTTAATATGTATATAAGTGTGCTTATGAAATAAATTTTTATTTATTTATTTAAACACTTTATTGCACAGTAAAATGGTACATACAGAAAAAAAAAAACACAGTTAAAGAAATGTGCAAAGGCGGCCTTATCACTAAAAGCAATCTCTTACAGGCAACCTATAGAGAAGGATACAGAAAATAAAAGAAAAGAGCGGAAATGTACACTAATCTATAAGCTATATATCATCCCGGAAAAATGTACGGTTCCCGTGGGATAGATTTGTTTTTATCTAGGGACGAACCCGAAGCGAAGCGAGGATGAGTCGCTAGTAATATTTTAAAGAGGTAAAGTTTGTAAGTTTATCGGTTTGTTTGTAGGAAGTAATCTCTGGAATTACTGAACCGATTTAGATGAAATTTGTATTAAAGAGTTAAAGATAGCTTGAGATCCTGGGAAGCATACCTGTAGGATAGTTTTTATCGCTGGAATTAATCATTTATCTAGTAAGAGTTATGAAACTGAATCATACCTATGTATACACATATGTATATATGTACTATAATGTATATGTATAGTCTATTGCATACTAATGGTTAAAACGAACGCTAGTAAATAATAAAAACCTGTAACCTCAATATTTTTACGTACCTACGAATCATTTTCAACGAAATTTCCATTTTTGTTATGAAATATAACGAAAACATCGTGAGGAAATCTGCATGTGTGAGAGAACGTTTTCGGAAGACATGCATTCCGTCAACCCACACTTGACTTGCGTGATAGACTATGGCCTGATCCACCATGTTAAAGAGCCTAGCGGTGGGAGTTAAAAAGGGCTGGATGATAAAAAAGAGTTTTTTTTTGAATATATAATTAAGACTATTCGTATTACGGAAATAAACAAGGTCTTTCTTCCTTTCCCTAATCCCACGGGAAACAATGGGATTGGGTATAAAGCTTTTCAAATAAAAATGTACACCGCCTTAAAATCATTAAAAGTTATTATATCTTTATTGATGAAATTAGTTCTTGATACGAGACCTTTAAAGTACCTACAACCTAACTTAATTAAAAAGAATGACTAATCTTGAATAAAATATCGTGTGACTCTTTTTTTTAAAGTCGGTACAAAACCTGTTACAATACTACTCATATGGAGAAAAAAACCCAAATCTGTATAAATAAAAATGAATGTTGGTAAGCGCATAACTCAAGAATATTTGAACCAATTCGACTAATTTATTTTTTTGTATGTTCCTTAAGGTCCACGGAAGGCTTTTAATAAAGAGAAAAAATGGAAAATTAACGAAAAAAAAAATTAAAATTTATATGGCTAGTTACAACTAGGCCGCTAGTTGTTAAATAAATAGTAGACAAAACTGGGCGCAAACACTAGTATTTAGATAGTGTGTAAGTAAAGATTTTACTGCAGATAGTTTTGGGTGTTTAACGTCGGTTACGCGAGTATGCCTTGACATACTTACATCAATATGCGCACGTAATGTTTATGATTATGAGAAATTACAAAATATTCACTTTTTATTATACATTTGACTTTAAAATCACTTCTCTTTCATTCAGGCTTTTTTAGCATCCCACTGCTGGGGGTGGGCCTCCCTTAATACAAGGGGGATCAGGCCATAGTCCACCACGCTGGCCAAGTGCGGGGTGGACTTCACACGTCTTTCGAAAACTTGCTAGGTTCTCTCAAGTCATGCAGGTTTCCTCACGATGTTTTCCTTCACCGTAAGGCAAGTGTTAATTTTATTAGAAATGATTCTCATATGAAAATATCAGAGGTCGAGACCCGGGATTTGAATCCCAAGAGTATGTTTCACAAACGTTAGCACTGGGCTACCACTACCTTCAAATCAATATCGTTTAAAAGTATTTCCACCAGTACGGATAGATTTTTTTATATATATTTTTGATCCTTAAGGTTCACACTGGAGAATATTAATAGGTGTTCAAAAGCGCTTGAAATTTGGTTCCGGAGAGATGACAAATTTTATTAGTACAGATGCCTTACCCCATATAAACACATTGGATCGCCTTAGTTTGGGCTATTTTGGTTTTCTTCTAGATGATGTAAAGTAGCAAACTGTCTATTGTATTTTTTATACAAGTATACTATAATAAGCAAAACATAGTAAATTATATTTTATTTAATAAAACAAATCTATACTTACATATAATCTATACATATAATAAAACTGTAGAGGTCGAATGTCTGTACATAGAAAAAAAATGCTAAAAACCGAGTCAGGGGGATGTAAGAAGAG
Organism: Fabriciana adippe; assembly: GCA_905404265.1. Lineage (NCBI taxonomy): Eukaryota > Metazoa > Arthropoda > Insecta > Lepidoptera > Nymphalidae > Fabriciana > Fabriciana adippe. The sequence goes on from FR990010.1 coordinate 1,683,633, forward strand.
AAATAGAACAAATTCAGTTTTTTTTCCAATTTCTTTGTTTCTCTGTCTGTTTGTCTGTTTGTACGGGCTAAACTCCGGAACTGTTGGACCGATTTAAATGAACTTTTGTATGGTGGTACCTTATATTCCCAGTCAATATGTTAGATACTTTTCATCCCAGAAAATAAAGAGTTCCCGTGGGATAGTTAAAAAACTATAGTAACCCATACAGCTTAGTACACAAAAACTACTAATTGGATTTTTATGAAACTTTACAATAATATAGTTCATACATCAGAATAACAAATAGACGAGTTTTTATCCCGGAAAAATGTACGGTTCCCGTGGGATAGATTGGTTTTTGTTTGGTATTTATTTAATAAAACAAATGTTAGTAACTTTAACGTTTTATAACGTGGTATTAACTTGTAAATTTTAAACAGCGCCGTCTATGAATACGCTGTACTAACTAATAACTAAAGAGTTCATTTCAATCAATAAGCTGCTATACATATAATAAAATTCTGAGTCGAATCTTACTGAAATTGTCATTATTATACAGAGGCCGAATCTATAGTTTTTAGAATTTTTGTCTGTCTGTCTGCGAACACATCACGAGGAAATCACTGGACAGATGTTGATGAAATTTGGTATGACGACAGCTGGTTATCCGGGTCAACATATAGGATACTTTTTACTGCGGGAAAATATCTCATCTCTGAGAAATCTATACTAAACGTTTAAACGTAAGTATGGACGAACCAGAGCGGAGCTAGGGTGAGTCGCTAGTTGATATATAATAAAAACATATAATACACATTTCCTAACAAATACCTTTTCAAAAAGTGCCGTCGACATGTGACGTTAAGTCAAACCAATGAATAACATTTAAAAATCGATAGTTCTAATTGTCTGAACACAAATTGGAACTTACGCACACCACATAGAGTACTTTTTTAAACGAAACAACATGCGTTTGAATTTTGTCATCCGAAAAGCAATAGTCTGGTCAATTTAGACATAAAAATAGTTGTCAAATAACAAAAATTCCCGGAAAGCCAAATATTGGTGGAGAGCTGGGGTTTACCATTACAAATAAAGTTTTAAAAATCCCCATCGATCCTATGTGTGCTACAAAAGTTATTCGGGGTCAAAGGTCAAAATTTGAGGTTTTTTGGATTTTCCTCGAAAACGGTAAGTTTTATCATAAAAAGCCTCAAACCAAAGTTGTAGATCTTAAAATTTTCTACAAAAATGGTTCTTATAATTTTTTTCCTAAGAGTTACCATTCGTAAGACATTGCGATTCTAAGAGTCAAATTATCTTAAATTATTGATCTTCGAGCCCGAATAACTTTTGTAGCACACATAGGATCGATGGGAATTTTTAAAACTTTATTCGTAATGGTAAATGCTAGCTATCCACCAATATTTGGCTTTCCGGGAATTTTCGTTATTTTAAATGTCTATACTGACCGGAATACAATGAGCAAAACACATTTGAAAAAAGCGCATAATTTCAAATTATGCATTTCTTTTTGAGGACACTTTTGAGACGCTAATTGTGTATTTTGAGTTTTTATATTGATAGTTAGTATTAGTATATGAATAGAACATATTACTTACGTTTTAAAACCAAAATAAAACACACAAAATTAACTTTCATTATTAAAATAAATAAAATACACAGCGTTTCCAATGGAGGATAAATGACAAATGTGAGAATTAGTGTCATTGAAGGTCCTAGGTTCCATTCCCATAATTACATAGAATGAGGAGCCTTGAAATGATAATTAAATGAAAAAGACAGTTAACTTGTGATTGTTGACGCATGAAACACCGGTCAAGTGCGAGTCGGATTGGTGGATTCAGTTACGTGTTTAATACTTATAAGCTATCGAAAATTTGACTTACTCTTGACTTTTAGGTATTTTTGGGGTTACGTACCTCAAGCAGAATAAATGAATATATTATAAAAATGAAAAAAAAAAGCCGACTGCATAAAAGCTAACTAAAAAGATGAAAAAAAGTTCAGGAAGGAATTCGCGCCGTCCGCGTCATGAAGAATCAAAATGTCATTTATCACAATCGGCCTACGCGTTTGGTCTAAATAGTGCTACAAAGGTACAAACCCACATACATATGTACATACATACATATATACGCTGATAAACACATTACCCTCCTGCGCGTTGCGCAGTCGGGTAAAAAAAGGAACGCGTATAGGATCACTTCGTTGTCCGTCTGTCTGTCAAGACAATCAAAAGATACAGCCGTTTATGCCGCTCAAAAGGGAATCAAAGCCTATAGAGTCGTTTCCGTTGACCTACAATTGAATTAGTAGAAACTCGGTTATCCGGCCCTCAGTTATACGGATTCGCGATTATCCGGACTACCAACCGCGACCAATTACATACCTACAAGTCGAATTTATGCAAGCACTAAAGCACTAGCGGCTCATCCTAGCTTCGCTCTGGTTCGCCTCTAAACAAACAAAAACAAATCTATCCCACGGGAAACGTACATTTTTTCCGGGATAAAAAGTAGTTTTAGTTAGTTAGCAATTGTTTCATAAAAAAAACCTGCTTTTCTTCATACATGCGATTATCCGAATGCGTAAGGACAACAATTAGTCCGGTTAATCGAGTTTCTACTCTATTTCTAAAAATCAGAGGACTGATAAAACATTTTAAATTAAAAAAGTTAACTAAAATCGTATATTGTAAAGAACATGAATATTGGAATTAATTTAAAGTTTTTGACAATATTTCATTCAAAATTTCAACATTTGAGTAGGTAGGTACTAGAAGTGCGTGAGAAATGAGAATGTTAAAAATATTTTTTAATATTATAAATGCGAAATTATGTCTGTCTGTTTATCCTACATTAACATCGAGCATCGAGGCGATATTTACATAGAGACGTGGCGGTCATAACACGCATATTTTCAGGTTATTTTCTCAATTTAGTTAAACCAGAATCAGATTAATCTTAATTAACCGTTAGTATTTTTAATATAATTATATTTGACTACACGTATAGCTCAGTTTGTAGTGACCCTACTTGCTGTGCTAGAGGTCGCGGGTTCGAGTCCCGCTGGGGGAATTCATTTGTGTGATAAGCACAAATGTTTGTCCAGTCATGGGTGTTCATATTTATAATAAGTAGGTATGTATTTAAAGTTATATATGTGTAGCGTATCAACTATCTTGTATCCATAACACAAGCCTCGTAGCTTACATTGGAACTAGATGTCGCTGTGTGTTAATGTACCAATATATTTATTTATTTTTTCATAAATAAAGTATTAATGAGATTCGAAAAATAATCATATTTTTCTTTTGATTTAGAAATATCAAATAGTCGTTTAACATGATTATGCGCTTTTAAACTCAGCTATTATATAATACTAGCGACACACCCTAGCTTCGCTCATTTTCGTCCCTAGGTACGTTTTAACGGTTAGTATGGAATAGATAGACTATATATTGTATATATACATAGTATGATGAGTTGTTGTGGGTTGTATTATAACGTGTTTTCCCGTGGGAATGAGATAATCTCCCGCGGTGAAAAGTAGTCTATGTCACTCTCCAGCCCTCCAACTATCTCCACACAAAAAATCACGCCAATCCGTCACTCTGTTTCGATGTGAAAAAAGGACAAACAAACACACTCACATTTTTAATATTAAGGTATGGATTAAAGACCTATCTCTTCTATGTAATCCTATATATACAGATTCCCTTACTCTGCCTTTATGGCTGCAGATCGTGAGGTCCTGGGTTCGAGCCTCAGGTCAAGTCAATATAGTTGCCGTGTCCGAAATCAGTCAGACAGACATGAATATTAGTACTACTACATAAATTCAACCATAATCATTAATGAATAGAAATTATCTTAAAAAAAAAAACACTTTTTTTATTTGTAAACACTAAAGTTCGTCAATAGCTACTAAACAAAAAAAAAAGAAAATCTTTTAACAAACAGAGGGTAAAAAAGTACTGAACTGACAGTCTTTGCCTATTTATATATATTATATACATATTGATATAGTCTTAAACAATCAATGGGTCACATAAAAAAAGCCATAAAAACATTAATTAATAAAGATTTTCTATTATATAAAATTTTCTTCATCTTAATTTATACGGAAATATCCCATATAACATAATAACACAATATTAAACACTGTGTCTCACTGTGTTGTTATTTCTATGGTAAAATATAACACTGTGTTGGCTTTCTACGTAGTTGGAAAACACTTGTGGTTTCACTTTAATGAAAGTGGTGGAAGTGTGCGGTGAAAGAACACAAGTGTTATTTTTATTCGAACTAAATTAAGCCTTATTCATTTGAGATAAGGTTAAAATTTATTTGAATTAATTTTGTGTATATGTTATAAAATATTAGTGATTGAAATGTGAATGGAAACACACACATGGGTAAAAGTTATTGTGATATTCAATAATAAACCTTATTCTCTAAAGGATAGAGTTGAAATAAAATACATACAAAATAAATAATATTCGCTTATAAATTAATAGTTTTTAAAAATTATATGTTTATGTTATTGGAGAATGAACTTTATTACGTTCAAAATAGTACTCCATTTTGCACAACACGAGCATTAGATAAAACCTTGTCGCAATAGTGAAAGTTCAACATATCCAGTCAGTTGGCGGTAAAACGCGACGGTGACAGTTTGTTTTTTTTTTAATTAATTTTTTTTTTATTATTTGTGAAGTGACAATGATATAACTTTTGGTGCCAATATGGGAATTTTTGTGGTTTTGTCTCTGTTCCTAGTTTCATTTGGTAAGTTTTCTTTTTTAATTAAAAAAAAAATGTAATTAAAACAACTTTAATTAAGAAAAAAAAGATTAAATCACATTTAATATTATGTTTAATTTAAACTTAATTTTGAAACGAAATTTCATTAAAAATTATAAAATTTAACATGAAAATCTATTTATTATAGGTCATTGAGTCAGTATAAAGTTCAGAGTTTGTTAACCCAAGTTAATGTTATTAGCTTTTTTATACGGATATTAAGATAACATAGCGCCCTGACTTTCCACGTGTTTAGTGCTTAAAATAACATATAGTCGTATATGGAATATTATATAATATATATGTTATAAACATACATACATAATTTACTGGTTGTGTCGGTACAACTCGAGCTTCCCGTCCTAAGTTCCAGTACTTATGTCATAAGCTTTGCACGTACGCACTAAAATATACTATTTTTTTATCATAATCGGCTAAATAATTTTGGAATACACACTCAGACGTACAAACATATTTTAATTTATTTTAATAAGTACATCCGGTAGGCAGACGTTGTCCTGCGGTCTGCCATTAATATAGTTTGGTCGAAAAATTAAAAAAAAGATTGATGACTCAAAAGTATATAAAAATTTCTTCAAAATAGGTCAAGCCCTTTAGAAGAAGAAATACAAACGCTCGGTATATATAATATATATATATATATATATATATATATATATATATATATATATATATATATATATATATATATATATATACCTACACATAATATGTACAAAGTATATACAAAAGTATTCTAAAAGTCAAATCAAAATATTATCATTCATTATTATTATTATCATTTAATAAAATTGGTAATAAGCCGGATCTGTACATTGAATATTTTTTGGAAAATCTTATTGAAATAGACATTATTATCGATACAGAGGCCGAATCTATAGTTTTTAGAATTTTTGTCTGTCTGTCTGTCTGACTGTTACCGCATCACAGAAAAACCACTGGAGGGGTTGTGATGAAATTTAGTATGATGATAGCTGGATATCCGGGTCAACATATAGGATACTTTTTACTGCGGGAAAATATCTCATTTCAGAGAAAAAATACAAAAACTGCAATGTAAAACCTAAAAATTTGGTATTTGGTCATCTCAACGCGGGCAAAGCCGCGGGCAATACTAGTTCAATAATAAAAACAAAATTCTATGAACAAAATAAAGCTTATAAGGTCTTTCTGAGAAACTTTTGAAATTATATATTAATATATTAAATATTTAGCAATATTGATGCTAAATGATTCATAGCAATTAAACTAATTACATCAATTACTCGTAATTAATTAATGTGCCTAATCATTATACTAATTTATGTTAAATGTATGTATGTATGTATGTATGTATGTATGTATGTACGTACGTAACAAAAACAGAAATGTCCAAAACTTAATAACTTAGCAATTACTTCCTTCTTTGTCTATTACTTAATGCTTATTAGTAACGTACTCGCATAAAAAAGGGCAGTGGGTTCAAATCCCAGGTCTCGCAACTCTGATATTTTCATGTGCGAATCATTTTCATTTAACATTAGCTAATACAGTGAAGGTAAACATTGTTAGGAAATGTGCCCGTCTGGCAGAACCTAACGTTTTCGAAAGACGTGTGATGTAAGTCATCTTATGTCTTATTGTTTATTCATGTGGGGTAGAAAAAGAGCGTAAAAACTCTAAACATTTTGTTTTGATATAAGCTATAACATGAGTTCCGAGGGTTGTTTTAAGGGTTCTGCACCCAAAAAAATCTTAGCTCACCAGTAGATATGAATATATTTGACAGCTTTTCTTAGATAAAAGAAAAATATTAAAGTACCTTTAATTATTACTAGCGAATCAACCTCACTTCGTTCGGATTCGTCTCTAGCTTGATTCCTCATATAAACTTTCGTCCCCATTTTCAACCTCTTAAGAGATGATTTCCTGGATAAAAAGTATCCTATGTCCTTCCCAGGGTCTCAAACTATCTTCTTACCAAATTTCATATAAATCGGTTCAGTAGATCCAGAGATTACCCGTTACAACCTCACAAACTCACAAACTTTACCTCTTTATAATATTAGTATAGATACTCCTTCTAATATGATTACCACTTGCCTTATGGTGAAGGAAAACATCGTGAGGAAATCTGCATGTCTGAGAAAATCTAGCAAGTTTTCGAAAGACATGTGAAGTCCGCCAACCCGCACTTGGCCAGCGTGGTGGACTATGGCCTGATCCCCCTCATATTGAAGAGAGGCCTGTGCCCAGCAGCGGGACGTTAAAAAGGGCTGAATACATAGATACTACATAATCTATGTATGTGATCTGTGGTATAGACTAGCGACTTACCCTTGCCTCGCTCGATGCGTCCTTGGGTGTCAGTAGACGGTGAAATACTTTCTTAGATTTATGCGAATATTTGACACTAGCGACTCACCCTCGCTTCGCTTCGGGTTCGTCTCTAGACAAAAAGAAATCTATCCCACGGGAACCTTACAGTTTTCTGGGATGATATATAGTCTATAGCCTTCCTCAGTTAACGGGCTATCTAATGCAAAAATATTTTTTCAAATCGGATTAGTAGTTCCTGAGATTAGAGCGTTCAACCAAACAAACTCTTCAGCTTTATAATATTACTATAGATTACGAATAGATGAAATAAAACGATCTTTTTGGATGTTTTCGCAGATTTATATATTTGATTATATTTTAGTACGATATATTTTGATTTCTGGTTCCCGACGTTTCGAATGCTTTACAGCAATCATGGTCACGGGAGAGACACTCCGAATGAGAAAACAGCATAAATAAAAAAAAAAAAAAACATTTATTGATGTAGAATCAGGACGATTAGGTACTTATCAATGTCAATAGCTTTTCATAACTAACTAGCAATTCACCCTTGCTCCGCTCGAGTTAGTCCCTAGTTACGTTTTAACGTTTAGCTCAGAGATGAGATATTTTCCCGCAATAAAAAGTATCCTATATGTTGACCTGGATAACTAGCCATCATTATACTAAATTTAATCAAAATCTCTCCAGTGGTTTTTTCGTGATGCGGTAACAGACAGACAAAAGTTCTAAAAACTATAGATTCAGCCTCTGCATCGATAATAATGTCTATTTCAATAAGATTTTTCAAAAAATATTTAATGTACAGATTTGACTTAGTTACAATTTTATTATATGTATGGATTAGAAAAAATTATATCATAGGGTGAGGAATATTGTATGAAATATCCATGACCTACTGAGGGACTCAATTTTGGTAACCTTAAAAGCAAGGCTACGTTAATTAATCGCTCGTTCTTTAACCAGTTAATGAAAATGGACGGTTTAGTTTTAACCGAAATAATAAAGGTTAACGGTTATTCTTAGAGAAAGGTTGTATTTCGGTTTTAACACCGAAATAAACCGATTAATTCATTCATAACTAAGAAACGTACATGAATCTTCTATGTAATTCACAATTAGTAAATATTCGTGAAATTACATTTCAATTACACACAAAAACTCATTTTCACCGGTTAATTTTGATCGTGGAACCTAAATACGTCAAATACCGTTTTCCGGGTTTTAAATTTTGATCGGGTTTCCCACCCCTGGGTAAAAGTAAGCGGAGTAAGGGCCGGATGTTAGTCAGTACGTATGTAAGTTCAACGTTTCAAGAATCTCGAGCGTACGGGTCGAGGTCGTGTTATATAATTGTATCAAGTTTCGACATACGCGAAGAACAATAATGTAACCCAGTATTGATATAATTTTACTGCTATTATAAATTAACTGCCTCGAGTTACTAGTGGCTAGCATATACGGCTGCGAATCCAAAGAGCCCTGGGTTCGAGTCCCGGATCGGGCTAAACTAGGCTTGTTATTGAGAATTTGAAAGTTTGTGTAACAGCCCGGAGTGGGGAAGTTGGCGATGATTCACCACTGTGCATCGGAGGGTGCGTAAAGCCGTCGGCCTTGCGCCTGACTGATTATTTTCAATGGCCGTGTCGAATTATTATCTCATCAGAATTTGAGAGTGACAGGAATAGAGAGTGCACGTTGGTTAGTCGCTTATTTTAATTCGTATAGAAAACAGGCGTCAGATCTCTGTCATATGTGATACTCAAATGTAAGAAAAAATCGGACAAGTGCGAGTTGGACTCGCCCACCGAGGGTTCGACGGTTTTCGACCCAAAACCTATAGGGCACTTCCGGTTGACCTAGAATTGTCAATTTTGGTTGAAAGCAAGGTCTTACAGCACAAGTAAAGGGGAAATTCCGAAAAATAAAAATAGTTGAAAATTAAGGTAAATTTTGGTACTTACAAGTTTTCGGGAAAATCTAAATTTGCCCATATCTTTTTATGGTGTTGATTCAGGACCTTGATTTTTATACACCTAATAGGGACTATAGACCTCAATATCTGGTATAAATTTCAACTTGCTAGGTCCACCCGTTCCTGAGAAATTCGGTGGTGACTCACGGACAGACAGACAAGAAAGTGATTTTTTATAAGGGTTCATTTTTTTACCTTTTGAGGTACGGAACCCTAAAAATGAATTAAATGACCCCAAAATCAAAAGTTTTAGTAGTATCCATTGTATATATCCACCTTCTAACTCCAGCATTAAGCCATCTGGATAGACTTACATCTCTATAAACTATTAGAAGTAATTTTCAGTTACAAGATTTGATTACATTGTGCGTTAGTTACTAAGTAAAGCTAAAAAAAGTGAGTCAATAATTAATGTGTTTCTCAGATTAAAGATCAAAAAAGAGTTACAATACTGTTCCTAGCAGGTGTCAGATTTTACAATGAGTCAGAGCTTCTCAAAATCAGTGAGGTTAGCTGGCCTAATCTAGATCAGTTAGGACCTTATTGTATTCAGCCCTTTTTTTAACGTCCCACTGCTGGGCACGGGCCTCTCTTCAATACGAGGGAGATCAGGCCATAGTCTACCACGCTGGCCAAGTGCGGGTTGGCGGACTTCACATGTCTTTCCTAAAAATCTAACTTGAGGACCTTATTAGAAATCACAAAAATAATCATTTTGTTTTTTTTTTTCAGCATCGTGTGCGGTCATCATCCCAGAAGAGCTTCCATCCTTACTCTCCGTATTATATTCTAATATACCACCAATAAAAAAAGGTAAATAACATTTTTTTTTAATTTTAGAGTCAATTTTTAAAAAAGGTTCTCAATTTGAGCATGTTTCGTTCGTACTAATGTTATAAATTAGCGTCACTAGATACGTTTTAATTTTTTTGAGCAAATCCCTAATTCTTTTTCTAAAATAGAAGTAGCCTAAGTTACTCCTTATAATATCAGCTGTCTGCCAGTGAAAGTCCCGTTAAAATTGGTCCAGCCGTTTCGGAGATTAGCCGGAACAAACAGACAGACTGACAGAGAGACAAAAAATTTTAAAGATTGTGTTTTTCTTGTAAGTACCGTATATAATTCCATATGCATTTAGTATAAAGCTGTTATTTTGACATCACAAATAGACACTTCAATTTTATTTATATGTGTAGATTTGAAAGTACCTCTGTCTGTTATCTTGTCACGCTTAAACTCCTGAACTGATTCCGATAAAATTTGGCAAGGACATAGATTTCATCCTGGTTAGTAAAGCTCATTTTTTATATATATATCAGAATTTTATATACGGACTAGCGACTCACCCTCGCTCCTCTCGAGTTCGTCCCTAGTTACGTTTGAACATCTAGTATGGATTTCTTAGAGATGAGATATTTTTCCGCAGTAAAAAGTATCCTATATGTTGAAACTTCATTAAAGTCTGTTCAGTAGTTTTTCCTTAATGCGTTCCCAAACAGATAGACAGACAGACAAAAAGTCTAAAAACTGTAGATTCGGCTGTATCGATAATAATGTCTATTTCAATAAGATTTTACAAAAAAATATTAATTCATGTACAGATTCGACTGAGTTACAATTTTATTATATGTATAGACAAAGGTCAGATAACAAGTTAACCGTCGTAAATACAGTATAGTCGTAATGAAGTCCGCCAAAATAAATGTGAAAGTTAAAAGTGGTAGCGTGATTTGTTGTTTATGCTACTACTAGCGGCTGAACCTTGCTTTGCTCGGATTCGCCTCTAGAAAAACAAAAACAGTACTATCCCACGGGAACCGTTTTGGGGGATAAATAGTAGCCTATGTGTTATTCCAGACTATAATCTATCTCTCTGCCAAATTTTACCCAGATCCGTTCAGCCGTTTTGGCGTGAAAGAGTAACAAACATCCATACTCACAAACTTTCACATTTATAATATTAGTATGGAAGAATAGATTTTCGATTTTGCCATACAGATCGTTTATTTTCTTTAAAGAATAAGAGAAATTCTATATAAAAATTAGTACACTACACGTATATTAACTTTACGTTTCGTGTCGGCATTGTGGTAGAAAAAATGTATTTCAATAAGTTAGAAAAGGGTGAAGGGGCCTTGCTTAGGGGCCCCTGACATGGTTAATTTGGCCCTGGTTATAGGTATTTACACTACTTACTAATATATATATATATATATATATATATATATATATATATATATATATATATATATATATATATATATATATATTGAGGTATCTTAAATTAAATATTAACGTTAAATTCAATGAGATCATAGCAAAAATCTATACAGATGAATAAAATTGAAGTGTCAGTTTGTAATGTCAAAATAACAGCTTTATACTAAATGCATATGGAATTATATATGGTACTTATAAGAAAAACACAATTTTTAAATTTTTTATCTGTCTATCTGTTTATTCCGGCTAATCTCCGAAACGGCTGGGCCGATTTTGACGGGACTTTCACTGGCAAATAGCTGATATTATACGGAGTAACTTAGGCTACTTTTATTTTAGAAAAAGAATTCAGATTCCGCTGAAAAAAAATTTACACGTAAGTCGCTAGTTAAAAATATAACCAAAAGAGTTAGGAATTCCATGTACTTTAGAGCATATTAGGAAGCAACGTACAAGCTGAAGGTTGAATAAAAGTTGCTTTAGTTACCTATGTTTTTTTTTAATGATTACAAAACATTACTTATATAGCCTTGGTGCATAACAATTTATTAATATTACTTGAGTACGTCCGGTGCTCGAATTAAGACAATAATCGTTATTGAACATTTGAGGAAAACATATAGGTTATGAATAGAATTTACATATCTATATAATCTATACTAATATTATAAAGCTGAAGAGTTTGTTTGTTAGTTTGGTTGAACGCGCTAAGAAAAATTATTTTTGCATTAGATAGCCCGTTAACTGAGGAAGGTATAGGCTATATATATATATATATATATATATATATATATATATATATATATATATATCACGGAAAAATGTACGGTTCCCGTGGGATAGATTTGTTTTTGTCTAGGGACGAACCCGAAGTAAAGCGAGGGTAAGTCGCTAGTAAATAATAAATATGTTATGACATTAACACACAGCGACATCTAGTTCCATGGTAAGCTACGAGGCCTGTGTTATGGATACCAGATAGTTGATACACTACACATATATAACTTTAAACACATACATATTATAAATATAAACGCCCATGACTGGAGTACAAACATTCGTGCTCATCACACAAATGAATACCCCCAGCGGGACTCGAACTCGCGACCGCTGGAACAGCAAGTAGGGTCACTACAAACTGAGCCAAACGTGTCGTCAAGTCAATGTATTAAAAAAGGCAGTGGTAGCCCAGTGGTAACGCGCTCGCTTGGGAAATCAAGTGAAGCGGGTTCAAATCCTGGGTCTCGCACCTCTGATATTTTCATGTGCGAATCATTTCCAACATGATCACCATTTATCTTACGGTGAAGGAAAACATCGTGAGGAAACCTGCATGTCTGACAGAATCTTGCAAGTTTTTGGAAGACATGTGAAGTCCGCCAACCCGCACTTGGCCAGCGTGGTGGACTATGGCCTGATCCCCCTCGTATTAAAGAGAGGCCTGTGCCCAGTAGTGGACGTTAAAAAGGGCTGAATACATAAATACATAGACTACAACATATATATACCCTTTAGTGCAATTGTAAAGAAGAGTTTATTTATGGCAATTTATGAAAATATTTTCTTTTTCTTTTATTTCAGGCACAGATTCACGTATCGGATTTGGTTATGCTTTCGGCAACCATGCAGACTTCCAAATTTTATTGGAGCTAGGACCTCAAACAGAAACTATGAAACTGAGTGAGTTTTATAATTTTTTGCTTAGATTTTTAGTATTTATATATATCCAAACAAATGATTTCAGTACGAAAGTAATTTCGTCTGTCTGTCTGTTATTACATTTTCACGCCTAAACATCTACTAAAGTAAACTCAAGACGGTTATTTTATTATCTATATAAAAATATACCTACTATTTATTAGGATTTTTATACAAGGTTTATAACTTTAGAAGTGTACTTAAAAATCATTTAGAAATCTAAAATAAAAAACTAAAAGTATAAAAACTTTTTAAGAAAAAAATGAAAACCGACTTCAAAAAAAGCATTAAAAAGTAAAAAATAACTGATTGGTAGTTGGTGGTTACGCGTACACTTATGCACTATAGTGCAGCGCGTGTGAGAGAGAGCGCAGACACAAGTGCACTCTCTGTTCCTGTCACTCTCATACTCTGGTGGGACGACTACTTTACATGACCAGAGAGAGAGAGTTAAGGCGCAGGACTGACTCTACGTGCTCTGCCTCGGCACGGGGGTGAAACACCACCAACTTCCCAACTCTGGGCTCTTACTATGACTTCCTTAACAGAAAGATTCAATAACTAAACTTGACCCGACCCGGTACTCGAACCCAGGACCTCTGGATGTGCAGCCGTACAAGCTAGCTACTACACCACCGAGGTAGAAACCTACATAACATGTAATACAAAGTATATAGCACTATTTTTTTTTCTTTTTTCGCAGACAATAGATAATTCATTCGTTCTATCCCATAACGAAGCAAGAATATAACAATATGTGACATATGTACCAACGCGTTTTATATTAGCTGTGAGTCTTGCAAAGTGTATTGTGTTTCCGACTACATAATACAATCCTTCTTCGTCAACTTGTTCTCATAATTTTAGTACGCTATTTACGCAGTCGGGTTTTTTTATAATTGTAAATTATAAATAAATATGATGGGACATTAACACACAGCACCATCTAGTTCCATGGTAAGCTACGAGGCCTGTGTTATGGATACCAGATATTTGATACACTACACATATATAACGTTAAATACATACATATTATAAATATAAACATCCATGACTAGAGTAGAAATATGCTCATCACACAAATGAATGCCCCCAGCGGGACTCGAATCCGCGACTGCTGGCACAGCAAGTAAGGTCACTGCAAACTGAGCAAAACGTGTCGTCGTTATTTTTTTATTGTGTAGTTTTATTCCGTTTTAATTTGAACCATTGGTTGTAATGCTTTTTTTAATTGCAGATGGTCAACCATTTCCCAAAAGTGGTAACAGCAATAACAAACGCCAAGCGCCCTCTCCACCCTCCGTGAAGGATATTAAGAATAGAGAGAAAGTATGTATTATTTTAAATATTTGATGCTTACTATGGAATAGATAGACTATATACAGGATGGATTTTTGAGACGGGACAGTAAGGGCAGGTACCTTAACTGTTATTAGTTACAGAAAAACGTTCCTAGGAGACCATCCATGACTTTTTGGATATTCTGAACTTTTTTCTAAAATCTGTGAATGCAGTTCAGAATATCTAAAAAGGCATGGATGGTCGCGGAATCCTGATTAGTGGGTCGCTAGTTTATTAAAAAAGTATATTTAAAATCGGTTCGGAATAGGCGGACTTATTGTTTAACGTATATATCAAGTATAATAAAGAAAACTAAATTTAAAGAGCAATGTCTTCGTAGTAAGTGAGCTATAAAATATTATCAGGCGCTTAACAAAATGTATGTGTAACTAGCGACTTACTCTCGCTTCGCACGGATGCGTCCTTAGGTATGTTTTAATTTTCTTGGGCGGAACCCTAATTCTTTTTCTAAAATAAAAGTAGCCTAAGTTACTCCTTATAACATCGGCTATCTACCAGTGAAAGTCCTATAAAAATTAGTTCGGCCGTTTCGGAGATTAGCCGGAACAAACAGACAGACAGATAAAAATAAAAAACAAAAATGTGTTTTTCTTATAAGTACCGTATATAATTTCATATGTATTTAGTAAAAAGCTGTTATTTTAACATTACAAACAGACACTTCAATTTTATTTATCTGTATAGATCAGTCAGTTAAATGTAAAAGTAACAAAATATAAACGCAGGCAGAGCCACAAACAGTAACTAGCCTAACATTTTTAATCTAGATACGTATATTTTCATATTAATGATAAAACATTATTTTACAGTTGCTACAAACAGATGCTGGAAAATATCTTCTAAATTGGGCACAGAAGATGAAAAATCCTTCAAAACCAACAAAGTTGGTTAAACCTGAAACGTTCAATTTAGAAGAATCTATGGTAGAACTAGTTGAGAATGAAAAAGGAGAGTATGAGATTCACCAACCAAACCCTGCCATATCTAAAAATAATTTGGACAAGTTAAAAAGATTGTACGGCGTGAAAAAAGAAGAAGCAAAGAAAATGGGGCAGAGAAGTGAAGAAGATATAAAGAAGATAACGGAAGATTTATCTAATGTCGATTTGGAATAAATGGGTTTTATATGGAAATTTTGGTTTTTTAGTTTTTTTTCAGAATTCCTAGTATATATAATGACACAGATTTTTATGTAAACGTCAGTGATAGCGTCTTTGCTTAGGAAACCAAATGAAACGGGTTCAAATCCCAGGTCTCGCACCTCTGATATTTTCATGTGCGAATCATTTCTAACATGATTACCACTTGCCTTACGGTGAAGGAAAACATCGTGAGGAAACATGCATGTCTGAAAGCACTTGGCCAGTGTGGGCTGATCCCGCATTGAGGGAAGGCAGGTGTCCAGCTGTGGAACGTTAAAAAGGGCTCAATACAATGAAAATGAAACAATCAAGTGTAAAAACAAACCCTAACTTTACGGATTATTGAAAAATCTTTTTTTTTTTACTGTACTTACGATTAAATATTAAAATTAATACAAGTTTATATATTTACATAAATGTCAAGGAAGCCATTAAGTTTTGACATGAGCTAGATCATAGATCTAGATCTTATAATAGATCCAAAGCAGATTCATGTACAGTCATTACAATAAATAATTGTTGCTTTAGAAATGTATAAGATCTATCAGAACGAACAAAAATGAACCCAAACTGGAATATTTTACCATACCATAAAGAGTTCCACTATCCTGACTCCATCATCCATTTTTCGGATTAGCCGGAACAACAGAAAGACAGACAAAAAATTTAAAAATTGTGTTTTTCTTATAAGTACCGTATATAATTCCATATGCATTTAATATAAAGCTGTTATTTTGACATTACAAACAGACACTTCAATTTTATTTATCTGTATAGATCAGTCAGTTAAACGTAAAACTAATAAAATATAAACGCAGGCAGAGACACAGACAGTAACTAGCTTAACATTTTTAATCTAGATACGTATATTTTTATATTATTTCCATTTGAATAATTTAATCCAAAGTAACTAAGCCTATCCAGTTATAAATTCTTAACACTTGGATCTAAATGATAATACAGATAAATAGATTGTATGTATGTATGTACAACATCTCACTTACAACGTCCAATATGCACTTACCAGCAATTTATTAAGAGATAAGAAGTTAAGTGTAAACTATAAGCGGTAGCGATTATATTAATAATTTTATATATATATATA
The DNA here is from genome assembly GCA_905404265.1 of Fabriciana adippe. Classification (NCBI taxonomy): domain Eukaryota; kingdom Metazoa; phylum Arthropoda; class Insecta; order Lepidoptera; family Nymphalidae; genus Fabriciana; species Fabriciana adippe. Next base: position 1,700,286 of record FR990010.1, read on the forward strand.
TATATATATATATATATATATATATATATATATATATATATATATATGTTACTAATATTATAAATGTGAAAGTTTAAATGTTTGGATGGATGTTTGTTACTCAATCATGCCAGAACGGTTGAATGGATTTAGATGAAATTTGGTGCAGATATAGATTATATATAGTGTAGAATAGCACATATGTTATTTTTTATTCCGGAAAAATGTACGGTTTCCGTGGGATTTGTTTTGGTTTTTCTAAAGGCGAACCCGAGTGAAGCGAGGTCGAGCTGCTAGTGTACATATAAAGCTGATATTAGATTGTTTGTTTGAACATGCTATTCTATGAATCTAATGTCCAATTTGAAAAAATTTTTTTGCGTTCCATACCTTCTATAATGAGGAAAATTAAAGGCTATCGCTAAGCTAGCTATGTCCATCATTACACTCTTCACCTACGAAAGAGAAGTTTTTCTACAAAATTTAACAACGCGGATGAAGCCGCGAGAAAATGCTGGTATATTGTAACCTTACCTAATACCTACTTTAAGAAGTGCTATTGAATTTCTTTTTAATAATAGAAAACTTAATAGTTCTACTTGGCTAAATCTGGAATTTGAACCCAGGATATTCAACACAACCACAGGACCAATGAGGTATACAACAGGAACAAACAGCTGTTTAATAAAAATGTTCAACACAATATATATATATATATATATATATATATATATATATTGTGTTGATATATATATATATATTGTGTTGATATATATATAAGCAAAAAAAAAGCTTTTATGGCTATATAATAACTGTAATTTGAAAATATTTTACTAATAATATTATAAATGTGAAAGTTTAGAAGTTTGGATGTTTGTTACTCAATTACGTCTAAATTAAATTTGTCACAGAGATGATTATAGTCTGGAATAGCACATAGGTTACCTTTTATTCCGAAAAAATGTACAGTTCCTGTGGGATAGATTTTTGTTTTTCAAGAACCCGAGCGAAACGAGGGTGACACACTAATTTCCAATAATATAATAATAATATGATAATAAAAACGCGTTTTCTTATGACTTGAATAGACACGGAGTAATAGTTTTATTTGCTTCAGTCGAGAATCGAAGGCGTAAGCTGCTTATATTTAATAGCCCCATCATAGCACGTAGTAGTTGTATAGAAACTGGAAATGTTAAAACATATAACATTGTAATTCCTTTTAGAAGTTTCTTTCTTTTTGACTCATTCAAGTTAGATTTTAGATCTACACTAGAGACTCACCCTCGCTCCGCTCGGGTTCGTCCCTACTTACGTTTTAACGTTTAGTATAGATTTCTCAGAGATATTTTCTCGCAGTAAAAAGTATCCTATATGTTGACCCGGATATACAGCTATCACCATACCAAATTTCATCAAAATCCCTCCAGTGGTTTTTCTGTGATGCGGTAACAGACAGACAGACAGACAGACAGACAGACAGACAGACAAAAATTCTAAAAACTATAGATTCGGCCTCTGCATCGATAATAATGTCTATTTCAATAAGATTTTCCAAAAAATATTTAATGTACAGATTCGGCTTAGTTAGAATTTTATAATATGTATAGATGATAACAAGTACGAATACTAGCGATATTATATAGATGAAGTCTGATAAAATAAATGATAAAGTCAAAAATAGTAGCGTAATTCGCTGTTTATGCTACTATTCTTGATTTTTCCATACACATCGCTTACTTTCTTTAAAGAATAAGGGAAATTTTATATAGTTAAGTTGATCTATACTAATATTATAAAGACGTAAAGTTTGTGAGTTTGTGAGGTTGTAGGGGGTAATCTCTGGATCTACTGAACCGATTTAGATGGGTAAGAAGATACTTTGAGGCATTGGAAAGGATATAGGATACTTTTTATGCCGGATATCATCCCTTAAGGGGGTGAAAATTGGGATGAAAGTTTGTATGGAGAATCAATCTAGGAATGAACCCAAGCGAAGCGAGGGTGAGTCGCTAGTAGTGTATTTGTTAATTTTATATAGGTACTAGCGACTCACCCTCGCTTCGCTCGGGTTCGTTCCTAGGTTGCTTTTCAAAACAAAATTAATTAATTAATTTGATTTTTTTTTCGTGCGACCCTATTTTTTTTTCTAAAATAAAAGTAGCCTATGTACTCCTTATTACATCAGCAATCTGCCAGTGAAAGTCCCGTCAAAATCAGTCCAGCCGTTTCAGAGATTAGCCGGAACAAACAGACAGACAGACAGACAAAAATTTTAAAAAAATGTTGTTTTGGTATATGTACCGTGTATACATCCATATGCATTTAGTAAAAAGCGGTTATTTTAATATTACAAACAGAAACTCCAATTTTATTTATCTGTATAGATTAGTTGAGTTTGACCTTTGTCATTAGAATTTGAATAATTAATTATTTAATCTAATTTGGGTTAATCGATTTAGTTTTAACTTATAAATAAATATCTGCTAATATTTGATCATATTTACATTTCAGGTTGATTAAAGTCAAACGGGATGTAAATTAATTGTGTACGTCGTGTTTGCTTTAATATATTTGTACATTTAACAGTTCATTATTATGTAAAATTACTATCGACTCACCCTCGCTCCGCTTGGGTTCGTCCCTACTTACGTTTTAAAGTTTAGTATAGATTTCTCAGAGATGAGATATATTCCCGCAGTAAAAAGTATCCTATATGTCGACCCGGATAACCAGCTATCATCATACCAAATTTCATCAAAATCCCTCCAGTGGTTTTTTCGTGATGCGGTAACAGACAGATAGACAGACAAACAGACAAAAATTCTAAAATCTATATCTATTTCAATTAGATTTTCTAAAAAATATTTAATGTACAGATTCGACTCAGTTAGGATTTTATTATAATACTAGCGACTCACCCTCGCTTCGCTCGGGTTCGTCCCTAGCTTGCATTAAATCACGATTGATCAGTTTTCGACCGGAGAGGAAAAATGATTAAATTACTAAAATGGCTATTAAAAAATAAGGGTTGATCGTAGAAGGGTGAAAATTGAGGATTGTATGTATTTTTGTATGTTGTATCATAAAAAAAAAGAAATTAAAAATTTTGTCTAAAAAATAAAAAAAAAATTTAGGGGTGGACTAACCTAACCTAACCTAACCTAACATTTAGGGGGATGAAAAATAGATGTTGGCCGATTCTCATAGATACCGGATAAGCACAAAAAATTTCATCAAAATCGGTCAAGCCGTTTCGGAGGAGTATGGCAACGAAAACTGTGACACGAGAATTTTATATATTAGAGAAGATGTATAGAAAATCGAATGTATCAAGAAATGTAATAACTGATAGCAATCCTTTATAATAAAAGAATAAAAAATAAATAAAAATTAAGATTTATGTTTAGGTTTGATTCTTATTATTGTACTAACGACTTACTCTCGCTTCGCTCGGGAGCGTTCTTAGATATGTTTAATTTTTTTGAGAGGAACCCTAATTCTTTTTCTAAAATAAAAGTAGCCTAAGTTACTCCTTATAACATCAGCTATCTGCCAGTGAAAGTCCCATTAAAATCCGTCCAGCCGTTTCGGAGATTACCCGGAACAAACAGAGAGACAGACAAAAATTTTAATACATGCATTTAGTAAAAAGCTGTCATTTTGACATTACAAACAGACATTTCAATTTTATTTATCTGTACAGATTATATAGCAGTGATAGCCCATTAATAACGTGCTCACTTGGAAAATGGGATGCAGGTTCAAAACCAGGTTTCGAACTCAGAGATTTTCATGTTCAAAATTAAATTATTTTCAACAAGATTACAACTTACTTATATGGCAAATGAAAAGAGCGAGCGAATCAAACTAATCTCCAAACGCAACATTGATATTGCGAGCTGTTTCTGCCGCGTTAGTTCCGCGTCGGAACTCGTATCCAAAAATCACTCGAATTTTCGAAGTATCCATCTTTCATGTTTAAGCTGAATAAAAAAACAACTGAAAGTCGATAATCGAATGTTGCACATTTTTTAAAAGAAGAACTAGATAGGTACCGTGTGAAAAAAGTTTCACTCAAAAATCTCGAACCATGAAGGTTCTATGTCAATTCGAAGTACCTATTACAATAAAACGGCAATTTCATACTTTAACCCCTATTAGTTTCTGAAAGACATGTGAAGTCTGTCAACCCACACTTAGCCAATGTGGAGGACTATAGTTTGATCCCCCTCACGTCGAGGGTAGGTTCGTACCCAGCAGTGGGACTTAAACAGTGGGACTATAAACTAATTTTGTTTCTACTTATTATATAAGGCAGATAGCGTGAAGATAGCACATTATCACGTTATCATAGCCAGAAAAAAAAAATTAAAAGACATTTTAAAAAGTTAAAATGTCAAACGTGTCAAAATGTACAAATTACATCACGGTTTAATTTGAACCAGCAATTACTTGGGTTGGGTCAAAAATACAAACGCCCATGCGCCGAAAATTTTCACAAAAAACTCGCTTGGGCGGTGCTTGTAAGGAAAAATGTATGTAAAATACATAATGAATCTTATTACGGATGTATTAAAGTCAATTTTTCCACGAAATTGAGCATTCACAATTGTCAGTAATTAGTTTCGTTTTGTTGCGTAGGTATTTTTTCATTTTTTTTTCGACATCTTTTGTGGAATTATTTGGTTACGGATCCGCGATAAATGGATATGCTATTAATATATATAGACCAGTGAAATTCGAAAAACTACCAGACATTAAAGTCTTCTATTTTATCGTATTTTTGTATTGAACATAGATACGTTCAATACAAATACATACACATTACATGATTACAGTTTCAGCAAGACAGTGGTCGCTTGTGGATCCGAGTGAAGTGGGTTCAAATCCTGCCTCTGATATTTTCATGTGCGAATCATTTCCAACATGATTACCACTTGTCTTACGGTGAAGGAAAACATCGTGAGGAAATCTGCATATCTAAAAGAATACTCCGCCCGCACGTGACCAGCGTGGTAGACTATATATGTATGGCCTGATCCCCCTCGTATTAAAGGGAGGCCCGTGCCCAGCAGTGGGACATTAAAAATTGCTGAATACATACATATATATATATATATATATATAAATAAAAAAATAGCATTCTCCCTGCCTAACTGAGATAAGAAAGTGAGAGACAAAAATAAATTTCAATATGCCTTCTCCATGCTTCATACATCTATATTCATACCTGTTATGACAGCGTTTAACGGATGCTAAATATTCCTTGAAAATGTTTTTTGTCAAAAAACAAGAAACGTCGCGTTTTTGCGCTAACTCAAAACGTTTTGTACAATATTATTGTAATTATTTAAGAGAAATTTGGTTTTAACGGTGTTTATTAAATTTAATTGACGCTCCTTGAATATATGCAATTGTACTAGTTATTTGCTTTTGCTTCGCTCGGGACTCGAATCTGGGACTTAAAGGAACTTCAGGGTTTCAATATACAATTATTAGCTTTATACGGCTTTATACGGACAGATTTGCTGTTTTATTATTATTTAACTATATTACACATCAAGAAAAAAATGCAAACAAAAATACATAAACATATAAAGAAAAGTTGAACAGAAGGCGGCATTATCGCTAAAAGCGATCTCTTCCAGGCAACCTTGAGGTGGAAGAGTAAGTTTTTATAAATACGGTAGGATGTGTACTCGAACTTTAAAGTTATATATATATATATATTATAATAAATCGTTACATATACAATATACACGTAAACAAAAATGCATACATACATACATACATACAGATACACATACATAGGAAGAACTCGTACATATTTCTATATGTATTAAAAAACGGATGATCATAATAATAATAAAAATTTGGGGAAAAGACAAGGATAAAGTATGATAGTTAAAGAGATAAATAGTATTTATACATATATATATGTACATCTATACTAATATTATAAAGAGGTAAAGTTTGTGAGTTTGTGAGGTTGTAGGGCGTAATCTCTGGATCTACTGTACCGATTTAGATAAAATTCGACAAGAAGATAGTTTGAGACTCTGGGAAGGACATAGAATACTTTTTATCCCGGAAATCTTCTCTTAAGGGGGTGAAAATGGGGATGAAAGTTTGTATTGGGAAGCAAGTTGCATTGGGAAGTCTTTCTTCTTACAATTAGGTACACTCGCAACTAATACTCATATCTATTTAAAACGTACCTATATTTATAAATTGCTTCGTTGGTCGTCCAATCGCTAGCATCTACAGATCCGGAGGTTTTGGGTTCGAGTTCCGAGTCGGGTCAAGTATTATTGGGTTACTGCCAATAAATCAGCAACAGCATAGAAGTTGGCGGTTTACACCCCCGTGCCTCAGAAAGCACGTGAAGCCGTCGGTCCTGCGCCTTAACTCTCACCGGTCCTGTCTCGTGTCCTCCCACCGGAGTATGAGAATGACAGAAATAGAGAGTGCACGTTGTGTCTGCGCTCTCCCTCACACGCGCTGCACTATAATATCTCCTGCAGTTGGATAGTGTTAGTGAGATTGGCCGCCGCGGCCAACATCGGTTGGGGGGATATTATTTTCATAGAAATTAATTGGAGAATGGCCAAGATACTAGTGTAAGTACATCTACAAGCTGAGTTAACGACGACACGTTTGGCTCAGTTTGTAGTGACCCTACTTGCTGTGTCAACGGTCTAGGGTTCAAGTCCCGCTGAGGCCATTCACTTGCGTGATGAGCACGAATGTTTGTACAGTCATGGGTGTTTATATTTATAATATGTATGTATTTAAAGTTATATATGTGTAGTGTATCAACTATCGGGTATCCATAACACAAGCCTCGTAGCTTACTATGAAACTAGATGGTGCTGTGTGTTAATGCCTCAACATATTTATTTATTATTTATTTATTTATAATGATATGCTTTCTGTAAAAAAAATCAATGTACCATCTATAAGATAGAGTCCTTTAAACATATTTTTTTACTGAAGAAATCAATAGTCTTAAAGAGAACTGCCCGAAAGAATATTTTCATTTATTAACAATAAAAAAATGTAACTACTTTAACCTTTTTTTTATTATAGAAGTTTTTTTTCCTCCTCTTAGGAACGTTTAAAAATTTTAAATTTCGCGAATCCATTGTACCGTTCATTGTACTAAAGAATGAAATCTACACATATAATAAAACTGTAGAGGTCGAATGTCTGTACATAGAAAAATATGCTAAAAACGAGTCAGGGGGATATAAGAATTTTTGTTTCTCTGTCTGTTTGGCTGTTTGTACAGGCTAATCTCCGAAACTATTGGACCGATTTAAATAAAATTTTGCATAGTGGTACCTCATATCCCTGGTCAACATATTAGATACTTTTCATCTCAGAAAATTAAAGAGTTCCCGTGGGATAGTTAAAAAACTATAGTAACTTATACAGCTTAGTACACAACAATTTAAGCACCTAATTTAGTATGGCATGCTGATACCTTATACCGGAAAAATGTACAGTTCCCGTGGGATAGATTTGTTTTTGTTTTCCCAGAGGCGAATCCGAGCGAAGCCAGAGTAAGCCGCTAGTCTATACCTACTAATATTATAAAGAGGTAAAGTTTGTAAGTTTGTATGTAGTGGATAATCTCTGAAACTACTGATCCGATAGTGAAAATTCTTTCACGTTCTACAAGCTATATTACTATAGGCCATTCTTATTTCCTTTATAATGTGTGTTTCATGTCAGAAATCAAAATAACTTAATATGAAGTCGGATTAATTGTTCGTTGAGTTGCTATATCGGTGTGCGCTGCCTAAACGATTTGAAATAAAGCAATAAAATTAATTGCAAGCAGATACTTTTCGAGTTATGTGAGCTTATTGATTCTGGCCACGACGGCCAATCTCATTGAGACTAGCCAAGTACAGGAGATATTATATTAGGTACAGACACAAGTGCACTCTCTATTCCTGTCACCCTTAGTCGGAGAGCCGGATATACCACAATCTTCACCGATCTATTAACCAGATGAAACATATTTTTTATAAAGTTTAAATAATAGATAAATACGCCTACAATAGCTTGACTATCGATATCCTGACCAGGGTATTTTTAAATTAATTTTTTTCCCCGTTCTGTTATCCAGCCGAATTTTGTTCTAACCAATAGTAAATAACACAAAGAATATGCCTAGGTAGCCTTATAGTATCCGTGAAGTTACCTATAGTAACTTACCTGTTTATACCCATTTGCCAGGTAGTGTGGTCAAGAAATGAGTAGGCACGGCTACCTAGGCATATTCTTTATATTATTTACTGTCGGTCAGAACAAAATTCGGCTGGTTACCGAACAGTGAAAAAAAAAAATTAAATAATTTAAAATAGCCTGGTCAGGATTTCGATAGGCAAGCTATTTTAGGCGTATTTATCTATTATTGAAACTTTATAAAAAATGTGTTTCATCTGGTTAACAGATTGGTGAAGGTGGTGGTGTATCCGGCTCTTAGACCATCTCATCCTCCATTGGGACGATAGATCGACCACTACTTATTGAGTAAGTCGCTAGTCACTTATTAAATTGCTAAACTTTTTGAATTATGCGTGTTGGGTGGTGATCTCAACCGCGGTCATTTCAAAGCCATCGCCAAAATTACTTGAGAAAATTTATTATAAATTATACTTTGCTAATATTGAGATCCCGCTGTGCTTATTTTAGTTGTAATTATTGTTATATAATGAAAAATCGTCATTTCTTCAATGGACAGACGGACGGTAACTAATGACGTGATTTTGAATTTAATTAATGGTTTAAGGGTAAATTGTATTGGAAATAACAGGTTTGATTCCGTATTGAAGATTTTTTTTAAATTAGTTAATCTCTGCTTTCTGGTTTTGTCTGCATATTTGGTTTTGTTTATCTCATCGATCAAAAAAGTACTAGATAAACAATCAGCGACAAAAAATGTCCTCACGTAATGAGCGCTCAATTGAACATTTGAGCGCGCTTTTAATTTTTTTTGTGAAAACAACTTTACGCATTGCATTTAAGGTTCAATTTACATTGTTGTATATTTTTTTCAACTGGAATAATTACCTAAACACAATGGGTGACAGTTTTAAGAGAACTTTTGCATGGGGTTGTGTATCTAGTACTTTTTTGATCGATGGTATCTCTAATAATAATAATATTTATTTATTTCTAATCACAACATCTCTATATTTGAATATGCTCTTACTAGGTTTTGCTTGTAACTATATACTAGGTATGTATTTTATTTTTTCCATGCTGTAGAAACCCTTAGGCCATGGAGTCAAAGTGTTGTCGGGGCGTTGTGGTTGAGTACGTAAGTGATCCTGCGATGCCCCATTAAGACGGGGGAGGTTTTGTTGGGTTTTAGTGGGTAGTACTGGCTTTTCTAGCCGGTGAGTCCCACATAAACACCTGTATCTATACAGGCGATATGCGTAAATTTTCCAATATAAAAAATGGAGTCAAAGTGCTGGACACTTCTTAAGAGACATAACACCTCGTCTTATCGTTTCTACTGGTGACAGGAGAGCTGGCACATTTTTCGCCCAAAGAATCGGCATTGCCATTCAGCGGGGGAATGCGGCTAGCATTCTTGCCACTATTCCACGCGGGCATGACTTGTACAGTAATAACTAAGTGTACATTTGTTATGTATATATAATTAAGTATATTTGTAATTTCCTTTATTGTAAATTAATATGTGATTTTAAATAAAACTATCTTTTCGGATTATTTCGCGGATTTATTTTGATCCAACCAAAACTAAATCCGCGAAATAATCCGAAAAGATAGTTTTATTTAAAATGTCAAATATTCGCGTAAATCTAAGAAAGTATTAATATGTGATTTTTTTTTCCAAGCTTTGATTTTAATAGGCTTCTAATTGTCGTGTAAATAAACTTTAAAAGTGAAATCTGGATGATGATATGCAGAATAATTTTTTGCCATCTGATTTTCAAATTTTGCTTTATATATTTGAATCGTTTAGATAAGTTTCTTTCATTCAAGTTGGTCATAATAGTGTTTGTTTAGACCTTACTTTCTGTGCCAGCGGTCGCGGGTTCAATTCCCGCTGGGGGCATTCATTTGTGTGATGAGCACGAATGTTTGTACTCCAGTCATGGTTGTTTATATTTATAATATGTATGTATTTAAAATTATATATGTGTAGTGTATCAATTATCTGGTATCCATAACAGAGGCCTCGTAGCTTATCATGGAACTAGATGGTGCTGTGTATTAATGTCTCAACACATTTAATTAAAAGAGAAAAGAGTAGAACCTACGGCCTTCAGTTCAGAAATAATAGCTTTATAGATTTTTGCTTAATAATTTTTCGCAATACTTCCCCTTAACCAAAATTTTTGAAGCAATGTACGTTATACTACGCTTTTTAGGGTGACTATATTTTCATAAATTTTAAAGAAAATTCTTACATATATATCCAATTTACTTCACAAACCTATAATATTGACTGATTTGTGGACAATATGGCTTTAATGCCTATGCCGTTATGAATTCAGATATTAATAATTTTTTTCCCAAAGAAATCCCCATGAAATCCAAAATTTTTGCAGTCGACAAAACCAATATTATAGACTAGCGACTTACCCTGGCTTCGCTCGTGTGCATCCCCCTAGGTACATTTTAATTTTTTTTGAGCGAAACCCTAATTCTGTTTCTAAAATAAAAAGTAGCCTAAGTAACTCCTTATAATATCAGCTATCTGCCAGTGAAAGTCCCGTTAAAATTAGTCCAGCCGTTTCAGAGATTAGCCGGAACAAACAGGCAGACAGACAAAAATTTTAAAAATTGTGTTTTTCTTATAAGTACCGTATATAATTCCATATGTTTTTAGTATAAAGCTGTTATTTTGACATTACAAACAGACACTTCAATTTTATTTATCTGTATAGATGAGTAAATGTTATTTTACTTTAAATATATTAAAAATAAAACAAAACTAATGTTTAATACTACGGAACCGTTGGTGTGTGCATTCTCCCACTTGCCAGATTTTTTTACTGCTCCAAAGGAAATTGGAAAAAATTATCAGGAGTTGTCTCTATAATGAATACATCATGGCAACACTAAACATCGCACGCGGTCTCATTATATAAAATGGACACCCATCAAAATTAATCCTTTGTATGCGAATTCCTAATTATAACTTGTTACAAATTTACAAAAATACAAAAAATATTCACTATTGATTAATATGGTTTTGCGGTGTACGGAGGACGTGGTGGATTTTGAAATTTTGAAATTGTGCAGAATAATTTACCCTTACTTTGTATGGGAGGGTGAAAAAAAGAGATAGAGAAGAGAGTTGCAGCCTGGAGTTGAGAAGTGTTCGACATTCCTTTGAAAATAAATGAAGCTGTTCTATGTGATATTGGCGAAGTAATCTATGCTTAACTGGCACGCTTTAAAGACATTGACAAGAAAATTTTATATAAATACTAGCAACTCACCCTCGCTCCGCTCGGGTTCGTCCCTAGTTACGTTTGAACGTTTAGCTCAGAGATGAGATATTTTTCCGCAGTAAAAAGTATCTTATATGTTGACCCGGATAACCAGCTATCATCATACCAAAATTCATAAAAATCTGTCACGTGGTTTTCCCGTGATGCGGTAACAGACAGACAGACAGACAGACAGACAGACAGACAGACAGACAAAAATTCTAAAAACTATAGATTTAGCTTCTGTATTAATAATAAAGTCTATTTCAATAAGATTTTCCAAAATATATTTAATGTACAGATTCGGCTTAGTTACAAAGTTATTATATGTATAGATATGTCATGTTTACAATTAGGGATCGTGGATAAAGAAAATTACAAATATAGTTAATCACTACATAGTATAAAACAAAGTCGCTTCCCGCTGTCTGTCCCTATATATGCTTAGATCTTTAAAACTACGCAAAGATTCTGATAATTTTTAATAGATAAAGTGATTCAAGAGGAAGGTTCATATGTATAACACATGCATAATATAGTAGAGAAACTCTGGTAATTTTAGAGGTTTCTAATGTGATGTCGTGCAAACGCTGGCTGAACCCTACGAGATAGATCAAAATAATGTACCTACTACAGTATTGTACACCTTAAAAAGGTCTACAAAAAAGTCTACGATGGCATATCTCTATCTCTTAAGGATAACATACTATATCCATTTTACTATATCCAAGCTAGGGACGCACCAGAGCGAAGCGAGGGTAAGTCGCTAGTTATTTATACAAAACAAATGTACACTTAGTTATTACTGTACAAGTCATGTCGTGGAATAGTGGCAAGAATGCTAGCCGCATTCCCCCGTCGAATGGCAATGCTGATTCTTTAGGCGAAAAATGAGCCAGCTCTTCTGTCACCAATATAGACGATAAGACGTGGTGTTATGTCTTTTAAGAAGTGCTAAGCACTTTGAATCCATGGGCCAAGGGTTTCTACAGCAAATGGAATAAAAATATAATTTTGACTAAGGAAGGCGTATTTATGTAACTTAAGTAGTTCAGCCATCTCTCTCGCGGCTCCCACTTTAGACGCCGTCTCCCTGACATGGGACGGGGCCAATGTGTCACGTGAAGCGTCCCACAATAGGGCCCATCCCTTTTCCTAAGGAACCAGCGACAGGCCATCAGGTCTCTTACCATCATCTCGACTTATTCCAGATGGCTCAGTACGAACAGGAATGTCAATGGTGGCAAGAGCCCTTTTGATGGTATCGTTTAGGGAACAAGAGAATTGAATTGAATTGAACATGTTAAGCTGTGAGCTGACCCCGCGCTTGATCCCTCTCCGGCTATGGCAATAGATATAGTTAAAAAAGTCTGAAACATGTATCTATGTGTTATCACAATACTATATATTATTATTGTGAAGATTTTTGTTGATATGTTTGTCACGCCATCAAGCACGCTGGACGGATTTGAATGAAATTTAGTACATACATCGGCGGACTGGAGTAATTTAGTACATACATAGATTACTATTAGAAACCTAAAGATGCACCCGAGAGAAGCTACGGTAAGTCACTAATATAAATAAAGGAACTCTATATTTTAGTATCAAACCGAAAAAGCCATGGAAGGTAAGCCACTTGTAGCCTATAATTATAATTGCACAGATCTTGTATTGATGTTAAGCATGTCCAAAAGTCAAAAGAAGTGTGTCAAAACAAGGTTTTAAAACTTTTTTCAGGCCAATTATGTTCCTGGTGCATGTGATAGGTAAAAAACTGGAAGTATAAAAACAGGTGAATCACAACTCGTATTAAAGATTACCCTTTTTAGATTACCATAAAAAAAGGTAGAAGAGGTAAAGTACTACATTCCGCCACCGTTGCTCATAAGTCACATCGATGTTTAACGATTTGACATTAAAAAAGACATTTATAACGTACGATTTATATTTTATTATTATAATACTAGAGACTCACCCTCGTTCTGCTCGGGTTCGTTCCTAGTTACGTTTTATCGTTTAGGTCAGAGATGAGATATTTTTCTGTAGTAAAGAGTATCCTATATGTTGATCCGGAGTTTGTGTTTTTTATAGCATATTATTGTGTGTCCTTTTCTATAGAGGCATAACACTGTTTGTAGCAAAATTAACTATCTATAGTATTAAATACTTAATATTTTTGCTACAAACAGAAAAGGACACATACAATAGTATACTGTAAAAAAGACAAACTCGTAATAAACGGAGTTACAGTGTTATACTTCTCAGATACAGAATGAGTGTGCGGTATTTCAATATAGCAAAGCAAATATCTTGGATGCTATTTTTTTTAAACATTGACAGGTCTAGAATTTAATTGTTAGTTAATATAACATACTTTTTCTATAGATCGTGGTATACGATTAAAAGTAAACTAAACTGACATTTAAAATGTTCATATACAAGTGTAAACATTTTTGGGAAATAAAGTATTATTATAACCATTATTACCATCATAATTAACACCAGTAATAATTTAAATATAAAAAAGCTTATTTCTTATCCATCATCAATAATATCCTTAAAAAAAATAATAAAATCGTAGCCGAGTCGTGACGGTCACGTCACTTGTAAACGCATCGCATAGTTTTTATTATTGATGACTGTGGGGCAGACGAGCGTAGATTTTAAATGTAAAAAAATATTATGAAGAGTTTTGTTTGATTATTTACCCTTTGTCAATCATTTGTTGCATTCACTTAATCTCAGTTCAGATACATATTTTTAAATATTGTGCTAGTTATTTATATTGTTTAACTAGCGACTCATTCTCGCTCCGCTCGGGTTCGTCCCTAGGTTGCTTCCCAAAACAAAATTAATTAATTAATTTGGTTTTAATTTTTTTTCGTGGGACCCTATTTTTTTTCTAAAATAAAAGTAGTTTAAGTTACTCCTTATTACATCAGCTATCTGCCAGTGAATGTCCCGTCAAAATCGGTCCAGCTATTTCAGAGATTAGCCGGAACAAACAGACAGACAAAAATTGTAAAAAATGTTGTTTTGGTATATGTACCGTGTATACATCCATATGCATTTAGTAAAAAGCGGTTATTTTAATATTACAAACACACACTCCAATTTTATTTATCTGTCTATACAGGACTTATCTATATAAGTCCTGGGTTTAAGTCTCAGGTGGGGTAAAGTTTATTTATTAGAGTCTGTCAAAAATTCTTAGTTAAGTTAAAGGTTGGGAAGATAAAACTCGTAGTTTTTGATTCTGTGCCAGATCTCCGTTATATCTGGTGATCGTGATAGGTCAGTGGTAGCGCGCTTGCTAGGAATACTGGGTGAAGCGGGTTCAAATCCCGGGTCTCGCACCTCTGATATTTCCATGAGTGAATCATTTCCAACATGATTACCACTTGTCTTACGGCGAATGAATATATAATAAGGAAACCTGCATGTCTGAGAGAACCTAGCAAGTTTTCTAAAGACATGTACAACCCCCTCGCACTTAGCCACCTGGTCGATTATGGACTGAACCCCCTCGTATTGAAGGGATACCCGTGCCCTGCAGTGGGACGCTAAAAAGTGCTGAATATATATTTGATGGACTTAATTGAACACTGGACTTTGAGAGCAGCATAATATAGAGTGCCCTTGTATTTATATACACGCATTGCACTATAATATCTCCAGCACAGATGACTTTCCTTAGTGAGACTTTATTACTGTAAATATTAGTGAATAGTGGTAGTGGTTTAGTCTCTTAGAGGAGACGATTTTACCAAGTATTATTATACCAGTAGAGTGTTTTTTTGAAAAACTCTATAACGTTCCTAGATAATTCCTTTTTGTATTGACGAAAATCGTATGAAAGTCCATTGAGTAGTTTTTTTGCGTGAAAAAATAAAAAAGTTCATCCATACATCCATCCTCATAAACTTTCGCTTTTATGTCATGAATCAATCTTACTTATATATGTACCTAATCTATACTAATATTATAAATTTGAAAGTAACTCTGTCTGTCTGTGCGTCTGTTACCTTTTAATGCTTAATCCGCTGAACCGATTTAGATGATATTTGGTATGGAGATAGTTTGAGACCCTGGGAAGGATATAGGGTAGTTTTTATCTCAGAAATCATCGCTTAAGGGGGGTGAAAAGGGCGATGAAAGTTTGTATTCCCCTTCCTAGGATCTCAAACTACCTTCATAACAAATATCATCTAAATCGGTTAAGTAGTTCCAGAGATTATTTCCTACAAACAAACTCACAAACTAACAAACATTAGTATTAGATGATAGGTACATACAAGAGGTTTGGAGTGAAGCAAGGGTAAGCCACTAGTATATAATATATGTCTCAGTAAACAAATTAAAACGTATGACATTTAAGACTTTAAAGTTAAAATCCGACGCTGCGAAGACATTTGTCTCGCTGTGTGACGCCTGAATGTGTGCATTAAAAAAGGATACCAAGTTACACATTTTATAATAAAATTGTATGTTTAAACGAATATTTAGATTCTAGTAGGTTCGATTAAAGGGTAGAGGGTTCTATTATGAACATTTTGGGGTTCACAACTCAAAGGGTCCAGATGGAGCCCTGTTAATAACTACTACATTTTTACGGAACGTGTTTTTATGGAAAATTTTTAAAGTAATAAAAACGCAAAATGTAAAGAATAAAATAAAAATACGCTTATTAATACATTACTAGCGATTTACCCTAGCTTCACTTGGGTGCGTCCCTAGATACGTTTTTTTCTTGAATCAGAGTATCCTAAGCTACTCCTTATAACATCAGCTATCTGCCAGTGAAAGTCGAAGTTGAATCGAAGTGAGTGAAAGAGATTAGCCGGAATAAACAAACAGACAGATAAAAAGATAGGGTAAGTCCGGGAGAGATGCCCATAAGGGAGAGACGCCTAATAATTTTAAAAATTAAATTAATTACTGTAACATGATTCGGAACGCGTCCATAATACGTCAGTCGACAGTCAATGTCAGTGTGGAAGTTTTTACACAAAGACATATTACTTATAAATAATATTTTGGTGTTAATTTGTAAAATAAGATAAGCGTAGTTAACTTTTACATCAGAATATAATCTTTGAGATAGTTTGCAGTAATTTTTTTCCCTAAATTCTTTAGTTAAATAATATTAAAGTGTTTCATAATGTAACATTGTGATCTTGTTTTATTAACAACCCACCAATTTCTATTGAAAATGCTTTACGGTGTGTTCAGAGTCGATATGAATCTCTCCCTAATGATCGGGAGAGATGCCCAATAATATTTTGGGGTTAGATGCCTAGTATATTAATTGGTTCCCCCCAAACGTGCGTTCACCTTGTCGTGGTGGGGAAGCTCATTAGCGTTCGGCAGTTCATCCGGACGCTAATTAAGGCAGTGGTAGCCCAGTGGGTAACGCGCTCGCTTGGGAAAGCGAGTGAAGTGAGATCCCGGGTCTCGAACTTGTGATATTTTCATGTGCGAATCATTTCAAACATAATTACCACTTGCCTTACGGCGAAGGAAAATATCGCGAGGAAACCTGCATATATGAGAGAACTTAGCAAGTTTTCGAAACACATTATGAAGTCCGCCAAACCGCACTTGGCCAGCGTGGTGGATTATGTCCTAATTCATATGGTTGCTCTTGGTACTTCTCTGACGGCAGAGTGGACCGTGGGAGCAACCTCATGGTTGTTGTAGTCTGCTTCGGCAGACCTGCTGTCGGTGTGCCCCATTAAGTCGGGGGAGGTTTTGTTGGGTTTCAGTGGGTAGTACTGGCTTTTCTAGCAGGTGAGTCCCACATAACCACCTGTACATCTACAGGTAGTATATATAAATGCATAAAAAAAGGATTTTTTGCGTCACTAAGCAAAGTACGTCTGATTATGCACTAATTACTCGTCCTATACCTATACCTGACATCTATAGGCAATTAACCCACATGTCTGGGTGAGATGCCTATTTTCTACTATTTTTTAAAAACGTTTTTTAATCTAGAATATATTGCACAATAGTTACAAATTTAATCTGAATGGCATAAGTAAATATTGAATTAAAATAAATTATGCTTATTTTATATAGTATCTTATACATATAATTAATATTGATCGTTTTTTAAAACTATAGGCAACTCTCCCGGACTTACCATAGACAAAAAATTTTAAAATTGTGTTTTTGTTCTAAGTACGGTATATAATTATTTCATATGCATTTAGTAAAAAGCTGTTTTGATATTACAAACAGACACTTCAATTTTATTAATACATATCTATTATCACTACATAGTATAAAACATAGTCGCTTCCCGCTGTCTGTCTGTCCCTATGTATGCTTAGATCTTTAAAACTACGCAACGGATTTTGATGCGGTTTTTTTAATAGATAGAGTGATTCAAGAGAAAGGTTTATATGTATAATACATGCATATTATAGTACAGAAAAGCAGAGAAATTCAAAGATTTGTATTTCATACTAACCGTTAAAACGTACCTAGGGACGAACCCGAGCGAAGCGACAGTGAGTCGCTAGTGTTTAGATGAAATGCTTTTTAAGCTAAATTATTCGAGCCCATACTAGTGAGTATTGAAGAGTTCCATTATCAACCTCCGTTCCATCATCAGCACGATGTATCAAATTAATGTATTTTTATTCAGATTTAAGTTGAATTCATTCAAAGTAGGTCAAAGTCAATACTACAGTTAAAAGTACGTTGAAAATTACTTCTGACATTACAGGTGAAGCATGTTATAAGAAAAAAATATTTTAAATATTATGTACATTAATTTCATATGAGAATCGAATTCACGATCTCTGTTACTGTTTTCAAGGCCAGTTAAGCTACTAAATAGCGCCTTGTTTTATTCGTATATATTTTCATAGTAATTGTGTTAACAGACTAGCTGTAGATAAGAATTAAAAATCGGTCAAGTGCGAGTCGAATTCGAACACGAAGGGTTCCGAACTATTATACATGTACTTTTTATTAATATGACTTTTACTCTATACCTACATGTAGTATATTAAGTTCGATGATCGATTACGAACGTGAAAACAATGTTTCTTGTTTTTTTGCATTTTTTTATATTTATTTATTTTTATTATTTGTTGTTATAGCGGCAATATAAATACATAGTTTGTAAAAATTTCAGCTCTGTACCTATTACGGTTCATGAGATACAGCCCACTGACAGATAGACGGATGGACGGACAGCGGAGGCATAGTAATAGGGTTCCATTGGCATTCTCCGGGTACGGAACCCTAAAAACGTTGTTAGCAAAGGTAGAACTATCTCTTAATGAAGTCTATTCCAGCCAACTAATTATAGTTTTTAAGTAGTTCTTATACAAATTACAACGTACGGTACGTTACGTTACGGTACGTTTTACATAGATATTTAAAATAGTTATTTGCCAGCGTTAGCCATGTACATTTTAATATATATTTTTTTAATTTTTCTGATGTTTTAATACTTATTATCCTATTCCGGACTAAGAGAAATCCAAAAAATCAAATATCATAAAAATTGGTCCAGCCGTTCTTGAGTTATAAATGGTGTAACTAACATGACTTTGTTTTATATATGTATATAGATTTTATGTAACCGACGAACTCCAGAATAATATATATATAACTACATTTTTAAATGTGTTAGAAAAGGTAGTCTAAAATAGTTTGATTAGCGCGATTGAAGAAATCAACTAAATCAAGGCGGAATTGATTATCCACTTTTTAAAAAAAAAACAATTATTATATTATATTAGGTGACGACACGTTTGGCTCAGTTTGTAGTGACCCTACTTGTGTGCCAGCGGTCGCGGGTTCGAGTCCCGCTGGGGGCATTCATTTGTGTGAACAGCACGAATGTTTGTACTCCATACGTCATGGTTGTTTATATTTATAATATAATCATATATCTAATATAATCATATATCATATATGTATAATAACATATCATTAAAGTTATATATGTGTAGTGTATCAACTATTCGGTATCCAAAATATCCGGTATCCATAACACAGGCCTCGTAGCTTACCATGGAACTAGATGGTGCTGTGTGTTAATGTCCCAACATAATTATTTATATTTATATTATATTTTGGATATTTTTATAGTTTTATTTCGATTTTCCTATTTTGACGTTCGCATCCTTTACAGCAATCATGATCATGGGATAGACTAAGGTTTTTTGATATCTTCAAAGGTTTTTACATAGTTTTTACATGATTTCTCCCGTGACCATGATTTTGAAGCATTCGGAATGAAAAATGAAAAATAAAAATAAAACATTTTTTTTAAATATTTTTTTCAAATGTCAAATATTCGCGTAAATCTAACAAGGTATAATATACCTGCTAAATAAGCCTGATTATACGTGTCTTGAAAAAAAAAATCATTAAATTAGTATTTGGCTGTCAAAATATATGTATGTACATAAACGTATATATACTTAGTGTATCTTTTGTTCCCATTCTTTATAATTTAAAATACTGGTAGCAAAGTTTTTTCAAAATTGTTTCAGCCGGTTAAGAATGAAAACCACTACCGCATTTTTTTACATATTCAATTAGTTTCTCCTTTAAATGTGACGTATAAACATACTTAAATATTTGACGTTATTATAATAGCTAGAGATAAGTAAAACCACGGGAAGTCCCTAGTAGTCTTAAAAAAAGGCCACATTTAAAAATTTCCAAAAAAAAAAAACCTATCGTACCGTTTTGTTTTTCTTACGCTCGCCCGAGCTTTAGTATAAGATAGAAATGTTAATCGGTTTACGGTGTATTCGAAAATGGTTAACAAAAGTAAGAAAGAGACAGATGTATTTACTGTATTAAATAGTATTATTTCTATTATATTTTACAAATATTTAATTTTTATTTCATTAATTTTGTCGGTCGATTTGTATGCGTGTATATTTCCAACTAGCCACCTACCCTTGCTTCGCTCAGGTGCATCCTTAGGTACATTTTAATTTTTTGGAGCGAAACCCTAATCCTTTTTTTAAAATAAAAGTAGCCTAAGTTACTCCTTATAAAATCAGCTATCTGCCAGTGAAAGTCCCGTTAAAATTAGCCCAGCTCTTTTGGAGATTAGCCGGAACAAACAGACAGACAGACTGACAGACAAAAATTTAAAAAATTGTGTTTTTTATAAGTACCGTAAATAATTCCATATGCGTTTAGTATAAAGCTGTTATTTCGACATTACATACAGACACTTCAATTTTATTTATCTGTATATATGTATGGATAACAAAATACCATGATCTTGTTTTGTAAAAAAAAACATGTAGTGGTAAGCTCGAGTAATATAATACATACATCTTTATAATAATATTTTCCAATTTTGGCACACTTTGTAGCTTAAATGTCTCATGATTGGTATAATTTTTATATCGTTCGATTGCACTTTTTAATACTTTATTATATTTTTTATAATCTCATAAAAATATAATATTCCCGTCATCATTTGTTTTTTTTTATACTTTTCTCATCTCATTGTATCGTAAGATATTTTTATTCAAAGAAAAATAGGACTAAGTTTAACTTATTACTTAAATATTTTAAAATTAATACACATCGCGCAAACCACGTTATAGGTCTTTAGTCAAAATATACGATTGGACCTCTCTTTCATATCATATACATAAGAAAGGGATAGCAACGTATTTTTTTCAACCAGTTATGACTCGGGCAGAGATCATAAAGAATTTAAAAATGATATTTCTACGACGGATATTTTGAATGTTTACTTTGATACTTTTTTTAAAAAACCTCTTTTCTCATAGGACTTAAGTCCGGGTGTCCTTAGATAATATCTTTTATTGAATAAAAAAAAAAACATTGTCGATGGTATCTCAATCTCATGAAGAATAGTCGTTCGTATCGGTTTTGTGATGTTTTAGTATAATTTAGTTTATGGATATTTATGGTGGTCATAAATTATTTGACAATTCATTTCGCTTTGTCGGCTTCTCAAAATAGTTACTCACTAAATGAAACAAACATATAGTTACACACCACATAATATTAATATACTAGCGACTCACCCTCGCTTCGTTCGTGTTCGTCCCTAGGTACGTTTTAACGGTTAGTGATTTCCATACAAAATAAACAGTTCAGAACTTTTTGATTTTCCAGCTGTTTTTTTTGTTTTCGCAAATTTTTTTTTATATTTAAACCACCCCTGACACACCCCCAACAAAACAAAAAAAGTATTATTCAAATCGGTCCAGCCGATTTTGAGTTTTAGCGAGACTAACGAACAGTAATTGATTTTTATGTATATAGATAATACCACATAATATTAAAAAAAAAATTAATTTCTTAACCTTCAAAATATATTTTAAATAAAACTATCTTTTCGGATTATTTCGCGGATTTATTTTGATTTGCGAAATAATCCGAAAAGATAGTTTTATTTAAAATGTCAAATATTCGCGTAAATCTAAGAAAGTATTACTTCAAAATATATATATGTATATATATATATATATATATATATATATATATATATATATATATGTATTTTTTGGCAGAATTCACGAATTTGTCTCTTACGGAAAGTGTGCAGAGAATGTAGAACCAACTTCTCTAGTTTTTTTTAGTATTAGAATACTATTGAAACGTATTAATTAGATCTAGATAATTATTTCTATTATGAGTAATACAAAATTTGTCCCATTTGCTATACTGCCTAGAGGCGCGGTCATACCGGTGTGTCAGTTAACAATTTCTTAGAAATTAACCAGGAGCTGTTACGAACATGCGATAAATGTACATTGTGTATACTTAACTAATAATGTGTATAATTGCAAAAGAAGTTGTAAAATTGTCCGTTTATTTAATTTTTTATATACAGCCCTTTTTTAACGTCCCACTGCTGGGCACGGACCTTCCTTCAATACGAGGGGGGTCAGGCCATAGTCCACCACGCTGGCTAAGTGCGGGCGGACTAAGCATTTCTTTCGAAAACTTGCTAGGTTCTTTCAGGCCGTTTTTCTTCACCGTAAGACAAGTGGTAATAATATTGGAAATGATTCGCACATGAAAATATCAGAGGTACGAGACCCGGGATTTGAACCCGCTTCAATCGGTTTTCTAAGCGAGCGTGTGAACTGGGCTGTATCTATTTTTTTTGAATTTGTAACACTAAAGCTCGACAATATTTACTGAACAAAAAAAAAAAAAAAAAAAACAGTTGACAAACATCTAGTGCAGGTTCGATTTTTAATACATTTTTAAAAGTAAAGCTTCTGTTGCACATAATATTTAAGTGTAAACATTGTTTTTTGTTTGTCAGACCGTGGATCCTACGTGCGAATTCCTGTACATTCGCGGGGGGTCGCTTTAATATGATATAAGGTCATGATGTTCTTGTAAAGCTTAGGTTATACTGATATCTATATAATATTAAATTATGTATGTGTGTTTGAATCTCCTTCATACTAAAACGATTGGCGTTATTTGGATAAAATTTAGTATACGTATAGACTATAATTGTCTGAGGTTATAACCTAGAGTAACACACAGGGTAATGTTAGAAAACTGGGGAAGAACGCGAGCGAAGCAACGGTAAGTAGTTAGTCTTATTAAGAAGTCTAGTTTAGTATAGTCTTATATAATGATATTAGAGACTCACCCTCGCTTCGTTCGGGTTCACCTCTATGAAATCAAAAACAAACCTTTCCCACGGGAACCGTACATTTTTCCGGGATAAAAAGTAGTCTATTTGTTATTCCAGAGTATAATCTATCTGTGTGCCAAATTTCATCCAGATCCGTTCAGCGGTTCTGGCGTAAAAGAGTAACAAACATCCATACTCACAAACTTTCACATTTATAATATTGACACAGATTATAGTCCGGTCAAATTAGATATAAAAATAGTGATCAAATAACAAAAAACTCCCACAGACCCCAACTTAATTTTGGTAGAGACCTTGCGTACACCAATAGAAATAAAGTGCCAACAGTCCCCATCGATCATATATATCTTAAAAGTTATTCAAGGTTAAAGGTTAATATTTTCGGTTTTTTAAATTTTTCTCGAAAACGGTAAGTTTTATCAAAAATATAGTTCAGACAAAAATTGTAGATCATAAAATTATCTACAAAAATATTTATAATATTTTTTTCGTAACAATCACCATTCATAAGATATCGCGATTCTAAAAGTTGAACGTATTACATTCTACATGATATGCAAACAAATTCCACGTATATACATACATACATATAGTCAGACTCTTAATTAACCGACTTCAAAAAGGAGGAGGTACTCAATTCGATTGCTATTTTTTTATATATATGTACACCGATTACGATTTACGTGATTCTTCTTTAGTTTGATGCGGAATAGTTGCCATTTGGTCCCATAAATATAGTTTGGTCCAGTGGTTTTTATTTTGTTTGTTTTGTTGACAAGCCCAATACGTTAGAATCGGATTTTAGAGCCAGAATTTTTAGCGTTACTAATAAAAGCGAATTTAAGTTTGTCAGTCGGTACAAATGAAAGAACACCGACTTCGAAAATATCCGATTAGGTATCTATAGTAAATGAAAACTACCAATCAGTTATATTTTATTGCTTTTTTTGAAGTCGGTTTTTTTTTCTTAAAAAGTTTTTATATAAATAAAAATGTCTTTTTGTGTTTCGTATACATATACACACACACATATATATGTATATATATATATATATATATATATATATATATATATATATATATATATATATAACTTAGTGTTGTTTTAACAATTTAGTTCTTAAAATATCGATAGATGGCGCTGTCATAAATATTAAAAGAAAAACAACGAAAACATTATACATACAATGTAAATCGATACATATAATAAAATTCTGAGTCGAATCTGTACATACATACATTAAATATTTTTTGGAAAATTTTATTAAAATAGTCATATATAATATCATAGTACGGAGGCCGAATCTATTGTTTTTAGATTTTTTTCTGTCTGTCTGTCTGGGAACGCATCACGAATAAACCAATTGGCAGATTTTGATGAAATTTGGTATGATGATAGCTGCTTATCCGGGTCAACATATAGGATACTTTTTACTGCGGGAAAATATCTCATTTGAGAAATCCATACTAAACGTTAATATATATTTTTGTTTAGCACATATACGTTATACACACCGCCTAATAATTAAAATTATTCTCAGATCAAAGCAAAATAATTTTTAAAACATTTGAAATATTGGATGATTTCCCTTTTAATTTATTGACTGCACCTTTCTTTAATAATGTTGTTGGTTTATTTGTGTAATAATAAACAATCTATAGGCGCAGTCTGAGTAGAAGGTAGGGTGTTCGATTCTCGTAGCATCACAATGTGAAAGTACGAAAAAAAAACAAGTAAAGGCAATATATTTTATTATTTACTAGTGACTCATCCTTGCTTCGCTCGTGTTCGTCCCTAGTTATGTTTTAACGTTTAGTATAAATTTCTCAGAGATGAGAAATTTTCTCGCAGTAAAAAGTATCCTATATGTTGACCCGGATATCCAACTATCATCATACCAAATTTTATCAAAATCTGTCCAGTGGCTTTCTCGTGATGCGGTCACAGACAGACAGACAAAAATTCTAAAATGCGGCCTCTGTATTGATTATAATGACTATATCAATAAGATTTTCCATAAAATATTTAATGTACAGATTCAACTCAGAATTTTATTATATGTATAGATTATTATTACTAGCGACTTACCTTTGCTTTGCTCTAATTTGATGTAATTATAAAGGTTCTGTTTTTGCATATGGCTATGGAACTCCAAAAAGGAAAAAAATGTATGAATAAACAAATAGATTAGATGACACGTTTGGCTCAGTTTGTAGTGTCCCTACTTGCTGTGCCAGCGGTCGCGGGTTCGAATCCCGCTGGGGGCATTCATTTGTGTGATGAGATTTGTTTGTACTCCAGGCATGGGTGTTTATATTTATAATATGTATCTATTTAAAGTTATATATGTGTAGTGTATCAACTATCTGGTATCCATAACACAAGCCTCATAGCTTACCATGGGAATAGATGGTGCTGTGTATTAATGTCCCCACATATTTATTTATAATTATTTTTGTATGTAACGTGAAAAAGAGTAGAACTGGATGAAAAAGTTAGCTTATAAAAATGACCATGAATGTTTGATAAAAGTTTATAATATTAAGATTTGTTTTATTCAAAACACCTTATTTATTTTTTATTTCACCAATTTTGTATGACAATGCATCGGCGATATTTTGTTAAAGCTGTCAAAATTGCAATAAAAAGGCTAACTAAGTGGTGTGTAAGCTCTGTCTCGTGACTTCTCTTGTACAATATTTAAATTTCCTTTTATATTACTACTAGCAACTCATCCTCGCTTCGCTCGGGTTTGATAGTAAGTATAGATATATAGTTTTACAATAATGTATGGAAGTCTGACCGATTTGTTGACATTTATGATTACTGCTCCGCTCCCTTAAGTAATAGCATAATAATATATAATAAACTATAGCCTTTCTCAATAAAAGGGCTATCTAATGGAAAAAGAATTTATCAAATCGAATTAGATGTTCTTGAGATTACCGCGTTCAAAAAAACAAACAAACAAACTCTGCCTCCTTATTAACATAAACTAGCGACTCACCCTCGCTTTGGGTTCGTCCCTAGATAAAAACAAATCTAACCTATGGGAGCCGGACATTTTTCCGGGATGATATATAGTCTATAGCCTTTCTCAGTTAACGGGCTATCTAATGCAAAAAGAATTTTTCAAATCGGATTAGTAGTTCGTGAGATTAGCGCGTTCAAACAAACAAACAAACTCTGCCTCTTTATACTCGTAATATTAGTATAAATTAATAATTAATTAATAACAATAACAAATAAATAAATAATAATTAATTATCAATTACTAATTATGTATTAATAATAATAATTAACTAATTAAAATTAATTAAGTGATTATTATTAATGAATCAACAATATTAATAATTAATAACAATATAGACTGTTATAATTGCGAATGTATGTGTGTATGTTTGTTACGTCATCACTCTTAAACGGCTGGACAGATTTGAGTGAAATTTAGTATGTGGATAGATTATGAATATGGAGTAATACTAACCGGTCTAATACTAATTTCCTTTAAGGTTCATACAAAAAATTACCAAGCAGGAATCAAACCTACTACATCGAAAGTGAGTATTAAATGTTCTTTTAGATATAACCGTATAATAAAATAATTCATTCCAACAACAAACGGTCTCATTTTATTTTTATATACATATATATAAATAGTAGCGACTCACCCTTGCTTCGCTTCGGGTTCGTCCCTGGACAAAAACAAATCTATCCTAAGGGAACCATACATTTTTCCGGGATGAAAATATAGCCTATAGCCTTCCTCATTAAACGGGCTATTCAATGCAAAAAGAATTTTTCAAATCGGATTAGTAGTTCCTGAGATTAACGCGTTCAACTAAACAAACAAACAAACTCTACAGTTTTATAATATTAAGTACATATAGATATTTATATTATACATACATACATATAAATATATTTATATATATTGATAAAGAATTTGCAAACCAGTTCATAAAACGCTCTGCCCATCAAATTTATTATATGCTTATTTGTCCTGCTGTTAAAGCAAAAAATATTTTAATCCGTTACTTTTCTTTGCCATTTTGTTTATTTTTTTAAAGTATAAACTACTTTTGACGACACGTTTGGCTCAGTTTGTAGTAACCCTACTTGCTGTGCCAGCGGTTGCGGGTTCGAGTCCCGCTGGGGGCATTCATTTGTGTGATGAGCACGAATGTTTGTATTTCAGTCATGGGTGTTTATATTTATAATATGTATGCATTTAAAGTTATGTATATGTAGTGTATCAACTATCTGGTATCCATAACACAAGCCTCGTAGCTTACCATGGAACTAGATGGTGGTGTATGTTAATGTCTCAACATATTTATTTATTTACTAGCGACTTACCCTCGCTTCGCTCGTTCGTCCCTAGGTACGTTTTAATTTTTTTGAGCAAAACCCTAATTCTTTTTCTAAAATAAAAGTAGCCAAGTTACTCCTTATAATATCAGTTATCTGCCAGTGAAAGTCCCGGTAAAATTGGCCCAGCCGTTTCGGAGATTAGCCGGAACAAACAGTCAGACAGACAAAAATGTTAAAAATTGTGTTTTTCTTTTAAGTACCGTATATAATTCCATATGCATTTAGTATAAAGCTGTTATTTTTACATTACAAACAGACACTTTAATTTTATTTATCTGTATAGATGTATAAGCATAACTATAGGTGCTAATTACTTTATGAATATATGTAATTGGTTTGGCATTAGTAGAGGTATTTTAATTTTATAGTAAACATAAAAATGTATCTCATTCGGTCAAGCGTTTTGAGCAAAAAGTCGATAAAATTAATTATATTTTCGATCTTATATCACCAATATTACTGCGGGAATCGTTAAAATAACGACTGTATGGTAAAAAAATTACCCGAATATGGCTAAATGTTTTAATTAAAATGTTATTTTAAATTTATTTTATTGTTTTTAAAAATGTTTTTTTAAGCACTAATGACTTACCCTGGCTTCGCTCAAGCAGACATGACACATGTAATAATAGGTATAGACAAAATACTTCAGTACATTTTGTCCTCTGTTTGTCAACTGATTTTTTTTAATAGCTATTGACGAGTTTTATTAGTAATATCAATAAAAAATTTTTGGAACCATTGGTTTTTATTATACAAAATAGGTACATCCTATTCATATACATACATACATATGTTTCCCTCAAGTTTTCTTTATAGTTGAATTTCGACCACCTGGCGAATACTAGTGCCATTAAACAGAGTTAGCTGTTTAGGAGGAAATTTATATATCGCTGTGGAAATAGACGTGGGTTCAAACCCCGGATCTTGCACCTCTGAGATTTTTATCTGTGTATCATGTATTAGTATGGCCATTGATTAGTTCATACAGTAAAGAAAAAATCGTGAGAAACAGCATGTCTGAGAGGACCTCACTAGTTTTCGAAAGACATGTAAAGTCTGATAATCCACACTTCGTCAGCATCGTGGCCTGATGCCCTCTGAAGTCTCAAGTCCAGCAATGGAATGATAGAAATTACTGAAAAAGACAATGTAAATTAGTTTAATAATGATTTTTTCTCAGTTCTTCTCAACTTTTAACTTTCCGAACTAGCGCTTGATTTGCATATGACATTCAGTAAAAATTGTAATAATTTTAATCATATCTATACATATAATAAAATTGTAGAGGTCGAATGTCTGTATATAGAAAAAAATGCTAAAAACCGAGTCAGAGGGATGAAAGAAGAGAAATAGAACAAATCCAGTTCTTTTTCAATTTTTTTGTTTCTCTGTCTGTTTGTCTGTTTGTACGGGCTAATCTCTGAAACTGTTGGACCGATTTAAATGAAATTTTACACGGTGGTACCTTATATCTCCAGCCAATATTTTAGATACTTTTTATCATGAGAAGGGAAGAAAGTTATATTAGCAAGAGGGTACTAGGTAGGTTGTAGACTTATTATAAGTATTTTTGAATCGTCAATTTAGTTTAAATTAAAGGTTCGAGAAGTAGTTTTGCTGAGAAGAGCCTAAGAGAATTTTAACAATATAAAAGATATAAAAGAAGAGAGGATGGACTGATGTATGGAAGAGGATACTTGTGTGAAAGGTCTGTGCTGAGATGATAACTGGTAGAGAAGAGTGGAAGATGGAGATGTGTTCTGCCGACCTGTGGCGTGGGATAAGGACTTGGATGAGAAAAAGTTACCCCATGTAGTTAGTTAGGCTTCGAGTGAAACAAGGGTAAATAACTTGTTTATAACAATGTAATGTGGGCGTGAACTGTATCTCTATAAGCTTAATAAATTCAATGCGGGCCCCTCATAGTAAAACTGAGCTCATTTTACGATGTGCGTCTTCAATTGTGGTTAATGTATAGGAAATGTTAACATGCAAGGTTGTATATAATTTTTATCCGTCCGTATGGCGAATTTAATTTGGTATTTTAATTTAAGATACGTTTTTTTACGATCGATCTTGAAATTTCTGTTTGATCGACTGCAAAAAGATATTCGAATTCACTGTATATAATAGATTTTAATGAAAATGAAATAAAAGAATGTTAGACATTTTAAATAAAAAAACTTTTCTTTAAAATATCAATGAGTTTTATTTAAAACTAGCGACTCACCCTCGCTTCGCTCGGGTTCGTACCCGATACCTTTTAGCAGTTAATATAGATTTCTGAGAGATGAGATATTTTCCCGCAGTAAAAGTATCATAGTTGCTTCCCCATACAAACTTTCATCCCCATTTTAACCCTATTAAGGAATGATTTTCGCGACAAAGACTATCCTGTGTTTTTTCTAGGGTCTCAAACTATCTTTTTATTAAATTTCATCTAAATC
The DNA here is from genome assembly GCA_905404265.1 of Fabriciana adippe. Taxonomy (NCBI): domain Eukaryota; kingdom Metazoa; phylum Arthropoda; class Insecta; order Lepidoptera; family Nymphalidae; genus Fabriciana; species Fabriciana adippe. The sequence goes on from FR990010.1 coordinate 1,730,229, forward strand.
GGTTCAACAGTTTCGGATCTTATTTGGTACAAACAAATACATCTATCTATACATATAATAAAACTATAGAGGTCGAATGTCTGTACATATAGTAAAACTGTAAAGATCGAATGTCTGTACATAGAAAAAAATGCTAAAAACCGAGTCAGGGGGATGTAAGAAGAGAAATAGAACAAATCCAGATTTTCCTCAAATTTTTTGTTTCTCTGTCTGTTTGTCTGTTTGTACGGGCTAATCTCCGAAACTGTAAGACCGATTTAAATGAAATTTTGCATTGTGATACCTTATATCCTCGGTCAACATCTTAAATACTTTTCATCCCGGAAAATTAAAGAGTTCCTGTGGGATAGTTAGAAAACTATAGTAACTTATACAGCTTAGTACACAATAACTACTGATTGGATTTTAATAAAAAATTACAATAATATAGTTCATATATCAGAATAATACATAGGCTACTTTTTATCCCGGAAAAATGTACGGTTCCCGTGGGATAGATTTGTTTTTTTTTGTTTAGAGGCGAACCCAAGCGAAGCGAAGGTGAGCCGCTAGTCTATACTAAATATTAAGAGAAAGCTTTAAGAGGATTATAACATTATTTATAACGCCTTTAAAACGAAAGTCATTTCAATGGTTTTACCGTTTCTATTTAATTATCCGATTCTATTGTTTAATTTAAGACTAAATTACTTCAAAATCAGTTGAAAATTTGACACCTTTTATTACCAACCGTAAAACAAATGTATCGATTAACAATAATTTAAGAACAAAACTTATTTTTAACTGTTTCTTTAAACTTGCGTTGAAATACTAACGGTGTTTGATATTTGACCGATTTCTAAAAAGGATGAGGACTTAGGGGTGTTTTTTTTTGGTTAGCGTATTTGTTTTGTGATGTGAACGGATTTTCATAATTCTTTTGTTTTATAAAAGAGACTAGCGACTTATCCACGCTTCGCTTCGTGTTCGCCCCTAGACAGAAACAAATCTATCCCACGGGAACCGTACATTATTCCGGGATGATATATAGCCTATAGCCTTCCTCAGTTAACAAGCTATCTAATGCAAAAAGATTTTTTTAAATCGGATTAGTGGTTCCTGCGATTAGCGCTTTCAACTAAACAAACAAACAAACTCTTCAGCTTTATAATATTATAAGTATAGATAAAAATCGGATATCTATTATATAGTTTGTATGAGTGTATGTTTGTTTTTCCTTCGCGCTGAAAGGACTGGACCGATTTTAATGAAACTGAGTAGGTACATGACCTGGAAGTTATATAAACCATCTAGGAACGCACCTGAGCGAAACAAATGTGAATTTCTAAGAATACTCATCATAAATATACCAATATTATAAAGAGGCAAATATAACCTTGTGAGTTTGTTTGTAAGAAGTAAGCTCTGAAAATCCTAAACCTATTTAGACGAAATTTAGTAAGACGTTAGTTTGAGACCTTCGGTAGGACATATGATAGTTTTTATCTAGGAAATCATGCCTTAAGGGGGTGAAAATGGGGATGAAAGTTTCTATCAAGGGACGAAACCGAGTGAGTCGTTAGTATTAAATAAACATGGGAAGTCGAGGTATTTGCATAATCTATACTAATATTATAAAGCTGAAGAGTTCGTTTGTTTGTTTAGTTGAACGCTAATCTCAGGAACTACTAATCCGATTTGAAAAATTATTTTTGCACTAGATAACTCGTTAACTGAGGAAGGCTATAGGCTATATATAATCCCGGAAAAATGTACGGTTCCCGTGGGATAGATTTGTTTTTATCTAGGGACGAACCCGAAGCAAAGCGAGGGTGAGTCGCTAGTACTATATACGTCAACTCAAAAATATGTAATTGCTACAAATTATCTTGTAACTGTCTTTAAAATGACTCATTCAAAGGTTTCACAAAAATACTTTTGTATCGTAAACCTTCTATTGTTTTCTAACTATTGTATCCGTTATCTTAATGTTTTTTGTTTTAGTGATGAATAATAGCTGCAATACTATCCTTTCGGTAATATCAATGGAAATACTTGGTAGTGGGTTCGATTCTTTCTAGATTTTTTGGGTTACCTAACGGTTGACATTCCATTTGCTTACGCTATCTGTTATAACCTTGAATATTTTTATTGGTTAAAAATATCCCTCTATCCTGATGTCTTATACAAAGTGTTAAACTAATCATTGAAGGATAGAAATTATAAAAATTGTATTGAAATAATCGTTATATCATAGAGGCATAATAAATCAGTAACATTTTTTTTGTAAATATCTATTGATTGTAGAATAACATGTTATGTAAGCCCATGATTATTTATAGGTACGCGTGTTTAAATCCTACTTGATCGTTTTTTCCTATAAAATATTCTTTTTTAATTAAATCACTATAAAATTACTTATATGTATGTACGTATATACACACACACACACAAATATATATATATATATATATATATATATATATATATATATATATATATATATATATATATATATGCCTATAGTTTTTACAGTAATTTTTTAAAGTCCCACAGCTGGGCGTATGCCTCTCTTCAATACGAGGGGGATCAGGCTATAGTCTACCACGCTGGCCAAGTATGGGTTGGCCGACTTCACATGTCTTTCGAAAACTAGCTAGGTTCTCTTAGACATGCAGCTTTCCTCAAGATGTTTTCCTTCACCGTAAGGCAAGTGGTAATTATATTAGAAATGATTCGCACATGAAAATATCAGAGGTACAAGACCCGGAATTTGAACCCGATGTACTCGGTTTCCTAAGTAAGCGCGTTACCACTGGGCTACCACTGCCATAATGCCAACGGTAAATAGATACTAAACAGAAAAAAAAAACAAAAAAAAATCGATTGAAAACACAGGAAAAATAGATACTTAACTGTCTTTGCCTATTTATATGTAGATAAAACATGGGTAAATGAATATTTAGTTTAATCGAATAAACCCACAGACAGAAGTTAGTTAAAATATAGATTAAAAAAATCTATGAAATATTTCTAAAACACTAAACAGTGAGTCCTTTCCTTATCCAATACATACCTGGCTATTATGAAAAACTGACAAAAAACTATGTCAGTAGTTCTAAGTTCATGACTCTATCAAGCTATATGAGAAATGGCGATTTTAATTTTTTACAAGCTTTTTTTACCTTAAGATATATATATATATATATATATATATATATATATATATATATACATATATACATACATATATCTGCTCTCGCTGATAAAAAATCTGTATAGATAATAATAACGTCCTCCGGATCAATTTCGGCTACTGAGGCTTACTAAACAGAAAGGCTCAATAACTAAACTTGGCCCGACGCGGGGTTCGAATCCAGAACCTCTGGTTGTGCAACCGTACTTACTAAAACTTGTTAATACATTAATTCTAATATGCAAAAGATACTCTATCAAAATTGTTATAACAATTTGGAGTCTTAAACAAAAATGTAGTTTATATAATACTAGCGATTTATCCTCGCTTCGCTCGTGTTCGTCCCTAGGTTGATTCCCTATACAAATGTTCATTCCCATTTTCACCCCCTTAAGGGATGATTTCCGGGATAGAAAATATCCTATATCCTTCCCAGGGTCTCAAACTATCTTCTCATATTTCGTCTTAATCAGCCCAGTAGTTTTTGAGTTTATTCGTTACAAACATACAAAAATACAAATCTTTCCTCTTTATAATATTAGTGTAGATCTACAATACGTTTTTTACTGGATATCTATGATAAAACGATATTTTTTCATAAAATTAATATTAGACTGAAGAATGTGTTTTTTTTTACTTATTCACACTGCAAAAGCTCAAGTACATAATTCGAGTGAAATTTGAAGCCTTTTTTATCATGGAACTTACAATACGAGTGAAACTGCGGGTCTAAAGTAGTGTAGAATACTACATGTATAATAGTAAAATATATTTTCCGCTCTCTTCTATACTAAGGTTCCAATGCATGTGACAAACAGATACACAATAAATCAGCGCGATAGCGACCCGAACTCTAGCGAACAAAAGCTTAGTGGAGCTTCAAGCTTTGCATGTTAAGGGGTTGTTGGTTTTTAAATATATACTAGTTTCTGGCTACAGCTTCACATTTTGTTACGATGATCGCTCTGCTCCGGTTTGTCCCTAGTTACGTTTTAACGTTTAGTATAGATTTCTCAGAGATGAGATATTTTCCCGCAGTAAAGAGTATCCTATATGTTGACCCGGATAATCAGCTATCATCATACCAAATCTCATCACAATCTGTCCAGTGGTTTTCTTGTGATGCGTTCACAGACAAACAAACAGACAAAAATAAAAAAAAATATATTTAATAATTATTAATTAATAAATTAAATTCTAAAAACTATAGATTCAGCCTCTAAATATATAACGATGACTATTTCAATAAGATTTTCCAAAAATATTTAATGTACAGATTCGACTCAGAATTTTTATTATATGTATAGATTTATTATACTTTCTTTAGTTTACACAAATATTTGTGTAAACTAAATTTGTCTAAACTAAGTTGTTTTTGACGGAAAATATGCTTTAGAGCAAACAAGGTCATAGAAAGCTAAGCTTTTTAAAGTCATAGTTACTACGGACAGTGCCTATCAAATTCAATAATAATTTGGAACAAACGAGAAAGTCCCTTAAAATTTTAAAAAAATATATGTAAACTTATAGTAAAGAAATAGTCTTCCTTAGTAAAGACGAAAAATCAAAATAAAAACTCTTGAAACAAATCTGTTTTTTTTTTTAATTTAAAATAAGTCTAGACTCTAGATATTAACTGTTTCACATGAATATGAAATAAATAAATCTAAATTACTACTTAAATATAAAAAAAATATTAATTTTAAAGATCTTTTCTTTGTATTTCAAACGTTTTTGCTAGTGATAATAAAAAAAATGTCTAACCCTAGCTTTGAACGAGATGCCATAATAAGTGTTTTTTATACACTAAAAAGTTACATGAAATGTTGTCTTAAATTATGCCCAAAAACAGAGGTATAGATTAAAAAATTATGATGTATACACTTATTTAATATTACGCCAAAAAATCTGCCAAAAACTCATTTTTCATATAAATGTAGAGCTTTAAAAATTATTTTTATTAAAAAATATGTCCATATATATATAGATAAAATGTGCACTATACGGGACTCGAACTCATGACTTTTGAAAAATAGAAATCTAATCTTCCCCTTAAATAAGAATGTTAAGACATTCCAAACATTGTATGCCGGGACTTGCTAGTGATGTGCATCAGACTTCATACTTCATGATCTAGGCGTCACGTAGAGTAGTGATGTAATACAAACATTTATTTATTAGATATTTTGATGGGACCAGAAATATTAGAAGTATTTTTTTTATTATATTAACCGACTGTAAAAAATAGAGTAATTATTTTAAATTTTTTCGGATTATTTCGTGGATTTAGACTTTACAGAGTGTAACAACTATATAATGCCTTTGAGACGTCTAAAACCTTAGTCTCTCCCGTGACCATGATTGCTGTAAAGCATTCGAAACGTCGGGAACCCAAAAATCTAAATAAATCCACGAAATAATCCGAAAAGATAGTTTTATTTAAAACTAGCGACTTATCCTCTCGTCGCTCGGGTACCGCTCTCCAGGTATGTTTTATTTTTGTTGAACGAAACCCTAATTCTTTTTCTAAAATAAAAATAGCCTAAGTTACTCCTTATAACATCAGCTATCTGCCAGTGAAAGTCCCGTTAAAATTGGTCCAGCCGTTTCGGAGATTAGCCGGAACAAACAGACAGACAGACAGACAAAAATACTAAAAATTGTGTTTTTCTTATAATTCCATATGCTTTTAGTATAAAGCTATTATGTTGACATTACAAATAGACACTTTAATTTTATTTATCTGTATAGATGTCAAATATTCGCGTAAATCTAAGAAAGAATTATAGGGTAATTAATTCAATTGTATGTTTTTTTGTGTGCATATTTGTGATATTTTGCCATATTGTAAATTGATTTTTATTATTATCATATTATTATTATTTTTTCCATTGTTTTATTATTATGATAGAGACTGATCCTCTTTTCTCATGGGCTCATTATGTTCATCCATCTGTCCACCTCTTTCGTCCATCCGTTACAGCGTGAAGGAGCAACAAATATACTCACATATGAATTTTTGCATAAATAATAGTTATTTATACAAGAAAAACACAATTTTTAAAATGTTTGTCTGTCTGTCTGTTTGTTCCGGCTAATCTTCGAAACGCCTTTACTGGTTTTTACGGGACTTGTAATGGCATGTAGGGGATGTTATAAGGAGTAACTTGCACTAATTTAATGTTGGAAAAATAATTGTAGTTCCGTTCAAAAGAAATCAAAACGTACCTAGGGACGCAACCAAGTGAAGCCATGTTAAATCGCTAGTATGTTTATATATAAATATTAGCGACTCACCCTCGCTCCGCTCGGGTTCGCCTCTACTTAAGTTTTAACGTTTACTATAGATTTCTCAAAGATGAGATATTTTCCCGCAGTAAAGGGTATCCTATATGTTGATCCAGATAACCAGCTATCATCATATCAAATTTTATCAAAATCTGTCCAGTTGTTTTTTCGTAATGCGGTCATAGACAGACAGACAGACAGATAAAAATTCTAAAAACTATAGATTCGGTCTCTGTATCGATAATAATGACTAAATAGTCATTATTATCAATAAGATTTTCCAAAAAATATTTAATGTACAGATTCGGCTTAGTTACAATTTTATTATATGTATAAATGAGTAACAGTTTTTTTGCATTTATTTTTGTTTGATTTGTTTCATACGTCTTCTGTTTCTGTTAAAAAATTCGAAATATATCTTAACCGTAAGCCCTTATCTGGGGAGAGGGGATTCTTGTACAACGGGTTCTACACCTAGCACAGGAGTTATGGACTTCACTTTTTTATATATTTTAATTTATTTCAATAAAAAAGTTATACCTTATGATCTAAATATATATATATATATATATATATATATATATATATAATATATATATATATGTATATATGTACTATGTGAGGGGATCCGCGTAAAAAAGTTAGTTCAAATATGTTACAGCTTCTGTCCAGATTTTGCGTTACGTGTAGACGTGATGAAGTTATCATTTTATTACATACTAGCTACTTACCCTTACCCCGCTCGGGTTCGTCCCTAGGTACGTTTTAACGGTTAGTATAGATTTCTCAAAGATGAGATATTTTCCCGTAGTAAAAACTATCCTATATGTTGACCCAGATAACCAGCTAACATCATATCAAATTTCGTCAAAATCTGTCCAGTGGTTTTCTCGTGATACGTTCCCAGTCAGACAGACAGACAAAAATTCTAAAAACTATAGATTCGGCTTCTGTATCGATCCAATCTGCCTATCGCCGTCCACTGCTGAACAAAGGCCTCCCCCAATGAGCGCCAACCATCCCGATCCTGGGCAGCCCGCATCCATCCACTGCCAGCCACCTTTCTTAGGTCATCTGTCCATCGTGCTGCAGGGCGTCCTACACTACGCTTGCCTAAACGTGGTCTCCACTCTAACACATTTCGGCTCCATCGACCATCAGTACGTCTGGAGACATGACCGGCCCACTTAGACTTCAGCGAGCTTATTCTGCGCGCGATGTCGGTTACTTTAGTTCTCTGGCGAATGACTTCATTCCGAATTCTGTCCGCCAGAGAAACTCCAAGAATCGCGCGTTCCATTGCTCGCTGAGCGACCTTGAATTTGTGGACCAGCTCTACGGTGAGTGCCCACGTTTCGGCTCCGTATGTCATTACGGGTAGGACATACTGATTAAATACCCTGGTCTTAAGGGATTGTGAGATAGATGACTCTAGAATGTGACGAAGCTTCCCAAAAGCCGCCGCATCTGTATCGATAACAATGACTATTTCAATAAGATTTTCCAAAAAATATTTAATGTACAGATTCGATTCAGTTAGAATTTTATTATATGTATAGAAGAAGATATAGTACTATATTAATGTACTATGTGAGTTGATCCGCAGAAAAAACCTAGTTTCAAATATCTAGCTTCCGTCTAGCTTTTGAGTTACGTACAGACGTGACGAACTTATCATTTTATTATATATTGATTCTCACGCGTCATTCCACTTGAGATATATTTTGATTTGAGCTTGAGTATTACTTCACTGTTATAAGTCGACTCGTTTAAAGTTACTACTTCTTTCTTATACACATAGTATCTATATAGTATCTATATTTTTAATCGTACTATAATATATGCGAAGTTTGTATATATGTATGTTTGTCACTCCTTTAAATGAAAACGGCTGGACAGATTTGGATTAAATTTAGTACACATTGATAGATAAAAAGAATATAATAAATATGTTGGGACATTAACACACAGCACCGTCTAGTTCCATGGTAAGTTACGAGGCCTGTGTTATGGATACCAGATAGTTGATACACTACACATATATAACTTTAAATACATACATATTATAAATATAAACAGCCATGACTGGATTACAAATATTCGTGTTTATCACACAAATGAATGCCCCCAGCGGGACTCGTACCCGCGACCACTGGCACAGCAAGTAGAGTCACTACAAACTGAGCCAAACGTGTCGTCAAACTATGGCCTTTAGTAACCACATAGGCTAATGTTTAGGTACCTAGGAGATCTAGATTAGGGCCAGTCGCTAGTTCGTAATTAAACTATAATTAGTCTTTTATATGGGTTTGTTGTAAAAAAGGGTTTAAATAGAGATATAACACTAAAATAAACTACATAAATAATGTCAAATAATCGTAAAAAATTCAAAATGATGTAATTTATATCGATTTTTTATATATTACGATAAAGTTTTATAAAAATCGATTTCAGCAATTCAAGTTTGAGAAATTGCGGTTTGGGACTAATAATAATAATAATTTTGAGGAAATCGCCTAAATTATTATAACATAAATAAGATATCAACATAAACTTTACAAATTCTTACTAAAAATAACTTTTGTTCAAATGTATTTAATAATATATTATATTTTTTCTTTTTTTTTTGTATTTTTAGAAGTACCTAATTTTTGTCCATTTTCAGGTAGAATGAAGAAGACGTAGAACCAAAGAAACTCAGGCTAAGGCAAAAACTATTATCAAAATCGCTTCAGATAACGTGCAATACAATAATGTGCAAAAAAAGTAATGGAAGAATCTTTTTTTTTATTGTATCAGCAGACTTTCTATAGCTTATAAGTTTAATAAATATGTTGGGAAATTAACACACAGCACCATCTAGTGCTATGGTAAGCTACGAGGCTTGTGTTATGGATACCAGATAGTTCATATACTACACATATATAACTTTAAATACATACATATTATAAATATAAACACCCATGAATGGAGTACAAACATTCGTGCTCATCACACAAACAAATGCCCCTAGCGGGGCTCGAACTCACGACCGTTGGCACAGCAAGTAGGGTCACTACAAACTGAGCCAAACGTGTCAAAATTCCAATATTTTTGAAATTGTCTAAAATTGTGGGTTGTACCACTTTAGAACTGGCATGACGTTATAAAGTATACGATAATAAAACGTCAAAAAGAGGTAAGCAAAATGAAAATATTTTGTAATATATGTATAATAAATTGTTATCAACCTTATTTGTAACGCCTACGTATTGCATGTCGGAATGAGTGCAAATTTTATTTTATTTATGAACTAACTTTTTCATACGGCGTCGCCTATATCGTATCTTGTCTCTGGCTAAACGACACGACGACGACATGTTTGGCTCAGTTTGTAGTGACCATACTTGCTGTGCCAGCGGTCGCGGGTTCGAGTCCCGCTGGACATTCATTTGTGTGATGAGCACGAATGTTTATACTCCAGTCATGGGTGTTTATATTTATAATATTTATGTATTTAAAGTTATATATGTGTAGTGTATCAACTATCTGGTATCCATAACACAATCCTCGTAGCTTACTATGGAACTAGATGGTGCTGTATGTTAATGTCCCCATAATATTTAAATATGAAATATCGAAACCACTTGACCTATGAAGCTAACAAGTGCGAATCTAACCCACAAACCGAGGTTTTTTTGAAAAAAATCTAAGGCTTGATCTAATCAAAAGTGTTTAGTTAAAATTGAAAAACGAATAAACAGACAAACAGACGTAGATACATTTTAAACTGGTAAGTGTAGAAGCACAATTGTTATATATATGTAATGTGCTTGACTGTATTTTGACTATAGGCATAGGGCCAGCGATGCCAGTAACAATTTATTTATCTTCAGTCGTGGGTTTGATTCCAGTTAATTGTAAAATTAGTAGACAGATAAGATATGATCTCGAGTAGTATAGGCATTTAGGGACCCGATTGAATTGAAGGTACGTCACTAGTAAAGGATAGGATAGGATTATTTGTTAGTACCGAACTAAGGAACCTAGCAAATTGAAATTTCGTATGCCTTTTGCTATAATTCTATAGGTAAGTTTAATCCTATAGAAAAACATTATAAGGATAAAAAGTATCCCATATAGATATAGTCTATGGTACAGCTAACTGGATATTTCACTTTCATCACTTTACAGTAATAAACATATGTACTTACATACAGTAAGTTATATATGTGTAGTGTATCAACTATCTGGTATCCATAACACAAGCCTCGTAGCTTACCATGGAATCAATTCATTCGGGTCCCTAAATGCCTATACTACTCGAGATCATTCCCTATCGATCTACTAATTTTACAATTAACAGAAATCAAACCCACGACTGAAAATAAATAAATTGTTACTGGCATCACTGGCACTATGTCTATAGTTAAAATATAGTCTAGCACATAATATATCTATTTAACAAACGTATATACGTATGAACATGTTCACAAACTTTAACGCAATCAAATCGCTAGTGATGTAAAAAGATTAGTCAAGTTACACCAAGTAGCAGAGACACACTCGAGGCGCTATCGACGTTGCCATCCAAGAATAACACTGTTGTACAGTAATGTTCTAAAATCATATATTAAATAATCCAAACTCATATTATAAATGCGAATGTCTGTCTGTTTGTTATGTTTTCACGTCTAAACCACTGAACCAATTTTAATGAATTTTGGTTTTCAGATAGATGGGACCTTGGAGAAGGACATGGGCTACTTTCTGTTGCGAAAATAAAACTTGAAGGGATGAAACAGGGGTTGAAATTTTATATGGGGAACCAACTACCGATACACTCACGATAACAATTTTTTTACCTATTTAAAACGCATACGAGCGAAGCGAGAGTAAGTCGCAAGTTAATAATATTTATTTATTTACATTAAATAAACAACGAAAAAATACGTAAGATATTTCTCGTATTACTAGCGGCTTATCTTCGTTTGTGCCTAACCGTAGCCTATACATATATATATATATATATATATATATGTATTAAATTTTATCCAAATCTGTTTAGCCTTTTTTGAAAAGTAAGCCCTACCATGTAAAAATATCTAGATCTTGATGAGAAGTACATAAATCTATACTAATGTTGTAAAGAGGTAAAGTTTGTGAGTTTGTGAAGTTATAGGGGGTAATCTCTGGATTTACTGAACCGATTTAGATAAAATTTGGTAAAAAGATAGTTTGAGAACCTGGAAAGGATATAGGATACTTTTTATCCACCATCAGAAACCATCCCTTAAGAGGGTGAAAATGGGGATGAAAGTTTATATTGGGAAGCAAGTTAGGTACAAACCCAATCGAAGCGAGGGTGAGTCGCTAGTATACTATATTTTAGAGTAACATATAACCTAACGCTAGTAATATTTGCCAAAAGGTACCTGATGAAATCAATATAACTAAAGAACATGTCTTTATCAAGCGAAGCAAGGGTAAGTTACTAGTGATTAATAATTTCATACATAATTACATGCGAGATCAATTTAGAACCAATCAAGAACCCAGTACAGTACCTTTGAGGGTTTCATTAAAATTCCGTACAAATCAAATTTTATTAACTCAAAAGCCAATATTCATACAATGTGATGCTTTTTTTTTATTTATATTCGAAATCTAATTATGCCAATGGATTGAGAATTCACAATAGTGATTGATGACTTAGGATTTGGTCATATTGGTGGAATTTTATGGGTATTTTATGGGAGGGTAAAACGTCCCCCCGGATGTGTGTTCATCTTGTCATAGTGGGGGGTTCATTAGCGTCCAGCAATGCAGCTGGATGGAAAGCCAAGAGACTCACTGGGCGATGGTCCAATACGATGGGTGGTGTACCATGCGGGTTGCTCCTGATACTTCTATGGTAGCAGAGCGGATCGTTGGAGTAACCCCATGGTTGTTGTGTTCTACCTTGCCAACCGGAGGGGTGTTGTGGTTGAGTGCTTAAGCGATCCTGCGACGCCCCATTAACGATGGGGGAGGTTCCGTTAGGTTTTAGTTAGTAGTACTAGTTTTTCTAGCTGATGAGTCTCCACATCATTACCTGTATGTATGTGTAAATACATTTTCCAACGCTAAATGTAGCGTGAATGTGAAATGAGAAGAGTGCAGAACTTATCACGCGAGCGTAGCTGCAGTCAAAAATTAGTTTAAATATAGATAAATTTAGTACGCTAACCTGCACTTGGCTAGCGTGGTGGGCTATGGCCTGATCCCTCTCGTATTGAAGGGAGGCCCGTGCCCAACAGTGGGATGTTAAAAAGGGCTGAATACAGTGATGACTAAAACAAATGTCTAGCACATTTGTTTAAGTCACTCAGTCCAAGTTTGTTTTAGACCAACTTTAAAAACAATATATTCTATTCGATTTTCGTCAAACGCCCTAGATGGTGGTCCAATTTAAATTAAAAAATAACTGCTAATCATAGAAGTATTATATTTGTTTACATTACAGCTCTATCATCATCTATAGGCCCTACTTGTAAAGAGTAAAGCATGAAATTTTCATATTAAAGGATTCGTAGGTACACCATTTGCACTCATACACAAACCGATATCTTCTTCTTTTTCTTTGTTTCTTCTTCTATTTGTGTGTGCCTGTTATTCTTTCTATCCCTGGGCATCTCAGTAGTCTAGCGGACTGTTATTATCCTGGGAGATTTTCGAGAGTAAGATCCTGGAGAAAACCGATTTATAAAATTAAACATTTTTTTAAATATTAACGTTTAGTATAGATTTCTCTTAGATGAGATATTTTCCCGCAGTAAAAAGTATCCAATATGTTGACCCGGATAACCAATTATCATCATACCAAATTTCATCAGAACATGTCCAGTGGTTTTGTCGTGATGCATTCCCAGACAGACAGACAAACAGACAGGCGGTCTTGGCCAGAATAATAATGAGTATTTCAATAAGATTTTCCAAAAAATATTTAATGTACAGATTCGACTCAGTTGGAATTTTATTATATGTATAGACTTTGTGCTAGACAATTTTGTAGTACAAACATTTTTAAATGTGACCACACCTTTACTTGCCAGGTGTAAAATCCATCATAACAACAATGTTAATTTGGCAAGCCGTCCCGGGATGATTACGACGCCTCACTTTTGGGTGAAAATGTAAAAAAAAAAAATGTAAAAAATTTTATACTCCCGGTTAATGACCTAAGGAGATTTGGATAACCAATGTATGTATACAGTAATATTTTAGATTTTTTATAGATAAACTAGCGACTTACCCTCACTTTGCTCAGGTTCGTCTCTAACTTGATTCCCCATACAAACTTTCATCCCCATTCTCACCCCCTTAAGGGATGATTTCCGGTATAAAAACTATTTCACTCACTCACTTTTCATATCATGGGATTCAAATAAAACCTATTTTAGTAGAAAAATCTTTTAATTTTGTTCTATACAAAACTTGTCCCGACAATAACAAATATAAAAAAAAGAATTATCCAATTTGATGCAGTCGATCGGAAGTTATGCACGTACATACATTTCGGTGATTCATTTTTATTTACATATAAATAAGAAGGCAAAGACGAAATAGTTCAGTTTTTATATAGATAGGTAGATACTATTCATATATGTATATGTTTTCTTCAAATTTTCAATAATGATTATGATCGTATTTCGATCATAACCACTTTAACACAAATAATACACAGTTTTTGATGTAACTTAACCGTAATATAGTATACAGCAACGGCACACCCTCGCTTCGCTCGAGTTCGTCTCTATTTACATTTTATCGGTTAGTATTAAATAGATGGACTATATAATTTATTATTGCTCCACTTTCTTAGGTAGCATGACGATATATAGCGTATAGCCTTCCTTAATAAACGGGCTATCTAATGCAAAAAGAATTTTTCAAATCAAATTAGTAGTTCCTGAGATTAGCGCGTTCAAACAAATAAACAATCTCTGCCTCTTTAGAATATAAATAAAAACAAATATAAACAAATACAAATATGTTGGGATATTAACACACAGCACCATCTAGTTCCATGGTAAGCTACGAGGCTGTGTTATAGATATCAGATAGTAGATACATTGCACATATATAACTTTAAATGTATATATAGCTTTAAATACATACATATTATAAATATAAACACCCACGACTGGAGTACAAACATTCGTGCTCATCACACAAATGAATGCCTCCAGCGGGACTCGAACCCGCGACCGCTGGCAAAGCAAGTAGGGTCACTACAAACTGAGCCAAACGTGTCGTCAAATATTAGTATAAATATCATAATTTATAAAGATATAATAATATACATATAATTGAAATACACGGGACGGAAATGTTAGTTTTGTTAATTTTTTACTATCTTTTAGAGATATCAATATCAAAAATCAAATCTCATGTTAAGGATCATATCAGCCTAATTGTTTAATTTATTATTCATTACCATTAGTTATTAAAAAATATGATCATTTTTTTTACTCTATAAAGCAGGCAATAAAAAATTGTTTAGTGTTTGGGAATTTAGAAATCTAAGTGTTTATGATAGCTTAATGGTAGTATTGATACTATGTGTATAACGGCTTCAATTCCCGTGTAGAACAAATTTTAATGAACTTTTTATTATATAAGCTTGAGTCATGCTGGTATATTGAAATAATGAAAAAGAAAACAATTTTTATACAGATTTTGTTTTAAATAAAACTATTTTTTTGGTTATTTTCACGGATTCATTTTGATTTTTGATTCCCGACGTTTCGAATGCTTTACAGCAATCATGGTCACGGGAGAGACTTAGCTTTTAGATCTCAAAGGTCATTATACTCGTATAGTTGTTACAGACGGTGCCTGCCCACAAAATTATAAAATTATTTCAAAAATACAAAAATGGCCCCAAATTACAATATTTGTTACTTTTAATTATAAACATTTTTTTTTTATGATTGTAATAAGTTTACAATTGAATATGGAAATATAAATATATGAAAGTATTAAAGATTTTGTTTTTATACATCTTTTTATTCCACTATAACCACTTTTGTAGCCACCTATCCCTTTTGAATAGCACTTGAGACGCGAACGTTAAATTTATTTCTTAAACAAACACATTGAAAAAATACTGTCCAGTACGGTGGGCCACACATAGATATAAATAAAAATATACATAGTATAACATTGTAACATATGTTAGTTTCACACTCCTAACTTTAAGGATCGTGGGTTCGATTCTAGGGAAAGGAAACTATTTATATTGGTCATTTATTTGGGACGGACTGGTTAAAAAATATTAATACCACCCAATAAGGCGTCACGTTGCGAAGAAACACTAAATTATATCTTTTATTTATGTTATCTTATAAAACATCTCAAGCATAACTAAAACATTCAGTCGTATACATAAAAGGATATATAAAAATAAAAATAAAACGTGTAAATGAGAAGTGCAAAGTTTCATTTCAATCGGTGCATCGCTTACGGCGGTGTGCCGGACACACGGACAGTATTAATAAAATCAAAAAGAATGTATGGACTTAACTTAAATAACTTTAATATAAATTAAGGCATTTGTAGACTTTTGCCTTTGGCGTTTTGTTAGATCTAGAATGATGTAAAATGTAATAAAATAAAAAATATGCTAAACTAGCGGCTCACTCTCGCTTTGGTTTTGTTTGATAATTTTTGCATTTATAATATGTATTAATATTGATATTTATAATATTACTAGCGAATCACCCTCGCTTCGCACGAGTTCGGGAATAGATAATTGATCCCTTGCTCTGTGAAAAACAAAAATTAATCTATCCTACGGGAATCGTAAATTTTTCTGGGATTAAAGTAACCTATTGCTATTCCAGACTATAATCTATCTCAGTGCCAAATTTCATCCAGATATATTCCGCCGTACTGGCGTGATTGAGTAACAAACATCCATACATCTAAGCTTTCGCATTTATAATATTTATTTATATGGGATATACAGACAGCGCCACCTTCTGTAAAATTTTATTATAAAAAATATTCTATGTATACAGTTCTGTTCAGCCTTCAGGTCCTAGTTCATTTGTATACCTACTAAATTCATTCAAATTTGACAATCTTAAAGGAGTAACACACATACATACAAAGTTTCACATATATAATAGTATATATAATAGTAATATATATAATAGTAATATATATAATAGTAATATATATAATAATAATGTAATGAAAAAGCTGGTTACAAAAAACTTAACAACAACTTTGCACCCGTTGAAGTCTTTTGTATGAAAATTTTATTTGTCACGTATTTAATCTATACTAATATTATAAAGCTGAAGAGTTTGTTTGTTTGGTTGAACGCGCTAATCTCAGGAACTATTAATCTGATTTAAAAAATCCTTTTTGCATTAGATAACCCGTTAACTGAGGAACGCTATAGGCTATATATTATCCGGGAAAAATGTACGATTCCCGTGGGATAGATTTGTTTTTGTCTAGGGACGAACCCGAAGCGAAGAGAGGGTGAGTCGCTAGTAAAATCATAAAATCATTACATACGTACATTTGTAAGAGAATCAAATCTGATTTTTTTAAGAACAATTAATTTAAAAGAACCTAGATTTTTTTAGAACAGAAAACTGTTATTAAATTAAATTATATTTCAATAAGATTTTTTAAACGAATTAACATAGAGTACGAATGCAAATCAGATGTTTGTTTTATAACGTACTCTTACATACCTTGATATCTTCACAAATCGTTAATTGTTTTATTTTTTAATTAAAAAATACATTTAATGTCCAAAAAATGCAAAATAATTACTTTCAAAGTGATTTTGAAATACTTTTTTACTTAAAAAACAGTTATACAAGAATTTAATTTATACAGGCTGATACAATTTATACTTTTAGTTAATTTACTTAACTTTTAAGACTATAGTAATGTAATCAACGTAAAGTCAAATAAATTTTATTGAGTATATTTTTTTATAAAATTATTTATCAAAGAGTCTGAGCTTTCACCAGTTCGAAAGCTACGAAAATACGTATTTGCGAAATTCAACGTGACTATAGATGTTTTAAAGTCTTTTTTTTTACTTAAATAATATTTAAAATATATTATCTGTCCCTAAACTAAGTTTTAAAATTTCATAGTATGTCCATGAAATATTTGTTTTGATTTGGTGTTAAACTATGTAAAAAGAGTAAAACCACGTATAAAAGTAAGTTTCATACCTTACTTTAATACATGGTATATAAAAACTTGATATGAAACACGTTTATTAATAAATGGAATTAAAAATAATTTAACAACCATAAAACGTTCCTCTTCAACATCCATTTATTAGATTCAAAGCAAATACTATAATTTTATAACTAACTGCCCTATCAATGAATCACTGTTCAGGGGCATAACTCACGCTTACTATAATGATCTATAGATCCTATAGATCCAGCGCTCGATCGTTCAAAGAAATCATCGGAAAAAAGTCAAACGAGACACTACCATAATGCATGCCATTATAGCTATCTCTTTCACTCATACACTTATATGTGTGTTAAAAAGAGGTAGAATGTCTCTTATTGAAGCGTGCATGTTTTTACTTTAAGCAGTCTTGAACTGAACGTCGTCGAGTGCGGACGTGTTTTTTATCAGCATATTTTCGTTTGAAAATAATTTTTCAGTTTTTAATGTGGAATTTTCAGTATTCTATATATAGTCAATAACTTTAATATATAGTGTCAGTGAAATAACTGTTTATAAGTTTATTTATTTAAGGAATTTTGTGTTAAAATTTATGTGTTTACGTGAAATGGGATTTCGTGTCGCCGATCTATGA
Source organism: Fabriciana adippe (assembly GCA_905404265.1). Taxonomy (NCBI): domain Eukaryota; kingdom Metazoa; phylum Arthropoda; class Insecta; order Lepidoptera; family Nymphalidae; genus Fabriciana; species Fabriciana adippe. The sequence goes on from FR990010.1 coordinate 1,748,525, forward strand.
ATTACGGTTAGTATCGATCTATTTTCTATGTTTATTTTTGTTAGATAACTGTTTTTTTAGAATTCTCTATATCATAAGTTAAGATATAAGTAATCTTGTAAAAGCTATATAAAAACTCTAAAACTCAGGAATTATTTTTGTTCTAAAAAGTTAAGTTATAAATAGAACAAATTTAGAAAATATAACCCTGGATGCTAGGAAGTTGACATATTTGTAAGAACGACATAGAAATAAAGTTTTTCAGCCAATATATTTACGTCCCGTAGAGTTCAACGTAATAAAAATGTTATAACTTTGAATATGAAAGTATAAATATTTATTTAAACTTAAGCATATTTGTTGTTATTTTTATTGTTTTTTATATTGTTATAGCGTAAAAGATTGTCATAGCGGTATTTTACAAGTTACTTATTGAAAGAATCCACACTATTAAAAATTAAAAACTAAAAAACTAAAAATTAAAAATTCTTAAGACTAATGGAATATAATGAAATAAAATTTATAAGTTAGATATATTATATATATTTTATATCTATACATATAATAAAATTGTAACTAAGCCGAATTTTTACATTCAATATTGAAATAGACATTATTATCGATACAGAGGCCGATTCTACAGTTTTTTGGATTTTTGTCTGTCTGTTACCGTATCACGGAAAAACCACGGGAGGGATTTATATGAAATTTGCTATGATGATAGCTGGTTAACCGGGTCAACATATAGAATAGTTTTTACTGCGGGAAAATATCTCATCTCTGAGAAATCTATACTAAACGTTAAAACGTAAATAGGGACGAACCCGAGCGGAGCGAGGGTGAGTCGCTAGTTTTCCATAAATTTTGTACAATATAAAAGTTTGTCTTCTGCATATGAGGAATACAAAAAATCTTAATGAAAATTAAGCAAAATAAAACATAAAAGTTTAACGGACTGACTATTTTTAAAGAATCAATCGGAAATTTTATTAATCTTGTTAAGAAATTGACATTAAAATACAGCTTGGTAACAGTATACAGCTTGGTACAGCTAATAAAAAATTATATTTATCACATTTATTTTGACTTAAAATTATTATCAATTGATAAAAATCGATAAAAAATTGAGATTTTTTTAATTTGAAAATTGGCCTCAGTTAAGTAGAGTTGAGAATTAGCAAAAAATTTTCCGTCTGAATATTTCTAAATAAAGTTTTAGACTAACTTTTAAGTCTTTAGAATTGAAATTGATATGATACAAAAATAGATCTATCCCACGGAAACCGTACATTTTTTCAGGATAAAAAGTAGCCTATATGCTATTTCAGACTATAATTTATCTTCGTGCTAAATTTTATCTAGGATCTAGATGAAATTCAGCCGTTCTGGCGTGATTGAGTAACAAATATCCATCTAAACTTTCATATTTATAATATTATTAGATATTTTAAATAAATCTATCTTTTCGGATTATGCCGCTTATTTATTTTATACATTTGTTACAGACACGTCTGTAACAAGTATATAACGCCTTTGAGACGTCTAACACCTCAGTCTCTCCCGTGACCATGATTGCTGTAAAGCATTCGAAACGTCGGGAACCAAAAATCAAAATAAATCTGCAAAATAATCCGAAAAGATAGTTTTATTTTAAAATGTCAAATATTCGCGTAAATCCAAGAAAGTATTATTAGTAAGTTTTTCATCAAAAAATGCAAGTGCTAAAATTTTAACATTATACACAAAGTCTGCTCAAATCTATACTTAATATTATAAAGCTGAAGAGTTTGTTTGTTTGTTTGGTTGAACGCGCTAATCTCAGGAAGTACTAATCTGATTCGAAAAATTCTTTTTGCCTTCGATAGTCCGTTAACTGAGGAAGGTTATAGGCTATATATCGTCCCGAAAAATGTACGGTTCCCGTGGGATAGATTTGTTTTTGTCTAGGGACGAACCCGAAGCGAAGCGAGGGTGAGTCGCTAGTTGTATTATATGTAGAGTCAGATGTGACTTGCTGTTATATCGCAATAAATGTTCAAGATATCTTCGAATACAGTTTTATCAATTTCAATGAAGTCCTCACACAGTTTATAACTTTCGATAAAACTTGTGATTTTATCTCATGTAATAAAATTGACAAATTGTTACTTACTTTGTTCAAATGAAGTGGGTTTTGCTAACGGACCAACTTTATATTCTAAAGCATAAGATATCTGACGCTTCTATTCGATATAGTAAAGACTAATATATTTTTATATTTGTACTAGCAACTCGTACGTTTTAACGTTTAGTATAGATTTCTCAGAGATGAGATATTTTTTCGCAGTAAAAAGTATCCTATATGTTGACCCGGATAACCCAGCTATTATCATACCAAATTTCATGGAAATCTGTCCGGTAGTTGTCTCGTGATGTGTTCCCAGACAGACTGATAGATAGACAGGCAGGCAGACAGCCAAAAATTCTAAAAAATATAAATTCAGCCTCTGTATCGATAATGACTAGTTCAAAAAATATTTAATGTACAGATTCGACTTAGAATTTAATTATATGTATAGATATAGATGACTCTTATGATTACCAGCATATTTAAAATCTAATGTAGAGATTTCAAGAAGAAAATGAATTGCACATATACAAAGTAACAAAAGTAGAGTGAAAAAATTAGGAAAAAATATCATAATAACTCTATTTTTGTTGATAATATTTCTTTGTCGTATTACTAATATGAATGTTAAATTATGTGTGTATTTGTCACTTTTTCACATTGAAATGGTGGACGGATTTGAATGAAATTCAGTACAAGATAGATTACCTGGAGTAACATATACGTTATTGTAGGCACATGGGGTTATAGGTCGCCAGTTTGATATAAGGACATATGAATTGCTCATATTTTATATAGGCACTTATAACGTGTTTATTCTAAGTGCATTCCTCATAATATCTATGAGAATAATTTACTCCAGCAGAAAATCGATCGCACGACTTCTAGTTAAGTTAACAGTCACTGTACCATACTGTCGTTCATTAAGTTTTCAGTATTAATGTCAAACAAGAAATATGAGTCATGTTTCTAAGATATCGTAAGGATCTATTCGAGGCATTGTTTTAGATTTACGTAACTTTGAACTAGTTGAGGCATAATATAAACTGGGTTTTGACAAAACGAATGAGATATGTGAAATTCTGATGTAAATCAAACGTTTTAAGTATCTAGAAAGTGCATGATTCATGTGTCAGAAAGGTATTTAAGTAAATTATCTTATATTTTAGTAACTAGTTTTTGCCCGCGTTATAAGCAAGGGGTTCAAGGGATCATGTATTTATGATCCCTGGATACAATCTGTGTCTTTGGCAAATTTTATCGAAATTTGTTCAGTGGTTTAAGCATGAAAAGCTAACAGACAGACTTACTTTACATTTACAATATTAGTATATATGTATGTATGTATGTATGTATGTATGTATGTATGTATGTATTTATTCAGTACTTTTTGACGTCCCACTGCTGGGCACGGGCCTCCCTTCAATACGAGGGGAATCAGGGAATCAGGCCATAGTCCACCACGCTGGCCAAGTGCGGATTGGCGGACAATATTAGTATGAATTATATAATACATAATATTTTGTCCGCGACTTCGCTCATGAAAATAGCCTATTACTCAGCAACAGTGTAATCTGTTTTTTGAATTTTTTTTAATCCGTACAATACAAGTAGTTTGAGAGTGGACATCCAAAAAAAAAAACGTCTATATGAATGTGTTACTATATTTTTATAAGTTAAAGCCTGTGTCTTACTTTGATGTATAAGCTTTATTACTGTAAAGTTTCACCGAAATCGGTTTAGTAGTTTTTGCGTGAAAGAGTAACAAACGTCCATTGATTTTTACAAACTTTTGCGTTTGTAATACTAGCGACTCACCCTCGCTTCGCTTTGGGTTCGTTCCTAGATAAAAACAAATCTATCCCACGGGAACCATAGATTTTTCCGGGATAAATAGTAATCTATGTGCTATTCCAGACTATAATTTTTTCTGTGCTAAACATCCAACTCTTCAGCCGTTCTTGCGTGATTGAGTAACAAATATCCATACATCCATCCTCACAAACTTTCACATATATAGTATTAGTATGGATTAGTAAGATATTTTACTCGTATATAGTATTTTATATAACACATTTATATATAGCAAATCGCGTATTTACCGTATTTGGATGCTTACTTAGAAACTAACACAGAGTAGTCAAGTGACATACCTGTATATGAGAGTTCCTTAGTAAGAGAAAGAAATAATGTGATATTTCTGTCTTTATTTGATTGTATTTAAGGGAAAAGGATAAAGATAGTTTTTATTTATATGCTATAATATATATAATTTTAATTTGTAGGTGTGTCCTAAGTACCTTACTCTAGATTATATAGGTTTAATATATGTATCTATATTTGTCAACCGATTTTGTTTCTTTTTTGTTTAGGAGCTGTTGATGACCTTTAGTATTATTAATAAAAAAAAACGGTAGGTTTTATATATGTAGACTAGCGAAACCCGCGGGTACGCCCGCATTCAATCTACAAAAAAACTCTTTGGTTTTATGTTATACAGCGAGTCACCCTCGATTCACTAGGGTTCGTCGCTACGTATTTATTTATATAACATTGTTCATACAAAAATACTAAAATCGCGATTAAAATATGGGGGGTGGGGGTAGGAGGGTGCAAAATACTTTACAACTTATTCTCATACTTACCAAATATGCAAAAAAATAAATCATTAAAATCGTTCGAGCCGTTTTAGAGGAGTGCTACCACAAACACCGTGACACGAGATATTTATATATTAGAGAGATTTGGTATGATGATAGCTGGTTATCCGGGTCAACATATAGAATATTTTGTACTACGGGAAAATATCTCATCTCCGAAAAATTTATACTAAACGTTAAATCGACGATTTTGACGACACGTTTGGCTCAGTTTGCAGTGCTTGCTGTGCCAGCGGTCGCGGGTTCGAGTCCCGCTGGGTTCATTCATTTGTATGATGAGCACGAATGTTTGTACTCCAGTCATGAGTGTTTATATTTATAATAATATGTATGTATTTAACGTTATATATGTGTAGTGTATCAACTATCTGGTATCCATAACACAAGCCTCGTAGCTTACCATGGAACTAGATGGTGTTGTGTGTTAATGTCCCAAAATATTTATATTTATTTATATATTTAGATTTAAACGTTAACACTAAATTAAAAGCGTATTATTTCAGTTTTGTACAACTATGTTTATTTTATTAGCACAATTTTAACAATTAGTTTTTGCCCGAAGCTTCGCTCGTATAATAAGTAGATCCAACCCCGCTAACCTAACTTTAAGGGTAGCCTTTGTCCGGTCCCAGGATGCAATCCTTGGCAAATGTTATCCAAATATGTTTAGCAGTTTAAGCGTTTTTTGTTTTTTAACTAGAGACAGACAGATAAAAAGACAAAATAAAGCTCAGTGGCGACAATTAAATTAAAAAATATTAATTTAAATCAAACTATCTTTTAGTTTTTTTTTGACTCGAATGCTTTGCAGAAACCATAGTCACGGGAGAGACTAAAGTTTTAGACGTCTCTAAATGTCATATGTAGTTGTTACAGACGTTGTATACTCAGAAAATTTTGTGAAAATAAAACCATGACATAATCCGATAAGATAGTTTTATTTGAAACAAAAACAAACCTATCCCACAGGAACCGTACATTTTTCCGAGATTAAAAGTAGCCTATGTGTTATTCCAGACTATAATCTATCTCTGTGCCAAATTTCATCTCGATCCGTTCATCCGTTCTGTCGTGAAAGAGTAACAAACATACATCCATTCATCCATACATCCATACTCATAAACTTTCAGATTTATAATATTAGTATAGATGTTAAATATCCACGTAGATCTAAAAGTATTAATACTATTCAGCTTACACAAACAGTTATGTTTGGAATTTCATTAACCGTACCGCGAGTTGGAAAAGATAAATGAGTATTGTCCATCGCGGACATCAAACCTGCGACCTTTGGCTTAGCCATACATAATTACTGTTAAAGATCTAGTTAGTTTACATAAAAAAAGAATAATGAGGCATTAATTATTCTATGAACTTCTAAATGATGTTAGATTTTCCAAGCAGATATGTTTTAAGTGAATCCAGTTCTTTTATTACTTCGTTGGAATAATTGCTACGATTCTATCAGTTTTGATAAAGCTTTTAGCTTACTTGGAGGGGATTTGTGTATCCGTATTTATATTATAAATGTGAAAGTTTGTGAGTATGGATGTTTGTTACTCTTTCACGCCAGAACGGCTGAACGGATCTGGATGAAATTTGGCATAGAGATAGATTATAGTCTGGAATAACACATAGGCTACTTTTTTTATAGAAAAATGTACGGTTCCCTTGGGTAAGTTTGTTTTTGTTTTCCTAATATTTATATGTTTTTGTGCTGCTATAGATATAAAGGCCCCCTGTAGAAAACAATGGATAATATTGTGAATTTATAAAATAAAAAAATACCTATAATAAAAAATCATTAAAGGTTGGCCTGATAACCTTGAGGTCAATTAAGAATCAAACAATAACGTTATCTTAATTCCGTCGAATACTATCTATCATTATAGATTTTATAAAGACGAAATTACAATTAGTTGAGGCCCCCAAGAAGTGTTGGCCGAGGCCCCCCCAAATTCACTTGCCATTGTTACTTATAGATATATTTGTATAGTTAGCACTACCATTTTTCAAGTGTGAGGTCCGAACCCACGACGTTTGTGTTAAACATTTATTTCGAGTTTTCACATCTAAATATTATCACTAAGAACAAATGAGCTGCTCTAGTTTATTTAACGACAAGCGACTTCGCTTCGCTTCGGGTTCGTCCCTAGACAAAAACATATCTATCCCACGGGAACCGTACATTTTCCGGGATGATATATAGCCTATAGCTTTCCTAAGTTAACGGGCTATCTAATGCAAAAAGAATTTTTCAAATCGGATTAGTAGTTCCTGAGATTAGCGCGTTCAACCAAATAAACAAACTCTTCAGCTTTATAATATTAGTATAGATAAATAATTATAGTTTTTAAATAACCAAAGAAAAACCGTTTTAGATCAACTTTAGTATATGAGCCATCATGTGGTTGATTGTATCAGATTATTGAATTTTCATCAGATTTGGACGACATGTTTGGCTCAGTTTGTAGTGACCCTCCTTGCTGTACCAGCGGTCGCGGGTTCGAGTCCCGCTGGGTTCATTTGTGTGATGAGCACGAATGTTTGTACTTCAGTCATGGGTGTTTATATTTATAATATGTATGTATTTAAAGTTATATATGTGTAGTGTATCAACTATCTGGTATCCATAACACAGGCCTCGTAGCTTACCATGGAACTAGATGGTGCTGTGTGTTAATGTCTCAACATGTTTATTTATTTACATACTTATAAAGTTTCAAATTATTTATAAAAAAAAAACGATCCCATAAACGCGAATTAAAAAGATGAGTACGAGTTGACGAAGAAAAATAATACGGGTATTATGCATTTTAGTTTTGGTAATTTACACATTTTTAGCTTTACCTACTTAAAAATTTCTTATTCTAAATTACTTATAAATGTATAAGTTGTATATATTTTTGTAATCGCCTCCTAAAAACCTATATTTTTATATCCCTCTCGACTGATTCGGATGAAAATTTTTTTTTTCAAACCTTTTAAATTAGCCTAGGTTGCACCATTTTGTTTTTTTTAATGATATCATTATATCTTATGACAATCGTATTATCAAGACAAATCTAACGACGTATGAATCATCAAAATCGGTTTAGCCGTTTAGTAATTATGATGGAAAATAGGGTCGGACATATATACATACATTACCAGATCAAACACATAATCGTCCTTTGGGCTTCACCGCAGTCGGGTGATTAATACTGCAGTAATGCGGTTAAAATGAACTTCTAAGAATTGTATCTAAGCTAATAAAAATGAGGTATAAGTCACTCCTTATTGTATTCTCAAAGGATACATTCTTCAAATCTATACATATAATAAAATTGTAACTAAGCCGAATCTGTACATTAAATATTTTTTTAAAAATCTTATTGAAATAGACATTATTGTCGATACAGATGCCGAATCTATAGTTTTAAGAATTTTTCTCTGTCTGTCTGTCTGTCTGTGACCTCATCATGGAAAAATTACTGAAGAGATTAAGATGTTTGATTTTATGATGATAACTGGTTATCTGGGTCAACATATAGGACATTTTTTACCGCGGGTAAATATCTCGTCTCTGAGAAATCTATAATAAACGTTAAAACTAGGGAAGAACCCGAGCGGACCGAGGGTGAGTCGCTAGTTTTGTTATAATTTTGACATCAAAAGTTAAAAAACAAACCAACTGACTTATACATTTATTATATCACTAACAAATTCATGTTCGATCGGTCTTAAAATTTACATGAAAATTGCTTTGCGGGTATAGTCGTAAAAATATAACAAGTTTATTGACTTTGATTTTTGATTTGGACTAGTGTTTTCGGCTTGCTTTGCTTACTTTAAATCGACAAAATTTGAGAAAAACAAAAAAACAATAAATATATATATATATATATATATATATATATATATATATATATATATATATATATATATTAATAAAATTTAACTATAGGTATATAAAAAAGAATCGGCCAAGTGCGAGTCAGTCTCGCACACAAAGGATTCCGTACTATAATCGATTATTATTTAATATGCATGGCAGTCTTTTTTAAATTCGCCATCTTGGTTTTTTATTATTAGTTGTTATTGGCAATAGAAATACATACTCTGCGAAAATTTCAACTCTCTACCTATTACGGTTCATGAGATACAGCCCTCTGACAGACTGACGGATAGTAGAGGCTTAGTAATAGGGTTCCGTTAACACCCTTCGGGTACGGAACCCTAAAAACGATCTGTTTCAATTTTTATGTTCATAACACTAAAGCTACTAAAAACAAAAAAAACAAAAACAGTTGCCTTTTCTGTTCTTCCTTCAAGGGAAAAAAACAAAAATGTATGAAAATCCAAGACATAGTGCTGAAACACAAATAATTATTACAAAGACTAAGTAAATAATTTTTAAAATTGATCTTTTAAATGACGACGCGTTATGCTCAGTTTGTAGTGACTCTACTTGCTGTGCCAGCGGTCGCGGATTCGAGTTCCGTTTGGGGCATTAATTTGTGTGATGAGCACGAATATTTGTACTCCAATCATGAGTGTTTATATTTATAATATGTATGTATTTAAAGTTATATATGTGTAGTGTATCAACTAACTGGTATCCATAACACAAGCCTCGTAGCTTACCATGGAACTAGATGGTGCTGTGTGTTAATGTACCAACATATTTATTTATTTATTTTAAAACGGTGAGAGGTTATATCTAAGATACACTTACTGGAGTGAAATCAAAAAGACGGCTAAAACCGTGGTTTTGCTTAGTTAAGTATTAAATGATGTATAACACTAATTTGTAAAAGTTAATTTTGGAAAAGCTAAAAATTACCATATTTGGTAGTTTACGAATTTAACTAACGATGGTTAAATATTTTAGTATTGTAATGTAATTTACTATACAAAAATTACATATATAATTGCGTTAGTTACTTTGTTAGCTCTGATGTCTTAATTTTTCACTGAGAGTTATCTATAATAATATTATAAAGAGGTAAAGTTTGTGAGTTTGTGAGGTTGTAGGGGGTAATCTCTGGATTTACTGAACTGGTTCAGGTGAAATTTGGTAAGAAGATAGTTTGAGACCCTGGAAAGGACATAGGATACTTTTTATCCCGGAAATCATCCCTTAAGAGGGTGAAAATGGGAAATAAAGTTTGTATGAGGAATCAACCTAGGGACGAACCCGAGTGAAGTGAGGGTGAGTCGCTAGTGAAAAATAAAAACAAATATTAAGCAAATAAAAAAAAAGAATTATCACAATCCGATAAGTAGTTTCAGAGAAATGCGTGGACAAACATATATACAAACATAGATAAATACATACATATATCATCTAGTGGTCAGTATGTATGTATGGCTGTATTGTACTGTATGTAAAAATATCTATGTATGTTTGTTACACTTTTACACTGAAACGGCTGGATGGATTAAGATGAAATTTAGTGCGCAGATGGACTATGACCTTGAGTAACGCAGCTTATGTTAGTAATAAAATTTGCCAAAAGACGACGCTATTATAAATAAATAAATATGTTGGGACATTAACACACAGCACCATCTAGTTCCATGGTAAGCTACGAGGCTTGTGTTATGGATACCAGATAGTTGATACACTACACATATATAACTTTAAATACATACATATTATAAATATAAACACCCCTGACTGGAGTACAAACATTCGTGCTCATCACACAAATGAATGCCCAGCGGGACTCGAACCCGCGACCGCTGGCACAGCAAGTAGGGTCACTACAACCTGAGCTGAACGTGTCGTCAAGTTACTATATAATACATATTATAAATACGAAAGCCACCTAGCCATTCACACGAGCGAAGCGAAGCGAAGTCGCTTGTCATGATCATGTTTTTTCCGTTTTTATCTATACTTATTAATATTATAAATCTGAAAAGAAGAAGAAAGTGTTTGTTTGTTTGGTTGAACGTGCTAATCTCAGGAACTACTAATCCGATTTGAAAAATTCTTTTTGCATTAGATAGCCCGTTAACTGATGAAGGCTATAGGCTATATATTATCCCGGAAAAATGTACGGTTCCTGTGGGATACATTTGTTTTTGTCTAGAGACGAACCCGAAGCGAAGCGAGGGTTAGTAGCTAGTACATTTTATAAATACGAAAGAAACTTAGCCACTCACACGAGCGAAGCGAAACTAAGTCGCTTATCATGATCATATTCTATCCGTTTTTATCTATACTTAAAGGAAGTATAAAATGTAAGTTTTAAATACAAATAAATTTTCAAAGCTAGTTTTACTCGTCACCTTTCGTATGACGCGTTTTTATGTGAATTAAATTTTTCGACATATTTATTAAAGCTATAAACGTCCGAGCCAGACTCATAAATAACGCTTAGATGTACAAAAGTCGTAAAGTATAAAAAAAAAAATGTCGTTACTTCGCGCTTCAAAGTTATGCACTTTATTAATAGTTTAAGTATTTTTTTATGATATAAAATATGGAGAATATACTAATATTATAAAGAGGCTTGTTTGTTTGTCTGACTGTCTGTCTGTCTGTTTGTTTGTTTGTTTGATTGTTTGTTTGAACGCGCTAATTTCAGAAACTACTAATCCGGTTTAAAAAAATATGTTACCCTGAAATAGCCCGTTTATCGATGAAGGCTATATATTATCATGCTACTACCCAAGGGCTCCTTTGGGAGCAGTAATATAATATATAGTCTATCTATTCCATACTAACCGTTGAGTTAAGTTAAATTATAGTCTGGAATAACACATAGGCTACTTTTATCCCGGAAAAATGTACGGTTCCCGTGGGATAGGTTTGTTTTTGTTTTCCTAGGGACGAATCCGAGCAAAGCGAGGGTGAACCGCTAGTAATAATCAATATAAAAATAGGCAAAGGCAAAATTCTTCTCTGTTTATGAACTGTTTTTTTGTTTTGTAGCTTTTGACGAGCTTTAGTGCTGTTAATCTATACTAATATTATAAAGAGGTAAAGTTTGTTAGTTTGTGAGGTTGTAGGGGGTAATCTCTGGATCTTCTGAACCGATTTAAATGAAACTAGACACACAGACAAACTGACAAACAGACAAAAAAATAAAAATCATTGTTTTGGGTTCTATTGCGTTAATGAAGATCTCCAATAATAGTTTTTTTCAAATATCTTCCATGTACATACAGAGATTAGTAACAATTTTATTATATGTATAGATTTGGTAAAAAGATAGTTTGAGACCCCAGAGAAGGACATAGGATAATTTTTATCCCGGAAATCATCCCTTAAGGGGGAGAAAATGGGGATGAAAGTTTGTATTGGGAAGCAAGCTAGGGAAGTACCCGAGTGAGTCGCTAGTAAAAAATAATGTTATGGTCGAATTTCTACTACTGGACGAACACTAGTATTTATAATAACTAAAAAGTAACTCTCCAGAACATTTAATCTTGTTCGTGGGAAAAGGCAACAAACAGACGTACAAAAACTAATAACAATGAACATATCGTGACGATGACCAGCCCGGTCAGGAAGAGGTCACGATGTGAATTAGGGATCTTTGAGCAGATATTCCATAGTGAAATCTTTTACGTTATATACTAGCTATGTGTCGTGAGTTTGCTTATTTTTTATCGGATATTTTAGCCGATTTCAGAAAAGAGGTATATATATAATGTTTTTATTATATAGTCAAGTTATTGTTATAAACTGTTTATAAATAGGTATTATTAAGATATAACTCAGTACCTTTTCTTTCTCTGTTTGTAGACTTATTGTCTGTTTTTTTATTCGACGGCACGTTTGGCTCAGTGTGTAGCGAACCTACTTGTTGTGCTAGCGGTCGCGGGTTCGAGTCCTGCTGGGAGCATTCAATTGTTTGATGAGCACGAATGTTTGTACTCCAGTCATGGGTGTTTATATTTATAATATGTAAGTATTTAAAGTTATATATGTGTAGTGTATCAACTATCTGGTATCCATAACACAGGCCTCGTAGCTTACCATGGGACTAGATGGAGCTGTGTGCTAATGTCCCAACATATTTATATTTTATTTATTTTAGGAGCTATTTACGAGATTTAGTGTTTATCAATTAAAAAAATTGAGATTTTTTTTTTCTTATAGATAAGTAAAAATAAACGTCAACCGACTTTTTTTTTCTTTTTTTAGTGGCCAATGACGAGCTAATATATGTACGTTAATAAAAAAATCGATTATTGTCGAATTTCAAGCATTTAGCCAAACTAGTTTATGTGTATATAGTTAAAAATTCCACTCTTACGAGTGGAATAATTACTGTATTTTCTCACCCTAGCTTCGCTCGGGTTCGTCCCTAGGTACGTTTTAACGGTTAGTATGAAATACAAAACTTTGAATTTCTCAGCTTTTCTATACTATAATATACATATATTATACATATAAATCTTTCTCTTTAATCACTCTATCTATTAAAAAAACTGCATCAAAATCCGTTGCGTAGTTTTAAAGATCGAAGCATATATAGGACAGACAGCGGGAAGCAACTTTGTTTTATACTATGCAGTGATTACAACTATGAGGTTGATATCTTAAAATTTAACGTAAAACCTCTTTTAATACGGAACTCTTTAGATATTGTAATCGTTTCGTTTTGACAGTTTTTGTAGGATTTATTTCTAACGCCCTTTGACACGTTTTAGGTTATAAAAAAAAGTAAAATATTTAAAGCTAAGCATGAATGAAGAAACTAAAATGACATTTTAAGGTTATTTCCATAAAAACTTTCTAATTTACGACATTTATGTTTGATTTAATTTAAATAAACATAATATTCTCGTAATATCATAATATATTCTCAAATATTATCTACTTTTTACACCTAGACGAATAGTAAGCATCTCCTATATGTATATATATATATATATATATATATATATATATGTATACTAGCGGTATACTAGGTACGTTAGCCATATAAATTTTATTTTTTTTTCGTTAATTTTTCATTTTTTTTCTTTATTAAAACCTTCCGTGGACCTTAAGGAACATACAAAAAAATAAATTAGCCGAATTGGTCCAACCATTCTTGAGTTGTGCGTTTACCAACATTCATTTTTATTTATATATGTAGATATAACTGTAAAAATAAAAATTTAAGTATTAGTTCCCGAGATTACCTCGCACATTTATACCTACTCATTAAACTCTATAACATTACTAGCGGTTCACCTTCCCTTCGCTCGGGTTCATTCATGTTTTAACGGTTATTAATAAATGGAATATATATATATATATATATATATATATATATATATATATATATATATATATTGAATATAATTATATATATATATACATAGGTATGATGAGTTGTTGTGGGTTGTATTACGTATTTTCTCGTGGGAATGAGATAATTTCCCGCGGTAAAAAGTAGCCTATGTCACCCTCCAGCCCTCCAACTATCTCCACACAAAAAATCACTCCAATCCGTCACTCTGTTTCGATGTGAAAGAAGAACAAACAAACAAACATACTTTCACATTTATAATATTAAGTATGGATATGGATTACTCAGCCCTTTTTTAACGTCCCACTACTGGGCACGGGTCTCTCTTTAATACGAGTGAGATCAGACCATAGTCCACCACGCTAGCCAAGTGCAGGTTGGTGGTCAAGACTTCACATGTCTTTTAAAAACGAATTTAAATCTCTCAAGCATATAGATTTTTTCTCAATTTTCTTCACCGTAGGGCGAGTGGTAAAGTTAAAAAAAATTCGTACAAGAAAATATCAGAAGACGCTGTGTTTGAACTTTGCTTCACTCGGTTTTCCAAGCGAGCGCGACACCAATAAATAAATAAATAATAAATTTGTGTGAGACATTAACACAGAGCGCCATCTACATAGTTTCGTGGTAAGCTACGAGGCCTGTGTTATGGATACCAGATAGTTGATACACTACACATATATAAATTTAAATACATACATATTATAAATATAAACATCCATGACTGGAGTACAAACATTCGTGTTCATCACACAAATGAATCCCAGCGGGACTCGAACCCACGACCGCTGGCACAGCAAGTAGGGCCACTACAAACTGAGCCAAACGTGGCGTCAATAGGCTACCACGACCACAATATCCGTAGATCCATAGAATACAAAAGTAGTAAAATCATAAAATTTGTTTAAAATTTTGAAACAGGTTATATATAATACTGAAGTTTATTGCCATCCTATTTAACGGTACTTTGTCTTGCTGTTTGATTTCTTTGAGTCTTTGTTGTATACTTAAAAAAAAAACTAGATACATATTTACATTGGTTATGTGTATGAAACTACGTTTTGTATAGGAACGCTTAGATCTTTGCGAATTATAGGTCGACTAGCGACTCACTCTCGCTTCGTTACGGGTTCGTCCCTAGACAAAAACAAATCTATCCCACGGGAACCGTAAATTTTTCAGGGATGATATATAGCCCATAGCCTTCCTTAGTTAACGGGCTATCTAATACAAGAAGAATATTTCAAATCGGATTATTAGTTTCTGAGTTTAGCGCGTTCAAACAAACAAACTCTTCTTCTTCTTAAAAAAAAAGTCTCTTCGTCGTGGTGGGGGGCTCATTAGGGGGGCAATCCATCTGGGCGTGAAGCCAAGAATCTTGCAGGTTATTCTCGTACTTTGTTTCTATTAGAGTGGACAGTAGGAGCAACTCCATGGTTGTTGTGGTCTGCCTCAGCAGGCAGCCGTTGATGTATCATGGTTGAGTGCGTAAATGACCCTGCGATGTCCCATTAAGACGAGGGAGGTTCAATTAGATTTTAGTGAGTAGTACTGGCTTTTTTTCCGGTGAGTCCCACATAACCGCATATGTAGGCAGATAGCATGCATATGCATGAATTTTTCAAATCGGATTAGTAGTTCCTGAGATTAGCTCGTTCAAACAAACTCTGCCTCTTTATAATATGTCTGTTTTCTAAGTTTTGATAATATAGTTGAAATTAAAGCTAATAAAAGCGAATTAAAATTGTGTGAAAGATAGTTATTATTCGTCTCAATACATTAGTTCCACGATATGTTAATATATTCCACGAGGAAAATGCATAATATGTTAGTTTGATTGACCATAATACTCAAAGGAATAATATAGATGATACGTTTGGCTCGGTTTGTAGTGACCTTACTTACTGTGCCAGCGGTCGCGGGTTCGAGTCCCGCTGGGGGCATTCATTTGTGTGATGAGCACGAATGTTTGTACTCCAGTCATGGGTGTTTATATTTATAATATGTATGTATTTAAAGTTATATATGTGTAGTGTATCAACTATCTGGTATCCATAACACAAGCCTCGTAGCTAAGCATGGAACTAGATAGTGCTGTGTGTTAAGTCCCAACATATTTATTTATAACAATAATATACACTAATAACATATCTGACAAGAAATTCTCAGTAACAGCCCGGAGTCGGAAAGTTGGTTGTTTACATCCTCGTGTCACAGAGAGCTCAACCTCGCTTCGCTCTATTTCACCTTTAGGGAAACAAAAACAAACCTATCCCACGGGAACCGCATATTTTTCCGGGATAAAAAGTAGCCTGTCTTATGCCAGATTATAATCTATTTCTGTGCTAAATTTCATCTAGATCCGTTCAGCCGTTCTGGAGTGAAAGAGTAACAAGCATCCATACATCCATACTCACAAACTTTCACACTTATAATATAAGTGTAGATTCGCGCTCCTTCTACCTTAGTACTATTTCCTACACCTAAAGGTTGCCTGGAAGAAATCGCTCTTTTAGCGATAAGGCCGCCTCTTGTACCTTCTTCTATATTTTGTATATTTTCTTTTCTCTTTTTGGGTGTACAATAAAAAGTTATTCATTCATTCATTTATTCATTCAATAACTAAACTTGGCCAAATCCGGAACACGAACCCAGGACCTATTGAAGTGCATGCTAGCCACTATACCAACTATCCTATTCAGCCCTTTTAACGTCTCACTGCTAGGGGTGGCCGGGTGGGCCTCCCTTCAATACGATGGGGATCAGGCCATAGTCCACCACGCTGGCCAAGTGCGGGTTGGCGGACTTCACATGTCTTTCGAAAACTTGCTAGGTTCTCTCAGACATACAGGTTTCCACACGATGTTTTCCTTCACCATAAGGCAAGTGGTAATCATGTTAGAAATGATTCATACATGAAAATATCAGAGGTGCAAGACCCGGGATTTGAAGTTTGAACCCACTTCACTCGGTTTCCCAAGTGAGCACGTTACCACTGGGCTACCATGATTGCCTACTATACTAACGAGGTGCTTAAAAGCTATTATCAAGAAAATTGAATTTGCAAGTTCCTCCATCCTAGTGATATATGTAATGTTATTTCTATTTGATGTGTTCCGCTAATACCAGCTTTTTGCTATGAGTAAATCCTTTTAACATGCGACTATTAAACATGAGTTCCATTTTATATAGAACCGTTTATTACCACAACTCAAAAAGTTTAGATTTGAATGATTTATGACGTTTTCATGCAGCAAGTGCCTATATAATGATTATTCAACCCTATTTACTCTTTGAAAAGCGAGAGGGATCAGGCGAGTCCATAGTGGCCAAATGCCGTTGGATGAACTTTTTATGTCTTTCGTAAACTAGGTAGCTTTTTACAGACATGTAGGTTTTCTCGCGGTTTTTTTATTTCATTATCAAGTAGAAGTCATATTAGAAAATCGTATATGAAAATATAAGAGACTAGCGACTCACCCTTACTTCGCTCGGGTTCGTCCCTAGGTTGTTTCTCCATTCAAATTTTCATTCCCATTTTCACACCCTTAAGGGATGATTTTGGAGGTAAAAATTATCCTATGTCCTTTCCAGGGTCTCAAACTATCTTACCAAATTTCATCTAAATCAATTCAGTAGTTTCAAAGTTTATTCGGTACAAACAAACAAAAAATCTTGCCTCTTTATATGATTAGTATAGATGAGACCTAGGGATTTCGCTTTATTTGATTCTTCAAAAGGGCGCGTTTCTATTAAGCTATTATTATCAGTTAGTTCTACTGATATCTGACTTAATGTAGATGCATGTATTCAGCCCTTTTTAACGTCCCACTGCTGGAGGTGGGCCTTCAATACGAGGGTTATCAGGCCATAGTCCACCATGCTGGCCAAGTGCGGGTTGGCGGACTTCACATGTCTTTCCCATACTAACCGTTGAAGTTCGCTAGTTGTTATATAAATATAATTATTATACTAAAGCTTGTAAGGCAGTGGTAGCCCAGTGGTAACGCGCTCGCTTGGGAAACCGAGTGAAGCGGGTTCAAATCCCGGGTCTCGCACCTCGGATATTTTCATGTGCGAATCATTTCTATCATGATTACCGCTTGCCTTACGGTGAAGGAAAACATCGTGAGGAAACCTGCATGTCTGAGAAAACCTAGCAAGTTTTCGAAAGACATGTGAAGTACGCCAATCTGGAATTGGCCAGCGTGGTGGACTATGGCCTGATCCACCTCGTATAGAAAGGAGGCCCGTGCCCAACAGTGGGACGTTAAAAAGGGCTGAATACTACTAAAGCTTGTAAATAACTATAAAAAAAATCGGTTGACAAACAGACAGAAATAAGGTACTGAAGTGTTTTGTCTTTGCCTACGTATTTATAAATGACAAAGAAAATTTATTTTTATACATTTGAAATTAGCTTTAAAATATATAATAATTTGTTATATATTACATGTAAAACTGTCTGTTCATAAATAAAATAAAGGTTTTGTTAGACACGTACCTGGTTACAAGGGTACATCTAAAACTATAAAATTGTATAAGTTATTCAGGATATTTACTAACTAAATTGTATTTAAGCCATCGTTAAGGCCCTGTCATGGTTTATTAATAGGAAATTTATTATGATATTTGCGCTGAGACACCATAAGAGAAAATATTAAAGAAAATTCAATATCGACTTGCAAACCCTTTCGCTTAGGTGTCTTTTATCCATGTTTTATTCATTTATTTATCTATACATATAAATAAAATTAGAGTGTCTGTTTGTAATATTAAAATAACCGCTTTTTACTAAATGCATATGGATGTATACACGGTACATATACCAAAACAATATTTTTTACAATTTCTATCTGTCTATCTGTTTGTTTGTTCCGGCTAATCTCTGAAATGGCTGGACCGATTTTGACGGGACTTTCACTAGCATATAGCTGATGTAATAAGGAGTAATTGAAGGTGCTTTTATTTTAGAAAAAAATAGGGTCCCATGAAAAAAAAAAAAACAAAAAAATTAAAAAAAAGTTTGTTTTGGGAAGCAACCTAACATAATGTCGACAAAGGATCTTTAAGAGATTTCTTCCAGAAACCTTTCAGAAGTGAGAAAATAAATTATTTCAGTGCGGTTAATACTTTCTTAGATTTACGCGAATATATCACATTTCCAATAAAACTATGTTTTTGGATATTTTTCTTTGGATTTTTTCGGGGATTTATTTTGATTTTTGGTTCCCGACTTTGGCTCTCGAGAGTGTCTCCCGTGACCATGATTGCTGTAAAGCATTCGAAACGTTGGAAATCAAAAATCAAAATAAATCCGTGAAAAAATCCGAAAAGATAGTTTTATTTAGTGCAGTTATTTAAATAGGAAAAGACCAAAAAGTTTTTTCCTCTGTTTGCCAACCGATTTTCTTTTTTTGTTCAGATGCTAGTTGCGCAAGCATAGGCTTAGAGATTGGCTGAAATTGGAATATAGAGGGACTCCTTTGCCCAGCAGTGGGATGATGTGGGTTAACTGTAAGTTAGTTACGAGCCTTAGTGTTTTCAAAATAAAAAAATTGGAAATATTTAGCTTTTTACAAGCCTTTATTTAGCTTGCAATATTTGTATGTATGTTTGTTCGGGTCAAATCTTGCAACTGAATTTTACAGCAGTTATCTTTAACTGATGAGCTGAAATTTTGTATACGCGTTTAGTTTAGATGACAATGCATGGTTAGATAAGTGACGTCATTCTAAGTCCAACATGGCGGACTATGTTTTTTTTTATGCACCCTTTGTGATATGGATATCAAATGAAAGGATTTGTTGAGAAGAATACGAATAAATACCTAAGAAATAAAAAATAAATATTAAATTAAATCAAATCTATTTATTACCTACATTACACAAATTATATACATATACTATGTAATATTATAAAGAGGCAGAGTTTGTTTGTTTAAACGCGCTAATCTCAGGAACTACTAATTCGATTTGAAATATTCTTTTTGCATTAGATAGTCCGTTTATTGAGGAAGGCTATAGGCTATATATCATAATGCTACTACCCAAGGGAGCGGAGCAGTAATCATAAATGTCAACAAATTGGCAGATTTCCATACATTATTGTAAAACTGACGTTTATATCGGAAGATTGAACGTGGACGAAGCCGCGGGTACTTCTAGTATAACATAAAAGCTTGTTTTTTAAAATGTGTTTTTGAAGTAAAACTTCTTTACGCACGCTTGACTTGGGGGGTAAGCTGGTGAGTGCGTTACGAAAAAATGAACATACGTATGTTGCCATGATAACCGTTGTTATTGTCTGACAATATATGATATTATATTCTTTCTGTATACGATATTCTAAAAATATTGAGTTGTAATTTAATATTTTTTTTAGTATCTCACCTATCCTAATTATTTAAAACATAAACTGAATTTGATAAAGAGTACCGATAACCTACAGAAGTTTTACTTCTTGCGCGTGTACACATTCATACACGCACTCTTTAACTTTTTTAATATTAATTTATTTATATGAGTAAATACTTAATTCTATTCATATATGTTTAGCTCAAATTAATAATGATTACGGCATAATATCATCCACTCAACATTTCATCCAAAACGCGAACGCTAATCATTACTATCTCGAACTAAAAATCAAATCAAAATCGCCACATTTAAATTAGAGAGTCTTACCCACCTTGCTATTTAACAGGCGAAAAAAGAGGAACAATTAAAACAATCGGGCCAATGCATTCTGATACCACAAAACGTATAATTGTGACTGTCCTTCGCAGAATACATACCACGCCGGCACAAAGAGATTCTTTGTCATTAGCCACTCGGCTACGTTTTTATCTTCAAATATCGATGACTGGATTGTTGTAATAGGTACGTGAACTTTGGCTATATAATACTAGTGGAGTGCCCTCGTTTTGCTCGGGAACCCACGATGGAGGACTCCAAGGCGATGAGATCTTTTGCTTGGACTCCTCCAGCGTTTTCAGATAATCAGTCAAAAATAACCAATTAAAATTAGTCAAAAGGTTTTAAACCGTCAAGCTTCAATATAAGCCTACGTTTATTGAAAGATACATTTACACTAATATTATAAAGGGGAAATATTTGTATTTTTGTATGTTTGTAACATATAAACTCAAAAACGACTGAACCGATTTAAATAAAATTTGGTAAGAATATAGTTTGAGGGCCTGGAAAGGATATAAGAAATTTTTTATTCCGAAAATCATCCCTTAAAATGGTGAAAATTGGGATGAAAGTTTGTATGGGGAGTCAATCTAGGGACAAATCCGAGAGAAGCGAGGGTGAGTTGCTAGTCATTTTATAAATAATTAAATCAAAAAAGGTACGAATAAAACGTCCATGGTGTTACTCATTGAAAAAAAAAACTAGTGGCCTATCCTCGCTTCGCTCGGGTGCTACCTGGATATCTAGAAACCTATATGTTATTGTAGGCTATAGTCTATTTGTGTACTAAATTTTATACAAATCCGTCCAGCCGTTTCAGCATGAAGGAGTAATAAGCAAACATATATACATACATATAACTGCCTCGGTGGTGTAGTGGCTAGCATGTACGGCTGCACATCCTGAGGTCCTGGGTTCGAGTCCCGGGTCGGGCCAAGTTTAGTTATTGAGTCTTTCTGTATAGTAAGCCTCAGTAACAGCCCGGAGTTGGGAAGTTGGCGGTGTTTCACCCCCGTGCCTCGGAGAGCACGTAAAGCCGTCGGTCCTGCGCCTTAACTCTCACCGGTCGTGTCGAATAGTCGTCCCACCGGAGTATGAGAGTGACAGGAATAGAGAGTGCACTTGTGTCTGCGCGTACACTTGTGCACTATAATATCTCCTGCGCAGTTGGCTAGTCTCAATGAGATTGGTCGCCGTGGCCGGAATCGGTCAGGAGGACATTATTATACATACATATATTTTGCATGTAAATAATGCGATTATTATTTTACTTTAGATGAAAAAAAAGAACATAAAAATATCTTCATTGTATGGGGAGCTTAAACTTATATACATATAAAACTGAGGTGTGTGTTTGATCAAATGCGCTAATCTCTGCAACTGACAGTATGATTTGTGCATACTGTATACTAGCAATACCCGCGGCTTCGCCCGCGTCCAAACTTCCGATCGCTACCAAACTTCACAGGATCACCCGCTTAATCTGAAGATTGCCTGAAAATTACATCAAAATCGTTCCAGACGTTTTGGAGTCCATAAGGAATATACATAGTAAATACACACATCGATTTTAATATATAGATTTCTGAAGGAAGGTTGTAGGCTATCTTACATCAAGCTACGACCCTTAGGAGCGATTGGCCTATTATAAATGCGTCTGTATTTATGTATATTTGTAAACCGCTGCACAGATTTGGATAAAATTTTGTACATACATAGGCTATGATTAAGACAAAAAAAAACCGAGCAAAGCGAAGGTAATTTGATTGTTTTCGGAAGTGGAATGGAACATTGTTGCAATGATATAAGGCATGATATATGCCAGGTTGAGTTATTCCCTATCCTAAACAAGTCGTAACATTGAAAATAATTACAGAAAAAAAGTACTTTTAATCTAAATCTAAAATATAAAGATATTTACTATACCAGAATCGAACCTACGATTTTAATACGCTTCATCTTTTTCTTTATATGGTTCCAATTTGCATGTCACGATAACCGATAGCTTAACGGCTATATATAGAGTTAGTGCCGCTGGCAGCAACGAATTCGAGGTTAAACACGTTTTAAAGAAAAGGACTTGTGACATAGTAAAATTCCCTGGTTTTTCTTGAAGAATACCACTTAATTATATAATTTTTTATATTCTAATCTATACTAATATTATAAAACTGAAGAGTTTGTTTGTTTGTTTATTTGTTTCATTGGTTGAACCCGTTGAAGTCTTTTGTATCAAAAATTTATTTGTCACGTATTTAATCTATACTTATATCTGAAGAGTTTGTTTGGTTGAACGCACTATTTTCAGGCACTACTAATCCGATTTGAAAAATTCTTTTTGCATTAGATAGCCCGTTAACTGAGGAAGGCTATAGGCTATATATCATCCGGGAAAAATGTACGGTTTTCGTGGGATAGATTTCTTTTTGTCTAGGGACGAACCCGAAGCGAAGCGAGGGTGAGTCGCTAGTATTTTATATTGGTAAAAGTTTATATGTAAATTTGTTTGTAGGAATCTCTAGAATTGCTTGTTTAAAACCGCTGGGCAATTTTCTTATTCAACATTTTGGGACATTATTTATTGACAAATTCATATCAGTATAAATATTATAAATGTGAAAGTTTGTGAGTATGGATGTTTGTTACTCTTTCACGCCAGAACGGCTGAATCTGGATGAAATTTGGCACAGGGATAGATTGTAGTTTGGAATAACGCATAGGCTACTTTTTATCCCGGAAAAATGTACGATTCCCGAGGGATAGATTTGTTTTTGTTTTTATAGAGGCGAATCCGAGCGAAGCGAAGGTTAGCTGCTAGTGTAAAATAAGTTGAAGATTATGTGATCTGTTTATGTGATAGCTTTCATCCAAATACGTAATAGTTTACGTATAAGCGAGTAACAAACATACATGTTTACCAATTATGACATTTTTTAAATATCAAAAAAAAAAACAAATGACTCATTTACATACTTTTGCAAACATTTATGTGGTTCAATACAAAACTTAAGAATAGAACCGCCACAACCTACAGAGTGGTTCATGTCAACTTAATTCCACTTCTATGGTCTTGTTACATATATTTTAACGCAGCATTTTATTACAATGTATGTATGTATGTAGTTATTTTTAAGAACACGATAAGGAAAGCTCATTGGTCTTTTACGTTTTGAACCCGTGTCATACCATTAAAGCTTGCGACATAGAGTAAATCGCGCTATATTAAGCTATATTTTCATTTTATAGCAGTTCCGTAGTGTTTTTAAAAAAAATCGTCAATCTAGTAAAAATGTACAGACCCTGACTTCGACCAAAGACGAAAATAATAGTTTGTAGTGCTTAGTACGTACCAGCGGTCGGGGGTTCGAGTCCCGCTGGACATTCATTTGTGTTATGTGCACGAATGTTTGTACTCCAGTCGTCGGTATTTATATTTATAATATGCATGTATTTAAAGTTATATACGTGTAGTGTATCAAATATTTGGTATCCATAACACAATCTCGTAGCTTACCATGGAACTAGATGGTGCTGTGTGTTAATGTCCCAACATATTTATTTATTTATATAGCAAAGAAAGCTCCCACAAGAAGTCGTTGCCAATCTATCTAATCTAATGTAATGTATTTAAAATCAATCTCGATCTAGATTAGTCTTATATCTGGGAAAACGCGTGTTTTCGAGTTTTCATGCGGTTTTCTTCCACGCAAAATATTGTCGCTAATTTCCCACGCTCGGGCTTAAGCGTCGTGGTCAAGCGGCCAAGGCGCAAGATTGACAATCACAGGTGTCCGGGTTCTATTCCGGTCGGATAGAAAGTTTTTACTGTTGTTGTTTTTGTGTTTAGTTTTTAGTTTATTGTTTTTAAGCCAAATTAAAAAGAAAATTGCACTTTTGGTCAAAAAAAACCCAGCGAAGCTCGGTCGCCAGTGTTCATATCGCCTAAATTTGTTTTCTTATTCGTTACAAGTTTATTTGTGAAAATTTATTTAACGATGCTGTAAACTCCTTCTATTTTAGATATATAAAATTATAATCGATATATACTCGTAAATAAAAGATAATCTTTAAAGCTTATCATTACGCTTGATTCAATTTTCAAACAAAGTACCACATAACGCGATATAAAACTATATGAAGCTATATTTAATGATGCAACAGCTTATTGAATACGATCACAGCAACATGATTACAAAATGGCCTTTATAGTGGCAGTATCACGTTATATTGGTCTATCTGTAATAATGTACGGAAAACCGGTTTCATTTGAGCTCTAGCGTGGGCTAGCCTTACTTAAGTTTTAAGCAGCTTTTGCTTTAACGATTTGTCGGGTATTGAGTTGTTTATTATTATATAGAAGAGTGTGGCAATGTTTTCGTTTTAGAAAGAAATTTGTGATTTTTTGTATGAGCTATGTATATATATATATATATATATATATATATATATATATATATATATATATATATGTACGTATATATTATGTAATCAAATATAATATGTCAATGTGTCAAATTTTCTTTCCAAACTGGAGAAATGTTCTAAAGTCATGACGTTCAGTAAAAATAATTTAACTAAACCATTTTTTTTAATTGATTATAAAAGAACTGTATTTTTCATGTAGAGTTACTTTATCTATGTCTGTCTATTATCTTGTCACGCTTAATCCACTGAACCGATTTAGATGATATTTGGTATGAAGAAAGATAGTTTGAGACGCTGGAAAAGACGTAGGATAGTTTTTATCCTGGAAATCATCCCTTAAAAGGGGGAAAAGGAGAGGGGACGGGGGGAGGGGAGTGCAAGTTTTTATGGGGAATCAATCATTTCTTAAGTAAGGGATATAAGACTCATCATACCTATGTACATATATATTATATATGTATAGTCTATCTGTTACATACTACCAATTAACACGAAACAAGTTAAGCGAGAGTGAATCACTTGCAACGATAAAATTTATTTAAGAAATTATTCTTGTAAAAGGTTACTTAAACTAAATATTTAATTATGTTAAGTAAATAAACAATTTGTATATGGATAGAGTCGTCTTATACCGGTCGTCGAGAATCGAAGCGTTTAGACGATACGATCGCCCGCTCGCTGGTATTCCAAAAATTTTCAACTGAGATAGCTAATACGGTTTGAATAAAAAAATTATTATTTATTATAATATACTAGCGGGTCACCCTCGCTTCGCTCGGGTTCTTCGCTAGGTACGTTTTACATAGATATTTAAAACAGTTATTTGCTAGCGTTAGCTATAAATTTTTTTTTTAATTTTTCTGATGTTTTACTGATACTTATTATCCTATTCCGCACTAAGAGAAATCTATAAAATCAAATATAATAAAAATCGGTCCAGCCGTTCTTGAGTTATAAATGGTGTAACTAACACGACTTTGTTTTATATATATAGATTTATAAATAATAAGACTGAGGTTTCTGTATCAAAGGTCATAGTAACCCACAAAATTATATAGTAATTTTGAAGCAAAGCGATTTTTTTATTGATAACAATAAAGCTTGTGAATAGCTACTAAACAAAATAAAAAATCGGTTGACAAACAGACGACAAAAAGGTACTGAGCTGTTTTGTATTTGCCTATTTATATATAGATAACTCCAATTAGGGTTTCTTCAGTTGTATAATTTTACTAAGACTTTTGAGACGTCAAAAACTTTAGTCTCTCCCGTGACCATATTTGCTGTAAAGCATTCGAAAAATCGAATAAAACACGAAAAAATGACGTGAATAATATCCAAATATAGTAAAAAAAATCAAATCAAAAAAAATCTGAAGACCCCATGAAGAGCGTATATGTAGAGAACGGAAGAAGTGAAAGAGGGGAAAGGGATATAGCTTGAAGCGTGTGCGTGAAAATATAAAAAAAAAATATTACTATGTTTTTCGAATATTTAAAATAATATATACAATATTACAACAATATATAGTTTATATTTATTAAAATTAAATATTTAAAATTTTAAAATTAAACAATTTATTATATTAAAATATAACAGCCTTTTTTGCTGACGGTACTCAAAGCGTCAGGGCATATCATTCATGCTTATATGTATACCTGTGTTCTGGGCTTTTTTTTTCTTTTTTTTCAACCAACGTCCTAATGTGTGTATGTTCTTAAGTTTTGGAAACTTATCTCTGCATCACGGCCGATATATTTTTCCCGTTCTGGGCCGTTTCGGATTTATTAATTTAAATTCTTAGTTTTTTTTAAATTAGTAAAAATTATGTAATTGGTTCATGAATGAAATGAGCTTATTTTCGCATGTGGCTTTGCTTGTGGCTATTTAGGAAGTATTCAGCTGTCTTTATTGGGATGTTACAGTGTAATGTAGTAACAAATGCACACACTCATAGACAAATCCATTTGTAGGAGATAGTATTGGCAAAGTTTGTATTATATATAAATATACACTAATATTATAAAGAGGTAAAGTTTGTAAGTTTGTGAGTTTGTTTGTAAAGGATGAACTAAAAATTCGTTGAACCGATTTAGATGAAATTTGGTATGAAGATAATTTGAGATCTTGGAAAGGACATAGGATTGTTTTTATCCCGGAAATCATTCCTAAAGGGGCTGAAAAGGCTAATTCTTTTTCTAAAATAAAAGTAACCTAAGTTACTCTTTATAATATCAGCTACTTGCCAGTGAAAGTCTCGTTAAAATTGGTCCAGCCGTTTCAGAGATTATGCGGAAGAAATAGACAGGTAGACAAAAAATTTAAAAATTGTGTTTTTCTTATAAGTACCGTACATAATTCCATATGCATTTAGTATAAAGCTGTTATTTTGACATTACAAACAGACACTTCAATTTTATTTATCTGTATAGATGATTATTGATATTCTGATATTTTCTAATATGAGATACCAAGCAAAAATATCTAAATATCTCAAAACTTTCCTATACCACCTGCTTTCGCAAACGGTATCACTTCGTATGTAAATTATATTCATTTAGTCGACACGTGGGCGTCTGATTCTCATGGCATTCGCTTTCGATATTATATTTCAATATAACATAATTAAAAAAAAAAACGTGAAAATCGATTAACATTTAGTAATAATATCATGTTACATTGACAATTGCACCCTAATTGAAATACCTTGTCTTTAAAGTTGGTTTAAAATTGTGTAGATTTTTTGAACTTATATAAAAGAATTGTTATTTAAGTATTGTCAATTTAAGTAACGTATATATTGGCTTATATTAAACGTAAATATGTATTACTTGAATTGTAGTCAGCCCTTTTTAACGTCCCACAGCTGGGCACGGGCCTTCCTTCAATACGAGGGGATCAGGCCATAGTTCACCACGCTGGCCAAGTGCGGGTTGGTGGACTTCACATGTCTTTCGAAAACTTGCTAGGTTCTCTCAGACATGAAGGTTTCCTCACGGTGTTTTCCTTCACCGTAAGACAAGTGGTAATCATGTTAGAAATGATTCATACGTAAAAATATCCGAGGTGCGAGACTCGGGATTTGAACTTGCTTCACTTGGTTTCCCAAACGCATACATGAATACTAAATAGAAATATCCAAGCAAAGTCATGAACAGAAGCTAGTGTAAAATGTACCATGAAACCTTTTATGTTTATAGTATAAACAAAAGAAAAACAAAACTCAAGTGCAAAATGGAGTTCAAAGTACAAAAGCTATAATGTGTCAACGAATGGACTAAAAAACTTAGTCCGGACAAAATGGTTTTGCTTAACAAAATTAATGTTACCGTTCAATTGGCTTTTAAGTTAAAT
This sequence comes from Fabriciana adippe, assembly GCA_905404265.1. NCBI lineage: Eukaryota > Metazoa > Arthropoda > Insecta > Lepidoptera > Nymphalidae > Fabriciana > Fabriciana adippe. The sequence continues at coordinate 1,776,987 of FR990010.1, forward strand.
TCCATAAGGTCTAGAAATGTATGTATTTTAGAATATTTATGTTTGACAAAAGAATGACATCCCAAGAGTCCTTGCTGAGTGGAAGCCATAAAATTTACGGCCGTTTTCATTGTGCTTTTTAACTGAAGGTTAAACTATAGTTAATAATAGAAAGCTATGGAATAAACTGATAGTGTTGCTTCAGGATTCAGATTTTTATCAGAATTCAGTCATAATAATTTTTGGTGTTACTAAAATTAAAAAAAAAAACGTGTGTGTACTTATGTACGCACGTAAGTAGTCAGGTATACTTTTTGGCGTAACAGAACAAAAATAGCTAAAGATTTCATCCCGTATGTCACAACTCTCTGTTTGTAAAAGGAATGCAGTTAACATCATCATGTCGCTTTTTGGCTGTCGGTGTGCGCGCGCATCGTATAAATTTTACTCTCATATTTTTTCCAAACGTGCCAAAAGAAGTATAACTTCAAAAAATTGGATGGAAAAACAGATTTTTTATTGTGTATGTATGTATTCAGCCCCTTTTTAACGTCCCACTGCTGGACACGGGCCTCCCTTCAGTACGAGGGGAATCAGGCCATAGTCCACCACGCTGGCCAAGTGCGGGTTGGCGGACTTTATTATTATTATTATTTATTATTTATTTATTTTTTATTGTACCTACTGATATATCTAAAAGAAGACATTAGTGTATTTGTTTATTAATCTTAATTTATAATTTTGTATTGTTATTATTCTAACATACAAATATTACTAAAAAAGAAATAGTAACTCAATTGAACCTATTAATGGATCCTATGAACATTAATATTTTAAATTTACAAAAAAATATAATATAATAATATTTCATATTATACATCATCTTCTACCTATAAATAACAAAATGAAGGTTCGTTCGTGTTATTTTCATTTTTAAAAGAATCTTCTTTATTAATATATATTTTATAGACCTTTTAAATCAATCTATATAAAAAAATGAATGTCGGTATGTTTGTCCTCTTTGTGTTCCTAAACCATTGGTCTGATTGTGATGAAACTCTGGTGGGTTATATTGTATATACCTGCAAAGGTTTCTAATGCAAAAAAGGAATTTTTATTTGGGTTTTTATGCGTTCCTAAACCATTCAAGCTTAGGGAAGCATCCGAAGAAAGCGGGGGTAAATCATTAGTATGTAATTTTTTATGTTAATTATTTATATAGATCAATTCACTAGTGATAAATAAGATTAGGTCTATACCTAATCTAGACTTCTAGTACTTTTAGAGTCTAGAGATTAAATTAAGAAATAGTGTATACGTTAGAAAATAGTCGTGTTATATGGAAAATATAAGTGTGAAATCGCAGGAGCATAATAATTTTAAGCTTAGTAATATAAAGTCGAAGTGGTTATGAGATCACATAACTTCCTTATTGACTGAACATTCAGAAAGCAGTTTCTTCGTCTTAAGCGAACTCATCTACGAAATGAGACATTATTAACATACATATGTACATGTGATCTTTACAAAGTATGACATTCATAGTTTATACTTTTTTAATTTAACCGACTTCAAAGATTATGGGTTTTGTGTATGATTTTTTACTATTTTAGTTTTATGTTGTACCTAGCGGCTCTCCCTCGCTCAGGTTAGCCTCTAAAAAAACTAAAACAATTCTATCCCACGGGAACTGTACACTTTTCCGGGATAAATAGCCTATGTAGTATTCCAGACAATAACCTATCTCTGTGTCAAATTTCATCCAGATCCGTTCAGCCGTTCTGACGTGATTGAGTAACAAACATCCAAACATCTAAATTTTCACATTTATAATATTATTTTTAATTATTTAAAAATCCACAAAAAGTACTAAAAGTATGAAGCATTCATAGATTCATGTATGACTATTCATTTTTACTTAACTATCGTTTAAAAAAATGGTAACACCGGCCGAAACTTGATCTTTTACAAGCTATCGCGTTACATCCATTGTCCTATAGACTAACACTAAAACTAGATATTCTAGGTTTTATACTAACTATTGCCTGCGGTTTTGCTTGCATTTCCTTCGCATTTGTATCATATATTACTAAGCCAACGCTGTTTGTCCGTCTGTTACTAGAATGCATGGATAAATGGTTTAAGATCGCATAAAAGGTCCAAAGAAAAATATATTTTTTTGCACCAGAAACCTACACAGGCATATACAAAATAAACCACTAGAGTTTCATCACAATTGGATCAATAATTTAGGAAAGCATAGAGGACGAACATACCGACATTCATTTTTATTTATATAGATAGATTTGAAAAGTCTACAAAATTTATATTAATAAAGCAGATTCTTTTAAAAATTAAAATAAGAAAAAACTTTTTAAATAAAACTATCTTTTTGGATTATTTCGCGCATTTATTTTGATTTTTGGTTCCCGACGTTTCGAATGCTTTACAGCAATCGTGGTCACGGGGGAAACTAATGTTTCAGACGTCTCAAAAATCAAACCTTGGTCTCTCCCGTGACCACGATTGCTGTTAAACATTCGAAACGTCGGGAACCAAAAATCAAAATAAATCCGCGAAATAATCCGAAAAGATAGTTTTATTTAAAATGTCAAATATTCGCGTAAATCTAAGAAAGTATTAAGAAGAAACTTATACAAGAACAGTTAAGTGTTTTTAGGGTTACATTTTCTACCCAATCGTAAATACTGTAATATATATAAACGTCTTACTTGGTATGATTATACCCCATTTAAAGTAAATCAAGCAATAAAAATCTGGTAAAGAGTGAGTCAGAACCACGTGACGGGCTTCGACCACTTCCATACTAATATTAATGGGAATGTAAGTCTGTTTGTAGCCTTTTTACGCTAGAATTGATAAGCAGATTTTGATAAAATATGTCAATGACATAGTATCCTGGAGACGGATATATCTTTGATCCCTGTCCTAGTTATGGTGAATCCGCGGGCAAAAACTAGTTTAATATAAAATTCTATTTTATTAACCGACTTTACAAAGGAGGTATATACATAGTACATTCCTTATATCTGATATACATTGGATGTATGTTTATCTGTGTTACGAGCAATATCTCCGCAAATAGTTTTTTTTTTTAATAAATACTAATGTTAGTCCAGTGATCGAAATTCGACAATATTGAAAATTTGAGGAAAACATATATGAATAGAATTTACCTGTCTATATAAACAAAACTGTTTCCAAACATTTTTTTTTATTAATAACATTAAAACTCGTCAATAGCTACTAAACAAAAAAAAAAGAAAATCGTTTGACAAACAGACGAGAAAAAGGTACTGAACTGTGTTGTCTTTATCTATTCATATATAGATAGTTCCTTATGTACTAAAAATAAAATTAATCAGCGCTATTTTAAACTAAGTTATATGAACATTTACCTATTTATTGGTCCTTTATATATACATACATCAGTGAAGAAGTAGTAGCCCAGTGGTAACTCAGTGGCTCGCTTGGGAAACCGAGTGAAGCGGGTTCAAATCCCGCGTCTCGCATCTTTGATATTTTCATGTGCGACTCATTTCTAACATGATTACTACTTGTTTTATGAAGAAAAACATCTTAGGAAAAGCTGCATGTCTGAGATAACCTAACAAGTTTTTGAAAGACATGCTCAGTCCGCCTGCACTTGGCCAGTGTGGCGGAATATGGCTTGATCCCCCTCGTATTGAAGGGAGGCCTGTGCCCAGCAGTTAAAAATGGCTGAATACATGTCCATATACATCAGTTAGCCTTTTTTTCCTCTATAAAGCACATGATTTTTAACATATAGATAAGTACTGATAAAGATAAAATTTTGTAAAATTTCACCAAACATTCGTTGGAGTACCACTTTATTATAAACAGGTCGATACATCGTAAAAATTATCGAGATCTTGATATAAAATGTGTTATTTTGTTAAAAATATTCGTATCTACCACCATTTGAGTAAATTATACGTTTTTGAAGTGCCTCGGGGTCTGAATTTTAAATTTTTGCGTGCAGTCGAGTTTGAATGAAACTTTATGTTAACTGTTGAAATTGTAATACATATAAAGTTTTGTTCTGAGAGTTTTTTTTGTATGGTTCATTCATTTGGATATAGATGATGCGTATTTGATTTTTTGTTTAGTATTATTTATATAAAACTTTTTTAAATAAAACTGTCTTTTTGGACTTCGGATCCGCGAAAAAATCCCAAAAGAAAGTTTTAGTTGAAATTAGAGTTAGTATTGATAACATAGAATATTTATTAGTATATATATACACACATAGGTATGATGAGTTTTATATCTCTTACTTGAGATATGATTAATTCCCCATACAAACTTTTTCCCCCTTTTCACCCCCTTAAGAGATGATTTCCAGGATAAAAACTATCCTATGTCCGTCCCAGGGTACCAAACTATATTAATACCTCTTAACCGGTACAGCGGATTTTTAGTTTATTCATTACAAACAAACATACATAAAACTTTTTTTTCTCTCTCTTTATTATATTAGTAGAGATGTCAAATATTCCCGTAAATGTAAGAAAATATTAAGCTTTTTTAAGCACTGTCAATTTATATATTACAAATTACATTTTTTTATTTTATAATGAATGTGTTGTCCATCAATTTTAGCATTATACATGTGACAGACATACAGACATACAAACTTTTTTTTTACTATATTGATGTATCTAGCTATTTTGTATCTAGGACCTACGAGTAGGTGCAGTAAGGGCTTGTCGCTTTCGCCCCACATTGAATATTAATAATATTTTTGGTGGCGGACTCATTTCTCTTTGAATTTAAAACCATAATTTTTAAAGAACAAAATCAATATGATGCTTTCTTAGATTTACGCGAATATTTGACATTTCAATAATGTTTACAGTTTAGTTAGTATTGCATACATTTTTGACGACAAGTTTGGCTCAGTTTAGAGTGACCCTTCTTGCTGCGCCAGCGTTCGCAGGGTCGAGTCCCGCGGGAGGCATTCATTTGTGTGATGAACACGAATGTTTGTACTCCAGTTATAGGTATATTTATAATATCTTTGTATTTAAAGTTATATATTATGTGTAGTGTATCAACTATCTGGTATCTATAACACAAGCCTCGTAGCTTACCATGGAACTAGATGGTGCTGTGTGTTAATGTCTAAACATATTTATATTTATTTATTTTTAGTATGCACGTGCCCATTAAAACGATTCGATAGCGTTCGAGCAAAAAGTTTGATGGGCCTACACAGCTATCGGCGGACGAAATCGGTATGGCGTTCTTCTACGCGCTCACTTGCCGATTTCTTGTTGAATTACGACTAAACTATTTTCAAAGCTTATTCTGCAATTTTCCTCTCTGTTTGTTTCTTTATGGGTAGGTAGTGATAGCTCAGTGGTAACGCGCTTACTTGGGAAACCGAGTGAAGCGGGTTTAAACCCCAGATCTCGAATCTCTAATATTTTCATGTGCAAATCATTTCTAACATGATTACCATTTGCCTTACGGTGAAGGAAAACCTGCATAAATATGAGAGAACTTACCAAGTTTTCAAAAGACATGTGTGGACTACCCGCACTTAGCCAGTGGACTATGGCCTGATTCTCCTCGTATTGAAGGGAGGCCCACCCCCAGCAGTGAGAAGTTAAAAAGTCATATAAGGGCATATACATAGGTATGTTTGTCATCTCTTAAGTACTCAACGTTTTGACCAATCATGATAAAAATGTAGTGTCCGCAGACACAACATACACTCTCTATTCTTTATGCTATCAAGTACATTCGTCCCATAGGATATTACAACACGGGGGTGAAACACCGGCAACTTCCCCAACTCCGGGCTGTTACTGGAACTTTCTAAACAGAAAGACTCAGTTAAACTTGGCCCGACCCGGGACTCAAACCAATGCCCTCCAGATGTACATACTAGCAACTAGACTACTTAGGCGTATGTGTATACGCGATATAAATGCTCTTTTTTCATGATTAATCATGGGTAATAGGCATTGAACCCATAAAAACAAGTGATTCCCATAGAATTTAAAACAATTGTTTAATGAAGGCATAAATACAAAAATATAATAAGGGAAACGTAGATATCTATACATATTCTGTGTTATATTATAAAACTGAACGAACTGTATGTTTTTTGTTTGTTTGTACGCGCTAATCTCTGTAACAATCAGGCTGATTTGAAATATTCTTTTAGCTTTTTATAGCCTACTACTGTCTTCCCGCGGTTTAGTCCGCGTCTTTTAATTTTGTAGAATTATTTCTCAACAACGTAAGAACTTTTACAATAACTAGGTTATAGAAGCAAAGTTTTCTCAAAAACGGACCAGTAGATTTAGAGATTCAGTTCAAACAAACATAAACAAATTTTATCTTCATATATTAGTATAATAAAGAAGACTTCTCTTCTAACTAAAAATGACCCTCCACGAGAATCAAACCCTCAAAGTCAGGATACTAGATTTAATAGTACTACAGATCCACATCGGTCTAGTAAACAATCGTTAAGCAGCCAACATGCTATAAGATATGCACTAGGATATTGTCAAATCGACACGCAACCAACACTAACAATCTTATTGTAACAACTGGATGTAGTTATGCAAGATGGATCAAGCCCACGAAAACCATTTTTTCAGTTACTGTCATAAATGGCACCTACATATCAACTTATATACAGAAACTAGATAAAATACCCAATATTTAATAGGAAATTAAAAAAAAACTACCATTTTGTTATTTTGATATAACAATTTTACTAAAACTCCTATTTTCTCAAAAGTAACTTTTTGTGGTTGGGTCTATATTGCATAACTACGTCCATCTAACACCCACATACAGTGTATACATATTTCATTCAATACTGTTTCATTTATATTTGAATGTAAGACGATCTTTGTTTGTTCGTAACTCTAGAACTGTCACATCGTGTTTTAAAAAATAAAATGATTTATGCTATTTTAAAAGGTTTTATTTAACTTGTAATGTATGTATGTTCGTTCGAGTCAAATCTTGCAACTGAATTTTAAAGCATTTATCCTCAACCGATTGAGCTGAAATTTTTCATACACGTTTAGTTTAGATGACAATGCATGGTTAAATAAGTGACGTCATTCTGAGTCGAACATGGCGGACTCTCAAAGACGGCGGACTATGTTTTTTTATGCATCCAAATGATATGGATATCAAATGAAAGGGCTTGATGAGCGAAACACAATAAGTTACGTCATTATAAATCCAATATGGTGGACTTCCAAAGATGGCGGACTGTGTTTTATACATCACCATGATATAATTAGTAATTTGGGTGCGTCCTTTGATGCATTTATTATGACAAGTAGTGCCAACTTTAAGAAAATTATATTATTACTAGCGACTCACCCTCGCTCCGCTCGGGTTCGTCCTTACTTACGTTTTAACGGTTAGTATAGATTTCTCATTGATGAGATATTTTCCTTCAGTAAAAAGTCCTATATGTTGACCCGAATAACCAGCTATCACCATACCAAATTTTATCCCTGCAGTGGTTTTTCCGTGATGCAGTAACAAATAGACAGACAGACAGACAGATAGACAGACAAACAAAAATTCTAAAAACTATGGATTCGGCCTCTGTATCGATAATAATGACTATTTAAATAAGATTTTCCAAAAAATATTTAATGTACAGACAGATTCGGCTTAGTTACAATTTTATTATATGTATGGATAAGAATATTATTTTTATTTAAAGTAGAAAATAATATTCATTCTTCAATATTGTTGTATATACATTGTCCACTACCCTACAACAGCGTGGTGGAATATAGCCCCCCTTTAATGGAGGCCCACACCCAGCAGTGGGATATAAAATGGGCTGAATACATAAATAAATAGCTAAATACTATTCTCATTCTATTTTACATATTTGTATTTGCTATAAATACTTAATTTCTCAGAAGGAACGTTTACACTTTACGTTTTAAGGTAAGCTATTTAACCATATAAGATAATCGTCGAACCTAAACGACTATGTGTTAAAAGAAATATATTATAGAAGTGGTATGCACTGAAAGCTCTTGCTTCTGGTTTTCGTTAATCTATATATAAATAGGCAAAAACAAATCAGTTCAGTACCTTTTTCTCCTCTGTTTGTAAATCGATTTTCTTTTTTTTTTTAGTAGCTTGCAAAAAAATATTCTAAATAAAAAAAACAGTTTTTTTTTATATAGATAGTTAAATTCTATATTTTTTGTAATGGTAATGGTTGAATTATTATGTTATTAATAATTCGTTTTGGCTTCGCTCAGTAATGGTATAGATAGGTATATTATACCCGTACACATACATACATACATACGATTCATTTGTCACTCTATATAATTCAATTCTGACAAATAAATGTCAAATTATGGAACAGCGTTTTAATTTATTTCATAGAATATCAACTTAAAGAATAGAGTTGGGGTCTCATATACCATATTTCATCCTATTTTCTTCTCTTTTCACTCCCATACAGGGCCTATACAATAAATATATATATATATATATATATATATATATATATATATATATATATATATATATATATATATATAAGATTACTACTATTATATATTCGGTTTGATGTACTCGTATAATGATCAAAAATCCTATGAAATGTCCCGAAAATATCAAACAAAATTCTTCAAACTCTCATTAAGAATTTTACTATCTCAAATACTATCCACAAATCCCATAAATATTATAAATACGAAAGTTTGGATGAATAGTTGTTTGTTACTCAATCACGCCAGAACGGCTGAACGGATCTGGATGAAATTTGGCACAGAGATAGATTATAGTCTGGAATAGCTCATAGGTTACTTTTTATCCCAAAAAAAAAACGTACGGATCCCGTGGGATAGATTTCTTTTTCACTTGCATTTGTTGTTCGCTAGTATTTTATAAAATATTCAACGAACACCTTATCAAGATTTCTACATAGATGACATTTCTAGATTTTATTCTAAGGTCCAGACATTCGAACGATTTGCGACACGACCACGCGGGGGTCTTTCGATACAAACTAAGTTATTTTAATTACATAAAAACGTACCACTCCTTAGTCTAGCGTAAAAACATTAGTTCTGTGTAGAGGCGCTTACTTTGAACCTTTAGTAGAAAACTATAATAATATATATTATAAAATTCTTTTCTAACCGATTTTACAGAAAGAGGCCTCGACTTATTTATATAGACGGTAAAATACTAGTCTTATAATTTTATATTTTAGAGTATCTTTTTAAACTATCAATACAGATAAATAAAATTGAAGTGTCTGTTTGTAATGTTAAAATAACAACTTTATACTAAATGCATATGAAATTCCATACGGTACTTATAAGAAACACACAATTAAAAACAATATTTGTCTGTCTGTCTGTTTGTTTGTTCCGGCTTATCTCCGAAACGGCTGGACCAATTTTAACGGGATTTTCACTGGCAGATAACTGATATTATAAGGAGTGACTTAGGCTACTTTTATTTTAGGAAAAGAATTAGGGTTTCGTTCAAAAAAAAAAATAAAACGTACCTAGGGACGCACCCGGGCGAAGCGACGGTAAGTCGCTAGTCTTAAATACATGTATATTCAGCCCTTTTTTGACATCTGCGCACGGGTCTCCCTTCAATACGAGGGATCAGGGCATAGTCCATCACGCTGGGCTAGTGCGGTTTGGCGGATTTTACATATCTTTAGATACCTTGTTAAGTTCTCTTAGACATGCATGTTTCCTCACGATGTTTTCCTTCACCGTAAGATAAGTGGTAATCATGTTGGAAACGATTCGCACATGAAAATATCAAAGGTTTGAATCCGCTTCACTCGGTTTCCCAAGCGAAGGCGTTACCATTGGACTACTGCTGCCTTTTTACATACACTCATACATCTTTTATGATATCTTTATTTTCAAATTTTAAATACAGCAAGTCACATATCGCGTGTTAGTACTCGTCTGTCCACTCGTTCTGTTACATTGTTGTATTTTAATAAACTTGTAAAACATTACTTAAATCATAAAATTGAGGAGATGGTGTATTTTTTGTTTATTTAAACGCGTTTATCTCAGGAATCACATGGTAGATTTGGAAAACTATGATTGATTTAGTTTTTTTTTATTTTTTGTTTATTTGTTACTTTAATCGCTAAATGAAACCCTAACACGGGTTCTTATAACAAATCAAAGTACACACATATATATATATATATATATATATATATATATATATATATATATATATATTAATTTTACGCGCATATTTGGCATTTTAAATAATCTTCTCGGTTTTTTTTGCGAATTCGAATTTATTTTTATTTTTGGATAAATCAGTTTCTCCCGTGACCATGATTGAAAAATTTAAATAGATCCGCAAAAACAACCGAAAACATAGTTTTATTTAAAACTAGCTATAATACATACCAAATTTCATCTTAATTCCTCCAGTGGTTTTTCCGCGATGCGGTTACAGACAAACATACAGACAGACAAACATTCTAAAAATTATAGATTCGGCCTTTGTATCAATAATAATGACTATTTCAATAAGATTTTCTAAAAAATATTTAATGTACAGATTCGAATCAGTTGGAATTTTATTATATACATACATATGTTATAGAACATATTTATAGTATGAAGAGTTACCACAGACGGTCAGTTATATAAATATATGTATATAATTTTTAATAACATAAAAATATTTCAAACAAAGCTTTGAATTGGTTAATTCTTAACGAGAGTCGTATCGGAATATTTTGACAGATAACTTTCTAATGATTATGGGCGATGACAAGTAATTTTGTTACGCCTAAGATTATGTCGTGTAATAGAAGTGGCATAATCAATTTTAATATAGCGACTTATGTACTTGAGAATTTTAATATTTTTTTAAAGTAGCTATTTCTATTTTTTCTAAGCATGTTTGTTAATAAAAAGTATACTGATTTATATAGCATATAGAAGAGACATCTTAAGCTTTATTATAGTCATTGAAAAGGCAAGTCCTTATTTAGAACGTTTGCTCTAAATAAAAACTCTCATATATATTATACTAGAGACACACCCTCGTGAAAAACAAAAATAAATCTATCCCATAGGAACCGTACATTTTTCTGGCATAAAAAGTAATATATGAGCTATTCTAGACTATAATCTATCTCTGTGCCAAATTTCAACCAGATCAGTTCAGCCGTTCTGGCGTGATCGAGTAACAAACATCCAAACATCTAAACTTTCACTATATAATATTATAGTATAGTATGGATTAATATGGATATAGAAGAGAGACTTCAAATTCAAAATTTTACTTTCATATTTTTTTCCAAACGTCCCAAAAGAAGTACAACTTCAAAACTTTCATATATCTATTATTACAAACAAAATATCTATAAAATACAAATTTTTTAAATATGTATAATTCTATTTGGCAGTTATATTTCTATAGTATTGCAAAGCACTCCAATGTTCAAAACTATGAAATCTGTTTTATTATGATTTTATTTTTTAGCATTTCGAGTATTATCAGAAAAAAAATTAACGTGTGCGTGTGTATGCAATTCACTCAAGTAGAAGCGGAACTTCTTTGGAAAATATCGTAATTAAATTAAAACAAATCAATAATTCAATAAGGCATATTTGGCATATTACAATCATATATTTATAGAATGTCATATACGGAAAGAATATAATATTATATATTTGTCAGACAATAACAACGGTTACCATGGCAACATGGCAATGTATTCTATCTCATTTTTTCGCCGGCTTAATCCTATATATTTATGTATTTGTTTCTTTTTACTGTCGCATTTCCGTTTTATCGAGTTTTAAATGACAACGATTATAAAAAATTTAGTTAAAAAAATATTAAATATTGGAATTTATAATTATTATACGTTTGTTGGCTAACAAACGTTTATTGTCATTTCTAAAAGTTACTAATCTATGGAATATGGACATCGAAAAGATGTAAAGCTCTTGACCTAGCGAATAACTGTTTGTGAATTTTTGACATCTATCTTTAAGAATCTCTTATGAAGTTGTTAACCTGTGGTTATATACTAATTTGTACCCGTGGCGTTGCTCGCCGCATATTACCATTTTTGACCAGTACTTAACTAGGCCCCAAGTAAATAGGGTTAAACAGTAGAGAAAGATATATAAAACTATCTTTTCGCGGATTTATTTTGATTTTTTGTTCCCAACTTTTCGAATGCTTTACAGAAATCTGGTCACGGGAGAGATTTCTCATTCCGAAAAGCTAGTTTTATTTAAAACTAGCGACTCACCCTCGCTTCGCTCAGGTTCGTCCCTAGGTACGTTTTAACGGTTAGTATTCAATAGAAAAACTCTGCGAAAAATCAAGTCAATCTGTCAACTCACTTTTTATATGGAGATTTTTTAACCCAATTTTTCACTTTTCCGTACAATTTTTTAAACATTTCTTACACACTAACCTTGTCCTGACAATCACGAACACAACAAAAAAAAAGAATTAGCCAAATAGCAGCAGTCGTTCTGAAGTTATTCGCTTACATACATTTGTCAATTGTTTTTTATTTATATAGACGTCTAATATTCACGTAAATTTGAACAAGTATTATAGAAAGTTCCAGATAGATTTTCATTAGTATTGCCCAAAATCGGTCTTGGTCTTGCAGTCTTGGTCTTGTCCTTGCATTTTTGCAAGACCAAGATCAAGGCCAAGACCGCCTAATTTTATCAAGACCTAGGGCTAAGTCTCGTCTTGTTCTTGCATTTGGGCAACACTAATTTTCATATGTACGTTCAAAGGTTTAAAAATTTAAATTCGCTATTCATACTAATATTATAAATGTGAAATCAACTCTGGCTGTTAATTTTTCCTGCTTTAACCGCTGAACTGATTTTGATACAATTTGCCAAGGATACAGATTGCATCCTGGGATCGGATATACGTTACCCTTGATCCCCGTCCCGCTTATCACGAGCGAATCCGCGGGCAAAACTAGTTAGTAATATGCGAAAGTTTGTGAGTGTTTGTGTGTTACTTTTTCACACTAACAGCTTATCGGTTTTAAATAAAATTATATCTTAAATGAAGGCAGTGGTAGCCCAGTGGTAATGCGCTCGTTTGGGAAACCGAGTGATGCGGGTTCATATCTCGAGTCTCGCGCCTCTGATATTTTCACTTGCGAATCGTTTCCAACATGATCACCACTTGCCTTACGGTGAAGAAAAACATTGTGTGTCTGAGAGAACCTAGCAAGTTTTCGAAAGATATGTGAAGTCTGCCAACTCGGACTTTGCCAGCGTAGTGGACTATGGCTTAATCTTCATCGTATTAAAGGGAGACCCGTGCCCAGCAGTGGAACGTTAAAAAAAGCTGATTACGTATCTTAGATTTCCATATGTATAACTAGCGGCCCACCCTCGCTTCGCTTGGGTTCAACTATAGGAAAACAAAAACAAACCTATCCCACGGGAACCGTACCTTTCTTTCGGAATAAAAAGTAAGCCTATATCTAGACTATAATCTATCTCTGTGCCAAATTTCATCGAGATCCGTTTAGCCGTTCTGGTGTGAAATAATAACAAACGTCCATCCATACTCACAAACTTTCACATTTATAATATTAATACGGATGTATATATTGACGACATTACCTAGCGATACTAATAGCGGATAGTAACTAGTTATCTACATAACTCCAGGTCAATAGATAGACGAAAAAGTCTATATATATATATATATATATATATATATAATATATATACATATACTTTTTGAAATGTTTGCATCTTTGTATGTTTGTACTCTATATATTTCTAAACCATTCATTCGATTGTGATGAAACTTATGATTGATTCTACAGTTACTTGCGAAGTTCTCCAAAAAAATTTTTTTTCCTTATTTGCTGTCCTCTAAGTGTTCCTAAACCATTCATCCCTAGTCCTATATTGTAATTATTGAATAAAAAATCATTTAGAAAATATTGGCTCACACGAGAATTGAACTCCCACTAAAAAATATATCCTACTGTTCAGAATCAAGCTTTACAACTCAATAACCTGTTAGATGTAAAAGTTACGATTACTAAACACAAAGTGGTATAACTAACAGAGTACAAAAAAAGCTAAAAGTAAAACGATCCATGACATAGAATGTGTTTACAAAATTCTTACAAGTAACAAAAAAAAATACAGAAAAAATAAAAATAAAGTATCAAGACTGATACAAGAGACTCGTTAGATTGGATAGATGTATTTATATAGAGTTGTTAAAACGTTTTCTTTTTTTCTTTGAATACCTAAGTGGTTTAGTAGTTAGCTTATATAATAGGTGATAAGGTCCTGGCTTCGAATTCCAGGTCTAACTTAAGAGTTACTGATGCTTTCTGTCATGAAGTTATATAGATGACGTCTATCTCAAGGGGCGGGGGGGGGGGTGCTGGGGGGGGGGGGGTTGTATGAAACTTTTTATACCTTGGACATATTTGCATGAAATTTCGTATTTTTCGTAGTTTGATCGCGAGCGAAGCCGCGAGTTCTGCTAGTTTATCTATAAAAATAAATAAAATTGTAATAGAAGCACTTTCTATTACAATTTATAGAATATATTATTATAGAATTGAATTTAAATTGAATAGAAAATGTCCAAATGGCACGCCTATAAGCCACAGAATAAATAATTGAATTGAATTGTAATAAAAAATGCACTAGTGCTAACGCAAACACTTAATAATATTTCCGTAACGAAAACCGGTATTGTTTGTTAATCTTTATTGAACTTGTTATTATCATTTAATTTTATTTTCATTCATAAAATTATAGCGTTCTTAATATTGAAGAAACAGAGAAATTAAGTAAAGACCGGTCTGCTAGGTAAGAACACGTCTAAGGGCCGCTTCAAACTGTATTGCCAATTCGTTCTTATTCGGATATTGGTATGGTAAAATATTTTTATACGAGAAAAATTGCTTGAGTGTGATTCGATGGCACTTGACTTTGACTTGACTTGTTTTTTGTATAAAAATACTTTCTTCTTCTTAAAGTGCCATCTTCTTTCGAAGGTCGGCGATCATTAAAGCAATCGTATCTTCGATGCCGCGGCTCTGAATAATGAATGGGTGTTTTTTTCCCAACTTTTGGCGTAGATTTTTCAGTCAAGATGTTCTTCTTCGACCCACACTTCGTTTTCCTTCGATCTTGTCCTGTATGATGAGTTGTAGTAGGTTGTAGTATTAGTTTCTCATCATATGGCCGAGATATTCAAGCTTTCTTTTCTTTTTTAAAAAATACTTTACCATACCAATATCGGACAGAGAACGAGTCATGATTAGCACTATAATAACTAATAAATAATAATAATAATTTATTGCAGAGAATATTCATAATATAATGTGTTGTTAGTATATCACAATACTTATAAACTATGTTAGTAGGTTTATTTTAATTAAATTATACATAACAGTGTATTCATATTCGTTGACATTTATATTTATGTGGCTGTTAAGGCTATCCCTTAACCTGTGTAAAAGGGAAGCAGCTCGTTTCCTCCTAATGGCTGTAAAACCATCAACATGTGCGTCTTAGCATCTTGCAACTATAGTGTAGACCGGTCCTTAAAGCGTATCTATATCCTGTCCTAAAAATTACAGTAAAAATGGATAATGTAGTGAGTCACTTAATCTCAGGCTATCCCACATAGTATTCAGACTAAATATTTTATGTTATTGAATAGTTTCAGTCTTAACATTTACACTTTTTTTACAAGATATAAAATACAAATTGCTTTTTGTTTAATCTTAAGTGAGCAACAGGTTTTCTTTACTAATTTATTTTATGCCACTATGTAGATGGACGTAGAAATAACACATAGAAGTATTTATAGGTATTATTTATGGGATAAGGAGTTATGTTTTTCATGTGGTTTCGCTTGCATATATATTTTATTATTATTTTAAATTAGTTTATTGGTTTGTTTGTTTGTCTTTGCTTCACTCAAACACAGAACAATGGATTGTAAATGTTTGTCTATAGATAGTTGTAGTGTGAAAAATAGACTATTTTTATTTCGGTAGTTTAATCAAAAAAAACGTCAATCAATCAAAAAAGCTTATAGTGACCGCTTGGATATAGCAAAGTTTCACTAAAATTGATACAGTCACATAAACAAAAGGTTGAAAAATTATAAAAAAAACCACAAATCTTGTTTATTACTCCATAGATAAATTAAATATGCTTAGATTACCAATTTATATACATATATTGAAAAAAACTAATCTAAAGGTGTCATTTTAATTACATTATTTAGAATATTAATACATATATAGAAAAATTAATTAAGTTTTTTGCTATGTTATTATTTTGTTTGTTATATGAGATATCTACATAATATATATGTATATAAACATCCTATTCGCCATGTTAATAAAATGTTTAAAAATATTACATCTCAACAGTATTGAAAGCATTAAATTTTTATTTTACGGCCTTTGCCGACACTTTTGGGAATACTTCGCTCAAGTGGTAATAACACCTCTATAAAACGATCGCACGCGATCCAAATTAAGCCAAGCATCCACTGCCAGAGGCAATATAGCGTATAGCATTATTTATCTATTAGCTCTGTCACTTAAAATATATTTTAGTTTTACAATAATTATTTGCATTATGTTTCAGAGCAGTTCAAACCAAGGAATATAATTTTAACGTATTAAAGTGTCATTTTAAGCACGCCATTTAAAGTAGATAAGAAGTCATTCTTATCTACTTTAAATGGCGTGCTTAAATCAGTTTAATTATTAAAATAGTGACTTATTTGTCTGATTGTTCGTTTAAATATTTTTTTTTGATCCTGTTAATTTATTGGTATTAGGTTTTTAGTATGATACTCTCAAAATATAAAATTTCATGTTATTATATGTGAGTAACACTTTTTTAATGCTAGATTTTATCTAAGTCTATTTGTCTTTTGACCCGTGGTAATTAAGTTACTATTCTCACTTTTATAATGAACCTGCGACACACCCTTGCTTCGTTTCGGGTTCGTCCCTAGACAAAAACAAATCTATTTCACAGGAACCGTACATCTTTCCGGGATGATATATAGCTTATAGCCTTCCTCAGTTAACGGGCTATCTAATGCAAACAGAATTTTTCAAATCGGCTTAGTAATTGATTAGCGCGTTCAACCAAACAAACAAATAAACAAATTCTTCAGCTGTATAATATTAATATTATAGTATGATACCTAAGTGAAAAATGTAATACTTTTAATAATTTTAATTTTAGCAACCATTATATGATCATAACATGTTCGAGTCATTTATATAGGACTAGTCATAGTAAAAATATAGCTTTATCTGTCGTTTATAGCATATCTGCGGCGCCATTTAATGGACCACAAACCTAAAAATAATAGGCATAAAAACAATTACAGACAGACCGATGTTAATTGAATTATTATTAGTAAATTGTCGGTTAAACCAATAATTGGGGGGTGTTAACTGCACCATGTAATTTTTATACGCTAATGTGTTTATTTAGAATATGACTACTGATTTTGATACGTTAGTTTTTATGGTTTTTGCTTAAGTTTCTGCTTGCTTTTTTTGTTACAATGTACTTTGTGTCACTTAATTTTTTCGTTTTAATTACATATAAAATGGATGAAATATTTATTTAACTTATGTTATTAGAAATTAAAATAGAAAGTATAGAAAAATATTTACATACATTGATACTTGGGATTTTTTTAATGTCCCATTGTTGGGTACGGGCCTCCTATCAATACGAGGGGGATCAAGCCATACCTAGTCCATCATGTTGGGCAACTGCAGGTTGGTGGATTTCATATGTCTTTCGAGAACGTGCTAGATTTCTCAGAAATGCAGGTTGCCTCATGATGTTTTCCTTCACCGTAAGACAAGTGGTAATAATGTTAGAAATGAAATGCGAATCGCACATGAAAATATTAGAGGTGCGTGATCCAGGATTTGAACCCGTTTCATTCAGTTTCCTAAGCGAGCGCGTTACCGCTGGGCTATCACTGCGTTAGATGCATTGATTAATAAATAAAAAACTTAAGTTTTGACATTCCACCATTAAACTTAAATTCTTTTAACTTAAATTACTAATGTATGATAGCCCATAGCAAAAAATCATTCAAAAACTATTCACAACTAGCGACTCACCCTCGCTTCGCTTCGGGTTCGTCCCTAGACTAAAACAAATCTATCCCACGGGAACCGTACATTTTTCCGGGATGATATATAGCCTATAACCTTCCTCAGTTAACGGGCTATCTAATGCAAAAATAATTTTTCAAATCGTATAAGTAGTTCCTGAAATTATTGCGTTCAACCAAATAAACAAATAAACAAACAAACAAACTCTTCAGCTTTATAATATTAGTATAGATTAAAACCTTTCCCCAATATCCATTGTAGCAGATATTTACTCTATTTGGGTAAATCAGTAGAAAGTCCACTATAATTTCTATTTAGCTTATATAGCGATAGATGTTATCTATCACAAGAAGTAAATCCATCTATGTAATAAAAACGAAATGTTGTTTGTTGGTAAACATATCATATTTGAATCTTTGATTTTTTTTTTGAAATGTTTTCAATAGTCGAGTGAGGTTTTTGATGGGAAATATATAGAAGTTACCCTGCAAATCAGGAAAATCGATAGAAATGTAACGTGCTGTGGTCTATACTAATCTATACTAATATTATAAAGCTGAAGAGTTTGTTTGTTTGTTTGATTGAACACGCTAATCTCAGGAACTACTAATCCGATTGAAAAATTCTTTTTGCATTAGATAGCCTGTTAACTAAGGAAGGCTATAAGCTATATATCATCCCGGAAAAATCTCCGGTTCCCGTGGGAAAGACTTGTTTTTATCTAGGGACGAAACCGAAGCGAAGCGAAGGTGAGTCGCTAGTTTTGTGTAAAACTGCCTCGGTCTAGTAGCTAGCAGATTCGGATATCATGGGTTCAAGTTCCGGGTCGAGCTAAGATTAGCTTTTGAGTTTTACTGTTAAGAAATTGTTAGTAGTAAGTTATTAGTAAGATTGGCTGCCATCATCATAATTTTTGTATGACTTTATGACCTTGGAAGATCATAAATTAAAATATTGACATTGGAACATGACAAAGGGTTATCACTTATCTAGTAAAAAAAGCAAAGTTAGCTTCAACTTATTTTTTTTTAATGAGTATACGAAAACCACAGACTTTGTCCGTCCCTTTTTTGATTTTTGTTTTTTTTCCTTCTTTTTTTTTCAAGTTACTTGAGTCGTACTATAGTAATGAAGTTGCCTGTCAAATAAAAATATAATCCTACACATGATTGACGCTTACAGTATGTTAATATTATAATTGCTGTGAGATCGAGATAAGGTTTTTTTTTATAAGTCTTTCCGGACTTACATAAACGTTTTACAACCGTGTTTGAATATATTTAAATAGCCACTGTCTAACGCTGATGATCATGGCTAGAATATTTGCCTAGAGATGAATTAGGTCTGAGTTCGAATCCCGAGTCAGGGCAATTATGGTTATTGGTATTTTCTGTCAAGAAATTCTCAGTAACGTCCGAATAGAGGAAGTGGGCGGTATGAACGGAGTTCAAGTAAAGCCAGTTCTGCGGCAAATCTTTTACATGTCGTGTCAAATTTTCGTCCTGTTGAATTTTAAAAATATAAGAAACTAGCGACTCACCCTCGCTCCGTTCGAGTTCGTCCCTTAATACGTTTTAATATTTAGTATAGATTTCTCAGAGATGAGATATTTTTCCGCAGTCAAAAGTATTCTACATATATGTTGGTTGACCCGGATAACCAGCTATCATCATACCAAACATCAAAATCTGTCCAGTGGTTTTCTCGTGATGTATTCCCAGACAGACAGTCAGACAAAAATTCTAAAAACTATAGATTCGGCCTCTGTATCAATAATAATAACTATTTCAATAAAATTGTCCAAAAAATATTTAATGTACAGATTCGACTTAGAATTTTATTATATGTATAGATAGAGATCAGATACTCTTCTATTGTAAGTTATTTATATTCCGATGAAATATGAAGGTGTTGCATAACCACTGGAATATTTCCGTCAGAGTTTCACCAATATTTAAAGATCTGAGTGAAGCCGATAATGTTTATAACAAAATAATAATAAAAGTATGTATGTATGTATGTATGTATTCAGCCCTTTTTAACGCCCCACTGCTGGGCACGGGCCTCCCTTCAATACGAGGGGAATCAGGCCATAGTCCACCACGCTGGCTAAGTGCGGATTGGCGGACTTCACAAGTCTTCTGAAAACTTGATAAGTTTTCTCAGACATGCAGATTTCCTCACGATGTTTTCCTTTACCGTAAGGCAAGTGGTAATCATGTTAGAAATGATTCGCACATGAAAATATCAGAAGTACGAGACCCGGGATTTGAACCCGCTTCACTCGGTTTCCCAAGTGAGCGCGTTACCACTGGGCTACCACTGCCAATAAATAATAAAAGTGCCACTTTTAAATTTTCAAAAACTAAATAATTCTACGGAACCCGCCGCTAACTTTCCAACTCGTTTAAATATCTATATCTAATCAATTAATTATCTATACTAACAAGCCTCGCCTCAAGCGTATCCTATTATTACGATATATTTTATTGAAAGCTACCAGATACGTATAAATCATTTTGAGTTACTAATAAAAATAAAATGTCTTGATAGTCTGGTTCTAGTACATATGACACGGTTATGTCCTGGGTTCGAGTCTAGGGTTAAGTTTGATTACTAGATCTTTTTGTCAGGAAATTCAAGTGGTTTGCCTGACAAAAAGCTCATCTGAACCTGATGGGAAATTCGTGGTGTTATATTCCCATGTCGAAGTAGCATTTGTAAACTTTTCATTCAAATATTTTATAAGTAGCGTCGAATTCGTTCAATCGGATCATGAGAGTTCATCTGTGTCCTCCCACATACTTTTAGTCATTGTTACCAAAATTCTGTCTGGTGGTCCTTTTATGACAAAATTTTTAAATTTATTTCTGGTATCAATTTCCGGTATTATCTATTTGTTTTAGTATTTAAATATGTTTAACTAGCGATTCACCCTCACTTCGCTTGGGTTCGTGGTTCGTGGTTCTAGACAAAATAAAATCTATCCCACGGGAACCGTACATTTTTCCGGGATGCTTATAGCCTATAGCCTTCCTAAATAAACGGGCTATATAATGTAAAAATATTTTTTCAAATCAGATTAGTAATTCATGAGATTAGTGTTCAAACAAACAAAAAAAACTCTGCCTCTTTATAATATCAGTATAGATTAATTAGTATTATATTTAATTTTTGTTATCCTTCCTTCTTGGAAGAGCAACAGAATAACAGATTGAAATGAATTTTAATATGGAAATGGTATATGAGTTAGACATTCTGACGAAACCTGTACGTCGTGAGAAAACCTAGCTTTCGAAGGACGTGTAAAGCTAGTCAACCCGCACTTGGCCAGCGTGGTGGCTTGATCTCTCTCCCGCCGAGGGGAAGCCCACCCCCAGCAGTGAGACCTTAAAAAGAGGCTGAATACACATAAGTAGTAGTTAGTAACTTAAGCTAAAGTTATCTTGATACATAAAAAAGTTTCCTATGACAAAAATTATCTAAAAATCATGAATTTCTTTTTATATTTAAATGGCAAAGTATGCATCTCATTTATTCAATTACTAGCGGCTCATCCTCGCTTCGCTCGAGTTCGTCGCTGGGTACGTTAGCCATATAAATTATAATATATATTTTTGTTAATTTTTCATTTTTTCTCTTTATTAAAACCTTCCATGGACCTTAAAGAACATACAAAAAATAAATTAGCCGAATTGGTTCAAATATTCTTGAGTTATGCGCTTACCAATATTCATTTTTATTTATATAGATAGAAGATAACTAGTGTATTTCTAGTGGTCGGAATTCAACTATAATCATTATTGAAAACTTGAAAAAAACATATATATGAATAGAACTAGCCATTCGCCCTCGCTTCGCTCGGGTTACAAAACATATATTAATAAAACTCGGGTTCGTGCCTAGGTGCATTTTAAAACGGTTAGTGTGGAATAGATAGTCGATCCCTTCCTCTGTGAATAACAAAATCAAATCTATCCCACTGGAACCGTACATTTTTCTGAAATAAAAAGTGACCTATGTGTTATTCCAGACTATAATGTATCTCAATGCCAAATTTCATCCAGATCCGTTCAGCCGTTCTGGCGTGATTGAGTAACAAGCATCCATCCATCTAAACATTGGCATTTATAATATTTATAGGATTTACCTACTTATCTATTAAAAAAAAACTATTTCCATAAGCAACACCTGTATTTATAACTAGTACAGTATGAATTTCAAGTAAGAAATTAGTATGACAGTGTCTTTACACGAAAACAGATAAATTATAAATGATTAATGGTCTGTAACATTATACTTAGTTGCTTTGTAAAGGCGGAGATAATGTATATATAAATAAAGTAACTTGTTTGTTTGTTTATAATTTCTTTTATTATTATTATTATTATTTTTCTAAATATAAAATTACATTAGGCAGTGGTAGCCCAGTGGTAACGCGCTCGCTTGGAAAACCGAGTGAAGCGGGTTCAAATCCCGGGTCTCGCACCTCGGATATTTTCATGTGCGAATCATTTCTAACATGATTACCACTTCCCTACGGTGAAGGAAAACATCGTGAGGAAACCTGCATGTCTGAGAGAACCTAGCAAGTTTTCTAAAGACGAAATCCGCACTTGGCCAGCGTGGTGGACTATGGTCTGATTCCCCTCGTATTACATACATACAAAATTACATTTGATGAGAAATTAATGGAAGTTTGTAGGTTTGTGTTTTGTCACTCCTTCACACTGAAATGGCTGGTCTGATTTTAATGAAATTTAGTACACAGATAGACTAAAACTTGGTGTAACACATAATTTTGAATTCATATTACAGATGGTATCCACAAAAATATAAAATAACTAGCGCTTCGCTCGGGTTCGTGTCTAGATTGATTACCCGTACAAACTTTCATCCCCATTTTCACCGCCTTATAGGATTATTACCGAGATAAAAACTATCTTATGTCCTTCCCAGGGTTTCAAACTATCTTGTTACCAGATCTCATCTAAATTGGTCCAGTTGTTTCGGAGCCTATTCGGCACAAACAAACAAACAAACAAAAAAATCATTCCTCTTTACAGTATTACTATAGATTTGTACAAAAAGAGAAATGGAATGAAAAAAAAAAATCTTTTTTTTGTAAAGCATTCGAAACAAAAAGTTATATAAAACCGCGAAAAAAATCAGAAAAATTGTATAATTTCTTTCAAAATCGCATAAATCTAAGAAATTATTATTAAATATGAGGTTAAAGGCGAGATAAATAGGTCCAGACTGCTTAATCTACTTTATCCTATATTTTATTATCTTAGAAGATCGCCACTGCCTCTCAGTTAAAATATTATCTGGTGCAGACATCTGTATGGAAAAACAAATACTCTTTTACCAATAATCAAATCAAATCAAAATCATATCAAAATATACTTTATTCAAATAGACTTTTACAAGCACTTTTGAATCGTCAATTTTACATTTTAAATTTAAATTAAATTTATATTAAATTAAATTTATATTAAATTAAATGTCAGTGTAGTCAGTCCGTGAGGAATCTACCACCGGATCGGAAGGCAGTTCTGCTGAGAAAAGCCGACGAGAAACATCGAACCCACGACCTGTCGTGAGGAATCACCACACATACCAACACAATCAACTCTATATTTCAATTTGCAATAAACATGTTTGCATTTTAATAGTGATTAGAATATTTTATTACCAGTATTTCATATAAAGACAGTTACGGTTTATGACAATATACTTGTAATTGCTTGTAAGATTTTACATTAACGTGTGTCTGTCTGTTTGTTTATTGGCGTTTGCTGATAGCCTGTGAACCAATGTCGCTAGAATTTAAGGAAATTATACCTATATAGTACTAGATTTTTTTTTTAATTTTAATGAGTCAAAGCTGCGAGTTTTGTTTGCATAGATGTAAGATAATTAAACATTTTATTAGCATTAAAAAAAATTGAGTTTTTTTTTCACAAAAGACATCTATGTATGTAGATAAACTTAAAAAGCAAAACCTTATCTAAATATAAAATTTTGTTCAAATCGTCAGAGCCATTTCTGAGATACACGAAACAAAATATACATGTATACAAAAATTGCTCATTTATTATTATAAGATACTAGCGATTCACCCTCACTTCGCTCGGGTTCGTCCCTAGGTTGATTCCCCATACAAACTTTCATCTCCATTTTCACTCCCTTAAGGGATGGTTTCCGGGGTAAAAACTATCCTATATCCTTCCCAAGGTCTCAAACTATCTTCTTATCAAATTTCATCTTAATCGGTTCAGTAGTTCCGGAGCCTATTTGGTGCAAACAAACAAACAATCAAATACTTCCTCTGTATAATATTAGTATAGATAAATTTCAATCACTATATCAATTAATATGAAATTAGTATACTACCAGTATGGCACTGTGGTCGAAAATTCACCATAGTTCATTAAGTGGAATGTTATTGAGGTTCTTTTGTCAACCACAGTCCACAGGTAATCTGTAACCTCAAGAAATAGATTACAAAATGCAAAAATATATTCCAATCAGATTCGTAGCTCCAGAGATTAACAAACAGACAAACAAACTCTCTAGCTTTGTATATTGGTAAAAAATTGTTGTACCTTTTTGAATTATACCAATACCAGACGACACGTTTGGCTCAGTTTGTAGTGATCCTATTTGCTGTGCAAGCGGTCTCGGGTTCAAGTCCCGCGATTCATTTGTGTGATGAGCACGAATGTTTGTACTCCAGCCATGGGTATTTATATTTATAATATGTATGTATTTAAAGATATATATGTGTAGTGTATCAACTACCTGGTATCTATAACACAGGCCTCATAGATTACCATGGAACTAGATGGTGCTGTGTGTTAATGTCCCAACATAAAAAAAATTATAATGGAGTAATTATACATAAATAAAATAGGCAAAAGGAGCCGCGGGTAAAAGCGAGTTTCATCTTTATGCAGTTCTATATAAACTTTATCTATACTAAGCCTCTGTGGGCACAAAATACATAAAATGGCGTACAAAGTTTTCCATTTACTTATTAAGATATTATTTAAAGAGCATTAATAAAATTTAGAAACGTTTATTTCGTTATGTTAAAGGTTTATTATATTTTTTATAAATATTTTGCTAACTATATATTATCTTTCTTTACAGATAATGAGCGAGATGTATAAAATCGAGTGAAAGATTCATTACAAATGGCGTCAACAAGAATACCTGAATTAGAGATCAATAGAAAAGAATGTGAAACCGAACGGATACCTGAAATAAAGCAAGAGGAAAAACATAAAGAAAAAGAAAACATACATGATAAATTAAAAATAACAACTATAGACATGAATTGCTACAAAGTCAGACGATCCTACCTCCATTATAGTAACTTTGGCTATAAAGAAGAACTTTCTAGAAGGATCCATATAAAGAAGGAATATGGTTTTTATAATTACTGTTTTATAAGTGTTTGCCTCAGTTTTATACTAGGATTAGTAATAGGTGTTGCAATCGTCGGATCTCCACAAACTAGGATGATTTCTTCTAATTTTAACCCTAGAAAATTAGTAAGAATCAATTCAACTAGAAATATGAATTCTAGAAGTTTAAATTCTATTAAACTTTCAGATAAATTAAATAATGATTTAGAAAAAGATATAGATAGGTTTGCCACTGTATCTTTTACTGGCGCTGTTGATCATAAATACAAAATGGACGTATATCCCAAAGGGCTTACCGAAGACATGAAAGAAATATTGAAAGATAACAAAGTAACGAATCACAAACATTTCATATCTAATATAACATCGAAATATGTTCCTAACGACAATACAGTTTTATATGAAAATATTTTTTGGGGTCCAGAAGTAGAAAATTCAATGCCACAAGGTTACGGAGAGAATTCAGCTGAAATTTGGGAAAGTTATGTTGAACAAAGCGAAGTAGTTAAAATGGAACCAGGCTGCGGAAGAATGCAGAACCGTCTTATAACATTTCAAGATGGAATCCAAGCATGTGTTCGCTATAGACAGAATACTGACCAAATTCAAGGTGAAATTTTTAGTTTTTACGTAGCCAGATTATTAAATTTGACTAATTTAGCACCATCTGTGGTAAAAGTTGTGGATTTAAAGGATAAATTATGGCAAAGTGTTGCAAGTGATATTGGAACTGCACAGTGGAATACAAATCGAGCTGTAGTACTAACTCAGTACATTCCCAGCTTAGAATCTGCTACTATACCAGAAATATTTAAGCCATCAACCAGGCATTTAAACAAACAGGACGTTTTCAAAATAGCCTTAAAAGAAAACGCAACCAGTGACACCAGTAAGCAAATATTGATAGACAAAATTAGAATGAAAAATGTGAAAACGAAGAAAGACGTTATAGAAGACTTTGATCATATAGATGCTAAAGTTAATAAGAAAACAAATGATTTATTTGTAGAATTGGCTCAATGGTCCGATCTTATTATTTTTGATTATTTAACAGCAAATTTAGATAGGATTGTAAATAATTTGTTTAACTATCAATGGAATGTAAATATTATGGATGGACCTGCTCATAATTTAGCAAGAAAAATGGATAGTGGGTTATTATTGTTTCTGGATAACGAGTCCGGTTTGCTACACGGCTATAGACTTTTGAAAAAATACAACGTCTACCATAGCTTGATGTTGGACAATTTGTGCGTTTTTAGAAAGAAAACTGTTGATGCGTTGAAAATGTTACACGAAACTTCTGTTGGTACAAAATTAAGTGATATATTTCATAAGAAAAATAATGCAGTGATTAGAGATATTTTACCTCCTTTGCCTGAAAAGAACGCGAAAGTGTTGCACGAAAGGATAGGAAAAGTGTTAAGTCAAATAGAAAAATGTGAACAAAGCTTTTCAATTAGATAGTCTTTTGAAATTTATTTCTAATCTCCATGGACTCTACATATTTTATGATTGTGTAATTGAAAGCCAAAAATAGTTTTTTTTTAAAACATTCAATGTAAGATAGTTGTCAGCTTGAAAGATATTTTTTGTTTTTGTATTTAAATCTTCGGAAGCACAGAACTGATTGAAAAAATAATTGCACATCGTTTAATAAACATAGGCCTATATTAAGAAAACTAGTCTATACTATAATATAGGTGTTACATTTTTTGTCATATTTTAAATTGCAGATAGGGAGTTCGCTAATAATATTAAATCGCTAGTACTTTTATAGCTCCTAAGTATAAGATCCGAAGTATGGTGATCCTTCACCCATCTGCTTACTGATCAAGAAATAATTCATTGTAAGATGGGATTTTTTGACATTCAATTTGTAAAGTTCAATTTGTATATAACGATAACAATTATAGCGACCGATAGCGAAACAATACTATTGGCGATCACCTCAAACATTTTGAGCAAACAAAAATATTATAAAAGCCCGAACATAAATAACTAAAAGCTGACATTATCCTTATGTAAAATTTTTATTTGCGTTTGTAAAAATGAGTCCTAATTGTATTTTTTTAATATTTGTATAGGCTAAGGGACGGATGTTAAAAAGTATATTAAATCTAACCATCACAGGTGATGGTATTGATTTCCGCGAGTAGCTCAAATTGCGTCTATTTTATTTATTAACCATCACATATACCATATTTTGACACCCGTCTCTCATACTATAAAGTATAAAACATATGACTGTATGAGGAAAGTGATATAAGTATATGTCGATACCAAATAATTAATATTTATTGTAAAAAATGTACGTGCCAGTAATTATTTTGGTGATATTTAAAACTTAGATTGTAATTTTGTACATATCTGTTAAACTGATGTGAATAGAAAATTATTTATATAAAGATAATAAGTGATTTGGGAGATCGGGATTCGATTCCCGAGGAATGTATGTTGACCATATAATATAAATCCTCGATAAGTTCTAGATATGTTATAAGATGATGCGGAATTTTTATATCCTCTTGTCATTTTTGTATCCTTTTGTGAATGGAGAAGGTTCTTTAGTCTGAAAGGAAAATGAAAGTTTACGCCACAATAAATCTAGATCATAACTAAGAAATTAGTGTTTTTTTTTAAGGTATGTTTAAAAACAAAAAATTTACTATCACTCCTATATATCGAATAGTCTAAATGTAAGTATTTGCATTTCTTATATGCATTTGTTATATAATTCAGACAAGTGTGGCCCTTTTTTATATTATTAAAATGAAGAAAGTCTTTGTGAAAGCAAAAAGTGACAATTTACCAAAAAAATTATGGCGTTTACGTTTCGAGTGTTACGACGTTTGGCTGAGTTTGTGACCCTACTTGCTGTGTCAGCGGTAGCGGGTTCGAGTCTCGCTGGGTTTCATTTGTGTGATGAGCACGAACGTTTGTTTCAGTCATGGGTGTTTATATTTATAATATGTATGTATTTAAAGTTATATATGTGTAATGTATCAACGATCTGGTATCTATAACACAAGAATCGTAGCCTACCATGGAATTAGATGGTGCTGTGTTAATGCCCCTACATATTTATATTTTATAGGCCGAGCGGTGGCAACGTTAAAATGTTGTCTTCATCATTTTTTGAGATATCTTAGAAAAAAATAATATCAATGTACAGCTTAAATTTTGATTTTCATTCATAAAGCAATACCATGAAACTTCTCCATTATACATTTAACAAAATATAACACCATAACTAAATCTCGTTCAATAGAATTGGTCAAGTACAAGTTTCTGTTACGGCAGCATTATAATTCGACAATATGTAAATATATGTAAAAATGTGTAATTACAATAAATAAACTGAGTAAGACGACGTGCCTTTTATTATTTATACTATAAGCTCTGTCATACATAATTAATAGTTAAGGAGGAAATGTTTCTAGTAATATCTATATATAGAAATTTCAATAAGTATGTATGTTCATTGAGAATTTTTTCATTGTTTTTTTTTATTAACTATGGTAAGTCCGGGAGAGTTGCCTATAGTTTTACAAAAAGATCAATGTTAATTATATATGTAAGATAAGCATAGTTTATTTTAATTCAATATTTACTTATGCCATTCAGATTAAATTTGGAACTATTGTGCAATATATTTTAGATTAAAAAAGGTTTTTTTTAAAATAATAGAAATTAGGCATCTCACCCAGACATGTGGGTTAGTTGCCTATAAATATCAGGGATAGATGCCCACGAGTAATAAGCGCATAATCAGACATTACACTTTACTCAGTCCGTTGAAACTTCACTGCAATCTTCATGAAACCTAGTATTCGCTCAGTGGGTGTAGGTGAGTTCCGTTGGGTTTTAGTTGGTAGTACTGGCTTTGCCGTTGAGTCCTACATAATCACCTTTATGTGTGCAGGTGGTATGCTTAAATGCATTTCCTAACAATAAAAAAGCTAAAATAAAAAAAACGCTCTAAATTCGACCACAATTATATTATTGGAGTGAAACATATACGAATAGAATTTACTTGTCGATATAAAAAAGCTAACTGTTTCTAACATTTTTTATTGCTTAACATTTTATTAAAGCTCGTTTACTAGCGACTCACCCTCGCTTCGCTTGTTTTATTGTTTTGAACGAAACCCTTATATAATCTTTTTCTAAAATAAAAGTAACCTAAGTTACTCCTTATAATATCAGCTATATACCAGTGAAAGTCGCGTTAAAATTGGTCCAGCCGTTCGGAGATTAACCGGAACAAACAGACAGACAGACAAAAAAAAATTTTGTTTTTCTTATAAGTACCGTATAGAATTCCATATGCATTTAGTATAAATCTGTTATTTTGACATTACAAACAGACACTTCAATTTTATTTGTCTGTATAGAGAACTACTAAGCAAAAAAAACGTACTGAACAGTTTTGTGTTTGCCTATTGCCATTTATATGTTGATTAAGAGAAAAAAATATGAATATATAAAAATTAATATGTATGTGTATGTTATTAATGTTTATATTAAAATAAAACTAAAAGATACCGATTATGTATATAATATATCTAATAAATATTAATTATATACAAAGTATAATAGAAAAATATCTTAATATTTATATGTATACTGTGTTTTGTTAGTTTATAACTTAAAAAATACTGTACCTAATTAATTTAAATGAAAAAGTAGTATTATACATATTAATGTATTTTTGTGAATCCAGGGTTCGATTTCCGACTTCAGTCATAATTATAAAGTAAAAAATATACATAATAAATCATAGAAAGTATTTTTTGGGCTAATTTTATAACTAGCAGTCTATGTGTTAGTCCAGACCATAATCTATCTGTGTACTAAAATTTATCCAAATTTATCCAGCATTTTCAGAACATACATACATATAAACTTTCGCATTTATAATAATGATCTCCCGACCGACTTCGGCCACGGCGGCCAGTCTCATTGAGACTAGCCAACTGCGCAGGAGATATTATAGTGCACAAGTGTGCGCGCAGACACAAGTGCACTCTCTATTCCTGTCACTCTCATACTCCGGTGGGACGACTTTTCGACACGACCGGTGAGAGTTAAGGCGCAGGATCGACGGCTTTACGTGCTCTCCGAGGCACGGGGGTGAAACACCGCCAACTTCCCAATTCCGGGCTGTTACTGAGGCTTACTGAACAGAAAGACTCAATAACTAAACTTGGCCCGACCCGGGACTCGAACCCAGTACCTCTCGATGTGTAGTCGTACTTGCTAGCCACTACACTATCGAGGCAGTTAATTTATAATAATAGATGGATAAATAGAAAAGTCACCTAAAGACACACCTGAGTCATTCGCGGCATCGCTAGTTATAGGCGAGCAGAACTGCGGGAAAAAGCTAGCTTAATTATATATTATGTATCCAATAAACACTTTCAATCTCATTTACCAAATGTTAGCTTTTACCTAATTAAACGAAACTTTAGCAAGCTTACTAGCGACTCACTCTCGCTCCACTCGAGATCATCTCTAGATACGTTTTTACGTTTAGTATAGATTTCTCAGAAATAAGGTATTTTTCCGCAGTAAAAGTATCCTATATGTTGATCCGGATAACCAGCTATTACCATACCAAATTTCATCAAAATCTGTCCTGTGGTTTTCTTGTAATGCGATCCCAAACAGACAAAAATTCTAAAAACTATAGATTCTGCCTCTGTATCAATAATAATGACTATTTCAATACGATTTTCCAAAAAATATTTAATGTACAGATTAGACACAGAATTTTATTATACGTATAGATGTAACTTCGGTACCAATATAATGCCGGATCCACACGCTTGCTAATTTCATCACAAATTAAAACATGTGGAGGGCATTTGGCTTGGTTTGTCCAGATATTCGTACAAGTACTTCTGAACCGATTGTGTCGGTTTTTATGCTCAAATCAAAGTGCTCGCTTATCACGCAAGCGAAGCGAAGCAAAAACTAGTAAAAAAAAACTACTGCAAAGAAAAAGTAATAACATTATATGTCATATCTATACAGATAAATAAAATTACAGTGTCTGTTTGTAATGTCAAAATAACAGCTTTATACTAAAAGCATAAGAAATTATATACGGTACTTATAAGAAAAACACAATTTTTAAAATTGTTGTCTGTCCGTCTGACTGATTTTAGCGGGACTTTCACTGGCAGATAGCTGATGTTATAAGGAGTAACTTAGGCTACTTTTATTTAGAAAATAATTAGGATTCCGCTCAAAAAATTGAAACCTGTTTAGGGACGCACCCGAGCGAAGCGAGGGTAAGTCGCTAGTTTTTATATTTTTGTCTGTCTGTCTGTTTGTTCCGGTTGATCTCCGAAACGGTTGGACCGATTCTGATGTTGAAAGGAGTAATTTAGGTTATTTTTATTTTAGAAAAATAATCAAGGTTTCGCGCAAAAATATAAAATCCATGAAATGTGAAGAAAATCGTACCTAGGATCGCACCCGAGCGAATTGAGGATAAGTTGCTAGTGTTATAATAAAATGAAATATTTTTAAAAGTTTTATTTTTATTAAATAGGTACGTGATCTAGTACAATGAGCATCAATAGCTACAAAATAAAAAAATAAAGAAAATCGTTTATCAAACTGGGGAGAAAAAGACACTGAACTGTTATGTCTTTGCCTATCTAATATATAAAATTCTCGTGTCAGAATGTTTGTAACAAAACTCCTCCGAAACGGCTTGACCGATTCTTATGAATTTTTTTGTGTACATTCAGTAGGTCTGAGAATAGGACGTAAATTATTTTTCATACCCCTAAGTGATAAGGATGGTCCACCCTACGGACGGACCTGAGCGGAGCGAGGGTGAGTCGCTAGTTTATATATAGACTAGCGACTCACCCTCGCTTCGCTTCGGGTTCGTCCCTAGACAAAAACAAATCTATCCCACGGGATGCGTACATTTTTCCGGGATGATATATAACCTATAGCCTTCCTCAGTTAACGGGTTATCTAATGCAAAAAGAATTTTTCAAATCGGATTAGTAGTTCCTGAGATTAGCGCGTTCAACCAAACAAACAAACTTCAGCTTTATAATATTAGTATAGATTTTACATACATTTTATTTTACGTTCATGATTAAAATATATTCCATAAAACAAGAAATAGAACAAACAGTCATGTCCTTAATAAAAACTAATAAAATACAAACAGGAGCCGCCTCCGGACGATCTAATGTAGTCATGACCGATGTAATTAAACTTTACACGTCTATTGTCCCACAACCAGACTACGATGCGCTCGGAACTGATCATCAAAATTCTAAAACTATTCTATACAAGCGACTCACCCTCGCTTCGCTCGGGTTCATCCCTCGGGACGTTTTCATTTTTTTAAGCGGAACCCTAATTCTTTTTTTTTTAATTAAAGTAGCCTAAGTTACTCCTTATAACATAAACTATCTGCCAGTGAAAGTCCCGTGAAAATCGGTCGAGCCGTTCCGGAGATTAGCCGGAACAAACAGACAGACAGACAGACAGACAAAAATTGTAGAAAATGTTGTTTTGGTATATGTACCGTGTATACATCTATATGCATTTAGTAAAAAGCGGTTATTTTAGTATTACAAACAGATCCTCCAATTTTATTTATCTGTATAGATGACAAACAGACACTTTAATTTTATTTATCTGTATAAATATGTTTATCTAATATATTTAAATGAGCAATTCTTGTATATTCTTGTATATTTGACGACACGTTTGGCTCAGTTTGTAGTGACCCTACTTGCTGTGCCAGCGGTCGCGGGTTGAGTCCCGCTAGGGGCATTTATTTGTGTGGTACGAATGATTGTATAGGTGTTTATATTTATAATATGTATGTATTTAAAGTTGTATATGTGTAGTGTATCAACTATCTGGTATCCATAACACAGGCCTCGTAGCTTACCATGGAACTAGATGGTGCTGTGGTTAATGTCCCAACATATTTATTTATTTATTTATATTTATTTATACTGGCGATTTCGGAAACGGCTCTAACAAATTCAATGAAATTTGGTATGTGGAGATTTTCGGGGGCGAAAAATCGATCTAAATTAGTCTTATGTCTGGGAAATCGCGTGTTTTCGAGTTTTCATGCGGTTTTCTTTCGCATTATTCTACCCAAAATATGGTCGATAATTTCTTACGCTCGGGCATATGCGTGGTCAAGCGGTCAAGGCGTATGATTGACAGTCACAGGTGTCCGGGTTCGAATCCCGGTCGGATACAAATTTTTATTGTTTTTTTTTTGTATTTATTCAAGTTTTTAATTTTTTATCTATAAAATACGATATAACAAAAAATAACTCCCAGGTACTAATAAGAAATAAAAGATGCAGACTAACAAACTTCCTTTCTTCAAACCTGATAAAGTTTTATACCAAAAACATTCTTATGCCAATTATATGACATTAATTAGTTCTGTGCACTTTTTAAAAGGGGATGACGTTTATTTTTTTTTTTATTTGCAAAATAAATCTGTATAGAAAAATTCCCTCAACAGCCAATAAAGGAAAAAAATTGAATGGTGAATATAAAGGGGTGGAAAAACAGATTATTTTGAACCTTATTATGTTAGTGTAAGGTTTAATTTTGATTACACTATTAAATTAGGTTTATTTTTAAATAGCAACCCTTTCATAATGAACACAACAGTGACTGGCACATTGAGATGTTTAAAATATGCCAATTAATTTTGAACTGTATTACAAAGTATTAGAATTTATGACAGCTTAAG
The DNA here is from genome assembly GCA_905404265.1 of Fabriciana adippe. Lineage (NCBI taxonomy): Eukaryota > Metazoa > Arthropoda > Insecta > Lepidoptera > Nymphalidae > Fabriciana > Fabriciana adippe. The sequence continues at coordinate 1,811,383 of FR990010.1, forward strand.
TAATTTTGTTAAGATATTTAATATACATTCAATTAAAAAAAGACTCTATTGTGTATAAAATAAGACGTATATTACTTTAAATATATGTATATGAAGAAAAATAAAAAATAGTGTGACTTGCCATAACTAAACGAATTCAGCCATTGTCAAATAACGTATAGAAAAAAGTTCGTTTTGAAATCTGAAATAAACTTTTATAAAGTTATAAGTATTGGTGTTAGGTTTTATAAATATCGTGGGTTTAAAAATATTTGATTACCCACAAAACGGCAACCCGTTATGAAACTACGAGAATTAGTATTATTTTACCAAGATAAACAAACAGACTGACTTATTTTTATATATATTTTCACTATATGTTATGAATTCTGTGACATATATTATATTAAAATGTTTTAACGTTTAGTATAGATTTCTCAGAGATGAGATATTTTCCCGTAGTAAAAAGTATCCTATATATTGACCCGGATAACCAGCTATCATCGTACCAAATTTCATCAAAATCCCTCCAGTGATTTTTCCGTGATCCGTTCACAGACAGACAGACAGACAAAAATTCTAAAAACTATAGATTCGGCCTCTGTATCGATAATAATGTCTATTTCAATAGAATTTTCCTAAAAATATTTAATGTTACAAAAAATATTTAATTCGATTCAGAATTTTATTATACATATGTATATATAATGGGAATAAAGATAGCACATTGTTTGGTAAGGATAAAATGCGTGTGTGACATCTCAGTTTCCCCGCAGTTCCGCTCGATCTTCGATAAAAATAAGCCTATGTGTTATTCCAGGATATCCTCGTAGATGATTTCTATTCCGGATTTCATCCAAATCTGTTTAGCCGTTACAGTGCGAAGAAGTGACAAACACACTCACTTATAAATTGGCACTAAGTAGTGGTTGAAGTTCGACCAAAGAAAAAAATATATTATTGAAAATTTGAGGAGTATATATATATATATATATATATATATATATATATATGTGTATATATATATACTAGAGACTCACCCTCGCTCCGCTCGGGTTCGTCCCTACTTGCGTTTTAACGTTTAGTATAGATTTCTCAGAGACGAGATATTTTCCCGCAGTAAAAAGTATCCTATATGTTGACCCGGATATCCAGCTATCACCATAACAAATTTCATCAAAATCCCTCCAGTGGTTTTTCTGTGATGCGGTAACAGACAGACAGACAGACAAACATATATACATGAATATAAGATATGTAGGTCAAATTTTGACTTTGATAAGAGAGTATGAAATTTCCATTTTTATTGTTAAGTTAGGCAAAAAAAAATGGCCTGAAAAAGTTTCCTTTTGTATCTACTCGTAGGAGAACGGTTGATCAGTATTTTAGAAAATCCATTGTTTAAATTTTTATCTATACATATAAAAAAACTGTAGAGGTCGAATGTCTGTACATAGAAAAAAAATGCTAAAAACCTAGTCAGCGAGATGTAAGAAGAGAAATTTCTTTGTTTCTCTGTCTGTTTGTCTGTTTGCACATCATTTTGTATTTCCCATAAAAATTTCCCATCAACACTATCCGAAATTAGCATAAATTTTTAAAATATTTGAGAAATATACGAATTCTTTCTCTTTTTTTGAAATTGGTTCAAATATCTTTAAAGCTTTTTGCCATATGTAAGTATTACATCTACTTTATAAACTACTTCCTCACGCTACTGTCTATATAAAAAATATCAACATTAATTACTTCGGATTCGATCGATCGATTCGCTTTGTAAAACTGCCTAAGCTAACAAATTTTTTGGGATACGTACTATAATGTACTATGGAAGAAACCTCTAGCATTCAATACGGCAAAAGTTAATTTAGATACTGATTGAAAATTAAAGCTGGGTACTGATTGTATATAATAAAAATACCCTTCCCTTCAATACGAGGGGGATCAAGCCATAGTCCACCACGCTCACGTCTTTCGAAAACTTGTTAGGTTATCTCAGACATGTAGGTTTCCTCATGATGTTATCCTTCACCGTTAAGACAAGTGGTAGTCATGTTGAAAATGATTCGCACATGAAAATATCAGAGGTGCGAGACCCGTGATTTGAACCCGCTTCACTCGGTTACCCAAGCGAGCGCGTCACCACTGGCCTACTGCTCAAGTCTAAACTTAACTATTTTACAATTTAACACAAAAGAAGGGGGGATAAAATTCTAAAAAATCTAAAAACTATAGATTCGACCTCTGTATCGATAGTAATGACTCTTTCAATAAGATTTTCCAAAAAATATTCAATGTACAGATTCGACTTAGAATTTTATTATATGTATAGAATATAATTTAGATGTTTTGTTTGTTGATTAATATAGATATTTAAGTTAAAAAAAATAAAAAAAGTTATAATTATTTAACTACAGAACCCACACTAACCAATAAAACCCTTACCATTTTACAAGGTCTCACAAATAAGGGAAGTTAAGACCCGGGAGGTCCTAACATAATAAATTCAATCAAAATCGATTTAGCAAATATTTCTCTTATTACACAAGCAATAGAGTTCAAAATGCTTTAGAATTGCGAAGAATGCATCAAATATTTTATAATTCGATGCGTCTTGTTAAGGGTTGTTAGGGGTGTGATAAATTTGTTGATCTGATTATTTGAATTTAAAAAAGTTTTTTGTTTTTTTTTTTTGTTAAAAAGTAGCTGTGACTACTAAAGTTTGGACATTCACCGATTCGACATGTTTTACATTTGTACCTCCTTTTTTACACCTTTAGGTATACCACTTATATAAAAAGTGTTAATATGTGACTCATGGAAAACCTAGTACTACTAAAAAGTTAATTAATTAATCCATACTAACATTATAAATGCGAAAGTGACTCTGTCTGTCTGTCTATTACCTTTTCACACTTAATCCGCTGAACCGGATGTCATCCTTTAAGGAGGTGAAAATAGCGATTAAAGTTTATGGGGAATCATTACTCAAGTAAGGGAAATATGTATATATATATATATATATATATATATATACACACACATATATGTATATATATATATATATACATGTTATAAAATTCTAGCTAAGCCGAATCTGTACATTAAATATTTTTTGGAAAATCTTATTGAAATAGACATTATTATCGATGCAGAGGCCGAATCTATAGTTTTTAGAATTTTCGTCTGTCTGTCTGTCTGTTACCACATCACAGAAAAACCACTGGAGGGATTTTGATGAAATTTGTTATGGTGATAGCTGGATATCCGGGTCAACATATAGGATACTTTTTACTGCGAGAAAATATCTCATCTCTGAGAACCGAATCGCTGTGATTGCATTACACAAAGTAGATATGGAGCCAAATACAATTTTTAAAACTCTCCATACGCTTGGTATTAGTCAAATGTTTGTGTACCGGGCTGTTGATAGGTACAATGAAACCTCCTCTGTTTGTGACAGAAAAAGATCTGGCCGTCCATGTAGTGTTCGTACGAAAAAGACAATCAAAGAAGTAAGGGAAAAAAATCGAAGAAATACTGTCCGAAAATAAAAGATTTTATCTCGGGAGATGAAGATAGCACCTAGAACCATGTCGCGTATTTTAAAAGATGACTTAGGACTTGCAGCCTGTAAGAGAAGACTGGTCATTTCTTAACTGACAATTTAAAAAAGAATAGGCTGGTAAAACCAAAACAACTATTTAAAACGTAAGAAGGGACGAGCCCGAGCGGAGCGAGGGTGAGTCTCTAGTATATATATATATATATATATATATATATATATATATATATATATATATATATATATATATATATAATTTATTAAATACTTCTTACTTATCACAGTAATGAGTATTCTAATAATATGTATTTAACATTATTCTTTGGCTTCGTATTTAGCTTTATGATATCATTCCTTAGTGTGAGTTCTACACATAAATCTTTTAAAAGAAATCGCCAATAATGATAATAACCGCATCGAAATTTATTATGTGGTTGTTTTGAACAGACAGATATATTGAGTTTTATTTTGATATAACATTCTGCATAATGGATATATTTGGATGCCACAATAACTCTAATAACCATAAAGAATGTATCTACAACACGATTAGGTACCTACTAAGTCTAGACAATAATATTTTTAAAATCGGTAATGGGTGAGACGACTTGCGTTATTATGGTTTCGTATAGCTTAATATTAATATCATATAATACTTTCTGAGATTTACGCGAATATTTAACATTTTAAATAAAACTATCTTTTCGGATTATTTCGTGGATTTATTTAGATTTTTGGTTTCCGACGTATCGAATGCTTTACAGCAATCATGGTCACGGGAGAGACTAAGGTGTTAGACATCTCAAAGGCGTTATGTACTTGTTACAGATTGTACAGATTATTAATGTCATATTCTAACATACTTATATTGTAAACTGGAAAGTTTGTAAGGATGGATGTTTGTAACTTTTTCACGTAAAAACTACTGAACACAGGATCGTCCCTACATTGATTCCCTATACAAACTTGTATTACCATTATCACCCCCTTAAGGGATGATTTTCGGAATAATAAATATCCTATGTCTTTTCCAGGGTCTCAAACTATCGTTTTACCAAATTTTATTTAAATCGGTCGCGTAGTTTTTGAGTTTATTCGTTACAAACATACAAAAATACAGAAATACAAATCTTTTCTATTTATAATAGTAATGTAGACTAGCAATTCCCGAGGCTTCGAACGCGTTCAAACTTCCAATCTCTACCAAAAACAGGTTCACTCAGTAAGCTAATCTGAAGATTGCCTGAAAATTTTATCAAAATTGTTCCAGCCGTTTAGGAGTCTATAACGAACATACATACTCACGTCGATGTTTATGTATTTATAGATAGATAAGTCAACAATATGTAAAAATCAAGAGTTAAATCAAAAATCCGTCCCTCTAAATCACACTTTTCTCTCTTCTCTCTTCTATCTCTTTCGCACTTAACACAAATTGTATTATCCATCTCTTTCACGCATCATCCGTTTTTTCCATATGCCTATCGAACCCTAAAAATGACATTTTATTGGTAAAGGTGTGAAAGAATTATGGCTTATATCAACAGACAGGTTTCAAATAAATTATATTATATACATATAAATATTACTAAAATCTATTACAATTTGACTTATTGTGACTATAAAAAAAATTGCTTCCATTATGTTTGTTCGTTACAGCATTTATAAATTAAAAATCATTAAATTTTATTTTTGTTACTGTTTTTGGATTTTTTTTGGTCCGACTTAAAAATAGGGAGGTACTTCATTACTAATTATTTAGCTAAAAGATAAATACTTGGGGCACCGAAAACAAAAAAACGATACAAAAAACGATAACAAAAATACGTACGAAACAAACAAAAAAAACGTGTGTGTGTACTTATGTATGCAGAATATGTATGTAAGAAGTTATACTTCTTTGGCGTAACAGAACAAAAATAGCTAAAGATTTCATCCCGTATGTCACAACTCTCAGTCAATTAATCCCTTGGCTTTTTCCCTATTTGGGGTCAGCTATCCTAATACTTTTACGCCACTCTTGGCGATTTTGCATCATTTCTGGCGTTAAACCCATTGTCAGCATAATTGTGGATTGTTCTTATCCAGGTAGTCGGTAAGCATCCTCTGCCTCTTCTGCCTTCCTCATCAGCCAAGACCTGTCTGGTCATATGGTCTTTTTTGCTGCGCATTATGTAACCAAATCAACGCAGACGGTTTTCCCTTATTTTTTGCTGTATTTCAAGTATTGTATTTGTATTGGGACCAATACTATTCTTAACCTTTGTTGACGATATCAAACACTGTATTCTTAGCTCTAATTTTGAATTTTATGCTGACGACTTAAAGTTATATAAAAGTGTTGACTCTGAAATTAGTAGGCAAGAACTTCAAGATGATATAGGAAGGTTATGTACCTGGTGCAAGGATAATTTAATGGAACTTAATCGAGAAAAGTGCTTTCATATGAAGTTTTCAAGAAAAAAAGTTATTTTTAATACGACGTATGACATCAATGGGTTTAAACTAAATCAAGTGACAGAAATAGAAGATCTTGGTATAATCATGGATAAAGAATTGCGTTTCATTAGTCAAATTAATACCGTAATAAGCAAAAGCCTAAGAATGTTAGGTTTTATTCACCGTAATACCAAAAAGTTTAAATCAATACTTGCACTAAAAATTTTATATTTTTGCCTTGTTTGCAGCAATATTGATTACTGTAGTCTGATTTGGTACCCTGATTATCAGAATAATATTCAACGAATAGAAAATATACAAAAAAAGTTTTTAAAAAGACTTGTTTATACCAGTCGCCACAATTTTATTGATACTAAATACGAAGAAAAACTTGAACACTTTAACATGAAAACTTTACGCCAAAGATGCGACTTTTTGCGACTCATATTTGTTTTTAAATTAGTCAATAATTATATAGATTGTCCGTCACTACTGTCGCTAGTAAATATACAAACGCCAAGACCTGCAGCAAGAGCTATTAACTACAAACCACTATATATCCCACAACGAAAAAATAGATACGGTTGCAATTCACCACTCTTACGAAGCTTTAAATTATACAATTTTATATTTCAGCATTGTGATATAGATATTTTTTCTGATAGCCTAAATTTATTTAAAAAGAAACTGTATTTAAATATTTAGATTCATTTTTTTTTGCTTGTTGTACAACTTAAATGGCTCCTTATACACTCGTAAAATAAAATTTAAATAAAATAAGTACTTCTATAAAAAGCTGTGCATACTTTTAAATTAAATTTATATAAAAATAGCGAAATATTATTATGTTAAATTAATGCTTTATGTAAATTTAGTTAGTAAGCCTTTATAATAAATAATAAATAAATAAATAAATTTCAGCTACTTTAAAAGTCCCACGGATGTACTTATTTTGGATTTTGTCCAACCTCGTCACACCATCTGCCCATCGCAGCATTTTTGGCGACTTCCATTTTTTGCTCTTCACATTTCTTTATGTCACAACTCTCTGTTTGTAAAAGGAATACTGCTAACTTCATCATGTCGCTTTTTGGCTGTCAGTGTGCGCGAGCATCGTATAAATGTTACTCTCATATTTTTTTCCAAACGTCCCAAAAGAAATATAACTTCAAAAATTAAAAAAAAAACTACCTATATTCATTGCATTTACAAAATCAATATAAAGATAAATGATATTGACTTTTGCAATTTTTACGCATTAACGCGTTAATTAATCGTCTTGAAGTCGATTTTTTGTGACACATTGAATTCAGGCACCTTCATATTAGCATGACTTTAAATGAAAATGAAAAATAATACTTTCTTAGATTCACTAGAATATCTATACATACGAGTATAATAAAATTGTAACTAAGCCGAATCCGTACATTAAATATTTTTTGGAAAATCTTATTGAAATAGACATTATTATCGATACAGAGGCCGAATCTATAGTTTTTAGAATTTTTGTCTGTCTGTCTGTTTGTCTGTTACCGCATCACGGAAACACCACTGGAGGGATTTTGATGAAATTTGGTATGGTGATAGCTGGTTATCCGGGTTAACATATAGGATACTTTTTACTGCGGAAAAATATGTCATCTCTGAGAAATCTATACTAAACGTTAAAACGTAAGGGACGAACCCGAGTGGAGCTAGGGTGAGTCGCTAGTTTTAAATAAAACTATCTATTTTTTTTCTAAATAAAACTTCTTTGTATTTCTTTAAAATTATAGTTAAAATTTTGGGGGAAGATACTATCTATAAAAATTATATAACAACTTTTGCGACGTCTAAAACCCTGTTTCTCCCGTGACCATGATTGCTGTAAACTGTTAAAGCATACGAAACGTCGGGAACCAAAAATCAAAATAAATCCGCAAAAAAATCCGAAAAGATAGTTTTATTTAAAATTAAAATTAATCTTGTTTCATTTAACTTATAAAAGCACTTTTTAATCAAAAAATAGATAATACATTAATGTTTGTTTGTTTAAACACTCTTATGCTTGAAACTGCTAATAGATACGATTTAAAAACTTCTTTGCATTTTATACAATATTTATTAAGGTCAAAGGCTATCTAATAGGCGATCTTTAGAAGACACAGATCACACTATACCTTAATTGGCAAACCAGCTAACTCCATATGAGCAAATTTTTCAGGACACACTTAAAACTTAATAATATTTTTAGTACACTAGTTATAAAAAAATCTAAAATATTGTTGATAGATAATATCGTAAGCTGTTATTTTTGATACTGTAAAATTCTACTAAAATAATCCCACTGAATTACTGTTGTGTACAATCTGAACCAAAAAAAATATTTTTTGACAAAGTGGAGTTGGCTGTTTTAACAGTTAAGGTATCACACAGGACCAATCAAAGTCTGTTCTCTATACTAATATTATAAAGAGACTGAGTTTGTTTGTTTGTTTGAACGAGCTAATCTCAGAAACTACTAATCCGATTTTAAGAACTTTTTTTTGCATTACATAGCCCGTTTATTGGGAAGGCTATAGGCTATATATCATCATGCTACTACCCAAGGGAGCGGAGCGGTAATTATAAATGTCAACAAATCGGACAGACTTCCATACATTATTTTTGGAATTTTAGCGCGAGCGAAATCGCGGGATCTGCTAGTACTATTGTAAATTTAAAAGTGTGTATGTAAAATCACATAGAGTGTCTATTTCATGGTGGAACGTCCGTATAGATCTGGATGGGTCTTGATGGGTCTGATCTTTTAATGAACACTGGTGTCCATTATTATTAACCCCAAGTGTGCCCAGTAGTCAAAATTCGACTATAATCATTTTTTTTATTGATAACACTAAAACTCCTCAATAGCTACAAAAAATAAAGGAAATTGGTTGACAAATAGAGGAGAAAAAGGTACTGAACTGTTTTTCGAAATTTGACCATATACATATATATATATATATATATATATATATATATATATATATATATATATATATATATGTAAAGAAAACCACTTCATAAGCGAGTGCTTTTCATAAGTTTATATATAATACATAAATACTTTTTAATTAATTCCAAATTTACTTTTAATTTTTTTATTTTTTATTTATATTTGACATGTTAATAAAATAATAGAAATACGTACTTACAAATCTTATTTAATATAATATGTTAAAATATAAAGAGATCTAAAATAGAGGCTTTAAATGTAGTTTCTATTATTGTTACAGAAACGCAATTAGGCTTTTATTTTTAAACAAGAGAGGAATATTATTATAAAACTACATTACAAAATTGTCTCCAGTGTTCGTTAGTAAATGAACAATTACGTACTGGTAATTGTTTCTTTCTAAGGGGGGAGATGTAAATAAAACCACTTCATAAGCGAGTGCTTTTCATAAGTTTATATATAATACATAAATACTTTTTAATTAATTCCAAATTTACTTTTAATTTTTTTATTTTTTATTTATATTTGACATGTTAATAAAATAATAGAAATACGTACTTACAAATCTTATTTAATATAATATGTTAAAATATAAAGAGATCTAAAATAGAGGCTTTAAATGTAGTTTCTATTATTGTTACAGAAACGCAATTAGGCTTTTATTTTTAAACAAGAGAGGAATATTATTATATATATATATATATATATATATATATATATATATATGAAAAATACCAGTTAGTACGTAAAATTATTGTGAAATTCTATACAAAAGAAATAGATTTTAACAATTATTTTAGGATTTTACTCGTGAACAGCAAAAACAGGTTATCAAATAAAATTATACGAGATATTTCACATCATGCGATGTGCGAAAATTATGATCTTTTAATACTTTGTTAAAAAATAACCTTTATTGAACTTAGTTACTTATTTAATGTTATAAAATACTATTTATTTGTATAATCAATAGTATATGTTTTAGATGTTACAGGTTCGATTCCTGTTTGCGTGAATCATTAACATGTTTGTCAAAAACCTGAATGTCTAAAAAGAGAACTAACAAGGCGAAAAGAATCATGAATGTAGGAATAGCATTCTGAAGTCGGAAACACGTACATTTTATACTTGCTATGATTCTACTCATATATGTATGTCTTCGACTCGTGCGCATATATATATATGTATGACAACATGTTTCTATCTTTTCAGTTCATTTTTTCACAGTAGATTTTTAGTTTTTGTAATTTAACGACACTTGCTTACTTTTGACTTACATAATATGATACGTTTGGCCCAGTTTGTAGTGACCCTACTTGCAGTGCCAGCGGTCGCGAGTTCGAGTCCCGCTGGAGGAATTCATTTGTGTGATGAACACGAATGTTTGTACTCCAGTCATGGGTGTTTATATTTATAATATGTATGTATTTAAAGTTATATATGTGTAGTGTATCAACTATCTGGTATCCATAACACAAGCCTCGTAGCTTACCATGGAAATAGATGGTGCTGTGTGTTAATGTCTCAATACATGTCTCAACATATTTATATGACTTACGACACTTGCTTACTTACTTTTACTTACTTGCTTTCAGATTGAGATAAAACTCGACATCTTGCGTTATAAGTAAAGAAAAAGTTTGATCAGAATACAGACAGACAACAATAGATACTTGTAAATAATCATAGAATTGCTATCAATTAAATTGTAAAAAGCTATGCTTAATATTCAACATTTACTTACAAATCACTGACAGACACATCAATTTTGTTTTATCTATACAATAAAAATGTCTAGACATTCGAATTTGTATTGCATAATTTCTTGATTCTCGCAAAAAGTCCTTCCACACGATACTTTATACTCGTACTGTTTTATCGCAATAAATATTTAGCAAAAATAACTTTTATTATTGACAAATTAATATATATATATATATATATATATATATATATATATATATACCAAAATAAAATATCTGACTATGTAAAAATTAAACTAAAAAGATGGAAAGAGTTTGTATAGAAGCCGAGTACATACATATGTATAGGTACCTATATTTAAAACATTCTATAAGTATACTGTAAGGCATTTCAGTGAAAAATACACACACACACACACACACACATATATATATATATATATATATATATATATATATATATATATATATATATATATATATATATGTAGTTAGCACGTAGAAAAACGCGTATTGTGTCTGAAAAGTGTTACGTGAATGAAAAATACAGTAAAAAATCGCCTAAGTAAAACGCACTTCATCTACCCATATGTTTGAAAGTGTATAAGGCCTCTTATCTTTTAAGCAAAGCATATAAAGTATCTCTTAATATGCGTCTAGATTTAAGCTGATTATTATATAGATACATAACATGTTTTAAAGTTTTGTTCATAATCGGAATCTATACTAATATTATAAAGCTGAAGAGTTTGTTTGTTTGTTTGTTTGAACGCGATAATCATAGGAACTACTAATCCGATTTGAAAAATTCTTTTTGCATTAGATAGCCCCTTAACTGAGGAAGGCTATAGGCTATATATCATCCCGGAAAAATGTACGGTTCCCGTGGGACAGATTTGTTTTTGTCTAGGGACGAACCCAAAGCGAAGCAAGGGTGAGTCGCTAGTTCTATTATAATTGCGAAAGTTTGTACGTTTGTGGGTAAAATATAGATAACTGTCAGGCACATAAGGATGAATCGTTTTTTAACTTCGCATATTACCTGAATACATACAGGTGGTTATGTGGCGCTCACCGGCTAGAAAAGCCAGTACTACCCACTAAAACCCAACAAATCCTCCCTCGCCTTAATGGGGCGTCGCAGGAACGCTTACGCACTCAACCACGACGCCCCGACGAATGCCTGCCGAAGCAGACCACAACAACCAAGGAGTTGTTCCCACGGTCCAATATCCAATAAATATATTTTTTAATGGCTGTTGCTATTCCTACTTAAAATAAGGACGAATAATTAATACAGGAGGCTATTGCTATTGCTATTCGTTCGATAATCGAATGAATAAAAAATATATTTATTGGTCCAACTATTGTCGGTTTGTACGTATATTTATCACTTTTTTGTTTTCTAATGTATAATAAGTGATTTTTAAGTGCAAGAGTTTCTGTATGCAAAACAAAAACCTTAACCTACCGAGCTGAGTCGAACTACTTATTTTACTTACTTATTAATTATATATATTCGTCCTTCCTATAATCTATACATATAATAAAATTGTAACTAAGCCGAATCTGTACATTAAATATTTTTTTGAAAATCTTATTGAAATAGACTTTATTATCGATACAGAAGCCAAATCTATAGTTTCTAGAATTTTTGTCTGTCTGTCTGTCTGTCTGTCTGTCTGTCTGTCTGTCTGTCTGTTACCGCATCACGGGAAAACCACTGGACAGATTTTGATGAAATTTGGTATGATGATAGCTGGTTACCCGGGTCAACATTTAGGATAGTTTTTACTGCGGGAAAATATCTCATCTCTGAGATAAACGTTAAAACGTAACTAGGGACGAACCCGAACGGAGTGAGGGTGAGTTGCTAGTTAATATATATTTTATAAAGGACGAATAATATTTTTTATTCGTATTATAAAAAGACGAATAGACACTCCGTTTTATAATATTAATGTCTTCTTGACTCAAACGTACATACTAGCCTCTAGACCACCAGGAAGATTTTTTTAATAATTTCTTAAAACGCGAATATTTGACATTTTAAATTAAAATATCTTTTCGGATATTGATCTATTGATCCGTCTATAATAACTTTTGAGACACCTAAAACCTCACTCTTATCTATAACCATGATTGCTGTAAAGCATTCGAAACGTCGGAAACTAAAAATAAATCTGCAAAAAATCCGAAAAGTGTACTTTGGTGCCATTTTTCAAGTTTTTTTGAATTCATTTTGTTATTCTGTGGGTAGACTGTCTGTAACAACTATATAATACCTTTGAGACATCTAACACCTTAGTCTCTCCTGTGACCATGATTGCTGTAAAGCAATCGAATCGTCAGGAACCAAAAATCAAAATAAATCCGCGAAATAATCCGAAAAGATAGTTTTATTTAAAATGCTAAAAATAACTATTATTTAAAATGTCAAATATTCGCGTAAATCTAAGAAAATATTACGAAATAATTTGCTATGTTCTTTTGTTATAATATGATAAACCATAAGGCACATTTGCAATTAAAATATTATTTTGCTAGCGACTTATCCTCGCTTCGCTCCAGTTCGTCCCTACGTTTTAAATAGATAGTAGTTGGTTCCCTATACAAAATTTCAACCCCTATTTCACCCCCTTCAAGTAAAATTTTCTAGTAGTTCTTCAAGTTACAAAAAATCCCTATACCCTTCTCTAAGGTCCCATCTATCTCTATACTATAATTCATCAAAATAGTTTCAGTGGTTTAGATGAAAACGTAACAGACAAACAAACAGAGTAACTTTCGCATTTATAATATTAGTTTATTTATGTATGATACGTTAGTGCGCCTCAATAACCTGACAGCTTACCGTGGATCACTCGACTTGATCGTTTTGTATTTTTTCATCTTTTTTAACTTTTAAGGTGCGAAGTAGAATATATTATTTCGTATAAAATGTCACATCTCTTTATTAATAAATGGACTGAGAAAAATATTTTTAAATGTATATATATGTATATGTAAAAATAACTTTTTATTTTTAAGCTATAGCCTATATACGTATAGAAGTAGACACACGACACGTTTGGCTCAGTTTGTAGCGACTCTTCATGCTGTGCCCGCGGCCGTGGGTTCGATTCCCGCTGGATTCATTTGTATGATGAGCACGAATGTTTGTACTCCAGTCATGGGTGTTTATATTTATAATATGTATGTATTTAAAGTTATATATGTACATAGTCTGGCCATAAATACTGTAAAATTAAAAATACACAAAATGTTACATTTGAATTTGGAATCTGTCATTTTTATATGATTGTTCATTGTGTTATTTCATTTTCGCGCCAATACATTGTAAAATATTTTGGGATATTACAATGGAGTGGGGGTGATAAAGAGAACCGAATCGCTGTGATTGCATTACACAAACTAGATATGGAGCCAAATACAATTTTTAAAACTCTCCATACGCTTGGTATTAGTCAAATGTTTGTGTACCGGGCTGTTGATAGGTACAATGAAACCTCCTCTGTTTGTGACAGAAAAAGATCTGGCCGTCCATGTAGTGTTCGTACGAAAAAGACAATCAAAGAAGTAAGGGAAAAAAATCGAAGAAATACTGTCCGAAAATAAAAGATTTTATCTCGGGAGATGAAAATAGCACCTAGAACCATGTCGCGTATTTTAAAAGATGACTTAGGACTTGCAGCCTGTAAGAGACGCACTGGCTATTTCTTAACTGATAATTTAAAAAAAATAGGGTGGTAAAATCAAAACAACTACTTAAGCGCAAAGGGCGGTCACAGAAAAATTTTGTTTACGGATGAAAAAATTTTTACAATTGAGCAATATTTTAACAAACAAAATGACCGTATTTATGCTCAAAGCTCTAAGAAAGCTTCCCAATTAGTCAACAGAGTACAACGTGGGCATTATCCGACTTCAGTGATGGTTTGGTCGGGTGTTAGCTATGAAGGAGTGACTGAGCCATATTTTTGTGAAAAAGGTATCAAAACATCGGCACAAGAGTATCAAGATACCATTCTTGAGAAGGTAGTTAAGCCCCTTAACAACACTATGTTCAATAACCAAGAATGGTTGGTCCTTTCAGCAAGACTCGGCGCCGCGTCATAAAGGTCGATTCATGCATCTTGGTTAGAAACCCACGTTTCGGATTTCATCAGAGCTGAAGACTGGCCGTCATCTAGTTCCTACATTAATTCGCTGGATTATGATTTATGGTCAGTTTTAGAGAGTATGGCTTGCTCTAAATGCCATGATAATTTGGAGTCCCCAAAACAATCCATACGATTGGCAGTGAAGAATTTTCCCATGGAAAGAGTGCGTGCTTCTATTGATAACTGGCCTCAACGTTTAAAGGACTGTATTGAAACCAATGGAGACAACTTCGAATAAGCTTTATATATTTTTAATGGTTTTAAATTAATGTATTAATTTAACACACTGTAATAGTAATAAATGTTACGTGCAATAGAAAAAATGTTTTTTTCTTTGTAACAATATTTGCATCCATTTACGGCAAGACTATATATAGTGTATCAACTATCTGGTATCCTCGTAGCTTACCATAGAACCAGATGATACTGTGTGTTAATGTCCCAACATATTTATTTACTAGTGACTCACCCTCGCTTCGATTCGGGTTCGTTCCTAGACAAAAACAAATCTATCCCACGGGAACCGTACATTTTTTCGGAACGATATGTAGCCTATAGCCTTCCTCGGTTAAAGGGCTATCTAATGCAAAAAGAATTTTTAAAATCGGATTAGTAGTTCCTGAGATTAGCGCGTTCAACCAAACAAACAAACAAACTCTTCAGCTTTATAATATTAGTATAGGTTTTATTCAAAGGTCACTTTTAGTAAGCGCATTTACAACTAGCATGGCAAGTATCAAAACCACCTATCCTGTTTATGTCATACGTATAACCATTACTTATTGTGATTAATTAATGATTGTTCTAAAAGTTACAGAAATGTCGGTTATAAATGATGATTATCTCTCATTTTATTTACCGACTTCGAAAACATGAGATTGTTATGTAACCATAGTAAATCTACGTCTTTTTTTGCTTTAGACACAGTCTTAATTTAGCTGTTTGATCAACTTAAAAAAAATAGATTCTCAATATATTTGTTTAATGTTTTATTTTGGAAACAAACGGTGTTAACAAAAAATCTGATATATAAATAAAAATGAATGTTACTAAGCGCATAATTCAAGAATGGCTGGACCAATTCGGCTAATTTATTTTTTTGTATGTTCCTTAAAGTCCACAGAAGGTTTTAATACTTAAATAAAAAAAAAGAACTATATCCATATTACTATATCCAAGCTAGGGGCAAACCCGAGCGAAGCGAGGGTGAGTCACTAGTGTATAATAGAAATTCAAAAATAAAATTTAACCAATAACAGTTCCCAATGTTACAAAAATACATATATCAAAGTTAGGAGAGAAGATGCAAAACATAATTGAATTAATAACATTAAATAAAACAAAAATTTAACAAATTGATACACTTGTGTTAATAATAATAATTATTATTATTCAATACCTTTACACCTGCATAGATACAGATGGTTATTTGGGAATCACTGGATAGATAAGCCAGCTCTACCCACTAAAACCCAACGGAATCTCCCTCGTCTTAATGGCGCATCGCAGGATTGATTACGAACTCAACCACGACGACCCGACGGCTGCCTGCTGAAGTAGACCACAGCAACCATGGGGCTCCTCCCATGGTCCACTCTGCTATCAGAGAAGTACCAGAAGCAACCCGCATGGAACACCGCCCACCGAAGTGGGCCACCTCGCTGTGCCTCCAAGTGCTAATTCTATTAAAAAATCTAATATTGTATATATATCCATCTCACTGTTTTTATCTATACATCTATACAGAGAAATAAAATTGAAGTGTCTGAATAACAGCCTTATAGTACCTAAATGCATATGGAATTATATACAGTACTTATAAGAAAAACTCAAATTTTAAAATTTTTGTCTGTCTGTCTGTATGTTCCGGCTAATCTCCGAAATGGCTGGACCAATTTTAACGGGACTTTCACTGGCAGATAGCTGATATTATAAGGAGTAACTTAGGCTACTTTTATTTTAGAAAAAGAATTAGGGATTCGCTCAAAATAATTAAAACATACCTAGGGACGAACCCGAACGCAGCGAGGGCGAGTCGCTAGTTACTATTAAAGAACTAAATCTTTTGACTGAAACAGATAGCCGATTAACTTTCCACAGAGAATAAATAAATATAAAAGATTACTTAAATAAATAATTAAAAAAGGAAGAATATGAGTTTACTATAAACCAAATGTTTGTTGGGTATTTTTATTACTATTTTTAGACACACCAATAAAGATTTACGTGTCGAATAATATTTTAAGTCAAAGCTGTTAAAAATCAAGTTTAACCCATTTAACAAGATACATTAGTATTGGAAATCGATTTTCGCATAATTCGATTAGAACTCAATGTGTGTAATAAATAATTATTTATCTACAAGTTTTCTATGGAGGACAAATTATGGGCCTAAATTTGCATATACATTTATGTGGTAATACACGTTTTTGTGTATAACTTTGAATGTGCTATTTTTTGTCTATCTTTGTGTGTACGTGTTTCATTTTTCTCATAAACGACTCGACCGATTTTGATGGTGTTTTGGAACGAAGTTCTATATGGCGCGTTATACTTGATATTCTTTTCGAATGAGAGCTAGACGGAAAAAAGTTTAACATTTTGATCGTCACGACATTTGGGCATAGGGGCATAAGGTCTTTTTAAATTTTTATTAATTATTTCGCTTCAACAATAAAATCATATCAAGTCACAGACAAACACTACACATTTATTCATATATACTGCGAAAAGATATGCCTAAAACATTTTTATTTTTATTTGAATAGTATATTGCTAATTTAAAAGATAAAAGTGAAATATATAACCTGTACTGAATATGTTTAAAATTTTCAATATAAATTTGAAAATTATTAAAGTATTAATATCTATAATATTTAAATTATCTATACACATAATAAAATTGCAATTAAGCCGAAACTGTACATTAAATATTGTTTGGAAAACCTTATTGAAATAGACATTATTATCGATACAGAGGCCGAATCTATAGTTTTTAGAATTTTTGTCTATCTGTCTGTCTGTCTGTGACGGAAAAACCAAAAACCACTGGAGGGTTTTTGATGAAATTTAGTATGTTGATAGCTGGTTATCCGGGTCAACAAATAGGATACTTTTTCTATGTAACGTAATCTTAAATCTAAATTTAATCTATACTAAACCTTAAAACGTAACTAGGGATGCACCCGAGTGGAGTGAGAGTGAGTCGCTAATATTATTATAAGCACGAATTTATGTATATTTGTTGCGTTCTTTCTGCTATAGCGCTAAGAAGATGGTAGATAACTAAGGACTTACTACTATATTTTAGTTTGTAGTGACCCTACTTGCTGTGCCAGCGGTCGCGGGTTCGAGTCCCGCTGGGGACATTCATTTGTGTGATGTACTCCAGTCATGGGTGTTTATATTTATAATATGTATGTATTTAAAGCTATATATGTGTAGTGTATCAATTATCTGGTATCCATAACACAGGCCTCGTAGCTTACCATGGAACTAGATGGTGCTGTGTGTCCCGACATATTTATTATATGTTACTCCAGTACTGTACTAAATTTCATCGAAATCTGTTCGGCCGTTTTAGCGTGAAGGATCAACAAACATACACACATACCTAATCATTTTATTAGAGAAACTCCTTTTTGTTCTGGCGAAAAATAGACATATTTGTACATACTGTTTCAGAAAAAGTATCCTAGGGACTAAACTAAGACAGAAAAACTAGATAGCTAGTTTTAGGTCTCTTAGATCTAGATCTAGACAATTCAACTATATGTGTTTGAGAAAAAAAATATCAGAACTTTATTTATTTATAATATTAACAAGTCATCGTTATAAACCATCAGTTTTTTCAAGGTATTTTTATGCTGTCCACTATAAATATTTACTCCCAACGGGAATCGAACTACCGTTCTCCGGTACTCACACCAGGAAGTCCGGTGGTGATAGCATTTTATCTAATAATGAAATATATGTACTGACCAATTCTTTCTAGCAAACTGGAGATGTAAAGATGTCTATAGAAGACTAGCGACTCACCGTCGCTCTGCTCGGGTTCGTCCCTATTTACGTTTTAACGTTTAGTGTAGATTTCTCAGAGATGAGATATTTTAAACGCAGTAAAAAGTATCCTATATGTTGACCCGAATAACCAGCTATACCCGTACCAAATTTCATCAAAATCCCTCCAGTGGTTTTTCTGTGATGCGGTAACAGACAGACAGACAGACAAAAATTTAAAAAACTATAGATTCGGTCCCTGTATCGATAATAATGTCTATTTCGATAAGATTTTTCAAAAAATATTTAATGTACAGATTCGGCTTAGTTACAGTTTTATTATATGTATAGATATAATGGATTTACGGGCTCTGCCTAACACTACCCAACTCCAGGCTGTTATTGAGAATTTCTTTACAGAATACCAATTAGAGAGACACTTGGCCCGATCCGGGACTCGAACCCAGGACCTCTGGATCTAAACACGCTAGCCACTAAATCGAAAAGGCAGTTAAACATATAGTTCTTAATAAGTATCCTTCTTACATTGATGATTTATGACCACTATAAATATTTTTGCGTCAAACAGGAATCGAACTTGCGATCTATACTCTAGAGATACTCAGATGAAAGAGACAGACGTCATATGGTAGTAACATTAGCTACTGATAATTTAAACACACTCTCTAACTCAAAGGTCAAATATGACAATATATCAAAAACAAAGAAGTTATAAAAATATTTTTATAGATACTTATTTAGTATACGTATTATGTTCTAATTAACTATTAAGAAACCGCGGTTTTACATGAAAATTTATTAAGTATAAATCTAGTATTATATATAATAAAATGATAATTGATTTGACGAAACGTTTGGCTCAGTTTGTAGTGAACCTACTTGCTGTGCCAGCGGTCGGGGGTTGAGTCCTTCTGGGGGCATTCATTTGTGTGATGAGCACGAATGTTTGTACTCTAGTCATGGGTGTTTATATTTATAATATGTATGTATTTAAAGTTATATATGTGTAGTGTATCAACTATCTGGTATCCATAACACAAGCCTCGTAGCTTACTATGGAACTAGATGGTGGTGTGTATTAATGTCTCAACATATTATTATTACTATACGTGTCTATTTCTTTGTCACGTTTTTAAAAACTAAATTAAATACAATAGAGACTGATAACAATATCAAACATAACGTTCATTCTCAGAATATTTTCATATTTGATTGTTTTGATTTGAATCATAAAGATTTGATTGTTTGTTTGCACCGAATAGGCTCCGAAACTACTGAACTGATTAAGATGAAATTTGGTAAGAAGATAGTTTGAGGCATGGGGAAGGACATAGGATAGTTTTTATCCTGGAAATCATCCCTTAAGGGTGTGAAAATGGGGATGAAGTTTGTATAGGGAATCAACCTAGGTTCGAAACCGAGCGAAGCGAGGGTGAGTCGCTAGTTTAATATAAATCCATAAATATTATAAGCGTGAAAGTAATTCTGTTATATTTTCACGGTTGAACCGCTGAATAGATTTCGATGAAATTTAGCAAGGATATAGATTGTAACCTGAGATCGGACTAAGGCTACCCTTATCACACGAGCGAAGCCCCATATAAAAACTAGTAGGTTTTCTAACTTAGAATCAGATTTGAAAAAATCTTTTTGCAACTACTAGGGATTCAACCTCGCTTTGCTGGGGTTTGTATCTAGGTACGTATTAACAGTTAGTATAGATTTCACAGAGATAAGTATTTTCCCGTAGTAAAAAGTATATATGTTGACCCGGATAACCAGCTAACATCATACCATATTTCACCAAAATCTGTCTAGTGGTTTTCTCGTGATGCGCTCACAGACAAAAATTCTAAAAACTATAGACTCGGCTTCTGTATCGATAATAATGATTAATTTAATAAGATTTTCCAAAAAAATATTTAATGTACAGATTCGACTCAGTTACAATTTTATTATAATGTAATAGATTTACGGAGGAAGGTTGACGAAGACCATTAGAAGAATTCATACTTAAATCGATTATATACGAGTGTAGTCACCGTCAAAAGTTACTTAATACAACAATAAATAAACTTAGCTTAATTTCTTTTTGTAGCACCGAAAAATGAAGTTTTAAAGGGGGAAAAAATAAATCTTTTATAAAAATATTTTTAACACCTATATTGAATTATAATCAATAAAATATTGTGAAGTTGAACTACCAGATACCAGATAGGTTACTTATACATTATCTTTATGATGCAAATTATTTTGTTTGAAATGTCATGTGGATGGCTTTATGCGGTAAATGTATGTGTAACTTATTATTACTTAAAAAAATATTTTTATCTATGCACTAGCGGCTCACCCTCGCTTCGCTTGGGTTCGTCGCTAGGTACGTTAGCCATATACATTTTAATTATTTTTTCGTTAATTTTTCATTTTTTCTCTTTATTAAAACCTTCCGTGGACCTTAAAGAACATACAAAAAAATAAATTCGCCGAATTGTCCAGCCATTCTTGAGTTATGCGCTTACCAACATTCATTTTTATTTATATCTATACATATAATAAAATTCTAACTAAGCCGAATCTGTACATTAAATATTTTTTAGAATATCTTATTGAAATAGTAATTATTATCGATACAGAGACCGAATCTATAGTTTTTAGAATTTTTGTCTCTCTGTTTGTCTTTGACCGCATCACGGAAAAACCACTGGAGGGATTTTGATGAAATTTGGTAAGACGATAGCTGGTTCGGGTCACAGACAGACCTAGTGACAGACGGACAGACAGACGGACAGACAGACGGACGGACAGCGGAGTCTTAATAATATGGTGCCGTTTCTATTCTTTTCTATTTCTATATTTGTTCTTCTTTTTGAATACAGTGTCTTCTTTAGTTTAAGTGAATGAATACACATTAAAATTTATTTTATTTTATAGTTTTTATATATTATATTGCGTTGTCTGTTATAGGTCCTGATTTCACAATGAATCGCTCTGGTTCTACATTTAATTATAATGTTTTTTCTTCTTTTTAACCGATCATTCTATATATAACGTGCCTTCTTCATTCTATGCGACATTGGCGAAGTAACTTGTGCCCTAATGAATCTCCTAGAAGCCACAAAACTAAAGAATTGAATTGAATTAAAATTTATCAAAATATATCTAATGCTATTATGAAAAATAAATTAAAAAAAAGTGAAATTAAAAAAAAATATGATTAATATACTAAAGTTATAATTATTTAACATCTTATATATTATTTATCATTCTATTATATAATCTAGAATATAATTTATGTAAGACATAGATGAGATCACCAAATAAACTAATTCGCTTTTATTTAGCTACATATGTTTATTATGGCTGACCTTTGAATCCATGCCTTCTTTTAAACACGATAAAAAAAAGTTAACAATGAAAAAAAATATATAATAAAAATAAAAAATTATATAATAAAAGTATTTATTGCATAACATCATCCACAATGGTCTAGCGAATAATTTAGATGAATTTATTGTGCGTTTTCCATAGCAGACTCAAACGTACAAACATACCAACTCGTCCAATAAATTATATATAATTTGAATAGTTTCGCAATAACTAAACATGGTCATGTGTGATGATTAAATATTTGGATATGCTTAACCGAATGTGAAAGAAGAAAAGTTATGAGTTTAGAATTGTAAAAAAATTTTAGATCTTTATTGTTTTGCTTAAATAGTAACTATGTATATATTAATAATTAATTAAGTATAGAAAAAAATACATATTATATAAATTAAAATGAATGTTCGTACGTTTGTTTTCTATGGGTTCCTAAGACGTTGATCCGATTGTGGTGAAACTCTGGTGGGTTATTCTGTTTAAGCTTGCGTAGGTTTCTGGCGTAAAAAAAAATCTTCGGGCGTCTGTTTATTATGCGGTAGTAAACCATTCAAGCATCCGAGCGAAGCGAAGGGAAGTCGCTAGTTAAAAATGTACATAATCAATAAATCTATATTTTTCTCCATTTCAATTTATTAGAAGGAAAATTAAAAAAATAATCAATATACACAATTGTCCCATTAAAAAAAAAAAGAAAAAAAAAACGAAATAAAAATATTTTTAACTCTATGGCCAACCATTTGTCAACATGGCCGCGCCGCCATATTGGCTGATTTACGCGCGAAAGCCGCAGTTTTGACAGCTCAAAGCGATTACACGACTGTTTCCGTTTTAAAATTTTTACGCGTTAATTTTATATTAGGTAATTTAAATCAATATCTTGTTTTATAAAGATGTTATTTCTATTTCGTCTGGGCGTGGTCGAATGTGAAAGGTTAAGGTGAAGTTTGATTGAAGATTTAATATTCGATTAGGCTTTGCCCGCGACTTCACTTGTATTATGCTATAATAATAAAAATTAAATTTAAAATTTAAAAAACCCCATACGCAAAAAATACTTATAGTTTAAGGAACAACCCTTAAAAAGTAAAAAATGATTGTCCTTTATCAGTCGTTAGAAACCAAATAAACAAATGTTTATCGAAATGTGAATTGAAAAATATTTATCAAGACGTCTGTAAACATTATATTTTCTGACGAAACTTAACTGGCTGAAACTGGCTTTCAAATGAAAAAAAAACCGCATGGAAATCGGTCCATCCGTTTGAGAGTTACGATGCCACAGACAGACACATACACAGACAGACAGACATCGACGTCAAACTTATAACACCCATCTTTTTGCGTCGGGGGTTAAAAACTCATTTTAATTAAAGTTTTTTTTTTAATAATTTAAATAAATAGTGTCTTCATATTAAAAAAAATACCTAAAAATATAATACGATTAACTATTGTTTCTGATACTCACGTGTGTATCTATCACTAGTTCTTGCACGCGGCTCCATCCCTATAATAGGTAAAAAAGTAGCTTATATGAAAATCTATACTAATATTATAAATGCGAAAGTAACTCTGTCTGTCTGTCTGTCTGTTACCTTTTCACTCTTAATCCGCTGAACCGATTAAGACGATATTTGATATGGAGATAGTTTGAGACCCTGGGAAGAATATATGATAGTTATTATCCCGGAAATCATCCCTCCTCCTGGGTGTGAAAATGGCAATAAAAGTTTGTATGGGGCATCATTACTTAAGTATATAAATATATTTTTTTAATTTTTAAAGTAGGTACTTACTTATCTATACCTATGTATATATATATATATATATATATATATATATATATATATATATATATATAGTTTATTCTATACTACCCGTGAAAACGTATCTAGGGACGAACGCGAGCGAAGCGAACGTGAGTCGCTAGTAAAGGTTATAAATCTATTAAGACGTTACAGCGGGATAAAGTAACAAACATATTCACTCACAAACTCTTTTATTTATAATTCATACTAATAATGTAAAAGTGTACCTACGCTTAAATTACTAAACAGATTTCCATAAAACTCAGCAAGGGCATAGATTACATCCTGGGATTTGACAGGCTACCTTTGAACCCCGCCGCGCTTATCACACGAGCGAAGCCGCGGGCAAAAATTAGCTTTTTTATACTTAAGCAGCCATCACATTTTTGTAACGTCTGCTTTATATTTTAAGAGGTCTTGGGTTCTCATCTTGAGTCAAACCAATTGAAAAATTTGTCGTTTGTCAAGATTTTCTCAAGTAGTTTAGTGTTAGAAATATATACTCCCATAACTCGAAGAGTACGTAAAGCTGTCAATCCCTTAAGTTTTCGGCGTATCGGATTTCCGTTCCATTAGACTATGAAAGTAAGAAGTAGTAGAGTGCGTTTTGCGTTTTTACTTCTACACCATAATATTTCCCATCTGCCTTGATAATCTAGTAGGTAGCATGTACGGCTGCAAGCCGAAGATCTTGGGTTCGAGTCCTGTGTCAGGCACAATATTGTTACAGTGATTTTCTGCCAAGATTTCGCAGAAACAGCACGGATTTAAGTATAGGTCGTATGATTTACAAATGCATATCAACTAAAAGAATGCTTAAATCACATAAAGGTTTGAACATAAATTAATTTGCATTTACCTCTGACAAAAGATTTTTAGCAATAATTTAAAGTAAAAATTCTAAGTGGTCATGATATGTGGTTTTCACTTAACTAAGGCAGGGCTCGTCAAATCGCCGGACCTCCCAGCAAATAATGTGGGGTATCAAAGATGAATTTTCAGAAATGACAAATATTTACCATGATTAGTTCGTCCAATAACTTCTAAAAAAAATTCATTTATTCAATAGCTTCTAAAAAAAAAAAAAAGAAAATCGGTTGACATTTGACAAACAGAGGAGAAAAAGGCATCGAAGTATTTTTTCTGTCTCTTAATTATAAAGGTATGCATAGTTTAGACTTAAATAAAAAACCGATTGAGAAAAATAACACCAAAGATGGTATATATGTGTATATATATGTATGTATATATATATATACACTTATATATTGGGACAATTAACACACAGCACCATCTAGTTCCATGGTAAGCTACGAGGCCTGTGTTATGTATACCAGATAGTTGATACACTACACATACATAACTTTAAATACATACATATTATTATAAATATAAACACCCATGACTGGAGTACAAACATATATCCTAATCACACAAATGAATGGGTCACTACAAACTGAGCCAAACGTATCATCAAATGGATGTATGAATGTTTGTTACTCGTTGGCACTTAAATGGTTGAATGGATTGGGATGAAATTTAGTATACAGATAGAGTAGACAGATGACCTAGAGATAACACATAGGCTACTTTTAGTAATAAAATTGCCTTAATGGTGGCTCTGTCTGTATTATTATTATAAATACAACAGGCAAAAGACGTACCCGAGCGAAGCAAGGGTATGTCAATAGTAGTATATATATAATTATTCACAACCAAACATACGTAAACATATGGAAAATGGAATACATTTTTTTACTTAACTTTTGTTTAGCAGATATCTACTAGAAAATTTACAATCACATAAATAAAAAAAAAATTGTCATTATACGTATATATAATACATATGTATTTCATAACTCATGTATCAACAAAAGA
The DNA here is from genome assembly GCA_905404265.1 of Fabriciana adippe. Taxonomy (NCBI): domain Eukaryota; kingdom Metazoa; phylum Arthropoda; class Insecta; order Lepidoptera; family Nymphalidae; genus Fabriciana; species Fabriciana adippe. The sequence goes on from FR990010.1 coordinate 1,837,296, forward strand.
TATACATACATATAGAAAACAGATTAAACACATTACCCTTCTTTCAACTCAATCGGATAAATACCAAAAGAATCCTAAAATTGTCGCATCTACTAAACATTTCTACTCTATGGCCAGTACTTTACTCCATTTATCGAAAGGCTTAAAGAGGCCGATAAGAGTCCATGATTCATAAAGACGTTTTATTTTTTTCAAATGTACCTGCATTAAGCTGTGTCCTAGAGGACTGAGGAATTAGAGATCGCTTGTCAAATGTTTTATATATCCATACTTAATATTACAAATGTGAAAGTGTGTTTGTTTGTTTTTCCTTCTTTCACGTCTAAACATAGTGAGGGATTATCTCATTCCCACAAAAATAACTCATCATACCTATATCTATACATATAATAAAACTGTAGAGGTCGAATATCTGTACATAGAAAAAAATTCTAAAAACCGAGTCAGGGGGATGTTAGAAGAGAAATAAAAAATAAAAATAAAAATACGGAACCCATCTCGTAAAAACATTTTCGTACTTAGCTCTCATGTAATCGGTCAAACTCCTAAGAGCGTAGAGACGGCAACTTTATTATATTCTTATTATATATACACTATGTGCTTATCACATACACCAATCACTTATATTTTTATAATGTGATTTTAACCGACCCCTAAAAAAGAGTACTTCTAAGAAATATTTTAAAGTAGTTAATAGCAAGCTGTCAAATGGTAGTTATGTCATTAATAGAGTTTTGTTACGAGAAAAAGAAGAAATATACGTAAGTTTTATTCTAAACGGTATAGTAAATATATGTTATTGCTAGCGGCTCACCCTTGCTCTGCTCGGGTTTGCCTCTGGAAAAACAAAAACAAATCTATCCCACGGGATACATTTTTCTGAGATTAAAAGTAGCCTATAGCTTATTCTGATGTATGAGCTATATTATTGTAAAGTTTCATTAAAATCCATTCAGTAGTTTTTGCGTGAAAGAGTAACAAACATCCATACATCTATACATCCAGACATAGTCACAAACTTTCGCATTTATAATATTGTTGACTGACCCATCGCTCAAGGGTGTCCTTTTTTTTTAATTTAACGAGGGGGAAATCTTCTAAAGATATCCAAGCAATGTACGAAATGGTTAGGATATGTAAGATTCTTACCTACTAAAACCCCCTCGGTTACCATCTACTGCGTATAATGGAAAGCACCGGGATCTCTTCGCTCAAGAGTGTCCTAGCGTCCGAAACAGTAGCACAGATACATACATATATACTACTCTAGGTTATTTATTTATGTATTGGAAGATAGACTAGATCCTGAGGTTTTCCCTGAGCGCTGTAATATGGGGCTGTTCAAGAGTTGTGTCTTTAGGTCCCTTAAAGACCGGCAACACATTCGTAACTCCTATTATATTGCAGATGTTTATGCGTGACGATAGCTACTTAACATCAGGTGGATCGATTGCTTGCTTGCCTTGTTTTTGTTTGAAAAAATGTGTGTGTATGTGCAATTAGGCAGGCAAATAGGTAATGGTAGCCCAGTGGTAACGCGCTCGCTGGGGAAACCGAGTGAAGCGGGTTCAAACCCGAGTCTCACACCTCTGATATTTTTACGTGCGAATCATTTCTAACTTGATTACCACTTGATATACGGTGAAGGAAAACATCGTGAGGAAACCTACATGTCTGAGAGAACCTAGCAAGTTTTCGAAAGACATGTGAAGTCCGCCAACCTGCACTTCGCCAGCGTGATGGACTATGGCCTGATCCCCCTCGTATTGAGAGGAGGTCCGTGCCCAGCAGTGGGACGTTAAAAAAGGGCTGAATACAAGTATGTGGAATTCACACACGATAGAAGTGAAACTTCAGAAAAGTAACCTACGAGAGAATGAGATGAATATAGAGTATCGGGAATAGGATAATTGTAAGGTTTATTTTTTTATAGTATTTTTACCAAGTTTAAAAGTTATTTTACATTTTATTTACCATATATTATACCATATGCATTCCTAATTTTTATTTTTATTATTTTTCACTTTCTGTGTAATGTATTCTATCTCATTCTCTCGCCTTAACAGCTTAATCCTATATATTTATGTGTTTGTCTCTTTGTCGTGTCGCATTTTCGTTTCATCGAGTTTCAAATCACAACGATTCTAAAGAAAATACTTCCTTAAATTTACGCGAATATTTGACATCTTCTATCTATACATATAATAAAATTCTAACTAAGCCGAATCTTTACATTAAATATTTTTTGGAAAATCCTATTGAAAAAGCCATTATTATCGATACAGAGGCCAAATCTATACCTAGTTTTTAGAATTTTGTCTGTCTGTCTGTCTGTCTGTCTGTCTGTTACCGCATCACGAGAAAACTACTGGACAGATTTAGATGAAATTTGGTATGGTGACAGCTGGCTATCCGGGTCAACATATAGGATACTTTTTACCGCAGGAAAATATCTCATTTCTGAGAAAAAATACATAAACTGCAATGTAAAAGTATACTAATATGTAAAACCTAAGAATTTGGTTTTTAGTCATCTGAACGCGAGCGGACATTGCTAGCTTTAAATAAAACTATCTTTTCGGATTTTTTCGCGGCTTTATTTTGATTTTTGGTTCCCGACTTTTCGAATGGTTTACAACAATCATGGTCACGGGAGAGACTAAGGTATTAGATGTCTCAAAGGCGTTATATAGTTGTTACAGTTACAGTGATTCTAAAGAAGTTTTTCTTCAAAAAGACTATGACTTGGACAAACATAGGCATTTAGCCTAGATTTAGCCTAGGTACCTAGGGACCGAGTAAAACGAGGATAAACCACTAGTTTCTTAACAAAATTAGCTACACCATAGAAATGTGCCCATCCATTATAACTGTGCCAACAATCCCATAATGTAACACCTTTACTTAATTCTAACATAAATCTTGGAAATTTCAAAAAAAAAAAAATCCATTCAACAAAACTACGTATAGTCCTGAAGGTAGCGTCTAAAAAACTATTATTTGTTGATTAACATTCTCTATTGAATCCGACGCTTCGAATTTCTATAGAGAACCAGTTTATTTTGGAGGCATCGTTTTATTATTATTGTAAATTCAACCTTATTACACCGAAATAGGGTTTAGAATTAAATTAGTGGGTAATATAGGGGTCTAAATACATTTGTCTAAGCACAAAAGCTTGCACACAAAAGCTGCAACCGTCAAAGACTGTACGAAATTCGAGACTAATCTCGATCTGTCGGATTTTGAAGATTTCTGATCTAAAAAATGTTTTAAATATTCTATGTAATGTAGTATTTAATTTCATATACCTTTGGGAACTTATTTATGTAACGCCAGTTCATTGTTCATGTGGCGACACGTTTGGTTCAGTTTGTAGTGACCCTATTTGCTGTGCCAGCGGTCGCAGGTTCGAGTCCCGCTGGGGGCATTCGTTTGTGTGGTAAGCACAAATGTTTGTACTCTAGTCAGTCATTTATACTACTCGTTTAGACTAGCGACTTACCCTCGCTTCACTCGGATGCTTGTGGTACGTTTTCAATAGGCAAAAATAGTTATTGTGAGTGTACCGTAGAAGATACACACATGTAATTACGTGAAATCGTAAAATCGAATTTTGCGTAACTTTTAAGAGTTTTCGATTTTCGTGCTGGAATCCAAAAAGTTTCCGGAGTAAAATATACCCTATATGTTGCCCAATAAACTCCTCTATCTTTTAGTAAAAGTCCCATCACAATTGGTTATGCCTTTCAAAAGATTACTGCGGACAAATAGACAGACAGACAAAACTTAAAAAGCGTATTTAGATACTGGTATCATATAAATAACAAGAGAAAACATAGTTGTTTTGAAATTACAGACAGACAGTTCAATTTTATTTATAAGTATAAAAATGTATGATCAATACAATATTTCGAACCGGCGACTTCCTACTCAGAAGGCAGTGCCATCATCTAATCGTTTATAAAACTTGTTCATATCTAATCACATTCTGGTATGTAGTGTTATATTTGGAAAACATTATTTGACATGCTTTGTTTTTAATAAAAATTAGTACTAACGTGATTTCGGTCTGACTGTTTGTTGACGAATGTCACACGTCGCTCTACTAACAATGTATACAGTATGATATATGTAACAATTTAATAATATTTATTTTTCTTTTTACTATTTATTTTTAATATAATTATATTAATTTTTTTCAAAATTTACTGTATATGATAATTTCTAGAGTTTTTTTTTATTTTTTTAAGTATTTTAATGTATAACTTAAGCGTTACAGTTTTCCCCAAGTTTAACAGTTTATTTACAAAATCAAAAATATTTTGTTAAGTATTACCATACACAAAAATTATAGGTAAAGAGTTTACTTTTTAAATAATAAGTTACAGAGAAATAATTTTTAAAGTAATTCATCTAAAAAATCGCCTCAAGTGGAGACCTTTTTTGTACAATAGTACCACACGTATAATCTATTACACGACAAACAGTTTGTTTGTGGGAAGATACTGTCTGTAATAACCATATAATAACTTTTGAGACGTCTAAAACCTTAGTCTCTCCCATGACCATGATTGCTGTAAAGCATTCGAAACGTCGGCAAACAAAAATAAAAAAAAAATCCGCGAAATAATCCGAAAAGATAGTTTTATTTAAAATATATTTCCTTTATTTAAAATCGGTATAAGAAAAGAACAAAAGACAAATAAAAATAACTAAAAAAAAAAATCATAAAATATACATACCCTGTATAATTTCTCAAGTATGCCTGTGGTCCTCTTTTTATAGTCCATAATCTCACGTTAAATCCAACTTTGCATAAGAAACATTTCTAGTAATTAAAAAACGATTTAACAAGCTCTGTCAATGTTTGAACTGAGTATTTGTTTTGTTCTTAATAAACTACTATAGGCTCTTATACTAATCTTTATATCTATACTAGGGAATGACCCTAGTGTTGCTCGGGTGCATCTCTTTGTGTTTATTTATTTATATATATTACTAGCAGAACCCGCGGCTTCGCTCGCGCTAAAACTACAGAAAAAACTCTAAAAATGTAGGTTTCATACAAACTGTCATTCCCTATTTTACCCCATTTATGGGATGATTTTCGAAAAATGCTAAAACATGTATTTATTTAATCATAATTAGTGATTGCAATCCGGCGTCATTTTCAGTCCGGCCGGATCCGGACTAGATTCCCATCGATCCGGCCGGATCCGGTCGGATCCGGCCGGATTGATTAAATCAGGATGATTTTCGCTTTTCGGTTCAAAATGAACTGTTAGTAAGTTAATCAAGTGTCATTGTACTTAATATAGGTAGTTTATAAAAAATAAAACATATATAAAAACAACTTTGACGCCTTGGTGACTTTGGATAGCCACGACAGACTTCCATCGCCTTTGCCGCACCCACCACATTTCGACAGCTCTTATAAAAGTATTTCATTATGGATTATCTTGAATTGATTACAGAAGAGGAAGAAGATGATGACCTTTTAATTCGATACTATCTCAGTGTAAAAAGGGCCTCCACTCATCCAATTTTCATCAAAAATTCGAAACAATGAAGGTTTCTGCGTTATTAATTATAAAACAATATAAAAAATAAATTATAAAACAATGGATGCCGAGACACCAGTGTAATTAAAATTTCATCATTTTCAGTAAACGCTTCAACAGATGCCATTTTATGATTTTTTATTGAAAATACCTCAAAATACACGTGGGCGGCGACGACACTGCGAACATGAGCGCGGCAGTAACGCTAGGGTCTAACATCACAGTCGCAGCGACACTGACACGGTGTCAGTGACGCTGCGCTCGAATGTCGTTTCCTACATATTCATAGTGCATGAATCTGCCGCCCTGTAGCGACCTCACTGACGCTTGCACTATGTAAGGCTACGTCCGCACAGACAGGCGGCTTGCTTAGCGCCTAGAGCCTAGCGAGCCACCCAGCTAGTAGCTTAGTAAAACGAACGTTTTAGAATGTTCGCGACCGGCCGCACTGCGCGCTTGGCGCCTAGCTAGTCGCTTAGCAAGAAGCGCCAAGAGCGCAGTGCGGCCGGTCGCGAACATTTTAAAACGTTCGTTTCACTAAGCTACTAGCTGGGTGACTCGCTAGGCTCTAGGCGCTAAGCAAGCCGCCTGTCTGTGCGGACGTAGCCTTAATGTAGGGAACGACATTCGAGCGCAGCGTCACTGACAGAAATACTTTTAAAAGAGCTGTCGAGATGTGGTGGGCGTGGCAAAGGCGGTACGATGATGAACGTCTGTCGTGGCCATCCAAAGTCACCAAGGCGTCACTGACACCAGTCAACTTACGCGGCGTCGGTAACGCTATAAACGCCGCGTTATTGACTCTTGCTTCGAAAGTCTACCTTTAACAGGGTCGAATCTCTTCTGCATAGGGCCTATACATGCAACATCTCTATTATTTTGCCAAAAATTGCTAGCACCGGATCCGGTCGCCGGATCCGGTATATTGGTACCGGATCCGGTAAACGTTCAATGGTGCCGGATCCGCCGGATTACCGGATCCGTTTTTCCGGATTGCAATCCCTAATCATAATGATCATTTTCAAGTAATTTTGATCATTAACATTTTTTTGGATTGTATTATAACGTGTTTTCCCGTGGGAATGAGATAATCTTCCGTGGTAATAAGTAACCTATATCACTCTCCAGCCCTCCGAGTATCTCCAGAGAAAAAATCACGCCAAACCGGCACTCTGTTTTGACGTGAAAGAAGGACGAACAAACAAACAAACACACTTTCACATTTAAAATATTAGTATGGATGTAGAGCCAGCCACCTTTTGACAAATTTTATTACTTACCGCAGCTTATATTTTACTCCAGGTCATAGCCAAACCAGGCAAGTATTTCATTATTTCAAGCATAGTACTATCTGTACTAAATTTCATCCCTTAAATAGCCCCTCGTTACAGCGTAAAGGGATAACATATGTATGTATGTATGATAAATAGTACATAACCAAGCAAAGTTTCATGTTTAGATAACTATATTAGTAAATATGTATAATAAAATTGTAACTTAGCTGAATCTGTACATTAAATATTATATGGAAAATCTTATTGAAATAGACATTATTATCGATACAGAGGGATTTTGATGAAATTTGGTATGGTTATAGCTGGTTATCCGGGTCAACATATAGGATATTTTTTACCACGAGAAAATATTTCATCTCTTAGAAATTTATACTAAACGTCAAAACGTAAGTAGGGACGAACCCGAGCGGAGTGAGGGTGAGTCTCAAGTTAGTAATAAAATTGAAAGTTTAAGAAAAGAGTTTTTAAAGTTATTTATAATGATGATGATGGTGTCTGACCGATTTCGGTAACGATGGCCAATCTCACCGAGACTAGCCATTTGTAGGAGATATTATAGTGCGGACACAAGTACACTCTCTATTCCTGTCACACTCATACTACCGATAAGAGTTAAGGCGCAGGATCGACGGCTTTACGTGCTCTCCGAAGCACCCAAATGCAACATATCCAACTTCCCAACTCCTTACTGGACTCTCCTTAACATTATCACCTTACTTACTTACTCTTTAACATTAACACTGCTCATTGAAATAAGAATCATAAGAATCGATTCAGAATTGATGAAAATATTGCATAGCATACAAAAATCAATTAACTTCTCTTTTTTGAAGATGATAAAAAGTTTTTTAGAACGCTTTTTACTGATAGTTGAAATTCGACCATAACCGTTACATATCGAGAGGAAAACATACACATATGAATAGAATTTACCTTCTATCTATGCAGCCCTTTTTAACGTCCCACTGCTGGGCACGGGCCTCCCTTCAATACGAGGGGGATCATGCCATAGTCCACCACGCTGGCCAAGTGCGGACGGACTGAGCATGTCTGCAGACAACTTGCTAGATTCTCTCATGCAGGTTACCTCACGTTTTCTTTCACCGTAAGACAACTGGAAAACATATTAAAAATGATTCGCACCTGAAAATATCAGAGGTGCGAGACACGGGATTTGAACCTGCTTCACTCGGTTTCCCAAGCGAGCGCGCTACCACTGAGCTACCACTGCCTCTACCTATTTATATTAAAATATAATTTCGTTAAAATATCTTCTTTAAAATCATTAAAATATCTTCCTAAACTAACTTGTTTTTATCGTTTTAGTTGACATTTATTTAGTTTTTTTTGTTTTCATGATTTTTTTTAAATTATATTTATTCTTTATACTTCTTTTCTTCTTTATATTTATAACTTTCTTCTATACATTACATTAAAATCAAAATCTGTACAGCTTTGGTTTATTTTTCCCAAAGACAAACATCCATCAAATAGATAAGAAAAGAAAAAAAACCAAACAATCCTTTCCATATCGTTTAAATCATTTAAATTCATATAAAAACCGGTCATCAGTCAAAATTCCAAAGGACAGATGAATTAATACGATGTAGTTTTTGTTGCTGACTTCGTCTATTTGATTAATGTTGTGTGGTTTATTTATACTAGTACTAGCGACTCTCCCTCGCTTCTCTTCGGGCTCGTCCCTAAGCAAAAACAAATCTATCACATGGGAACCGTACGTTTTTCCGGGATGATATATAGTCTATAGCCTTCCTCAGTTAACGGGCTATCTAATGCAAAAAGATTTTTTCAAATCGGATCAGTAGTTCCTGAGATTAGCGCGTTCAACCAAACAAACAACAATCAAACAAACTCTTCAGCTTTATAATATTAAGTATAGATTCGTCCAGTGGTCAAAATGTGACCACTATTGAACATTTGAGGAAAACATATCTATACATATAATAAAATTGTAACTGATCGCTGTCTGTACATGGAAGATATTTGAGAAAAACTATTATTGAATTGAAAACTTGCTTGGTTTTCTCATCAAAATATTAGAGGTGCGAGACCTGGGATTTGAACCCACTTCACTGTTTCCCAAGCTACCATTAAGCTACCACTGCGTTTATTATCTATACATATAATAAAATTGTAACTGATCGCTGTCTGTACACGGAAGATATTTGAGAAAAACTATTATTGGGGATCTTTATTAACGCAATAGAACCCAAAACGATGATTTTTAGTTTTTTTGTCTGTTTGTCGGTTTGTCTGTTTGTCTGTTTGTCAGTTTGTCTGTTTGTCAATCTTAGAAACGGCTTAACCGATTTGGGTGCGGTTTTCACTAATGTATAGTGGTAAGCTTCACTTAACATTTAGTATTTTTTTTATTTCAATCGGTTCCTAAATAAAAAAGTTATGTCAATTTAAAGAATCATCTAGGGGCGAACCCGAGCGAAGATAGGGCGAGCCGCTAGTATGAATTATGAATAGAATAATTTACCTATCTATATAAAAAACTAAGTGTTTCCAATTTTGTTTTATTAATAACACTAAAGTTCGTCAATAGGTAATCCAAATAAAAATAAAATACCAATATTATAAATGTGAAAGCGTGTTTGTTTGTTCGTTCGTTAGTTCGTTCGTTCGGTTGTTTGTTCATTCGTTTATTTGATAATATGGATGATATTTTGTATTATCAATTTTCTTTTGGAAACAGTTTCAATTCACATAGACAGATCTATGACATATTTTTTAATGTTTAGAAACACATTTACGCATACCACCTGCTTATGTACTTACTGGTGTTTATGTGGGACTCACCGACTAGAAAAGCCAGTACTACCCACTAAAACCCAACAGAACCTCCGCTTCGCTTACGCACTCAACCACGAAGCTCCGACGCAACGACTGCCTGCCGAAGCAGACCATAAAAACCAAGGTGCTCCCACGGTCTACTCTGCTATCATGTCATCATATTGTGATCTGGAATAATAGAGACTACTGTTAGTAATAAAAATTGTCTAAAGAGGGCATTATATAAAGAAAGGTGGATGTGTTTGTATCAATACTGTTATTAATAAAAATTGTCTAAAGAGGGCATTGATATAAAGGTATGATGGTATATTGATATAAATGTATATGTATCAAGTCGCAAAAAGTACGTAAGAACGTACTCGAGCGAAACGACACGAAGTGAAGCAAAGTCAATAATAGCTAGTTAACTAATAAGTACCTGGGCGACTAAGCTTCGCTCGGGGTTCCTTTTTGTTATATCGTATTTTTTAGATAAAAAAAAATCAAAAACTTGAATAAATACAAAAAAAAAACAAAACTAAAACTTTGTATCCATCCGACCGGGATTCGAACCCGGACACCTGTGAATGTCTTGCTTGCTTAATGCTTATGTAAAAAATTATCGACATAATTTTGTGTGGAATAATGCGAAAGAAAACCGCATGAAAACTCGAAAACACGCTTTTTCCCAGACATAACACTAATCTAGATTGATTTTTCGGCCCAGAAAACCTCCACATACCAAATTTCCAAACATATTTTGAGGTCAACAAATACTCGTAGATGGATAAATGGTCAGTTATTTTTGTACAGTTAAGTTTGTATTGGAAACGAATCATTTCTCAAGTTAAGGACATAAAAATCGTTATAATTTTGGTAAAAAAAGAATGTTTCAGGGTTTTTGAACAATCAAAATAAATTAGATGAATTGTTTTTTTTAAAGTACTTATGTACTTACTTTTCTATACTTGTGTATGTATGTATTCAGCCCTTTTTAACGTCCCATTGCTGGGCACGGCCTCCCTACAGTACGAGGGGAATCAGGCCATTATCCACCACGCTGGTCAAGTGCGGGTTGGTGGACTTCGCATGTCTTTTGAAAACTTGCTAGGTTCTCTCAGAATGCAGGTTTCCTCAAGATGTTCACCTTCACCGTTAAAACTAGTGATAATCCAGTTGGAAATGATTCGCACATGAGAATATCAGTGCGAGACCCGGTATTTGAACCCGCTTCACTGGGTTTCCCAAGCGAGCGCGTTACCACTGAGCTACCACTGCCTTACATATGTATATATCGTCTATTCTATACTAACCCTCAAAATGTAGCTAAGGACGCACCCGAGCGAAGCAAGGGTAACTCGCTAGTATTATATACACAAATTGCATTGGAACAACCAGACATAAATAGTCATAACAACTTTAACAAAAATGTCATAATGAACAAACAGCACTAATAATAAGCTATAATTAATATTTTATTTGTTTGTATTACATAAAAATGTTAATGATAGACGTCGAACCGACAATTAAATGTACGGGCAGAGAATTCTTCTATATAATATACTTTTTTTAATATGTCACATACCAGAGCGTCGGCGTATATCAAACAAACGGAGACAGGAGTGCGAGCTATGCGGCCTGTGTGGCATAGAATATGAAAATTGTAGATGTGCTACAATCACAGTATGCATTCAGCCGTTTTTAACGTCCCACTGCCAACGTCCAGATTATATAAAATAAATAAATAAATATGTTGGGACGATATGGGATGATATTTTACTCTAAATTATAGTTTGACTATATTTTTTGTTTATGTATTCAGCCCTTTTTAACGTCTCACTACTGTGAGTCTTCCTTCAATACGAAGGGGATCAGACCATACTTCACCCCATTCCACTTCCGGTCTGTCTATTGGCTTCGCGCTTGGCTGAATTACCAGACGTTAACATATCGGGGTGACATTATATTTGACCTGGAGTAATATAAGCTACTGTAAAATAATAAAAGCCAAAAGATGGCGCTGCCTTCAATATGTACACTAATATTATAAAGAAGAAAGATTTGTTTTTTCATATGTTTGTAACGAATAAATTTTGAAACTATTAAATCGATTTAGATAAAATTTTGTTAGAAGATATTTTGAGACATAGGATATTTTTTATTCCGGAAATCATCCCTTAAGGGGGTGAAAATGGGGAAGAAAATTTGTATGCTGAATCAACCTAGGGACGAACCCGAGCAAAGGTGAGTCGCTAGTATATTATATAATAAAAAAGGCACGTAGTGATCAAAACGCTAGTAAAGAATTTAAATATTTATATGTACAATGATTTTTTTGTTTTTCTATCAATTATACCAAAGAGTAATATCTCTTCCATTTTTAATCTATGCTAACTCACACATATACAATTAAAATATCAGTCCGTCTGTGTTTGTTACGCAATGCAATATATGTTAAACTCGCCTAAATACACGTTGAAAACATTCAGTGAGACGGTCGAGCCTTTAATTTCATCTTTTTCTCTTAATTTTTTTTAATTGGCCATCTCAGTAGCATTTTGTGGATGCCTATACAAATTTCAAACAAGCAAATTTAAACTTACATTAAATTTTGATAAGGTTCAAATTGATTTAATAACACTACATTGTATTTTAGTCATATTATAAACCGTCATGGGGGCTCTTTTTCAGAAGTCGTTTCGCAAAAGACACGACCGACATTTTGTCATTTTCTATTCTTAGTACTGTTACAATGTAATCTAATTATTTATTGACGCTTTAACTTAATTATCTTGTTATAATTTTCTGATATCATTTTAGTATTGGCTGATTTCATTTTCTACAATCAGTATCTATATATATAAAAATCAATTGCTGTTCGTTAGTCTCGCTAAAACTCAAAAATGGCTGGACCGATTTGAATAATTCTTTTTTGTTTTGTTGGGGGTGTGTCAGGGGTGGTTTGAACATAAAAAAAATTAGCGAAAACGAAAAAAAAAAAACCAGTTGAAAAATCAAAAAGTTCTGAACTGTTTATTTTGTATGGGAATCACTAACCGTTAAAACGTACTTAGGGACGAACCCTAGCGAAGCGAGGGTGAGTCGCTAGTCGCTAATAGAATTCAGTCTTTTTCTTGATAGCTTCAAAACGTGCTAGTTGAGTACAAATTACTTCACCAATGTGATGGACGACACGTTTGACTCAATATGTAGTGACTTACTTGCTGTGCCAGCGGTCGCGGATTCGAGACACACTGGGGGCATTAATTTGTGTGATGAGCACGAATGCTTGTACTCCAGTCATGGATGTTTATATTTATAATATGTACGTATATATTAAAGTTATATATGTGTAGTGTATAAACTATCTGGTATCCATAACACAAGCCTCGTAGGCCGTAGCTTACCATGGAACTAGATGGTGCTGTGTGTTAATGTCCCAACATATTTATTTATTATTTATTTAATGTAGAAGAGGTCGGTAAAATAAGAAGATACCAAATTAAATTATAATATGTATATAAAAAGAAGAGAAAAACCTAGGTATGTAAATCTTAGACCTACAAATAAGGCCATTAAATATGTATACAAAAACGTTAAATAAAAAAGTGGCTATTTTACAAACAGTGTTAGTCTATAATTTAATTCTATTTTACTTTATATATTTACATAACTGTATGTATATCTGAGAGAACGTAGCAAGCTTTCGAATAACATGTGAAGTCCACTCGCACTTGGCCAGCGTGGTGGACTATGGCCTGGTTACACTCGTATTGAAGCGAGGCCCACTCCCAGCAGTGGGACATTAAAAAGAGGTGAATACATCTCTCTATACATATAATAAAACAGTAATTTAGCGAAATCGTTGTGCGCGTTTCACGCAAAAAATACTGAACCAATTTTAATTTTTGGTGTAATGATGACTTATATAATACTAATACTGATATTGCTCGAGCAATATACAGAGTGGAACAAATCGATGGGACATGGAAGAAAAGTATCTTAAATATTGAAGTTATCAAGATTTACTCAAAGGAAACATTTCTTTATTTTTGAAAATAATAATAACTGCATTTAATTTTTTTTTAAAAAAAGCTTACCTGAACCGGGAATCGAACAAAATAAAAATGTAAAAAAGGACACCGTCACTATTTTATCAAATTAATCGATAGGGTCTATGGTAAGGATAAAATCTCTGAAACAAACATTATATTATATATTATTATATTTATACAGGATAAATAAAAAAAAATAATAATAATATTAGAATCCCTTTAATTAATCCATAAATTCCATACATATTATAAATGCGAAAGTTTGGATAGATGTTTGTTATCTAATCACGACAGAACGGCTGAACGGATCTGGATGAAATTTGGGACAGAGATAGATTATACATAGTCTGAAATAGCATATAGGTTACTTTCTATCCCGGAAAATTGTGCGATTTGCGTGGGATAGATTTGTTGAAGTAAAACTTCTTTACACACACTTGACTTGGGGGGTAAGCCGGTGAATGCGTTACGAAAAAATGTACGTACGTTTGTTGCCATGGTAACCGTTGTTGTTGTCTGACAAATGATATATAATATTACATTCTTTCCTTAAATGATTTTCTATAAATATATGATTGTAATATGCTTAATTATATGCGTTATTTTCAGTATCTCACCTATCCTAATTATTTAACACATAAATTGAATTTCATAAAGAGTACCGATAACCTACAGAAGTTCTACTTTTTGCGCGTGTACACATTCATACGCGCACTCTTTAATTTTTTTTTTGTTTTTTTAGCTTTCTTTTGTTTTTGTCTTTTAGCTAGTAAATACATACATATTTACAAACAGAGGACTAAACATGGAACGAGTGACTTTTAGTGGAAAGACATCATAGATAGGGTGAAGGAGTTTAGGACAACTAAAAAGAATATGAGTGGAAGTACCTTCGTCAAGACCACATACGTAAACTGAATGTTCTCTAATTCTGACATGTAGATTTTCTCAAGATTTTTCCTTTACCGTAAAGCAAGTGGTACTTAAATTAAAAACTTTTTAATAATGGTCTAAGAATAATATTCACATATTATAAAATAGCTGTATTATGTTGTTGTTTCTGTAGACCGACTCGAACCCAGGACCTCTCGATGTGCAACCGATGTTGCTAGCCACTACACCACCGAGGCACTACCGAAACGTAAATATGTATGTATGTATTCAGCCTTTTTAACGTCCTACTGCTGGTCACGAGCATCTTTTCAACATCTGGTAATAGTCCACCACGCTGGCCAAGTGCGGGCGGACTTTACATGTCTATAATTCAATAATTTTCTTTTTCATTCAAAAATTGTTTTTTACTCTCAGTCATTATCTTGATTTAGTTTGTGGTCCAATAACATTTTCACTCTACATTCTAGGACTCAAACCTTTGACCGTTGGTTTATATCTGAACAAACTAAACCACTAAGTCAGAGTCACAAAATATTTCATATAACAATAACCACTAAAATAAAGACGTTGAATATATCGTGCCATTTTTGGAGCCTTCAAAAAAGTAAGGGACGCGAGAAAATACAAAAAGTTACTCTTTTAGTTTTTGACGTACTAAGAATCGGCTTACTTCTGCGAATTCGTCTTGTGGTCCAACGCGATCTGTATTATTATTTTTTAGTTTCATACGGTGACGGAAAACATCGTGAGGAAAGTTTTCGAAAGACATGTGAAGTCTGCCAATCCGCACTTGGCCAGCGTGGTGGACTATGACCTGATCCCCCTCGTATTGAAGGGAGGCCCGTGTCTAGCAATGGGGCGTTAAAAGAGTTGAATACATACATACATACATTAGTGTATAGTAAAAAGTAAAAAGTTCTATAATAAAAACGTCTAAAAAGCAAATCGTTCGTATGGACATATAAGCACTGCGGTAATTATATATTATGTATAGCTTAGATTTCAGTGGAGAATCAGCACACAATTCCACCAATGAATAACAAATTGAAGTCGACATTTCATGTGTGTTTCATATCCATCATATAAAATATATTTATTTCGATTGGACTACTACTATTTTTAACTACACAGGATTAAAATATGCAGTTATTTATATAGTAACAGGTTTTAAAGGTGAAGTATACAAAACCCTATATATAAATAAAATGTATGTCAGTCTGTGATTTCAAAATAGTTACCCATATTGAGCAGATATAAATAAATAAAAAAAATTAAGGAGTGCGTGTATGAATGTGTACACGCGCAAGAAGTAAAACTCCTGTAGGTTATCGGTACTCTTTATGAAATTCAATTTATGTATTAATTAATAATAGGATAGGTGAGATACTAAAAGTAACGCATATTAGGCATATTACAATCCTATATTTATAGAATATCATTTAAGGAAAGAATATAATATTATAAATCATTTGTCAGACAATAACAACGGTTACCATGGCAACAAACGTTCGCCTCGCCCGTAACGTTACACTTTTCAAGCATGCGTAAAGAAGTTTTACTTCAAAAAGTATTTATTGCCATAAAAAATAGTAAAAAAGTAAACAGAATCAGTAAAAGTTTAAATTAAATTATGGCAAAGGGTAATAACTTAGCGGATGCCGCTAAGACCGAAATATCTCAATATCTCAAGCAGGGCTGATTTTCAGTTACACCCAGCTCCATAGGGTGTTGAGCGGGATCCCCTGCACTTCATAGGGGCGGTCGGAATGCTCTGTGAATCGAGGGCATCCTGATTTAGGCGAGGTTGGCCCGCGAGGTTCGGGCCATCCACAGGGGTGCTGTAGTGTGTGCGCAAGCGATCCTGCAACGCCCCACTGCTCAGCGGCGACGGGTTCCGCTGTAGGTTTTAGTGAGAAGGAGACTCACAGTACCCTGCCCGTTGACGGCTGGCAGGGTCCCCATGATGGGTTTCCCCAGCGTCATCAAAAAAAGGGTGTTGAGCGGGATCAAGTCAAGAGGACTATTTCTCCAGTTAACCTCTGCAGGAATCAGAGAAAAACCCAATTAAACAAAAAGCAATAAGGATTTAAAAAAAAGTGTGTGTGAGTGTATGTAGATACATGTATTAGATCAATCAGTCAATCAATCAATCAGCCTATCGCCGTCCACTGCTGAATTAAGGCCTCCCTTAATGAGCGCTAACCATCCTGATCCTGGGCAGTCCGCATCCATATACTGCCCGCCAAATACCTTAGGTCATCTGACCATCGTACTGCAGGGCGTCCTACACTACGCTTGTCTAAGCGGGATTTCCACTCTAGCACGTTTCAGCTCCATCGACCATCAGTACGTCATTATTGTTATTATCATTACCTGTGTATTTTAGCAATATTAAAATCTAAATATATATAAAAAATTGTTTATATGTCTTTTTGTACAAGTCTCTGGTTTTGTATAACCGATTTAAACAAAACTTTCACTAATGTATAAGGTTCAAGCAAGAAAGACAGAGAAACAGACTTAAAAATCTGTTATAAGATTTGTTCGAATCCTGGGATCTTTTGTTGATTTCGTCGTTACAGTGCTTATTTGTTCAAACGACAAATTTACCAAAAGATTTTTTAATACAGAATTACTGGCTTTTAAATGTCAATTAAAATATGTTGGGACATTAACACGTAGCACCATCTAGCTCCATGGTAAGCTACGAGGCCTGTGTTATGGATACCAGATAGTTGATACACTACACATATATAACTTTATATATGTACATGTTATAAATATAAGACCCATGAGTGAAGTACAAACATGCCCATTACACAAATGAATGCCCCCAACGGGACTCGAACCCGCGACCGTTGGCACAGCAAGTAGGGTCACTATAAACTGAGCGAAACAATTGATATTAAATACACATTTAACTTTAATAAAACCCAAAATACATATTAATTTATCTTAGAAATAAAGCTTTTTTTTTAAAGTTCTTTACTGTAAATTACAAGTATTGATGGTAAGAACATAATATAAGAACTAAGGCGTCGCTATAAAAGTGTAATTACTATTTAGTACTTTAAAGGTTCTCAACACTATTTTAATTTTCCGTCCAGTTTTAAATTTCTTGCCTATCACAGATAATCATCTAAAAGAACTGCTGGAAAAAAATCTATTAAATTGTTAACATGGACACATAGTAATTGTAGACATATTAAAAGAACTAGTGATGTGCTGTGACTTCGTTCACGACTAATTTTTCCATTTTTTTGTTTATATAATTTACTAAGTCTAGAAAAACGCTTCGAATCTCAACGTTACTTATCAACTCCTAAGCGGGTGGAGTTAGCAGGAGCTCTCAATTTATCAGAGACCCAAGTAAAGACCTGGTTTCAGAACCGACGGATGAAACACAAGAAGCAAATGAGAAAACTACAGCAAAAAAAAAGTAAGACATTCGTTATTTATTCAGTCCTCTTTAACGTCCCACTGCTGGGCACAGGCCTCCCTTCAATACGAGGGTTTTATTTTAAAATATCAAAAATCACTCTTCGACCCATATACCATTTATATACAAAATATTAAGTCGATTCGTTGTTACATTGCTGTGCACTATATTGAAAAAGTGAGACAAACAGACAAACACAAGCATTCGCCATATTATTAAGAATTGCAAGTGACTCGTTTGAATTGTAAAATACAATTTAATAAAAATAGGTGTTTAAGTACAAACATTTACATATTAATTCATATTCTTTCACGTGCAAGCTAAAATATTTTACATATACCGGCTTTTTATTGCCTTCATACGTATACATCAGCGGTTCTCAAACTTGTCACCGTGCATACCAAATAAACCCCTAGTAAATACCTACTTTTAGAAGCCCAACAATTCGAATAGAATCCATATATTTTATGTATATGAATCTTTATGGTGTCTTCAGTTATATATTAAAATATTCAAAGCTTAAGAGTTTATTTGTTTTTTTTTTGTTTGTACGCGCTGATCTCTGTAACCATCAGTCGCATTTGAAACATCTTTTTTGCATTCTTGGGAAAAAGGTATTTACGTTACTATATTTTTACGATCGAGCGAAGCCATCGGAAAAGCTAGTAAAGTCATAAGGAATTAAAATCTAGGTTTATAATATAAAATTTTCCTTTCTAACTTATTCATCACCTCCCAGACCAATCCGTTGAAATTGAAAAGGACTGGATACAAAAAAATATGGGTATTTAATTAAAAAATAATTGGATAATTCTCGTTAAATGTTTTTAATTTTAAATGAATCTTGACACAATCTCTTTAGAACAATTTAAGTGATTATTGAAATAAAACTTCTTTACGCCCGCTTGACTTGGGGCGTAAGCTGGTGAATGCGTTACGAAAACATGTACGTACGTTTGTTGCCATGGTAACCGTTGTTATTGTCTGACAAATGATATATAATATTATATTCTCTCCTTAAATAATATTCTATGATTATATGATTGTAATATGCCTAATATGCGTTATTTTTAGTATCTCACCTATGCTAATTATTTAAAACATAAATTGAATTTCATAAAGAGTACCGATAACCTACAGAAGTTTTACTTCTTGCGCGTGTACACATTCATACACGCACTCTTTATTTTTTTTAAGAGCGCACCCCAGTTTGAGAACCCCTGGCTTTGCAGGTAGTAACAAGTATAACTAGTTAAAACTCGGATTCACGTCTTGTGCAGTTACAAAAGGAGAAATATCATTCATAAATTTAATCAAATTAACAAAAAAATGCTCGATTTGATTTAATAATCAATAATTTTATGTAATTAATTTAAATTACATACATATATTATTGATTTTGATTTTAGATATTGTAAAAATCCCCCGGGATTGTTTTGTTTATCCAGCATGTAGACTACAAACAGTAAAATAGAAACTTCTATTTTTTGACGACACGTTTGGCTCAATTTGTAGTGACCTTACTTGCTGTGCCAGCGGTCGCGGGTTCGAGTCCCGCTGGGGGCATTCATTTGTGTAATGAGCACGAATGTTTGTTTCTCCTCCAGTCATGGGTGTTTATATTTATAATATGTATGTATTTAAAGTTATATACGTGTAGTGTATCAACTATCTGGTATCCATAACACAGGCCTCGTAGCTTACCATGGAAGTAGATGGTGCTGTGTGTTAATGTAACCACATATTTATTTATTTATTATTCATTTAATTTTAAAAATCTATACAGAAATAACCCACACGCTTATGTAGACTTAAAAAAATCGTTTTCATCCCAGTTACACGTATAGAGTGCCACCCCTATATTTTATTTTTTATAATTTGACTGCAAAATTGTCGGGCTACCTATTAAATTCAATAATGTACGGTGTACCTTCCTGTATTTGAGTAAAATGGCTGTGACGGACGAACACGACGACATTTTACGTCACTTTAACCATTTGGCTATGGAATACTAAAAAGCAGGTTTAAACAAGATGTCATTCTACAAACGTTGAAAAAAAAGTAATCTAATAACATAAATGAGAATGACAATATAATGTTAAGACAATTTTTATTTTTGACATTTGCTATTTTGATATAATTATTCAAATTTGTAGTCTTCAACGATTGTAGACGGGCGCCATGTTTAAACCACCAAGTGCGTGAAGTCAGAATGAAAATCTAGACAGACTAATGTTTAAAAACTTAATCATGTACCTAATTAATTTAATCTAATAACGTATGTAACTTATGCTATTGAAGTAAAACTTTTTTACGCACGCTTGACTTGGGGGGTAAGCTGGTGAATGCGTTACGAAAAAATGTACGTACGTCTGTTGCCATGGTAACCATTGTTATTGTCCGACAAATGATATATAATATTATATTCTTTCCTTAAACGATATTCTATAAATATATGATTGTAATATGCCTAATATGCGTTATTTTTAGTATCTCACCTATCCTAATTATTTAAAACATAAATTGAATTTCATAAAGAGTACCGATAATTATTTACAGAAAGAAGTTTTACTTCTTGCGCGTGTCCACATTTATACACGAATTCTTTCATTTTTTTTTTATTTAATTATTTATTGAAAATATTTAGTACATAACAAAAATATTTAACGATAATAACATACATTATTGTAAAACTGTGTCGTCGCAGTTATTAACGCCCTACAAACGTCGTGCATGACAATAAATTTAATCCCATAAAAAATATATATAGTCGGGGAACCTCCTCCTTTTTTGAAGTCGGGTAAAAATTAAATACATATGATGATATTGACGATTTGTGTGTTTGTGTAACTATGTGATAGAAAAAGATAAAGAAATCTATTCTAATATTATAAAGAGGATAATTTTTTTTTGTTTGTTTGTATCGAATAAGCTCCAAAAGAACTGAACCGATTTAGATGTTTGGTAAGAAGATAGTTTGAGACCCTGGGAAGGACATAGGAGACTTTTTGGCCCGGAAATCATCCCTTAGGGGGATGAAAATGGGGGTGAAAGTTTGTATGGGGTTGCAATCTAGAGACGAACCCGAGCAAAGCGAGGGTGAGTCACTAGTATCTTATATGCAGACAATCGAAAAGGCATCGACGTACCTACCACACGAGTGAAGTCATGTTGAAAAAGCTAGTGTAAATAAACCCCATATGGTCGGTCTAGATGTCTGCCACTGTACAATATCATAATTACGGGCCTAAACAAATATTTGTTTATACGAGTTAAATGGACATGTACATACATATTGACTAAATTTTTTGATATCTAAACATTTTTTTAGTGTGGAAGATATTAAATTAAATAAAATGATTAATGAAACATTTTATACATTACTAGCGACTCGCCCCTAGTTACTTAAAAAATAGGGGGAAGGGGGCGGGAGGGGGGGGGGAGGAGGGTGAAAAATACTTTACGACCTATTCTCATACCTACCAAATATACAATTTTATTATAATCGATCAAGCCGTTTCGGAGGAGTGCGACCACAAACACCGTGACACGAGATATTTATATATTAGACTAGCCACTCACCCTCGCTTCGCACGGGTTCGTCCCTAGGTACATTTTAACGGTTAGTATGAAATACAAATTTTTGAATTTCTCTGCTTTTCTGTACTATAATATGCATGTATTATACATATAAACCTTCCTCGTGAATCACTCTAGCTATGGAAAAAACCGCATCAAAATCCGTTGCGTAGTTTTAAAGATCTAAGCATACATAGGGACAGACAGACAGCGCGAGGCGACTTTGTTTTATACTATGTAGTGATAAAAATTTATGGATAGGTAAAAGATGAGAAAGAAATATTCTCACTTGTTCGAATTCAGGCCTCTTTTAACATCCTACTGATGATCCTCCTTTCAATATGACGAGGATCAGGCCATAGTTTACCACGCTGGCGAAGTACGGGTTGGCGGACTTCACGTGACTTTCAAAAATTTGCTAGGTTCTTTTAGACATGTAGGTTTTCTATGTTTTCCTTTCTACACCGTAAGACAAGTATGTAGTAATCATGTTCAAAATGATTCGCGCTTGAAATTCGTACATAAAAGGTTCGAGACCCTCTAAAAGGTTTGAACCCAATTCACTTGGTTTTTCAATTATAAAGTTACTGTGATCTATACATATAATAAAATTGTAACTGATCGCTGTCTGGATTTGGAAGATATTTGAGAAAAACTATTATTGGGAATCTTTAATAACGCAATAGAACCTAAAACAATGATTTTTAGTTTTTTGTCTGTTTACCGGTTTGTCTGTTTGTCTGTGCGCGCTAATCTTAGAAACGGCTTAACCGATTTGGGTGCGGTTTTCACTAATGTATTGTGGTAAGCTTCACTTAACGTTTAGTATTTGTTTTATTTCAATCGGTTCATAAAT
This sequence comes from Fabriciana adippe, assembly GCA_905404265.1. Lineage (NCBI taxonomy): Eukaryota > Metazoa > Arthropoda > Insecta > Lepidoptera > Nymphalidae > Fabriciana > Fabriciana adippe. The sequence goes on from FR990010.1 coordinate 1,859,777, forward strand.
AAAAAAGTTATGTCAATTTAAAGAATCATCTAGGGGCGAACCCGAGCGAAGCAAGGATAAGTCGCTAATTAATAATAAATAACTACAAGCAAAGTCACAGACAAAACCTTGTAGTTAGATATAAAATGAATATTTTATACACGACCTTTAAATGCCGAAGTCAGTGGACCGTCCAATAACAATAAGGCGCAAATGAGGCGGCTTTAAAAAGAAATAAAAAATTAAACACATGAAAACATTCCCCTTTCTGTCACAATATTCAACGTATTTATGTGCATTACTAGCGAATGTCTGTGTGTTTGTCCGGACAATGGCTTTGATTAGTTCTATATGAACTTGACTAGCAGCCTACTCTGGTTTTGTCCAGCTACTTTTTTTATCATCTATACAGATAAATAAGATTGAAGTGTCTGTTTGTAATGTCAAAATAACAGCTTTATACTAAATGCATATAGAACTATATACGGAACTTATAATAAAAACACAATTAAAAAAAATTTCGTCTGTCTGTTTGCTCCGGCTAATCTTCGAAACGGTTGGACCAATTTTAACGGGACTTTCACTGGCAGATAGCTGATATTATAAGGAGTAACTTAGGCTACTTTTATTTTAGAAAAAAAACTAGGGTTTTGTTCAAAAAAATTAAAACGTATGCTAGTTATTGAATAATTGAATCTTTTTTATGTCTCACAGCTGCGGGTGGGTCTTCCTTCAATTTGAGGGGATCAGGCCATAGTCCACCATACTGATCAAGTGCGGGTCGTTGGACTTCACGTGTCTTTCGAAAACTTGCTTGGTTCTCTCAGACACATCAAAATATCAGAGGTGCGAGACCTGGGATTTGAACCCACTTCACTGTTTCCCAAGCCCGTTACCATTAAGCTACCACTGCCTATATTATTAAACAATATAAATATTAAAATGACTTTTTTGATCTGATTAAAGAATTTAAATCAATAATCTATGAATACAATAAAATAGTAACTAATCGCTGTCTGTTCATAGAAGATATTTGAGAAAACTATCATTGGGAGTCTTTATTAACGCAATAGAATCCAAAACAATGATTTTTAGAGGTTATGTCTGTTTTTCTGGCTTAACAGATTTGGGTGCGGTTTTCACAAATGTATTGTGGTAAGCTTTACTTCACTTAACATTTAGTAGTTGTTAATAAATCCGAGCGAAGTGAGGGTGAGTCGCTAGTATAGATATAAACATAAGCTGTTCAAATTAATTTAGTTTATTTAAGTTAAGACCTTGATAGATCCCATTTATAGTGACGGCATAGAAATGTAACAATTTAGAGTATTTTGTTACAGGGTTTCTACGTATTTGACAAAAGGGCCGCATCCTGGTGGAGAGGGATGCGATAAATCTTCGAATTAGTCACATATATTCACTACATTATAACCTGTTGCTGTATTGAAAGCTAGGCTAAGCTATAAATAATAATAAAAAAAATCAATCAATACATTTTATGACTTTTTTCGCGTGTACACTTTAGTTTTAGTTACATTTAGCGGTTATTTTTTTTATTAATAATATTTTTTTAATTATATTGTGTCGTCTCGTTGTCACCTCAAATAAGCATTAAAGCGTTAGCAATTTGTAAAGAATTCGAAATGTCGAGAATCAAAAATTAAAATAAATCCGCTAATAAAAAACCGAAATTTTCGCGTAAATCTAAGAAAATATAAAACTAAAAATATTCGAAACTCTTTATAATAAACTAGCGACTAACACAAAGACGTCTTTAGGTGTCTTTATCCAAGCACTTGGCGCTAGTGTAGCTTGCTATTAGTGAAAGAATTTTCAGTATCGAATCAGTAGTTTCAGAGATTATCACCTACATTCAGACTTATTACATAAAATTTATCTTTTTGAAACATTAATATTAATAATGTAAATATTATAAATAATGAATACATTTTTTTTAATATAATCCAAACGAAATAAATTCTTTCATAAATTAGTACACCCGTTCCTTTTTTATTTTTATTTTTATTTTAAATGCTATAAAAATATAAATAAAATTAATGATTGTCTTATTTACATTACTAGTAAATTAAGGAAATTGTGGTAAAACATATTTAGTTTATGTATACATTTTTTGTTTATTCTAGGTTATGTCTCACATCTGGGTATGGACCTCAATTCATTGCGAGAGGGATCAGGCTCATAGTCCACCACGCTGGCCAAGTACTCATTGGCGGACTTCACATGTCTTTTAAAAACTTGCTAGGTTCTCCCAGACATGCAGATTTTCTGACGATGTTTTCCTTCACCGTAAGATAAGTGGTACATGTTAGAAATAATTCGCATAAGAAAAAATTAGAGGTGCGAGACCCGGGATTTGAACCCGCTTCACTCGGCTTTCCCAAGCGAGCGCGTTAAGACTGAGCTACCGCGGGCTTTAATTTTTTTTTAAGGTAAGTAAGCAACTTTTAGTTTATATATTTATAGTTTATAGCTTGAAGTACGACATCGACCTATTATTCTCTAAAGAATGTATCCACTGTCATCGTTAACAGGAAATAGCGACATTTTTTGCAATTCATTCTTCTAATTGTGTAGAACCGAAATATACTAAATCTCATTTCACAATTTTACATATGCATAATAATTTTTATATTTTTTTAATTTATTGTTTAATCTATATATAAAAAGGCAAAAACATAACAGTTCAGTACCTTTTTCTCCTCTGTTTGTTAAACGTTTTTGTTTGTTTTTTTTTTAGAAGCTATTGATGATTTAGTGTTACCAATAAAAAAAAATAGTTTTTTTTTTATAAACAGATTAATTCTATTCATATACGTTTTTCTGAAATATTCAATAAGGATTGTGGATTTTCGACCACTGGGCGACAAATAAATCTATAGTAATATTATAAATGCGACAGTAACTCTTGTCTGTTTGTCTGTTACCTTTTTACTCATAATCCCCTTAACCAATTTAGATAAAATAGATATTATTTACAATGCAGTCTCATTTGTTATCACGTATATAGGTATAGTAAACTCCATTCATCTTTTTTGCGGCTACCCGAATTTAGTTAGTATTGTTATGCGATTTCATTTACATTTTTAGAAAATAATTTGTCCAAGTCATGTTAATTTTATATTATATCAGTATCAGTATATGTGTTTTATTTAGAACTAGTGATCACCCTTGCTTCTTTGATTTAAGTCACAATTTTATGGGTTTTATTTTTTTTGCGTGGAACCCTGCTCGATGATTCTTTTCCTAAAATAAGTTACTTCTTATAACATTAGCTATTTGCAAGTGAAAGTCCGTCCAAATCAGTCCAGTCGTTTCGGACATTCATTTTTTCACGCTTTGACTGTATGAAAGGGACAAATTAATATTATAAATATGAAAGTTTGTATGTTTGTTTATCACAGCACCTACACGCTGAAACGGCTGAACAAATTTAGACAAAATTTTGTCACAGATAGATAGACTTGGAGAAGCTCATAGGCTACTGTTTGGCACCTAGGGAAGCTAAGCAAAGCCAGGGCAAGACGCTAGTACAATATATTTAGATTATTTATCACAATATGTCAAAAAGATCACAAAAAAGCCGCGGGATACAAGCAACGATTACAGGCAAATATAACATTTAAAATAAACCATATGTGATTAGGTAAAACGACTCCATAAAAGTTTTACTCGTTTTATAAAACACAAAGCCTAAGACGCGGTTAGAGTTATGAGGGCTAGTGTTGTATATATTATGTTTATCGATCGATGGATTTATCGATGAAGTGGGGAATTCATTTTTTGTCTTCGTAGACTTCAAAAATAAAAAAAGTGTATGTGTCAGCTCCGATACATGACTGGACGAACTGAACGGAGAAGAAACAGAATGTTTGATTTAAAATATTTAGTTTTATTATAAAAATTAAAATAATAATTATATAATTTTTTTTCGTATTCTTCTCAGCAAACCCTTTCATTTGATATCCATATCATGGGGGTGCATAAAAAAATAGTCCGCCATCTTTGGGAGTCCGCCATTTTGGATTTAAAATGAAGTAAAATTAACGATTTTGAGTAACGCTTGTATTAACTTCACTCCTCGTAAAATTTCCATACGGGGGCCTTATAAAGAAATCGATTCTTAAGGAGTAAACTCCAACAGGTACATAATAAGTGTGTTTGTTTTTTTGTGTATTATACATGTTACGTAATTTAAAAAAATATTTTTTTTAAACTTGTAATTTTGTACTTCAAAAGTTACCCTTAAAAGTAAATCCAAAACTAAAAAAATGATTTTATAAAAGTCTTGTGTACTTGTTATACTTAAAAAGTAATTCATTATAACTCTATTACATACAGTAAGACTGTAATCTACTAATCCATACAATACTATAATGAACGCCATGAACATTTTATATGACATTTAGGAAACGTCTTTAGGCTAAAATCTAGTGCATATGGCTTTAGTCTAAGACCTTTTAGGTTGACGAGTTTAACTGTATCTTGCCACGAGATAGTCTTGCAGAACTTTTACTTCGATAAAGCTTGCCATGGAAGTTGTTATTTTTAACAAACTTTCACATTTAAGCGCATTTTCGTTAAAATCAATATGCGATCGCCTACCATAGTTTACATTATAATGTGGTTAGTATTTTTTGCTCATATTTAAAAAAAAGTATGTCTACAGAGCCAGAAAGATAAAACGCTTTAAAATTAACGAAAAAAATCTTATCCGACTGAAAATTCCAGAATTAATTGTTATTTATTGATTTTTTTATTGATAACATTAAAGCTTGGCAATAGCTTCTTAACAAAAAAAAAACGATTGACAGACAGAGGAGAAGACGTTGTTTTAATTTTTCTTATTTATATATTATAGTTAATAAAAATCGGTGCGCAAATGGCGAAGACATCGCGTAATAACAAAAAAAATATATTTAATTTTTTTAAGTCGGTAAAAATAAAACGAATATTTTACAATAATAATGTAATACAGTGAGGGCTTATAGATAGCTAGTAAATATCGATAAATAAATACATATGTTGAGACATTAACACACAGCACCATCTAGTTCCATGGTAAGTTACGAGGCTTGTGTTATGGATACCAGATAGTTAATACACTACACATATGTATATAACTTTAAATAGGTACATACATATTATAAATATAAACACCCATGACTGAAGTACAAACATTCGTGCTCATCACACAAATGAATGCCAACGGGCTCGAACCCGCGACACAGCAAGTAGGGTCACTACAAACTGAGCCAAACGTGTCGATATGGATGTTTTAATACTTGGAACATCACTAGCTTTATTTTATGTCCTCGCTTAATTCTCACTGTGACGAAACACCTCCAGGAAAATCGGTAAAACTTTTCGTAATACACTATAACTATATAAGATGAGTGGTTTTATCCCGCGGTTATGCTTGTGTATGTTACAGTTCTTTGTGTATGTGACTGCCTCGGTGGTGTAGTGGCTAGCATGTACGGCTGCACACCCAGAGGTCCTGGGTTCGAGTCCCGGGTCGGGCCAAGTTTAGTTATTGTGTCTTTCTGTATAGTAAGCCTCAGTAACAGCCCGGAGTTGGGAAGTTGGCGGTGTTTCACCCCCGTGCCTCGGAGAGCACGTAAAGCCGTCGGTCCTGCGCCTTAACTCTCACCGGTCGTGTCGAGTAGTCGTCCCACCGGAGTATGAGAGTGACAGGAACAGAGAGTGCACTTGTGTCTGCGCGTACACTTGTGCACTATAATATCTCCTGCGCAGTTGGCTAATCTCAATGAGATTGGCCGCCATGGCCGGAATCGGTCAGGAGGACTTTATTATTATTTATTTATGTTACAGTTAAAGAAAAGTCATTAAATTTTAATGTTTAAAACAATTTTGATTTCATTATGTCTCAAAAATTGATGATCAAAATATTTTTGTGACTTTAGTAACTATATTTTTAAACATATATTTTTTTTAATCAAAGAGAAAAAAGTAAGTAAAAATCTATCTAAAATATAGAAACACTAGCGGCTCACCCTCGCTTCGCTCGGATTCGCCTCCAGATACGTTTTAACGGTTGGTATGGAATAGATAGACTTGATCCTATGACATAGTTGAGTGTTTCAAATACAGTCAATTTCAACTATATGCTGATGATCTTAAAATATATAAAAGAATAGAAGACATCAATGACACTATAAATATACAACAAGATTTGGATAGACTTTCGGTATGGTGTGATCATAATAATTTAAAATTAAATCATTTAAAATGTTACATTATAACGTTCAGTAGAAAAGTAAATAATGTCAACTTTAAATACAGTATTAACGGGAATGTTCTAGAAAAAGTCAACCAAATCAGTGATCTCGGGATCATTTTAGATAGCAAATTAAGTTTTATACCACATTTAGATGACATAATTAAAAAATCACTGAAATTGTTAGGTTTTATTATGCGAGCTTCAAAAGAATTTAAAAGGTCTTCAACTAAAATAGTGCTGTTTAATTCGATGATACGTAGTAGACTTGAATATTGCTCTGTTGCATGGAATCCTCAGTATCAATTTCATAAAGACAGGATAGAAAGAGTGCAAAAGAAATTTTTACGGCAATTGGCGTACAGAGATAATGTATTGACACAACATAAAACCTATTACGATCTTCTTAAATTATACAAATCTCTCTCTCTATCTAATCGTAGAGACTTAATAGATCTTTGTTTTTTACATAAAATTATAAATGGAGGTATCGATAGTCCAAATTTATTAAATAGAGTAGGATTAGCAGTACCAAGATACAATGCTAGAAGTCACGTTAAAAAGAGGGAAACTTTTAGACAAAGATTTGCTAGGAGTAACCTTGGCAAGGCCGCCCCTGTAAATAGAATAGTCATTACATATAACAGTGTATTTACAAAATTAGGTTTAGATATTTTTCAACAATCCGCTTCATCTTTTAAACGACAATTTAAAAAAAATGTTAGCCTTTTATAGTCTTTAAAGTTGTACGCGTGATTGATTTGTTTTATTTATTTTTTTTATTCTTTTCATATTGTTTTTTTTTATTTTAATTGTCATTATTATTTTTTAGTTGTTTTAATTTTTATGTGTGTGTTTTTTTTAATATTTTTTAGTCATGTAAGTTTTTACAATTACTACTTGCAATGACTGTATTGTATTGTTTTGCAGTATTCTTTATATATTCATTGTGCATGTTGAGTTAGCCTGTAAGTGAGGTATACAATTTCCATCATAGATCTTAAGAGTGTGCTCTAGAATAAGGATTAATATTGTATACAACGTTGGCTTCCTATTTAAATAAATAAATAAAATAAATAAATAATATATAGCCTATAGCCTTTCTCAATAAACGGGCTATCTAATGCAAAAAGAATGTGTTAAATCGGATTAGTGATTCCTGAGATTAGCGCGTTCAAACAATTAAACAAACTCTGGCTATTTATAATATTAGTATAGATATTCTACTCATTTGTAACAAAACACGAAATCTATACATATAATAAAATTGTAACTAAATCGAATGTGTAGTATATTAAATATTTTTTGGAGAATATTTAATGTACATATTCGACGATATTGAATTAGTAATTATTATCGATACAGAGGCCGAATCTATAGTTTTTAGAATTTCTGTATGTCTGTTTGTCTGTCTGTGACCGCATCATGGAAAAACCACTGGAGGGATTTTGATGAAATTTGGTATGATGATAGCTGGTTATCCGGGTCAACATATAGGATACTTTTTACTGGGGGAAAATATCTCTTTTCTGACAAATCTACACTAAAATTTAAAACGTAATTCTAAAGACGAATCCAAGCGGAGCAAGGGTGAGTCGCTAGTTACATTATAAATATAAATACGTACATAATTAATGAAAGATACATATGTACATATATATATTTAGCGCCACCTTCTGACATGACTAATTTGAAACCATCGAGCTGATCTGATGATGGGGAGCAAAAGATCCTTAAACTTAATAGTTTCTAATAAAACCTTCAAAATTAGGCTTATTTCATTCTTTTTGGCGAATTGTATGTATACTGTTATATGTATATGTATATGTATACTGTTGATAAACTGCTTATTTTTTAATTTTATTACTTTTTTTTTTGGTTACTTATTTGTGTAGGTACGTTCCGCTTTCCGCTGTCCAAACGTAACTTCTAAACGGCTGAACCGATTTTGATAGATTTTATAGGTCGTTATAATCATATAAGAACTACTAATCTGATTTGAAAAATTCTTTTTGCATTAGATAGCCTGTTTATAGAGGAAGGCTATAGGCTATATACCATCATGCTACTACGGAAAAGGAGCGGAGCAGTAATATATTAGATATATAGTCTATCTGTTCCATACTAACCGTTAAACGTACCTAGAGACGGGCCCGAGCGAAGCGAGGGTGATTTGCTAGTAATGTTATAAATACAAAGAGCGAGCAGTATTTTTTACAAGATCATTGCCATAACAATAAAATATCTATTCTAAGTCGCCAAGAGATTGGAGATCTAATAAAAAAACCAAGAAACTATTTTTAACCTGACACAGGAGTCGAACCTATGATCTGAGTAATATGAGCGTTCCAGTAAACACTGCCAGATGGTAATATAATATTATGTTAATTAATAAAAATATTTAGTTTAACATAACGCCATATTTCGTTTCCTTCAATTTATGTGATTTTATTATGTCATTCGATACGTTGCTTCCGTGGGAAAGTGGATTTGAATGGTTTAAAAAAATAATGGCTAAGAACGAGTTAGACTAGTTTCAAAGTGTTCCGTACTTATTATAATTATATATTATTATTAACTAGCGACTCACCCTCGCTTCGCTTCGGGTTCGTCCCTAGACAAAAACAAATCTATCCCACGGGAACTGTACATTTTTCCGGGATGATATATAGCCTACAGCCTTCCTTAGTTAACGGGCTATCTAATGCAAAAAAAAAAATTCAAATCGGATTAGTAGTTCCTGAGATTAGCGCGTTCAACCAAACAAACAAACAAACAAACTCTTCATCTTTATAATATTAAGTATAGATTATATTTATTAGTATGTATTGGAAATAATAGAGAATGGGAATAAAAATGGCGATTCATTGAGCTTGCACTGATAATATAATACAATTTAAGCATAAATGTTCTACATAAAAAAAATTAATGAGTGCGTGTATGAATGTGTACACGCGCAAGAAGTAAAACTTCTGTAGGTTATCGGTACTCTTTATGAAATTCAATTTATGTTTTAAACAATAAGGATAGGTGAGATACTAAGCATAACGCACATTAGGCACATTACAATCATATATTTATAGAATATCATTAAAGAAAAGATATGTATCATTAGAAATATTATGTATCATCTGTCGGACAATAACAACGGTTACCATGGCAACAAACGTACGTAAATTTTTTCGTAACGCATTCACAAGCTTACCCCCCAAGTCAAGCGTGCGTAAAGAAGTTTTACTTCAAAATTAAAATCCGAAAGTTTGTTGGTGTGTACCTACGTTTGTTATACGTTTGCACTGAAACAAAACTGGCGGACACATTTGTGGCGGATAGAAATGTTTCCAAGCTTATTGATAACACTAAAGCTCGCCAATAGCCACTAAATAAAAAAAAATCGGTTGACAAACAGACGAGAAAAAGGTACTGAACTGTTGTACCTATTTATATATAGATACTCTACATACAAACAAATCTTATAATATAAACAGTATAAAATAAACAGTTAGAGAGTTTTGCCCGCCATCTATCGACACGACTTAACATTACATAATTGTTTTGGAAACACCGAAAATTAAAACGTTTCAAATTAAATATACTTTGTTAATGCATTTCGTCGAACCCGCGCTATAAAAACATACGTCCTGCTTGTTTTGACCAATGAGCTCGAGGGGGGAGAAAAAAAGGAGTAATTAAGAATTCTGTAAACAAAATGGCGGGTCACTTATCACTGACTTAGGATGAAAGTGGACTGATATATACTAGACTTTTAACGTGTCTTCGCTTGAAAAAATTAAGTTTAGGTTTTAAATTAAGTTCACTTTTGAGATTTAGTGAACGAATGAATGAATAACTCTTTATTCTACACTCAAAAAGAGAAAAGAAAATATACAAAATATAGAAGAAGGTACAAGAGGCGGCCTTATCGCTAAAAGAGCGATTTCTTCCAGGCAACCTTTGGTGGCGGTTTTATTTTAAATACATATATGTTTTCGACGCGAAAACGAACTTTTCTGAAGCTAAATTCTATTCTAAAGTACATCAGTATATATCCGTAGTCTTTAGGTGAGAAATTCTCTCCGTATTTTGAATTTTCCATTTTCTCTCTTTATTGTCAACTGTAAAACAAATTCATAAAAATACAAAATTTAAATAATAAATAAATAAATATATTGGGACATTAACACACAGCACCATCTAGTTCCATGGTAAGCTACGAGGCTTGTGTTATGGATACCAGATAGTTGATACACTATACATATATAACTTTAAATACATACATATTATAAATATAAACACCAATGACTGGAGTACAAACATTCGTGCTCATCACACAAATGAATGCCCCCAGCGGGACTCGAACCCGCGACCGCTGGCACAGCAAGTAGGGTCACTACACACTGAGCCAAACCTGCCGTCAATGTATTAACTTATTCACGAAAACCGTTACTTTTATTGATGTCCCATCCACTCCATAGTTCAATTTCCCATACAAATTACGATGTACCGTCGATTCTTATGTTTTTGCTGTTCAAACGTACGCGGTGAGATGCTCCTGGCTAAACGAATATGACAGTTGCGGGTCCGATTTTGATTTAATTTTCTCTCATGCTGGTACGTCAATTTAGAACTGAAGGCGTTAATACTTTACGATACGATTACGATATAATAAATTAACTTAATGTCCCAACATATCTATACAGATAAATAAAATTGGAGTGTCTGTTTGTAATATTAAAATAACCGCTTTTTACTAAATACATATGGATGTATACACAGTACATATACCAAAACAACATTTTTTACAATTTTGTGTTTGTGTCTGTTTGTTCCGGCTAATCTTTGAAATGGCTGAACCGATTTTGACGGAACTTTCACTGGCAGATAGTTGATGTAATAAGGAGTAACTTAGGCTACTTTTATTTTAGAAAATAAATAGGGTCCCACGAAAAAAAATTAAAACCAAATTATTTAATTAATTTTGTTTTGGGAAGCGACCTAGGGAAGAACCCGAGCGAAGCGGGGATGAGTCGCTAGTTTATTTAATATAATACTAGCGACTCACCCTCGCTCCGCTCGGGTTCGTCCCTAGGGTGGACCACTCTTAGAACTTAGGGGTATGAAAAATAGTTTACGTCATATTCTCAGACCTACTAAATATTCAAACAAAATTTCATAAGAATCGGTCAAACCGTTTCGGAGGAGTTGTGTTACTAACACTGTGACACGAGAATTTTAGGTATATATTAGATATTAAGTACAGTATTTTACAAATGATGTATAATATTATATTCTTTCCTTAAATCATATACTATAAATATATGATTGTAATATGCCTAATATAATTATTGATTTGTTTTTAATATGCGACGTTTTTTTATTAATTTATCATTCCTTTTACAAACAGAGAGTTGTGACATACGGGATGAAATCTTTAGCTATTTTTGTTCTGTTACGCCAAAGAAGTAAGTATAGCTTCTTACGTTCGTACATAAATACACACACACGTCTTTTTTTATATTTGCCTATTTATATTAAAGTTAATTCATTTAAATCGTGGGTTTATTTTTTATTTTATTTATTTTAATATAATAACCTACATAATCAATAATATACATTCAATTATTATAAATCATGCGTGCGTTAATTCATACGATACGATATGTCGTATGTTATAAAACGATATTGTATTTAAACGTGAGCAAATGAACATTAAAGTAATTATTTTCGCAACACTGAAAAAGATAATTATAGTAAATAAGTGTCGAACCTAAATAAACCTATAGCTGATACTAAGTATTACTCGCGACTTTACTTGTTTTTTTTTATTTATTGAACAAAACCGCTTTTAAAATTATAATATATTTTAGAAAGAAGAAAAGAGCTGATGCTGCTAAGCAAGAGCGATATATAAATAAAAAAAAAGTTTGAATGTATGTCTGTTTGTAAAGTCTAAGTCTATATAATGGTGAATTGCAATTTATGATACATCTTGGTCAGATGATATGAGCAAGACAATAACAAATACTAACACACATAATTGAAACCTTGTAAATATGTATGTAAAACTAGCGACTCACCCTCGTTTCGTTCGGGTTCGTCCCTATGTATATAGTTATACAATAATGTATGGAAGTCTGCCCGATTTGTTGACATTTATGATTACCGCTCCGCTCCCTTGGGTAGTAGCATGATGATACATTATATAGCCTATAGCCTTCCTCAATAAACGGGCTATCTAATGCAAAAAAATTTTTTCAAATCGGGTTAGTAGTTCCTAAGATTAGCGCGTTCAAACAAACAAACTCTGCCTCTTCATAATATTATATATAGCGACTCACCCTCGCTTAGCTTCGGGTTCGTCCCTTAACTTAGGCTACTTTTATTTTAGAAAATAATAGGGTCCCATGAAAAAAAAAAACAAAAAAAAAAAAATAGTTTGTTTTGGGAAGCAACCGAAGCGAGAGTGAGTCGCTAGTATATAATAGAATTGTCTGTTGTCATAAGTCCTGAAAAGACCCACTAGGGAAATCTAATCCTATGGAGACTAAACAAAAATGGAGACAAAACCGCATATAGAAACTAGTGCATAACAAAAACCAATTCAAAATTACAAGTCATGTTCAATACCAATGTATCACCAGATGTCTTTTTGTCCGCATGTTTCTATAGATTTTTTTTCAGCAGGTGTGAATATTTGGTGATCATCAATCGTCATTAGTTAGGGACTTATTGTAGGTTAAATATACCACAAGTTTTTGACCGCGGCTTCGCATGAGAGTACATTGTTCATAAACATCATCTCCTAACATTATATATAATCTATTAACTTTGGTAACTACTAGCGACTTAATTTTAATTTTTTTGAGCGAAACCCTAATTCTTTTTCTAAAATAAAAGCAGCCTAAGTTACTCCTTACAATATCAGCTATCTGCCAGTGAAAGTCCCGTTAAAATTGGTCCAGCCGTTTCCGAGATTAGCTGGAACAAACAGACAGACAGACAAAAATTTAAAAATTGTGTTTTTCTTATAATTATCGTATACAATTCCATATGCATTTAGTATAAATACATTACAAACAGACACTTCAATTTTATTTATCTGTATAGATTAGTTTATAATATAGTAAATCTAGATTCTAGAGGTTTAAAAAAATAAAACGGTGCTCGTAATACAGGTTTTCCTAGTATGAGCTCTTAAGCACTCTCTCTAGATATTTTATACGTTTTTATGACGGCACGTTTGGCTCAGTTTGTAGTGATCCTACTTGCTGTGCCAGCGATCGCGGGATCGAGTCCCGCTGGGGGCATAAGTGTTTTATATTTATAATATCCATAACACAGGCCTTGTAGCTTACCATGGAACTAGATGGTGCTGTGTTAATGTCCCAACAGATTTATTTATTTAATAGCATTTTTTGTAATCTTTTCAAGTATATATAATTTGTACCACTTTATACTAATACAACAAGAATAAAGACTGTATAAAGAATCCGTGTTTTTTTCGCTTTTCTGAAAATCTAGGCTTTTCGAGTTGTAACCCTAATTTATCGGAGGTGCAATAAGCAGTATTTTTGCAAAATTTTTAAACGATTTTCACGATTATTTTTAAAAAGTTTAAACATACCTTAAGATTGGTAAGCCATATACAATTTCTACACTCAACAGAATCAGTTATTGTTTTCTTGAGAAACTGAAAAAAAATCCTGCAGGAAAAATTATCCTAAATGTTGACCCGAGTAAGTTATCACTACACAACATTTAGTTAAAATCTGTTCAGTACTTTTTGCGTAAAACGCGCACATCGATTTGACTAAGTTAGTTTTGGTATAGATAAGAATAGGTATTGCGAGTGTAGCTTAGGAGATAGACATATACTGTTGTAGATTTTTCTGTTGGTCTTTTCAAGATCTACAATTTTTTAGTACATTGTTTTAATATATGTCTTAAGGTTTAGCCAGCAGAAGGTTTCTAAGGACGACTCGATAGAACAAGTTAGTTTTCCCGTGGGAATGAAAAATTTTCCTGTAGTAAAAACTATCCTAAATGTTAACCCGAGTAATAAGTTATCACTACACAAAATTTAGTTAAAAGTACAGTACTTTTTGCGTGAAACGCGCACACAACATACATACAGATAAACATACAAAATGTTTAATAACTATTTTTTTGGGATCTATATTCTGTACACAGTGCATTAGTTATTGTTTTTCTAACATATTTCATGTACAGACTTCGCTGTTACTATTTTAGATAGATAGATACTTTATCGCACACACAAAAGAAGAGTACAGAAGATGAAAAAAAAAAATAAAACAGAGGCATGGAAAGGCGGTCTTATTGCTATGAGCAATCTATATTACGTTTTAACGTTTAGTATAGATTTCTCAGAGATGAGATATTTTCCCGCAGTAAAAAGTCTTATATGTTGACCAGCTATCATCATACCAAATTTCATCAAAATCCCTCCAGCGCTTTTTCCGTGATGCGGTAACAGACAGACAAAAATTCTAAAAAATAGATTCGGCCTCTGTATTAAAAATAATGTCTATTTCAATAAGATTTTCTAAAAATATTTAATGTACAGTTTCGGCTTAGTTACAATTTTATTATATGTATAGGTTATTTAAATAAAATCAATTTTTGTATGCTTTAAAATTTATTATCCCACTTAAATACTAATACAAAACATTTATGAACGGTTCGACTTTTAGTCTAAGAGCCTGCGGACGATTTGCTCATGTATTTTATATTAAAATTTTTGTGATATACAAAAATAATATTTAATTTCCAAAGTTACCTAACTTATGAAATCTTTTTTAGATTCAGGCCATTTTAGATTTTAATTTCCAAATTTAACTTCATTAAAAAAAAAAAAATTCGTAGCCATTTGCTTCATTAAATTTAACTATATTTTGTGTACAAAAAGCTACAATTTTTAATACAATTTTTAATATATAACTGATAACTCTTTAGCCTAAAGCATATATTTTTTTCAATAAACATGACACTGTAATATATATATATATATATATATATATATATATATATATATATATATATATATAATATGTATATAACAAACCTCCCATAAGCCTTTAAAACTAAGTTAAAACTAACTGCGGGTATAATAGCAAAAGTTATAAGTTCCAATTAGTACAGTATAACACTTTCTTAGATTTACCCGAATATTTGACATTTTAAATAAAACTATCTTTTCGGTTTTTTTTTTGGATTGGGAAACAAAAATCAAAATAAATTCGCAAAAAAAAAAAAAAAATTGTTTTATTTAGTAAAGTATATGTATATTACGTAAAAAAATTAAATGCTTTCAAATCATATTTTGTTAAAACCAACAATAACGTCAGTTTTAAGTTTTGAGATAAATTTCCTAAGCGAGTGCAATACTATTAAAAAGTTAATCCCAAAAACAAAATAAAAAAAAAAAAAAATTCTTCCTTTCTCACTTACACCACTTTGCTGTTATACTCGCGTTTATTATATTAAAAAAGGTACAATATTACACTCGACTTTAACTACAAAATAAAACTATTTTATGCTGTTTAAGCTATAAATATTTTGAGGGCGAATAAAAAAAAAACATTTTTTTTTTTAAATTAAAAGATACATGGGTCTTATATTGAAATCCAAAACAACAAGTAAAATAAACATCTACATAAAAATATATTTTTTTTTTAAATTAATCATGATAACTTCCAACATATTAATGTGTAATTTTTAAATTATGTGTTTTCAACTAAAAGAAATTGTATGTTACATGCATTTTTGAACTATGAAAAAAAAACAAATCACATTTTCCTTTAAAATAGCAATTTATAATTTTATATACTCTTATATAATGATATACATAAGTAACAAATTTAATTTTGAATTTTACATTAAAAAAAATAGTTTTTTAAGATTTTTAAAATACACAAAAAATTTTGTAACAAAAAAATAAAGTGGCAGAAATTCATATTATACAATTTTTTTTATTTTACACAATCTTATTATAATTGAATTTACAACAAAAAATATATTATACTCTACAACCGGCATATATATATTATAAAAAAAATATTTACAAAAATTTACAAAAAAAAAAAACAACAAAATATACTATGTAGACAAACTAAAGAATCGCATTAAAATCGACATAATCTGTTTAAAATACGACGACAAAAAAACTAATTAACACTAAAATAATATAAGGGGTTTAAGGGGTTGTACAAAATATATTTGAAGACCCCCCAAATTTTTCATACTTACTATTAAAACATAGGCACTTAGCATCCTCAATATCTTCTTTCAACATTTCCAAAGTGCCTTTTGGTTATTGAGTGACGATAATCATTTTTATATATATATATATATATATATATATATATATATATATATATATATATATATATATATATATATATATATATATTACAATTGTTAGTGCGTTTGTTAGTTACAGTGTAACTCCTTAACGATTTGACCTATTGAGGTCACCACACATTTTTGCCCTCAATAAGATGTTGGCGTTCTGTTAGAATCCAATAGATGGTGTTGTAGTCATTTTGACTGATATAATTCACAATTTATTAGGATTTAATATCCAAAAAAGGAAACCGCTTAATATCGACTCGATAGATGGCGTTGTTGAGCTATTGATTATTTTTTTAATATCCGACTTGGCTAGAATAATGTCATTCTAGGCCACTAATGATAAAGATTAAAAATCATAAGATAAAATAAAAAAAATTAAAAAAAAAACTCAACAGTATCGCTTTTATTTACTTTTCGTATTATATAAATGATTATTTTTATTGTAGGACTATATCGCTTTTGCTTCTTGCAAGTATTTTTTTGAGTGAACCACTCCAAAAAAAGGTTTTCAAATGCCATATTTTCATCGACTGATTTGAAATTTTAATACTTTTTTACTAAACAGTTTAGGAGTATTGGTTGGAGACGGACGAAATTTAATGACAGGTAAGCTGATTATTCAGTTTGAACATCTTTTCTAGCTCAATATATATATATATATATATATATATATATATATATATATATATTCTCTTTTTTCGCATACTTTAGCAACAATTTCAGCGAAAGGATCGTGTCATTGCGAGGCACGATATAAACCCCACTCAAACTATTACTAAAAAAAACAGATATTTTTATTTTTTAAAACCTTATTTTGCGAAATAATAAATAAAGATATATTTATACCATATATTTTTTTTAAACTAAACTTTAAAATATTATAAGTTTTCTGAAGAAAATTATTAAGCACTTATTGGTAAAATGGTAACTTTTCATAATACTAGATATTTATTTATTTAAATAATTATTCTATTCGCAAGACTCGTTTAAAGCAATGCACTTTCAATATTGCTTATCAGATAATATATTTTCTTTCAAGTGAATTTTGAGAAGAATTTTACGATTTTTAGGTTTTTTTTTTATTTTATATTTTAATAAATACGTTAGAGGCGTGTTTTTTTTTTAAATAAATACGTAATACCAGAAGGATGGTTTGATATATAATAAAATATACTATAGGTTGAATTATTACTCTTTAAATATGTATATTTGTTAGAAGTTATTCAATTTACTTAAAAAAATTTTTTAGGGATCATAAATAATTTTTTTTTTAAATTGATATATGTATGCGTAGACAAACGCAAGACCTGCCTTTAAATTTCCATAATATTCGTTAACCTTCCACCAATTAACCTCTTTTTTTTCAACAAACGATAATACAAAATTTATAATCTGTGCATTTAATTAAAGCAAAACATTGACTTGTCAATATTTTCCTCAAAATCCATTAAAATTGTTATACGCCATTCATTATTTCACTCCTTTTTAATACAAATATTCGTTTTCACTTTATTAGTCATCAGTCATTCTTTATATATCTTGAACTGAAAAAATATCAAGATCTTTTTTTTTTACAAGCTTTTATTTAACTTAAGTATGTTAGTATGGGACAAACCTTGCGAGTTAAATTAGAATCACTTTCTGTCTTTAGATTAGGTTGAAATTTGGTTTACTTACGTAACTTCGGTGACAATGCAATAATATGGCACCATGAAAGCTGGTCTCAAGATGGAGTCGGAAGGTGGCCATAGGAACTCCTAAACTAAACAAGATAAAACCTTCGCGTTTGGACTCGTTCGAATAGTCTTGACAAGTACTCTTGCGTTACCTGATATCCAGGATCTAAATAAAAGCTTGTTTTTAAACATTTTTTTTAATTAACACTTATTTCATATTCGATTCGTTCGTTTTCTGAAATTAATCGCCATCTAAACGACAAGGATTCGTAAGTTCGAATCCCGGTTGAGACAAAATTCTCAGTCGTTTAATAAAAAAAAAAATGAAACATCGCGAAGATACAAAGCGACATCGATAAGGTTATTCTTGATAACAACGCAGAATGTGATAAAATACTAGATTGTCTTTAAAAATACTTCGTATCTATAGAGTTTTAATTAAAGTTTTGAGTTTGATTTCGTTTTTATATGTATGTATGTATGTATGTATGTATGTATTTATTTATCACATTTCTCATAGTCCTGGTATAGAAAGAATGACTTAGCCAACAAATAACTCATTAAAATATCATCAAGTAACATTTTCATTTGATATTATATCATTTTCAATCAAATTTAAAGCGTTTAATTTTTGAATAAGCATTGGCATATCAAGATCAAATTGATCATTTTGTTTACTACTTTGGTCCCTCTCAATGCAAGATTTAACGTTGCAAACATTTTCATCTTCTCCTTTATCAATAAGGTCCTTAATTTCAATAACGTTATTATTTTTGGATATATTATCGTTAACGCCATCTAAATAATCAATTTTACCTGTTATATCATTTACTTCATCTTCTGTAACTTTCTTAGTTTCCTGAACATCGCGATGATTCTCTTCATTTTCAGGAACTTCTCGAATGTTCTCATTTTCTTTATCTTTTTCGAGTTGTTTTTCTTCTTCAAGCTTCTTCTCTTCTTCTAGTTTCTTATCTGCCAATTCTTTACGTCGTTGCGCATTCCACCAAGGCCTGAACCTCTGGAATACAACTCTTGATCTATGTTGGGGTTTCAGAACCCATGATATAGCCATCTCCACGTCTGCTATCCTGAAATAAAATTGACAAACATGATGTTAGGAAGATCCATGCAAAACTTTTAGGATCTGGTAGTTTTTATAGTTTAGAATTTTAAAAATAATTTAATGGCGATTCTCTAATCTGATTTTATTTTAAAAGATTAGTCTTTATAAGAGATAAAAATATAAATTCTAAGCTTATTTTGCATTACTAAATATAGATACTTCTGATATATTTTATCTATACATATAATAAAATTCTGAGTTGCATCTGTACATTAAATATTTTTCGGAAAATCTTATTGAAATAAACATTATTATGAATACAGAGTCGAAATCTATAGTTTTTAGGATTTTTATCTGTCTGTCTGGAAACGCATCACGAGAAAACCACTGGACATATTTTGATGAAATTTGGTATAATGATAGCTGGTTATCCGGGTCA
The DNA here is from genome assembly GCA_905404265.1 of Fabriciana adippe. Classification (NCBI taxonomy): domain Eukaryota; kingdom Metazoa; phylum Arthropoda; class Insecta; order Lepidoptera; family Nymphalidae; genus Fabriciana; species Fabriciana adippe. The sequence goes on from FR990010.1 coordinate 1,879,567, forward strand.
ACATATAGGATACATTTTACTGCGGTAAAATATCACATTTTACCGCATTTATTATTTTGAGAAATCTATACTAAACTGTGAAACGTAACTAGATACGAACGGAGTGAGGAGGAGGAGGAGCGACGGTGAATCGCTAGTTTAATAAACATAATTTTTCTAAACCACAAAATCTATCACATCTCAAAAGTTCTGCGTTGGTATTCCTAACATTCAGTAAGTAGACGCATAAAATTACAAGTACTTATAGTATCTTATCTTATATTAAATGAGCAATTTTTGTATAGATACATGTAAATTTACTTCGTGTATCTTAGAATCGGCTCTGACGATTTGGATCAAATTTTGTAAGTATTTAGATAAGATTTTTCATTTTAAATTTATTCACGTAGGTGCCTTTTCTGAAAAACTAAAACTAATTTTTCACTCAGTTTCAAAGAGGCGAGGAAATATTTTAAAGGAAAAATCTAGACAACGTTTGATAGGAACAAAAATGTATTTCTTGGTAAATAATAAATAAATAAATATGTTGGGACATTAACACACAGCACCACCCAGTTCCATGTTAAGCTACGAGGCTTGTGTTATAGATACCAGATAGTTGATACACTATATATGTATAACTTTAAATATGTACATATTGTAAATACGACACCCGTGACTGGAGTGCACACATTCGTGCTCATCACAGAAATGAATGCTCCCAGCGGGACTCGAACCCACGACTGCTGGCACAGCAAGTAGTATCACTACAAACTGAGCCAAACGTGTCGTCAAACTAAGTTTTTATAGTATACACGTAATATTTTGCTACTTTGTTTCCGCTCTATTATGATAAAACAGTATCTTATCCAATCTTCTATATAAATGAAAATGAATGTTCGTAGATTTGTTGTCCTCTATGCGTTCCTAAACCAATGAATCAATTTTGATGAAATTCTGATGGTTATTCTGTACGCCTGGAAGGTTTCTGGCGCAAAAAATTTTTTTTTCTTTGAACGTTTACCTTTTATGCGTTCCTAAACCATTCTAGCTTAGAGATGCAACTAAAACCAAATTAAGCTTCACCATAAATAAACTGGACAATAAGAACCATCTCAATCAGGTCAGCTTCGGGCTTCCAAACAAAAAAAACCGCATCCAAATCGGTCAATTCGTTTAGGAGCTACGATGCCACAAACAGACACGTCTAACTTATAACACCCTTTTTGCGTCTCGGATTAAAAACATCTATGATGAATACAAATTTTCACCCCATGAAGCTATTTATGAAAAATACTAGCGACTGACCCTCGCTTCGCTCGGATTCGTCCCTAGCTTGGATATAGTAAAATGGATATAGTATGTTATCCGTAAGAGATAGACATATGCCATCGCGGACTTTTTTGTAGACCTTTTTAAGGTGTACAATACTGCAGTACATTATTTTGATCTATCTCGTAGGGTTCAGCCAGCGTTTGCAATGTAAGCGCAAAAAAATGTGTTTATTTACGACATCACATTAGAAACCTCTAAAATTACCAGTGTTTCACTACTATATTATGCATATATTATACATAAAAACCTTCCTCTTGAATCACTCTATGTATTAAAAAAACCGCATCATTCGTTGCGTAGTTTTAAAGATCTAAGCATTTATATAGGGACAGACAGCGGGAAGCGACTTTGTTTTATACTATGTAGTGATTTGAGCAACAGATAAAATAATATTTTTTATAGAAATGTGCTTTTATTTCTTATGGTTGCATAACGAAATGTCGGCACGTACAATGATGACTTTCAATTTCTCACCTCCAGTCACAATAGGAAAATTGCTCAAAAATTATAATTTTATCAAAACTTATGCAACACAAAGATGTTATTTCACAATTAAGTGCAGGTCGGGTCAAATATAGCAATTTTGGTTTCTTTTAAAGAAATTTTTAGTAGCAGTGTGGAGTTGATGGTACAACTCTCCAGTCTTCCGTCAAACTGTCGGTCAAACGTATGATCTGCCACCGGTCATGTCGAGGTATCATGGAAGCGGGTCCAAATCCCGGGTTCGCACCTCTGATATTTTCATGTGCGAATCATTTCCAACATGATTACCACTTGTCTTACGATGAAGGAAAACATCGTGAGGAAACCTGCATGTCTGAGATAACCTAACAAGTTTTTGAAAGACATGTGTAGTCCGCCAACCCGCATTTGGCCAGCGTGGTGGACTATAGTCAGATCCCGCTCGTATTGAAGGGAGGCCCATGCCCAGCAGTGGGACGTCAAAAAGGGCTGAATACCAGTCAGAGGGACATAAAGTTAAAAAAATCTCAATACATCGAATATCAGACACGGGTGACGGGTTTATCACTGTTTTAGAACCAAAACCAATTCTAGTTACACATTCTCCTCTTAAAAAGTAGATAAAGATCAGCGATTCTTTCTCAATCCTTTGTCGCCATTACACGTTGGTTACACCAAATTTCGACGGGAATCAAACCTGTAATCCACAGCTTAGCAGACACTCAACTAGATCAATTACCATTGCTAAGAGAAATATTTACATCGTGTATGGAATGTTTACGATTATTATCTACGGTCATATATCTATACATACATACATACTTATAGATAAGCCTTTACGTAATAAAATAGAAACACTTGTACAGCTTCATTCTCATCTACATACGCAACTAAATTCATCCTATATAAATTATGCCACTTTAAATATGAAATCTTAAGATTGCTCGCTCACTCTTGACTTTCTTCGAACGATAGTTCATCATTCAGTTTGAATTTAATTTTGCTCAATATTATCAAACCTGTTTATTCTTATTGTATGTATTAAACCCTTTTTAACGTCCCACTGCTAGGCACGGGCCTCCCTTCAATACGAGGGGGATCAGGCCATAGTCCACCACGCTGGCCGAGTGCGGGTTGGCAGACTTCACACATCTTTCGAAAACTTGCTAGGTTTTCTCAGACATGCAGGTTTCCTCACGATGTTTTCCTTCACCGTAAGGCAAATGGTATTCAGATTAAAAATGATTCGCACATGACAATATCAGAGGTGCGAGACCCGGGATTTGAACCCGCTTCACTCGGTTTCCCAAGCGAGCGCGTTACTACTGGGCTACCACTGCCCTTTTCATTCTTATTAGAAGCTCTAATTGAATAGCTATCAATTGACAAAAACTACAATGCGATCTTAGTTATTTAAATACATATAGATAAATTTGTAGAGTTGTATACATTTATCTATGTGTAGATTGAAAAAAAAACCGGTACCTAAAATCGTTTTTTTTTTAATTTCCATGGCAGCCATTTTGAAATATGCCATCTTGGTTTCTTATTATTAGTTGCTATAGTGACAATAGAAATGCACACTCAGTGATCAACTCTAGACCTATTATGCTTCATGAGGTATCGCTCGCTGACAGATAGACAGACGGACAGACAGCGGAGGCTTAGTAATAGGGTCCCGTTGGCACCCTTCGAGTACAGAAACCTAAAAAGGGAAAATCTCTTCCGATACTCATATAATTTATACTTAAGTTTACTTACTAACTTATTTTTCTTCTATATTTGCTTTAAACGTCGACGACACGTTTAGCTCAGTTTGTAGTGACCCTACTAGCTGTGCCAGCGGTCGCGGGTTCGAGTCCCGCTGGGGGCATCCATTTGTGTGATGAGCACGAATGTTTGTAATCCAGTCATGGGTGTTTATATTTATAATATGTATATATTTAAAAATATATATATATATTATATATGTGTAGTGTATCAACTGTCTGGTATCCATAACACAGATCTCGTAGCTTACTATGGAACTAGATGGTGGTGTGTGATAGTGTCCCAAAATATTAAAAAAAAAAAACATCGCTCACTCTTGGCAACGATTATTCGCCGAGAGTGAGATACTATAGCGTCATCTCACTCTAGATAACTTAAAACGTAACAAACCTTCTCTTAAATCTTTCACGGTCCAGTGCGTGTCTCTCCCAATGACCAGCTCTAGCCTGTCTAGCTGCGAACGCCCAGACCCTCATCACGTGCACTTTCGGCGGGTCAGAAGAAAAGTGGACCTGGAAAAGTGAAACGAATAGCTTATAAATATTATAATATGTAAATTGGAATTGAGTTTATCGGTAGAGAATCGGTTTTCTGCCTTATCTCTCACGGGTCGTGTCGAAATATCGTCTTAATGGAGTTTGAGATAGTAACGCAAACTAAACTCTCTAAAGTTTAATTTTAATTGATAAAGTTTTTTTTTATTTTAATACAATTATTTCTAACATAACATATTTACATACATCTATATTATATACTTACTAGCGACTAACCCTCGCTTCGCTCGAATTCGTCCCTAGCTTGCTTCCCCATACAAACTTTCATCCCCATTCTCACCCCGTTAAGGGAGGATTACCGGTATAAAAACTATTTCACTCACTCACATTTCATATCATGAGATTAAAAAAAATCTTATTTTAGTAAAAAAAAAAAACTTTCAATGTTCTTCTATACAAAATTTGTCCTGACAATAACAGACACAAAAAAAAAAGAATTATCTAATTTGGTGCAGTCGATCGCAAGTTATGCGTGTACGTACATTTCTGCGATTCATTTTTATTTATATAGATATAGCTAATAGTACTTAATAATATATACATTGTATTCAGCCCCTTTTTAACGTCCCACTGCTGGGCACGGGCCTCCCTTCAATACGAGGAAAATCAGGCCATAGTCCACCGCGCTGGCCAAGTGCGGGCGGACTTCACATGTCTTTCTAAAACTTGTTAGGTTTTCTCAGACATGCAGGTTTCCTCACGATGTTTTCCTTCACCGTAAGGCAAGTAATAATTATATTAGAAATGATTCGCACATGAAAATATCAGAGGTGCGAGACCCGGGATTTGAACCCGCTTCACTCGGTTTCCCAAGCGAGCGCATTACCACTGGGCTACCACTGCCTGTATACATTAGCATATTTTAAATTGAAGCCACCCACACAGCATCAAAATCTGTCAATCTTGGGTGGATTGACATATTTCGATGCTACGATACTCACTAAGAATTCCACATATTTATAAAACATTACGTTTGGTGGCGTCATTTAGCAGTTTGAGTCATGAGTGTCGTCATCGCGAGTGACTGAGTATTCATTGACCTCCGAAATCTACGCTACCAACATCCAATCTAAATATACCAATGGAATACTACTCCCATACCACTTTCTTTAGATATGTAACACGAATATTTGACATCTATACATATAATAAATGTATAACTGATCGCTGTCTGTACATGAAAGATATTTAAGACAAACTATTATGAGAGGTCTTTATTAACGCAATAGAACCCAAAACAATGATTTTTAGATTTTTTGTCTGTTTGTCTGTTTGTCTGTGCGTTTGTGCGCACTAATCTTAGAAACGACTTAACAGATTTGGGTGCGGTTTTCATTAATGTATTGTGGTAAGCTTCACTTAGCATTTAGTATTTGTTTATTTCAATCGGTTCATAAATAAAAAAAATAAAGAATTTACCTATCTCTAGAAAAAAACTATTTCGATTTTTTTTTTATTAGTAACATTAAAGCTCGTCAACAACTATTACCAAAGCAAAAAAAAAACAACATCGAGCAAAAACGAGCAAAAAATCACGATTGTTGTATGGGAGCCCCTTTAAATATTTATTTTATTCTGTTTTTTAGTATTTATTGTTATAGCGGCAACAGAAATACGTCATCTGTGAAAATTTCAACTGTCTAACTATTACAGTTCATGAGATACAGCCTGGTGACAGACGGACGGACAGCAAAGTCTTAGTAATAGGGACCAGTTTTACCCTTTGGATACGGAACCCTAAAAAGAAAATCAATTGACAAGCAGAGGAGAAAAAAATACAGAACCGTGTTGTCTTTGCCTATTTTATATGCAGATAAGAAAGAATACATTCTCCCAATCAAACCAATAATGTGAAAAAACTCCCAAAAATTTAATTATTGGCAAACACGACAGCGTCACGACTCAAATACCAAGACCAAGTAATTTACGCACGAAATGTTCCTAACAATGAACATTGGTGTGAAGCCAAAAACAATTACAATTATATAAAGACAGAGTGATGGATGTCTGAATTAGATAGTTTATTTTCATTAGAAAGCATCTCGCAAAGCTAGCGATAAACGTTTTAAATGTAATCTATACAGATAAATAAAATTGAAGTGTCTGTTTGTAATGTCAAAATAACAGCTTTATACTAAATAAATGCATATGTAATTATGTATATACGGTACATATAAGAAAAACATAATTTTTAAAATTTTTGTCTGTCTGTCTGTCTGTTTGTTCCGGCTAATCTCCGAAACGGCTGGACCAATTTTAACGGGACTTTCACTGGCAGATAGCTGATATAATAAGGAGTAACTTAGGCTACTTTTATTTTAAAAGAATTAGGGTTACACTGAAATTAAAACGTACCTAGAGACGCACCCGAGCAAAACGAGGACAAGTCGCTAGTATAATATAACTCTGAAACTACCAGACCGATTAGAAAATTTCTTTTAAGAAAAAAATATACATAAAAAAACCCGAGCAGAGCCGAAGGCAGAAGCTAGTGCTTTGTACTTAATACGAGTACAATTTATTTAAAAAAAAAAACAACTTATTGTACTTTTGTCATCAAATAGGTACTCGCAAGTTCCACAATCTACACATTATAAGGTCGAATGACCGCTAATATAAAAGTTAGAACAACGCACAAAGTGCCCCAAGGCCAGTGCCTCTATAAAGCACAGTAGTAGTAAACAGAAGGTCACAGGTTCAATATTAGGAAAAGTAACTGGTATGGCCATATAATATTGTGTTTGTACATATAAAGATATATAATTATATTATATATATAGTTATCCAATAATGTACGGAAGTCTGCCCGATTTGTTGACATTTATGGTTACTGCTCCGCTCCCTTGGGTAGTAGCATAATGATCTATATCCTCTTAATAAACCTCAATAAACGGGCTATCTAATGCAAAAAGAATTTTTTAAATCGGATTAGTAGTTCCTGAGATTAGCGAGTTCAAACAAACAAACAAACTCTACCTCTTTATAATATTAGTACGGATTAAAATAAATGTATATTAAGAAATATTTTGTTCAAAGTGGTGTTTGCAAATAAAACCTACTACAAACGTAACTTATCACTGTCGAATGCGTGACAATTTCTTTTGACACCACAAAAGGTATTCCTTTGTCTGTTTAGGTCTTTAGGTTTTTCTAGGTTTGGATCTTCTAAAGTTGTTCTATAGGTCTGATTTTGTTTAACCATCCGGCACAGTGGGAGTCAAGCCTCGAACATAGTTTACTATGTCGAAATTCGCAGATTGGATTCTCCAACGGTGAAAATGCAAATAGTGGCATATCTGAGAAAACACTTAAGTAACTGTACCCGAAAAACTTTAAATTATTTTCACAATTGGATCAGAATTCAGATTAGATTCAAACATCAGATTTGATTTTTGCAAGTACCTACGTTAGAAGTAACGGTATCATAAGACAAAAAAATAGTGCTAATACTCTAAGATCCGGCTGTCGAAGACTTGATTTTTTTAAACTTGATTTGAATGATTAAAATACATAACATCTCGATATACTTTTAATTAAACATTATTAGTATGTAATTTGACAGAAAAAAATCTTCACAGTGAAAAAAAAAAATCGGTTATCTTTTTAACGGTGGCTTCTAGAAAAGAATATGTTTAAAAATGTAGTAGGTATAATGAAAATTGTATTTTTTTCTAAACAACACAACATATGGTAGTGTATAAAAAAAAATGAAAACACGTACTTGCAAGAATGACCAACCGGATCTTGAACTATAATGTAGGTAGATAGGTATCGCTAAACTGTATCTATGTCATTGATTGAGACACAAACCTGTTTCGTAGTTTAATACAGATAAGTCAGAACACACCTACTTCAAAAGTAAATTTAAAATTATCAAATGTACTTATTAAAAAAAAAAAACATATATACGGTCGAATTGAGAACCTCCTCCTTTTTGGGAGTCGGTTGAAAAGTAAAAACGATAACCATTTTGTATAAACTAACATACTTTTTTCAATTTTGCAAGAGTAACAGTGTCTGCTTCATTTTTAACCGACTTCAAAAAAGAAAGAGGTTCTCAATTCGGATGTTTATATTTTTTTATGTATGTTCGGGCATAACTTCGTCATTAATAGACGGATTTGTAACATTCTTTTTTTGGGTAAAAGAGGTTTACTCCGAAATGGTTCCATTTAAATTTGAAAAAAAAATTAACCCCTAAGTGTAGAAAGTAGGGGATGACTGATTCTTGACCTACTGAATTCTTTAAATACTTTCTTCTTATTTTGCTATTACTGTTTATATTAAAAATGGAAAAAAAAAAATATAAAAAAAAAATAAATAAAATACAAGCCGACGAAAAAAAAACACTAAAAAGTAAAGAATAACTGATTGGTAGTTTTCATTTACTACAGATACTTAAATCAGATATTTTCGAAGTCGATGGCGCTTTGATTTGTATCGGCTGGCACCGACTAACTTTTTACTTATGATTTTTTTGAAGTCAGTTTTTATATTATTTTTTAAAGTTTTTTTTTATTCTAATTTTTTTTTAAAAAGAAAGAGTGAAAACAAAAAATACAGTTTTTCCAGTGTAAATAAACCACTTAATAATCCGTATTAATATTATAAATGTGAAAGTTTGTAAGTACGTATGGATGTTTGTTACTCAATCACGCCAGAACGGCTGAATGGATCTGGATGAAATTTGACACAAATATAGATTATAGTCTGGAATAGCACATTGGATACTTTTTATCCCGGAAAAATGTACGGTTCCCGTGGGATAGGTTTGTTTTTGATTTCCTAGAGGTGAACCCGAGCGAAGCGAAGGTGAGCCACTAGTATAAAATATGTGAAAGTAATCTACCTGTTAACTCTTCACACTTAAACCGCTGAACAGATTTTAATAAAATTTGGCAAGGACATAGATTGCATCCTGGGTTAGACATAGGCTATCCTTGATCCCCACCCCGTTTATCACGCATTTTTATTAAATAATTGGTTGTACGGTTGACTCATCGATGTGACGTCATATACAAATGATTCATGACGTCATGCGACTGGGTTTTCAGAAAAAAATTAAGAGATGTGTGTTACTTTGGGTTTACAAGGAAACTATCGACGACACGTTTGGCAGTGAGTAGTGAACCTACTTGTTGTGCCAGCGGTCGCGGGTTCGAGTCCCGCTGGGGGCATTCATTTGTGTGATTAGCACGAATGTCTGTACTCCAGTCATGGCTGTTTAAATTTATAATATGTAGGTATTTAAAGTTATATGTATATGTGTAGTCTATCAACTATCTCGTATCCATGACACAGGCCTCGTAGCTTACCATGGAACTAGATGGTGCTGTGTGCTAATGTCCCAACATATTTATATTTATTTGTATTTATTTTTTCATTAAGATTAATACCCATTTTTCTAGACGCATTTTTAACTTCACTCATAACTAAGGGGGCCATTCAAGTTTCAAGTACAAGCCATTCAATTTTGTAGATTTTGTGTCAAATCAATACTTTCAGACCACACATGACAAGCCTACTTGTCTATGCTCAAAAGCGAAAAGCATGTTCAGGGATTCCCCAAAATAATTGAGATGTAATGTTTACGTAAGCACAAGAGGGGGGAGTAAGAGCTTTGCTTACTTTTGCTGACGAGGGGGAGGGAGAGGTTAATACTAAAATTCTGCATACGTAATACTTGAATGACCTCTAATTAAATCTATACAGATAAAATAAAATTGGAGTGTCTGTTTGTAATATTAAAATAACCGCTTTTTACTAAATGCATATAGATGTATACACGGTACATATACCAAAACAACATTTTTTACAATTTTTGTCTGTCTGTCTGTCTGTTTGTTCCGGCTAATCTCTGAAATGGCTGGACCGATTTTGACGGGACTTTCACTGGCAGATAGCTGATGTAATAAGGAGTAACTTAGGCTACTTTTATTTTAGAAAAAATAATAAGGTCCCACGGAAAAAAAAATTAAAACCAAATTAATTAATTTTGTTTTCGGATGCAACCTAGGGACGAACCCGAGCGAAGCGAGGGTGAGACGCTAGTATGAAATAAATTCGAAGCAGGCACTATCACAAGTTTGTACATTTTACAATGTCATAAGAGCACAGGTGCAAACATAGACGGTATTTGATTACAAACGTGTTTAAAGCGATAACTTGTTTTAATCGTACCATTGAAAATTAAGTTTTTGACTAAATTAAAAACATAAAAAGAAGACTTAAAAATATTTCATGTGTTTTAAATGTTATGCGATATTTTCGCAAATTATATGAATCGATTTTCATCTTCCTTGTTAGGCATATATATACAGGGTGGATTTTTGAGACGGGACAGTAAGGGCAGGTACCTTAAATACTATAGTTACAGGAAAACGTTCCTAGGAGACCATCCATAACTTTTTGAGATATTCTGAACTGCATTCACAGATTTTGGAAAAAATGTACAGTCAGCGAGAAAAATGCTAAAATACGAAAAAAAAATTTTTATCTCAATCGATCCTATTTCATGTAGGGATCAAAAGACTATGGGACCATTTAAGGTTTGAGTACTAGAAATGACAGAAATCGCCAAAATCTCTTTTCCCATACATTTTGTACGGAAAGACGTTTAATCAACTCGAAATATTCTTTGTTGCGAAACGGTCCTATTTTTTAATGTGATCAAAAGACTCTTTGAGGCCAACTGAAGTTTGAGTGCAGAAACTACGGTAAGTCACAAGATCGGGTTTACACGGAGGTATTTTATGCAGCGGGCAGAAGATAATTTTTGTAGTTTTTGTTAAGCCGGTCTCGTGGCATACTATACTATACTAGAGCAAGAGTACCTACCTAAATAGAAAATCATAATTACATCGACAAATAAAAATAAAATTATATCAACTAAACGTGTATTATTAAACACGATATCCATACAAGTAAATTATCGGCTGCTAATTGCTCAGTACAAAAACGAGCAAACTTATGTATTCGTGAGAACGGCAGTCATTTTAAGCAATTTATTTTGTAGATCACCTAAATGTTACCTATTTACGTTTGTATTAAAATACATGTTTAATGGATTTAATTTTTTTTTGTAGTTCTTATGTTGTAGAAGATTATGGATGCAACTATGATTTCCTACTTAGGTAGGTACTTTTGCTTCTAAGTACAGTACGCCACGAGATCGGCTTAACAAAAACTAAAAAAAATATCTTATGCCCGCTGCATAAAATGCCTGTACTCAAACTTCAGCTGGCCTCAAAAAGTCTTTTGATCACATTAAAAAATAGGACCGTTTGGCAACAAAGAATATTTCGAGTTGATTAAACGTTTTTCCGTACAAAATGTATGGGAAAAGATTTTGGCACTTTCTGTCATTTCTAGTACTCAAACCTTAAATGGTCCCATAGAGTCTTTTGATCCCTACATGAAATAGGATCGATTGAGATAAAAAAATTTTTTTTCGTATTTTAGCATTTTTCTCGCTGACTGTACATTTTTTCCAAAATCTGTGAATGCAGTTCAGAATATCTAAAAAAGTTATGGATGGTCTCCTAGGAACGTTTTCCTGTAACTATAGTATTTAAGGTACCTGCCCTTACTGTCCCGTCTCAAAAATCTACCCTGTATATATATATATATATATATATATATATATATATATATATATGTGCATATCTCCTGCGCAGTTGGCTAGTCTCAATGAGATTGGCCGCCGTGGCCGGAATCGGTCAGGAGAACATTATTATTATATATATATATATATATATATATATATATATATATATATATATATATATATATATATTTAAGGTGTATGCAATGAGTTCAACTGATTAAACACTCATACTGAGTGATGATAAGAGAAGAGGGGAACACCCGACATTCGACGATATCATTAATATAATATTCAAAACATGCTGGGGGTCGCTTCTATATAGAAGCGACTGTTTCATCTACTTTAACAAGTTCATTTCTATTTTAAGGCAAGTTCAATAAATTATTTTGACGAGCTTTGACGTAAGCAATAAAAAAAATTAATAACAGATTTTTTTTATATATATTGATTGGTAAATTTCATTCATATCATATGTATGTTTATATGTATGTTTATGTATATGTTTTTCTTAAATTTTTAATAATGATTATGATCAAATTTCGATAACTGGGCGAACGCTAGTAAATAAAATTACTCTTAGGAGATATTTTGAAGTTCCAATACCATTTTAAAGCCTCCGGAACCTTTATAAACCTCCGGAAACATAATAATATGAAGAAATGTTAGAAATAGAATAATGTACTGATGCGTGAGAATAAACCCTCTTCCTGCTAAATAACCATTCGATATTAAAGTTAAAACAATACTACACTCCGCCTGTCAGTAACATTATCAATTTACTTATAATTTTAATGTAGTAACAATAATTTTAGATAAAATATTATCATATTTCATGCTTGGAAAAACATGCGGTAAACCAAACTGATGAAATAAACAGTTAAAATTTCATTTACCTACAATTCATTGACCGTATTAAAAAAAAAAACTGGACAATTCGTTTGTCTTTTCGTGGGTTATGTTACGCGATATCGCCGCTACATCATGAGTCGATTTTTACAATCTACATATACATACATACCTACATATACATATATTGAACAAAGGCACAGCAAAAACATTTCAGTATCTTGTCAACAGATTTTTTTTTAACGTTAGTGTTATCGATACGAAAATTTTAAAACATTTCGTTTTTTTAATATGAATATCGATAAATTCTATTCATATATGTTTTCTTCAAAAATCGGTCAAGCGCGAGTCGGGTTCACGTACTGAGGGTACACTTCTCTTATATTTTTTTACACAATATTTCTTTACAAATAAAAATTTTAATTAGTTTTAGAAACGCAGGGTAGAAGTACCTACATAGGTACTTTACGAAATAATTTTTAACGTTACAGTTTTTAGCCGTTGCCTTTTTCTAAAAACCGTTTAAAGGAAGGAAAACGAACAGCGTGAGCTCAGATAACAAGAAAAAAAAAACAAAATAATTACTTTTTAAAAATCATTTTTATATGTGGACTTATTTTTTTGAATTTTATATGCAATATAAAAAAAAAAAGTATACCTAATGTCACTTTTAAAGCCTTGCTTTCTCTAGACATGCACCGAATCTTCGAATATACGTATTCGATATAATTATTCGACGCATTTTTTTGTTCCAATTCGATTGAATATTCGTTTAGTTTGTCAAATAATTACCGAATATACAAATAAAATTCTGAAATATTTAAATAGTATCAAAAAAAAAAAAGAATAATAAAATAACTCAACATTAATGTTTACTGTGTATAATCGAATAAACCGACCGATTATTCGATTACGAACATTTAGGATCGAATATTCGTTTTCAATTAAAACTATTTTCAGTCCATCACTAGGTTTTTCCTGTAATTTCATAATTATAGAATCAATTTTTGCGCCATATATTTACAAAAATCGTCAGAACAATGAATGTACCCGTTTCCCACCAGTAGATAATGCCACGTCACGTATTCGTCATACAATATGATTGTGACGAGATACTTTGTGTTGCAAGTGACAAATCAAAGACTTGATCTAATCTATACTAATATCATAAAGAGGAAAGATTTGATTGTTTGTTTGTTTGTTTGCATAGAATAGGCTCCGAAACTACTGAACCGATTAAGATGAAATTTGGTAAGAAGATAGTTTGAGACCCTAGGAAGGATATAGGAGTTTTTATCCCGAAATTCATCCCTTAAGGGGGTGAAAATGCGGATGAAAGATTGTATGGGGAAGCAAGCTAGGGACGAACCCGAGCGAAGCAAGGGTGAGTCGCTAGTCTTGAAATAAACTTAAAATCTGAAGTTCTATTCGATAGAAAAAAAGAACTTATATATTAACTATTTACATAATACTATATCCACAATATAATTATTTATTATGACTTGTATTAAAAGAAAATTATTTTGTTTTTGTCTAAAGTCCATATAAGTAATTAAAAAAAAAATATCTAAATCTACACTTTTACGTCGTTACCGTCGCGCATGCAAAAATTATGCATGTGCGTTCTTACATTACAAGTACATCAAAAACTCAAATTGTACAACATAATATGTATAATATGTTCGACAGCCAAAAGTTTTCTCAAATAACGAAATAGGTAATTTGAAAAAAAAAAACAAAAAAAATTGAACCTACGACCACCAGCACAGTAAACAGTGCAATCACAGCAATCTCTTTTTTTTTTTTTTTTTTTTTAATCATTTATTTCAGGCAATATTTACAAAAAGATCTTAAATATGTAAACAGAGGCCCATATAATATATATACCTTAATAACTAACATATATATACACTCGTGAGCAAAAAAATCGACTCAGGACGCACGCTTGCGGTTAAAAAGCTCTAGCAAAAAATCGGAAGCTTTTATTATATTTCTGATTTTAACATCTCAAAGTTCTTTGTTTTAGCTTTAAAATGAGTGGTCTATGTTGTTATTAAAAAATGTTTTCTGGTAAAGAAAAAATATTGAATGAGATGGAGTCTTAAGCAATAAAAAAAGTGATGGTTGACGGTAAAGAAAATACCACGTAAAATTCGTCAAAACAATAATTTAATTAAAATTATTTTTTTAATATTTAGTGTTGCCCCCCCTGGCCCTAATAACAGCTTCCAATCGCTTTTTCATGGATCGAATAAGTTTCCTTACTCGATCTTGTTCGATGCTATTCCATTCGTCGATTAGCGCTGCTTTGAGGTCCGCCATCGTGTCTGGTGCAGGATTTCTAGCCCGAACTTTTCTTTTAAGATCATCCCACAAATGCTCGATAGGATTTAAGTCCGGGCTACGCGCTGGCCAGTCCATAGCGGCAATTGCGACCTCCTGTAAATACTGCCGGACGGAACTTGCAGTATGTGAACGGGCATTGTCGTGCATTAGGACGAAGTTTTCGCCAATGAAACCGGCATAGGGAACGACGTGATCCTCTAAAATCTCTTCGATGTATCGGATCGCCGTCAATCCTCCCATTCGACCGCCAGTTTCAATAAAAACCAACTCGGTTTTTGCCTCGCTTGAAATGCCGGCCCACACCATCCAGGAACCTCCTCCAAAAGCAACATTTTCTTTGATACAGCACTGCGCGAATCTTTCCCCAGGTCTTCTGTAGACTCGTCCTCTTCTATCACTACCATGCAAGCACACTCTACTTTCGTCTGAGAAGAGAACGGTGCTCCATTGTTCGTCAGTCCAATCAACATGTTCTCTAGCAAAACGTAGGCGGGCTGCTCGGTGGTCTGGGGTTAATTTGGGGCCAGTAGCTGGCCTTTTTGGCTCAAGCCTAGCTGCCTTAAGTCGTCTTCTGACTGTCCAGCCACTCACAGCTACTCCTCGCGTTTCTCTGAGCTCTTGTTGGACTTGAACGCCAGTGAGGGCCCGATTTCTTAACGATGTGCTGACAATAAATCGGTCATCTCTCTCTGATGTGCACCTTTTTCTACCGGAACCGCGTCTTCGATTAAAGCCACCAGTCTCCTGGTAACGACGGTAAACTCTGGAAACAGCAGACTGGCTCATGTTCAGTGCACGTGCCACTTCACGCTGACTCTGGCCTTGTCGCAATAGGGTGATCGCTTGAGCTGCTAAATCGCTTGTTGTGTCCATTTTCAGGTAGAATTCTTGATAGTTGATAACGGAGATGTGTATCGGTTGACGTTTGACGGCTAACTGATAAGGGTGGGTCAGGTAGATAACCTTTTATATGGGTCAGTAACCCTTAATTAGCACTATTGTAAACAAGCGTAAAAAGGGTGGTTACTGATCACAACATATTGTTGGGTTGTGTGAGCAATAAACGTTACAATATTTTATATCATTTTGAAGCTAATACTAGCAGCTTTAAGATTTTACTATGAAAAAAATATATTTGCTTTCAGTTTTTTTTCCAGTGACTTGCGACTACAGATGTGTCGTCTGAGTCGATTTTTTTGCTCACGAGAGTATTAATATATAAAATATATACCTTAAAAACTAACATATATATAATATTAAACTATTTAGCACGGAGTGTCGACGTAGACGTGTCAGCGGGCAGACGACCCCGGAACTTCCGAAATACGACGCCCTGCGGCCAGAAGTCCTCCTTCATGAAGGCTGGCAGATGATGAGTAGGCACTCTCACCAAAAACGAATTGAAATTCGTTTTGTGGCGAGGTACCAGCCGTTCAACCCTCAATTTGAAACTGGACTTCTTCTGGACGTAGTCTACGACATCTTCTACCTTCGTTGACCAGTGCAAATGTATATATTATGTTGTGTAAATCTCTGTATTTACACAACATAATATATACATTGCTAACTACCCATGACACATTTTACGTAGAAGGTCATCCCCCTTAGCGAAAGACTCATGCGTTGACGAAACGGTCTACTTTTACGTTGAATTTGTTTCTTTGTTTTTATACATTCGACAATTGGGTGATTTTGATGACCCATTGTAAAAGACAACACTCTTTTAGAATATTGTAATGCACTCTCATACATTATAGGTTATTTTATTATTATCTATCTATATAAATAACTAGCGGTTCACGCTCGCTTCGCTCGCGTTCGTCCCTAGCTACGTTTTCACGGTTAGCTATGTTTATACATAAATAGTAGCTTGCTGATCCTAAGATATTCATTTAAATTATATAGAGATTTACCCTCGCTTTGCTCGGGTGCGTACGCCGTACGCGGATATTGTTCACAATTTCGGGGGTTTTAATTTTTTTCGCGGAACCCTGATTCTTTTTCTAAAATAAAAGTAGCCTAAGTTACTCCTTATAACATCAGCTATCTGTCAGTGAAAGTTCGGAGACAAGCCGGAACAAACAGACAGACAGACAAAAATTGTAAAAAATGTTGTTTTGGTATATGTACCGTGTATACATTTATTCCATATGCATTTAGTAAAAAGCGGTTATTTTAACATTACAAACAAACACTCCAATATTATTTATCTGTATAGATGTATAGAAAAGGAATTTTCGTATGTTTGTCCCCTATACATTTCTAAGCCATTAGTCCGATTGTGATGAAACTTTGGTGGGCTATACCGTATACGCCTGCGAAGGTTTTTGAACCAAAACGGGCAATTTTCTTTGGACGTTTGTCTCTTATACGTTCCTAAACCATTCAAGCACGAATCCAGACGAATAACAATAATGAAGCAGAAAGATAATTGCTTCACTTTTACTGATGGATATTTTTATAGAACTTCAAACAAAAAAAAAAAAAGAAAGACAGCTTATAACTATGGCAAAAACAAAACTTCTCGCATTGAGAACCTCCTCTTTTTTATGTCGGTCAATAAAAAGTTAGACTCGAGGTTGTTTTAAGAGTTCTTATCAAGACTCAGGCATTTCCTATTAGAAATGTTAAACATGAAAAAATTCAACGAGTGATTGTAAAAAACTGTTTTAAAACTTTAGGTTGGGTTTACGCGAGACGCGAACATTTAACCTTGCAATAAAACTATTTTTGCAGATTTTTCTAGATGATCTGTTATAGCTGTAAATAAATAAATATGTTGGTACATTAATACACAGCACCATCTAGTTCCATAAGCTACGAGGCTTGTGTTATGGATACCAGATAGTTGATACAATACATATATTAATCTTTAAATACATAGATATTATAAATATAAACACCCATGACTGGAGTACAAACATTCGTGCTCATCACAAATGAATGCCCCCAGCGGGACTCGAACCCGCGACCGCTTGCATATCAAGTAGGATCACTACAAACTGAGCCAAACGCGTCGTCAAATCATAGGCTATGACAACTGTTACGTACAAAATCTTAGTCTCTCTCGTGATCATAATCTATATAAAGCATAAAGCAGAAACGTCGGTAATCAAAAAATCTAAATATAACTGCGAAAAAACCATAAAAAACAGTCTCATTGACAGCTTGAAACCAACGAAACGGGTTCAAATCCCGAGTCACGCACTTATGATATTCTCATCATCGATAATTTCCAACATGATTACCACTTGCCATATGGTAAAGAAAAACATCATGAGGAAACTTAACTAGTTTTCGAAAGACACGTGAAGCCCACCAACCCGTATTTGCCCAGCGCGGTGGACTATTACCTGACCCCGACCTTGAAGGGAGGCCCGTGCCCAGCAGTGGGAGGTTAAAAAGGGCTAAAAGAATGAAAGCTAGACATCCTAGTACGCATACTGACTAAAAGAATGCATGTAAAGAAGTTTATTGGTTACAAAATACAGTGAAGACTAAGTTCTGTCAAAGATAATTCTAATACAGTTCTTATTACGAAGCGATAAGGTTTAACATCGAATACAAGGTCAAAAGGAAATTAATGCCAAAGGATAATTACTTTATTACGTAGAAACTTGTTTAAACAAGCGTTTTCTTTAACATTGCTACATATATTTATCAAAATCAATTAACATTCCATTTTAAACGACTTTTAAAGAAGACGATGTTGTTTCGATTGTTTTTTTTAAGTTATACTTCTTTTGGCACGTTTGGAAAAATATATAAGAGTAAAATTTTTACGATGCGCGCGCACGCCGACAGCCAAAAAGCGACATGGTGAAGATAGCTGATGTTTGTCGCCATGGAAACTGTTGTTATTGTCTGACAAATGATATATAATATTATAGGTATTCTTCCCTTAAATTATATTCTATAAATATATGATTGTAATATGCCTAATATGCCTTATTTATTTTATTAATTTATCATTATTTTTACAAACAGAGAGCTGTTGTGACATACGGGATGAAATTTTTGCTATTTTTGTTCTGTTACGCCAACGAAGTATAACTTCTTACTTGCGTACATAAGTACACACACACGTTTTTATTTATCTCAATGCCTTCTAATTGGTCTAACAATAAATACCTATCTCACTCTAAGATGTCGGAAGAAACAGCTTCAATATCCGGTCAGGATAGCTTTTTATATTTCCACCCTGCTTTACCCTTTTCGAGTTTCATTTTTGTAACAAAAAGTATCCTGTCCTTCTCCAAGGTCCCGTCCTTTTCTATACCAAACTTCATCAAAATTGGTTCAGCGATTTAAACGTGAAAACGGTACAGACGATCACGAAAAAACCACTAGACAGATTTAGATGAAATTTGGTATGATGATAGCTGGTTATCCGGGTCAACATATACGATACTTTTTACTGCGGGAAAATATTTCATCTCTGAGAAATCTATACTAACCGTTAAAACATATCTAAGGCATAAAATCATAATATTTATAGGTTTTCCTGTGGCGCATCAGACTGTTTCACTCTCTACGACCTACGTGTCATCGACTGTTAGTTCTTACACCTTGCCGGAATTCATTATTAATTGCTTTACTTCACATATAATTACTCTGTACAAGTTTGTATCTACTAAACATCTATACATATAATAAAATTGTAACTGATCGCTGTCTGTACATGGAAGATATTTGAGAAAAACTATTATTGGGGATCTTTATTAACGCAATAAAATCCAAAACAATGATTTTTAGTCTTTTTGTCTGTTTGTCTGTGCGTTTGTGAGCGCTAATCTTAGAAACGGCTTAACCTATATGGGTGCGGTTTTCACTAATGTATTGTGGTAAGCTTCACTTAACACTTAGTATATGTTTTATTTCAATCGGTTTCTAAACCAAAAAGTAATGTCAATTTAAAGAATCATCTAATGCTATAAACATTATGTTTGATAGCACCAGATCCCTAAGCCATAAGAGCAAGAGGATGTTAGGTATGAATGTGGATGGATATAGAAGTATAGGTAGAAGGAGACTGTGAAACGATATGTGTGTGAAAGATGTGTGCTGTGTGTGCTGAGATAACGGCTGATAGATGACACGATGAGGACAGAACATGGAAGAAGTATACATACGTATTGTGCCGACCTTACGCAGCGTGGGATAAGGACAAGGAGAAGAAGCAAGAAATCTTTGCCATTATTAAAAATAATTCCTACACTGCATTCTCATTAGTAGCTTCGTTTTTACAAGATGTATCTATACTAATATTATAAAGCTGAAGAGTTTGTTTGTTTGAACGCGCTAATCCCAGGAACTACTGATCCGATATGAAAAATTCTTTTTGCATTAGATAGCCCGTTAACTAAGGAAGGCTATAGACTATATAGCATCCCGGAAGAATGTACGGGTCCCGTGGGATAGATTTGTTTTTGTCTAGGGACGAAGTCAGACGAGTCGCTAGTATATAATAAATATTATGTCATTCTATCAGAATTTCATAAGAAAACAGGTGATCTGCTACTTCATTGTTATACAAACTTTTTAAAATTTTCATGGTAAGTTTATGGCAGTGAAATTTAAAAAATATATAAACCACATTACCACTATAACCAATTATCTCGTCACACTGAAAACTAAATTTGAACTTTAATAGTATAAGAAATCGAAAAAAAAATTACCCATAAATTCGAAAGCGTTAAAAAAACACTTTCTCAATCATGCCATATCGCGTGTAACTGATATTTTCAATTATAATTTAGATTACAATATCGGTGTTGCTGTAATCTACGAAATACACTTGTTATCGTTAAACTTTATAGATATACAGAACCCGCAGTTATCTCCGCGTTCGATATATAGCAAAATAGCAAACTACGCTTGTACAGTCAAGGAATATTGTAAAGCAAAACGTATTTGCCACATCCTACCTACCCGGTAAAAATATAAATAAATATATTGATACATTAACACACAGCACCATCTAGTTCCATGGTAAGCTACGAGGCCTGTGTTATGGATACCAGATAGTTGATACACTACACATATATAACTTTAAATACATACACATGTATTATAAATATAAACGCCCATTACATAAATGAATGCCCCCAGCGGGACTCGAACCCGCGACCGCTGACACAGCAATTAGGGTCACTACAAACTGAGCCAAACGTGTCGTCAAAGTTAGCGCAAGACACGTGTTGCAATATATATATATATATATAGTACCTGGCGACCGAGCTTCGCTCGGTGTTCTTTTTTATTATATCTTATTTTTTAGATTAAAAAAATACTAAAAACTTGGAAAAATACAAAAAAAAAGTAGAACTTTGTATCCAATATCCAATATGATCCATAAAATGTTAATCTTGCACCTTGGTCGCTTGACCACGATGCTTATGCCTGAGTGTAAGAAATACGAACATAAATATCGAACATATTCTGCGTAGAATAATGCAAAAGAAAACCGCATGAAAACTCGAAAACAACCGTTTTCCCTGACATGAGACTAATCTAGATCGATTTTTCGCCCCCGAAAGCCCGCCCCATACCAAATTTCAGCAAAATCGTTAGAGCCGTTTCCGAGATCGCCGGTATAAATAAATATATAAAGATATAAATATACAAGAATTGCTCGTTTAAATATATTAGATATATTATATATATATATATATATATATATATATATATATATATATATATATATATATATATATATATATATATATATTTCATTAACAATAATTAAATCTCTATTAATAGACATTTTAAACGAATCCATACTAATATTATAAATACACAAAACTATCTGTCTGTTACTTTTTCGCACTCAACCATCCGATGAACCATTTTAGATGAAATTTGGTTTAGAGGAAAGGGGGATGGAAGTTTGTATGGGGAATTATTTCTCAAGTATGGGATATAAAGCTCATCATACCTACGTATTAAAAAATATTAATATTAAAAAGAGGAAAGCTTTTTTCAACCGACTTTAAAAAGAAGGAGGTTCTCAATTCGATTAGTATTTTTTGTTTATTTGTTTGTACCGAATAAGCTCCGAAACTTCTGAACCGATTTAGATGAAATTCGGTAAGAAGATAGTTTGAGACCCTGGGAACTGAGGACATAGGTTAGTTTTTATCCCAGAAATCATCCCTAAAATGGGAATGAGTTTGTATGGGGTCGTACCTAGGGATAAACCCGAGCGAAGCGAGGTTGAGTCGCTAGTATATAATATAGACTATCTATTCCATACTAACCGTAATAAATGCGAACACATTTAACAACAAATCTTGAGATTCGTCCAAAAAACATTGTCATTTGTCGGCAGACGGCAGTGCTATTAGCAACAAAACGTGTCAAGCGATAAATTTCATACAAACTGTTTCGAAACATTTTAAGTTGAATATATAATATACTAGCGACTCACCCTCACTTCGCTCGGGTTCTTCCCTAGGTACGTTTTAACGGTTAGTGATTCCCAAACAAAATAAACAGTTCAGAACTTTTTGATTTTCCAGCTGCTTTTTTTATTTTCGCAAATTTTTTTTTATATTTAAACCACCCCTGACACACCCCCCAACTAAACAAAAAAAGAATTATTTTGTTATAAATATTTGAGTTTTTGAGTTTTAGCGAGACTAACGAACAGCAATTGATTTTTATATACATAGTTATATATATTTTTTTATTGCAAACTAGTTCTTATTGCTTATTGGATAAGGAAAAATATTTTGCATAGGACATGTAATAAAATACTATTGTAGATGCAGGAGTTATTGTCTGTGTGTATGTTCGTTACTCCTTAACAGCGAAACAGCTGGACGAATTTTTTTAGTATACAAATAGACTGCCCTGGAGTAACACATAGGATATCTATACAGATAAATAAAATTGAAGTGTCTGTTTGTAATGTCAAAATAACAGCTTCATACTAAATGCGCATGAAACTATATACGGTACTTATAAGAAAAACATCTCTATAGTAAAAAATATGTATGTAATAAAAATATTTTTTTTCAAATTCAACAACGAAAAGTAGCAGACAAAACTTATTTATTATGATAAACGATGAAGGAAAACATGATAAGGAAACCTATATGTCTGAGAGAACATAGCAAGTTTTTGAAAGACCTAAGAAATGTCATGCCCAGCAGTGGGATTGTAAAAATATACATACTAGCGACTTACCCTTGCTTCGTTTCAGGCCATAAAATTCTTTTTCTAAAATAAAATTAGCAAAAGTTACTCGCTATTACAATATCAACAAACTGCCAGTGAAAGTCCCATCAAAATCAGTCCAGCTGTTTCGGAGATAAGCCGTAACAAACAGACAGACATACTAAAATGTTAAAAATTATATTTTTCTTATGACCGCATATATCTATGCATCTATTTCAACATTACAAACAGACACTTTGATTTTATTTATATATTTTGTATGTAATATTAAAATAACCGCATTTTACTAAATGCATATGGATGTATCCACGGTACATATACCAAAGCAACATTTTTTACAATTTTTGTATGTCTGTCTGTCTGTTTCAGCTAATCTCTGGATCGATTTTGACGGGACTTTCACTGGCAGATAGCTGATGTAATAAGGAGTAACTTAGGCTACTTTTATTTTAGAAAAAAAAATAGGGTCTCATGAAAAAAAATTAAAACCAAAAAAATTAAAAAGTTTGTTTTGGGTAGCAACCTAGGGATGAACCCGAGCGAAGCGAGGGTGAGTCGCTAGTTTAAAATACTATTGTGAAAGTTTCCTTTTAAAAACAATGAATTCCTTATTTTATAAACATTGGCCTTATTCTATATCTCCTTTAATTATAATTGTTTATTTATATTTGTAAAACATCATTTGATAAACATTTTTATGAGTCACCTACAATACAATGAACTTGCCAGTCACTGTTCGCTTTAGTGGTTTAATATAACTTACTAGCGACTCACCCTCGCTTTGCTAGGGTTCGTCCCTAGGTTGATTCCCTATACAAACTTTCATCCCCATTTTCACCCCCTTAAGGGATGATTTCTGGGATAAAAACTATCCTATGTCCTTCCCAGGGTCTCAAACTATCTTCTTACCGAATTTCATCTAAATCGGTTCAGTAGATCCAGAGATTATCCCCTACAACCTCATAAACTCACAAACTTTACCCCTTTATAATATTAGTATAGATATATTTCTGCAAATATATTTCGAAACATAATATAGGGGATATGTAATGATATATACACATATGTTTGAAAATTGTATCGAAATTGGTTTAGATAAAAGTCATTTGTATAATATACTAGCAACTCACCCTCGCTCCGCTCGGGTTCGTCCCTAGTTACGTTTTAACGTGTAGCTCAGAGATCAGATATTTTCCCGCAGTAAAAACTATCCTATATGTTGACCCGGATAACCAGCTATCACCATACCAAATTTCATCAAAATCTGTTCAGTGATTTTCCCGTGATGCGGTAACAGACAGACAGACAAAAATTCTAAAAACTATAGATTTGGCTTCTGAATCGATAATAAAATCTATTTCAATAAGATTTTCCAAAAAATATTTAATGTACAGATTCGGCTTAGTTACAATTTTATTATATGTATAGACAAGACACTCATATTCACATTTAAAATGTCTATTCGCTCGAGTTTGTACCTAGGTATGTATGTTTTAACAGTTAGTATGGAATAAACAGACTATATATTATAACATATTTTCCCATGGGAATGAGATAATCTTCCACGGTAAAAAGTAGCCTATGTCACTCTCCAACCATTCAACTATCTCGACACAAAAAATCACACCAATCCGTTCACTCTATTTCAATATGAAAGAATGACAAACAAACAAACACTTTCACATTTATAATATTATAATATTAATAGTAAAAATAGTATGGAAGGATGGATAGATGCAAGGCAGTGGTAGTGCACCACTCATAGCACCATTCATAGACTTTTACATTATATAAAAAAATAATTAAAATAAACAAGAATTTCTAAGCAATATCTTTTTTTTTTCATCATATTATAACCTTAAAATATTTTATTAATATCTAACCTTCAAATATTCATTTATGATAATTTATAACTTCCTCACTAACTACTACATTTTTATAAAACCACAAACCAAATAAACATCAAAAGAATATTATAGTGATAAATAATAATTATAACTTGTAATTTAAAAAGAAAAAATAATGGACAGACTTAAAAAGAACATTAACTCACCTTCTTAGCTGGCAACTTCTTCTTCTTCAATTTTCTTTTTTCATTTAACAGCAGTCCTGTATATTCTTCTTCTATGTCACACTCCTGTATATTGTCTATGGTATCACACACATTAGCACTGTCCACATCATCTACACTGTACAAGCTATTGTCCGTTAAATCACCAAAAGTCCTAGATAAACTAGGTGACAATTTACAGGTGGAACCAGGTTCTCCATTTTCAGAATCAGATTCATCGCTTTCATCACTCCCGAAGACATCATTTGATAGGTAACAATTATCCGGTGTGTCAGCAAAAACTATGGAATCTTCCGACTCACAGTCTGATGATAGTCTACGTCTAATATTTGAAGGTTCATCAGCAAACACAATTTGGAAGGAATCATCGCTGTCTACTGAAGAAGACACAAATTTCCCAGCGACTTCGTTAAAATAATCACTGTCTTGAGAATCATTAGACATTTGAAGTTCTATAGGTTCAGAGACAACTTCTCTTATTGGTATGGGTTGCGTTTCTATCGTTTGGTTTTTTTCTGCCTTGTTCCTTTTTGATTGTAATAAAGCCTTTATTTTATTTATCTTGTCATCACAAACTGACACAATATCATTTGTAACGGTTCTGTCTATACTTTTTACGTTATCATTCAGATCGTTACATTTGTTTACATCTAAGTCTGTTATAATATCCATGGATTCTTTTATATCTTCAGTTTTGATTTTACAACTGTCTGCTTCTGTAAAATGCTCATCATGGTAGGTATATGGGCAATAACATTCAATATTTGTATTATTAGGCAGATTCGTACAAGTTTCTGTGCAGAAAGCATCTTCAAAGCTATCTTCTACAGATCCAGGCTCAACAAAAATCTTTTTTGGTCTTCTTGATTGATATTTTGTATTTTGACTATTGTTCGGTTTACTATTACTCAGCAACAAGCGTACCTGGTTTAATTTTTCCTGACAATTGCTAGCAGCTATTTTACAATCAACATTCATTGTTACATCCAAATTTGTATAAGAATCACTACTAAATATTGAATCAGTCTGTTCATTTTTATTTTGAACCTCAAGTTTGGAAGACTGCCAGGGTGGTGGCGCCATCTGCTGGTCATCATACTCCTCAAAACAGTCGTCGTATTGAGAAGAGGAATCAGAGCTTTTATTAAATAACGCGCCCATATTATTAAACATTCCAGTAACAAAATTAGCTATAGTTGCAAATGATAGATAATAATCTGACCTTTGATTTCTCGATTCTTGAGGTTTCACCTCAACGTAATTCTTTGTTTCCAACATAGTCTTCTTTTTTACTTCACCAGTTATCACAGAGTCAGCCAGATTCTTTTTCAGTGGATCTGGTATTAAATGTAGATTATTTATAATCAAATCGTCTCCAAATATGTGTTTCATATCGTTCTTTGTGTGGGCGTCCGTCGAATAATTAGATACGGAAAATTGATTCCGAGGGAAACTTTTTGAATCTAGAAGGTTGCGCGTATTGCGCGTATGACTAAAATTATTCATTATCACTATTATATAAATTCAACATTCACAAATATACACTAATTTTACAGGTCTAAAGAGGATGCTAAGGCGTTGATGTTCACGCGAACATGTTCAAATCATACATTCGACACTTATAGTAAGTATTTTCAGGCAAAGGCTTGGAAGTTATTCTAAAACACTTGAAACAATTTTCCTTAGCTCTCTGAGGCATCCGAGGTCCTGAGTCGTAGAATATCACTTCGTTGATTTTACTACACACTGTATCTCCACAAGTGATGTCTGTAAAGTTGGAATAGCTCGCAAATAAATTTTCTTGAGAATAATAACTGTTAATGTGCTCCATTGTAACGATAATTAAAATACACGTCTGTTATAGTTTAGCCATTTTGTAAAAGTTCCAAATTCAATGTCGCTGTGTAATATAAACAGGAGTACAGATAAAAAATAAATTTTAAAACATTCGATATATTAATTATTGGCAATCGATTGTAAAATCGATTCTTAAAAAATATTCCATTATCAATTTTAATCAAAATGTGTGATATATGAGTAAGAAATGTATTAACTACGTTAAAAATAAAAATCAAACCTTTTCATCGCTTAAAATAAAATGTTTATAATATATTTTAATTGCCTTATAACATTTGCGCGAGGGAATGACGTGCACTTTGCCAATAAAAGATCAAACCGTCGTTTGAACTAAATTATTTTATTTGTTTCCTTGTCAAAGTAAAAACTGAGTTTTAATGCACTTTGAATATTAAAATGAACTATATACTATATAATAGCTACTATATATTATATAATAGCTGGGGTATCCGGCTTCGTTCAGGGAGTTAATATTATGAGATTGTGTGGTACTTGGAATAAAAGAATAAATTTTAAAATATAAGAGGTGACTTTTTTTTTATTAAAAACTATTTTAATTACAACACTTGTTTATAAACAACTTTTTTTCATTTTGCTATCCGAGATAAATACATAAAATATTTTCGAACTTCCTACTCGAGAGCAAGTTACATATAGTATAGCTGTTGACTTAACTTTAAGATTGATGCCGCAATGTTTTACGTTTGAACCTACGACGGTCCTTGCTTTATATACCAAGGGCTAGACCCATCCACACAAAAAAGGCTTCGTTTGAATGGTCCACAATGTTCCAGAACATTCCACAACATTCGAGAATATCCTAGAATGATCCACAATGATCTGGGATGTTCCATGAGGTTCCCAAACATTTCAGAATGTTCCGGGATGTTCTGGTATGCTCTCGAACGCTCTCGAATGTTCTGGACTATTCTAGAAATTTCTAGAGGCCAAAACCTCTAGCGTTTTTATCCGACTGCAAGGAAAGGGTTATGTTTTTCGCGCCTATCTTTGTATGTTTGTTTGTTATATTCTTTAATCCCTCATACTTCCAAACCATTCGAGGGATTTCTTTAATTAAGGTATCGTTAGATTTGTCTCATTAGACCAAGTGTTTTTAGATAGGTGACAAAAAAATTAAATATGGGGCCCGCTAGATTTCATTGTTTAAGGTGATTTTTTTTAATCTTCTTATTCTGCAATATGGGTATCAAATTAAAGGGCTTATAACAAGGATTCCAAAAAGGTACAACGTCTCGGTATTACTTAAAATAATTTAAAAAATAAAATTAAACCTACATTTATTTATTAATATTTATTATTAGGTTCCTTTCATCATTTTGCATTTTAAATAACAGTTCAGGATATATAATGATTTAAAGTTGGTTGACAACCATTCTTGATGATTTTCCTACTTAAAAATACTTAAAAAATAAACATATATATGTTTTTAACTACTTATATGTTTAAAAGTATTTTTGGTAGACTTGCAACGAATATTCGGCTACTATTCGGTATTCGGCCTATTCGGCTGCTTTTTTCCTATTCGGCCGAATACCGAATATCTAGATACTATTCGGCCGAATACCGAATACTTAAGTAATATGTTTTGTTGTAATCAGATAATAATAGGGAATATGCATGTAATGTAACGAAAGGTAAAATGTTTTTTTATAATCTTTATTGCTTTTGAATTAAGCCTATATTAATATTTATTAACGTAATTCTTTTTGATTAAGGAAATAATTATTAAGAAGTGCAAAAACAGGAGGGAAATTCAAAGTAGTTGAAACTCAACGTCATTGGTCAGAACGAATATGACGTCAGAGTATATCATAACAGACCGATTAGCGATTTTGTGGCTTACTAATTGAGTCGTAATTTCTGTGTATGTGTACTGTGACGCCACGCCAAACGCGCGAAATGGCGAGCGTTTAAAGTATCCGTAACGGTATATTTTAATTTTTTTTCTTATACTAAATTTTAGTTCTTTGGAGCTGGATATTTTTTTACAATTACATAACGACGATATTTCCTATTCGTAAAATGAAAATATTGATTTATTTTATAATAATATATTTTTCTTATAATCATTACAGTAGTCATAGTTAGGTACATAATCACCTTCTTTATTACAAAAATTAACAAAAAAACTATCAAATAGAAGTGTGCACTTGCATTATCATAATTAAAATTTAGAAGTGGAAGATTATGATTCAAAAAGACTAATTTTTCTGCATTTTCAGGCAGTAATTTACTCCTAGACAATCCCAGATTCAGAGAAAAGACACTCTGAATAAACACTACTTTTTGGCGCCAAACAAAAAACAAATACGTAGACACAAATTTTCCCGTCACGCGCTGGCCGAATACTTTTGCCTAATATTCGGCTATTCGGTCAGAAAGCCCACCGAATATTCGGTATTCGGCGTATGGCCGAATATACTATTCGTTGCAAGTCTAATTTTTGGAAAAAAAATGCTAAATATAACTTCAAATAAAAAAAATATTTGATAAAAATAAAAAAAACCCGACTGCATACAAGCTAACTAAAAAGACGAAAACAAATTCACGAAGGAATATAGTATTATGCAGTCAGAGACATACGAATATGTATATCTCGCGTCAAGGATGAAACGTGTACTTATGTCTCCGACTGCATAATACTATATTCCTTCGTGAACTTGTTTTCGTCTTTTTAGTTAGCTTTTATGCAGTCGGGTTTTTTTATGGTTATAATTTTTTTTTTCTTTTCATAAGCTCGCCCTTTGAGTAAATAGACCACCACCACTAAATATAGCAAACATTTTTTATATTTTTTTGAGGCATTTGTCCAACAATCGTCAATATCGATTTTTTTAACACGTCTTAAGTATCAACATTATAATCGATACATCGACAATTTCGGGGTATTCATATTTCATAGACAAGTCATTCTTTTTGATAACTGATGCAATAACTTGTTTATGGCTGGAAATACATTATTATTTATTATTATTTTTATAGAGTTATTCCATATGAAATCAATAAATACATACATCATACATATAATAAAATTGTAACTAAGTCGAATCTGTACCTTAAATATTTTTTGAAAAATCTTATTGATATAGACATTATTATTTATTTATTTATTTATACGGATCTCCAACAGTATACATAATTTAACATTTACAATATACTTAAATCTAATTTATATTTTTATGTATTACCAATTATAGGAGAACACATCATTCGCAAAAAACAGTGTTTTATAATGTCTTATATAAATAGTGAATAATGGACATGGGTAGCGAGGTGGTCTTCTAGGAACATTAATGTTGAGCCTCTCTAACAGCCTCTCATCATCGACTTTACCATTAACGATATTATATAAGAGCTTAAGTTCAAGAATAGATCTACGTGTAACTAATGGCTTCATTTTGAATAAAGTAAGTTTGTTCTCAACTTCTCATATGATTCAGAAAGTCCTGTAGTTTTGAAGCGGAATATCAGGTGTTTAATCAATTTCTTTTGAACTTGTTCAATCCTAGTAATATATGTTTTAGAAGTAGGAGATCGTTCGATCGAGATTATCGTTATAGAGGTCGAATTTATAGTTGTTAGAATTTTTGTCTCTCTGCTTGTGACCACTGGAGGGATTTTGATGAAATTTGAGATGATGATAGCTGGTTATCCGGGTCAACATATAGGATACTTTTTACTGTGGGAAAGTATATCATCTCTAAGGCTACGTCCGCACAGACAGGCGGCTTGTTTAGCGCCTAGAGCCTAGCGAGTCACCCAGCTAGTAGCTTAGTAAAACGAACGTTTTAAAATGTTCGCGACCGGCCGCACTGCGCTCTTGGCGCTTCTTGCTAAGCCACTAGCTAGGCGCCAAGCGCGCAGTGCGGCCGGTCGCGAACATTCTAAAACGTTCGTTTTACTAAGCTACTAGCTGGGTGACTCGCTAGGCTCTAGGCGCTAAGCAAGCCATCTGTCTGTGCGGACGTAGCCTGAGTAATTTATACTGAACGGTAAAATGTAACTAGGGTCGAACCCGAGCGGAGCGAGGGTGAGTCGCTAGTTTAAATTAAAATGTGTGCCTCATGATTTTTAATTTCAATAAAAAAAAAATAGAGGATAGTCTTTGTCATGCTATAATGTTAATATAACTATTATTTTTATGAAGTAACATTTATTACCGACCCTATTAAATTAAGAATCCATTTAAGGGTAGGGTAGGGTAGAATAGGGGATGAAAGTTTGTATGAAACTCTGTTATTCTTAACGCGAAATGCACGGAAAGTGGTATTTAGCTTTAAGATAAAAAATAAGAAATATGTGTATTAGATTTTTTTCGAAATTCATCCCTTAAAAGGGTAAACGGGGGTGATAAAGTTTATATAGTCAGCCAATTATTTATGATCAGAATTACTTGAAACTTGGTATTAATGCTTTTCAATACAATTAAATAAATAGTACCTGGCGACCGAGCTTCGCTCGGTGTTCTTTTTTGTTATATCGTATTTTTTGGATATAAAAAACTAAAAACTTGAATATATACAAAAAAAAAATAGTAAAACTTTATATCCGATCGAGATTCGAACTCGGACATACCTAATCTCGAAAACTCGAAAACCCGCGTTTTCCTAGACATGAGACTAATCTAAATCGATTTTTCGCCCCCGAAAGCCTCCACATACCAAATTTCAGCGAAATCGTTAGAGCCGTTTCCGAGATCGCCGGTATAAATAAATAAATAAATTAAGATATAAATATACAAGAATTGCTCGTTTAAATATCTATAATAATATATTTAAACGAGCAATTCTTGTATATTTATATCTTTATATATTTATTTATACCGGCGATCTCGGAAACGGCTCTAACGATTTCGCTGAAATTTGGTATATGGGGGCTTTCGGGGGTGAAAAATCGATCTAGATTAGTCTCATGTCTGGGAAAACGCCTGTTTTCGAGTTTTCATGCGGTTTTCTTTTGCATTAGATAGGTGCAATAGATAGGTGTGTTTGAGATCGAATCTCGATCGGATACAAAGTTTTACTTTTTTTTTTCTATTTATTCAAGTTTTTAGTTCTTTTTATCTAAAAAATACGATATAACAAAAGAGTACACCGAGCGCAGCTCGGTCGCCAGGTACTATTATATAATATATGTTTTAGTATTTTTCGAAATTCATTCCATAAGGTTACCCCCTTATAGAATGAATGAATGGGGGATAAAAGTTTGTATGAAATTCTGTAATTGATGTAAAGAAAGTGGTGTTTACCTTTAAAATGAAAAATAAAACTACAATTATCATTTTTTTCCGAAGTTTTACCCTTAAAAGGGTAAAAGGGGGTTGTACTGTTTATATAAGAAAAAATAAATTGTTTATGATCAAAATTACTAAAAACTTGGTATTAATGCTCTTCAATAAAATTAAATAAACATGTATTTTTCATTTGCGATTGTGTCATTATAATCTCTTCCTCTAACTTTAAAAAGATGGAGTAGAAAAATGAGTAAAAAATACAGATAGTGGAGCTTGCTAAATACCTGAAATGAAAATTTATTTACAGAATATGTACTAATCTATGTTTAACATCTTTTAAGATATATAATATTTTGAGTTACGATCGCCAAAATTTTTGTTTTCCTTATATCTTTAATAACACGAAATCTTACACGAATTTATTTTTTGCAAATAGTAAAGTATGCGTAGCGAAAAAGTTATTTTTTTTTTCGTAATTTGATCGCGGACAAAGCCGCGGGCTCTGCTAGTTATGATGTAAAGTCGATATGACAATATAATAAAAATTCAGCGAAAATTAAAACTGAGCATTTTTTTTAATCCACGCGAGCGCAGCCGCGGGCAGAAAGCTATAACAAAATAAGAATGGCGCTTTAAAGTAAATTAAAAAAGGACTGTAAGTTTTGAGTTATCACTAAAACTGAGTTTTGAATTATCACTAAAATCTATCTATACTATAATAAAACTGTAGAGATCGAATGTTTGTACATAGAAAAAATATGCCAAAAACTGAGTCAGGGGGATGTAAGAAGAGAAATAGAACAAATCCAGTTTTTTTCAATTTTTTTGTTCTTCTGTCTGTTTGTCTGTTTGTACAGGCTAATCTCCAAAACTGCATGCATGATGCAAAATTTTGCATGGTGGTATCCTATATCACCGGTCAAAACATGCAAAATTTTGCATGGTGGTATCTTATATCACCGGTCAATATTTTAGATACTTTTCATCCTGGAAAATTAAAGAGTTCCCGTGGGATAGTTTAAAAACTATAGTAACTTATACAGCTTAGTACACAAAAACTACTAATTGGATTTTAATGAAACTTTACAATAATATAGTTTATAGATCAGAATAACAAATAGGCTACTTTTTATCCCGGAAAAATGTATGGTTCCCGTGGGATAGATTTGTTGTTGTTTGTCTAGAGGCGAACCCGGGCGAAGCGAGGGTGAGCCGGTGAGATTATATATATACTCTTAGGTATGTGCGTAGTGCGGGTAATGTACGTAGGACGGGTAATGTGCGTAATGTGATTAACTAGCGTAAGGCGGGTAAAGTGCAAAGGGCGGTTAATATGAGTAGGACGGTTATAGTGCGTAGGGTAGGTAAAGGGCGTAGGGTGGGTAAAGTGCGTAGGGCGGGTAAGGCGGGTTGGGAGGTCAAAATGCGTATTGCGGGTAATGTGCGTAGGGCGGGTAATATGCCTTGGGCGGGTAACGTGCATAGGATGGTAAAAATGCGTAGAGCGGTCACACTGCGTAGGGCGGGTAAAATGTGTAGCGCGGTCAAAGTGTTTAGGGCAGTAAAAGTGCGTAGGGCGGTCAAAGTGCGTAGGGAGTTTAAGGTGCATTGTGCGGTCATAGTGCGTAGTGTGGCCAAAGTGCGCAGGGTAGTAAAAGTGCGTAGGGCGGTGAAAGCGTGTAGGGCGGGCAAAGTTCGCAAGGCGGTCAAAGTGCGTAAGGTGGTGAAAGTGCGCATGGCGGTCAAAGCACGTAGGTCGGTAAAAAGGCGTAGTGCGGTAAAAGAGCGAGGGTGGTAAAAGAGTTGCGCTGTTTGACCACTATACGCTCTTTTCGGTCTAAGTGTGTAGGGCGGTTAAAGTGCTTAGGTTGGTCAAAGAGCATAAGGCGGTCAAAGTGCGTAGGGCGGATAAAGTGCGCAGTGCGTTAAAAGTGCGTAGGGCTGGGAGTGGGCATAGGGCGGTGAAAGAGCATAGTGCGGTCAAAGTGCGTAGGGCGAGTAATGTGCGTATGGTATGTAAGGGGCGCACGGCGTTTAATGCGCATAGGTCAGTCAAAGTGCGTAGGGCGGTAAAAGTGCGTATGATGGTCAAAGAACGCAGGGCGGTCCAAGAGCGTAGGGCGGTCAAAGTACGTAGTGCGGTCAAATTGCGTAGTGCGGTTAAAGGGCGTACGTGGGTAAAAGTGCGTAGGGCGGTCCAAGTGCGTATGGTGGTCATAGTGCGTAGGACGGGTAATTTGCATTGGGCAGGTATAGATCTGTATTTGTTTGTCTAGAGACGAACCCGAGCGAAGCGAGGGTGAGCTGCTAGTTATATTCATAATATCTTAAAGAAATACTATGAAACGCGAATTTTATTTTTGTAAATAATAAAATATGTATTGCGAAAACGTAAGAATTTTATTTCCTATAATATTACATACATACGTGTCGATTTGATTTTTGAAGTCGGTTAATAAACAATCAAGATAAAAATAAAAGAAAAAAACATTACTAAAAATTTATTGAATAATTCAAAAGTACTGATCGCTCTAACGATCAGAGATAGCAAGTACAAGTATTAGTTGACTGACAGACTGATTTTGATGTTACAAAAAAAACACATTACTTAAAAATTACAAAAACACTACATAAACAGTTTCATTAAAAACCACATAAGTTTTAATAATCCAAAGACAATAAGAGAGACCAAGAAATAATGAGCCAACACCAATTTGAAATACTTCTTTTTAGCTTGAGGGATCGTTTCTAAGGGATCTTTTAACAAATATATGCGGACCCCTTTTGCATAATCCTTTAAATATTCATCCCATTTTAAGCTCCCTATGTCAAAATTAAATATATGTTTGTCCGCGTCATCTAGCTCCTTTAGTAGGTTTTGAGTGTTTTTGTCATGAAACTTCCATTCCCTTGTGGCGAAAAAGACTAGGACTTCTGATAACTTTTCGACTTTTTTGTAAGCTTTTTTTAACCTGTAAAATAAATAATTATAATACTTTCTTAGATTTACGCGAATGTTTGACATTTTAAATAAAAGTATCTTTTCGGATTTTTTCATTTGTAAATGTAATTTTTAATTTAGTTTAACTTTTTAAACTATACATAGAACAATTATGTGGCTTAAATACTTCGATCAACAATATTACTAGATAATATGCCTATGTGAAGTTAGAAACTGACTAAACGGTACAAACGTAGTACAATCGAATAGAATTGATAAAAATTAATTATTGTTTAGTCAGTTTTTAACTTCACATAGGTCTAGATATCGTGTCAGCGTCAGAAATCCGTCTCGGTAGATTACAGCTCAATTGAAAAGTGAGCGTATATTTCAATTAGTTGTATTTAAACACTGCAAGCGTAAACACGTTCACAATGCCGCAATGTGTATTTAAAAGTTGCGAAAATAATACGCAAAGAAAGAATTTTTCGGACGGAGTGTCTTATTTTCGGCAAGTGCATGTAGATTAAGTCAATATTTTAAGATTTAACCTACGAAATAATATAAAAATGAAATTTTGAACACTTTTAAAACCGCTAAGAACGTTTGGCGAAATTCAAAGAAGCAAACAGAAACAAAACATAACGATTTAGCTCACAAAGCAACAACGGGAAAAAGTTCTTTATGTTTCTTAATATAAGGTTGATTTTACGATAAATATTATAAAATTTACGAAATGATCATAAGTGTATGGTGATAATTTGAAGATTTGCGACTTTATTACAAGGTGCTATGGTGTTGATTAGGTTGAAAATAAAACTATTATAAGACTATGTCTTGGTTCGTTAGTATACAAATGTAGCTGTATAAGTACATAATATTCGCGCGGACAAAATTTAGCTTTGATTTTGTATGTGACACGTTATCTAGTAGTATTGTTGATTTAAGCTTATTTACTACTTATTTAAGTAATATTTTATTTTTCTTTATGGTTGTAAATATATGGCAACACTAAATATAGATTACTAATCAATATTTTTTTCTAAAAAATTGTAATAATTATAATAATAACAGCTAAAATTATATAAATAATATTCCATATTCAAGTAGGTATGAAAGTAATTGAAATTTTAAAAATGTTTAAAATTAAAATAAACAAATATTGTGTAAAGTACTTTGGCGCCATTTTTCAAGTTTTTTTGAATTCATTTTGTTATTTTTTGGGTAGGCTGTCTGTAAAAACTATATAATGCCTTTGAGACGTCTATTACCTTAGTATCTCCCGTGATCATGATTGCTGTAAAGCATTTGAAACGTCGGGAACCAAAAATCAAACTAAAGCCGCAAAAATATCCGAAAAGTTAGTTTACACTACAGCACTATAAGCACCATAACCAACCTTTGGGCTTCGCCGTAGTCATAAAGTAGTCTGACAGTTTACGGATCAACAAAAAATAATTTTATAATACATTTACACAAAAAGGACTTACATAGGCTTTTTCCTAATCGTAATAGCGATAGTATCTATTATGTAAGCTGGAATCCAATGCAGCAATAAGCAGTAAAAGTTGTATAAGAATTTTGAAGGAGTCAACCAGAATATATACCTCCACATGACTTGCATGAATACCATTTGGTATCTATATTGTTCTAGAGTATTTATGAACTTGCCTGTAAACAAATAATATAAATGTAACCAATTCAAATATTAAATTTTGTGTATCATTATTATGTATGTATGTGTGTATTGGTATGCTTACTTTTGAAAAATATGTGTTAATGTCCCATCAAAACTACATCTCTCTAGTACTCTAGTACTATCTGTCCCATTAGAAATAATATCTTTTGCATGCATGAGCAACAGTAAAGGGTAGAAATGCTCAATCTACATAATTCAAATTAAAAAACACTGTGTAAATTATAACATTTTTGTACTAAACAATAACACTGATATAGCGAATATCAATATAGCGAAGGCGTTCGATCGGGTCTGGCACCGAGGTCTTCTCTCGAAGTTGCCATCGTACGGACTACCCAAGGGCTTGTGCAAATGGGTTACCAGTTTTTTATCTGGTCGAAGCATTAGAGTCGTCGTAGATGGCTGCTGCTCCGAAAAACTAGGTATAAACGCTGGCGTCCCGCAAGGTTCTGTGCTGTCTCCAACGCTTTTTCTTCTGCATATCAATGACTTGCTGTCTATTGATGGCATTCATTGCTATGCGGATGACAGCACTGGAGATGCTTTCTACACAGGCCGTGCAAACATCCCTCGTTCCGCTGTGGTAGGAAGTCGCGAACAACTTGTGTCTCAAATCCAGAGTATTCTTTCCAGAGTCTCCGATTGGGGTCGGGACAATTTAGTTCGATTTAACCCCTCCAAGACACAAGTCTGTGCGTTCACCGCTAAGAAAACCCCATTTATTGTGGCCCCTCAATTCCAGGACACACCCCTAACCATCTCCAACAGTATTGGTATCTTTGGTGTCAACGTTTCCAGCGACGTCCAGTTGCGAAGTCACCTGTAAGAAAAGGTCAAGCTGGCATCCAAAAAACTCTGGGTGCTTAATAGAGCGAAGCGGTACTTCACGTCGGGGCAAAGACTGCTTTTATATAAATCGCAAGTCTGTCAACATATGGAGTACTGCTCTCATCCCTGGGTGAGAGCACCGGCACACCAGCTTGGGCCTTTTGACTCGGTTCAAAGGAGAGCTGTGAGAATTATCGACGATCCAATACTCACAAGCGATATACAGCCCCTAAGTCTAAGGAGAGATTTTGCGTACCTATGTGTGCTCTATGGTTTGTATAATGGGTTGTGCTCCGAAGAATTGTTCGAAATGATGCCCACGGCCACTTTTTATCATCGCACCGCTCGCCATCGACAGGGAGTTCATGCTCACACACTGCATCCCAAATGGTCCCGTACAGTTCGATTTCAGAGGAATTTCCTCCCACGGACCATCCCGCTGTGGAATGAACTCCCTGCCGAGGTTTTCCCAGAGGGCTACAGTATGGGGTCCTTCAAAACGGGAGTAAATAGGTTTCTACAGGGTCGGCAACGCGCATGTAATACAGGTGTTACGGGCCCTTGGTGTTACAGGCGTTTATAGGCTACGGTAACCGCTTACCATCAGGTTGGCCGTATGCTTGATTGCCACCATCGTTGTATAAAAAAAACTGAATCTATTTATTATTACCAATGCTGGAATGAAAAAGGCTGAGATTTGAAAAAACTGGACAAACAAATCAGTGCTAGTGATGTTTTAAATAATGAGGAAACTTATTCACGAGCTTTTTTCGATGGTGAAACCTCTATAGACATTTTAACTGAATATGACCTATTATACGACATTTTACCAATTTGTGGGAGTCCGTCTAGCCTCCGCCTACGTAAGTTTCGATGTGTGATTGTAAAGACGACAGATGTTTAGCAAACTAATCAAAGGGACTAGTTTTCCATAGTGTTCATAGTTCCTGCGTCTAGGCAGTTGACAGTTTTTTGGGAAATTTCTAATTACTTAAAGATGTATCCTGGCAGATATATACAGTACAGTACTATATACAGTACCTTAAACAAATTAAAAACTAACTACGTGCTGGAACGTTTTCATAAGGAAAACCTAGATCCCTATGCCGTAATCTATTACTGTCCTCCCTCAAAGATCATAATCTGTGATCTCCGAAGTGAAAATCTTCAAGATCGTGCTCAAAACTCTTAGCAAAATATCTTGAAACTTTTAGACGTCCCAGAACTTAAAACTAGACCTTTGTATAATAAAGATTTATTAACTTTATTATACCTAAAATAACGATAGAATCTCTAATCCTTACGCTCGTATAAAATACTACTGCAATGTAAAAACTATTAATCTTAAATCTTACCCCAAGTAATAGGATTTTGCTCAGAAGATACATAATTGTATACAATAGGCGAATTATCAACAGGAGAATGTTCACAATTTCCAGGATAATATTTGGCGGTTTTCCAGGCCGCTGCTATAATTCCATTTATTACGTAGTCACCTGGGACCAGATCCGCTACTGTTTGTGGGTTACATTGCAAGGAGCGTACTAAGCCCATGCCTGCTCCTAGCACAATCTGAAATAATTAGATAAATATAAATGAATATGCCATGTTTACGTGTTCTCCAATAACCTTTATAGACTGAAAAATACCGATAAAATCATTTATAGTTAGAAAAAAAATATTTTTGGCCTATTTGGGACTACAAAACAAGACATAAGACATTTGTTAGTAGCTTTCATTAGTTAGACAATAATTGTCATAACCAAACTGAGAGAAACGTATCTCGTTAAGGTGTATATTATACGTAAATGTATCTGTACGTATACTTACACCGGCAGGCCCATATACATTGTCGATCCAACCTGGCACAGGTTCACGCACCGTCGATATCACTGAAACCAAATATGTATTGAGCTTTTATATACAGGTGTTTTATGTACTTCTACTTTACGAAGTAGATCCAAATATTATTCAGTAACAATATATTTTTATCTTAATATTGCAGATATATTTAGTATATGTGTGTGTATGTGTGTGTGTACATATACATATATGTATGTTGTATACATTAGAATAAATTAGCTCTGTATATGCCCAAACAAAAAAACAGTGTACGGTACCCAGATGGTTAGATCGATCAAGTTGAATGACTAGAAAAAATAGATTTGTTGCATAGATTTGTTCGTGTGTGTCGCTAGTGTCAAATAGGATAGAGTAGGTATTCTGCCCTTTTTTCAACGTCCCGCTACTGGGCATAGGCCTTCATCGCGAGGGAGATCAGGCCATAGTTCACCACGCTGGTCAAGTGAGAGTTGGTGGACATCACATGTTTTTTGAGAATTTGCTCGGTTCTCTTGATGTTTTCCTTAGCTGTAACACCATTGGTACTCGTATAATCATGTTGAAAATTATTCGTACGTGATAATATCAGAGGTGCAAGACTCGGGGCTTGAACCCGCTTCATTTGGTTTCCCAAGCAAATGCGTTACCACGGCCTAGTAGTAAGTAGTATTTGTATTAAATAATATACATAATATGTTATATTTACCTATGGAAGGTCTAACTATGGCGACAGGGAGTCCTTGAGAATGTTTCTGGATGATGTCTTCCGCTGCCGATTTCGTATAAGCGTACGTATTGGGGTAATCACCTATTAATCTTAAAAAAGCAAAACATATTTTGTTTAGTTTTATTAAATTTTTACTTCATTTTATCTGATATAAGTTTAAATCCATTCCGAATTTCACTCAAACCAGTAACGGTCTGAAGAATTTTCTTTTAAAAACTTCACTGTTTTAAGAGTTTTAAGTAATAGCTGATCTTTTCTAAAAACGGACTTCTCCCCTCACATATTCATAATAAAATATGACTTTTACAAAGTTAACTAAGGTCACTGTGAAAATAAGTCAAAAAATATATATTATAAAAATAAAAAACCCGACTGCATAAAAGCTAACCAAAAAAATGAAAACAAGTTCACGATGGAATACAGTATTATGCAGTCGGAGACATTCACGTTTCATCCTTGCCGCGAGATGTACATAACTGTGTTAACGTAACATAATTGTGTTAAAGCAGTCATACACGTTTGCTTCTTTTTTTCTTGTTGGCTATTAATATTGTGTGTGTTGGTATGTATGGGTGTATGTGTCTATAAGGGTTAGTACTTAGTAGTAACTTAGTAGTAGTTATGATTCGTCGCTAGACTACTATAAGACTACTCACCCAAGCGTCAACTTCTTTAAAGTATTCTCGTCTGTATTCTCAACCAGGTCAATGAGCTTCTCTCCAGGGAGGTTGACGTCGTAGAACTTCTCGTCGATCTCACTTAAGTGGCAGTTACTAAAACATGCGTGCTTTATTATATATCATTTATTTCATAGCTTATATTTACATTACACATATATATGACGCGTTATCCGTATTCTACGAACATCATCTTTAGTGGTTATTAGCCTTGTGGGCGTTATCAGCGCTTAAATAATAAAGTATTCAATGCTCAATATACCATTTAATTAGGGAAATCACAATGTTATAAACTTGAAAAGGCAATTTTATTAATTTAGCGGAGCTTCGCAGTGAGGACTGGTGCTAAGCTCCTAAGGTCATAAGACCTAATCATGTTCAGTGGGCCGTAGACTCTTTTAAGCCTCACAAGGCGAGAGGGGAATACGGATACCGTCAATTTTACTACAAAAAGGGGTGTATATCCTCCTTCCCTACCTGATCAAAATCTTCAGAGCGAGCTTCACCTGTGGATATGTACCAGATAAATAGACCTCTGTCAGGGTCATATTTATACCTAAAACTGGTAAAAAAGACTAAAGCCAGCCAAAGACTTTTAGGCCAATAAGCCTCTCTTCATTCCTACTTAAAGCAATGAAGAAGTTGCTAGATAGGTATATAAGAGATGTAGCCTCGACCAAAAGTCCAATCCACTTCAACCAACACGCTTATTATAAGGGTAAGTCAACTAACTGACACTGCCCTTACAAGTCTTAGAGATAAAAGGTCGAGTCGATAAAGGACGAAGGTGCTTTTGATAACTCTTCTACTTCACT
Organism: Fabriciana adippe; assembly: GCA_905404265.1. Classification (NCBI taxonomy): domain Eukaryota; kingdom Metazoa; phylum Arthropoda; class Insecta; order Lepidoptera; family Nymphalidae; genus Fabriciana; species Fabriciana adippe. The sequence goes on from FR990010.1 coordinate 1,921,357, forward strand.
GTTCCTAAATGGGCTAGCTACCAAAAATGTCGATCCAACAACGGTAAGACAGGTAAAATCCTTGCTCTCCAGCAGAAGGGCCAAACTAGCCCTTCACGATACAACTATTCATATTCACAGCAAGGGAGTGTCTGCAAGGGGGAGTTCTATCCCCACTACTGTTGACCCTTGCTAGGGATGAACTATTATACAAAGTGGCAGAACTTTGTATTGATGCTTAAGCATGCTGGCTTGGTAATCATAGCGAGGAGTTTCTGCCAATCCTAATTCTCATGTATACTGCACTGGGAATGAACACTGTCAGTGACTGGTGTGTTAGAAGTGACCTTTTACAAACAAGTGATGACTAGATAAACTAATCATGCCAAATTCAATGGAAGAAAATCACATTTTCCACGCAAGTCAAATACCTCGGATAACCTTAGACCAAAAACTGACATGGAATCCGCACCTAGCTACAGTTATAAGTAAAGTTAGATGGCATTGGGAATAAGCGGCCGTATGCTAGGTAGTAACTGGCGTTCAAGTCCTAAAACTACACTTTGGACTTACACTGCCATTGTGTGGCCAATTATCACCTATGCATAGGTAGTTTGATCTAATAAGGCTAAACAGACGACAGCCATTCAAAAACTAGACAGCCTACACAGAACAGCTTGTCTAATGACCACAAGTGCCATGTGTACGTGCCCTGGTCAGGCACTAAATACACTACTCGGGTTGCCACTTTACACCTATTTATACAGAAGATGGCACAAGCTAGTATGTATAGGGCTAAAATCCAAGGCAGAACTCAGTGGCTCTCACGGAAAATGAGGATTTTACAGGACTCACTGCAAGAGATGCCGCTACTTGGTATGACGACAGATGCCATGTTAATCTGGCACTTATTTGAAAAGAATTATACAATTTTGAATTTCTGTCAAGAGAGGACTGGACTAAAGACCAGATAACCCATAAAAACAGATCTCTCATCTGGTATACTGACGGTTCCAAAATAGGAGCAAAGGTAGGCTATGGGATACATGGAGAGCGATCGAGTTCATTCGCATCTAATTTCCAAGCAGAAGTTTATGAAATGGGAAAAAAATTCTAGGCCCAGTGAATAATAGAGTGTAACGCTAAAAAATCATGCAGTTTAAAACATCTGTAGGGTTTAGCGGTTCACTCTAGTATAGAAAGCGGCGATCACAATAGAACAGGAATGATCGCAGTGACATCATATAGCCGCAAAAATGAAATAAAAATAAATAAATTCTAAAACATACACATTTCAGACAAGCGCGTTAGTACCAAGACTTATGTTAGCCAGGTTTGGCCAGGTATTCCTATAATCATCCCCTCCAACGTGCGTTCACCTAGTCGCAGTGGGGAAGCTCAGTAGCGTCCGGCAATTCAGCCAGGCGCGAAGCCAGGAAACGCATAGGGAGGTGGTCCACTTCGGTGAGCGGTGCGAGGTTGCCCACCTCGGTAGGCGGTGTACCATGCGGGTTGCTCCTGGACTTCTCTGATAGCAGAGTGGACTGCGGAGTAACCCCATAGTTGTTGTGGTCTGCCTCGGCAGACCTGCCGTCGCGGCGTCGTAGTTGATTGCGTAAGCGATCCTGCGACGCCCCATTAAGACGGGGGAGGTTTTGTTAGGTTTTAGTGATTCCTATAATCATGTGCCCCAACGTGCGTTCACCTTGTTGTAGGGAGGGGGGAGGGGGGGGGCTCATTATCGTACGGCAGTTCAGCCAGGCGCGAAGCCAAGAAACGCACAGGGAGCAAGTCCATGGGTCTGCTTAGGCAGACCTGCCGTCAGGGTGTCGTGGTTGAGTGCGTAAGCGATTCTGTGACACCCCATTAAGACATTAAGTGCAGCTTCCGTTAGGTTTTAGTGGGTAGTTAGCACTGGCTTTACCGGTGACCCCCACATAACCACCTATTTGTATGCAAGTGGTATGCCTAAATGGATTTCCCAACGTTAAAATCCCAATGTATTTCTATAATCACACTACTACTTTTGTGCAGTGGTAGCCCAGTGGTAACGCGCTCGCTTGGGAAACCAAGCGGGAAGCGGGTTCAAATCCCGGGTCTCGCACCTCTGATATTTTCATATGCGAATCATTTTTATCATGATTATCACTTGCCTTACGGTGAAGGAAAACATCGTGAGGAAACCAGCATGTCTGGGAAAACCTAGCAAGTTTTCGAAAGACATGTGAAGTCCGCCAATCCGCACTTGGCCAGCGTAGTGGACTATGGCCTGATTCCCTTCGCATTGAAGGGAGGCCCGTGCCCAGCAGTGGGACGTTAAAAAAGGGCTGAATACATTTATACAGATCAGTCTGTATGTTAATTCATGTCATAGACTATTTGTGTACTAAAATTCTATCAAATCCGGGCAGCTATTTTAGCGTGAAGGAGTAACAAACATATAAACATTTTCGAATTTACAATAGTAGTGCAATAATAAACATGTAATATACAAAAAAAATGTACCTATAAGCGGTAGAAATATGGACAAGTGCACGTAGTTTGGTACATGCACGTGCTAGCTGTAGCATCTCTCTCGTCCCTCGTACGTTGATCTCCACAGCTGTCTTTAGCGCTTCATCGAAGCGAACTGTTGCGGCCCCATGGAAAATAAACTCGACCTGGGAAATAAACTAGCGCTCGGATGCATCCCTAGGTACCTAACAGTAAGCCTTTGTGCTACTCTACAATCGCAATATATTCTATACCATAAGTATAATAGAGGAAGATAGACCAACAAGACAGTTAATTATACTTACCTCTTGTATAAGCTTGTCTCGGTCTACATCACTCATGCCCAGATTGATTTGACACATATCACCTTCAATAATATCGATTTTTTGCCTAAAATCTGGGTTTTCTTTTCTTAACTTATCGTATACCTGAAGAATGTGAAAATTCATTTCAAAAATAGAAAAAAAACTAGTGACCAATTCGTTTAATTTTTTTTTTGCAAAACAAACATTATTTGATGGGATGGATAAATTAATGTATGAAACGTAGCCTCACTTGGGTTATATATGAAGGCACAAAACAAAAGCTATATTTTGTAATATACATATTTTAACATCGAAATACTTTATATAAATCAATTTTCTTTTTAACTTCTGTATAAATCTCCTTACGTCTATACTATATCTATGAACCTTTGTTAAAACCTACTTATTTTGGTAAATCTAAACATGAGTTTAGGCTAACAAGAACAATTTTTTTTAGATTTTCCAAAGTAAAACACAAATCACAAGTTTCCTCCCAAAGTAAAAGCCCCTTATTCCTTCTCAACAAACTGAATTTTCCTGTTATCCTAATAGCCTCTAAATAATTCCTGTGTTAATTATTGCGAAAATCGGTCTTTAGATAAAAACTTTGTAAGATATTTGAAAATATTTAATGTTCCCGATGACATGTCCTAAAAATAATCAAAAATATAAATAAGAAAAAAAAATATGTTGGGTAATTAACACACTGCACACAGCATCTAGTTCCATGGTAAGCTATGAGGCTTGTGTTATGGATACCAGATAGTTGATACACTACACATACATATATATAACATAAAATATTATAAATATAAGCACTCATGACTGTTCATCGTGCGTGCTCATCACAAGTGAATACGCTCACGGGTACTCGAACCCGCAACCGTTGGCACAGACAGTAGGGTCACTACAAACTGAGCCAAATATATTGTCAAACTTACCAAATCTTCAAACTGCTCTTGCAATCTTTCCATTGCAACTTTATTTTTCTTAGCTCTCGTTAATAGATATAGCTTCTTAATATTAGGACAGGATCTGTAAATAAAAAAGGTAATGTATGTCTGTATTCAGCCCTTTTTATTAACGTTCCACTGCTGGGCATGGACCTCCCTTCAATACGAGGGGGATCAGGCCATAGTCCACCACGCTGGCCAAGTGCGGATTGGCGGATTTCACATGTCTTTCGTAAACTTGCTAGGTTCTCTTAGACATGCAGGTTTCTTCACGATGTTTCCCTTCACCGTAAGGCAAACGGTAATCATGTTAGAAATGATTCGCACGTGAAAATATCAGAGGTGCGAGACCCTGGATTTGAACCAGCTTTACTGGGTTTCCCAAGCGAGCGCGTTACCACTGGGCTACCACTGCCTTAGATTCTACACTTGTCTTAAAAAAGGTAATAGTAAACTTTTAAGTATACTCGCCCTCGCCTGCGGATCTCCTTTCTCCTGCTGCTTACGCATGACTCTCTATTGTACCCCGACTCAATTTTCCGCAATTAATGTTAAAAATAATAATGTAAAGTAGTCAAAAACTTTTAATATCTTGACTTTATAAATGAATCGAAGTCTTTTTTATTTTACTTACCTTAAAAGCTTTTCAATTAAAAGTTTTCCTAGAAATCCTGTACCTCCAGTCAAGAATACCGTCGAGCCAGCAAACATCTTCTGTATCTGAGATTCTTCCGAGCGTTTCATTATGTGTGGAGGGTCGGCAATCTTCACGTCAGTTTGTTCGTTTAACGCCATCTTATTAATAATTACAAATAATTAACAGTCCATATCTACAAGTACAAAAAATAAAATTGTTACCTTCATCTAGAATCTAGACCGATGAATTAAACACCTATTATGTGAGTAAAATACTAAGTTCAGCTTTATAATTTATGCGAATAAATTACATATAATACCGTGAACAAATTAACTGTAACATTGTCTGGAGGCATTTATTATATAAAAACTCTTATATATCAAAGCCTAGACACTTGTACATAATAAACTAGTGTTTCTGCTCATGTAGTTTGTTTATGTATAACTACTATCTAGTGACTTATCCTCGCTTCGCTTAGATGCGTCTCTAGTTCCCCCGCAACGTGCGTTCACCTCGTTGTGGTGGGTGAGGGGGGAGTGGGGGGGAGGGAACTCAGTAGTGCCCGACAAACCAGCCGGGCGCTACTGAATATTACTGAACAAGCCAAGAAACGAGCAGGGAGGCGGCTAACTTCGGTGGGTGGTGTGCCATGCGGGTTGCTACTGGTACTGCTGGTACTTCTCTGATAGCAAGTGGACCGTTGGAGCAACCCCATGGCTGATGTGGTCTGCTTCGGCAGACCTGTCATGTGGTGAATCGTAGAATTAGTATATGATAAAGATTATGTTTGGGAAAAAATTGTCTTTGGTTAGAATTATATTGGTATTGGTGTATGTAAAGTTTTTATTTTGGTTTTTATTTCTCAGAGAGACAGTCTCTCCCGTGACCATGATTGCTGTAAAGCATTCAAAATGAATCTGCCAAAAAATCCGGAAAGATATTTTTATTTACTTACCTCGATGTAGATAAAGTAGATAAAATTTTATTTTAATTCTGAATAATTAAATAAATAAAATAAACGAAACGGTACGGAACCATCGTTATGCATATTGAAGTTTGTATGTTTGTATGTAGGGGGTGATCTCTCAAACTACTGATTCGATAACTGCATAATACCTACTATGTTCCTTCCTCGACATGAGGACTCCCCATCTTATTGTTCGCATTTTACCCAGTCAGATTTTTGAAGTAAAACTTCTATACGCACGCTTGACTTGGGGGGTAAGCTGGTGAATGTGTTACGAAAAAATATACGTACGTTTGTTGCCATGGTAACCGTTGTTATTGTCCGACAAATGATATATAATATTATATTCTTTCCTTAAATAATTTACTATAAATATATAATTGTAATATGCCTAATATGCGTTATTTTTAGTGTCTCACATATCCTAATTATTTAAAACATAAATTGAATTTCATAAAGAGTACCGATAACCTACAGAAGTTTTACTTCTTGCGCGTGTACACATTCATACACGCACTCTTTAATTTTTTTATATTCATAATTTTATTTTTTTATAATAATAACCCTTCTGACTGATTTCGGTCACGGCCAAACTCACTGAAACTAGCCACATGCACAGGAGATATTATAGTTAAAATATAAGCGACTTACCCTCGCTTCGCTCGTATGCGTCCTAGCTACGTTATGTATTTGTTGTACGGAATATATTAGATGAGTGTAACCAACTAAATCATAAGCGCAACTGAAAGGAAAATGAAATAAAACTATATTTAAATAGACTTATGCACTTTTGAATTATAAATTCATACCTATTTTTGGTTACACGTGGAACAAGATAAATTATTCAGGTAATCGGTCACATTTTTTACAATGTTACAATTACAATTATCTATATATACATAAAATGCTTTGTCCTGACTGACTGACTGATCGATCAACGCACAGCCTAAATCGCTGGTCGTAGAAACGTGAAATTTGGAGGACGTATTCCTTATATAATGTAGGCATCCGCTAAGAAAGGATTTTTGTAAATTCATCCCCTAAGGGGGTAAAATAAGGGATAAAAGATTGTATGAAACTCTGTTATTCTTAACGCGGAATGCACGAAAAGTGCTATTTAGCTTTAAAATGAAAAATAAGAAATATATGTATCAGATTTTTTCAAAATTCATTCCTTAAAAGGGTAAAAAGGGGTGATAAAGTTTATATGGGGCAAACAATTTTATGATCAGAATTACTTGAAACTTGGTATTAATGCTCTTAAATACAATTAAATAAATATATGTTGTAGCATTTTTCGAAATTCATTCCATAAGGGGGTAAAATGGTGAGTCAAAGTTTGTATTAAATTCTGTAAATGATGCACGGAAAGTGGTATTTACCTTTGAAATGAAAAATAAAACAATACAAGTATCATTTTCTTTTTTGAAATTCATCCCTTAAAATGGTAAAAGGGGGTTGTGCTGTTTATATGAGGAAACAAATTTTTATAACCAAAATTACTTGAAACTTGGTATTAATGCTCTTAAATACAATTAAATAAACATGTATTTTAGTTTTTTTTTAATTCAGCCCCTAAGTGGGTAAAACTGGGCGGTAAAGTTGGAGTTGTTGAATATATTTGAACAGAGTAACATGAGTCAAGTTCTTCGTAAGTGCACACTTACTGTCTGGATATAAAGTAGAGAACGGAGGTTATTCAAAACCTAAAGGAAAATTATGTATAACTTCTCGGCTGGCCACAGCAGTGGCAACTATGATAGACCTAGAGTGCGAGAGAGAAAACCTAGCTAGAAAGTATCCTGCTATCTATATCCTGCCTCTAAAGGTTGGCACAACTGTAATGAAAAAGTCACCTAAGCTATATAAAGGGAATAGACTGTGAGTAATTCATTAAACATCATAGTGGCCACTGTGTATGCTGGATGTGCTCGGAGGGAATCAGAATTAAAGACGAAATCTTATACTTTATTATTTTTGCAAATGATAAAGTATGCGTAGCGAAAAAGTTTATTTTTTCTGTAATTTGATCGCGGGCGAAGCCGTGGGTTCTGCTAGTTTATTATAATTTAGTTACAATTACAGTTATTATTATTGTTAGTTATAAGTACCGACGACCAAACTTCGCCCGGTGTTTTTTCGAAAAGGATATAAAAATTGCCTTTTTTTCAGAAATTACACTTATGTCGGACTAATATCCGACTGCAAGATTGCTACGTTCATAGCGTATTTAATCAAAATCAACTTTTTATATACAATAATAAAAGGGACAATATATTTCGACCGGGGTGCCTATTAAAATGTGCCCGCTGGTATGTTTAATGAAATAAATAATAATTGACTTTTTGGAACAAAATCGATGCACTTGTTATTTAAATGAATTATACTCCACTTCACAGAAATATACGTAGAGAACTTGAAAAGTGATAGCTGCCGTTGCGCACTTGGCCGCAACCTCTTCGCAGCCAGGTGTAAGCAGGTCATATTTTGTTACATTTATACGTTCATGGCGTATGTTCATTATTTACATATCAAATTAAAGCTAATTTTTTTCTGTACCTGATAAACTACGTCTGCCTATGTAAAAATGGCCGCAAAAGGGGCTGCCAGTCATTAATTTTTTTTTGTTATATTTACATGTTCATGACATATATATATATATATATATATATATATATATATATATATATATATATATATATATATATTGTTTGGTTTATATTTTTACCATGGAATTAGAAATACTATAAAAATATACAATTTATTAAGCAATATAACCAATAGAAGTGTACCTATCATAACAGTTATAATTTAATTTACTGTTCCTATTGAGTACAGACACGTATAATATAATCAGTGTTTTATTGTAGGTAATTGCGTGTATTTGTAATTTAATTTGAGATTTTATTTTTATTGATGTAGGCACAAATGTACATACACATGTATATATATATACACATCCTTTTTTATACTTGTCCATTTTATATTAAGACCTTTTTATTAACCTTTTTTCTTATTTATTAATGCTTTTGAATTTCACAACAAGTAACAAAAAGGTAGTATATATATATATATATATATATATATATATATATATATATATATATATATATATATATATATACATTAAAAGGCGTATAATTCAATGCAATTATTTTATTTATTGTATTCAGCCCTTTTTTAACGTCCCACTGCTAGGGGTGGCCGGGTGGGCCTCCCTTCAATACGAGGGGGATCAGTCCACCACGCTGGCCAAGTGCGGGTTGGCGGACTTCACATGTCTTTCGAAAACTTGCTAGGCTCTCTCAGACATGCAGGTTTCCTCACGATGTTTTTTTTTCACCGTAAGGCAAGTGGAATCATGTTAGAAATGATTCGCACATGAAAATATCAGAGGTGCGAGACTCGAGATTTGAACCCGGTTCACTCGGTTTCCCAAGCGAGCGCGTTACCACTGAGCTACCACTGCCTTATTTTATTTATATTTCCAAAAAAATAGAGAAAAATAATAATACATTGCCACTATGACCATAATTGAAAACAATTTAAACAAATTATTTATATGCTGTATGCTATTTACCATGTAATAATAGATTGTGTTATGATTTATGAACAGATTAAATTACATACACTTTATATTATTTAATTACTCAGCTTTTACATCTTGAATTATTTGATGTATCTATTTATTACTGAAAAGTAACGTTCCAATAAATTGACAATTTTTCCGCGGTTTTTTTACAAAGATGTCTGAGCTGTGATTTTTTTTGCCAAAATTATCAGCTAGAGGCGTAAATATAAAATTAAAAATTATAATACTTATTATTATCTATACTAATATTATAAAGCTGAAGAGTTTGTTTGATTGATTGTTTGTTTGTTTGTTTGGTTGAACGCGCTAATCTCAGGAACTATTGGATGGAATTGAAAAATTCTTTTTGTGTTGGATAGTCCATTTATCGAGGAAGGCTTTAGGCTATATATCATCCCGAAAAAATGTACGGTTCCCGTGGGATAGAGTTATTTTTGTCTAGAGACGAACCCGAAGCGAAGCGAGGGTGAGTCTCTAGTAAGAAATATATACTCCTAAGTGTTTTGATATATTTATTTATTTGCTTTATTAATGCTTGCTTGCTTGCTTGCTTACTTGATTGCTTGTTCGTTTGTTTGTTTGTTTATTTATTTATTTATTTATTTATTTATTACCAAATACAAAAAATCATTTATATGTACAAAAACTAAGACACTCGTACTAAGTGAACTTCAACATAATATGACAGTACTAAGAGTAAGATAGCATGTATGATTAATGAATATAATTAAGGACTAGCGACTCACCCTCGCTTCGCTCGGGTTCGTCTCTAGGTACGTTTTACTGCTGAACTGAGCTAAACGTTGATAAGTCAGTTAGTGAGTAGTGAAGTGAGTAGTGAATAAAAAAAGTAATTGCAAATGTACCTTAGGTGATAGACAAATAATATTGTGAACTTGCTTGTATAACTTTTTAAGACCTACAATTTTCTAGTACATTGTTTTGATGTATCTCTTAAGGTTCAGCCAGCGTTAGCCATATAAATTTCTAAGGACGACTCGATAGAACCAGTCATTGCGTTTTCCCGCGGGAACGAAAAATGTACCTGTAGTAAAAGGTATCCCAAATGTTGAACCGAGTGATAAGCTATCACTATACAAAATTTAGTTAAATTCTTTTCTGTACTTTTTGCGTGAAACGCGCACGTCGATTTGACTAAGTCAGCTTTATTATAGGTATAGATAAGAATAGGTATTGCGAATGTACCTTAGGAGATAGACATATACTGTTGCAGATTTTTCTGTTGACCTTTTCAAGACCTACAATTTTTTAGTACATTGTTTCGATGTAGGTATGTCTTAAGGTTTAGCCAGCGGAAGGTTTATAAGGAGGACTCGATAAAACCAGTTATTGCGATTTCCCGTGGGAAAGAAAGATTTTTCTGAAATAAAAGTTATCCTAAATGTTGACCCGAGTGATAAGTTATAACTTCACCAAACGTTGTAATCGGTTCATTACTTTTTGCATGAAACGCGCACACACAAACAGACATACAGACAAACAGACAAAAATTTTAATAACTATTGTTTTGGGGTCTATATCGTATAATACATAATACGTTACATTCATTGTTTTAAAAAAATATTTCATGTACAGATTTCGCTAAGTTACTACTTTATTATTGTATAGATGTTTAAAAGCATTAACAATTGTACTAATGATACGTGTATAAGGTTAAAGTGTGTTGTAAATGTTTAAGTGTGTGAGTGTGTGTGTGGCGTATGTGTGTGTATGTATGGGTGTTATGTAAGGGTATGTCCATTAATTGTGTAAACATGGGTGTGAGTATGTATTAAACATTACGTATTATGTTAAGGATTTTAACAGGTCTTCTGTTTCATCATAGGTAAGACTCTTAAGCTATGAAGTAACAATGGTTTTTGCTCTGGGACGTGTTTTGCAGCTGATATTATTTATTTTATCTATTTTATTATATAAATGAGCTTCCATTATACAACTTTGTCTTCTATTCGTCTAGGTCTATAATTGGAGATTTGGTCCTTATCACCATTTTTGTATATTGGATGAATTATAGCTTTCTTAAATGCCTGTGGAAATATACCTTGTGTGAAAGATATGTTAAAAATATGTTTTAGACATGGAATAATTAAGTGCCTGATAGACTTTATAACACTAACTGGGATACCATCCCAATCAGTGGCACAATTATTCTTAAACCTTGATATTACAGCGTGTAATTCTTGTTCGTCGGTATCAAATAAAACCATTGAGTTACAGGGTTGGGCATTGTTAGCGCTTTGGAGCAAGGATGAGTTTGAATTTTTACTCTTCGCCCAAAGAGGAATAGCCAGATCATTACCTATTTTTGAAAAGTACTCATTGATATAGTTGACAGATGTTTGGAGATTTGAGGTGAGTGTTAAAAGCTCATTGGGAGGAATACTTTGTGGCTGTAGATGAGTGATATCTTTGAGCACATTCCAAGTCTCTCTTGAGTTACCCTTAGCTTCCAAAAGTCTATTTTTATCATATTGTCTCTTAAGTTTCCTTAACAAATTGTTACAAAAGTTGCGATATCTCGTGTATGCAAGTTTAGCGATCATACTGTCTGGATACAGTCTGGCTCTTTTATGTAATCTGTCACGGTTACGGATGCATCTCAGAAGTCCCGGTGTGATCCAAGGTTTTATTATATATTTATTCTTACTTGAATTTTTTCTCAGTTTGGTATTTTTATCTATTGAATCAAAAATAATACGAATTAGTGTGTTAGTCGCTGTGTTTACATTAATGTCAGCCAGTATTGATAAGAAATCAAACTTATTGAGCTGTTCTATAACAGTTTCAATATCGGTGCATTTTACATCAGTTCTTTAATATGGTGGTTTAGAAAAATTTAGTTCTATACCCAATAACGGTCATCATGTTTGGTCAATGCCTCAAACGAAAACATACCTCTAAAAAAGTCATAGTCACTGTTCGGTGGTCTACTGTCCGTATAATTCATCACAGCTTCTTACCAAATGGCATCAGCATTACTGCGGATATGTACTGTGAGGAACTGGACACAATGATGGAGAAGCTCGCAAATCTCCGGTCAGCCTTGGTTAATTACTCGTCTCCGCCTCTCCTACACGACAACGCTCGACCTCATACGGCACAACAGACGATCTCTAGGCTACAAGAGCTAGGGTTAGAAGTTTTGCTTCATCCACCGTACTCACCAGAGCTGTGCTGACAGACTTCTACTTTTTCCAAAATTTGGACAACTTCTTGGCAGGGATAAAAATTAATACCCGAGAGGCAGTACAAGAAGCGCATTGAAAAATTTCCACTGCGCTGGCAGAGATGCATCGATAGCACGAGTGCATATTTTCATTGATAGAAATTAAAAATATTCATAAGAAAATGACTTTCTGTATATTAAATGACAATTTCATAGGTAAAGACCTAAGATTATATTTAAATAAACATATGTATAATGAGTTGTCTTGAGTTGTATGAAATTTTAAGGTTGCGTTTAAAATTATAAAAGAAATATAAATATAGGAAAAAGAAAAATGAGATTTTGACATTTTTCTGTGAATTTTTGCCAATTTTTCTCTTCATGAGAACCTTTGTTGAACTTGTTTTGAACGTGAATTAAACTGATGAACTTCGACAAATATTTGAAAAAATAAAAACGGAACTGGTCCAGCCGTTCTCGAGTTGTGCCTTTAGCAACACATTTGGCCATTCATTTTTATTTATAAGATGTATATCTTTTTAGATATCTTATATCTTTTAAGAATTGCTCAATTAATATTATATTACAATTTATTAATTGAGTGTACGCGAGTGTGCTGTACCGTGTAGGTCATTCCGTAACAGTGTTAACCCACCAGGCCTCTTATATCATAAACGCATCCTGAAGGTTGGCATACCTGTAATGAATAAGCCACCTAATCTATGTAATGGGACTAGATAGCGAGTAATCCATAAAAAATTACAGTGGCAACTGTGTTTGCTGGATGTGCTCGGGTGGAATCGGTATTCATACCTAGAACACCACTAGTGACCTCTGATTACGCCTTTATTTAATATAACATAATTCCTCCTTCTGAACAATGGCAGGTCTCTATACAACGTTTTACCTGATTTGAGGCGTCTTGAAATGAAAAAAAATTGCTAAAACGATAGGGATTAAATAACACAAATTTATCCAGAAAGATTTATTTTATTAGGAATTCACAAAAAAAAAAAAAAGATATTAGCATTTTATTTTATGATTTGCGGTTATAAACCTACCTAGCAATGAAATCTGCTACTGATTATTGTACCGAATATTATAATTCAAATATTATAAATTTAAAAAAAGTACGTTAGCGTTACATATAAGTTACATTTTTAATTTATTTATCATGGATGAAACAAGGTACTACTTTGAGACCGTTAGGAGAAATCAGTATTAGTCGTAGGTATACACTTGCAATCGTCCCGGAGAACGCACAAGTCGTCGTATGGGGCAGATAATCGGGTCCGTGGGCAAAGCGACAATTAAAACTTAAAATAATCTAGAAAAATGGAACAGTAATAGCAAAATCAAACGTAGTAGTCAGAGGCATATATAAAATCATGGATGACAAATAAAATATGAAATCTAAATAATATGTCAATATCAATTATCGAGTCAATCTCATTGTCATCTGTTGTGTTGCCATTACTATTATTTAATTACTGTACTAACTGTAATAGCTTAACCCCTTCAATTAATATTACAGCTTAACATATAATGTTTCCATTATATGTAAAGTTATAAGATTAATGAACAAAACATAGTAGTTCATTATTTAATTATGTACATAACACTTTTAATAAAAATATTTTAAAATAAATAAGGTATTTTATTTTCCTCCGTGGCAACAATTTTTACATAATCTTTTACGAATGGCGATGCCGGAAGTACATAATAACAATCAATTAGTAGCTTAAAATGTAAACATTTCTTCGTGGCTTTGCCATGTAAAACTAACGCCGTAAAAAAATGAGCAAATTAAATAATTCAGTTTTGTATATGTCCTAATCTAAGACGCTTTAAAAACATTCAGATAAAAGCTTGCCATTGTTCTTTGCTTCAAAATCTCAGGGCCAGTCGTTAAAAGTAACAGACAATGACTTCAGAGAGGATTGCTTCTGATATTTTAGCAGAACCCAGAACCAGACAGAACATCCACCAATGTACAAATAGGTTCTTAATTAACTTCTAACTTCCTGTTCGCGACTTTTTAGCGTAGACTAAGCTTCAATCTAGAGCAGCGGTCGGCAACCTTTTAGCAGGCAGGGGCCACAAGGTGGCTATACCTGGTAAAGGCTGGCCGCACTTGTGAGAGCAAAAAAAAAAAAAAAACAGGACAACATTCAATGTGACAATTTCTAAAATGACTCTTAAATGCTTATCTATGAGACGAGGAACATTTTCATTTTTTCGGTAATTACAAATTCAAAATACTTAAAAAAAACAAAAACCACTAAAACTTTTCTTTATAAAACAGTCATGGGCCGCGGGCCGCATGGGGGCACCTCGCGGGCCGCATGCGGCCCGCGGGCCGCGGGTTGCCGACCGCTGATCTAGAGTGTTATCAACTTAAACGACACATTATCATATAAAGTTAATATGAAAATAATATAAATTCAGTGGAAATTAAAACTGAGCAATTCTTTTTAATCCACGTGATCGTAGCCGCGGGCAGAAAGCTATAACATAATTAGAATGGCACTTTAAAGTAATTTAAAAAAGGAGGGAAAGGACTGTAAGTTTCAGGTGTACATAATTTTGGGTCTTTAAAAATAACGTAGATGTTAACCTGTTAGTACTCGTATGTTAGTTTAAAGCCCATATTTTGAGTTACGATCAGTAAAATTAAATGTGTTTTCGATAATATCTTTAACAAATAATATAAAACGCGAACTTATTTTTGCAAATAATAAAATATGTATTGCGAAAATGTAAAAAAAATATTTGTGTATAAATACGTCAGTAAAACACCACAATATTTAGCAGTACGAAACGCTCATTGTGCGAGGCAAAATCATGTTCACACATCTGAAAATCATTACTAGTCCAAGCGAAATGCAGTTATTTTTAAGAGAAAATAAAATATTGAAAACCTGAAGTTTTATGATTTTAAAACGTAAGCAGGTATATACGTCTTATCGAAAAATGTTTTCTACAAAAGTTGTAGGTCTAGTAAAAATCTACAACTTTTATTTATAACACTTTTTACAATAACCTCAAAGTTCTCGAGATATTTGCAAAAAAGTCGGTTTTTAATTTTTTTATTGGTTTTTAATTTTTAATTTCTAGAATAATCTTCTGATTTTCATGAAACTCAGGAAATGTAATCTTCAAAATATATATAATAAATAAAAAAAAATTGAAATTGAAATGTTTAACCATTTAAGTATGTTTTATGGTCTCGAGAGGCTGAAAATCACCCCCAAATTCAAGTGGACGTTTACATTTAAAAAATTTTTTGTTCGATTTTCAGATATCATCATATTCATTATATCAGATTATTTTCGTCTTGAACTCTACTTTTTGAAGAAATAAAAACATTGTATAGTCACCCTGTAAGAACACTCTTAAAAATTGAAAACATTGGAGAAATCGATAATTTTTACTTTGTAAACTACATTTTTTTTAATTATCATTGGAAAAGTGTAAAACTAGTAAAAGTCCCGTCAAAATTAATCCAGCCGTTTCGGAAATTAGTTGGGACAAACAGACAGACAGACAAAAAACATACATACATACATACATACATACATACATACATACATACATACATACATACATACATACATACATACATACATACATACATACATACATACATACATACATACATACATACATACATACGTACGTACATACATACACCTATAAAATTTCGTATATTTAAGCCCTGTTAGATTTATCATATGTGAATATTTTGCAGTTCCAATAATATTACTTAGATACGGGTCGAATTGATAACCTCTTTTTTTTTAAATCGGTTAATAAACAATCAAGATAAAAATAAAAGAAAAAAACATTAGTAAAAATTTATTGAATAATTCAAAAATACTGATCGCTCTAACGATCAGAGATAGCAAGAACAAGTATTAGTTGACTGACAGACTGATTTTGATGTTACAAAAAAACGCATTACTTAAAAATTACAAAAACACTACATAAACAGTTTCATTAAAAACCGCATAAGTTTTAATAATCCAAAGACAATAAGAGATACCAGGAAATAATGAGCCAACACCAATTTGAAATACTTCTTTTTAGCTAGAGGGATCGTTTCTAAGGGATCTTTTAACAAATATATGCGGATCCCTTTTAAATAATCCTTTAAATATTCGTCCCATTTTAAGCTCCCTATGTCAAAATTAAATATATCTTTGTCCGCGTCATCTAGCTCCTTTAGTAGGTTTTGAGTGTTTTTGTCATGAAACTTCCATTGCCTTGTGGTGAAAAAGACTCCAACTTCTGATAACTTTTCGACTTTTTTGTGAACTCTTTTCAACCTGTAAAATAAACAATATCTCTATTTTGTAGAGTCTCCTCAGAAACAAAGAAGAATTAGCTGAAATAATTGTCAATAGATGGCGGTATATGTATGAATTTGTGATTGATGTTTATGTATACTTATATAATAATAATAATAATAGCCTTTATTCAACAATCTTATATATATGTATCTATATATATAATCTCTATGTCTTGTATGGTGTAAAATATATGTATTATAAGTATTATTCTTATCTATGTATTTTATATACTTGTATGTTTGTATTATTTATTATACTAAGATTGCATATAATATGCTATTTTTATATATACTGTGTGTGTTTTTTTTTTACTTTATTTCCATATCACCTTGCACTTTTCTGCTCCGCTAAATGACAATCTTTCTCACCTCCTAGGTTGACTGGAAGAGATCTCTTTTAGAGATAAGTCCACCTTTGCCATTAATGTTTTCTAAATACTTAAAATTTTTATTTTTTAATGTGCAATAAAGAATATATTATATGTTAATATTTCCTTAATATTAAACTTTATTATTAGACACTAAGTAGGCAGTGGTAGCCCAGAGGTAACGCGCTCGCTTGGGAAACCGAGTGAAGCGGGTTCAAATCCCGGGTCTCGCACCTCTGATATTTTCACGTGCGAATCATTTATAACATGTTTACCACTTGCCTTACGGTGAAGGAAAACATCGTGAAACCTGCATGTCTGAGAGAACTTAGCAAGTTTTTAATACATGTGAAGTCCGCCAACCCGCGCTTGGCCAACGTGGTGGACTATGGCCTGATTCCCCTCGCATTGAAGGGAGGCCCGTGCCCAGCAGTGGGACGTTAAAAAAGGGCTGAATACACATACACATTAGACACTAGTTTCGCCAAGATTGTCTTGCTTTCCAGCATAGGCCTACCCTAAAGCTTGCCACAGAATGCGATTATGTGTTTTCCTTGTCCACATAATGCCTGCTGTTCTTTTAATGTCATCCTCCCACCTACGACGTTGTCTCCCTTTCTTCCTTTTGTAATGTCTTGGATACCACTCGGTTATGTACTTCGCCTATTTATCTTTTTTATTCCTCACATGTGACCTGTCCATTCCCATCTTAGTTTTTTAATAGAATATGTCACATCCGTGACTCCGGTTTGTTTACGGATTGTTTTTAGTTTTATTTTATTTTGTAGTTTAATATTGAGCATGCTTCTTTCCATGCTATGTTGGCAGGTCTCTAGTTTGCGTATGTCGTGTTCTGTTAAACTCCAAGTTTGGCATCCGTACGTCATAATGGGCAGAATACACGAATCGAATATTTTCTTTGTAGATTTAAGTGGTATATGGGGATTTTTCACTTTTTTCTTGAGAGACCAGTATCTTTTCTAAGCCAAATTAATTCTGTTGTTAATTTCTTTCGTTGTGAGGTCTTTTGGAGATATTATTTCACCAAAATACGTGTATTCTTCAAAATTTGTACCATTGACTATGATAGGGATTTTTTCAATGTTTGTCATTATTTTCGTTTTTAAGGTTTACATTGACAATCCAACATTTCCATTTTCATGTACCAGTTACAGTTACACCGTTACCATGACATGCACACTTATAGGAATCTTATTGTTGGTGGTTTAGCAGGTGGCCTTAATAATTTTTATTATAGCTAAAATATAAGCGACTTACCCTCGCTTCGCTCGTATGCGTCCTAGCTACGTTATGTATTTGTTGTACGGAATATATTAGATGAGTGCAACCAACGAAATCATAAGTGAAACTGAAATGAAAATGAAATAAAACTATATTTAAATAGACTTATGCACTTTTGAATTATAATTCAAACCTATTTATGGATTCACGTGGAACAAGATAAATTATTCAGGTAATCGGTCACATTTTTTACAATGTTACAATTGCAATAATTAATTATTACAATTTAGTTTCAATTACAGTTGTTATTATTGTTAGTTATAAGTATCGACGACCAAACTTTGCTCGGCATTTTTTCGAAAAGGATATAAAAAAATCTCTTAGAAAGTTTTTTTTTTGTGATCTTTTCTGCAAATGTTAGATACTCCAAAAATGTATTAAATAAGATACATTGAAGTCTTCGCAGTCTTCATATGTATATGGAAATTTCCATATATATATATATATATATATATATATATATATATATATATATATATATATATATATATATAATTTTTGCTAGGATAGAACAGTGTTAAAAAAAGTTTTTACTTTTTTTTTAATTCAATCAATTGTTTTATTTGAAAAACTAGCGCGCGCAGAGGGGTGACAGCTTAGGGAAATGTTTCTCTTAAAAAAATGATTCCATGATAAAAATACCAACCTAACTTTCCTGAGGGGCATCTGACCCACGCCTACCCTGCTATACTCTTCGATCCAAATCGTTACAGCCGTTTCGGAGATACATAATATAAATTTACATAAGTATTCTAGCGATCACCCTCGCTCCGCTCGGGTTCGTCCCTACTTATGTTTTAACGTTTAGTATAGATTTCTCAGAGATGAGATATTTTCCCGAAGTAAAAAGTATCCTATTTATTGATCCGGATAACCAGCGATCATCATACCAAATTTTATCAAAATCTGTCTAGTGGTTTTCTCGTGATGTGGTCATAGACAGACAGGCAGACAAAAATTCTAAAAGCTAAAGATTCGGCCTCAGTATTGATAATAATGACTATTTGAAAAAGATTTTTCAAAAAATATTGAATATACAGATTATACTCAGTTAGAATTTTTTTATATGTATAGATAATAGGTCTTGACCTATCCCCCCAACTGTAAAGTCATCATAAATCATCATCATAAAAATACGGTATCGGTCGTCAGCGCGACGAACGCGTTGAGGTATGTCTTACGCTGCTTAGCAGACGCAGAAACGAAGAGATTTTGAACCGCATTGTCACTTGCGATAAAAACTGGATTCTTTTTGATAATCGTAAGCGGTCATTATGTTGGTGGTCAATGCCTCAAACGAAAACTTACCCTTAAAAAATTATGGTCACTGTTCGGTGGTCTACTGTCCGTATAATTCATCACAGCTTCTTACCAAATGGCATCAGCATTACTGCGGATATGTACTGTGAGGAACTGGACACAATGTTGGAGAAGCTCGCAAATTTCCGCTGCTCCTACACGAAAACGCTCCACCTTATATGGTACAACAGACGATCTCTAAGCTACAAGAACTGAGCTAGGGTTTGAAGTTTTGCTTCATCCACCGTACTCACCAGAGCTTGAGCTAACAGACTTCTACTTTTTCCAAAATTTGGACAACTTCTTGGCAGGGATAAAAGTCAATACCCGAGAGGCAGTACAAAATGCCTTTGAAGATTTTGTTGGCTCTCGTACACCTGGCCTTTTCAAGAAGCACATTGAAAAATTTCCACTGCGCTGGCAGAGATGCATCGATAGCACGAGTGCATATTTTGATTGATAGGAGAAAAAAATATTTAACAAAAAATGACTTTCAGTATATTAAACAGCAATTTCATAGTTAATGACCTAATATTATATTTAAATAAACAGTACTTGGCGACCGAGCTTCGCTCGGAGTTACTTTTTGCTATATCGTATTTTTTAGATAAAAAAAAAACTAAAAACTTGAATAAATACAAAAAAAAAACTTTATATCCGATCGACATTGGAACTCGGACACTCCTATTGATTGATAATCTTGCACCTTGATCACTTGATCACGATGCTTATGTCTGGGTGTAAGAAATTATCGACCATATTCTGCGTAGAATAATACAAAAGAAAACCGCATGAAAACTTAAAAACACGCGTTTTCCCAGACATGAGACTAATCTAGATCTATTTTTCGTCCCTGAAAGCCCCCACATACCAAATTTTAACGAAATCGTTAGAGCCGTTTCCGAGATCGCTGGTATAAATAAATAAAGATATAAAGATATAAACATACAAGAATTGCTCGTTTAAATATATTAGATTAGATATATATGATGAATTGTCTTGAGTTGTATGAAATTTTAAGGTTGCGTTCAAAATTATAAAGGAAAAATAAATATAGAAAAAAGAAAACTATCATTTTGACGTTTTCCCGAGATTTTTTTTCCAATTTTTCTTTTCATGAGAACCTTCCTCGGACTTCAACAAATTATTTGAAGAAAAAAACGAAATTGTTCACAGCCGTTCTCGAGTTGTGCGCTTAGCAACACATTTAGCCATTCATTTTTATTTATAAGATGTATATATTTTAAGATATCTTATATCTTTTAAGAATTGCTCAATTAATATTATAAGATATTACAATTAGTTAATGGAGTGCGTGGAATTAAGGTACATTGACTCATGCGTGATAGCTATAATGTTGTATTAAACACTGTTCGTCGATTTTGAAAAGAGCAACTGTCAAGTTTATCACCTGCTCTTTACATTAGAAGTGCCTTCGGAACTTAGCGTTTAAAAGTGTGTGAACAAGTTTAATTAAATTTATTTGTTCGAGCGCCTGATGATTTTTTTAAGGCAACGACCTGTAACTACTCACAGTCAACTTTAATTTTGTTGTACCGTGTGGATCATTCGTAAATGAATATACTTCTCATCAAGTTGTCCTAGGACGCGGTTTTATTTTTTACCCCGTGTCCTGTTAAGTCCCGTACATGGTCATTTATCAAAAGCACAGTGTTTACATGGATATTAATAAAAGTTATTAAAGATTATAAATCCAAATTAGCCATTGTTAACGACGGAAATAATTAACATGGACATGGAATTGGCCGGTACTGAAAAGTAATGGAAAGATCGAGTACACACTATTTTCAACGGTGTTAAGTTTTTTTTCTATAATATTGTCACCCAAACTCAAACAGGTTGTATTTAATTTTATAATAAGTTTATATTATAGAAGGTTGTATATATGTAACTGTGTTAACTATTATTATAACTCATGCTTACGTATATGTTATAGACATCGGATTATATATATGTTTATAAACATACATACATATATATATATATATATATATATATATATATATATATATATATATGTGTGTATATATGTTTTATTTTATATGTTTGCATATACAAATGTATAAAACGCTATTATTTTAGCATTGTTGCATATTTTAGTACTTTTTCATTGATAGTGCTTATTTCAGTAACTAAATGTGTGAGGCGTGTTTTATTACTGTGAAAAGACTAGGAACTACACTCCTTGATCCTTCCTCTGTGCAAGTCCTTGGAAATATTGAAAAACAAAAATCATTGAACAGATTAACACTTTTCTGAGTTGACTATTGGAAGAGATTCGTGGCAAATTAAATGCTGTTCTGTAGGAATAAAGAAGTCTTAAAGGAATAAAGAACGTAAATTGTTAGCGTATTTATCAGCCTACAAATTAATATTAAGTGACAATGTTACGAAGCTCTAGAAATCTAGAAAAATATGTAATTCTAATTATATATAGAAAATTTTCGAATTATCGAAAATTGTCGAAATTTATATGAGTAACGCTGGCTGTCTGAACTTGGCACCCGACTTTGGAAAAATTGCTCTTTTTTAGGTTTGAAAGATTTCGGTTAGTAGTGAATAGTAGTGAAGCTAACATTGTTTGCAGTAGTGCCAAAAAAAAATACAGGCAACAAAAAAAAAGTTGAAATAAAAAAAGAATCCCGAAGTTGGAATAAAAAAATTCCGCCTGATTCATATAGAAAAAAGGGTTAGTAGTGGTTTGTAGCGCAATTTTTTCGTTTGTCGTAAAACAAAACAAGTATAGAAAAAAAAAAATATTCGAGTATTTTTTCATAACGATTTTAACTACATAAATTCAATTTGAAAGCCGATACGATTACTATTAACGCTAAAAAAGACTAAAAAACGTTCGTAGAGGTTAGTAATGGAAGAATCTTCAAGTGTAGTGGAACAGAAGTTGATAAGAAGATAAGCGTTATAATATTGTTGAATGAACTCATCATCTGAGGATATAAAAGCAAGACGTTTCAACAACTCGTATTTTGTAGAACGGTCGACGCCCTGTTGCAAGACTCATTTATAGTGGTGTGACTGATATATTAGTATTCGTTAAGAGATTAGTACAGAATGTATTGCGTCTGTTAACGCAACTGTAAGCCATAGAGAAAAAAAAAAGAGATTAGTAATATTGAAGGATCTGTGTATTAGTAATCTGACAAATTCTGATATGCTAATATTTCATATTCACATAATCTTTGTGATAACCATTCAAAATAAGTCGGATAATATCGTTCGGATTCATTGTCAGTTAGGATTCTCGGATTCGTCAAGGGAATGTCAAGCAAAAAATGACCTTATTACTTGCTAATACGATCATAGTGTACCTACATTCATTTATTACCATAGATGACAAATAAAATTTATTACGAATATCACATGATATTCCTATATTAGTTCCAATTTTAAATACTTAGTAACAAACCTAATATAAGTAATATTGAACAGGAATACGATAGTGAGTGACACACCTGAGACAAATATCACTAATATTAAAATATTAGTTACAATATTATAATATTGACCGACGAATATATTAGTATTACCTAATCCTGAGAAATATCGGTATTAACCCATCTCTACTCATTTAACAAACGGCAACAGTGTTGCTTTCCTAAAAATCGCCTGTTGTTGAATAGATGTAAACGTACCTTTATGGAGAATAAAACTTAAGTACATTTTATAAATAATTGCATATCTATAATTTTTTTTGTCTGAGCTATTTTTATCATAAAACTAACCGTTTCGCTAAAAATCCAAAAAAAAAAAACATTTTCGCGAACATTGACCTTGTAAAATTTTTTTGCACACATGGGACCGATGGTGACTTTACACAATTTCATTATAATTGGGAATTTATACAAGGATGAATGTCTATTTTGACCGGACTATTAGCAATTTTAAGGATCAGATCAATAGTTTCAGATATGACTCCCTACATCCAAACTTACAAACTTTACCTCTATAATATTTCTTTAGACTAAATTAAATAGGGTTGTGAAAATAAAATAACATAATATTATTACTCTTATTTTTTTTATTGAAATACCATTTTCATAACTAACGAAATGTGGTCTCACAACATTACAACACTATCACAAAATTATTTTTGTCAGCTACCAATCTTGAAAAACCATATTAAAATATATGCTTTATATTTTTATATATAAATATTGTTTATAGCATTTATCATAAACTGTCAAAGAGTATTTTTTAGCACCATCTATCGATTAAATTCAAATATAATGTAGCTTCTATATAGACCTCGTTAGAGGGCGTTGTTAAATCTTGACTATCTTTCATGTCGGTTAAGTCTTCGTAAGCTTGTAACGTCCATCCCGTATATGGCGAATGTTGCTGGTTCTTCGAAATGTACCTGAAATATAAATTTTATGCTATAACTACATATGAAATACTCATTACACATATATTTTATACTAGCGGCTCACCCTCGCCTCGCTCGGGTTCGCCTCTAGACTAACAAAAACAGATTTATCCTACGCACCTTACCCGCCCAACACAAATTACCCACCCTACGCACTTTACCCGTCCTACGCACATTACCCGCCCTGCGCATATTGACCTCCCTACGCACATTACCCGCCCTGTGAGCTTTGGCCACCCTACGCACGTTACCCGCCCTACGCGCATTATCCGCTCTACGCACATAAACCGACCTAAGCACTTTAACCCCCCTACGCACTTTGACGCCCTACGCACTTGGACACCCTACGCACTTTGACCGACCTATGCACATTGACCGCATACGCACTTTGACCGCGCTACGCACTTTATCCGCCCCACGCTCGTTACAATACCTACGCACTATGACCGCACTACGCATATTTACCGTCCTACGCACTTTAACCGCGCTAAGTACTTTGACCGCACTATGCACATTCACCGCCCCATGCACTTTACCCACTCTACGCACTTAAACGCTCTACGCACTTTTCCCGCCTTATGCACTTTACCCGCCCTACGTACATTACCCGTATTACACACATTACTCGCCGTACTTATATTACCCCTACTACGCACATGAGATGAGGTGAGAATATATATACTCCTGGGGAGTATATATAATCTCACCGGCTCACCCTCGCTTCGCTCGGGTTCGCCTCGACAAACAAAAACAAATCTATCCCACGGGAACCGTACATTTTTCCAGGATTATAAGTAGCCTATTTGTTATTCTGATGTATGAACTATATTATTGTAAGGTTTCATTAAAATCCAATCAGTAGTTTTTGTGTACTAAGCTGTATAAGTTACTATAGTTTTTTAACTATCCCACGGGAAATCTTTGATTTACGGGATAAAAAGTATTTTTAATGTTGACCGGGGATATAAGGTACCACAATGCAAAATTTCATTTAAATCGGTCCAGCAGTTTCGGAGATTAGCCTTTACAAACAGACAAATAGACAAACAGACAGACAGACATAGGAGCTTGATTATCAAGATGCGTTCTAGTAAAAGGTATGTGGAATGTTTTACGAGATGAATTGCAATAACTGTCTGTCTGTCTGTTGGTTCCGGCTAATCTACGAAACGGCTGGACCGATTTTGACGAGAATTACACTGGCAGATAGCTGATGTTATAAGGAGTAACTTAGGCTACTTTTATTTTAGAAAAAGAATCAAGGTTCCGCGAAAAAAATGAAAACCCATAAAATTGTGAACAAAATTCGCGTACGGCGTACGCACACGAGCCAAGTGAGGATAAATCGCTATATAATTTAAATGAATATCTTCGGAGTAGCAAACTACTATTTATGTATAAACATAGCTAACCACGAAAATGCATCCCTATTTATCAAATATAAAAATAGTGAACTTGTCCTTATAATACTATAATTTTTTACATTCCATTTATAAATTCAACTTGGAATAAAAGACTGGTGTTGGCCGCACGTTCGCTTTCTCTCTTTCTAGAGAGTGATCAATTTCATGTGAGTATTGCTCAGTCCATTCTCTACGTCTATGGATCTACCCCGTCTCCCCCCGCACTATTTCCCTGTCTAGATACCTTCTTAGGCGACTGCATGGACTGTGGTAGTAAACAGATTCAGAGACACCATCAAAAACACATGGATATTACCTCTTTCTCCTCTTCCTTCCCCTTGCTTGCCTCAGTATTAGATTTATCCGCTATAACAGTGACCTATTGAATATATTCATAAGTCACAATTTATTCATCCTTATTCCTTAGTTATAGTACAAAATGATAAATAAGTAAGCAAAACACATTAAATAGCTTTTAGAAAGTCTAGTATTTGCTCGCAACTCCGTTTCCATTGTTTATTTTACCTTTTATCAAGAAATAACCTTTAGATCAAATCGGTCTTGTAGGCTCTGAGATTAGAGCGTTTAGATTAACGAACAAAATCTCCTATTTATATTTTATATACATAATTATATAGCCATACAATATTATAGTAAAAGTAAACTGCTATGCATAACGTTGTCTCTTTCTCTCCAAAATCAATCGTGCGACAGAGACAGTGCTCTAAGAAGTTTAATCTAACCGGTCGTCTCTTTCTAAAACTGGATGTGTATTTACTGTACAGTACATTATTACGCAGTTACTACGTTATTTATGACGTGGTCTATAGAAAAAAAGACAGTAAATGAAAAAAAATAAGAGAAAGCGTAAATGAATTATTGCATACCCTCAAAGATTTCTGACAATATAGTACAATCAACAAACGATAGATGGCGTGCGATATGTATGAAATTAAATAAATTTAAATAAAAAAACTATCTTTTCGGATTTTTTAATAAATAAAACTATCTTTTCGGGAGAGACTCTCCCGTGACCATAATTGTTGTAAAGCAGCGGTCGGCAACCCGCAGCCCGCGAGTTGCCTCCATGCGGCCCGCGGCCCGTGACTGTTTTATAAAGAAAACTTTTTATGCTTTTTAAGTATTTAGAATTTGTAATTATTGAAAAAATGAATATGTTTCTCGTTTCACAGATAAGCATTTAAAAGTCATTTTAGGAATTGTCACATTGAATGTTGTAGTTGACATATATTGTGATATAAGGATTTTTTTTCGCTCTCACAAGTGCGGCCCGCATTTACTATGTATAGCCACCTTGTGGCCCCTGCCTGCTAAAAGGTTGCAGACCGCTGCTGTAAAGTATTCGAAACGTCGGGAGCCAAAAATCAAAATAAATCCGCAAAAAAATCCGAAAAGATAGTTTTATTTAAAATGTCAAATATTCGCTTAAATCTAAGAATGTATAAAATTATTTATGAGTAAACATATGAGCAAAGCCAAGGCGAGTCGCTAGTAAAGTATAAAGTGATTACCTCTTTGTCTTTGGAGTCATCGTCTGTAGTCTCTTTTATTACGGGCGGAATGTTCGGACCTAGCTTTTCAACTAACGTTTTCACCTGAAAGATTATATCGATATTGTCAATACTAGTTTTTGTTGAAACTGGTGCTGCAACCGTAGGTAAAATTACCATAAAACATTATTATGCATTAATAGTTCTTTTTTTCAGCCTACTTGATGTGCCAGCGGTCGCGGATTCAAATCCCGCTGGGGGCATTCATTTGTTTGATGAGCACGAATGTTTGTACTCCAGTCATGGGTGTTTATATTTATAATATGTATGTATTTAAAGTTATATATGTGTAGTGTATCAACTATCTGGTATCCATAACACAAGCCTCGTAGTTTACCATGGAACTAGATGTTGCTGTGTATGTCCCAAAAAAAAGAGAATTCGGGGATGTATATCACAGTGAATATAAGATCTTGCTATAATGTATATAAAAATAAAGTAGTGTGGATGTAGAGTTTGGAGGGACTTACAAAGACCTAGTCAACCTGTAGTGCGTTAAAATAAAATCTGCGTGATTGCAAAAGTAAGATTGGAAGACAATTTGAAAGATATGCGGTTTTGTGAAAACGAACATTTACATCATTATTTATGAAAATAAAAAAAAAATAAAAAATAAACATTAAAAAAATCAAGTTTCTATGGAAACGTGTTAGAAGTTAAATTTCATTGGTTATTTATGGCCTAAGATCCGACTGCAAGTTTGCTTCGCTCATCGAGTATTTAATCAAAATCATTTTTTTATATACAATAATAAAAGGCACAATATGTTTTGGCCGGGGTGCCTATTAAAATGTGGCTGCTAGTATTTTTAATTAAATTAATAATTATGCTACCAAATCATCCGCTGCACTAATCTGACGATTGCCTGAGAATTTCATCAAAATCGCTCCAGCCGTTTTGGGGTCCATAGGGAACATACGTACATGCATACATTTTTATATAATATATAGTTAAAATACTAACATTAGGGTATTGAGAGAAGCAAGCTCTAGCGCGTCCTCTGCAAGGGGGAGCGACCGCGCGTCCATACCGGTCACGGTCGTCCGGGTCGAACATGTAATAACCTGGCAAATGCATATTAAAAAAAAACATTTACGAAACATATCGAATTCATATTAACCTTCAACTTACCAAATCTATACTAATATTATAAAGAAGAAAGTTTTTTTTGTTTGTTTGTTTGTATGGAATAAACTCCGAAATTACTGAACCGATTTAGATCAAATTTTGAGATCCTGGAAAGGACATAGGATAATAATAATAATAATAATAATACTCTTTATTGTACACCAAACAAAAAATGTATACAGACATTAATTAAAAAAAATAATAATAATAAACATAGATGTACAGCAGGCGGCCTTATCGCTTAAAGCGATCTCTTCCAGGCAACCAACTATCAGGTAAAGGAGAGTGTGAGAGAAACGGTAGGCGGTGTACTTGCTATAATACAGTATTTGAGATACTTATACATACAATACAAATAGATAAACAATACACATATACATACAAACGTACATACATACATATATATATATATACATACTTATACATACTTATACACACAAAACAAAAATACAAACATAATACACATATACATACTAACTTATATACATACATACTTACAAACATACATAAACAAGAACAAGATACAATTAAATAAGAAAGCACTAAAGGGACAGGTAATATTCTTTTAATAACAACTATTATAACGATACTTTTTATTACAACGGTAATTTTTATTCCGGATATTACCCGTAAAGGGATGAAAATGGGGAAGAAAGTTTGTATAGAGAAGCAACCTAAGGACGAGCGAAGAGAGGGTGAGTCGCTAAAATAATATATTATTGTCACAAAATAACACAGTATACGTCTGTACCGACCGACCGCCCGATATTTTAAAAAGAAAAAACTATTAAAAAAATTCAAAGCGTGTATACAAGCAGTAAACGTGTCAGATATACCATAGTCGGATAAAAACATTACGGAGCTCACACAGAGAAGCAACAAAGTACAAACAACGAAGAACAACATACGCAAGGGAAGCGAGAGCATCATGCCGTTTGCCGTCACGGCAAGCGAGTCGGTTTTACTGCAGAGCCGTGCCAATAGATGTTTCACATCTAAAATGTTTATTATGAAGCTTGACAATCTATACCCTGAAGTTGCCTTCATAATTATTTCACAACAACATTTTCCAAAAATAATGTATTAAATGTTGAAATTATAGAAAAAAAATTATATAGTACAAGGTTTCAAATACGATTTTAATTATTTCAAGTGGCATATTGTAGTTACCTCTAGGCGTCCTAAATAAGGCGACAGCAAAGTCACCTCGGCCCGCGACCAACACGCCGCAACGTTCTTCGCGGAAAAATTCAGACACCTAAAGTTATATATAAATGTTAAACTTTTATTACATGTTTGTATGTAAGTTACTATTGTACATCCAATCTTAACTCTTCAACTCCTGCCAGCTCTGGATTTACACTAGGGGCACTTGGGGCTAGTGCCCAGGGCGGAAAAATTCAGAGAGTGAAAACAAAATTATGTTAATGTTATCGAAAATTCTTTTTGTATTTTCCAAAAAAAAAAAAAAAAAATACTAGTACATTTTTCGAAAAATTGAAAACACTTATAAATTATTTGTTAAATCATTTTGTAATTTTGTGGGTAGGCACTGTTTGTTACAAGCATATAATGACCTTTGAGACGTCTAAAACCTATCTCTAAAAATTAGTCTCTCCCGTGACCATGTTTGCTGTAAAGCATTCAAAACGTCGGAAACCAGAAATCAAAGTAACTCCGGCTAAAAATCCGAAAAGATGGTTTTATTTGAAATAGCAAAATAATAAAACCTACCTGCTGCTCCAAGTCGTTATCGACGACGCCCTTCTGCCGCGCGCGGTACACTACGACGCGACACACGCAGTTGCCCGGCGTGTAGAATTTGCGCAAAATCTAAAGCAAAATATCAAATTTTAATATTATAAGGCAATTATATTAATTAATATTATTATATTTTAGTGCAAGATATTTTACTTGACAAGACAAGATACTTTCATTGACATTATATCACTAGAAATTTTATATTATACTAGCATTGCCTGCGGTTCCACCCGTGTCAAACGATTAGACCCGCTAGACGAACCTGAAGGTTGCCTTCCTATGTACACGAATTTAATATAACGAAAAACATAATCTCCTTTTGCCGGTCAAAAACAACCGTCTTGATTTCTATACTTTTTCATGAAATCGGGTGAAACTAGTCGATATACATATAAGAGTAAAAACTCGTTGCCAAATATTTATCTTACTAAAGATATCTGACCAATATATATTTCACCACCATATTACTCACTACTCACCTGTTCAATACCAAGTATCCTCCCACTAGGTCTATAGTGGAGATAGCTGTCCTGGTAGAGCTGGTCTCCGCTCTCCAGGACCTGGTCCAGGGTGGTGGTGCACCAGCGGCACACGTCCTCCACTCGGGACATCGCGACCGCCATGATTGAACAAGCCAAGGCCTGGATAAGTATAATAAAATATTTAATTGTGACGAATTATGACAATTTTCAATTGCGAAAATGATATTTAGTACTGCTGTGTAGGATTTTTTGGCATAAAATTTGGTATTTCCAGTTTTTTTTTATTATTTAGAAATGCATATACGCATACCACCTGTGCTTACAGGTGGTTGTGTAATGAGTTACTACATAACCACCGGCTAGAAAAACCAGTACCAAACGAGTTAACCAGTTTTTTAATACTAGAATATTAAAAAATTAAAAATGGTGTAGTTTCAGTAATTGTGTGATTACACTGAAACCGCTGAACGAATTTGGATGAAATTTAGCGAACAAATAGACTATGAACTAAAGTAGTACAAAGGTTACCGTTAATAATAAAATTTAGACAAGTAACCGCGGTCTTTAAATCCATACGAAACACTAATCTATACTAATATTATAAAGAGGTAAAGTTTGTGAGTTTGTGAGGTTGTAGGGGGTAATCTCTGGATCTACTGAGCCGATTTAGATGAAATTTGGTAAGAAGATAGTTTGAAATCCTGGAAAGGACATAAGGTATTTTTTATACCGGAAATCATCTCTTAAGGGGGTGAAAATAGGGATGAAAGTTTGTATTGGGAAGCACCCAGTACTAACCGTTAACCGTCAATATAATATAATTTCACCATACCTGATTCCCTCTGGACGCGTAGGGAAACTTCCTGCAGCACATGGAGTGTTGCGCGGAGAGAAACTGGGTGCCGTCGTGGAGAACCAGCCATCCGCTCGTGTTTCTTTGGCCTGGTGGTTGAGGGGATGGGAAATTATTGACTCTCAGCAGATTATATGACGGACATATTACAACTAAGCTACGATTAATTAAATCAAATTTAGTACAAAATGTAAAAATTTTGCCAAGCTTCACACCGTTAAAGACCATTTAATCAAACTGTAAGTTCATTTTCTAGGCGTCAATGGCCTAGTGGCTAGCATGTACGAGTATGTATCCAGAGGTGCTCGATTCGAGTTTCTCACTCGTCTTGCTAATTAGTCGTTCCACCGGAGTGTAAGAGTGAAAGGAATAGAGAGCGACAGGAATAGAGAAAGCACTTTGCGTCTGCACGAACACTTGTGCACTATAATATCTCCTGCGCACTCAATCACACTCAAACTAGCCAACTGGCATGTCTCCATTGTCCATGACTGTTCTAGATTGTCCGCCGTGTCCGATATCGGTCGGGAAGACATTTTTATTATTTTATAATACTTCGTCGTCGTACGACATTCATAAACATAAACCAGTAGCATTACACAATACCTTTCAATTTGCCCTCTTCTTTATCTTTCATCTCGGCAGCTCTAAAAGCGTCTACACATGTAGCGCTACCGGGCGGGTGTTTCCTATCACCTTCTGATGCACGTCTCTTCTTACCGTCTACAGCCACCTTTATAGACATAAATGTACTTTTAGTACTATTGACCCTAACCGTTTTTTCCAGCTCTAACTGGGTTGAAGAAAAAGAAAACCTTTACTGGATTTTAAGCCAAGAATTTCCACACACTTCTAGTTGGAAAATATTACACTCTTGCCACGTGATAAATCATTTGAACGGAAACCGTCAAACCTGCGAGTGATCTCTCGTCATGTAAATAAATAAGTAAATAATAAATAAATATTTTGGGACATTAATACACAGCACCATCTAGTTCCATAGTCAGGTACGAAACTTGTGTTATGGATACCGGATAGTTGATACACTAAATATATATATATATATATATATATATATATATATATATTAAATATATACATATTATAAATATAAACACCCATGACAGCAGTACAACCATTTGTGCTCATCACACAAATGAAGGCCTCCAGCGGGACTCGAACCCGCGACCGCTAGCACAGCAAATAGGGTCACTACAAACTGAGCCAAACGTGTCGTCAATGATGTGGAGTGCTACCTTATAATATCAAATGAGCAATTCTTGTATAGGTACATATAAATTTATTTCGTGTATCTCGAAAACGGCTCTAAGGATTTGGATCAAATTCTGTATTTAGATAAGGTTTTGCTTTTTAAGTTTATCTTTATGACGTTATCCAAAAAACTCCGAGTGAAGCTCGGTCGCGCAACAGACAATAAAATGAATAGAGTGCACTTGTGTTTGCGCACATAAATATAATATCATATTCTCCTGCACATTGGCGCAGTGAAATTGACAATAGTGACAATTTTGATTTGTAAGACATTATAACCGCACAAAAAACAGTAGACTTGAAATTTTCTAGGACTATTATAAATTTCATCCTTATTGATTTGTTTATAGAACACAACTATACTTATACTACTATAATTATTATGACTACTATAATTATTATAAATGTCAAAGTTTGTATGTGAGTATGTTTGTTAATCTTTCACGTTGAAACGGCTGGACAGATTTGAATGAAATTCAGTACATATACAGATTATAAACCTATAGGCTACTGTTCGGCGAAGCAAGTCGCTAGTGTTTAATAAGACGAAGATTCAACTAACTTTACTAGTAGCAGGCACAAGTTTGACTCCCGGCGGTGCCCGCACCAGTGGGGGGTCGACTCCGCCCAATTTCTTTATAGGCTGCACTGTCACTGACATCGCGTATAACCGAAATTCGTGCTTCGGTCTCTCTGTCACTGGTATGTTTTGGAGATATCTGTGTGAAAATAAACCAAAAATGTGTTTTGACCAAAAAGACAAAAATAAATTGTGTAAGACGGTTGATGATGACGATGATTCAAATAAAATTGGAATCACTCGTAGATAAAACGCGCTGGCACGCGCGGGGCGGCGCGGGCTCGCGCTATTGAACACGTTCATTTCATCTCGACTAGTTCGACCGTCAAGTACTCATCGTGCGTAAATATGGAGTGGTCGAATGACACTATTGCCGAATGTTTAATTGCCTACGAAAACGAACCATGTTTATGGAACTCAAAAAGTGCGGAGCATAAAAATAGAAATGACCAGCACGAAGCCTGGATAAGAATTCAAAGCAAATGTACCGTCATTTAGCAAGCAATTTAAATGACGGTACTATTTCGGTTAATAATATTAAAAAAAAAAGGTATAGCTCGCACCGCGCTGCTCCGTGAGAACGGGTGGCGCAGGCTCGCCCGTGGCGCGTATTTGTACTTACAAATCGACTCATGATGTCACGTGCCGTGAGAAGCCACCTTAACACACAGCACCATCTAGTTCCATGGTAAGCTACGAGGCTTGTGTTTTGGATACCAGATAGTTGATACACTACACATATATAACTTTAAATATATACATATTATAAATATAAACACATATGACTGGAGTACCTACAAACATTCTTGCTCATTACACAAATGAATTCCCCCAGGAGGACGCGAATCCGCGACCGTTGGTACAGCAAGCAGGGTCACTACAAACTGAGCTAAACGAGTCTTCAATTAATTAAAATTGAAGGGAAAACGCGTCAAAAAATCCTATTGATTCTACATAAATTACTTACGCAAAAGCCATTAACTTCGGCGAAGTGAAGGTCATTACGCACGGGGCACCATCGTCCTTTGAAACAAAAATTGAATATTTATATTTAATGGTAAAAAAAAAATTCTTTTCGGATTTTTTCGGGGACTTATTTTGATTTGACGTCTCAAAAGTTATTATATACTTATTACAGACAGTGCCTAACGTCAAATTTACAAAATGATTTTAAAAATACAATAATGGTACCAAAGTACCTTATTTTTTTTTGTAAGTATTATTTACATATATTGAAAGGACGTAACAAAACAATCACATCCACTAAAATTTACATCCTACCTACAACTTTATATTAAACTAGCGATTCACCCTCGCTTCGCTTCGGGTTCGTCCCTAGACAAAAACAGATCTATCCCACGGGACCCGTACATTTTTCCGAGATGCTATATAGCCTATAGCCTTCCTCGGTTGACGGGCTATATAATGCAAAAAGAATTTTTCAAATCGGACCAGTAGTTCCTGAGATTAGCGCGTTCAACCAAACAAACAAACTCTTCAGCTTTATAATATTAAGTATAGGTTTTTTTGCGCTTTAACACCACCAGTACCTATATCAAACACCATAATCTACCAACTTGAGCATCGATCCTCGATTCCGTGGGACTACAGGCATGTGGCTCCAACATGCAAAATGGCGGAGATCCCACCCGCTATATAGTTTAAAGTATTTACACAACTAACTAACACCAATATCAAACACAAATAATATCAACCTGAGCATCGATCCTCAATCCCGTGGGACCACACGCGTGAGGCTCTAGCATGTAGAAGGGCGGGGATCCCACCCGCCATACTGCTACTGCATGTGGCGCCGACCAGAGGATCCCGTGGGAATGGTGGTTGAAGAAACGCTCTAGAGCGCACCTGTCGGTTGATTCATGGTTTATATTATTTACTAACGACTCACCCTCGCTTCGCTCGGGTTCGTCCCTAGGTTACTTCCCAAAACAAAATTAATTAATTAATTTGGTTTTAATTTTTTTTCGTGGGACCCTATTTTTTTTCTAAAATTAAAGTAGCCTAAGTTACTCCTTATAACATCAGCTATCTGCCAGTGAAAGTCCTGTCAAAATTGGTCCTGCCATTTCAGAGATTAGCCGGAACAAACAGACAGACAGACAGACGGACAGACAGACAGACAGACAAAAATTGTAAAAAATGTTGTTTTGGTATATGTACCGTATATACATCCATATGCATTTAGTAAAAAGCGGTTTTTTTAATATTACAAACAGACACTCCAATTTTATTTATCTGTATAGATGTATAGATGTATAGATTATACTTTATTGTACAAAAATAATAAATAGGTCGAAGTTTGATTTAACGTAAAGTGGATAACGTAAAACAATTTCATATTAGACATGTGTCTAGAGGATATGGACATGTAATTTTTTTTATTTGAGGTTTAGTTGTCAAATTATGGGATTCTAAACAATTGACTTGATTGATAGAAGGCTTTCTTTGGTTTTTTTTTTTCATACTAAAGTAGTTTTCTATAGGACTAACCCGAGCGAAGCAAGATTAATTCTCTAGTATAATATACTATAAGGATTAATCCACTATTTTGATATTCGATAATTAATCTGTGATTACATCAAGCTGTCAAGAGTTTTGTCAAGTTGACTTTACTTTTTCTCTGGCTGGCGCGATATACGAATCGGTGCATCACTGGATAGTTTTTGTAGAATTGTATTCATAAATCAGAAATTAATATAAGTGTTTAAAAATAAATAATTAATTGTTAGTGTATTTATGTAATAGAGTTTCTAGTATTGTTCTTTTGTGTTTATAATACATTATATTGAGAATTAATTTGTGTGAACAACCTGACGGTCATCTCAGTGGGCTCCTTCTGCTCCAACTTCCCAGAATACACTTGCTGTAAGTCATATCGCACGTAGTTCACACCCAACACAAACCTCTTCAAAACCTGAACATCGAAAATGATTTTATTAAAAAATTAGCAGTCATAATAATTATATTATTGCTTCCTTTTTGAATGAGATGGGAAAAATATTTTCTTTTTTTAAAGGTTGAATTTCAAACCGTTATTGTAGTCATAACACTACAGTTATTAACTTATGCATTTACTATCGTTTTTATATGTTACTAGCGACTCGCCCTCGCTCCGCCTGGGTTCGTCCCTGCTACGTTTTAACGTTTAGCATAGATTTTTCAGAGATGAGATATTTTCCCGAAGTAAAAAGTATCCTATATGTTGACCCGGATAACCAGCTATCATCACACCAAATTTCATCAAAATCCCTTCAGTGGTTTCTCCGTGATGCGGTCACAGACAGATAGATAGACAGACAGGCAGAAAGACAGACAGAAAGGCAGACAAACAGACAAAAATTCCAAAAACTATAGATTCGGCCTCTGTATCGGTAATGTCTATTTCAATAAGATTTTCAAAAAAATAATGTACAGATTCGGCTTAGTAACAATTTTATTATATGTATAGATTATTACTATGTACATACCTACTTAAATTTTAATAAATCTTTAAATTAAAGGAATAGACAATGGCTACTGAGAATTTCTGTGCCAGAAATTCTTATAACTGTACTTGATCCTACCCGGAACTTGAATCCAGGACCTTCTTATGCATTGCAAGCTTATCACTACACTCACAAGGCACAAAAAGCAAGCAGTATCCACTGTCACTCTCATTGAAATGAAATAAAGTAAAAAAATACCACATTCAATACGACTGTTATAAGCACTTTTGAATCGTCAATTTAATTTAAATATTTGTGTAACCAGCCCGTGTAGAAGCTTTCACCAGCTCAGGAGGCAGTTCTGCTGAGAACGTTGGTGGACTTCACATCTCTTTCAAAAACTGTCTAGATTCTCTCAGACATGCAGGTTTCCTCACGATGTTTTCTTCACCATAAGACAAGTGGTAATCATGTTAGGAATGATTCGCACATGAGAATATCAGAGGTACGAGAGCCGGAATTCGAACCCACTTCATTCGGTTTCCCAACGAACGTGTTACCACTGGGCTACCACTGCCTATAGCTGCCTACTGAAAACAGCCTTAGAGAAACCCAACAGTTGCTCTTTCAAATACCAAG
The DNA here is from genome assembly GCA_905404265.1 of Fabriciana adippe. NCBI lineage: Eukaryota > Metazoa > Arthropoda > Insecta > Lepidoptera > Nymphalidae > Fabriciana > Fabriciana adippe. The sequence goes on from FR990010.1 coordinate 1,958,330, forward strand.
TGAATAATCTAAAGTATCTTCAAGAATTTTCTCACCTGTAGAGGCAACAGTTCATCTTCGCCAGGTCTGAACTCGTACCCCAAAGAGCCGAGAGAAGCTGCGAAGAGTTGGGAAGCAATCGCCATGATCTCATCTACGGTGTTCCTTGTCCATAAGTGTGGCTTTCTTATGTGGGACATACAGAGACCCACTATGGCGCCGCAGGACGATTGGAGAAGAGCATCGCGGGTAAATCTATTTAGATTACTATTTAGTTATATTTATATACTCTTATCACGAGGTTAATTAGCTAAAAGAAAATTAATTTTAGTAGGTAAGAAATACAAGGAGTTATCACAATAGACGAACGGAAGAAAATGACTCTTATTTCGACTTTAAAATATACTAGCGACTCATCCTCCTTTGATCCTTTGATGATTTGTCCTTAGATATACGTATGAACGGTTAGTATAGATTTCTCAGAGATGAGATATTTTCATCATCATCGTACCAAATTTGATCAACATCTGTCTAGTGGTTTTCTTGTGATGCGTTCCCAGATAGACAGACATATAGACAGACAAACAAAAATTCTATAAATTATAGATTCGGCCTCTGTATCGATAATAATGACTTTTTCAATAAGATTTTCCAAAAAAAAATTATTGTACAGATTTGACTCAGAATTTTATTATAAGTATAGATTAGGAACGACGAGACTTGTGTTATGGATACCAGATAGTTGATACACATATATGACTTTAAATATATTATAATTATATAACATTCATATTATAAATACCTATGACTGGAGTACAAATATTCGTACTCATCACACAAATGAATGCCCCCAGCGGGATTCGAACCTGCGACCGCTGGCACAGCAAGTAGGGTCACTACAAACTGAGCCAAACGTGTCGTCAATCTAGGGTGAAAATGAGTGAAATAGGCTATTTTTCATAATACAAAGGAATAGCTAATTTCACCAAGACTTGCGCCGTTTAATGTATAAAACTCGCTACTTAAACCTAGTTTTAAATGTATATATATATATATATATATATATATATATATATATATATATATATATATAAAAGGCAAAAGTGATTGACTGATCTATCAACGCACAGGCCAAACCCTTAAGGCTAGAAAATTGAAATTTCGCACACGTATTCCTGATATAACGAAGGCATCCACTAACGACGAATTTTTCAAAATTCAACCCCCAAGGGGGTGAAATAGGAGATAAAAGTTTGTATGAAACTTTTATTCTTTGGACATATTTGAATGAAATTGCGTATTTTTCGTAGTTTGATCGCAAGCGAAGCCACGAGTTCTGCTATGTAATATATGTACGGAAAAATAACTATCTTACTTGATTAAGTCAGGTGGTCTCGAACCTCTGAGGATAGTCCTTCCTCGTGCCATCTCAACATACGCTGTCAGCACCTGTGAATTCCACAGTGTAAAATCTACTCGTAAAAATATTACGGCGAACCCTTTAACGTCATTTGGGACATGACACTTGATATGGTTGATCAAAACTTTGTTTATATTTTAAAACTAGCGACTCACTCTCTCTCCGCTCGGGTTCGTCCCTACTTACGTTTTAACGTTTAGTATAGATTTCTCAGAGATGAGATATTTTCTCGCAGTAAAAAGTATCCTATATATTGACCCGGATAACTAGCTATCATCATATCAAATTCCATCAAAAACTGTCCAGTAGTTTACTCGTGATGCGGTCACAGACCGACAGACGAAAATTCTAAAAATTATAGATTCGGCCTCTGTATCGATAATAATGTCTATTTCAATAATATTTTCCAAAGAATATTTAATGTACAGATTCGGCTTAGTTACAATTTTATTATATGTATAGATTTGCCATTTCTAAACTATCTTTCCGATTACCGTACAATACCCAAATACCTACACTAACGTCTAACACTACTCTAATACATACATACATATATATTATATATCGAGATTGTATTCAACTCTTTTTAATGTCCCACTGCTGGGCACGGACCTCCTAATATGTGAGGGATCAAGCCATAGTCCACCACGCTGGTCAAGTGCGGATTGGCGGACTTCATATGTCTTTCGAAAACTTGCTAGGTTCTCTCAGACATGCAGGTTTCCTCACGACATACGTCGCGATACTTGATAAATTCCAAAGTGTATAGAGTAGTTTGTATGTATGTTACTAATTCACGCTAAAACGGCTGGTCAGATTTGGATAAAATTTAGTACACACGAACAAAAACCCAAAATTCTTTAGGGGAAAATATACCTATCTAATTGACACTCATCCTTTCTTAAAAGTCATTTCCACTAAATATTTTTTCCCTTAAGACATATACACATATACACATATGAGGAAACTTGAGCAATTCGATGTTAATTAGTCAAAGCCAATATCAGACTAAAGCTTCAAGCAATAATCATTTAATGATGACGGATCTTTTATTTTTTATAAGGCAGCTTTTAGGGCTTGCATTTCATTCGACTATCACCTGGTGTAATACATAGGCCAGCGGTTCCCAAATGGTGGTCCGCGGAACCTTAGGGTTTCGTGGAAGGGTCACAGGGGTTCCGACTTCCTTCCGAGAGTTTTAAATATCTCAGACGTGAAGCTTAATTTTAGTGCTATTATAAATAAATATGCGAAAAAAATCATTAATCGCATTAAATATTTTTGGTACTTACAATAAATATTTTATAAGTATTAATATTTTTCATTTATGATTTGTTCTTTCAAGTCAAACAAGAAAGTATTCTAACTACAACACAATCAGTTTAGTTATTATCAAAATGGGGATATGTTAAAAAATTATGTACAATTAGGATTCCGTTGCCATAAAAAAATTGGTAACCGCTGACATAGACTATTGTTAGACAGAGCGAAGCGAGGCAAAGTCGCTATTATATAATAATTCCATTTAAATACAAACCTTGCACTCGTATCCCTCGTCAGGAACTGCCGCCTGAGGAGCAACAGCTCCAGGTGTCTTGGACAGTTCCCAAACCACCTTCACTGCTGTTATGCAGTATCTAGCATTTACATATTTAGTGTTAGTGAAATTATTTGTTGAATCGAAACTATAGTGTTATAGTTTCAAAATTCAAACTTAGTACACGAATGTGTATGACCTGAAGTAGCACATAGGCTACTGTGAGGCATATGTAGATATACCTGACCAAGCGAGAGTACGTCAATTCATTTTATTGTACACTAGCGACTCACCCTCGCTTCGCTGCGGGTTCGTCCCTACACAAAAACAAATCTATCCCACGGGAACCGTGCATTTTCCGGAATGATATATAGCCTAAAGCCTTCCACGATAAATGGACTACCCAGCATAAAAAGAATTTTAGAATTCCAATCAGTAGTTCCTGAGATTAGCGCGTTCAACCAAACAATCAAACAAACAAACTCTTCATCTTTATAAAATTAGTATAGATTTTTCTTTACAAAAGCGATATGACAACATAATAACAAAAAATGTATTGGTTAACTGTAGTAACACTACGTCTATAACATGAATGAGCTATGTATAATGTACCGTAAACCGGGGCTACTTTGACATAACGTCTAATTTCATCAAAAGTCGATTTTTTGCAACCGCAGGGCTACTTTGACAACTAAAAAATTAAGTTTTGTGTTATATTTAGTGAGAGAGACCATAAAAGCGTCAAAAAAATTAAAAAAATCAAGAAGTTCAACGGATTTATTAAGTTCTCAATTTCTTACAGTTTAATAATTGTTTCATTTGCTTATAACTACAAAAATAGACATACAAAATTAACATAAAACTTCTTAACAATATGAACCCTGAAACCCTGCCTATGAGTGCGAGCGCCGTGAGGACTCGGAGTGACATTGTATTTTAGATGTAATTTGTTGATTTAGTGTGATGAAAGTTCCTATAATACCTGATGATCAAGCCAAAAAATGAGCCAATGGGCCTAATATTGTTAAGAAGTTTTTTGTTCATTTTGTCTATGTCGGGGCTACTTTGACACCAAATTAAAAAAAAAATTGGGTACTAAGCGATGCTCTGAACACCTTGGATTACTGCTAAACTTGTAGCTAAAACATCAATTGCTCAGACTAGAAAGAAAAAAACAAGAATAGAAGACTTCAAAAAAAAGTTAATCCACAAAAACCTTCCAAACTATGTCAAAGTAGCCCCGGTTTACGGTATATATAACATAACTTGCTCATCCCAATCGTGCCATCTTCTCCAAGCTACTCCTAAAGGTCAGCATCATCAGTAACAACTAAGATAAGAGGACTAACTTGTTAGACCCAAGTCTTGCCAACTTTTCCAAGCTACCCTTGAAGGTATCAGCCAATATTTCGGCGGTGGTGACCACGACGAGGGCGGCGGCGCCGCCGGGGGACGCACCGCCCGTCGGCCCCACCGCGTGCGGCTCCCACAGGCAGAGGGACTTCTCGTCCGACGCTTGCCATATGCCCACGCAGTAGTCTTTTGCGCATAGCACGCCATATTTGTACTGGCGGTACAATATAAGATACATCATAAACAGAATAGAATATAAATAGAAAAATTTGTGTTTGTGCGTGTATTTGTGTATGTTGATAAAAACTGTTGCGGAGCTGTTGACAAAAACTAGTATATAAATAAACTTAATGAAAGATAGTGCGTTGATAAGCGTATAACTTGAGAACGAGTGGACCGATTTGTCTATTTGTTTATTTAAATGTAATAATCTGAATAAGAGTTTTAGAGAAAGATATTAAAAAAAAATTAAGTTAAGTAAGTATTAAAAATTAAGTATGAATGTGTACACGCGCAAGTAGTAAAACTTCAGCAGGTTATCGGTACTCTCTATGAAATTCAATTTATGTTTTAAATAATTAGGATAGGTGAGATACTTAAAATATCGCATATTAGGCATGTAGTGTTTGTGTATTTAATCTGTAATGAGTTGTCTCGGGTGCACGGGTAGGGGATTGACACTTGACAATTACGTGAGAGCCGAGGCGGTGCGAGCGAATGTGTTAATCCTGCATACTGGTGACCAAACGAGCCAAACAGTGTTTACTTGTATTTTATACAAACACTACAAGGCATATTACAATCATATATTTATAGAATATCATTTAAGGAAAGAATATAATATTATATATCATTTGTCGGACAATAACAACGGTTACCATGGCAACAAACGTACGTACATGTTTTCGTAACGCATTCACCAGCTTACCTCCCAAGTCAAGCGTGCGTAAACAAGTTTTACTTCAAAAATTGAAAAAGATTAAAAATCAAGTAATTAAATTCAATTCAATACTCTCGCAAGCTTTTGAAGCAAGTCACTTGAAGGACAATTATCTTTATCAATATCACATAGAATATATTTATTTATTCAATTATTTATCAAAGGATAACTAACAAAAATACATTAACATACATAGTATAGTACTCATATGGTAACAATTAGATAAATGCTCTTTTAATTGACGACACGTTTGGCTCAGTTTGTAGTGACCTTACTTGCTGTGCCAGCGGTCGCGGGTTCGAGTCCCGCTGGGGCATTCATTTGTGTGATGAGCACGAATGTTTGTACTCCAGTCATGAGTGTTTATATTTAAAATATGTATGTATTTAAAGTTATATATTATGTGTAGTGTATCAACTGTCTGGTATCCATAACACAAGCCTTACCATGGAACTGGATGGTGCTGTGTGTTAATGTCCCAACGTATATAATATAAAATATCACGCCAGTAACATTAATGAATTTTAAAATAATTTAATTTCAAAGTACAAAATACATTATAGAAGAATAAAGAATAATTAATTAATTAGTTTTTCCAAATAAAACATACCGATTCAAAGAACTTCAAAATTCCTCTCCTCAAACTAAGCACCGAGCCAGTTTCACCGGCCTTTATATCACCTGTCACTACATTACTTTCTATTTCCAATTTCACCTGAAATATAAACGAAAATATACGAGAATATTAAAACACTAGCGACTCACCCTCGCTTCGCTTCGGGTTCGTCCCTAGACAAAAACAAATCTATCCCACGGGAACCGTACATTGTTCCGGGACGATATATAGCCTATAGCCTTTCTCAGTTAAGGGGCTATGTAATGCAAAAAGAATTTTTTAAATCGGATTAGTAGCTTCTGAGATTAGCGCGTTCAACCAAACAAACAAACAAACTCTTCAGCTTTATAATATTAGTATAGATTATGAAATATGTTAAAACATTATGTATGTTTGTCTGTTTGTAACCTATGCAATATTAAAGCTAAAAATGATGAAACTTTGATAAATTGTAATAAATCAGCCTCACATAATAAATCAGTCTCTTATAGTTCTGGGACATGTCGATACAAGTTATGTTACGTTCAATCGTGCGTTTATCTATATATATAAAAGGCAAAAGTGATTGACTGACGTATCAAAGCATAGGCCAAATCCTTAAGGCTAGAAAATTGAAATTTCGCACACGTATTCCTCATGTGACGAAGGCATTTTTTAAAATTCAACCCCCAAGGGGGATAAAAGTTTGTATGAAACTTTTTATTCCTTGGACATATTTGCATAAAATTTCGTATTTTTCTTAAATTGATCGCGAGCGAAGCCGCGAGTTCTGCTAGTCTTCTATATAAGTAAAAATAAATGTTCGTATGTTTGTCCTCTATACATTCCTAAACAATTGATCCGACTGTGATGAAACTCTGGCAGTTTATTCTGTATACGTCTGTAAAGGTTCCTGGTGTAAAAAAAGGAGTTTTTCTGTGAAAATTTGTCTTTTTTTGTGTTACTAAGCCATTCAAGTTTAGGGACGCACCCGAGTGCTATAACAGAACAAGTCGCTAGTATAAAATATTGTGTACTTTATTTTTTACTAGCGACTCATCCTCGCTCCGCTCGGGTTCGTCCGTTCTTACGTTTTAACGTTTAGTACAGATTTCTCAGAGATGAGATATTTTCCCGCAGTAAAAAGTATCCTATATGTTGACCCGGATGACAAGCTATCTGCATACCAAATTTCATCAAAATCCCTCCAGTGGTTTTTCCGTGATGCGGTAACAGACAAACAGACAGACAGACAGACAAAAATTCTAAAAACCATAGATTTTGTCTCTGTATCGATAATAATGTCTATTTCAATAAGATTTTCCAAAAAATATTCAATGTACAGATTCGGCTTAGTTACAATTTTATTATATGTATTTATATACAAACATATATCGACATTAAATACTTTCAGTACTAGTGAAATATATTGGAAAATATGTAGCTTTGTCAACCATCGCCATTTTAATTTTCATATGGCAATAGCCAGAGTTTTATTTGGCAATTTTTACCTCTAAACTTCTGTACCCTCTCGTGACCCGAACCGTGACACTTTATGATACCATAAGCTGGATATTTTTGTTTAATCTAGTGTTCACTTTACAAGTTAAAACAAGTCATAAATGCAAATAAACACGAATATTATAAGCCACTAGCTATTCACCCTCGCTTCGCTCGGTTTCGTCCCTAGGTTGATTTCTCATACAAACTTTCATCCCCATTTTCACCTTCTTAAGGGATAATTTCAGGGATAAAAAGTATCCTATATCCTTCCCAGGTTTTCAAACTATCTTCTTACCAAATTTCATCTAAATCGGTTCAAGAAATCCAGAGATTATCCCCTAAAACCTCACAAACTCACGAACTTTACCTCTTTATAATATTATCCGAAAACATCTTTTCGGATTTTTTCGCGGATTTATTTTGATTTTTGGTTCCCGACATTTCGAATGCTTTACAGCAATCACGGTCACGGAGAGACCGAAAAGATAAGTTTTATTTAAAATGTCAAATATTCACGTAAATCTAAGAAAGTATTGATCTAATGTCAACTTACATAGCAAAACATTTGAACCCCTTTTCAAATACCATCAATTACAATTATAGAACAAAAAACCCTTTGATAAAATTACATTAATTAAAAATAATTAAAAAAAAAAACAAAAATATTCTAGAAACAGTACTAACATTAAAAGTGGTAACATGAAAGTCCCTTTGAATCTCCGAAGGACACAATCTAGGTGGAGCCTTGGCCCTTGGCAGGGACAGAGTGTAGAGTCTGTCTCCATACTTCAATATGGCGTCCAAAAGTTGAGGTTTCCAAAACGTGTAGGGCTCTATGTGTTCCACAACTATACCCATTATTGCATTTGCTGCGTCCTAAATTATATTACATATACAAATATTATATATACAAATTGATTAAATGATTAATTCTTGTATACATACATACATATTTGTATATTTATTATATGTATCTCGGCTCTAACGATTTTGATGAAATTTTGTATTTAGATAAGGTTTTGCTTTTTAAGTTTATCTGTATAGATGTCAATAATAATAAATAATAAAATTGAAAAACAAAGACAGATCTATCCCACGGGAATCGTACTTTTTTCCGGGATAAAAAGTAGCCTGCGTGTCATTCTGATGTATGAGCTATATTATTGTAAAGTTTCATTAAAATCCATTCAGTAGTTTTTGCGTGAAAGTGTAACAAATGTCCATACATATATACATCCAGACACCCGTACAACCTCACAAACTTTCGCATTTATAATATTAATAGGATATTAGTAGGATTATAATATTAATAGGATGAAACTAATACTAAAACTGTGTTAATAATCTGAAAACAAAATATCAAACAAACCTGACGATCTCTGTTAGGTTGATCCAAGAAGTAGTTCTCATTCTGAGCGACCCTCCCTCGTAACGACGCCACCGCGCGAGATATGCGAGTGAAGTGTTCGCCGAGAGCCGCATCATCCAACGCCTCTATTAGAGTTTCACCCTCTAATCCAACAAATGTTTATGTAACACGGTGCCTTTTTATTTTAGGAAATATATTTACGCATACCACTTGTATACATACTAAAAAAAATTGTTTAAAACTTATTCTTTTCATCCGACTACGGCGAAACCCAAAGGGTTATGTGTTTCACTTGTATGTATGTCCGATCCTATGTATATAGAATGCGTATATAGAAACATAATTTCATTTATGTTTATATTTGCTAATAGTTTAGCTACATGTATGTAAGTATGTATATAGATACCTATATCTCCGACTGCATAATACTATTTACCTCCGTCAACTCGTCCCCATATTTTTAGTTCACTTTTTACATAATCGTTTTTTTTTTAATTTTTGTAATTTTTTTTATTACTGTTTAAAACAATAAACAATCATCACCTTCTTCATCTGCAGCTTCATCTTCACCAGTTTTAGTAGTTGCTCCTTTCTTTTCCTTCAACACCGATGTCAGTTCATTCGTCACTTTCACCGGGTACAGTTTGTATGGGGCGAGACATTGTTTTCTATCGAGACCGCCTTGTAGAGCTATTTAGATATATAGAGAGGCTTAAAATAAATCATATATCTACAAAAAATAAATCTGTTCTAATATTATAAAGAAGAGCTTTCGAACAGATTTGGGAAATTCTTTTTGTTTAAAGCCTATTTGAGGAAGCTTATGGACGATCTGATATCATGCGATATAATTATTTTATAAAATTAAGTTAGAGTTAAATTACTTATTAGCCTTTTTGGCTAGATCGTAATAATATTAGGTTACAATATTTTAGTGGTGTTACATAAAAAAAAAAAACGATATAATTTTGAGAGCCGAATTAGAGCCGTGAGCAAAAGTTTGTATATTCAGCTCTTTTTAGCCTCCCACTGCTGCGCACGAGCCTTCCTTTAATATGAGGAGAATTAGCCCACCACGCTGGCCAAGTGGAGGACTGAGCATGTCTTCCGAAAAATTGCTAGAATCCTTGACCCTAAGGCAAGTGGTAATCATATGGGCTACCACTGCCTTTTAAAGCTAATATATATTAGTGTAATTACATATAAAAAAATAGTAATGAAAATTGTAAGTTCATACAATACAAAGATCAATACAATGTACAGTAATCCCCTCTATAACATGGTACTTTTATAACGCGTTTTCATATTACGCGATTTCAATCCCTCGTTATCTTATAAACTGTTTTTTAGTTACAATTAACTCATTTTTAGTTACATATGCATAAGTTTTTTATTTAAAATGTTCATAGTTTGATTAAAAAAAAAAACATATTTAAAAAAAAACTTTCTTAATATTCGATTTTAACCCCCTTTAACGAGAAAAATAAAACGTGAATCATTTGTACATAACGCGTTTTAAGGGGTCGTACAAGCGCGTTATACGAATACTCCTACAACGCGTTTTCCTATAACGCGGAACCAATCTACCGCGTTATAGGGGGGATTACTGTATTAGAATACATTCACTTACATTTCCCATAAGGAAAACCATAGATAGATAGTTTATTGACTTTCAATTAATAAACAATTACTTACTGAGCTTATCTATAAACTCTCCAGGGCTCGCAAACACCATCAAAGCTGGCGTAGACTCCGGCGGCACAAACTCCGGTTCTGGTTCCGGTTTCTCTTCGCCCTCTAAAGTAAACATAAAATTATATATAATAATATCATTATATTGATTGGGAAAACTGTTTGCTTTACGTCGTACAAAATTTGCAGTGCGATAATCAAATCTATGATCTGGAATTACCATTCATACATGTTTGTATCTTCTTTAGTGTATTTATATAGGTATTAATATAATTAATATCTCTATATATAAGCTGCTTCATCAACGTTTATCTGTGTATAGTTTAAATTATTTATAAATTTTAATAACACATCATATTAAACTTATGTTTAGTATCTCAATTCGCATTATTATTTCTATTAATATTCTCGATACTATTACCGGCAAAATGGGAAAAGCAATTGTGGTCCTGAAAATCAGTGTTAGGGCTTTTAGTCCTGACTATAGCTGAGGTCCCACCTTTTTGCGAAACACATTGTTGCCTACACTACTATCTTATTTTTTTGTTTTTTTTTTTTTTTTTTCTCACATAATACTTGACTGCAAAATTAAGACTTTCGAACGTCCCTTTTAAAAAGTTTTAAAATAATACTATCCTTTTAAATAAAACTATCTTTTCGGATTTTTTCGCGAATTTAGATTGTTTCCCGACGTTTCGAATGCTTTACAGCGCACATGGTCACGGATGAGACTAAGGTGTTAGATATCTCGAAAGCATAACGTATTTGTTACAGACAGCCTACCCACAAAATAACAAAATGAATTCAAAAAAATTAAAAATGGCACCAAAGTACCTTACAATATTTGTTAATTTTAATTTTAAATCTTTTTTATAATTTTTATTAGTTTTATAATCGAATATGGAATATTATTTATTTATTTAATTTTTTCATTAAATTTTAATACCTACATTGCATTGTGTTTAAACAAGCCGATCCGAAACCAAAAATAAAGCAATAAGTATCGAGTTTTTTTACAAGTTCAGTATGATTATGACACAGGCTGTTCTCATTGTCTATTCGGAAAACTTTTCAAATTAAATAGTAAACGTTTACTAGTTATAAATCTTCATCTTACCAGCACCAGCCTCCTCCTCTTCTTCTTCATCACCACCACCGCCTTCACCGGCCATCTCGTCTTTCATACGTTGGATACGAAGTTCATCACCTGAGATGAATAGAAAAATATTATATAATCACAGTACCTACTATTATAAATGCGAAAGTGTGTATGTATGTATGCTTGTATGTGTGCATGTGTGTGTGCTTTTTATCCCCTATTATAAGTGTAAGTTTGTATATGTATGTGTTTGTAAGTTTGGTCGTTGCTCCTTCACGTTGAAACTTCTGGTCGAATTTAAACACACATTTTTAGTAAAGTCGAAAAAATACATTTTATCTACATAAAAATGTACAAAATTTTAAGAAATAAAGCTTTGCTTTTAAAATAGGGCCAAAAAAAACCTCCCTAGTGCAAAGTACAACAAGTATTGGTAAGTTTGAAGACAACTCACCCTTCTTTATCCTCTGAGGTGTCAACATCCCCCTATGTACTATTGGTGCGGGATCGAACGCCACCACCGCACCCCCCGCACTCATCCACACCCCTAGCTGATGGTAATCCCCCACTAGAAGCGACACTGATGTCGGCTTCGTTTGATCGTACCATAGCTTGAATAGAGCGTCTTTGATTTCTGTAATTATTGTTAGTATTTAACCGACTTATAAAAAGGAGTTGCTTATCATTTCACATAGTTTTTTTTTATTTAATGTGTCTCAATAAACCTCGTATAAATTTCAAGAAAAAGCTGTACTTTGTGGAATATCTTTGGAATAATCAACAAATTGTGGAGTAACAATAACAACCTAGAAAATTCCCATCAAATCTTTCAAACATCTCATCTGGCCTTAGCAAACTATAATTTTAAATATAGACTTTACGTTTCATTGGCGTTTCCTTTTCTTCCTCTTCTTCTTCACCAAGTTCTTCTTTTTCAGCTGCTTCTTCTTCACCACCCTCCTGCATTTAATGTCATATTCATTCTATGTCATATTATCTACGACCAGTAACTATTCTGCCAAACACCAGGTTGATCAAAAACGCAATAAATTAATCAAAATCGAAAGTTATTTTGATAATTTTGATAAAAAACAGATTTTTATTTAAAATGTAATTTTTTTATTGACTCCGAGTATACTGACTTAAGATATATACAAAATTGCTTATGAGTAAATAGTCCCTGTGGTATATTTCAGGCACTCATTGCCTTGTCAAAATCTTCCAAGACTGTTTTATATAAACATGGCTGAATTTTATTAACACAACGTTCAGTTTGGTCCATTAAGTAAAGATTATGTTAGCTAAAACCTTGAGCTTTTAGAATATTAATTCTATTCGAACAGATCATTTAGAATCAAACATTTACATATACATATCAACAAAAGACTCTGTGACAGAATAATTAACACTTTATGGTGTTACTTAAGCATCTACATGAAAAAGTTATAACTGTCCAAAATCTTACTGATTACTTTAAATGTTCCAAAGATTCCTATTATATTTTTACTGTAACACTTAGAATATTTTGCTATAAACTAAAGTAAGGATACACTTCTGTGTCAACCGATTACCACAAAAATTGAGGATTTTAATTCGTAAAATGATGATGTTTTCTTTCTGATCAATTTCGATCAATCTCACAGAAACTAACTCTCTGCAGGAGATATTATAGTGCAGATACAAGTGCGATTTCTATTCCTGTCACTCTCATACTCCGGCGGAACAACACGAGACACGACCGGTGAGAGTTAAGGCGCAGGACTAACGCGACACTCACCGAGGCACGGGGGTGACATACCGACAACTTCCCAACTCCGGATTATTACTAAGACTTTTAAAACAAAAAGGTTCAATAACAAAAGGTGGCCCGATCCGGAACTCGAACCCAGGACTTCCAAATGTGCAGCTGTACATGCTAGCCACTACACCAACGTGACAATAAAACATTCATCAAATTACTCATAGATAAGTAACAAGGAAGACTTACACCCGCAGGCTCATCTGGCAATCTTAATGGCAATCTTATAGGATCACCAAGTTCTATGGAGAACGTATTGGCGCCCATTTCAAACTTCTCCGTTAAATCCTCTGGCTGTATTTCTTTACGCCCAGTCTTCTTTACGTGATTCAAATAATAATCCGCTCCGGCGTCTGATTGTAAGAGAAGAATTATAGTTATACTCGTATCTTTTAAAAATTTAAGATTTTAACTTATATAGGGTAAAACCCGGATAGTCGCCTCAGTTAGATACTTGCCTCGATTTTCAATACGCTATATTAGAGATGTCCCTGGCGTTAGCGCTCTTCTGTAATTTGAAGCGCCTCTTCCACAGACCTTAGCTCGATGCCAGTAGTAGGACTAGGTACACGTGTTTTGTATGTGTGAGCGAAAATCTTCAGCGGCAGGACGTTAACGAGCGTTAAATTAATATTCGTGAGTATTTACTATTGGATATTTTTTGTTACGGTTGTCGGTTCAGTCAACTTTTTGCTTCTACGCATGCAGTGAAGTTTAAATTACACTACCTATTACCTTACACTGTTAAATAGCATTTACTTTTTTTTTCAAAATATAAGGGCAAGTATCCGTACCGAAAAGGATAGTCGCCCCATATAATCTTGCGGATAGTCGCCCTAAGGGCAATTAGAGTTGCAAGTAGGCGAAATGCCTTACAAATATGAGCAAGAGTTTAGCATATCTAAAAGGGATAAACAATCCGCAGAAGTTTTAAATTTAAACGAAAAAATTGTCCAAAAAAGAATAAAGAACAAGAAACAAACATTACTAAAGAACTATAGAATGTAAACAAAGAAATAAAAAGATTATAAGACGATAGAAAATAAATCAGCTGATAACGAGATGAAAATTATGAAGAAAAGAGGTAGAAACGAAAGTAAAAGATCAAAAAATATGTCGATTTCTCTAGCCCTCTCTGAATGTGAAAACATATATTTAATTAAACTGAACGAAGAAAGAGATAAAGGATGACAAATAAAAATTTATAGTTCCGAGAGTGAAAGTAAAAAAAGCAATATAAATACAAAAATAGCCAAAGAAAAAGCTACTAAAGGAGTATAAAAAAAGGAGTAAGAAATTAAAGACGTTAAAAGACACTGAAAAGACGCTAAGAGAGTTATAAACATTAATACGAAAATAGAAAATGCGAATGAGAAAGTTCAGTTGATGATTATTGTAAATGTTTTGAAAATTACAATAATACTAAATCCAAATCAGACTGGATTGTGTTTCCAAGAAACTTGTTCATCGTTCAAAGAATATTGTGTGAGATGTGAAAAATTGTAAGTTCTGGCTTCGTAATTGATTTTAAAAATGTTCTTGATAATATCGACTTACCCACTAATTTTATTATTTGTGCCAAAGTTGATTGCCATATTATTTTTATCTTTAAAATTAATTATTATTTATAACTTAAATTTTGGAGATTTTATTTGTATTATAAAAGTTGTATTGATTAGTATTTCGATTATTACCCACTTAATAAATTGATGTCAATAATTAATAATGGTTGATTACATAAATTTGTTTTAATCCAAAAAAAATCGAAGCAATTTCATAATGAGTCTTCTATCCCCGGATGAGGCAAGTATCCCCGATAGCATTTTTAACATGTAACAACTATCCGCCACAGAGGGCAACTATCCGTTTTTGTAGAGGTCAAATAAAACAGGATTTACTGAAAAACAATATTGATTGTGTTTTAAGAAATAGGTCACAATGAAAGATTAAAGACCAATGTTTTATTATACACGGAGCATGTTGTAAGTAGATACTTAATTTTTAAGTAATTGAAGATTTTCAAAAGGTAGGGCAACTATCCGGCTCTTACCCTATATTTGTAGACTTTAACGGTTAGTATGGAATAGATACATAATATACATTATAAAAACATAGGTATGATGAGTTTTATATCCTTTACTTGAGAAATGATTGATTCCCCATACAAACTTTCATCCCCTTTTCACCCTCTTAAGGTATGATTTCAGGGATAGAAACTATCCTATGTCTATTCGAATGTCTCAAATTATCTTCATACCACATCTAAATAGGTTCAGCGAATTTTTATTTTATCCGTTACTAACAAACAAGATTTTCAGAGGTAGTTAAGTCCAGTCTATAAGCATTCCGAATTTATATCAAAACCCTTAAAATATTAAGTATACTTTCCGCCTATTATATAAACAAACTTTAAATTATTTTTTTTTAATTTTTAAATATGTTAGGACATTAACATACAGCACCATCTAGTTCCATGGTAAACTACGATGCCAGTGTTATGGATACCAGATAGATAGATGTCCCCAGCGGGACTCGAAGCCGCGACTGCTGGCACAGCAAGTAGGGTTACTACAAACTGAGCCAAACGTGTCGTCAAAATCTTTCTTTCTTTCACATATAACACTAAAATTAGTCACAAAACCCAGACTAACCAAGGAAGTTATACATGTGGTCTTGATGCATATGAGGAGGCGGCACCGATTCAGTGGCTGCCGTGAAGGCTGCGGCAGCCGGCAAGGCTAGAGTTCGACCTGCCATATCTTCTTCCTAATAATGTAAGAATTCTCAGACAAAACTACTACAAAAATCTAAACCTGCTTGCAAATACTTCTGGCCAAAAAGAAAAAGAATTCTGAAGATACATTATTGCATTAGGATATTAATTTTCGTTTGGAAATTTTAAAAAATATATCTCTACTAGCAAATTACCTTTGTCCATAGTGAAAAACAAAAATAATTGTATCCCACGGGAACCGTTCATTTTTCCGGGATAAAAAGTAACCTATGTACTCTTCCAGATTATTCTCTGTGCCAAATTTCATCCAAATCCGTTCAGCTATTCTAGCGTGATTGAGTAACAAACATCCAGCCATTCAAATTTTCGCATTTATAATATTAATAGGATTAGTCTTAACAAGATAGAATTACATAATAAAACTAGCGACTCACCCTCTTTCATTCCCATTTTCACCTCCTTAAGGAATGATTTTCGATATATTCTATGTCCTTCCCAGGGTCTCAATCTTCTTACCGAAATTCATCAAAATCGGTTCAATAGTTACGGAGCTTATTCGGTACAAACAAACAAACAAAGAAACCTTTCCTTGTTATATAATATTAGTATAAAAATGAAACTATATTAAAAAAATGCAAATGCATTAGAAACATCATCTCGCCTTAACTTTGTATAGTCAACACAATACACATCTTACAATATTACTGAGAGAAGTTGTAAGAATAAGTTGTAGGAAGTTTCATGCTCTATAATTTTTGTAATAATTATAGAGAAGATTATCTCGAAAAAATAGAGTTTTTGATACCATTTTTCCAAAATGGCGGCGCGGACGGCGGTCGCTAAGGTCGCAAATTCGGAATATTAATAAGAACACCTAAACTGTAACCACTCTGCCAAATTAGAACTCTCCTTGACCTTTTATGTCTTTAATAACTGGACTATATCTTTATTATATTTATTATCAAAATCACTAACTCAGCTAAAACTAAAACTTAACCAAACATCAAATAAAATCAAAGTTCTTATATCCAAAGTACTAACACCAATTCCAGCTTTTTGAGCCGCTTTACCGATGGCCGTGTTCTCTCCCCGCGGCCCCGGCATCACCGCCGCCGTCCCTTTTGATATCCACTCGAACGCTTTACTCTATCGAAAAATTTAAAATAGAGGTTTTCAATAAATTAATATGGAAATAAATAAGAAATCAAAAAATATTAGTGAGTTCTTCAACAAATTCAAATTTCAAGTTTTATTCTTAAATAGACTTTTGCTTAATGTGAGAATTGAATCTGCATTCATCAAAGCTAATCACCGTTTTGGTTACGAAATAATTATTCATTTTTATTATCCAATCGTGTTTAAAATTGCACTAGAAATAAGCAAAAGTGCCATGACAATATGAACTTTTTTATCAAAAAAAGATTAATATTATAAACAGGGTTGTATGAGGCTTAAAATCTGACATTTCAAATAAAACTATCTTTTCGGCTTTTTTGCAAGTTTATTTTGATTTTTGGTTTCTAAAAATATGGAACACCTAACGATTTTGCATGCCATTATTGCGCAGGAGCCAAGCTTTCTTCTCCTTTTGCACATACTCACTTCCAATTTGGTCTCAGGAGCTCCCACCATAGAGTTCAGTTTACTGGCATACACCATTACTGGTGATATGTTGAAGCTATCGTCTACACCAGGGGAGAGGTTCCCGAGGATCACGTCAGCTAGGTCCTTTACGCTCCCCTTGATCCTGACGAGGCAGGCCGCTGCTTGGGGTTCGTCTGATGGATGACCTGGTAATGGAAGATTGTAAAGTTACAGTTTATGGGCAAAATAGGTCAAATTCGAATTTTCTACAATATTTACTAATACTATTGAATGAAAATGTTATAAGAATTAAGTTTTGCACAAAAACTGCGTGTGCGCTAAGAAAAAGTAAAAAACCACATCAAAATTGGCTGTGGTAGCACAGTGGTCATCGAGTGAAGTCAAATCCCGAGTCTCTATTCAAATCCTCTGATATTTTCATGTACGAATCATTTCCAACATGATTACCACTTTCTTACGGTGAAGAAAAACATCGTGAGGAAACCTGCATGTCTGAGAAAACCTAGCAAGTTTTCGAAAGACATGTGATGTCCGCAGCGTGGTGGGGCAGGTAGACTATCTGAGAAGTAAATTGCATCCAAATCTATCCAGCCGTTTTAACATCGCAAATATAGTAATAGTAGTAGTAGTTGTTGTTGTTGTAAAAACCATTGAAGAGTACTCGAGGTCTCTAAATTAAATTTGGTAATCACGTGTGACGTGGCGATGGAAAAATAAATATCAACAAGTCGGTTAGGGGCTTTAATAGTAAGTGACATGATTATACAAAAAAAGATCATATATGGCGAAGCGCCTGATTATTTTTAAATGCAATGAGCATTTAATTTCTTCATACTAAAATTGCTTATAACTTTCTTAAACTAAATTACACAAGCATAAACAACCATTAATAAAACAAACTTTACCATATTCATCACATCCATGGGGATCGAAGAAATAAAAATTGTCATCGTGTCGCCATATTGCCGTAGATCCTCCTCGAGCAGTCAACACTGCGTGGGTGTGTTCTTTGAACAAATGCCTCAAAGAATCCTTCAGGGATAGAACCCCACTACCATGTTCTGGATTGAGTTGCCCTATAAATATTGTAGTGTAAATTACAAGCCATTGAATGCAATTGTTAATTTTCAATTCAATTATCTCCTTTTAAATAAAGCAATTCACGTAAATCAAAAAAGTATTATAAAAATTGGAACTTCAAAAAAATATTGTAAGCCCAAAACTAACCACTATACGCGCTATCCATAACATCAGTTTCGATACAGTCATACTCCGAGACCCTGAACCTGTTCAGCACGTCTGCTGCAGCCAGGGTACCAGACGCACTCTTCTCTTCTTCCTCCCCTTCTTCAACACCCTTAGGTGTCTCCAAGGATATTCCTATTCGTTCGAGGTGTTCCATTGTGTTTTGATACAGAATGTCGCCTCGAACAAGAGTCTATATAAATAATTATTTATATGATATCAAAATATAAATGAACACCAACATTATAAAGAGATAAAGGTTGTAGATTTGTAAGTTTATACGTAGAGGGTAATTTCTGAAACTATAACTGATCCGATTCTCAAAATTATTTCACAAATAAGAAGCTTATTATATTAATTATTGCCGACTGCTTATTTGTTCAAACGAAAAATACTTTTTATACATTACAGTAGAGAGTTTTTTCCTTCATTGATTGCCATAAAAATGGCTATATTTTCACATATCCTAACCTGTAACGCGCTCGCAGGGGACACCTAGTAAAGCACTCACACGTCTGATATTTTCATGTGCGAATCATTTCTAACATGATTACCACTTATCTTACGGTGAAGGAAAATATCGCGATGAAACCTGCATGTCTGAGAGAGCCTAGCAAATTCTTGAAGGACATGGCCATGGTGGTGGACTATGGTCTGATCCCCCTCGTGTTGAAAGGAGGCCTGTGCCAAGCAGTGGGACTTTTAAAAGGCCTGAATACAATACAAAATACTAACTTCATCTATATCATCAGGGGTCCAGGTCGAGGGCTCCACCACGTGAGCCATAGCTATCGCCGCTATCGACGCGGGCGTGGCTTGCTTGCCGCGATGCTCCTCGGGGAACCGAGGGTCGGCTTCGTGAAACCTACCACGGACTATCCAACGGTTGGGAGCTACCGCTGGATGTAAGGATAAAATGTAATAATATTAATACTTCAATTCAATTCTCTTCTAATTCTCTTCGCTAATGTCACGTAGAAAAGAGAAAACACGAAGGAGATTGGTCGGTAAAATAAAGTTATTATACTATATATTAATCTATCTTGTATTATCATTGTTATAAAAATAGAAATAATGATGTTCGTATGTTTATTATTTAAGCGATTCTAAACCATTGATTCGATCGTGATGAAACTTTGGCGTGTTAATCAGTATACACTTGTGAAATTCCTGATGCAAAAAAAAAGAATTATTCTTCGGACACATTTTTTAACCAATTTATTAAAAAACGTATCATTAAATTCAGTTTACAGTAAGCAAATATCGTGTAACAAACAGAAAAATATTCACACAAAAGTACCTTCTCATATTTGAAGTTGGCCAAAAGTAAGTAAGTTATTAATTTTTTTACCTATACGATTTTATAAATATTAAAGTTACTGAAATTACACTGAACAATATTATTTAAAGCTTTTCTATTAGATAACATATAAATAAACTAACTTAAAGCAAAACAATAATTTAAGCAAATACCAAAGACCTGTAAAAATACAATCATTTGAAAAATCCCCATACAACAAACCCACTACAAAATCCATACAATTTCCATACTTACGTTTTAATTTATTTACAGGCTCAGGCATATTGCCAACCTCCTTTACATAGACGTCTGATATACTGAAGGGTTTTCTCTTTAAATCTGACACACTATCCAAAAAATGCTCGCAAAGTCGTGAAACTCGTCTAAAGTATAAGAGACAGGCTTTACCCCCTTCTTGTAGACCGACCTAATCAAAAAATTAGCTTATTTAGATAACATTAATGATATTTTTCGTAAATGTTGACATTGACCATATTGCATATGGCAACCCATCGTGATAAAACCTGCATGTCTGAGAGAACCTGACTAATTCCCAAAAGACATGCTCAGTCCGCCTGCACTTGGCCAGCGTGGTGGACTATGGCCTCATATCCCCTTCGTATTGGGAGGAGGTCCACCCCCAACAGCCGACCCAGAATTAAACATGATACATTTTTGTAGGATGTCAAGCATCTAGGAAGATTACTTACTTTATATCCATATCTATCTGCCGGCCACGGGTGGTACACATAATATCTGCCACCTTCCTGCCATATAGCCACTTCTATAACACCAGGAATCTAAAAATTATGAAAAAAAAACTAAAGTATAAATGTACCTATATTATCATTATTACAAATAATCTATACTAATATATATATATATATATATATATATATATATATATATATATATATATATATATATATTTGAAAAATTCTTTTTGCATTAGATAACCTGTTTATTGAGGAAGGCTATATAGCCCGTATATCATCCCGGAAAAATATACGGTTCCCGTGGGATAGATTTGTTTTTGTCTAGGGACGAACCCGAAGAGAAGCCAAGGTGAGTCGCTAGTATTAAATAAGGATTTCGGGAATGAAAACTCTTACAGATTAGAAAATAATAAAAACATTTTAAATTAATATCGTAATATTTAGCCGTCATGAAAATGTGTACACTAATGGCGAATGGTCCATTTAATCCGATTCCCACCTTTTAAAAAACCAGTTATTCATGATCGCTTCGAGAATTAAGAAAATGTTTTATGTTTTACGTAATACAAGAACTCACGAGGTAAATAATATTATATCGTCAAACTGACGTGCTCACTCAATAAAATTAATATTTTATCTCGCCACTGACCCACATCTTAAGTCAAAATTTTGCATTTCCGTAATCCTGCTATTAACAAATCATGACACATTCGTGTCTAAAAACTATAAAAACTCTCTGTCTCTCTCTTTTCTCTTACAAATTCTATCGTTCATCCCTTTCATTCAAACCTTGTGTATTCAGTCCTTTTTAACGTCCCACTGCTGGGCACGGGCCTTCCTTCAATACGAGGGGGATCAGGCCATTCAAACCTTGTAAGGTTACAGATACATATTTAAATTATTCTATAAATAACCAACATTTAATGTACCTGTAGTATTCCTCCATCAGATTCCTTAAAGAAAGCCTCAATCCCTCGACAAAGATCAAACACTTTTGGATTTGAAGATATTAATTTACCCCAAACGGCTATAAAGCGATCCTGTAATATTATATAAACTAGTTCACCTCGGATTCTAGAGAGTGACGTGAAATATTTTTATGCAAATCATAATAGATTAAAAATAAATCAAATAACATACTTTTGACCAATTGTGCTGTATGTATGTACGTATGACTCGCCAAAAGTGTGATTTAAATAAAGGTGAAATATATATTTTCTTATAATATTTATTGCTTCTGAATTAAGCCTATATCAATATCTTTAAATGTAATTTCTTATTGATAAAAAAAAAATATTATTAAAAAGTGGCAAAATAGGCGGGAATTTTAAAGCAATTGAAATGGTCAGGCCGAATGTGACGTCAAAGTCTATCGTAATAGAGCGCTGTTGTTTTATACTTCTAGACCTGTTCATTCGTTGGTTGCAATGTTGTCATAGACTATGATGTCATGCCAAAATGGTGGATGTTTAAAGTATCCGTATCTGCATGATATTTAAAAAAAAATTGTACTAAATTTTAGTTTTTTTTGGAGCTTTTTTCCATATTAAAAGAGCCCAAACTCGAAGATTTTAATAACCATTGAAATATCTATAATTCTCTTCATGATGGAACCATGGGATTCAATCATCAAATCTGCTTAAAGTTATACAAATCGATGTAACAATTAGAAAATAGTTAAAATCGACTCCTAATGACTGATTTCACAGTTTTAAGCTAATATAAGGGTGTTAATTCACATAGATCCCTCACTCAATGCACAAACCATCCCTTCAAATACACAATCTTATACTACATAATATAATAAAATTCCAACTGAGTCGAATATGTACATTAAATAATATTTGGAAAATCTTATTGAAATAGACATTATTATCGATACAGAGACCAAATCTATAACTTTTAAAATTTTTGTCTGTCTGTTTTTGTTTGTCTGAGAATGCATCATGAGAAAACCACTGGATAGATTTTAATGAAATTTGGTATGATGATAGCTGATTATCCGAGTCAATGTACAGGATACTTTTTACTGCGGGAAAATATTTCATCTCTGTGAAAACGGTTAGTATAGTACTATCGTTAAAACGTAACGAGGGACCAACCCGAGCAGAGCAAGGGTGAGTTGTTAGTATTAATAATAATAATAATGTTCTCCTGACCGATTCCGGTCACGGCGGCCAATCTCATTGAGACTAGCCAACTGCGCAGGAGATATTATAGTGCACAAATGTACGCGCAGACACAAGTGCACTCTCTATTCCTGTCACTCTCATACTCCGGTGGGACGACTATTCGACACGACCGGTGAGAGTTAAGGCGCAGGACCGACGGCTTTACGTGCTCTCCGAGGCACGGGGGTGAAACACCGCCAACTTCCCAACTCCGGGCTGTTACTGAGGCTTACTATACAGAAAGACTCAATAACTAAACTTGGCCCGACCCGGGACTCGAACCCAGGACCTCAGGATGTGCAGCCGTACATGCTAGCCACTACACCACCGAGGCAGTTATTAATATATATTTAAATACCTTGTGAATATATTCCTTATCTCTTATCCTGAACGTATCTTTTATTTCTCCCAAAACTAATCTCCTTATTGGTCCGCCTCGGTCTACTAAAGACTCCTATAAAAAGAAATAAATGGGCAAAATTTTAACGAAGGTCGTGGATTCGATTCATGGATAGAGTAAATATTTTTTTTACCGTAGGGACATTTTACCAGGAATATCATATAAGAAAAATACTTACGTATATAACATAATAATGCAACTATTTTGATATATGCAAAAGTGTGTATGTATGTGTGTTTGTTATTCTTTCACGCTGAAACGTCTGAACGGATTTGGATGCAATTTAATCCACAGATAGACTACGAGCTGGAGTAACACATAGGCTACTGTCAGGAATATTGGGACGCAACGAAACAAAGCGATGGTGTCACTAGTATCTTATGGTTCCTATGGGAAACAATTTCATGTACCGAGATATGAAATTGCAGTCACTCTCCAACTAAAATAATTATCTCTATATATAAAAGAAAGTCGTGTTAGTTACACTATTTATAACTCAAGAACGGCTGAACCGATTTGGTTGAAAATTGGTGGGGAGGTAGCTTAGAACCAGGAGACGGACATAGGATACTTTTATCCCGTTCGGTCGCATTTCCGTGTGACGTGACATAAAATGTCAAAGAGAATACAAGTCACCATAGAACGTGGTATAACAAAAACGCATCTGACATGGAATAACAAAACGCAAATGACAGCTAAACGTAATTTTGTCCATGGTTAAGTATTACATCGGAAAAATTCAAAAACATATATCAAATTTATATGGCTAACGCTGGCAAAAAACTATTTTAAATAGTAAAATGTACATAGCGACGAACCCGAGCGAAATGAGGGTGAGCCGCTAGTCTTTATATAAAATAATATGTAATTAGACCTTGCGTTAATCAATAACAATCACAAGTTTTCAACACATCGCCACTTATATATAAGAATATTATAAATTCATGAATTTGTTAGTGTGTTTGTCACTTATTAACGCAATAACTACTCAACTAATTTGAATACAAAACTATGGCGATAGTAGTAGTAGAAATTTTGAATCTAAATACAATTAGTAAAGATTCTAATTTTAGATAAAACTATCTTTTCGGATTTTTTTGCGGATTTATTTTGATTTTTAAGTCCCGACGTTTCGAATTCTTACAGCAATCATGGTCACGGGAGAGACTAAGGTGTGAGAAGTCTCAAAGGTATTATATAGTTGTTACAGACAGCGCGTAGTAAATCCGCGAAAAAATCCGAAAAGATAGTTTTATTTAAAATGTCAAATATACGCCTAATTCTCAGATAAAGATTCTAACAAATATATATTTATATATTATAATACAACTAACTCTATACAAATTATATCCCAAATCCAATGTCTCATCTATCACGTCCTCATTCCAAGCTCTAGCTCTGAGTCTCAGCAACATCGCCAGAGCGGCGACACAGCACGTCACACCAGTGAACGTTTTAAACGTCTGATATCTGGTAAACATGTGAGAAATGTACTTAAACTAGAATATATAAGCCATTCAGTAAATAAATATTTGGTATAAGATGTTAAAGAAGATATTGGGTTATTGGTACCATTTTTAAAACATGAGGTCGCCATAATGAAAAATTTAATGTTTAAACCTAGCTTGAATGCAACTTTATCTGAGATAGACAAAATTTCTTTATTATGTAATATATTTTTGAAGTAAAACTTGTTTACGCACACTCGACTTGGGGGGTAAGCTGGTGAATGCGTTACAAAAAAATGTACGTACGTTTGTTGCCATGGTAACCGTTGTTATAGTCCGACAAATGATGTACAATATTATATTCTTTCCTTAAATGATATTCTATAAATATATGATTATAATATATCTAATATACGTTATTTAATTATTTTTTTAGTACATCACCTATCCTAATTATAATTTAAAACATAAATTGAATTTCATAAAGTGTACCGATAACCTACAGAAGTTTTACTTCTTACGCGTGTACACATTCATACACGCACTCTTTAATTTTTTTGATATATCTTGTTCTTCTTCTTTGTCCACCCCTCTATCCAGTTTAGCTGGAGTCGGGTCTCCTTGTATAATTGCGCCAGAGAATTCTACTCTGGCTTGTCTGTATACTCAGGATGTCCTTCTGGATCTCTTTCTGCATATTTGACCAAGTGGCACGTGGTCGTCCTCTTCCTCGCGGGCGGTCAGGGATATTTAGAACTTTATGTATCGTATAGTTGCCATTTTGTCTGAAGATATGATCGTACCAGCGCATTCGGCTTCCTTTTACCTTTTCAGCTATAGATGCTACCTTAAATTATCCTCAGATATGTTCATTTTGCACTCTATCTAGACGGGTTAAACCTACCGGTTGAGCATTCTCATTTCGCTTGTATACAGTTGTTGTTCGTGTGCCTTTTTTATGGTCCAGCACTTTGCTCCGTACGTTATGGGTGGTCGTACTACCATTTTATACACTTTTCTCTTCACACTGATGGGCATGTTGTGGTCATATTTTTTGATATATGTATGTATATATTATTTATGTATATTATGTGTATATTGATGTTTGTAATTTGTGCCTACACTAAAATAATTATATTTTTCCCCACGCTCAAGAGCTGGATACTGGAAGATCTCTCATTCTTTGAACACAGAGTATCGGATTTCTTTTTGTATATGTATATTCTTTATAGTACATAAATAAATAAATTAATGTAGACATTAAAATCTACCAAATTAGATCTATTTTTAACCTACTTTAAGAAAATGAAATATGACAATAAAAAGCGTTTGATTTTATTATTATTAATTGATGACACATTGATGTGTTGCAATATGAAATATGGTCAAAAGAGTTTTAACCATATTTCATATAGTAACACATCAATTATAATATATATTTTGTTTTTAATATTTAATTTAAAAACACATTTCACAAACCCTATTAGCAAATGGATGAAAGACGACCTTATTCCTTTTAATTTATCCCTTTTAGCGTCCCAGTTGCTGGGAACAGGCCATTCTTCAATACCATATAATCTACCACGCTAGCAAAGTGCGGGTGAGTTGACTTCACATGTTTTTAGAAAACTATTTAGGCTATCTCAGATATACGGGTTTTGAAACTAATTCGCACATCAAAACATCTTAGGTGCGAGGACCGGGATTTGAACCCGCTACCATTGTCATTTCCCTAGATCTTATTCCAATACTTAAAGGCTTTACCTATAGCTAGCCATATGCCTAGTGCCTCTCAGTATCCACTTATCGACATCCATTTGCTGGTATTGCGAATGATAATTTTGGTCAGCAATCTCGACCATACTATGCAATACTGTTTCTGATCTTGGCATTGGAAGCATATCGTCTCTGAAAACATAAAATCTTATAAGTATTTTACATAATTTTCTATGAAAATTGCAATTAAACTTTTATAAAACGGTAAATGGTTAGTACAAAGTAGACTATAATATGTATAGGATATCTCAGGAAAAGCTAGGAACATGTTTCAAAACTTATATATTTTAACTAGATTTAATTACAATTTATTAGAAAACACTTATTTTCAGTATTTTCTTATTTCTTTGCTCCAGTTAAAAATCACGGAAAGCACGTCCACCCATGTTAACTCACCGTCGATCAATTCCCTCTTTTGTTTTGTTTATTCTTTCTATTTTTATTTCTATGTTTATTATTTTTTTTTCGGCCTTAACATTCCCGTCATTTTTAACTGCCTGATCTATAAAGGTATCATAATGTACGCGTTCGCGTCGTCAGTATGGCCAGTATAATCAATTAATAACTATTTTATTATACACTAGCGATGCACCCTCGCTCTGCTCGGGTTCGTCCCTATTTACATTTTAACGTTTAGTATAGATTTCTCAAAGATAAGATATTTTCCCGCAGTAAAAAGTATTCTATATATTGACCCGGATAACTAGCTACCATCATACCAAATTTCATCAAAGTCCCTCCAGTGGTTTTTCCGTGATGCGGTAACAAATAGACAGACAAAAATTCTAAAAACTGTAAATTTGGCTTCTGTATCGATAATTTATTTATTTATTTATTTATTTAGATCCACCAGTGATAATTACATTAATACAATATTGAGTAAAAAGAAATACAGTGTAGCTTAATTCTAAATGCATTATCTTTTAAGGTAGATACAGCATGCAAATATTAGGAAGTTTGTAAATCATTTACTTATTACATTATCTTAAAAACGTATTAACTTATTGGCGGAAATTATCAAAATGAACTCGTAATAATGTCTATTTCAATAAGATTTTCCAAAAAATTATTTAATGTACAAATTCGGCTTAGTTACAATTTTATTATAATATGTATAGATTAAAATAGCGAAACCATACATATGTATGTATATAGTATATACATAAATAGTATAGAAAAATAGGTAGGTACTTTAAAAAAACTTGATATCATTCCCTTTATTACCTTGATTGATCATAAATGCCAAAATATTCTTCATTTCTCATCAAAATTATAGGATATAATAATTTTGATATAAGGACAAATTCATAACTTGAGAAATGATTTGTTCCTAATACAAACTTTCAACCCCTATTTCACCCCTTTCAAGTTTCATTTTTACGACGAAAACTATCCTGTGACCTTCTGCAAGTTCTCATCCCTGTCTATACCAAACATCATCAAAATTGGTCCAACGGTTTAGGCGTGAAAACGTTACAGACAGACAGAATTTCTTTCGCATTTGTAATATTATTAGTATGGGTATACGAATAAGTCATAAAGCCCACATACCCACATGAATCAGTACTGAAGTCAAAAAAGAAAAAAAATAGGTTTATGTCAGATCCGACCACATAAAAACCACCCAGCTAAATATTTATCTAAGGGAATATGATTATCTATAATAACATAAAAATTCCCTAATCGCGCTTCCCTTGCACTTACCTTCCATATGCATGTCCATCGGTTTTCGGACAATAGAGAAAGAAATCTTCACCACGGAGTTGCATTATTTGTTCCTGAGTGTATCCTCCTGGAGGACGTTCTGGAGGAACAGGTAGTTGAGGAGGAGGCTACAAATAATACGATAATTTGAAATATGGCTTCGTATGCAGTAGTCGCCCAGCGGAAACGCGCTTGTGTGGGAAACCGAGTGAAGCGGGTTCAAATTCCGGGCTTAGCACCTCTAATATTCTCCTGCGCACATTATTTTCATCATTATTATCATTTGCCTTACGATAAAGGAAAAAAAACGTAAGGAAACCTGCATGTCTGAGAGAACTTAAATAGATTTTGAAACACTTGTCAAATCTGCCAACCCGCTCTTGGCCAGCGTATCTAGCAGCCTGTATCTAGAAGTGGGATGTTAAAAAGGGCTGACGCTGAATGTACATACAAGAATATAGTTTTAAAAATGTTATTTAAATTCATTTACTTTAGTTTTCGAAAACTTTAAATAAAAAAAAATTATTAAGCTTTAGAAGTTGTGCAAATGTCGCAATGTAATCTTCTATGAAAACTAAGAAATAGATACAGACTGGCTGACTGATTCACTGACAGATCAATCAACGCACAGCTGAAACCGCTAGGTCTAGAAGCAAGATCGATTGATCGACCTTGACATTTTACACTTCAGACCGATCAATTGACCAATTGATTGACTGATTGATCGACCGATTGATCGCCCAATTGATCGCCCGATTGATCGACCGATCGATCGTGCAATTGATCGACCGATCGATTG
Organism: Fabriciana adippe; assembly: GCA_905404265.1. Taxonomy (NCBI): domain Eukaryota; kingdom Metazoa; phylum Arthropoda; class Insecta; order Lepidoptera; family Nymphalidae; genus Fabriciana; species Fabriciana adippe. The sequence continues at coordinate 1,987,513 of FR990010.1, forward strand.
AGCGATTGATAGACCGATCGATTGAGCGATCGGTCGAACGACTGTAGGCTTAGACAAGTGGCAAACGCTCCATATCGATTCTTCGATAAACGCTAACGCCTTGGCAATTTCCATAACAATTTGGACGTAGTCATGGTTTTGTTTGTGAACCTCATCTTGACATTGTGAAATGCACTAAAATTTAAACGTATACGAGCAACACATAGGATTTTTAGGATTTCTTTATCAAAAATTCACTAATTATAAGGATTATTTCGCCTAGCAGTCTTTTCTACAATAACAATAAATACAATAATATATATTTGTCAGACAATGACAACGGTTACCATGACAACAATTAGTCAATTAGCCAATTACAAATGCGATACGTTGAGTCAAATTTGAAGTCGTAAACATATGTCAGTCCCATACATTGATTACTCTATTCTACTAGCGTTTATGCCACTTGTCTAGGCCCTCTGGTCGTCCGACTGATCGATCGACTGATCGACCGATTGATCGACCGATTGATCGACCAATTGATCGACAGATTGATCGACAGATTGATCGACCGATTGATCGACCGATTGATTGAGCGATCGATCGAACGACTGGTCGACCGACTGATTGACCGACTGATCGACTGATCGACCGACTGGTCGACCGTTTGATCGACCGATTGATCGACCAATTGATCGACAGATTGATCGACAGATTGATCGACCGATTGATCGACCGATTGATTGATTAGTCAACGCGCTAATGTCTGATCGCTAATCCGATTTGAAAAATTACTTTTGCATTAGATAGCCCGTATATTTAGGACGTCATATATCATAAAATATGTAGACTTTCTATTCCATACCAAGCTTAAAATGTATAAAAATATCAATCTAAATATAATCGATGGACGATAATTCTAAAATATTTTAAGGCTTTAACGATGGTAATACAACAAAAGAATCTCTTACATCACAAAATACAAAATCAACAGTGTGAAAAGATATACTAAAAATACTGAAAATAAACTGAAATATGATACATACTTCTTTCGGCGTCTTCTGATAGAAGTCCTTAACTTTTTTCCTAGTCGTAGCTCTTGAGGTTGCCAAGCTTACTGCACTTAAAGAACCATGTGGGTATTTTCCCTACCAACAATACTGAAGTTATCTAATACTATAAACTAATATTATAAATTGTAGTATAGGTGCAGAAGACCGTGCCCGTTGGAGAAAGTTACATATGGACGGTGTAAACGTGCACGAACGCGCCTGGTTAAGTAACTTAGCCCGTAAACGCGCATGCAGACACCAACGTGCGACAGACCAGCCGTCATCCTGTTCTTTGCAGCAAAAGCAATACGTCTGCAAAAATTGCAATCACAGCTGCATCTCCCGTATCGGTCTGTTCAGCCATGAGTGGATACAAATTACCGGACGTCACATAAAATCATCTTTTGTAGATGGAACTAGGCCTACTACTACGTTGTTTTGATATATCTCTTGTAAGACACAAAATTCAGTATTTTTTGCGTAAAATACACACAGATATATGTACAGACAAACACACATACAAACAGATAAAAATATCAATAATTATTGTTTTGGGGTCTATATTTTGCACACAATACGTTACAGACATTGTTTTAAAAAAATATTTATTCACGTATAGATTTCGCTAAGTTACTATATTATTAAATGTGCGTATTTATAAAAAAAATCAACTGCAACTATACTTACTTCCTTTAACTTTTTCTCAATTAAGGCGTTCATATTCACACTTTCCCACTCACTTTTGCAGTGAAACTTTAGGGCTTTCAAATCTAGTTCATAATTTGGTTCTCTTAGAAGTGGTTCTGTTTGGACCACCTAAATAGTGAAAATGCTTTTTTTAAATAAAAAAGGCACCGCATATTATTATAAAAGTAATTTTTCATAATAAGGAGTGGATTTTTTTATAAATTAATTTAAATAAAACCTAATCAATAAAATAAACTTCGAAAAATCGTTCCAGATTTGATGAAGATATTGCGTAGCAAAAATTTCTCTTAATAGGTCGGAAGGGGTACATCTATATTAATATTATAAAGAGGTAAAGTTTTTGAGTTTGTAAGTCTGTGACGTTGTAGGGGGTAATCTTTGGATCCGATTTAGATGAAATTTGGTAAGAAGATAGTTTGAGATCTTGGAAAGGACGTAGGATACTTTTTATCCCGGAAATAATCTCTTAAGGTGGTGAAAAGGGGGATGAAAGTTTGTATGGGAAATCAATCATTTCTCAAGCAAGGGATATAAAACTCATCATACCTATGTATATACTAATATATGTATAGTCTATCTGTTCCATACTAACCGTTAAAACGTACATAGGGACGAACCCGAGCGAAGCAAGGGTGAGTCGCCAGTATAATTATATGTATATGTAAGCATCATAGACAGAGATAAAGCATCAAATGCCATCATTAATTTATACTAATCTGAGAATATTTAGAAGACGATAAAAGAAGACCAAAATAAGGAATCGAATAACGATATTTAAAATCCTTACATCAATACTAGTTATCGTGATGGCGGGTTTAGGCGTGCCTTTTTTGGCCGCCTCCAAATCTCCATAGTTTGCCAAAAAGTCTAGCACAAAAGATGTTATCCCAGCATACCTTAGAAATGCTCCAGCTCCAAATCTGTTAGGAATATTCATTAAAAAACTAACATTTCCGTATGTTTTTATTTAGTTGACATATGAATTACTTACTAGCTATCCAACATGGATTTGTCCATGAATTAAAAACGTACATATTATGAGTATTGAGTATTATAATGATATTCAGCCCTTTTTGGTATGGCCCTCTCCTTAATATGAAGGTTTTTTTTAATTAATATTTGGGCAAAAACGAGCCACGTGAGGTCTAAATTCTTTTTTAACTGAATTATTCAAAATGAAATCAAAAATACATGAAAATATGGGAGCTTTTTTATTGAATATTGCTTTCTAACACTCGAAGAGTCGGTACATTTCAGTATAAGAAAATCCCAAAAAAACCTAAATACTTACAACTTATGTGGTTGTCCCAACTCATTTAACATATGAGGATCAAATATATAACATACAGTCTTGACTAGACTCCCAGATTCTGGTGGAAGGGGGTGACCCCATAGAAGAAAATGTCGATCACCGGCCGACAATATTATCATGAACGTCGTTCCTACACGCTGTTCCATCAAACTGTGAATGTAAGACAGACAGGTACGAGATTTCAATCATATCTTTTGAATCTCTTCGGGTAATGGAGCTTTTTTTATGTATTTGGTTGCTGACGTTTCGGATGCAATACAGCAAACATGGTTACAAAAAAGAGTACTTGTCATAAAACATTCAAAACGTCGGGAACTAAAAAACAATTAAATCCAAAAAAGTAGTTAAGTTTAAAATTTCAAATATTCTCATAAAGCTAAAAATTTATAACTGTTTAAATTATTAAACTAATCAAATGATTTAGTTACATAATTTTTCGGTGAATGAGACTGGGGACTAAGACAATATGTCATTTCACAATCTTTGATAAATAGACATTATAGAAATTGTATTGAAATGTTAAATGAAAAATGTATCGTTATATCCTTTAATATATAAAATCAAAAAAGCGGTTTTTGTTCCGAAGTTTGTGGGTGAGAAATTTGTGGGTAGGCACAGTCTGTAACAAGTTTATGACCTTTGAGACGTCTAAAACCTTCATCTCTCCCGTGATCATGATTGCTGTAAAGCATTCGGAACGTCCGGAACCAAAAAATCTTAAAAGATTTAAATAAAACTATCTTTTCGGATTTTTATGGTTTTTTTTTTATTTTTGAGAGGTTTTAAGAGAAGGTGAGACGCTAGTATAGAATATAATAATAAAAACTAACGTCATCAAGTCTGGTTCCGTCTGTATATTGTCCGGATGTTTTGCCAACAAGCCCTTTTCCAATTCAACCATTTTCACTGTATACTTATTGTCGTGAAAGAAAAATGACGTTAAGAGTTGATTGAGTTGTAACTGTGGCTTTCCTATTAAAATTATTATACTATTAATAATTATTCTTTATCTATACTAATATTATAAAGCTGAAGAGTTTGTTTGTTTGTTTGTTTGGTTGAATTCGCTAATCTCAGGAACTACTAATCCGATTTGAAAAATTCTTTTTGCATTAGATAGTCAGTTAACTGAGGAAGGCTATAGGCTATCATCCCATCATAGGGTATATTTATATGTAGGTACCGACTTCAAAAGTTTACACAATTTGGGTAATATTAGACTATAATTTAAATGAGCTCAAACATATGGCTCAAATTACCCTCGGCTTTCAAACGTACATAAAACTCTGTATCTATTTCTTAGTTTATTTAAAGATAGTTAAATGTTAACTCAAAATCAATAAAACTTTGAACAACCCAAAACTTAATTGCCAATTTTCAAAGATACAAATAATATAATAACACAATAATATAATATATTTACAATATGTATGTATTTAAAGTCATATACTCGTATGTGTAGTGTATCAACTATCTGGTATCCATAACACAAGCCTCGCAACTTACCATGGAACTAGATGGTGCTGTGTGGTAATTTCCTAACATATCTATATAATATTCAAAATCCATGAATAATTTGCGAGGAAATCACATCCAATACACAAAAATTCTTACGTTTCCAATTTCCAAACTCCGTCCGAATCATATAAGTAAGTTAATTAACGACAAATTCGCAGACAGACATACAAACAAATTAAATACAATACCAACTTTTATCAAATTTTGTTAAAAACCAGCTAAACACAAAATTCCACTATTAATATATACGTACCCTTATAACATTTCATTGTTAACATACACTGCCTGTAATATCTATCACCGGCCTCAATCAATTCGTCTACATCACGCCTAATCAAATCCGCTGCAGTCTTCTCTTCTAGAAGAGCCCTGCACATAACTGCTATGCAGGCGGTTTGAGAACCTAAAATAATTATTATGATATTAAATAATACACCGACTTCATATTTCAAAAACATTCTTTTGAAAGTCATTTTAGAAGCTTCTTCAAATTCTTTTATTTATGTATTCATTAAAATCTCAATTAGACGAATATATGGCATTATGGTGTTACAAGGTCGCAGTCTAATGTGCAAGCGATCCCGTGGCCCTGTCTTTTGCAATAGGGATTACTGTGGGTTTTAGTGGGTAGTCTGTCGCGCTTCTCGCGGCAGGAGTCGCAATAACCCCGCGCGACCCCGCGCTCGGGCACCCGTAAACGGAGTTCCCCACGAATCAAAAACTTATTTTACTGATTAAGCTCCTTCGTGTCTTTTCCATTCTATGTGACATGTGCGAAGTAATCTGTGCTCATGCTCAACTGGCACGCTTTGTAGCTATTTACAAGTAAATTAATTTGGATAACATTAAACACAAAAAAATTAGCCCGGAATAAATTTTACTCCTATTTTGGAGTTAATTAATACAAACTGACAATGATGCGAGTGTCAGTTATTCAGGCCATCTTAGCTTTCAGCCACAAATCAAGGGGCAATAAAATCAAATTAAATTTCTGAAAAAAAAATACAATCAGAAGAATCTTTACAAAATTCTTTAGGGACTCTGAGACTCTGAGCGAAGCGAGGGTGAGTCGCTAGTACCAGATAAAACTATTCGTGTAAGATATTCGTATAAATCGTTGTCAGAGTTAAAATATATTGCTGACAAGCATTCATTCTTTTATGTATTGAAAACTAAAACTATAAGAACAGAAGTCACAAAAATTAGAAAATTGGATAATATGTAACTCCCAGCAAATTTCATCCAAATAGCCGTTTGAGAAGAAGTAACAAACGTACGCACACAAACTTTTGCAGTTATAATAATAGTACCATATATATTTTGCAGTTATAATAAAACTGTGACACGAGAATTTTATATATATATATATATATATATATATATATAAAATTCTCGTGTCACAGTTTTCGTTGCCATACTCGTATATATATATATATATTATATTTACCACATGCAGTAGAAGAATATTTCTTCGAATTACAACCGATACTGCCTTGTAATATCATCTTGTTCTTTTCCACTTGACAGAAGTTATGCCAAATCTAAATAAATAAAGATAACATTAATTTATGACCCCCATTCTACATACATTTGCGAAGTAATCTGTAATCAATTGGCACGCTTTGAAAAGAATTTAATTAGAGAATTGAATTGAATTGAACCGAATAGAATGGATAAATGCCATGCTACATATCGAAGACGAAGCAGAAGTATAATTGATAATTAAACTTATCTGTAAGTGAATTCCTATCGTAATTATACGAAGCAATCCCTCCCTTCCTCCCAATTCTATTACCCTAATAAGTGGTTAAATACTTTGCTCTTTTCAAACTTTAAACTAAATGAGGAAGATTGACAGATAAAATAGGTGGTCATAGTACTTTCTTAGATATACGCGAATATTTGACATTTTAAATACAACTATCTTTTCGGATTATTTCGCGGATTTATTTTGATTTTTGGTCCCCGACGTTTCGAATGCTTTACAGCAATCATGGTCACCGGAGAAACTAAGGTTTTAGACATCTCAAAGGCGTTATATACTTGTCGCCGACAGTATCTACCCACAATTTTACAAAAATGATTTAAAAAATTCAAAAATGATTTTAAATATCCGTTTTCGTAAAATTTTAGCCTAGGTCTATGTTCTTCCAGATTATAGTCTATATTGTATACTATACTTGCCGAATGAAGCAGAACAACGTGAAGGGGGAAAAAACATGCACGAACATACAATATTCAGATTTATCATAGTAAAGTTATAGTTATCACCTGCGGTTCTAAGTAAAATATTAGGTAGAAATAAAAATAGACCAAGTTACTCAGGTATAGAGATAGCGATCTAGCTTTTAGAAAAAAATAAAACTGTTGGTAATTCCTTTGATTATACCTTACATTCAAACAAACAAAATAACATATTGGCAAGTAACATAATTTTAAAATCCTACGAGTATATAAAAATCGATGTGCGTATGTATGTTCCATATGAACTTCGAAACGGTTGTAACGATTTTGATGAAATTTTCATGCAATCTTCAGTTTAGCCCAGGAATCCTGTGAAGTTTGGTAGCGATCGGAAGTTTGAACGCGGACGAAGCCGCGGGTACTGCTAGTTTTAAATAAAACTATATTTTCGAAATTCGTAAAGATGGTTTAACAATCAACATAACTAATTATTGAATCAGACTCAAAACAATTGCATCACAATCAAAAATTAAAGTGTCACCTTTTTCAGCTTAGCACATTCGTATAACGGTTGTGTCATCTCCTCTGGTGGTATTCTCGGCAGCTTCCCACGACGTCGTCTTCTTTTCATATATGGCGGTACCCATTTACGCGTTATCAGTTCTGGTAAATCTATCATCTGATAAGATGAAAATGTAATATTCTCAACTGAACCCAAAAATTCTTCGGTTTTATGGGTATATTTTTGGTTATTCTGGTTATGTCGGGCTAGATTAAGTACACTGATAGTTTTAAACCAAGCGTTTGCGGGTAGTTTCTAAATTATATAAATTCTACACCATGTCGTATGTTAAAACAAGTAACGTAAAATTTGTTTTTGTTTGTCTGTTATGTCTGTCTAAACCATTCATTCGATTACGATAAAACTTTGATCAATTGTCGCCAAGGAAGGCTATATCTGCCATAACTATATACACGTCCTACAGATGACAGATGAGAAATGATGTATAGAATTACTGAAGATCCCAAATACAACCAGTAATTTAAATGTATATAATGTATGTATCTCTACATATCTCGCATTGCAGTCCATATTTTTTTTTAATTACATTTATTGACTAAAACGACAGAATTCTCACAACAAAAGTGTTTAAGTACGAGAAAAGAAAATCAAAAACTAAATTATAGGTGGCGCTTTGTAGATGGCGCTTTGGTCATTACCATTATAATTACTTTATACCGCTTTGGACTCTTTCTCGCGCTTTTTTCTTCGCTTTTGCTCATGTAGTATATTTACGTATATATAACAAGTAATTCGATCTTACTATTCTTGGCATCTTTTGGGGTGGGGGTGGAGGATGCCACGGTTTGGTCACAATTCGGACTTTTGATATCTCTGGCCATCGTCGCTTAAAACGTTGTTTTCGGAGATTTGCTCGAAACTCAGCTTCCCTATATAAAAGAATCACATACAATATACCAATGTTATAAATGTCAAATTATTTCCCATCAGACTGAAAAGATTTCGATGAAATTTGACGAGATTATAGGCTACTTTTTAACTGCACCTTAATTAAAATGGGAGCAGAGCCACGGACAAAAACTAGTACATAATAAAGAGGGTTTGTTTTTGTGTACATGTTATTATCTATACATAGTATAAAACGAAAATCGCCGTCTGCATCTGTCTGTTTCTCCGTTTACTTCTTCTAAACCACGCGACGGATTGTAATACGATTTTCATTAATAGAAAGAGCAATTAACAAGGAAGGTAAAGTTGTAAAAAAAACTGCTTTCGTGTAATTACACAGCTGACGCTGGCTTAAACCTTTAGAGATACATCAAAACAATGTACTAGAAAGGCCTGCAGAAAAGTTCGCGTAGCAGGTGTCTATCACCTAAGGTATGCTCACAACTATTTTTATCTATATAGAACGTATGTACCTAGAACACCTCCCAGTAAAGCGATGGTAAGTCGCTAGTATAATATGTATTCGTATTCAGCCCTTTTTAACGTCTCACTGCTGGGCACGGACTTCCCTTCAAAACGAAGAAAATCAGACCATAGTCCACCACGCTAGCCAAGTGCGGATTGGCGGACTTCGCATGTCTTTCAAAAACTTGATGGGTTTTCTCAAACATGCAGGTTTCCTCACGATGTTTTCCTTCACCATAAGGTAAGTGGTAATCATGTTAGAAATGATTCGCACATGAAAATATCAGAGGTGCGAGACCCGGGATTTGAACCCGCTTCACTCAGTTTCCCAAGCGAGTGCGTTACCACTGGGCTACCACTGTCCTTAGTATAATATAATCTCTGAAATTAACGAATGATTCTGAATATTCTCTAAACTAAATTATACCTAAAACATAGGCTGTATACTCGTTTATAAACTTTTATTTATCTCTTTCTAGCAAATAGTCGATTGAAACTTACTCTCGCGCAATTTGCGATGGGGTCTTCGGTAATTCTTCTTCTGGTTCTGGTGGAAGTTCTTCTTTGATTTTAACTTTCGATTTGTCATCTTTCTTTTTCTCTGGCGCATCCCCAGCAGCCTGGGACCTATTAGATTTTTAATTTGTATAAGTGTCAAAATATTTTTTTTTAAAAACATACATACAATGATTGGATAAACTTGGTATTTTTGTTCACTGTTTATGTACTGTTATAAATATAAAAAAAAAACTAGCTTAAATCTAACACATCTGGTTTTTCCGGTTTAGTGATCAGCGTGCCCTGTGATACACAGGCCTCTTCCAGCTGCTTTCACTCATTTCTGTCTTTGCTTTTTCTAGGCCAGGTTTCGCCTCGATTTTTTTTCTTATATCATTATTAGAAATTTTTAAGTATTATTAATTATGTTAAATTAAATTATTATGTTAAATTATTAAGTATGTTATTATAGTGGATTTTTGTAGGGTAATATATAAATAAACCTACTAATTTCTCTCTCATCTCTCTATTGCTTTCAATCTCACAATCCGTCGAGCCCATAAATGGTCAGGACACGAGGGTAAGAAGAGATGATGCTTTAACGTGCTCTGCTCTGCACGATATTGGATATGTTGGGACATTAACACACAGCACCATCCAGTTCCATGGTAAGCTACAAGGCCTGTGTTGTGGATACCAGATGTTGATACACTACACATATACATATAACTTTAAATACATACATATAAATATAAACACCCATGACTGAAGTACAAACATTCGTACTCATCATACAAATGAATGCCCCAAGCGGGCCTCGAACCCGCGACCGCTGGCACAGCAAGTAGGGTCACTACAAACTGAACCAAACGTGCCGTTATATTTGCCGTTATATTTTATTTATTTATTTTGAAAGGCTTACTAAGTAAATTAACATAGCGACATGGGTTTAACAAAACAATACCTTTCTGTTTGCTATATAAATTTAACTAAAAAGTATGCACAGGTTTTCATAATATACATAATGTAAATTATTTTAATTTTATGTAGTTACATAAGGAGCCATTTAGATTTTAAAAGAAACTAAAGTAATCTATACAGATAAATAAAATTGAAGTGTCTGTTTATAATGTTAAAATAACAGCTTTATACTAAATGCATATGGAATTATATACGGTACTTATAAGAAAAATACGATTTTACTACGCTGCACGATATTTACGGCTAATCTCCGAAACGGCTGGACCAATTTTAACGGAACTTTCACTGGCAGATAGCTGACTTTATAAGAAGTAACTTAGGCTACTTTTATTTTAGAAAAAGAATTAGGGTTTCGCTCAAAAAAATGAAAACGTACCTAAGTACCTAAGTTGCTAGTTAATTATAATTCTGCTAGTATTGATTGTATGTAGTTTTATTTCAATAGGTCGAGTAGATCTAAAGATACAGACTAAGATAACATTTTATGCGCTCATAAGGAAATACCAATAAAATCAAAAACTTACTTTTTTCTTTCTGCCATAATAAGTTGATAAATGAGTGATTATTATGATAGCCAATTTATTATTCAAAGTCAAACAAAAAAAAATCACGCAATTTTTTACACTAAAAATTATTATTTTTCAATTTTTTTTATGTATTTTTTATTTAAATTTTACATTGACAAAAATTTTTTGCACATTTCGTCAATCATGTCCATGGATTTTTGATTTTTTAAATTGTCAAATAGAATGTTTTTAAAAATATATTTTTTTATATCTATACTCTACATATGTACCAGTAATTTTAATTTTTGCACACAATAAGGTATATTATGTAAAGGAAATTAATCACTAGATAACAACAACAACAAAATACATAAATGTTTAAAACACCTTACGACATTATTTATTATTATATTATACAATATCTTATAAATAATAGGCTAAAAATAATTAAAAATTAAGTAATACTAATAGTTTAAATTACTATGCTATTTTAATGTTCTCATGATCATTTTTTATAATGAATTGTCATGCAATACAGTATATACAGTAACTTGAAAAAAAAAAATGTTTTCTCTGTTCTGTGGACTTATCAAGCTTTTGACAATAATTATGGCGGGTAAAGGTAAGGAGAACTATCTCTGTGATTAAAAAGTGTCCGTTGAAAAGCGTTAAATTAGGGTGGCGCTACTGTAGCAAGTGGGTATATTTAAAAAATGCCAAAGTTCTTAAAGTAATGTAACGTTATCGCATAGTAGTTTATTAGGTTATATTTAGTAACTTATTTCAGTCACCCAAATATATTACATTAATTTTCAACTCAGCACACTTCACTCCATCTACAACTGCTTCATTTATACCATACCCTGCATTGCTAGCGCCATTCTGGAAGGTTTTAGAACTGTTAATAACCGCTTACAGGTGAACACTTTATCATCTTTTCTCCCATATAAGATGGTTCTCCTTATCTCTACCCTCCATAATAATAATCATAATAAAAATGACTAATAAATTAAAATCAATATTTTATAATTGCTAAAATGAAGTAAATAATATTGCTATATTTAATTATAATACTTATCAAAAAAAATTAAAATGTTTAGAATTAAAATCGACAAATATTGTAAGGTACTTTGGTGCTATTTTTGAATTTTTGAAATCATAGTTGTAAAATAGTGTGTAGGCACTGTCTGTAACAAATATATAACGCCTTTGAGATGTTTAACACCTTAGTCTCCCCCGTGACCACGATTGCTGTAAAGCATTCGAAACGTCGGGAACCTAAAATCAAAATAAATCCACGAAATAATCCGAAAAGATAGTTTTATTTAAAATATCAATATTTGTTTGTTCTTCCGATTGCGATAAAACTTTACCAATTTTTGCTTGTATTTGCACGAAGGTTATAGGCATAGTTTATTTGAATAAAGTCTGTTCTTTTTTTTATAGCACAATTAACTTATACATAGTAGGCGAATGTGTCGTACCGGCAAATGTATGTGAAAGAGATATTTTTTATATTCGATGGTTTACAAAATGTACATTAGGGCGGTCCCTCACCGGGAGCATTCGTCTGTAATGTAACAGTTCAGATTCGAGCATAACGTAAGTGAGGGAGAAGAACTGAGCATATTAATATAAGTAATGCTCAGTTCTTCTCCCTCACTTACGTAATGCTCGAATCTGAACTGTTACATTACAAGCGAATGCTCCCGGTGAGGGGCCGCCCTTAATTATTATTCGGGCGTTCGATCGTTTAATTTTACCTCCAACACCACACCGTACAAATATAGCATTATAGCTATCACGCATTAAGAGTCAATTTTCCAGTAACAAATTGTAATATCTATACATATAATAATAAAATTCTAAGCCAAATCTGTATATTAAATATTTTTTGGAAAATCTTATTGAAATTATTATCATCATTATTATCGATACAGAGGCTGAATCTACACTTTTCTGAATTATGTCTGTCTGTCTATCTATCTGTCTGGGAACGCATCATGGGAGAACCACTGAGGTCTGTTAAGATAGCAGTGAAAGGTTAGCAGAATCAATCGAAACCTACATGGTATTTTGTAGCTAATTTGTTGCTAATTAGTTGCTAAAACCCCGATTTTGTTGCTTTGACCAACTTCAAAAAAAAAAAGAGTTACTGCTATCTTAACGTTAAGCTAGCAGTAAACTCGCGGGATCGGCACGGATTAAATGCAATTGTACATCAGAATTTGTTGCTAATTTGTTGCTGAAGGATAGTGTAAGAAAATTTGAAAAAAACCTAGAATTAGCTAGACCTGGAGACCTGTAGCCGTGTCCATGCTATCTTAACACAGAGTTTTTAGTAACAAGGTGATGGCATGGATTTTGTTGCTGTTCGCAAATAACATCAGGACACCCCAAACAGGTCTCCAGGTCTAGCAGGTTTTTAGTTTTTATTTTGTTGCTGGCTCTCTGGAGTGTCCTGATGTTATTTGCGATTAGCAACAAAATCCATGCCATGGTCTTGTTAAAAAAGTGCATGTTAAGGTAGCATGGATCCGGCTACAAGTCTCCAGGTGTAGCAGATTTTTAGTTTCTATTTTGTTTCAGACTCTTTGAGGCGTCCTGATGTTATTTGCGACTAGCAACAAAATCCATGCCACTGTCTTGTTTTACAAACTACACGTTAAGATAGCATGGACACTTATAGTTGGCTACAGGTCTCGAGGTGTAGCAGGTTTTTAGTTTTTATTTTGTTGCTGGCTCTCTGGAGTGTCCTGATGTCCTGATGTTATTTGCGATTAGCAACAAAATCCATGCCATGGTCTTGTTAAAAAAGTGCATGTTAAGGTAGCATGGATCCGGCTACAGGTCTCCAGGTGTAGCAAATTTTTAGTTTATATTTTGTTGCTGGCTCTTTGGGATGTCCTAATGTTATTTTCGACTAGCAACAAAATCCATGCCATCGTCTTGTTTAAAAAAGTGCATGTTAAAATAGCATGGATACGGCTACAGGTCTCCAGGTGTAGCAGGTTTTTAGTTTTTATTTTGTTGCTGGCTCTTTGGGGTATCTTGATGTTATTTTCGACTAGCAACAAAATCCATGCCATCGTCTTGTTTAAAAAAGTGCATGTTAAGATAGCATGGATACGGCTACAGGTCTCCAGGTGTAGCAGATTTTTAGTTTATATTTTGTTGCTGGCTCTTTGGGGTGTCCTGAAGTTATTTTCGACTAGCAACAAAATCCATGCCATCATCTTGTAAAAAAAAGTGCATGTTAAGATAGCATGGATACGGCTACAGGTCTCCAGGTGTAGCAGAATTTTAGTTTATATTTTGTTGCTGGCTCTTTGGGGTGTCCTGATGTTATTTGCGAACAGCAACAAAATCCATGCCATCACCTTGTTACCAAAAACTCTGTGTTAAGATAGCATGGACACAGCTACAGGTCTCCAGGTCTAGCCAATTCTAGGTTTTTTTCAAATTTTCTTACACTATTCTTCAGCAACAAATTAGCAACAAATTCTGATGTACAATTGCATTTAATCCGTGCCGATCCCGCGAGTTTACTGCTAGCTTAACGTTAAGATAGCAGTAACTCTTTTTTTTTGAAGTTGGTCAAAGCAACAAAATCGGGGTTTTAGCAACTAATTAGCAACAAATTAGCTACAAAATACCATGTAGGTTTCGATTGATTCTGCTAACCTTTCACTGCTATCTTAACAGACCTATCTATTAACCCAAAAAGAATAAAGAAGTCGACAATTTCTTCGCACACATTTTGTAAAAAATTGTTGGAAGGCTGTCGCCACCTGAGCCCCTATTTATATTATTTAAGGTCTTTAATTTCAATTTTATGTTTTTTAATGATATATCTATTATACTAATAGCTTAGGTTGTCACTGACGTTGATTTTGGACATGATTAGGAAGTCAGAAGGGACAGTATTGTGTTATTTGGCAAGATATATAGATGAAAAACGTTCAGCACCGATTAGCCACCTCTTCACTGTCGTTAGCATGCCTATTCACCAATTTCATATTTCCTGGTATAGTATACTTTACTTTCCTATTGCTTTTTGTATAAGACCAGAAAAATTTGAAAAATTTAATTTAAATTATTTAAATAGTCTAAATATTTGGCTATTCTTAATATAGTTTATTTACGTGACTGAGTCTGACGTATTATCCTCTATTTATGGCTTAAATTTTGTATTTAGATAAGGTTTTGCTTTTTGAGTTTATCTTTTTTTATGGTGTCTATTCTGAAAAAAAAACGCAATTGTTATATCTTTTCCGAAAAGAGCTAAGCAAAGTTCGGTCGCCCAGGTATTTTTGAATATAATAAAATTATCATTTTGATTAGCTAAAAATAATCTAAAATACAACATTGAAAAAACTTTATTCAAAATTATAATAATAAAAATACAATAAATAATATTTAATTATAAAACTTATGAAAATTATTCTCGCAGTCACTCGCAGCGCTAACTTGCATAAGAGTAGACACGTAGTTACGCACTCCGTAATAATTCAATGTTAAAATAAGTAATTATTTACGTATTTGTTAGTATTTCTGGTGTTATTTGTTTCGTTCTTAACTATCTACGATGTTCTTATTAAAGTATGTAGTGCAGTGACCTTAAACACGTTAATTTAGTGAAAAAAGTCTTCAATTTAGTGATTTGTGTGACATTATTTTGACCTCTAAGACGTCCTTTGTCTTAAGCAACCCGTACCGACTTTTATTACATCGAGCTTTTTAGCTACTAGAGTCATTAGACGCATAGCGCAGTGGTTCTGCCACCTGCTTAATACTATATATTGACTGCACAGTGGCGGAGGTTCAAACCCACGTTAGTGGTTAACATTATTTATAAATTTTTCTGTTTACTTTAATTTTCGATTACAAAGCTACAATGAAGTTTGCTTGCTGTAAATCTACGACAGATGGCGTCTCAGAGAGTGTTACGTGCTCAAAATGTGATAATAGTTACCACGTCCAATGCTTATATCCATCCGAAAAAAGAAAAAAAGATCTACCTAAACATACTTGGGTATGCCCACAATGTGCTGTGTCCAAACCAAGACAGTTAAATAACGACAGTACTCCTGTGCGCGGCAATTTGAATGAAAATGTCACAATTCGGAGAGGTGGTTCTGCTCTAACGCCTCACTCGTCCGATAGCTATTTATCCGAAGTGCATGATACCCCATCGATTCTGGAGTTAATTAGGTCTACTGTCTCGGCCGAGATCTCAAGCTTAAAAATGGAGTTTAAATCTCTTATTACACCGGTCCAAAACGACTTAAAATCTATTAAGGATGATTTTATGCATATGAAAGATAGTCTTGAGTTTTTTAATGCCAAATTTGAGGAGTTTGGTAAGCGAATTGATTCTTGTGAGATGGAGGTCAATGTACTTACCAGCAGGTATTCTGAAATTGGAAATCTTCGGACATGCTTAGATTCTTTACAACTAGATTATGATAATCGCGAGCAGTGGGCACGCAGATCGAACGTGGAAATTTATGGGATTCCCGAGAAAAAAGGCGAAAACTTGATTAGTATTTTGAAAACGATTGCTGATAAGTCAGATTTTAAGCTCGACATGAATTATGATATTGATTTTATAACAAGGGTTGCTACCAAAAGTACTGAGAAAAAAAGAGTGAAACCAATAATCGTCCGTTTTCTACAACGTTGGAAAAAAGATGAGTTTTTAACACAGGCTCGTAAACTAAAATTGAAATGCTCTGACATTAATCTTAATTCTCACAATAATCGTATATATTTCAATGATCATCTTACCAGTAAAAATAAGCAACTCTTACAATCGGTAAAAAAAATTGCCAAAGAAAAGAATTATGATTTTGTTTGGGTTAAAAACTGCTGTATTATGATACGTCGCAATAGTTCTAGCCCTGTATTACATATATTAAACAATAATGATTTAAAAAAAATTGTGTAAGAACTATGGTGTTGAATAATTTCTGTGTACAACTTCACTTGATTAAGTCACATGATTATATATATTTAACTTATTTATTTATCTATTTAAGCGTTATGTATTTTTTAAAACATTATGATATTAAATTTTATAACGTTCTTTTGAAATTATTTATAAATAGTCTACTATTGGGATATCTGATTGTTAATGGCTCATTTGTAATGTTTATAGATCGTTCTCCATTCGGTAAGATATATAGGTTGATCTCTGCAAGTTATTACTATTTGTTTAGTTATTTATTCAAATCTTTAGATGGAGCGTAGTTTGACTTTATTTTATCAAAATGTACGAGGGTTGCGTACTAAAACTAACAACTTTTATAGAAATTTGATGCAGAATGATTGTGATATTATTTGTTTAAGCGAAACCTGGTTACATGAGGATATTCACAGTGAAGAATTATTTGACTTGCGTTATTCAGTTTATAGGTGTGATCGAAATTATGATTATCGCGGTGATAAATTAGGCGGTGGGGTACTGATTGCTTTGAAATCAAATTTGTCAATTTTCTCATCTTCAACGGTACCTATGAAAAATTATTCTGCTGAGGTTATTAAGGTGTCGTTAATTATTAAAGCGGCACCTTGTACTAAATTGCTACATATTTACTGTTGCTACTTTCCTCATGGCAAGTTTCAACATGAAGCCTTATGTGATCTATTTGAACTTATATCCAATGACTATATGTTGAATTCAAATGATGAATTTTTAATAGTAGGCGATTTTAATGTGTCCGCAGCTTCATGGTCGACTTCTGGTGAATTTATGAAAATTATTAACTTTAATGATGAAGATGTAAATGTCAATGTTTTGTATAATTTTCTTAACTTTACAGATTTTAAGCAATTTAACAATGTTTTCAATAACAACAATAGGCTTCTTGACCTAATCATTGGAAATTTTGGTTGCTCGATCAGTCAGTGTGTTTCACCTCTTGTAAACGAGGATAGACACCATCCTGCTTTATATGTTAAAATAAATGAATTAAACATTAAAACAGTCATTTCCGCTCCCCGAACCATACGCCTATTCCGTGAGGCGGATTATGATGCAATTAACGAAGTTTTAGCTAAGATTGATTGGTTTGGTTTATTTGACGATTGTAGTTTATCTGTTGCAGTAGATATTTTTTATGAAACTCTTAATAAAGTTATTTCTGATTTAATTCCTATTAAAACTATTAAATACATTAACAAATTTCCTTGTTGGTATTCACGTGTTCTAATAAAATATATATTAGATAAACTAAAATATCATAGGAAATGGAAGTTATATGGCCGTTTAGCCGATTATGATAAATTTAGCCTCTTACGATATCGTCAAATACAGTACCAGCTTGATTGTTACAACAAATATATTTATGAGTCTGAAATTAAAATTAGGAAAAACAGTAAATTTTTTTGGGCCTTCGTTAAGTCCAAGAAATCTTCCCTAGACATAACCAATAATATCTATTATGATGATAAATTTGCAAATGAACCTGACAAGATATGTTCTTTATTCAATGATTATTTCAATTCGGTGTTTGAAACTCCTAGTACTTCCCATTCGGGTGCAGATTTTGAACCTACGCCTAGTTGCAATATTTCTATTAACTCAATTGAACTCTCACCAACAATTGTCAAAAAATATCTTAATAAGCTAGATATTAATAAAGGTTATGGCCCTGATGGTTTGCCACCAATATTTTTAAAATCATGCCAGGAAGTGTTAGCTTATCCCATTTTTTTGTTATTTAGAAAATCTTTACTCATGGGTGAGATGCCTGATCTCTGGAAGCGCTCTTACATCGTTCCAGTCTATAAATCGGGTGACAGACATAATATAAGGAACTACAGACCAATATCCAAACTCTGTACTATTGCGAAATTATTTGAAAAGATTATTTTTGATACTATTTTTCCCATCTTGAGACCGGTTTTAATGGTTCAGCAGCATGGGTTCATTAATAAGAGGTCAACTGAAACTAATGTTTGTGAATTAGTCCATCATGTCGGTTCTGCTATGGAACAGGGCTATCAGGTAGACGTTGTGTATACCGATTATTCTAAAGCATTCGATAAAATATCTCATCATGTGTTAATAAATAAACTTGAAAATGTGGGTATACACGGCGATTTGCTTCGTTGGTTCACGTCCTATCTGCGTGATAGAAGTCAAGCAGTGACTATTAAAGGGTATTGCTCAACTTTTACTCCAGTGACCTCGGGAGTACCCCAAGGATCACATCTCGGTCCACTTTTGTTCAATTTATATATAAATGATATCTCCCTAGTATTTGAACACTCATCGATCTTATTGTACGCTGACGACATGAAAATTTTTAGAGTTATTTCTAAACCGTCAGATTGTTCTCTTTTACAAAACGATCTAGATGGTCTGATTCAGTACTGTTCCAACAATTATTTATTCCTAAATGTTAAGAAGTGTAATATTATCTCTTTCTCAAGGAAAACACGACTTATAAAACACGATTATTATTTAAATAATGATAAATTGGATAGGGTGACTGAGATTCGTGATTTGGGTATATACATTGATAGTAAATTGAATTTTAACTACCACATTAGTCAAATTTCCGCTAAAGCTTATAAAATGCTGGGTTTTGTTCTCAGAGTTAGTAGGGACTTCAATAATTGCAGCACACTTATGCTACTGTATAAATCGCTTGTGCGACCTATTCTGGAATACGGTTCAGTAGTATGGAACCCTAGCTACAAGACTCATATTGTAAAATTAGAAAGAGTACAAAATAAATTTTTAAAGCATCTCCAATATAAATTCTCTACTGTAAACCAAAACAGCTTAGTATTGCCCTCCTTACAGCATCGTCGAATGGAGAGAGATCTATTATTTCTTTATAAGTTATTAAATAATTTTACTGACTCGCCATATCTTTTAAGTAATTTGAACTTCAGATGTCCTTCTCTTAAATATACGCGTAACAAGTCATTGTTTTACCTCCCAATAACTAGAACTAAACATATGCAGAATACTTTCTTGTTACGTTCTTGTAATTTATATAATAAAAAGTTTGTCGATACTGATATAAATTTAGTGACTATAAGTAATTTTAAAAAACTCGTAAGAGAAATTGTTAGCCGTTAATTGTTTTTTTTTTTTTTTTTACACTTTGATGTTTTTGTATTAATAATAATTTAAATGTTATGTTTTTTTTTCTTTTATAAATTTCTTGTCTACTCTATGTGTATGTGTTTTTTAAATTAGTGGAAACTTTGCTGGTTTATGTAATATTCTATTTGTTATGTGCCTATTTATATTATAAAATACTGTATGTTTCCCAAATAAAATAAAATAAAAATAAATAAAATAAAATTATAAAAAAAACTAAAATTAACAAATATTGTAAGATACTTTGGTGCCTTTTTGTCAATCATTATGCAATTTTGTGGGTAGCACTATCTGTAACAACTACATACATATATATACACCTTTGAGATATCTAAAGTCTAAGTCTATCCCGTGACCATGCTGTAAAGCATTCGAAACGTCGGGAACCAAGAATCAAAATAAATCAGCGAAATAATCCAAAAAGATAATTTTATTTAAAATGTCGATTCACTTTGTTTATGTTATATACAATATTAAGGATGATAATTTAAACCATAATAAATAAACCACCATAGTAAAAAATAGTGTGTACTTCAAGAGATTAATGGCTCTAACGGTTTCAGATATAGCATTTTTCTAACTGGCACACTTATTTTTATATTACAAAAAAACGCATTACTGAAAAATTATTTGAAAATCTTATATAAATATTCTAACTAACATCCACAGAAATCCTGATAATCCTAAAGTAAGGATAGAAACTAAAAAATAATGAGCCAATTTTAATTTTAAATATTTCTTTTTGGCCTGAGGGAGCGTTTCTATAGGATCTTTTAACAAATATAAACGTATCCCTAACACATAAACCTTCAAGTATTCCCCCCATTTTAAGCTCCCTATGTCAAAATTAAACATGTGTTTGTCCGCGTCATCTAGCTCCTTTAGTAGGCTTACTGTGTTTTTGTTATGAAACTTCCATTCCTGCATGCTAAAAAAGCTTATAAGTTCTAAATACTTTCTGATCTTTTTGTAAGCTGGTCTTAATCTGTAAAATAATTATCAGTATTAGAGTAAAATATGAATTAACAAGAAATTACTTCAAAAACGTACATATTTATTATTTTCTCTCATGTCATAAATACTAGAATACGAGTATTACCCTCGCTTCAGTCCGGATCATCCCTAGATGCCTTCAAATTCTTAATATAATAATATGTCAATATGTTAGGACATTAATACACAGCACCATCTAGTTCCATGGTAAGCTACGAGGCCCGTGTTATGGATACCAGATAGTTGATACACTACACATATATAACTTTAAATACATACATATTATAAATATAAACACCCATGACTGGAGTACAAACATTCGTATTCACCACACAAATGAATGCCTCCAGCAGTACTCGAACCCGCAACCGCTGGCACAGCAAGTAGGATGCCAAACTGAGAAAGACAAACTGAGCCAAACGTGTCGTCATTCTTACTATAATAAATTAATAATCATAACGAGAGGTCCAAAAAAGCCGTTTTTAAAATTATATCAAGCTGATTTCTCGTGAGTAGCTTTCTTTTGAAGAAACGCCTGATTTTTCTCTAGGCTAAACATGTGTTAAACATGTCGAATGTACATATGAGGAGGAGAGATTGTTTGTTTGTTTGGTTGAACGCGCTAATCTCAGGAACTACTAATCCGATTTGAAAAATTATTTTTGCATTAGATAGACCGTTAACTGAGGAAGGCTATAAGCTATACATCATCCCATAAAAATGTACGATTCCCGTGGGATGGATTTGTTTTTGTCTAGGAACGAACCCGAAGCGAAGCGAGAGTGAGTCGCTAGTTTACTGATATTAGTAGTATCATAATAGGTTATCAGTTTTGAGAAGACAAGAAAGGAAGGGAAATTAAAAGTTTGTGTTCTATGACCATTACTTACAAAGGTTTTTTTCCAATCAGAATAGCGATGGTATCTACTATGATCGCCGGGATCGTGTGTAGTAATAAAAAGTAAAAGTTGTATAAGTATTTTGAAGAAGTTATCCAACACATGTATATCCAGACCGCGCGCATCGTCGGTATTTCCTTTCCATATACTAATAGGTAATTCATGAATGTTTCTACAAAGGAATAAAACAATTGTGATAAATGTAAATATAACTACTTATATAACACGAAATTCTAATTTGACTACTCCGATGTTACGTCATAAATTTAAATCTCCTATAGGATCGTATATATTCCATAGGACATGTTAGATTTATATTCCCCAAGCCTCTATAAACAAAGTATATTAATAAAAATATAGAGGTTCCAAGTTTTCCTTCTTTAGTTCCTATTCAAGAGATATTTTAAAGGCATTCGTGGTGTGTTTTAAGAAAGTTCACTTGTTTATCATTCTCTCTTGTCAGAAATCATGGGCTATAATATTCAAATTCTTGACATAATAGCTTAAGCCCCGATTAGCTCCCAAATCGAACCTGCACTACACAAAGTTACATTGCAGGAATGAAACAGAAAGTTAAAATGCACTGCAAAAACTATAATGCTAATATCCCAAGTCAAAGGATTTTGTTCCGAAGATACATAATTGTATACAATAATTTTATAATCAACTCAATCTGGATGAAATCTGTATTATAAATAAAAAACAATCTTTTATTACGACAAAAAGTTCAAGATTTCCATTCTAATATATCATTGTGGTATGCCATACATTATTTTCCTACTTTAGTTCCTATTACTAAGTAACTGCCTCGGTGGTCTAGTTGGTAGCATGTACGGCGGCAAATCTGGAGTTCCTGGGTTTGAGTTCTGGGTCATTCTAAGTTATTGAGTATTTCTGTCAAGAAATTCTCAGTAACAGCCCGGAGTTGGGAAGTTGGCGGTGTTTCAAAAAGCCAAAACGCACTGCAAAAACTATAATGCTAAAATCTTACCTTGAATCAAAGGATTTTGTTCCGAAGATACATAATTGTATACAATAGGCCAATTAGCAAGGTCAGAATGTTCATAGTTTCTAGGATAGTCTTTAGCAGTTTTCCAGGCCGCTGCTATCATTCCTTTTACTACGTAGTCCCCTGGGACCAAATCGATAATGAGTTTTGTGTTGAAGTGTAAGGTCTGTATGAGGCCCACACCTGTTCCTGCTATTACCTGAAATGGTAAGATAACATATATACTCATATGATGACTTCACGTGATCTTCAAGATACGGAGGCTGAGAAACACTGCCTACTTCCTAACTTCAAGGCAACTGTGAAATAGTTATTACTTATTTTATTTTATTTTTAACATTGAAAATGTTTTTTTTTGTCGCTTCGGTATAGGCCCGATTTTCAGCGAAAGTGCGACATCGCCCTGGTGTCGTGAATATTGGGACCACGTGACTGATTGGGATGTCAAAAGACGCGTCATGACAAGGGCTACAAAATGCAAAAAAAATTTTTGAATAATCTCTATTACTTTTTTTTTTAATCGAAATAGTGTGAAAAATGCGGTCGTTTTTCGCCCGGTTTCGCTCAGAAAATAATTCATATCTCGAGAACGAAATGAGATATCAAAAAAATAAAAAAAAAAACCCCTAGAGATACGACTTTGAGCTACATTTAAAAAATAATTAAGGTGCGTATCATGGCTGGGTTATTCAGAAGTTGTACCTTTGTGACGCAGAGTTTACGCCTGAAGAGCGCGTGAGCGCAATATTGATGGTGAATAAATATTTTGGAACATGATTATGTGTTTGAACGAAGTGATTCTTTATGCATAAATAAATATGTATTTAAACTAATAACTAACTAATATCTATACACATAATAAAACAGTAACATAGCGAAATATATACATGAATTACTTTTTTAAAACAATGACTGTAACGTATTGTGTACAGAATATATACCCCAAAACAATAGTTATTAAAATTTTTGTCTGTTTGTCTGTTTGGGTGTGCGCGTTTCACGCAAAAATTACGGAACCGATTTTAACTAAATTTTGTGTAGTGATAACTTATTACTCAGGTCATATATAATATAATTTAATCCTATTAGTAAAATATTATAATTAATTGAAATTTTATAAATGCGAAAGTTTGGATGGATGTTTGTTACTCAATCATACCAGAACGGCTGAACGGATCTGGATGAAAAGCACAGGGATAGATTATAGTCTGGTATAGCAAATTGATTATTTTTTAACCCGAAAAAACGTACGATTCCCGTTGGATACATTTATTTTTGTTTTACACAAAGGAAGCGATCGACTATCTATTCAATACTAACTGTTAAAATGTACCTAGGGACGAACCCGCACGATGGGAGAGTGTGTCGCTAGTCTTTATCTATACATATACTAAAATTCAGAGTCAAATCTATACATTAAATATTTTTTTTGGAAAATCTTATTGAAATAGTCATCATTATCGATACTGAGGCCGAATCTATAGTTTTTAGAAGTTTTATCTGTCTGTCTGTCTGAGAACGCCTCACGAGAAAACCGCTGGATAGATTTTGATGTAATTTGTTATGATATTAGCTGGTTATCCGAGTCAATATATAGGATAATTTTTATTGCGGGAAAATATCTCATCTTTGAGAAATCTATGCTAACCGTTAAAATGTTTCTATACATATAATAAAATTGTAACTGCGTCGAATCTGTACATTAAATATTTTTGGAAAATCTTTTTGAAATAGTCATTATTGTCGACGCAGAGGCCGAATCTATAATTTTTAGAATTTTTGTCTATCTGTCTGTCGGGGAACGCATCACGAGAAAAGCACTGGACAGATTTAGATGAAATTTGGTATGATGATAGCTGGTTATTCGAGTCAACTTAAGGATACTTTTTACTGCGGGAAAATATTTCATCTCTGAGAAATTTATACTACACGTTAAAACATAACTAGGGACGAACCCGAGCGAAGCGAGGGTGAGTCACTAGTATATATATAAAAGGCTTTGTCCTGACTGACTGAAGGAAGAGACGTGTATTTTTGAAGAACTTATTCCTTATATGACGTAGGCATCGGATAAGAAAGGATTTTTCAAAATTCATCATGAAAGGGGTAAAAGGGGATACCAAAGTTTATCTGTGAAAAAAAATATATTTAAAATCAGAATTACTTGAAACTTAGTATTAATGATCTTCAATTCAATTAAAGAAACACGTATTTCATATTTTTTTATAATTAATCCCGTAAGGATGTAAAAAAGGGGATGAAAATTTGTAATTTATTTGTATTAAAGTCTGTAATTTTTAATGTAAAATGCACGGAAAGTGGTATTTAGCTTTAAAATAAATACTTAAAAAACGTATGTAACATGTATATTCGATTTTTTTTTGAAATTTATCCCTTAAAGGAGTAAAAGGGGATGGTAAGGTTTATATGGAGAACAAAATGTTTATTCATCAGAGATATCTGAAACTTGGTATTAGTGAACTTGGCTTTGTGGACGTACTACACTGACCCCCAAAAACAACAATGCTACTGATTTCAATAACAAAAGTGATTTTGATTTCAATAACTTAAGTCCTTTGAAGGGTCAGAAATAGAATATAGGTCTGTCGTTTCAGTGATGCAAATAGATGACTACACTACCCTGTAGAATTCCTTAACAGTATTCTATCCTTCTGAAGGTTGGCACACCTGTTATGAATAAACCACCAAAGCTGTGTAATCGGATAAGACTGCTAGTAATCTATAAAAAATTGTTGTGGCCACTGTGTTTGTTGGATATACTCAAGGGGATTTAGTATTCATACCTCGAATAATACCACTAATAACCTTTGACTATGGCTTTGAATTTAATCTATCACAATTCCTCCTTAAAATTTGTTTTGCAATGAGTATGAATAAATGTCAGGGCCAGTTGTTAAAAGTAGCAGGTATGGACTTTAGAGATTTGCTTCTCACATGGACATTTTAACAGAACCCAGAACCAGACGGAAAATCCACCAATGTGGTATACAAAGAAGCTCTTAATTAAATTTTAATTCTTCGAGTTCTCCTAGTAATTAATATGTTAAAAATGATTTAATTCAGTTTATTTGGCAGATTCATTTTCAATGTACCCGAAGGTCGTGGCAGACACGAGATCTGTGGATTTTTTATTTTATTTTATTTTTATTTTGTTTAGGACCTCCAACAAAAGATACACACTTTACATCGTTTAAGAATATAAAAATAAATAAAACTTACAATATGTGTGCTCCTTCACTTATAGGAGACCACAGCTTGCACATTTATGTATTATAAGTTAAAACTAAGTAAACAGAAAAAGTTTATGTAGGTACATTTAGAGAAACAATTCTTAAATCATTTATAAAGATACATAAAAAAAAAGAAAAGAAACAAATCATACTACAACCTATTTACACATTACTAACAAAGTTGACGAAGGAATTTAGTAAGACAACTTTTAAATTCAAACATATTAGTGGAAAAGATATCTAATTCAACATGTTGTTTAAAAAGCGTATTGTACTGTCTACAGATCCTTGGCATAGCGGCGTGATATCCCAAATTCGTTTTGCACAATGGAATATAAAACAAATTATATGTGTTTCTCAGAGGCAAGCGAGAGGGTATGTTAAATTTTATAAGCTGTAGTAATTCGCTACAATCAATTTTCGAATGGGTTAATTTATAGAGTGTTATAATATCTGCTATTTTTCTACGACGAACGAGCGAAGTCATCTTGTAATGTTTAAGTCTATTGTGATAGTTAGGGAGATTTTTAGCTATAGTGTCACTGTAAGAAAGATGGTAGAGGAAACGTTTTTGAACACTTTCTAACCTTTTGATGTATAGATCATAATGAGGGTTCCAGATTATGCTGTTGTATTCCAAGATAGGACGGACGAGTGTATTAAATAATTTAATTTTAGTGGATGGCATTTTAAACTCTTTACTATTTCTAAGGACGAATCCTAACAACTTAAAACCCTTAGATACAATATTTAAGATATGAGTATTGTATCGCAAACTAGCGTCTAATGTAAATCCAAGGTCCTTTATAGTGAGTTGATATAGTATTTGTTCGGGTTAACGATTTTGTTGCGAGTGAATTGAATATAATGGCATTTTGAGGTGTTAAGTGACATCTTATTTTCGACGCACCAGGTGGTCAATCTATTAACATCTTCTTGTAGTTTAATCACATCATCGTGATTTTTAATAGGTTTTATTATTTTTAGGTCATCTGCATATAAGTAGAATTTTGAGTGATTAAAACATTTTGTTATGTCATTAATGAAAACATTGAAAAGTAATGGACCAAGGTGAGAACCTTGCGGTGCGCCGGATGGCGCCAAGCAAGTGTACGAGCTGTGACCACCAACAACTACTTTGAAGAACCTATTATGTAGGTATGATTGAAACCAAGACAACAGAGTACCACTAATACCGAATCGCGAGAGCTTTTTCAATAAAATTATGTGATCTACTTTGTCAAAGGCTTTACTAAAGTCAGTATAGATTGTGTCGATTGGAACTCGATTGTCAATGTGCTCAGATAGCGTAGAAGTAAAGCTTAGCAGATTAGTAGTTGTTGATCTTGATTGTAGGAAGCCATGCTGGTGACAAGAAATTTGTTGCTTTAGGTGCCAAGATAATCGCTCAGTTATCATTTTTTCGAGAACTTTACCCAGTGTTGGAAGTAGGGAAATTGGTCTGTAATTAGAGACAAGGATTTTAATGCCATTTTTATAAATCGGAACGATCAAAGCTTCTTTCCACAAATCTGGAAAGATCCCGTCCCGCAGAGAGCGATTGAAAATCGCACTTACGGGCGAAGCTAGAGCTTTTGCACACCTTTTTATAAAAATCGGGGGAATACCGTCACTACCAGCGCCCTTTTTTTCGTCTAGAGATCTTAATGCTTTATATACTTCTGCGGTATTAAGGGATAAGTTGCAAATGAAACTAACATTGGGTGTAACGTCATTGATTTTTGCCGAGTAATTTGTAACCTGATTAGTGTTATGATAGACCTGTGCGAAATTTTTTGCAAACAAATTACAAATTTCGGAACCAGTTGAAGCTACTGTATCGTTAAGTTGCATTTGGGAAGTATATACGCAATTACCATTTCTTTTGATTTTCATTAGGGACCAGAACAGTTTAGGGTTATTAAAGATAGAATGTTCAAGCATTTCAATATAAGAATTGTAACATACTGTAGATATCTTACGACAATCATCACGAAGTTTTTCGAACAAAACTATATCTAGGGGATTGTTAAACTTTTTTATTTTTTGATGGAGTTTAAATTTGTCTTTAAGTTGTCGAATAAGATAATGAGAGAACCAGGGAGGGTATTTAGTGTTGCCGTTATTCTTCTTCAAAGGAACATATTCTTTTATTATATTTTTTATTAATTTGTAAAAACGGTCTAACATATGGTTAATTGATAAGCAGTCTCTAAATTCCTGGTCCCAATTTATTAAATTAATTAACTTTACGATATTTTCGTAGTCAGCTCTGAAAAAGTCAGGTCTAGTAGAGACTTTTGCTTGTAGGTGGTAAGGTACTTCTAATTGTGAACAAAATTCCAGAGAAGGATGTAAGTATTACTTTTGTTAGAAGAAACTAACATCCATCCATTTTAGACTTACACAGAACTTACACCTATAACTTTCGCAATCGTGTGTGATACCTTCCTCAGTTATTTGTTAAGATAAAAGCGATTCACTTTGGTGTATATAATGTGAGATTGTTTGTATGTACGTGTATTGTATACTTACACCAGTAGGTCCATATATATTGTTGATCCATCCTGGTACAGGTTCACTCTCCGTCGATATCACTGGAAGTAAGATATTAATACAACATTCGGTACAGTCTTGTAGAGCCTGCCTGATAGTAAACAGTATTAGCTTATGTTAACTTGGGTCTTCAAAACTCTCCCTCCCGTTGTGTGTTCACCTTGTCGTGGTGGTGGGGAGGGGGAGAGGGGGAGGGGCTCAGTATCGTCGAGCAATTCAGTCGGGCGTGAAGCCAAGAAACGCACTGGGAGGTGTGCCATGCGGATTGCTCCTGGTACTTTTCTGATAGCAGAGTGGACCATTGCATGCGCCATTGGAGTAACCCTACGGTTGTGTTCTGCTTCGGTAGACCTGCCGTCGGGGCGTTGTGGTTGAGTGCGTTAGCGATCCTGCGACGCCCCATTAAGACGGGGGAGGTTTTGTTAGGTTTTAGTGGGTAGCACTGGCTTTTCTAGCCGGGCAGTCCCACATAACCACCTGCATGTCTACAGGTGGTATGCGTAAATGCATTTCCTAACATTAAAAAAAAACAATAAAAGGGTCTTCGAAAGTCTCAGTTGTAAAACAAAACAAAGTAGTACGGTACTTTATGTCAATATTCTCTAAACGATGTCATTAGCAAGGCTCGTTTATATTAAAATACTAGCGACTTACCTTCGTTTCGCTCGGATACGTCGCTCAAAAAATTAAAACGTTCCTACGTTTTAATTTTTTGAGCGGAACTCTAATTCTTTTCCTAAAATAAAAGTAGTCTAAGTTACTCTTTATAACATCTTCCAGTGAAAGTCCCGTTAAAATCAGTTCAGCCGTTTTGGAAATTAGCCGGAACAAACAGAAAGATAGACAAAAAATTTAAAAGTTGTGTTTTTCTTATAAATACCGTATATAATTTCATAAGCATTTAGTAGAAAAATGGTTATTTTGACATTACAAACAGACATTTCATTTATCTGTATAGAAGACTATAAGATTAAGTCTTTTGACATATTCAGATTTTTACGCAAATATATTTTTATTTTTAGTTCCCGATATTTCGTACGCTTTACAGCAATCATATTCACGGAGGATACAAAAATAAATAAAATAAACAAAAATCCGAAAAGATAGTTGTATTAGAAATGTCAAATATTCTCGTAAATTTAATAAAGTATATTTAATTAAAGATATTATTATATTATTATGTATAAGTATGTCTATGTATGTATAATAAATATATATATGGTAAAATTAGTATTTTATATATGTAATTTTTTATTTATATGTATGTATGTTTATTTATATTAAGTTTTAACGACATGCACTTTATGCACCTTTCCGCTCTTTTCACTTATTTTCCTGTATCCTTGTCTATGGGTTGCCTGTAAGAGATCACTTTTAGTGATAAGGCCGCCTTTGCACATCTCATTAATTGTATTTTCTTTTGTTAATGTACCATTTTTTTGTGCAATAAAGTGTTTTAAATAAAAATAAAAAAAAGTATTTAATATAGTCGCCTTTAATTTTTAAATCTGACCGGTAGTTCCACAAACATTGCGTTAAAACAATGAAAACAATCTATTCAGTTTTGAAATAACAGTACAGATTTTCAGAAAAACAGACTATAATTATTATGCACATAGAATAATAATGTCATAAATATATGTATATTTACCCATGGAAGGTCTAAATACGGCTACCGGAAGCCCTTGAGAATGTTTCTGAACGAAGTCTTCTGCTGCCAACTTGCTATAAACATATGTGTTGGGGAGGTCGCCTAGTAATCTACGAAAAAAACATATTTTGATCTTTTCAGATGTTTTTAATACTAGCATTTATCGCATGATTACTTTGATGTATAATCTACCTTACTGTAAAGTTTCAACGGAATCCGTTCCTAGTTTTTGGAAAAGTAACATACATCCATCCACCCTCACAAACTTTCGTTTATAATATTAGTAGGAGTTTGGTTCCCCGTTGTTAAATAAAATCCGAAAGAATTGTCTTTATATAAAATATCAAATATTGACGTAAATATAAGAAAATACTAAATTGACTCATTTTTGCTTAAACTTAAAAGCATTAGAGTTTGATTATCTAGAACTATTTTCATTAAAAATATTATTGAAATTTTAAAGACAGTACAAATATTATTCAGTTTAAAGAAGTAACAAATGCAATACTCAGTATTTTTAGCCATAGATTATTGCTAATATAATGAAATCATTTTGAGACTTTCTACGAGTATTTAGCGGATAAAGTAATACAGCGACCAGATTTTTTTCCGAATACACGTTATTATGTTTGATAGTACGCACATTATTGTAATCAGCCGTTTTTAAGGTCCCACTGCTGGGCAGGAAGATCAGGCCATGGTCCACCACGCTGGCCAAGTGCGGACGGACTGAGCACGTTATTAGAAAACTAGCTATGTTCAGGAGAACATATCTAGGAAGATATGCAGGTTTCCTCACGATGTTTCCCTTAACCGTAAGACAAGTGATAATCATGTTGGAAATGATTCGAATGATGTGCGCGTTATCACTGGGCTACGACTACTGCATCACATTATTATCGAAATATAAATAGCACTTTGAGTCATAATTTTTAGAATTCAATGAGTTTCAGAGATAACGCCTTACATGTAAACTGACAAACAGGTTCTCTTTCTAATATTTCCTTACACATGAATAAATTTAGAAATGGTCGAATTAATATTCATACTCACCCTGGTGTTATGTTATTTAAAATATTCTCGTCTGTGTTCTCAACAAGTTCAATGAGCGTGTCTCCGGAAATGGTGCTGCTGTAGAACTTCTCGTCGATCTCATTTAAGTGGCAGTTACTAACAAAAATAAAAAGATTTATACCTTTGTGGCAACCTTCCGCTATTGTAATTCCATTTGAATATATTTATATATAGAAGATACTTAAACAGATTAATAATATCAGCATTATAATTCCCTAGTGTCACTTTCTCGAGATATTTGAACATAGAGCATATATATATATATATATATATATATATATATATATATATATATATATATATATATATATATATATATATATATATATATATATATAAGAAATGCAATTAAATTTTATTCAAATTACTATTACAAGCACTTTTGAATCGTCAATTTAAAGAGCATCAGTGTAGTCATTCCGTAAGGAAGCTACCACCGGCTTGGAAAGCAGTTCTGCTGAGAAGAGCGGTCGAAAAACTCAACAGTTGCTCTTTTACATTTCAAAGTTACATTAATAAACCTAATATTACAGATAGCCCACATATGAGTCAATTTATCTTAATTCCACACATTTCCATCAACAAGAAACTATTGAATACGCTTTGCTCAATAAAATATTCTTAATTTTATCTTTAAATTTTTGAAAAGGTAAATCTAGGATAGTTTTTGGAATCTTATTATATATGCGTACCTATACTTAGGGCCATGAAGGATTTATTCACCTTTTGGAGTCGGAATGAATTGAGCTATTTCCAATGTTTTACTATTCAAGATTAGACTAAAATTTTGTTTCCTTATTTTACGTTAGCCAATGTAAATTCAACGCATTTTGTTCTTTTGGCGTTTAATACTAGATTGTTTAATTCAAACCAGCGAAGTATATACGACAATGAACTGCTTACTACGCTCAACTTTAAAAATTAAGAAGGTATCATCAGCAAATAATACAATGTCACATAATTTCTTTACGTAGGAAGAAAAACCATTAATATATATTAAGAATAAAAAAGGGCCAAGGCTAGATTCTTGTGGAACACCAATTTTTTAGATCTTAGAAAGGTCTACAAAAGAGTCCGCAAAAGCATACATATATCTTCTAAAGTACACTGCAATAATTAATTATTATTATCCATTTAAAACGTACCTAGGGACGCAAACCAGCGAAGAGAGGGTAAGTCGCTAGTGAAAAAATAATAAACATGTAATGTACAAAAAAAATAATGTACCTGTAAGCGGTGGAAACATAGACAAGTGCACGTAGTTTGGTACATGCACGTGCTAGCTGTAGCATCTCTCTCGTCCCTCGCACGTTGATCTCCACAGCTGACTTTAATGTTTCAACGAAGAGCACTGATGCGGCGCCGTGGAAAATGAACTCGACCTGGAAAATAATGGAGAAAAATAATATCTAATACTTTCTTAGGTTTATGCAAAAATTTGGCAATTTAATTAACGGAGTGTCAATTTATCCTTCAATAGGATGAATAAATAATTATTATTCTCCTTATATATACTAGCGACTCACCCTCGCTTCGCTTCGGGTTCGTCCCTAGACAAAAAGAAATCTATCCCACTGGTACCGTATCGTACATTTTTCCGGGATGATATATAGCCTATAGCCTTCCTCAGTTAACGGGCTATCTAATGCAAAAAGAATTTTTTAAATCGGATTAGTAGTTCCTGAGATTAGCGCGTTCAACCAAATAAACAAACAAACAAACTCTTCAGCTTTATAATATTAGTATAGATTTAAATTACAAGGATGGGCGAATAGACAAATAAATAAGTAGGTTAGCTCAGTAGGTTAAGGTTGTAGAAAATAAAAAAAAGTGATAAATATTCGTACAAACCGCCAATAATCGGACGAATAATATATTTTTTCTTCATCCGATTATTGGACGAATAGCAACAGCCTTCTTTATTTATTATTCGTCCTTTTTAGGAAAATAAATTTGGAAAATAAATCCGAAAAGATAGTTTAAGTTAAAAATGATATCTTCTACGAGGGTATATGGAATAATGATAGCATTGGAAAGAGAAAGTAAACTACTCCTAAAACTAGATTATATAAGGTTAATTTTAATCGAGGTATCTTGTAAGTGAACGGAATTGCGGGTAAAAACTAATTTATTATAAAGTCAATATTAAGAGTCCCACATACAAAATGCCACGTCGAATCCCTATTATGAGTTATATTAAGTGATCCAAGAATCAGATGTACATACATATTTTATGTACATTAAAAATCTTCTAAAAATATTCCATTGGATTTAAAACAATTACGTACACGTTTAATTATATATTCTAAATGATAAGAAAAACTTGTAAGATAAAGAACTTAATCAACAGGTAAACTTTTACCTCATTTACAAGCTTGCTTCGATCCTCATCACTTATTCCCATATTTATTTGACCCATATCTCCTTCAACAATATCGATTTTTTGTAAAAAATCAGGCATTACCTTTCTTAATTTATCGTATATCTGAAAAGAATAAAATAAAAATACACTTTAAAATGTAAAAGTAAATATCATTTTGATGAGGTTCTCTGAAATTCTCTTCAGTATCTAAGAGAAATCATTTGATAAGTCGATGTGATAGTTGGTCTGATCTATTTACCAAGTTCGTTTCTGTTTGAACGTGAAAAGCCTTTTTTTTAACGTTGAGAAATGCATATAGGTATATCATCTGCATACACACAAGTAGTTATGTGGGACTCACCGGCAAAGCCAGCACTACCCACTAAAACCCAACGGAACCTCTCCCGTCTTAATGGGGCGTCGCAGGATCGCTTACACACTCAACCACGACGCCCCGACGGTAGGTCTGCTGTAGTAGACCTCAACAACTATGGGGTTGCTCCAACAGTCCTTTCTGCTGTCAGAGAAGTACCAGGAGCAACCCGTATAGCACACCGACCACTGAGGTGGGCCTCATTCCAGTTTTTTGGCTTCGCGCCCGGCTAGATTGCTGGACGCTAATAAGCAATAACCCTGTTGAAAATAGTTCGTATAATTGCAAAAATGGCGGCGATTGACTTGTAACATTTAGCATTACATCAGCCGCTCGATGCGAGCACCGCGTACTCGACTCGACTGAAAGTTCTTTTCTGTATGGTCCAATAAACTCTTATTTTCTAAGAATATTCATCAAATTTGTACCACCAACTTCGTTTCTTCTTTAGTACAAATTGGATATCCAGTATTGTTTTTTTTTCTTCTTCTTTTTCAAATAACAATAACTTAATAAATTGAATGAGCCACATACATCCTCTACGTCCGCCATTTTAATTAAGAATGAAATACGCTTCAGCCGAGGGCTAAAAGCGAGCGTTTGCCGTGTTAATGTGTATTGCTATATTGTGGCAAGCTCGTCTCGAATGGTACATTATAAGCAAATGGTACAAGTAAGTCTCCACTTTAAGATAACGCCACATTTTAACACGACCGGAGATAGTTGCAGGACCGACGATTTTATGAAGTCTGTGAAGCACGGGAGGTTACCATCGTTAACTTATCAACTCCAGGCTGTAACTAATATACATACTCGTCTAAACTACATTTGGCTCGAGTCGGAACTCGAATTCAGAACCTCCGATCCTACAGCCGATCGTGCTTCCATAATTAAATTTAGAAAACAGTTTAGAAAATTTGTGGTAAACCATACCATTTCATCAAACTGCTCTTGCAATCTTTGTTTTGGATCTTTATTTTTCTTTGGTCTAGTTAAAAGATACAGTTTTTTAATCTTAGGGCACGATCTGCAATAAAAAAAAAATTCAATTATTATATATTATATTTAATATAATTATTTATTTATACTATACCTTCAGAAAAAGTTGGATACGCACTAAAAAATAATGAAAAACACTCACCTTAAAAGCTTCTCTATCAAAAGTTTTCCTAGAAATCCTGTACCCCCAGTCAAGAATATCGTGGAGCCAGAAAACATCTTCTGTATCTGAGATTCTTCCGAGCCTTCCATTGTGGATGGTGCTTTCTTACGTATGTTTGTTTATTTAAAGCCAATTCTAAAAAAGAACAAGTTACATAATATACAAAATATAAAATTGTTACTGGATAAAGTTGTCCCACAACGTACACAATACGTATATGTATACATACATCATACTTTCAAAATTCTTCAATTCAATTCTCTTGTTAACGGCTTCAACGCGTGCCAATTGAGCATAGATTACTTTGCCAATGTCACGTGGTATATTTTTTTTAATGAAATCTTTATATCTTTATCGACACAGATAAATAAAATTGAAGTGTCTGTTTGTAATGTCAAAATAACAACTTTATACTAAATGCATTATATGTTATTATATACGATACTTATAAGAAAAACACAATTTTTAAAATTTTTGTCTGTCTGTCTGTTTGTTCCGGGTAATCTCCGAAACGGTTGGACTAATTTTAATGAGGTTTTCACTGGCAGATAGCTGATATTATAAGAAGTAACTAAGGCTATTTTTATTTTAGAAAAATAATTAGGGTTTCGTTCAAAAAAAGTTAAGTATAGAATTAAAGAAAATGTTCTGTTTATGAAATTTATATTCCCATTCTAGCGACTCACCCTCGCTCTGCTCGGGTTCGTCCCTAGGAACGTTTTAACGTTTAGTATAGATTTCTCAGAGATGAGATATTTTCCCGCAGTAAAAGTATCCTATATGTTGACCCCGATACCCAGCTATCATCATACCAAATTCATCAAAATCTGTCCAGTGTTTTTCTCATGATACGCTCCCAGACAGACAGAGAGACAAAAATTCTAAAAACTATACAGTCGGTCTCTGTATCGGATATGACTATTTCATTAAGGTTTTCCAAAAAATATTTAATGTACAGATTCGACTCGGTTAAAATTTTATTATATGTAGGTATACTAGTATAGATTACTTATGTGATACTGTAGTTATTACGTATTTAATTTTTAGAATAAGACTTACAAATTATTTTTTAAATAGTAATAATTGAAGGAATAAAATAAAATTAAAAATATATATTTTAAAAGAATAAAAACATTTACCTTTACACTAATCTCCAAAAAACAGCATAAAACACTCTGCGATATTATTTGTGTCAACGGTAGAGTATCAACTACTAAATAAAAGTTAGATGTTATAGTATTTAAAGTTTTCGTGGATATTGAACTGAATAATTGAATATTAAATTTTAGAGTTGAATTCTACGAATAATGAAAAATAGCTGTAACAAAATCATCCATATTAATATATTACAAATAAGAAAGTAAAGTTTGTCTGTTTTTTTAACGTTAATATAAAAACTACTAAAACAATATAAATGAATAAGAATAGATGCTTTGATTTGTATCGGCTGGCAACGACTTCGAAAATATCTGATTAGATATCTATTCTAAATGAAAACCCCCGTTTACTTATTTTTTAGTTTTCAGTGCCTGAAACTCTGTTTTTCTTTTAAGTTTTTATTTTTCCATTTTGTAGACGTATTAATCATGTAATTTATAAGAAGAAATTTTTTTAAAAACGTATTCGATTAAGCCATTTATTTAGATCCCTAATGACAGTCCCAACCCACCTATGTAGGTGTAAAATTCTCATCAATACAAATTAATCAAGCCCAAGCAACAGGTAATTGCTATAAATCGTTGAGGAGTTCCCTTGACTGTCTTTCGGATCCGTCATCAAATTGACTCCAAACCTTCATTAAACAGCAGTGCTTTAAAATACTTAATGAAAAAAAATTAACAAACGCACTAGTCGCCACTACGATTTTCGAAGGTTTCCCTCGATGTCTCTGGGATGCCATCATCAGATTCTAGTTTCCTTATTATGGTGCCATCCTTGGGATGTCTCCTTTCTAAGAAAAAAAGAATCATTATAATCGGTCCATGAACAAAGAAGTAATCCGCGAACACACATAAAATTACATCCATGTAAACAAAAATTAACATAAAAAAAATCATAAAATGAAAGCTACTGGGCCAAACTATGTTAATTTTTTATGGCACCAAATGTCAACTATTCTGCATCAAACTAAAGAAGAATCACGTAAATCGGATCATAAATCTCAGCGTAATCGGTGTACATACATAAAAAAATACCAATCGAATTGAGAACCTCATCCTTTTGGAAGTCGGTTAAAAACAAATACTAAATGTTAAGTGAAGCTTACCACAATACATTAGTGAAAACCGCTCGCAAATCGGTTAAGCCGTTTCTGAGTCACAAGTCACAAACGCACAGACAAAAAGACAAAAAAAAAACTAAAAATCATTGTTTTGGGTTCTATTGCGTTAATAAAGATCCCCAATAATAGTTTTTTTTCAAATATCTTCCTTGTACAGACAGCGATCAGTTACACTTTTATTATATGTATAGATGTTAAAATAATCTTTATTGATAAAGCGTCCGAACTAGGCGTAGCTTGCGTAAGCCAGAGCAACCGTTTTAGGCCGTATTTTCATCCTTCTGACAAAATTATAAACATTGGTCCTACAGTTCCGAGGGTTTAGATTTTTTTTAGAAAATTTTCTTGTTTTTTCGAATCTTCTTTTAGATTTGAAAAATCTCAATTAGTTTTTGAGATATTCGCAAAAACCTAAACCCCCTTTTTATTTTTACATATCATTCTGAATCGAATGACACCTAGTTCATATTTTTTCGAGACTGCTGAAAAAAGTTGACCTAAACGGCACTAGTTGACTAGACTAATAATTAATATGCAGACAGGGACATATATTATGTATGTACAATGTACCTACATGTTTTATACTTGCGAGTTTTGCTATATAGTCCAGTCAAATAAGGCCTGAAATCAAAATGTTGACACTCAATTTTTCATTTTTGATATAATGTAGTTTAAATGATACAAAAACAATGTGTAAAGGTTTTCGTGTCCGCAACCCCCGGCAAGGGTCCAAAATAAATTGTCAAATTTTTTTTTTCGCAATTATTCGAAAACGGTAAAAATTAGACAAAAAAGTTTTAGGAAAAATGTGTAAAGCTAAAAATTTTGCATACAAAAGGTTTCATGACTTTTTTTTCTCCGGTCAAAATTAACCGAGTTAGGGAGGTTTTTAGACCGATCGGAATCCGTTTATTTTTGAAAGAAAAAAATTTAATTAAAACCTGAAGTTTTATGGTTTTAAAACATTAGCAGGTATATAAGGAATAGAAATTCATAAAATGCCCCGGATGCCCAGCTACCCCCGCGAAAAACGGGGGGACGCAAAGCGTTGAAAAATCGTTTTCTTTAATTTACGGCTTACTGTGACGTTCTATCGAAAAAATGTTTTCTACAAAAATTATAGGTCTATTAAAAATCTACAACTTTTGTAAATGACACTTTTACAATAATCTCAAAGTTTTCGAGATATTTGAAAAAATAGACCATAAAATATACATTTCTCAGAAATGGCTAAATATTTCAATTTCAATTATTTTTTTTTTGCTTATTATATGTATTTCGAAGATTACAGACCCTTAGTTTCATGAAAATGAAAAGTTTATTGTAGAAATGAAAAATAAAAAACCAAGAAAAAACTAAAAACCGAGTTTTTTGTTAGTATCTCGAAAACTTTGTGATTATTGTAAAAGTATCGTTTATAAAATTTGTAGATTTTTAATAGACCTATAACTTTTGTAGAAAACTTTTTTCGATAGAACGTCACAGTAGCGGTAAATTAAAGAAAACGATTTTTCAACGCTTTGCATTCGCCCGTTTTTCGCGGGGGTAGCTGGGCAGCGGGGGCATTTTACGAATTTCTATTCCTTATATACCTGCTAATGTTTTAAAACCATAAAACT
Source organism: Fabriciana adippe (assembly GCA_905404265.1). Classification (NCBI taxonomy): domain Eukaryota; kingdom Metazoa; phylum Arthropoda; class Insecta; order Lepidoptera; family Nymphalidae; genus Fabriciana; species Fabriciana adippe. The sequence continues at coordinate 2,026,538 of FR990010.1, forward strand.
TCAGATTTTAATTAATTTTTTTTCTTTCAAAAATAAACGGATTCCGATCGGTCTAAAAACCTCCCTAACTCGGTTAATTTTGACCGGAGAAAAAAAAGTCATGAAACCTTTTGTATGCAAAATTTTAAGCTTTGCACATTTTTCCTAAAACTTTTTTGTCTAATTTTTACCGTTTTTGAATAATTGCGAAAAAAAACTTTTGACAATTTATTTTGGACCCTTGCCGGGGGTTGCGGACACGAAAACCTTTACATATTGTTTTTGTATCATTTAAACTACATTATATCAAAAATGCAAAGTTGAGTGTCAACATTTTGATTTCAGGCCTTATTTGACTGGACTATATATACATATATTGTATGTCTCCGACTGTATACTATGCAGTATTAGGATAGGAGAGATGATGGGGAGTTTAAATAAACATACAAAATATCTTTAGTTGATAAAGGAGTCAAAATGTATGGAGACCTAAAGTTACAAAATTATCATATTTTTTTCATACCTAAATAAGTCATTGCTAAACATAAATATACTTTTAAAAAATAATAAACAATTTTTTTTTGTGTACAATTCACATTATTATAACAATTATGATTTTTTAGTTTCGATTTTTCAATATTTTCACTTAAAAAAATATTTATTGTAAATACACTAGCATAACGCGTGGCTATGCCCGCGTTCTATCTACAAAAGAACTCTTTGGCTTTATGTTTCACAGCCACTCACCCTCGCTTCGCTTGGGTTCGTCCCTAATTTTCGCAGCCTACGCCAAGTAATGACTATTATAGGCAAATTTTTGATACCTTAGGTTATTATTGCAATTTTGGTCCAGATTTCTAATTTTTTTTTTTTAAATAATATATAGCCCACGTTACTTACTGATTATGTAGCTTTTAAAAACTGAATTTTTTTTTTAATTGTTCAAGAAGTTTACAAACAAACACATAAAAAAAAATATTTTTTTCTCTCTTTATAATAATAGGTCTTTTACCCATGAAGTTGCCGTTTTACAATACTGGCCATTTGAAACGTAATTAAAGAGATTATATTTTCAATGCATGGAGTTCTACATATTTTCAAATTCAGTCATTTGTTTATTGATGAGCGTTTTGTTTTTACTACATTTGTATCTTATTCATCAATATGGACACAATAAAAATACGAGTAGGTACAGTAGAAACTCGATTAACCGGACTAATTGTTGTCCTTAGGCATTTGGATAATCGAATGTATCAAGAAAAGCAGGTATTTTCCTGAAACAATTGCTAACTAACTAAAACTACTTTTTATCCCAGAAAAATGTACGGTTCCCGTGGGATAGATTTGTTTTTGTTTGTTTAGAGGCGAACCCGAGCTTAGCTAGGATGAGTCCATAGTGCTTTAGTGCTTGCATAAATTCGACTTGTAGGTATATAATTGGTCGCGGTTGGTAGTCCGGATAATCGCGAATCCGTATAACTGAGGGCCCGATAATCGAGTTTCTATTGTAATTATAGAGTACGAGTTCCATCGCGGTAGCAATTCCGCACAAACGGCTCGCAACATTAATGAAGTGTACAAAGTAAATACTACAAACAAACGCACGACTCGTTATTGATTTGGACGCTTCCGATATGGAAATTTTGATCTAAAAATGAACCCCGTGGTCGCCCGAAAAATAAAATCAGCAACGACGAATTAAAGGCAATAGTGGAAGCTAACGATAACAATAATTATGACCCGACCGACTTCCACGGCGGCCAGTCTCATTGAGACGAGCCATCTGCTCAGGAGATATTATAGTGCAGCGCGTGTGAGAGAGAGCGAAGACACAACGTGCGCTCTCTATTCCTGTCCCTATCACATATCACCATATCACTAACAATCTTCAATAGCGACCAAACAAATAAAACGAAATCGGTCGACAAACAGAGGAGAGAAAAGCGACTAAGACAACTCCGTGCCTCGGAGAGCGCATAAAACCTGTCGATTCTGTATCTATATGCATCTCGCTGGCCAGGTGGATTAATTATCGTAAGCAAAAATATAATCAATTTTTAATTCACCATAGATTGCTTTTTGCAAAATAAAAAGTTTTATATGAATGATATTCATACTTCATACTTAGACCTTCTTAGTTTCCTTCAATATTGTCTATCTATTTGTACGAGCTAAACTCCGAAACTGTTGGACCTTTTAAAAAAATTATCTTATGTCCACTGCATAAAATGCCTGCGTGTAAACCCGGTCTTGTGACTTACCGTAGTTTCTGTACTCAAATTTCAATTGGCCTTAAAGAGTATTTTGATCAAAGTAATAAATAGGACAGTTAAGCAACAATGAATATTTCGAGTTGATTAATCGTTTTTCCGTACAAAATGTATGGAAAATGTTTTTGGCAATTTCTTTCATTTCTAGTACTCATACCGTAAATGGTCCCATAGAGTCTTTTGATCTCTACATTAAATAGGATCGATTGACATAAAAAAAAATATTTTTGGTATTTTAGCATATATTTCGCTAACTGTAAATTTTTTCCAAAATCAATGACTGCAGTTCAGAATATCTCAAAAAGTTATGGATGGTCTCCTAGGAACGTTTTTCTGTAACTATAGCAGTTAAAGTACCTGCTCTTACTGCCCCATCTCAAAAATCCACCTATATACTATATACATATATAATATATAGATTCTCTATTCCATACTGACCGTTAAAATGCACCTAATTGCTAGTAAACAAAATATATCAGCAACAGCCAACATGCAAGTGTACTCACCTGCTGGTTGCTACCGATATAATAGACAGATAGTACCTATAACATAAGCAATTGTTCCTTAGCAAACTTTAATTGACATAAAATTCAAACCTTTTATAGATTCTGAAATTGTGTATCATAAAATGATAAAGAAAATCTGCGAAAAATACAACAAAAAGTACACTAAAGATCTACAAGTGCGAGTAAGTGAATTTAGAAAATTTTATTCGCACTTCGTACAGTCTTATCTCCACATACATAATATATGCATCGATCAAAAAAGTACTAGATACACAATCAGCGACAAAAAGTGTCCACACCGAATGAGCGCTCATTTGAACATTTGAGCGCGCTTTCGATAATTATCTTTTTGTGATAACAACTTTAAATATTGCATTTAAGGTTCCATTTACATTGTTGTATATTTATTTCAACTAGAATAATTAATTACCTAAACACAATTGGTGACAGTTTTAAGAGAACTTTTGAATGGGATTGTGTATCTAGTATTTTTTTGATCGATGCATATATGTATATTGAACCGGCGACAGTTCCTTTGGCTTGAACTTGGCTGGACATGCTACCGCGTGTCTTGATACATATCCACAGTATTCATCAAGATATGATATTTTAATCTGTTTTTAGTGTCGAAAATAACACTATATAATAATGGAATAGAAAGACCTTGAAGTATATATATATATATATATATATATATATATATATATATATATATATATGTATATATATGTATATGTATATATGTATATATATATATATATATATATATATATATGTATATATATATATATATATATATATATTATAGTGTACAAGATTATAACTGTTCCCGACAATGGGTGATTTGCGACTAACTGTACGACTCTTAAAATATTATTAATGTCTAAGCCAAATAGGGAAAGTGCCGAGATGATGCAATACAATACTATTTGGTGCAATATTGTTATATAATAAAGTACATAGTAGGCACATTGTTTTTATTTGATTACATTCAGATCATAAAAAATGGTATTTTTGTACCTTATGCGATGTAGAAAAGAGGGCTTTATGATTATATCCCACTTTCAATGTACAAAAACATATTTTTTTAAATATTTGTTATGAAATTAAAAGATAGTAAATACTTCTTCTTTATTCCAAGAAGAGAGAACGTTCTTCTGCTGCTGAGAAGAAGGTTCTTCTGCTTCCATTGGGGTTTTTTTAGGTATTTCGGAAAAGATATAAAACTGTGTTTTTCCAGAAAGTCACCTATGTAGGTAAACTTAAAAAGCAAAATCTTATCTAAATACAAAAAATATGATCCAAATCGTTAGAGCCGTTTCCGAAATACACGAATTTCTCATTTAATATTATAGATAAAGATTTAGCTTGATCCCCGTTACATAGGAGGGAGGCCCATGCTTAGCAATTAAGTACTGAATTATGATATTATTTAAAATTACCAATATATGTGGATCTGTCACTTTTTTATCAGTAACGGATAAATTTATACATATAACAAAATTGTAACTGATCGCTGTCTGTACATGGAATATATTTAAGAAAAACTATTATTGGGGATCTTTATTAACATAATAGAACCCAAAAACAATCATTTTTAGTTTTTTTTGTCTGTTTGTCTGTTTGTCTGTTTGTCGGTTTGTCTGTTTGTCTGCGCGTTTGTGCGCGCTAATCTTAGAAACGGCTTAACCAATTTGGGTGCGGTTTTCACTAATTTTTTGTGGTAAGCTTCACTTAAAAATTAGTGTTTGTTTTATTTCAATTGGTTCCTAAATAAAAAAAGTTATATAAATTTAAAGAATCATCTAGGGGCGAACCCGAGCGAACCGAGGGTGAGCCGCTAGTTTGAAATAATTAAGATGATTAATTGAGATCAGAAAGTGATAGGCGATTTTTTTAGTCTGATATGTGAAGTGGTTCTTCTGGTATATTAATTTGTTCCAAAAACTGTATTTAACCAAGGACGAAAAAAGTGATATTGGGTGACGGGTAGAAATTTAGAGTTTCAATTATGTAAACTTCTAGATGTATGGAGGAACTGATCGTGAGATATGTATAGCAGTGGTCGAGGAACTCAAAATGCCGATATCTGCTGATGAATTTGAAAGCCAGTTAAATGATTTGGCTCAGAAAATGTTGCCAAGTGCTCCGCTTCAAAAAGGTAGTGTGCGAAGTAAAGAAGTAGTAGTTATTATGTTTGAACTAAAGACATCTGCATTTATAATTAGTTTGATGATTGGTTATTAACACGTTCGCTGCGTTACGGCAAGTATTTTGCCGTATTTGAATATCATTCAGTGCGGCTGCTGGTTGTTCTTGTTTTACTCTCGGTGCGGAAGTGATTTAACTATGTTCCCGTACTTGTAGAGAAGACACAGTGATTTTTTCAATATTGTTGCTTTAAATATAATAATATTCTACACTAATAATGTACGGCAAAATACTTGCCGTAACGCACAGTAAGTAAAATATTTTTGTCCAATGCGGTACGGCAACTCTTTTGCCGTTCTTCCACACCCCGCACCTCACTGCATGCGCCCGCGCGGAGCCTCAGCTTGCAATAAGAGATGGCCGTGAGTGAGAAGTATTTTGTGCTCGATATTCTTACTATTGTATGATGTATTGTATTGTAAAGTAATTAAAATGATTTTGTACCTTAATATGAACCAAAATGAAAAAAACCTGTTCACATTTTTGATTAATTTATTTATACTAGGTACATGTTGCTGTTTGATAAGATAACCAAGTAAAATAGATAGGTATCTACCTTTTTTATTAATTAAATATTAAAAACTTAAAATTGAAGTTACTTGTATGAATAATTATTGTGTTGATTAATTATGGTAATTCAACCCTGTTAAATTTTAATGTTATGTCTATAATAAAGAATATCGTTAAAAATGTCGACTGTCTATTTTACTAGTAAACCCCATCCCTAACATTTTATCACTTCTATGCTATACGGCAAATATATTGCCGTAAATGGCTGATTTTGAAAAAATCCCTTTATCTTTCGAAATATCTTACAGAACCTCGGGCGGCTGCAGCTAGGTATACACGAGGATGTAGCCTATCGATTAGTAAAAAAAAACATTGATATGATGAGTTTCCACGTCTGTAAGGACCTGGGAAGTCAGGTCCTGGTACGGCAAAATAGAGGTCGTAACGCATAGCAGGAAGTATAGATACGGGCAGAATTTGTCTCGTAACGCACTAGTAGAAAGTTTAGTTCTAACGCCGCCGCAGCGAACGTGTTAATATTATATTATCTACTAACGGCTCACCCTCGCTTCGCTCGGGTTCGTCTCTAAGAAAACATAAACAAACCTATCTCACAAAAACCGTACATTTTTTCGATTAAAAGTAGCCTATGTGCTATTCCAGATTATAATCTATCTTCATGCCAAATTTCATCCAGATCCGTTCAGCCGTTCTGGTGTGAAAGAGTAACAAATATCCGTACATACCTACTCACAAACAAAAATTCCCTAGTCGTTGTCGCCTTTTACCGATGAATTAGATGATAGAATCAACTCATTTTAAATAACTAACCTCTCATTATCTTTTTCATCAATAAACTTGACAATCAAGATTAAAGAGTCTATTAAATCATTGAATATACATCAATTATACTCTTTTTAAACTATTATTATAAGGGGCTGAACATCTGCTAACGCATCTTCATGATTACAAAATACAGATGGCCTTAGCGACTAATTCAACAGAGCAGGCTGTAAGACTACACGCCACAGCTAGACCTAAGTTATTTGGTCTGTTCCATCATAAAGTAAGTTAGAGAACAATGCATATATATGTAAGAATTTCTTAGATTTACGCCAATATTTGATATTTTAAGTACAACTCTTATTAAGCTAATGATTTTGGGGTTGACATCAGGAATTAAAATTCAAAATAAATCTGTGAAAATGTTTGTCACTCCTGTACGCTGAAAGGATTGGACGGATTTAAATGAAATTTAGTAAACCGCCTCTGTTACTGACGACACGTTTGGCTCAGTTTGTGACCCTACTTCCTGTGCCGGCGGTCGCGAGTTCGAGTCCCGCTGGAATCATTCATGTGTGTGATGAGCACCAACGCTTGTACTCCAGACATGGATGTTTATATTTATAATATTATGTATGTTTTTTAAAGTTATACATGAGTAGTGTATCAACTATCTGGTATCCATAAGACCTCGTAACGCCTCGTAGCTTACCATGGAACTAGATGGTGCTGTGTGATAATGTCCTAACATATTTATTTATTATTTATTTATGAAACAGATAGATTATGGCTTGGAAGACTAGGATTAGACCCTACCTCGTCATATATTATGTCATATATTTTAGGTGAGTGTAAACGATCCAGAGGTGTTTAGAGGGAAACCAAATCCGGATATCTACCTCGTTGCTGCTTCGAGATTCCCAGAAAAACCAAAGCCGAGACAAGTAATAATGATATTTTCTGTTCATATGTTTTATTATTAAATGCTTTTGGGCTGCGCCTTGGGATGATTATAAGTTAAAATTTCAAATTCAAAATAATTTATTCAACATTAAATTATTATATTTTTTTACTGAACGTCATGAGTCTCTCACCGGTTCAGACAGAAAAAGCGAGACCTGAGAAGAACTGGCCATTGGGAAAAGAAACTCAGAGGGACTAGATCCTTTTTTTAAGTTACTAGTGTTTGCACGCGACACCTCTCACCTTCAAAATCAAATTCAATTCAATTCTTCTATTAATGGCTTCAAAGCGTGACAGTTGAGCATAGATTAATAATAATAATAATGTTCTCCTGACCGATTCCGGCCACGGCGGCCAATCTCATTGAGACTAGCCAACTGCGCAGGAGATATTATAGTGCACAAGTGTACGCGCAGACACAAGAGCACTCTCTATTCCTGTCACTCTCATACTCCGGTGGGACGACTACTCGACACGACCGGTGAGAGTTAAGGCGCAGGACCGACGGCTTTACGTGCTCTCCGAGGCACGGGGGTGAAACACCGCCAACTTCCCAACTCCGGGCTGTTACTGAGGCTTACTATACAGAAAGACTCAATAACTAAACTTGGCCCGACCCGGGACTCGAACCCAGGACCTCAGGATGTGCAGCCGTACATGCTAGCCACTACACCACCGAGGCAGTGAGCATAGATTACTTCGCCAATGTCACGTAGAATGGACTCCTTATAATGAATAGTCTGAATATTTTTTATTACACAAGCTATTAAAAACTATTTGTGTTCCATCAGAGGCAATTAAAATAATAAAATCTTATGTTACATTAAATAACAATAATTTCTTCGAGTTTAAACATGTTTCATCAGAGGACATTGTAAAAATATTTAAAACTCTAAATTCAAAAAAACCGGTGATTTATGGGGTATGTCAGTAAAATTGCTAAGTCATATTATAATAAATATTGCTACTTATTTGGCTTCTATTTTTAATAAATGTGTAGATAGCGGTACATTCCCCGATTTAATGAAACATAGTAATACCTTTGTTTAAAAGTGGGGATAGGTTTGAACCTGGAAATTATAGGTCTATTTCAATACTACCAGCATTAAGCAAAATATTTGAAAAAATAATTTTAAACCAATTAAGTACTTTTTTTATTGTAACAATGTTATGCACAGTGAACAGTATGGCTTCACCAAAGGTAAATCTACAACTGATGCGGGTTCTGCGCTTCTTAGGCACATTTACGATGCATGGGAGAAATCGCAGAATGCTATTGGTGTATTTTACGATTTGTCTCAAGCTTTTGATTCTGTAGATCATCAAACACTTTTGCTTAAACTAAATCATTATGGAATTCAGGATGCTGCGCTTGATCTTGTTGCTTCGTACCTCAATCAGAGAATTTAGAGGATTGATGTAAATAATGTAAAATCTTCTAGATCTCTACTAAAAATGGGTGTTCCACAAGGATCTATTCTTGGCCCTTTTTGATTCTTAATATATATTAATGATTTACCTTTCCCTAAACCTACCCTTAATTTTTAAAGTTGAGCGTAGTAAACCTAATTATGACGAAGTAAATAGTGCATTGTCGCATATTCTTCGCTGGTTTGAATTAAAGAACCTAGTATTAAATGCAAAAAAAAAAAAACAAAATGTGTCGAATTTACATTGCCTAACGTAAAAAAGCAAAATTTTAGCCTGATTATGAATAATGAAACACTGGAAATAACTGAATCAGCGGTATTTTTAGGTATAACACTAGAATCTAAACTCCAGTGGAATCCCCATCTCTCAACACTTGCAGGTAAACTCAGCTCCGCCACCCATGCAGTTAGGAAAGTTAAAAACATAACAGATATTAACACTGCCCGACTTGTATATTTTAGTTATTTTCATAGTATTTTATCGTACGGAATACTTCTTTGGGGCAGTGCCGCGGAAATTAATTCGATATTTATTCTTCAAAAAAGAGCAGTACGGGCTATTTATGATCTAAGAGCTCGTGATTCCCTGCGAGATATTTTCAAAAAAATTGGTATTCTTACGGTTGCGTCACAATATATACTGTGTAATATATTATTTGTTGGCAAAAATCTAAATAATTATGAAAAAAACAGTGATAGACACACATTGAATACTAGGAATAAAAATAAGCTTGTTACGCCTAGATTTCGGCTCCAAAAGGTGAATAAATCCTTCATGGGCCTGAGTATACGCATATATAATAAGATTCCGCAAATTGTCCTAGATTTACCTCTTCAAAAATTTAAAGACAAAATTAAAAATGTTTTATTGAGTAAAGCGTATTACACTGTTCAAGAATTTCTTGTTGATGAAAGTGTGTGGAATGAGTATTATTGAGTCATATGTGGGCTATCTATATTCTTATGTTAATAAAATAAATATAATATCGATATTTAAAAGAGCAACTGTTGAGTTTCTTGCCGGCTCTTCTCAGCAGAACTGCTTTCCGAGCCGGTGGTAGCTTCCTCACGGACAGACTACACTGACGCTTACATTAAATTGACGATTCAAAAGCACTTGTAATAAGTCTAATTGAATAAGTTTATTTCATTTCATTTGTGCTAGCTACTATTGATATTATCTGTACATGATTAATCGTTTTTTTTCAGTGTCTTGTATTTGAAGATTCGGCTGTAGGAATCATTGCCGCCAAAGAAGCTGGCATGCAGGTTATAATTTGAAAATTCTTATACAATTTTTCTGAAAGTATTGATTTTGATAATGCTTGTTTAGACACGTCTGTCGCTTCTAATTGCCCATATGTTGGTCAAAGGTTTATCATAAATCAGTACGCCATGTTTGATACTTAAAAGTTTGATAATACACAAATGGTAAAGTAAACTTTACAAAAAAATGGAGATCAGTCCAAAGTATTTATTAGGAATATCTGTTGACTCTCTTGAATGGATTTGTTTTTTTTTTTTAATTTAAATGGAATTATAAATTGTTCTACAATATAAAATTCGCATAACATAACAAAACAAATAAATAATAAATAAATATGTTGGGATATTATCACACAGCACCATCTAGTTCCATGGTAAGCTACGAGGCATGTGTTATGGATACCAGATAGTTGATACACTACACATATATAACTTTAAATACATACATATTTTAAATATAAATACCCATGACTGGAGTACAAACATTCGTGCTTATCACACAAATAAATGCCTCCAGCGGGACTCGAACCCGCGACCGCTGGCATTGCAAGTAGGGTCACTACAAACTGAGCCAAACGTGTCGTCATATAGTGGCCATAGATAATTAATATCTTGTAAAATTAACAAAACAACAAATAATAAATCAAATATTCATACTTAGCATATAATAATCTACACATACATCTACACATCTACACACATATATATATATATATATATATATATATATATATATATATATATACCATGCCATTTTTACTTAAATATTCTATTATTATTTATTTAATATAATATTATCTATATATTTATGTACTCATTATTTATTATAGTATTATAATTATGTACATATGTATGTATTTATTACATGTAGGTATGTATTTTGATATGTAAATCTATTTATAGTATTATAGAATAAATTACTGTTGTTGTTGTATTATTACTATTATTTCTGTTTTTGTTTTTCTAAAATATTGTTCACACCCCTTCCCTCTTACAGTTTGTCAATTCCAACACCTTAAGGTTGCCTGGAAGAGATCGCTGTTTTAGCGATAAGGCCGCCTCTTGTACATAGCTCTTTTTATATTTTTCTTGTACAATTTTTCTTTTGTGGGTGTACAATAAAGAGTATTTATTATTATTATTATTATATATATATATATATATATATATATATATATATATATATATATATATATATATATATATATATATATATATTTAGATTGCTTCACTCTTACTTCCAAGTTAATTTTTAGCAATGTATATCAAAACTAGAGACTTGACTTTGCTTCGAATTCGACGCGCCTCGCTCATCTGTGTCCCTAAAAACCACATAATTATCTACAGAAGAATTAAGTTAAAGAAGTTTTTCATTTTTAACCGACTTCAAAAAGGAGGAGGTTCTCAATTCGATTATTATTTTTTTTATGTATGTACACCGATTACGCTGAGATTTATGATCCGATTTACGAAACTCTTCTTTAGTTTGATGCGGAATAATTGCCATTTGTGCCCATAAAAATTTAACATAGTTTGGCCCAGTAGTTTTTTCATTTTGTTCGATTTGACAAGCCCAATACGTAAGAATCGGATTTTAGAGCCAGAATTTTTAGTGTTAGGACTAATAAAAGCGAATTTTAGTTTGTCAGTCTTCATACTTTGCTACTACTATTATGTCTACACTAAAAAGAGAAAAATAAAACCTTTTTAAGAAAAACAAAATTAAAACCGACTTCAAAAAAAAAAGCACTAAAAATTAAAAAATAAGTGATTGGTAGTTTTCATTTACTATAGATACCTAATCAAATATTTTCGACGTCGATGCCAGCCGATACAAGTCAAAGCAAGTTTTTTTTAAGTTTTTATAATTTTTCATTTAATTTCAATTTAAAAAATATTTTCCATTTTGCTTATAAGAATTATGGTTAAATTGATTTTCCATACAAAACACAAGCACAGTAGATTTTTATTTGTACGTTTTTATACTTTCTTAGATTAATGCGAATATTTGACATCTATCTATACATATAATAAAATTCTAACTAAGCCGAATCTGTACATTAAATATTTTTTGAAAAATCTTATTAAAATGGCCATTATTATCGATACAGAAGCCGAATCTATAGTTTATAGAATTTTTGTCTGTCTGTCTGTCTGTCTGTCTGTCTGTTACCGCATCACGAGAAAACTACTGGACAGATTTTGATGAAATTTGGTATGGCGATAGCTGGCTATCCGGGTCAACATATAGGATACTTTTTACCGCGGGAAGATATCTCATTTCTCAGAAAAAATACAAAAACTTCAATGTAAGAGTATAGTAATGTGTAAAACTTATGAATTTGGTTTTTAGTCATCTGAACGCGGGCGGAGCTGCGGGCAATGCTAGTTTTAAATAAAACTATCTTTTCGCATTATTTCGTGGATTTATTTTGATTTTTGGTTCCCGATGTCTTAGACATCTCAAAAGCGTTATACTTGTTACAGACAGTGCCTACCCACAATTTTACAAAAATGATTACAAAAATTCAAAAATCACACCAGAGTACCTACCTTACAATATTTGTTGATTTTAATTCTAATAAGTCTCTCTCTTCCTGGCTATGTATCCCATATGGTAGTGGGGTCAGCCTTCCTTGTTTTACTTTTCCACTTCGCTCTATCGGAGACATCGTCTTCGGAAAGCCTGCACTTCTTCATGTCATGTGACACTACATCTTTCCATCTAGTTTTGGGTCTGCCTCTGGATTTTCGACCTGTGATAGAAAGTTGTAGTGCCAAATTCCCCACGTCTACTCTTCTACGTTTGAAGAGTGAGGCAAGTTCCTTTGTCTTCCCTGTTAGTGTTCCAACGTTTAATGTAGCGAAGCGGACTTTTGGGTTACCATCCGGGACTAACGTCGTTGGCCGAGCCCGTCCATGACTCGGTAGCCCTAACATACTATTCGCAGAGGTAGGGCGATGTATCTGCGCGTCGTTTTGTGGCGACGCCCTATCCGTTCTCGTCCTTGCACGGTGTAACCTCCCCATTCTAGTAATTCGGCTTTCAGGTTTATTAACTTCAGTACCGATTGCCATCTGACGTACCAAAACCTGCCTTACTTAAAGACAGGAAAACCCTGGATTTGATGTTCAATCCGTATACACTTCTGTGTTAAGTATCGTCTGGTTTACCGCCAAAAGTCGTTGTGATCAGCATAACAAGTGAGGGTGCTCACATACCTGTTTGCTGATATGAATACCTTAGTCGCCTTTTACGACACCTCGGTGAGAAAGAGGTAGGTGCTATTCTACTCTGCCGGCCACCTCATGGCAAATTGATTTTAATTCTAATAAGTATTTTAATTAAATACTAGGATTATAGTTATTGATACATTTTAAATTATTACAAAATTGATGGAATAGAAGCAAAAAAAAGAGATTTATTATGTACCTGTCTGGATTATTTTATATCTATGAAATTTTCTTTTATTTTTTTATTTATTTATTTATTTATTTAATCATTAATTTCAGGCAATATTTACAAAAAGATCTTAAATCTGTAAACAGACGCCCATATAATATATACCTTAAAAACTAACATATAAATATATAAACTATTTAACACAAAGTGTCGACGTAGACGTGTTAGCGGGCAAACGACTCCGGAACTTCCGAAATACGACGCCCTGCGGCCAGAAATTCTCTTTCATGAAGGTTGGCAGATGATGAGTAGACACTCACACCAAAAACGAATTGAAATTCGTTTTGTGACGAGGTGCCAGCCGTTCAACCTTCAATTTGAAACTGGACTTCTTCTGGACGTAGTCTACGACATCTTCTACCTTCGTAGACTAGTATTTTTTATACATTCAAACTTTCCTCGAACATTCTAATCTGATGAGAAGTGACCTTATTTGAGCTTTTTTATCTATAACTAGCAGAACCCGCGGCTTCGCCCGCGATCAAACTACGAAAAAAATTAACTTTTTCACAATACATATTTTATTACTTGCATAAATAATATGTATAAGATGCGTATATACTGTAAATAAATTTACTCTACTCTATATCCCACACAGTAAGTGTGCACTTACAGAGAACTTGAGCCATGTTCCTCTATTTAAATATGTTCAATTTTTCCTTTTTGAAATATTGAAATTTTGAATTAAAGAAAAACTACAATTCATGTTTATTTAATTGTATTGAAGAGCATTAATACCAAGTTTCACGTAATTCTGATCATAAATAATTGTTTCCTCATATAAACAGCACAACCCCTTTTTATCCTTTTAAGGGATGAATTTCGGAAAAAAATAATATTTGTATTGTTTTATTTTTCATTTCAAATTTAAATACCAGTTTACGTGCATTAACTATAGAGTTTCATACAAACTTTCATTCCCCATTTTACCCCCTTAAGGGTTGAATTTCAAAAAATGCTTAAATACGTATTTATTTAATTGTATTGAAGAGCATTAATACCAAGTTTCAAGTAATTCTGATCACAAATAATTGTTTGCTCATATAAACTTTATCACCCCCTTTTACCCTTTTAAGGAATGAATTCCGAAAAAAATCTAATACATATATTTCTAATTTTTCATCTAAAAGCTAAATACCATTTTCCGTGCATTTCACGTTAAGAATAACAGAGTTTCATACAATCTTTTATCCCCTATTTTACCCCCTTAGGGGATGAATTTCGAAAAATCCTTTCTTAGCGGATACCTACATTGTATAAGGAATATGTCCTCTAAATTTCACGTTTCTACGACCAGCGGTTTAGGCTGTGCGTTGATCGATCAGTCAGTCAGTCAGGACAAAGCATTTTATGTATATATAGATTTCCATATAAAATATATGCTTCTAAAATTTGTTAGAAGTTAAACTCGTAATAATTAAAAGTAGCACTTTGAAACACCTTTTTTTAATGTTGGGAAATGCATTTACACATACTACCTGTAGACATTCAGGTGGTTATGTGGGACTCACCGGAGGAACTTATCGGAGTTAGTTGAGCCAGTAATACCCACTAAAACTTAAGAAAACCTCCCCGTCTTAATGGGGCGTCGCAGGATCGCTTACGCACTCAACCACGATGTCTCAACGGCAGTAACAACATGGGGTTGCTCCACAGTCCACTCTGCTATCATAGAAGTATCAGGAACAACCCGCATGGTACACCATCCACCGAAGTGGGCTACCTCTCAGTGTGTTTCTTGGCTTCGCGCCCGGCTGAATTGCCGTACGCTAATGAGCGTGAAGAGAGAGAGAAAGATAAAGATCTTTCTCTCTCTTCCTCACTCTGGAATCGCATGGAGGGGACATAACTTTTTCTCAAGTTACGAAAATTTATAAATATCTACTATATTATAATAAAAATATATTATAATAAAAATAATCACATTAAACACATGAATTTGAAGAAAAGGCGTGAAGAATGTCGTTCCTGACGGGGGTCCCCGGACCGCACACCTTTTTATTATCGTTTTAGTAGTTTATACATATACTGACGTAAAAACAAACAAACAAACTTTACTTTCTTATTTGTAATACTATAATAATATGGATGACGATTTTACGGCAATTTTTTGTTATTCATAGAGTTCAACTGGAATAGTAACTACTGTAAAATTTAAAATTCAATCACTTACTATAAACCCCATACTGAAACTCTTAATTAGTTGTTGACACACCGCCGTTGACAAACAAATAATATCGCAGAGTGTTTTATACTGTTTTTATTTTGGAGATTTGTGTAAAGGTCTGTAAATTATATTTATATATTTAATTTTATTTCCTTTTCTTGAATTGTTATAATTTAAACATTTTTTGTAAGTCTTATTCTAAAAATTAAAACGTAATAACTTCAGAATAATATGAGTAATAAATAAATAAATTAAATAAGTAATATTTTCAGCTTTCAGAAGGTAAGATATTTCAATATTCTAAAATCTATACATATAATAAAACTGTAGAGGTCGAATGTTTGTACATAGAAAAAAAAAATGCTAAAAACCGAGTCAGGGGGATGTGAGAAGAGAAATAGAATAAATCCATATTTTGTCATTTTCTTTTGTTTCTCTGTCTATTTGTCTGTTTGTACGGACTACTGTCCGAAACCGTAAGACCGATTTAAATGAAATTTTGCATTGTGGTACTTTATATCGTCGGTCAACATCTTAGATACTTTTCATCGTTGAAAATTAAAGAGTTCCCGTAGGATATATTTGTTTTTGTTTGTCTAGAGGCGAACCCGAGCGAAGTGGGGGTGAGCCGCTAGTAAATACTAAATATATATTATTTTATAAAAAATAAAAATAATAAAATACCTAAGTAAAGTTAAGTATAGAATTAAAGAAGATAACAGTTTTTTTTAATGAAATTTATATTCCCACTAGCGACTTACCCTCGCTTCGCTATGGTGCGTCCTTAGGTAAGCTGATTTTCTTCACAATTTCATAGATTTTAATTTTTATCAATAATTCTTTTTCTAAAATAAAAGTAGCTTAAGTTAGTTAAAGTAGCTTAAGTAGCTTAAGTTAGCATACTTCTTATAACTTCAGCTATCTGCCAGTGAAAGTCCCGTTGAAATCGGTCCAGAAGTTTCGAAGATTAGCCGGAATAAACAGACAAAAAAACGTTTAAATATGTTTTTTTTTTATAAGTACTGTATATTATACCTTCATATGTACATAGTAAAAAGCCATTATTTTGACATTAGAAATATAGAGCTCAGTTTTATTTATTTTTGTATGTAAAATGTGAAAGTAAAATACATTTTTACGCTGAACAGCAACTGCAACGTGGGGACGCATATAGGCTACCCTAGGTCCTCACTCCAATCCCCACGCGAGCGAAGCCGCGGGTGAAAACTATTATCCATACTTAATATTATAAAGCTGAAGAGTTTGTTTGTTTGTTTGGTTGAACGCGCTAATCTCAGGAACCACTAATCCGATTTGAAAAATTCTTTTTGCATTAGATAGCCTGTTAACTGAGAAAGGCTATAGGCTATATATCATCCTGGAAAAATGTACGGTTCCCGTGGGATAGATTTGTTTTTGTCTAGAGACGAACCCGAAGCGAAGCGAGGGTGGGTCGCTAGTTAATGAAATATATGGAATATTACGCCGCTATGCCAAGGATCTGTAGACAATACAATACGCTTTCTAAACAACATGTTGAATTAGATATCTTTTACACTAATAATATGTTTGAATTTAAAAGTAGTCTTACTAAATTCCTTTGTCAACTTTGTGAGTAATGTGTAAATATGTTGTAATATGATTTGTTTCTTTTTTTATGTATCTTTATAAATGACTAGCGACTCACCCTCGCTTCGCTCGGGTTCGTCCCTAGCTTGCTTCCCCATACAAACTTTCATCCACATTTTCACCCCCTTAAGCGATGATTTCCGGGATAAAAACTATCCTATATCCTTCCCAGGATCTCAAACTATCTTTTTACCAAATTTCATCTTAATCTGTTCAGTAGCTTCGCAGCCTATTCGATGCAAACAAACAAACAAACAAACAAACAAACAAACAAACAAACAAACAATCAAATCTTTCTTCTTTATAATATTAGTATAGATAGATTTAAGAGTTGTCACTCGAAATGTACCCACCTAAACTTTATCATTTTACTTAGTTTTAACTTATAATACATAAATGAGCAAGCCGTAGTCTTCTATAAGTGGAGGAGCACACATATTGTATGTACTCGTAAGTCTTAATTACTTTTTATATTCTTAAACGTTGTAAAGTGTATATCTTTTGTTGGAGGCCCTTAACAAAATTAACTAAAATAAAAAAATGTTTTTTTACGTTATCGAATTTTGGACAATCCACAGCGTATAAATATTTGCATAACGAGCCAACAATAGAAAATTAAAATTAGCCTCATCCTGCTTCACCTTTGTCTGTATTTAAGATGTCTGTTTTTACAAAAATTGAATTTTTTTCATCCTGATGGTATACCAGCGTTAGTGCTTAAAACATTTCAACGATCTGCTTATACCCGGTATCTATGGGTACGCAGACGACAGCACTGTTGTAGAGAGATACCTGCCGAATCCTCGGGCCAGTAGAGATCAAATTCAGTCCGAAAGAGAGGCCATGGTAGAGCGGTTGAATCTCAAACTCAGGACAGTCTCCACTTGGGGCGATGCCAATCTCGTGAGTTTCAATGCCACCAAAACACAGGCGTGCCTGTTCACTACAAAAAGGAGTCCTTTCACCTTGACTCCTACTTTCCGAAATGTGCCTCTGGAATACACTGACCGTCTGCAGTTGTTAGGGATGGACATTAGCCCCAACATGAACTACGGGCGGTTCATCGAATCTAAGGCTAATATCGCAGCGAGGAAAGTTAGCATCCTTGCAAAGGTCCGACAGTATTTCACGCCGGGACAGCTTCTTGTTTTGTATAAAGCTCAAGTCCGGTCGTGTGTGGAATACTGTAGTCACATATGGGCTGGTGCTGCGAAATGCCATCTGTCAGCCTTAGACTCGATTGAGAGGCGTGCTCAAAAGCTTATTGGTGACCCTACGCTAGTAAAAGCTAACTTACAAAGCCTCGATCACCGACGTAGGGTTGCCAGCCTTTGTGTATTTTATAGGTTACATTTCGGAGAGTGTGCGCAGGAACTACACTACTTAATTCCCCCATCCCCTTTCCATCATCGGACAACCCGACGAACGGCTAGCCTCCATCCTTATGTCGTGGACATTCCACCCGTCCGGACGAAGCGTTTTGCTACGTCATTTATTATACGTGCGGCTAAGGACTGGAACAACCTGCCTGCGTCGGTATTTCCGTCCGATTACAATATGGGTGTCTTCAAGGCAAGAGTGAATAGGTAGCTACTGAATTAGTGCGACTTACCATCTTCGACTGCGTTACCACTTACCATCAGGTGGAACGTAGTCAAGCACTAACTCAGAATATTATAAAAAAAAAAATGTACCGTAACTAAAGGATCAAGTTAGATGGTCTTTTGAATTGTTATAATAATAAAATTCTTTATTGACATATTTTTATATATTTAACTGTTGAACTGTAAGTAGGTATTAATAGGGGTGGTGGGGTAGTATTAGGGGTTGTGGAGTAGTAGTAGGGGTGGTGGGGTAGTGGTATGAGTTTGAGGAGATCTGTATCAACTGCCTCAGTGGTCAGCAACAGCCCGGAATCAGGAAGTTGGCAGTGTTTCACCTCTGTGAGTTGTGACCAAGCAGAGCATGTATAGCAGTTAGTCGTGCACCACTACAGGAAAATCTTTAATTACCACATGAAATTACAATAACTGTTTCTGTCGAGTCGTCCTTAAAAATTTAAATGGCGTTCGATGGCTAATTCTTCAGAGATATATCAAACAATGTACTAGAAAATTGTAGGTCTTAAAAAGGCCTACAGAAAAGTCCACAATAGCTATCTCTATCTCCTAAGATACACTCATAATAGATAACTATTTTTATCTATTTAAAATGAACTTAGACGCCTACGAGCGAAGCGAGGGTAAGTCGCTAGTAGATAATAATATGGATAACCTAATTAGAATATTATCTGGAAATCGTAACATTTAACTAATATATGTAAAATTTAAAATTCAATTGAATTCAGGTCAGAAGTACTGTTTGTACATTTTAATTCGCCAATGTTACATACAATGAAGAAGACATATTATGTTATTTATAATTAATTATATGGCGTCGAAATATATTTGAACGAGCAATTCTTATATATTTATATCTTTATTTATTTATACCAGCGATCTCGGGAACGGATCTAACGACTTCGCTGGGTATGTGGGGGCTTTCGGGGGCGAAAAATCGATCTAGATTAGTCTCATGTCTGGGAAAACGCGTGTTTTCGAGTTTTCATGCGGTTTTCTTTTGCATTATTCTACGTAGAATCTACTCGATAATTTCTTATACTCAGGCATAAGCATCGTGGTCAAGCGACTAAGGTGCAAGATTAACAATCATAAGTGTGTCCGAATTCGAATCTCATTCGGATACAATGTATTACTTTTTTTTTTTTTTGTATTTATTCAAGTTTTTAGTTTTTTTTTTATCTAAAAAATACGATACAACAAAAAAGAACTCCGAGCTAAGCACGGTCGCCAGGTACTTAATTATATGGCGGTGATTGACAATGCCATAAAGGTTCCTCCGTTAATCTCATAGTACCTGGGCGACCAAGCTTCGCTCGGAGTTTTTTTTTGTTATATCGTATTTTTTAGAGAAAAAAAAAAAAAAACTAAAAACTTGAATAAATACAAAAAAAAAAACAAAAGTGTATCCGACCGGATTAACACCATAAACTTGTTTTCCATGAAACGTTAAAAAAATATATGAAACGAACTTATTTTTACAGTTAATAAAATGAGTCGATATTGTGTGTATTATTCTTATTTATTTTAATGTTAACCTAACAAAATACGTAAGTAAGAAAAATAACACAGTATTTTACTATACGGAACCGCGCAGTTGGACTTGCATGTACCCAATTTTTACATTAAAAGATTTACAAACATTTACATTGTTTCCTAAACAATAAAAATGTACAAAATTTAATACTTTTCATTAGAAAATTATTTCGGCCAACAAAAAAGTACTAATATGTTACTAATTTATAAAGGCAAAACGTTTGTTTTATTGATAATTTAAATACGGACGGTAATTCTAATAAAATTATAGAAAGGTCGCATTCAATTTTTAGGACTTAAAACTACGTATTTAAAAACACTTGGCGACATCTATTGACGAATGTCTAAATAACACATAAATAAATGTTTTGGAATTTTTTTTCCAAGATAAGCTACTTTTAATAGTTTTTGCCATATTTAATAAGTTACCTTGCTACAATGTTTATATGTTGTGTTATCGTGATTTTATTCTAACCAGTTTTTGTATTTATTCCCAGAATGAGATATTAACTGCGGTAAAAAGTATCCTATATGTTGTCCCGAATAACCAGCTATCACCATACTAAATTTCATCAAAATCCCTCAAGTAGTTTTTCTCTGATGCAGTAACAGATAGACAGACAGACAGACATAAATTCTAAAAAATATAGATTCGGCCTCTGTATCGATAATAATGTCTATTTCAATAAGATTTTCAAAAAATATTATATTTAATGTACAGATTCGGCTAAGTTACAATTTTATTATATGTACAGATATAGTTACTATAACATTATGTAACATAATAGGATAGCAACAGAAAATTGTCAATATGAACTTTGTAACAATAAAAATAGAATAAGTACATAGAATAGAATAGTATTATAAGAAAATGTCATGTACTGGACCTTGAATATTAATTAGCTGCAAAAACATTTATGTATGCGCTCAAAAAATTTAAAAATTTATTTAAAACGATTGTATACAAAGTCTCCGACCCTCATGTCGGAAGTTAACATAAAAATAGCACGTAGAATGGAAAAGATGTAAGGGATAGGTTGGTATTATTTAAAAATAGAAAATTTTCTAGTAGCACATCAATTTTTAGGGCCTAAATACATTACTTTTTCGTGTTGAAAAAATTTCAAAGTGGCATGATCCTTTGGAGTGCGTTGCCATGGGGCTTGAACTCAAATAAGCAAAAGCTGCTGTAAAATCTGTGGCAGATTTAAAGAATATATAGTAAGGAAGGTAACATAGCGTTTCACATATTGTTTGTCATTTCTTACAGACTAAAATTCATAACAATTAAAGTTTTTCTTCACTAAATCGGAGGTTTGGCTGACAGTTACTCAAGTAGTGATGGCGTTAATAGCTTCTGAACAAAACATTTGACTTTGAGTTCATGTAATAGCTTATCAAATCATTCTTGACTAATAATTAGATTCATCAATGATAGTAGATTATAAATATAAATTCCACAGATCTCGTGTCTGCCACGACCTTCGAGTACATTAAAAATGAATCTAAATTTTTATCATATTAATTACATTACTTCGCATTGGCGAAGAAGATCGCCTGTCTTATTCGCCAATCGAAGATTGCTTCTTCGCATATCTTCCTCGCCAATCTTCATCGCCAATGTTCTTCGTCAATCTTCTTTGACTGTCTTCTTCGACAATCTTCGTCGCCTGTCTTCTTCGCGTTTCTTTTCTTCTCCTTTCCCCTCCCCTCCCCTCCCCTCAATTCGCCTTGCCTCCCCTCGCCTCCCCTCCCCTCGCATCCCATCCCCTCGCATCTCATCCCTTCAACTCCCCTCAATTCGCCTTGCCTCCCCTCGCCTCCCCTCCCCTCCCCTTTCCTCCAGCGTTTTGAGTGTTTTCAAAAATTTTTTTGCATTTTGTTGCCCTCATTTAGACGCATCTTTTGACATCTCAATCAGCCACTTAGTCCCAAAATCCACGACACCAACGCGATGTCGTACTTTCGCTCAAAATCGGGCATACACCGAAGCGACAAAAAAAAACATTTTCAATGTTAATAGCGAGGTTCATTAACGTCTGGCAATACAACCAGCAATGCACCAGGGTGGTGCTCACCTTGATGAGCGGTGTACCATCCGGGTTGCTCCAAATACTTATTTGATAGCAGACCGTTGGAGCAACCCCATCGTCATTATAATCTGCGGCACCCGTCGAAAGTGCGTAAGCGATTCCGCGTCGCCCTATTAAGAAGGGCGAGGTTCCGTTGAGTTTTAGTGGATAGTAAAACTTTACATTATACTTTGTATGGTTTTACTTTATATACATATATGTATATTTTTTAGAGATGGCTTTAAACAAACAACCAGACGTCAAAATTGATGACCATCCACACATAATGGAAGGCTCGGAAGAATCTCAGATACAGAAGATGTTTTCTGGCTCGACGGTATTCTTGACTGGGAGTACAGGCTTTCTAGGAAAACTATTGATTGAAAAACTTTTAAGGTGAGTGTTTTTCATTATTTTTTAGTGCGAACTCAACTATTTCCGAAGGGCTATAATAAATAATAAATAACGTGCCACTAATTTTTTTTTCACAAATCAAGTTTAAATTAAAAGAATAAACAACGTTAGAAGTTCGAATTTTTAATTTAAATCTATATACAACTTAGTTTTGGAATCCAGCTTTTAATTAATTTTGGTATTTTAACTAGTTTGTTTTTATGATATGGATGCCTATGATGATTTCATTGACTTTTAAGAATACTGATAGCCAATTTATAACTGAGTAATTTTTTTTTAAAGAATGTTGTGGAAATATTTGATAAACAGTATGTATGTATTTAATCAGGAATAGGAGATTCAATATTGGTTACTCACTTTAGTTACTTCACTTTAGTTAATTAGCATAATAAAGCAGATAACGGTATCTTTATTAAGTCCCTGGTTGTTGAATTTTACAGATTGTGATTAAATATTATACAAACAAATAGTGATTATTTTAAGCAAAAAAAAAAAATGATAATATAATATAGTTCACTATCTATACTTCGGTTATTTTAGGTTCAAAACATAATATCGAAAATCTTTACTCAATCAAAAAAAAAAACGGAAGAACAGGATAATTCGATATTTTTTTGATGTTTTTTTATTGTTCTCAAAGTTTATGAAATGCTTTACTTTCAAAACATGAAAAAAAAAGCAATAGAATAGGAGAGTAAGCTCAAGTTATTTCTTACAAAATAGTTTTATTCTTTTAACAATAAAATACTAACAGAACCGGCGGCTTCGCTCGCTCTAAAACTACAAAAAAATGCTCTAAAAAGGTAAGGTTTCATACAAACTTTCATCCCCTATTTTACCCCCTTTATGGGATGAATTTTGAAAAATACTAATACACCTATAAATATTTAATTGTATTAAAGAGCATTAATACCAAGTTTCAAGTAATTCTGATCATAAATATTTTTTTTGAGTTGTACGATTTATTACGTCTTTTCCCGTGGGAAAACATCTTACATTTTTTAATATTATCTATTGTTTTTTTTCTATTATTGCCTAAATAAATAAAATGCCTAAATGTAATTAAAATAAAAGAGGTCGAGATTTTGGTTAAAAACTTAATGATAAACTCAGATCAGAACGAATCACACATAGTATAAAACAAAGTCGCTTCCCGCTGTCTGTCTCTATATATACTTAGATCTTTAAAACTACTTTAAGATGGAAGGTTTTTATGTATATTATAGTAGTATATACATAGTATAATACATGCATAATATAGTAGAGAAACACCGATAATTTTAGAGGTTTCTAATGTGATGTCGTAAATAAACACATTTTTTTGCGCTTACATTGCAAACGCTGGTTGAACCCTACGAGAGAGATCAAAATAATGTACTACAGCATTGTACACCTTAAAAAAATCTACAAAAAAGTCCGCAATGGCATATGTCTATCTCTTAAGAATAACATATTATATCCAAATAGTTCATTAATAAACGACAATTATAATATTTTTTTTCATTGCAGATCGTGCCCTAACATTAAAAAACTGTATCTTTTGATTAGACCAAAGAAAAATAAAGATCCAAAACAAAGATTGCTAGAGCAGTTTGATGAATTGGTATGTTTTTTACTATTAATTTTCTAAACTTCTATCTAAATTTAATTATGGCAAGCACGATTACGATCAGCTGCAGGTCCGGAAGTTCTGGGTTCGAAACCCGAGTTGAGCCAAGTGTAATTTATATATCAGTTATTTAGAAGCTAGCGATAGCAAACTCCCGTGCCTCAGAGAGTACGTAAATTCGTCGGTCCTGCGCCTTATCTATCCTTGATCGTGTTAAAATGTGACATATTTTTTTCTTAATCTGAAACATATTTTTGCAATTATACGTTATTCTTAAAGAAGGTTATTGCAAAAATCTAATCTGTGATAAACAAACAGTGACAATTTAATGCTGATTTGTTACTCTAATTTTTAGGGTTCTGTACCTCAAAAGGTAAAAAAATAAACCTTTATAAGATCACTCTCTTGTCCGTCTGTCCGAGTATCACCACTAATTTTCTCAGGAACGTGTGGACCTAGCAAGTTGAAATTTATACAAGATGCTGAGGTCTATAGTCTCTATGAGGTGTATAAAAATCAAGGGCCTGAGTCTACGTGATAAAAAGATATGGGCAAATTTAGATTTTCGCGAAAATTTTGGGTCGAAAACCTATATGGTAGTTCCCGTTGACCTAGATTCACAAAATTTGGCAAAAAGCAAAGTTTTACAGCACAAATAAAGGAAAAATTCCAAAAAATAAAAAAAGTTGAAAATTAAACTTAAACAGATTTCCTGCAAAATATCTACGGAACCCTCGCTGGGCGAGTTCGACTCGCACTTGCCCGGCTTTTTACATTAGCTTATCTAAGAACGGAAAAGTCGAACGGTTGTTCTTACTCGTATAATTATAAAGAGTATTAGTAAGAGTATACTTACGTTCATACTTATAAAGAGTTTATATAAATTATTTCGAAGTTAATAAATAATAAATATGTTGGGACATTAACACACAGCACCATCTAGATCTATGGTAAGCTACGAGACTTGTGTTATGGATACCAGATAGTTGATACACTTCACATATACAACGTTAAATACATACATATTATAAATATAAACATCCATGACTGAAATACAAACATTCGTGCTCATCACACAAATGAATGCCCTAGCGGGACTCGAACCCGCGACCGTTGGCGCAGCAAAAAGGGTCACTACAAACTGAGCCATGTGTCGTCAGATTGATATTTGACGACACGTTTGGCTCAGTTTGAAAATGATAACTACTTTTACATTTTAAAGTGTATTTTTATATTTTTCAGCTATATGATAAATTAAGAAAGATTATGCCAGAGTTTTTACAAAAAATCGTTATTGTTGAAGGAGATATGGGTCAAATCAATATGGGAATAAGTGATGCGGATCGAAGCAAGCTAATAAATGAGGTAAAAGTTTATGTGTTGATTAAGTCTTACAAGTTTTTCTAATCATCATCTATACAAAATACATATAATAAAACTCAAACTGAGCCGATTATGCACATCAAATATTTTTTGGAAAATCTTATTGAAATAGCCATTAATATCGATATAAAGGCCGAATATTTATCTGTCTGTCTGTAACCGCCTCACGAGAAAACCAGTAAACAGATTTGGATGAAAAATGGTATGATGATATCTGGTTATCCGGGTCAACATATAGGATACCTTTTACGACGGGAAAATATCTCATCGCTGAAAAAAATGCTAAAACTGGTTAAAATAAAACCACGCTAAAACTATAAACATTTTAACAAACTAACTTACAAAATAGGTCGAAAATAATAATAAATAGCTTCTCTTGAAAAAAAAAAACTATGTAAATAGCGATATTTGATAAATAATACTAAATATAACTCGACAAATATATAAAGAAGAAACGATAGGTTTCTGGTAGCATTAGTTGGCGCCACTGGCGAGTAAGGTCCTATCGCTGTTGTTAAAAAAGTATATGTTAGTGTGACCGAACTAATAAATTTAATTTAATAATAAAATTAACAATCATGGTCACTGGAGATACTCTTGCATGATTGCTGTAAAGCATTCGAAACGTCGGGAACCAAAAATCAAAATAAATCCGCGAAAAAATCCGAAAAGATAGTTTTATTTAAAATGTCAAATATTCACGTAAATCTAAAGAAAGTATTAGATATCATTTTTTTTTTCTTTTATTTCTTAGGTCGACTTTATTTTCCATGGCGCCGCAACATTGCATTTTGATGAGGTGTTAAAGACAGCTGTGGAGATCAACGTGCGAGGGACGAGAGAGATGCTACAGCTAGCACGTGCATGTACCAAACTACGTGCACTTGTCCATATTTCTACTGTTTACTGGTACAAGTTTTATTATTTTATTACTAGTAAATTTCCCTCGCTTTGCTGGGTTGCATCCCTAGGTACGTTTTTAATGGATAAAAATAATTATTGCGGTGTACCTTAGAAGATTCACATATTGTACTATTGCGTACTTTTTAAGACAGAACCAGTTATTATGTTTTCCCGTGGGAATGAAAGATTATCCTGTAGTAAAAAGTATCCTTAATATAGATCCGAGTAATAAGTTATCACTACACAAAATTTAGTTAAAATCGTTTAAGTATTTTTTGCGTGAAATGCAAACAGAGAAAAATATCCATAACTATTGTCTTGTGCTCTATATTCTAAACAACACGTAACAATTATTGTTTAAAAAAATATGGCTACAAATCTTTTTAGTACTATTTAAGATTACTAGTGATCGCCGCGTGGTTGATATGGAAAAATCTCATCTCTGAGCTAAATGTTATAACATAACTAGGGACGAACCCGAGCGAAGCGAGAGTGAGTATAGTGAGCTTTTTGAATATATAAATATAATCAAACAGAATTAGAATAGCGGAAGGTTGCCACAAAGGTATAAAACTTTTTATTTTTGTTAGTAACTGCCACTTAAATGAGATCGACGAGAAGTTCTACGGCAGCACCATTTCCGGAGACACGCTCATTAATCTTGTTGAAAACATAGACGAGGATATTTTGATAAACATAACGCCAGGGTGAGTATAAATATTAATGCGATCATTTCTAAATTTTTTCATGTAATATTATAAAAAGAACAGTTCGTTGTAAAAGTTTGCATGTAAGGTGTTATCTCTGAAACTAATCGAATTCTAAAAATTATGGTGCTAAGTGCTATGGGCTATTTTTTCGAATCATTACCAACATGATTACCACTTGTCTTACGGTTAAGGAAAACATCGTGTGGAAACCTGCATGTCTAGGAGAACCTAGCTAGTTTTCTAATGACGTGCTCAGTCCGTCCGCACCGGTCAGCTTGGTGGACTATGGCATGATCTCCCTCGTATTCAAGGGAGGCCCGTCCACAGCAGTGGGACCTTAAAAAGGGCTGAATGTGAATATAATAATGTGCGTACTATCAGTAACATAGTACTTTGAATTCGGAAAAGAACTCGTTGTATTACTTTATCCTCTACTTTTAGAAAGTCTCAAAATTATTTCATTATATTAGCAACAATCTGGCTAAAAATACTGAGTATTGCATTTGTAACTTCTTTAAACTTTAACATAAATTTTGAACAATATTTATACTGAAAATAGTTCTAGGTAATCATATTCTAATGCTTTTTAGTTTAAGCAAAAATTAGTCAATTTAATACTTTATTAGATTTATTCAAATATTTGACATTTTAAATGACTCTATTCTTTTGGGTTGTGTCGTGGTTTTATTTAACAACGGAGAACCAAACTCCTACTAATATTATAAACGAAAGTTTGTGAGGATGGATGGATGTTTGTTACTTTTCCACGCAAAAACTATGAACGGATTCCATGTAGATTATACATCAGAGTAACACAAAGGCTATATTTTTTAAAGATACAGTAGTTCATAATTAAACTACGCGTGTGAAGCCGAGGAAAAAGGTTAGTATTAAAAAAAACCAAAAGATCAAAAAATTTTTTTCTCGTAGATTACTAGGCAAACTCCCCAATACGTATACTTATACCAAGTTGGCAGCAGAGGACTTCGTTCAGAAACACTCTCAAGGACTTCCGGTAGCCGTGTTTAGACCTTCCATGGGTAAATATATCTATTTGACATTATTTTTGCTACATATTGTTTGCACTATTTTTTTTTTAAATCTGTTCTACTATTTTAAAACTGAATAGATTGTTTTTTTATGTTAACACAATTCTGGAACTGTCAGTCAGAAAAATTGAGGACGACCATATATTTAATACTTTCTTAAGTTTACGCGAATATTTGACATTTTTAATAAAACTATCTTTTCAGATTTTATCGCGGATTAACTTTTATTTTTGCTTTTCCCGTAACCGTGAATTGCTGTAAAGTATACGCAACATCGGGAACTAAAAAGCAAAATATATCCCCGAAAAAATCTGAAAAAGGTAGATTTATTTAAACAAGTAATTACTAAACTGCATAACCGATTTTGATGGTTCATACGTCATTCAATTCTTCTTGATAACGTGAGTGTCATAGGATGTATAGATATCATTAAAAATCAAAATGGCGCTAGACACCACTTTGTGTGTTGAAAAATTTTTTTTCGTACGAATCAATCGAGCGGGATCAATATAATACTATGTTCATTCGTCAACTTATTCTCTTCTTTTTAGTTCAGTTTTTATTTTATTTTTGTAAATATTTTATTACAAAAAAATTAAAGTTCCACTCAAAAAATTAAAACGTACCTAGGGACGTACTCGAGCGAAGCGAGGGTGAATCGCTAGTATTTTAATATAAACGTGCCTTGCTAATGATATCTTTTAGAGAACATTGACACAAAGTACCTTACTACTTTGTTTTGTTTTACAACTGAGAGTTTTGAAGACCCAAGTTAACATAAACTAATACTGTTTACTGTACTGAATATTTTACGTGTTAATATCTTCCTTAAAGTGATATCGACGGCGAGTGAACCATTTCCAGGATGGATCGACAATTTATATGGACCTACCGGTGTAAGTATACAATACACGTATACACGAACATACATATATACAAACATTCACACACACCCTACTTGAGTGGTGGTTGTTTTATTTCAATTTAGTTATGACAAATTGAGAAAAGTATCACACACGATTGCAAAATTCATACGTGTAAGTCCCGAGTAAGCCCAAAATATATATTAGTTTCTTGTAACAAAAGTAATAGTTCTAGTATAGTATTATATGATCTGTAGTAATAGCTATTTCCCAGTTGTCTTGAAGTAAGGAAGTAGGCAGTATTTCAGCCTTGAAGATCAGTTAAAGTCCACGTATTTTTCTATATGTATGTATCTCATCGTTTCAGGTGGTAGCAGGAGCAGGTGTGGGCCTCATACATACTTTACAATGTAACCCACAAATCAAAACTGATTTGGTCCCAGGGGACTACGTAGTAAATGGTATTATAGCAGCGGCCTGGAAAACTGCTAAAGACTATCCTGAAAATTATGAACATTCTGACCTCGCTAATTGGCCTATTGTATACAATTATGTATCTTCGGGACAAAATCCTTTGACTTGGGGTAAGATTTTAGCATTATAGTTTTTACAATGCGTTTTGGCTTTCTGTTTCATTCCTGCAATGTAACTTTGTGTAGTGCAGGTTCGATTTGGGAGCCAATCGGGGCTTATTATGTCAAGAATTTGAACATTATAGCCTATGATTTCTGACAAGAAAAAATGATAAACAAGGATGGAGGTTTTCTTAAAACACACCACGAATGCCTTTAAAATATCTCTTGAGTAGGAACTAAAGAAGGAAAACTTGAAACCTTTTTTTTTTAAATACTTTGTTTATAGAGGCCTGGGGAATATAAATCTAACATGCCCTATGGGATATATACGATCCTATAGGAGATTTAAATTTATGACGTAACATCGGAGTAGTCAAATAAGAATCTCGTGTTATATACCTAGTTATAATATTTACATTTGTATTCAGCTCTTTTTAACGTTCCACTGCTGGGCACGGGCCTCCCTTCAATACGAGAGAATCAGGCCATAGTTCACCAGCTGGCCAAGTGCGGATTGGCGGACTTCACATGTCTTTCGAAAACTTGCTAGGTTTTCTCAGACATGCAGGTTTCCTCACGATGTTTTCCTTCACCGTAAGGCAAATGGTAATCATAATAGGAATTGATTTGCACATGAAAATATCAGAGGTGCGATACCCGGAATTTGAACCCACTTCACTCGGTTACTCGGTCGGTCGGTCGTCGGGCTACCACTGCCTTTACCATATTTATATTTATCACAAATGTTTTATTCCTTTATAGGTACATTCATGAATTACATAGAAGTATATGGACTACCACTGAAGACGAATCGGGCGTTTTGGGTATACGTATTTTGGATGACTCCTTCAAAATTCTTTTATGAATTTTACTTTTTATTACTACATTCGGTCCCGGCGATCATAGTAGATGCCATCGCTATTCTGATTGGAAAAAATCCTTTGTGAGTAATGGTCAGAGAACACATAAACTTTTGACTTTCCTTCCTTTCTTGCCTTCCCAAAACTGATAACTAACTATGATGACTATAAGACATCTTTTACACATCTATTAGTCATCCGATAATTTTAATAGAGAAAAATCAAGCGTTTCGTAAAAACAATGCGACTCACAAATCAGCTTGATATAATTCTCTCTCTATAATTATTTTTTTACGTAAAAATTATAGTTTACGGCACTAACGGGTTTTTAATCTATACATATAATTACCTTAATATAATACTAATACGAGTAATTTTAATAAAATCTAGTGATTGTGAAAAGTGAAAACTGTAGATTTGGCCTTCAATGTTATTATATTATGTAGGTAGAGAATGTTATTAATATGTCATTAATTTTTAAATCAAATTATTTGTTATTTGGTGACGGGCGGGACCGCGAGTATGCTAGTAATTCTAATAAAATCAAAGAAAAATCACACATAGTCTGTACATTAAATTCGCCACTAGATGTCACCATGTGTATTTTAAAAACACATGGTGACATCTAGTTTTTTCAAGAGAAGCTATTTATAATTATTTTTTGCCCTATTTTGTAAGTTAACTTGCTAAAATGTTTATAGTTTTAAGCATGGTTTTACTCTAATCAGTTTTTTTCTCAAAGATGAGATATTTTCCAGATTAAAAACTATCCTATATGTTAATCCAAATAACCAACTATCATCATGCCAAATTTCATCAAAATCTATCCAGTGGTTTTCTCGTGAAGCGTTTCCAAATAGACAGATAGACAAGTATTCTAAAAATTAGAGATTCGACCTCTGTATCGATAATAATGACTATTTCAATAAGATTTAACAAAATATTTTTAAGTTAAAATTATACTATAATATGTAAATGTATATTTATAGATTATACAGATTATTAATTCTCTATAAGTAAGAATTTTAAGGCATTTAGGGGCAAGCCTGAACGAGGCGTAAGTCACCAGTAAAATTACCTATATAAAATAATAGATAAGTTAAGTAAATTTTTAATTGTTAATTTATAATTTATCTTGCTTTAATCCTAACAATTATTTATTTTACAGATTAAGACCAATTTACAAAAAGATCAGAAAATATTCAGAAATTATAAGCTTTTTCACACTACGGGAATGGAAGTTTCATAACAAAAACACACTAAGCCTACTAAAGGAGTTAAATGACGCGGACAGACACATGTTTAATTTTGACATCGAAGGCTTAAAATTGGAGGAATACTTCAAGGATTATGTGTTAGGGTTACGTTTATATTTGTTAAAAGATCCCTTAGAAACACTCCCTCAGGCCAAAAAAAAATATTTTAAATTAGAATTAGCTCATTATTTCTTGGTATCTCTCATTAATTTAGGATTATTGAGATTTACATGGATTTTAGTGAGATATTTACGTAATGCGTTTTTTGTAACATATAAATAAGTTTGTCAGGAAATTGTTATGTCTGACCGTTAGAGCAATCAATTTTTTGAAATATTCAATATTTTAGGATTTTTCTATTAGGATTTATAATATTACTTAAAGATTTTAATGGTCAGTTCTATTTAACAAAATTTTATACCGATCTCGTAGGATTTCCCTCACAGGCTAACTTCAAGTGTTAGATAATATCACGATTTTGTTTTGATGTGCTTGGTTTCCTGCAATTTGTGGAAGTGATTTCGTGAAAAGGGACGGAAGTGTGTAACAGAAAGTCGGGGAAGCGCGCGCTATTTGATTTGACCAATGAGCGCGCGCGGTGGTAGAGTTCGCCGACACATAGTAAAACTGTAAATTAAATATGACGGACTCGCAAAGATGACGGACTGTTTTTTTATGCAATCCGATTATATGGATATGAAATGAAAAGGTTCAATGAGCGAAACACTATAAACAAAGCGACGTCATTGTAAATCCAATATGGCGGACTCCCAAAGATGGCGGACTGTTTTTTTTATGCATCCCTATAATATGGATATCAAATGAAAGGGCTTGATGTTGAGGGTGAGAAAAATGTAAATAATGAAAATAACTGTTTCTATTGTGGAAAAATCGGACATTATTAGGCGCAGTGTCGGTTTAGAAAACAAAGAAATTAGTAATCTTACTATTTTTTTTTCTTTTTGTTTTATTCAAAATACTAAGAACAAAACGATAAGTTATGCGTTTGTAGTATTTAACTCGTTATATGAACTCCATAAGTCACAGTGGTTAATGGACTCTAGTGCTAATGAACACTGAACATACGTGTCGAGATCGTGCATTCTTTACATCGTTCTCTAATACATCGCCAGAGTTATAGAAAATTATAGAGAGCAGACTGCAGTCGAGCTCTTTCACCCTCTATCGGACAATCTATGAACCCATCTCTGCTCGACTGCAGTCTGCTCTCTAGCCGCTGTTACGTAATACAAAAGTGACGTTTGACAGCAGCGATCGCGCGATTTACAACTGTCGCAAGCCTGTCGCGAGATTCGTAATTACCCTGCGGGAAGATAGTGTGAGAAAATAGAACATTGGTGGAAGTGGCAAGGACAATGTTACATGAAGGAAACTTTCCAAAGAAACTGTGGACTGAAGCGATTAATACGGCAGTATTTGACCTAAATACAACTGCGAACTGGTCTCCATTTGAAGTATGGACAAATAGAAGGTTTGATAATAATAATAATGTCCTCCTGACCGTTTCCGGCCACGGCGGCCAATCTCATTGAGACTAGCCAACTGCGCAGGAGATATTATAGTGCACAAGTGTACGCGCAGACACAAGTGCACTCCCTATTCCGGTCACTCTCATACTCCAGTGGGACGACTACTCGACACGACCGGTGAGAGTTAAGGCGCAGGACCGACGGCTTTACGTGCTCTCCGAGGCACGGGGGTGAAACACCGCCAACTTCCCAACTCCGGGCTGTTACTGAGGCTTACTATACAGAAACTCTATAACTAAACTTGGCTCGACCCGGGACTCGAACCCAGGACCTCAGGATGTGCAGCCGTACATGCTAGCCACTACACCACCGAGGCAGCTCCCGCCTTAGCCTTCTCCAACCTAAATTATCCAAGTCGGACTGTCACCTAATCGAAAATTAAAAACCAAAAATAAATAATACACGTGGATTTAAAAAATAATCTACTCACGTTTATAAATTGCATTCTTGTAATGGTCTTTTAAATGCGTAGTTGCAAGCTTAAAGATATTCATATTTACAAAAAAAGTCACAAAGAAAACTAAAACTAACACACTATCAAAGTACACTTAAAACACTATGAACACTTAAAACTATAGAAATTATATTAAAACAAAAACTAGAAAAAGTATATGAAAATTAACAAAAACTAATAACTAATGGAAAATAATAAGAGAGAAATAACTTGAAAAAAAGCAAAAAATATGAAAACTGAAAACTTAAACACGCGTTGAGTACAGATTCACGGTATTTTATAACTACCCACCAAAAATGCTGAAAAGTATTCACAGATAAAAAAAAACAAAAATTGACACTTTGTCAAAGAAATGTCTAAGGTCATTTCGTTTAGAATATTGTTATATGTGAAATTATTAAAATAATAATACAATAAAGCCTTAATTGTTGTGAAAATATGTATTGTACATAAAAAAGGATGTTTACTATTCGTTAAAGGTATGTTTATCTTTTGTAATGACTTATTTAGGTATAAAAATGTATGGAATTGTTGCAATTTTAAGTCTCAATAACTTTTTACTCCTACGTTTTCTTAAAATAATTTTTATATATTTGGGCTCTCTGTCACCTCCCCTATCCGAAAATATCACCCACTCCTCCAGGGGCCGCGTCCCATACACTAAACTTGTGCCCAGAGTTAAAAATAATAAAAATTAAAAATGATACATACATATATACATACATACCTATGATATTTTATGTACGTATAAAAAATATATAAATTAGGTATACCTAAATAATATAAATAATAAAGAAAGCTGGTCAAATATAGATCAACATTTGAAAACGAAGTAAAAGATTCGGTGGATCAGATTGTTGAAACTGTCAGTTATAAGGTACTTTAATTAACACAAATGTTCCGCTTTTAAATAAAACTACGTTTTCGGAAAACTACAAAAAAAACATACTCTTCGACTTTATGTTATAAGTAATAATTTGATGGCTGTAATAATTTTCAAATTTGTGAGTATGATTTTGACTGGCAGATTTCTCAGAGATTATTTTCCCGCAGTAAAAAGTATTCTATATGTTGACTCGGATAACCAGCTATCATCATACCAAATTTCATCAAAATTTATCCAGTAGTTTTCCCAGATAGATAGAAAAAAATCCGAAAACTGTAGATTCGACCTCTGTATCGATAATAATGACTATGTCAATAAGATTTTCCAAAAAATACTTATTTATTTATTTTATTTATTTTTATTTGGAACAGAAACAGAAAAACAAATTAAAAAAATCACAACTACGTATTAAAAAACTAAAAATATCAATTTAAATTTGTTATCCAATTACATCTGTACACAACATTTAAATGAAATCATATAATTATTTAAACAAACTTAACCAAAAAACAAAACAAAAAAAAACAATATTAGAATATGTGCATGCAAAGTTGAATATGTATATTAAAAAATAAAAAGAAAATAATATTAACATTTCATAAAAGGAGAAGAAACAGACAAAGCATATCGTTATAATCGAAGTTATAAAATATATAAAATAATAATAATAATAATATAATATATAATAATATAATATAATAATAATTTAGGAACTATAATTTATTTAATTTTTTCTTGAATATTAAAAAACTATCATTAAAAATGTCGTATTCATTATTTAAACTATTGTATGTTTTACACATTCTGTGTAAAGGGTTATTTTGGGAAACATTATTAGTTGTCGAAGGTATATTAAAAAGTTGTGGCTGACGAATCGAGTGGGTATGAATTTTGAATTCTAGTTTTTCAAACAATTTGCTGTTGAAATCACCATTGGCTATTTTATGGAGGATACACAAATCTGATGTAACACGGCGATCTTCCAGGCTTTTTAGTTTGTATTTATGAAGTCTGTCAGTATAAGTCGGTAACTCACGTCTGAGACCTTCCCGCCTGCTTAATATTTTTAGAAATTTACGTTGTATAGCCTCGATCCTGTTAATATGAATGTCGTAGATTGGTTTCCATACGGAAGAGCAGTATTCAAGTATGTTTCTTACCATGGTGGCAAACAAAATTATCCACGAGATTGAATTTTTGAAAGGCTGGGCAGTTCGGATGATAAAACCGAGTGATCTATTTGCTTTACTTGTAATATAATCGAGATGAGGCCTAAAAGATAAGGTTGCGTCAAATATAACACCTAGGTCTCGTACTACTTTGACTCTAGAGATAATAGTACCTGCTATGTTATAGTCGAACGATATTAGAGCTTTATTTTTTGTAAATGAAATAGCATAGCATTTATTTTTATTAAGCTCCATCAAATTTTCAACACACCATATTTGGATAGAGTCGAGATCATGTTGAAGAATATTACAATCTGATCTTTTAGTGACTTGGCGATAGATTTTTATATCATCAGCATATGCGAGGCATTCACTATTTATCAAAGACAGTAGGTCATTGATAAATATCAAAAATAATAAAGGGCCTAAGATAGATCCTTGCGGTACACCAGAGGTGGCTAGAAATGGAAATGATTCATAGCCGTATAAAGCTACTAATTGAGAGCGGCTATCCAGATAAGAGCATAGCCAACGATAAAGATTACCATGTATTCCCAGATGGCTAGCCTTAGATAATAGTATTGTATGATTTACTCGGTCAAACGCCTTGGCGAAATCAAGGTATATTGAATCTACTTGAGTCTTTGTATCAAATGATTCACTTAAAAAAGTGGTATATACTAATAAGTTGGAAGCTGTGGAACAACCAGATACGAAACCATGTTGTTTAATGTCAAGGTGTGGTTTTATATGACTGTACAGTTGTTTATAGATCATAGTTTCAAAAATTTTAGCAAAACAGTTTAAGATAGAAATTGGTCGATAATTTCTGACATCACTCTTATCACCTGATTTATATACAGGGGTGATTTTAGCAATTTTCCATAAAGATGGAAATATACCATTTAAAACTGATTTATTATAAATGATTGTTAATGGGATTGATAATGCAGAAGAACAAATTTTTATAAAAATTGGCGGAATACCATCAGAACCCGATCCTTTAGAAACATTAATTGATTTGAGTTGGAGTTCAACTGCGTCTGCGGAAAATTGTACATTGCTTATAGGAAAAATAGATGGAGAGAATTTTGGCGTATAATTAATAGATGATACATTTCCATAAACAGTTGAAAAATATTCTGCAAAAAGATTAGTAATATCAATACCAGATTCAGTGACTCTATTATTAAAATGCAGCTGTTTGGGGATATTATTAGTTATTCTCTTATGTTTTGTGTAACGATAAAAAGCTTTAATATTTTTAATTAAATTATTTTCTATATTTGATATATAAGATTTAAAACATATTTCAGTTTGTTGTTTAACTCTTGTTCTTAGGAGAGCAAAAGTATCATAGTCTCTTGGATTATTGTAAATTTTGAAACGTGTATGATATTTATCTTTGCTTTTGATAAGTTTAATTAAGCTTTTTGAAAACCAAAAAGGGTATCTATTATTGCGTTGTTTAGATTTTGGTGTGTATTTTTCTATTATTGTATATAAATTATTGTAAAAAAATTGTACAAATTCATCGCAACTAAGGATATTGGCATTACTTTCCCAATTAATTTGTTTCAATTCTTTAATACAGCTAATATAATCAGTTTAATAGATACACACAGTCTATTAACGAAATGTTTACTTATATTGAACTTTTTACAAACACTTTTATCTTTAAAGGAAAATAGTAAAATACGAAATGAGAGTCGAGGAGGATTTTTTATAACGTCCATACACATTCGGCGCTCGCGGCTCTCTGGTGGCTCGCGCCACCCCGTCGCCAAGCGCTCGCGGGTGACGGGAGGGGCGCGGGCATACAACCTACACGACCGCACCTAAAACACGGCTCGACACGATCGTACATGTTCAGACATGATACTTCCGCGTTACACTCTCCCCCTCTAGCCTGACTTAGAGTCCCCGCAGTCAGGCTAGTCTAGGTATCGACGCGGCCTACCACGTTGACGTTTTTCCCTAACGGGAGGCTCTACCTGGCCGGAAAATGGTGTGAGGTGCGAAACGTGATATTTCCCTATGTCCTTTCCAGTCTGTATGTTCTCTAAACCGTACTTAGTGGAACTAATTACCTTACCAATCTTGTATGGGCCGTCCCGGCGTGGGATAAACTTCGCCGTCTGTCCACGTCCTGCATCGTTCGGCCCCTGTGTTCTAAGCAACACTAGATCTCCTACCTTATATTCTGGCGCGGACCGCCGTTTCTGGTCTGCAGCCTCTTTCTGAACGGCCTGCGCTTTCTCATGGATATCCCTAGCTTCATCCAAGGTCGCGGCCATCTTCTTCAGGTATGGGGTAATATTAGGCACAAAATTGTCATTCTCGACGATGGCCCTCATATCCCTCGCAGAATCGGAAGGAGCTCGCAGTTCTCTACCAAAAGTGAGATATGCTGGTGAAAACCCTGTACTGCTGGTAACAGCAGAGTTCATAGCAAACCTGATAGCAGCCAGGTGCAAATCCCAGGTAGAGTGGTCGTGGCCTACAAGCATGGCCAACTGAGGCTTAAGATCTCTATTTTTACGCTCTATAGGGTTAGCCTCAGGGTGATAAAAGGGTGTGAGTGCTTGGCTTATCCCTAAAACATGACAAACCTGTTGCATAACCTCGCTTACAAACTGTACACCATTGTCACTGATGAGCCGTCGAGGGACTCCATATCGAAGGAACACCTCGTTCACCAGCATCTGGGCACACTCCGCACTGGTGGCGTTCTCTAATGGAAACAATTCCACCCAGCGCGAACAAACATCCTCTACGACTAACACCCACCTGTTCTTCCTTGGTGTCTCTACGAGCGGACCAAATAAGTCTACGGAGACTACTTCAAACCGCCTTGACACAGCAGGCGTTTGCAGCAGACCTGCTGGTTTGCGATTGTCAGCTTTATACCTTTGACAAGGCACACACTCTTTTATATAGTTAGTAATGTACGTGCGCATACCTGGCCAATAATATCTAGCGCGAACACAGCTTAAAGTGCGCTCCACGCCAAAATGACCAGCCGTAGGTGCGTCGTGAAGTTCAATCATCACTTGCCTGCGTTCGTGTTCGGGCACCACCATACAGCATTCTTCTCCATCGTCTGACTCTAAGCTATATCTATAAAGTATACCATCGGAAATAGTGTACCCACGACCGGACCATGGCCTCCCCCTAGAAGGTTCGTCCGACTCCATGTCCTCAATGATTTTGCGAATCTCTGGATCTAACAGTTGATTGCTGCGGATATCACCACTACTCCTCTTTGGTAAGTCAACGACTGTCATACATAGCTCGCACTCACCTTGGTTCTCCATACAAGCTGGTCGCGAAAGCGTATCCGCAACCACGTTCGAGCGTCCTGGTGTGTATTGAATGTTGAGGTCAAACTCTTGCAATGTTAGGGCCCACCCAGCCAGACGCCCACTGGGTGACCTCTGACTCATGAGCCATTGCAAAGGCTGGTGGTCCGTCCTAACAGTTACCTTCGCAGTCTCTACGTAACCGCGGAACTTACCTAGTGCCCACACGACGGCGAGCGCCTCTCGCTCCGTCGTGGAATAGTTTTTCTCTGCACTAGTGAGAAGACGGCTTGCGTACTCGATCGGTCTCTCATCATGTCCCTCCCCCTGCATCAAAACAGCCCCGAGGCAATAAGCGCTGCTGTCAGTGCAGAGAACGAACGGCTTTGACTCATTCGCTTGACGCAGAATGGGAGCGGATACGAGGAGATGTTTTATCCGCTCAAACGCCTCCTGATGCTCGGCCTCCCATCGCCAGACACTAGATTTCTTCAGGAGTGTCGTAAGGGGTCTCGCGATCTCAGCATAATTATTAATAAAGCGGCGGTACCAACTCGCCGTTTGTAAGAAACATTTTAAGTGTTTAACGTTCTGAGGGGCGGGCATATTATCAATAGCTGCCGTCTTTTCAGGATCCACCTGGATTCCGCCTGGTACAATAACATGTCCTAAAAATTTAACAGACTCTCTCGCAAAAACACTCTTACCTCTGTTCACTCTTAACTTAAACATAGCCAACCGATCAAAGACAGCCTCCAGGTCAGCCAGGTGTCTTTCGAAAGGTCCCGGCGATAGTAATATCAGATCGTCTAAATATGCTAGGAGCCTTACCTCTTTCAGGTTGGACCGGAATCGGTCCATCAATCTCTGAAAGGTTGCTCCGGAATTCCGTAGTCCCATAAGCATTCTCTTAAATCTAAAGGTACCAAGTGGTGTCGTAAACGCTGTCTTATCTTGGTCCTCTGGACAGACACTTACCTGATGGTAACCTGAACGAAGGTCCAGAGTAGTCATATATTCACTGGTCTTAGCTGCGTGCAGAATGTCTTCGATGCGCGGAAGCGGGTATCGGTCTGGCTCGGTCACCGCGTTCAGTTTCCGATAATCAATACAAAGCCTTATATTACCGTCCTTCTTCCCCACCAATACCACGTTAGAGGCCCACGGCGACTCACACTCTTCAATGATGTCATCTCGCAGCAGCTTGTCAAGCTCCTTCTGCAAGGCCTCCTTCTTACTCTGTGACATTCTATACGGTGGACAAGCAATAGGTTCTTGTTGTGGACTCACCTTAATTCGATGCGTGGCGAAGTCGGTCGCCGGACCATCGCGCGCAAACTGCGGCGCGCGATCCTCAATAAAAGCATTGAGTCTGTTCCGTTGCTCCTGTGTTAACATAGAGCCTTCATCTGCGCGCAAGATCAGCTCATTTGACGCGGCGCGCATTAACTCTGTTCCTGCAGGGTCAAGCGTGTACGAATAAACAAAATTAAAGCACTGTCCGGGACTATCCATAAATGTCCAAGTGCGGTGGGCAACGTTTATTACCATGCCGGCCCGAGACAAGAAATCTATACCTAGAAGCGTTCTAGTGTTACTACCCGGTAACACTAGGAACTGACACATTACTCTATGTCCTTCGATATCTATACCTACCTCAGCCGTCAATAAGTCTCTCCACCCTTGTGTACCGTCGGCCAGGTGTACAAATCGTTTAACTTCACGAAAGTGTACTCCTAAGTCTACTAAGATTTTATATAATAAAGGGCTCGCAATACTATGCGTAGCGCCAGTATCCACTATCGCAACTCCCGTACGGCCCATAACAGATATATTAACCATAGGATAAGATTCCCGCGTACTCACATTAGTTAACTTAATACATGACATACTCGTATTACCCATACTACTATTATTATTATTAATGCAATTATCGTGATAATAAGAATCTACATCAAAATTATTGAACGAAGTTTTACCATCCGATTTCGTTAAAGTTTTCACGCAAATATCACATTTCGACCTCACAACACCTTCCTTACCACAACCATAACAACGTATACCCTTACGCGTGCTATCACTATATAAATGTTTATCATAATTATTATTATTAATAACCTTCTTACGATTTCGACATTCTTCACTAATATGCCCGAATAATTTACAATAACTACATCGAGGCCTATTTTTTTTATTGCTACGCGGCGTGGTCGTGTTCGTGGTATCAAAACTCGATCGAGTGAGATCGCGACCAGTAGTAGTAACCGATGTTCGTGAAATTGTATTTTTACTATAATTACTATTATTGTTGTCCTTACTTACTTTAAGAGCTTTATACATATCCTCCGCGATCCTCGTTTTATACATTAAATCATCTAAACTACGAACATTATCGCGGGAAACTCTTTTTACAATACGTCGGTGTAATAACCCGTAACACATATCAACTTGCACTATTTCATCGAGCTTATACGGTAACTTTGCAATTAATGCTCGCACTTTACACAAAAACGACTCGGCACGTTCTTCTTCTTTCTGCTCCATTGCGAAGATCTGCCGTAGAATCTGATGCGCGGGCTGCGCCACGCCATAGGCCGCGCGTAGGCGGGCGATCGCGTCTGCCCATGTAGTCACCGACGCCTTAACGCCGCGCCACCATACTGCCGCTTCACCCTCCAGCAACATCGGCAATCCGCGGAGTGCGAGCTCGTCACTCACGGCCGCACACTCCTTAAATATCTCGACTGCATCCAGGAACGCTTCTAATACCTCGGCGTCCTGGGACGATCCGTTGAACCGCGCCGTGCATTTAGTAAAATTGGCGTCGACACTCGCGACGCTGGCAGCAGTACCACTCCCGCTGTTCACATTATTTGTTTGAGAGGCCACGACTGGGGTGGAGGCCCTAAATTCGCCGCTGGACGTCATCAGAGAATTGATAAGGCTTCTATTTGCTTCCACTTGCGCACGCGTGATCGTGTCGATCAGCGTGGATATAAAGTCTTCGGAGAGCTGGGGTGCTGCTTGCTGTGTCGAGCCGGCACTCGCAGCTACATCCACGTGGCCGTGCTCGACGGTGCTCTCCTCTCCTTCTGCGCCATTATCCTCCCCTCGCTGTTGCCGAAGCGTTTCTCCTCTCCTCGTTATAGGCATCTTCACGCACTAGTATATAAAAGTTCGAGCCACTAGTATGGGCGCCAGTTTAATAGATACACACAGTCTATTAACGAAATGTTTACTTATATTGAACTTTTTACAAACACTTTTATCTTTAAAGGAAAATAGTAAAATACGAAATGAGAGTCGAGGAGGATTTTTTATAACGTCCATACACATTCGGCGCTCGCGGCTCTCTGGTGGCTCGCGCCACCCCGTCGCCAAGCGCTCGCGGGTGACGGGAGGGGCGCGGGCATACAACCTACACGACCGCACCTAAAACACGGCTCGACACGATCGTACATGTTCAGACATGATACTTCCGCGTTACATCAGTTTTATAAAAACACATTTTGGTAATTGGAGTATTTTCAGGAAGATAGGTGGCGTTGCCATAATTAAATATAATCTCAAATGGAGGATGATGACAATCAAGGCGGCTTATAGGCATAGCTTTAACTAAATTAAATTTGTCCGGTTGATCGGTCAATACAAGATCAAGAATTTTGTAATTAAGATTCGTAAGTGTATTAAGTTGTTTTAACGCTGTTAAATTCATGAGATCAAGTAAAGCTTTAGATTTTTCACAAGTATAATTTATGGGATGACCTGGTGAATTAGACCAAGTCAAATTAGGGAGATTGAAATCACCCATGATACATGTTATACAGCTGGGAAACATGCTGACAACCCTATTACATTTATTTATAAAATCATCGAAAATATTATATGGTAAATATTCTGGAATATATGCAGTACATAAATTTAAGGTACAGAGACTATTTAGTTTTATTTGTAACCATAGATCTTCTAGTATGTCAGATTTCCACTCATGCTTAATATCAAAATGAATTTTCTTAGAAATAGCTATAAGTACACCGCCACCTCGATTTTTATTAAAGCGTTTTGAAAAAATTAGATCACGATCCCTTCTTACTACCTCATTCATACCTTTTGTCAAAAAATTCTGTTGAAAGAACGGAGTTATCAAGCCAAGTTTCGGTAAGACATATTATATCGTAATTTTGACTTATAATATTATTACAAATCTGACTTATTTTAGTTTTCATACCACGAATATTTTGGTAATATATTGAGAGAGCCATATTCATAAATTAATGTTAAAAATAATGTAATAGAATAATAAAATTAACGAATACAGTTAACGCTATCCATATTTTTGACATGAATAAATGGGGAGTTTTCATCCTTTCTAACATAAATACGGCAGTTTCGAACCCATGTGTACTTATACTTTAATTCTTTAGCCTTTTGACGAGCTGCCGCATGTAGTGCTTTGTTAGCAGGAGAAAGATGCTCCGAAACATAAACTGGTTTCTTATCTTTGGATATTCCAATCAGAGAGGTATTAAGCTTGTTATCTGGGTGAGTTTTGTTATATCTGTAAACTGCTGAATAAAATTCATCACGTCGTCTCATATTTTTAAATTTTATTATGATTGATCGTGGATTTTCACTCTTTCTGTTTTGTTTAGCTACTCTCGTGTAATGAACAATGTCATCATCTGCTATATTGTGACCGATAACGTTGGCACATTGTTGAATTATATTAGGAATATTTTCATTATTATGTTCGGGTATACCATTGAATTCCAAGTTTTCTTGTCGAAGATGTT
The DNA here is from genome assembly GCA_905404265.1 of Fabriciana adippe. NCBI lineage: Eukaryota > Metazoa > Arthropoda > Insecta > Lepidoptera > Nymphalidae > Fabriciana > Fabriciana adippe. The sequence goes on from FR990010.1 coordinate 2,070,718, forward strand.
GCTCTAAATTATTCATACGATGGGATAAATCAGTAACTGTTGATTGAAGTTCGGTGTTTTCATTACGTAGACTTTTATTATCATTAGATAACTCTTCAATTTTCAACTTCATTTCATCGTGCATTTCACTAAGGAAACTGACTGATTTGCATAAATCATGAACCTCCTGTGATAGTGTAGATATAGCTCATTTTTTATTACCTTCGATAGCATTGTTGGAATTTCTATTTTTATTGCTTCCAAGACTTGGTATCGAATAGCTGCAATGGCGTTGTCATCTAAGCATGTGCAAGTGGAAATGGAAGGAGAATTAAATGATTTTGGTTTACGCGTAGTTACATTTGAGTCATGAGATTCGGATAAGACATCTTTCTCTCCTTCATCGAAGGCGAACATCGTTCTAATTGGAGTATTTGTATTGCCAATTTTAGGTTGCTTATTTTTACAAGCTTGGCACTTCCAGATATTTTTAGTATCCTTTGAGTTAATCTTCTTTTCGGAGACGTTAGCACACACTGCATCATAAGTTTGGTTACACAGACAACACTTGATATATTTATTGTTATCTATTTTTTTCAAGCATCCTGCACATATTCGCGATTCGCAAGACATACCTAGTTATATTTTATTAGACTAATTTTATAATTTATATTAAATTTTTTCAATTGACACATTAACGTCAATCAAACGAAATGTACAGATTCGACTCAGTTAGAATTTTATTATATGTATAGATAATACTTTCTTAGATTAACGCGAAAATTTGACATTCTAAATAAAACTATCATAATAACAATGATTGTAATCAAATTTACGTACAAACGTCGGGAACCAAAAATCAAAATAAATCCGCGAAAAAATCCGAAAAGATAGTTTTATTTAAAATGTATAGATAAATTGTGTAATGTAATAAATGGGTTTGATTTAATTTAAAGTTATAAATTTATTTTTTGATATTAATTTGTATTCTTCACAGCCAAACCCTTTCATTTGATATCCATATCATGAGGGTGCATAGAAAAACATAGTCCGCCATCGTTGGGAGTCCGCTATATTGGAATTAGAAAGATGTCACTTATTTAACTATGCATTGTTATCAAAATATATGCACGTTATACGCAAAATTTCAGCTCAATCGGTTGAGGATAACTGCTTTAAAATTAAGTTGCAAGATTTGACCCAAAATACATACAAACATTGAAAGTTTAATAAAAGCTTTATGAATTGAAGTGTACTCTAAAGGATTTCTTTAAGATTTCTTTTAAAATTGTATATTGTATTTGATTATGTCCGCCAACCCGCACTTGGCCATCGTGGTGGACTATGGCCTGATTCCCCTCGTATAGAAGGGAGGCCCGCGCGCAGCAGTGGGACGTTAAAAAAAAGGGCTGAATACATTTGATTATATTTATATCAAGATACTTACGGGATATTTCATTATAGTTCATTAAATTTTTGTTTAAAGGTGAGTTTTGTCAAAATTTATTTCGTCTTAAATTAATATAAAATACTTGATAATGACCTAATTATGCGGAATAGTGCGCAATTTGTCCAATCTAAATATTATGTTTTATAGAAGGGTCCCCACCCTTTTATGAAATTTTATGGACGGGTCTCCTAATACAGGCAAAAATTACTTGCTTAAAAGGGAACCTCAATCACAAACTTTGTGGTTTTTTTTTTTTATTTTTTATGTTAGGCAAATCTAAACAGTTACTCAATATTTTATGAAAAAATATTAAGCCAAGAAGTTCTTGATGATTTAATGATGAGTTCTTATTAAAAAGATTTAGCCTTTGTAGTAATATGCTTTTTATTTGGTACAGAACTCGTAGTGTTAGCAAGTATTGTAGAATTCGTAGTGTAGATGTAAATTTTCATAGATTTTTTTCAATTCGTTCAATATAGTCTTGATAGAAGGGACACCAAATTACACAAAAGTATATTGCTACGTACCAAAGCGTTGTATAGAGTTTTAAGCCACATACAGATTTACATACTCCTGTATTATGGTAGATAAAATTAAGTATCTTTTAAAGTACGGATATTTTCATTGATATGGCTTTTAAATTTCATTTCAGAATATATTATAGCAAACTTCATTTACTAACTTCATTTACTTCATTTAGTTTTGTGACATTAAAATAGTAATTTCATAACATTTGGATATATTTAATTCTAATAATTTAGAATATATCATTCAGTAGCGACTCACCCTCGCTTCGCTCGCGTTCATCCCTAGGTTGATTCCCCATACAAACTTTCATCCCCATTTTTACCCCCTTATGGGATGATTTCTGGGATTAAAAGTATGTAATGTCCTTCATCTAAATCAATTCAGTAGATCCAGAGATTACCCCCTACAACCTCACAAACTCATAAACTTTAGGTACCTCTTTTTAATATTAGTACAGATAAAGATTATCAAAGTCAGACTGTAGCATTTTTGTAAACTGCTGAATAAAATTCATCACGTCGTCTCATATTTTTAAATTTTATTATGATTGATCGTGGATTTTCACTCTTTCTGTTTTGTTTAGCTACTCTCGTGTAATGAACAATGTCATCATCTGCTATATTGTGACCGATAACGTTGGCACATTGTTGAATTATATTAGGAATATTTTCATTATTATGTTCGGGTATACCATTGAATTCCAAGTTTTCTTGTCGAAGATGTTGCTCTAAATTATTCATACGATGGGATAAATCAGTAACTGTTGATTGAAGTTCGGTGTTTTCATTACGTAGACTTTTATTATCATTAGATAACTCTTCAATTTTCAACTTCATTTCATCGTGCATTTCACTAAGGAAACTGACTGATTTGCATAAATCATGAACCTCCTGTGATAGTGTAGATATAGCTCATTTTTTATTACCTTCGATAGCATTGTTGGAATTTCTATTTTTATTGCTTCCAAGACTTGGTATCGAATAGCTGCAATGGCGTTGTCATCTAAGCATGTGCAAGTGGAAATGGAAGGAGAATTAAATAATTTTGGTTTACGCGTAGTTACATTTGAGTCATGAGATTCGGATAAGACATCTTTCTCTCCTTCATCGAAGGCGAACATCGTTCTAATTGGAGTATTTGTATTGCCAATTTTAGGTTGCTTATTTTTACAAGCTTGGCACTTCCAGATATTTTTAGTATCCTTTGAGTTAATCTTCTTTTCGGAGACGTTAGCACACACTGCATCATAAGTTTGGTTACACAGACAACACTTGATATATTTATTGTTATCTATTTTTTTCAAGCATCCTGCACATATTCGCGATTCGCAAGACATACCTAGTTATATTTTATTAGACTAATTTTATAATTTATATTACATTTTTTCAACTGACACATTAACGTCAATCAAACGAAATGTACAGATTCGACTCAGTTAGAATTTTATTATATGTATAGATAATACTTTCTTAGATTAACGCGAAAATTTGACATTCTAAATAAAACTATCATAATAACTATGATTGTAATAAAATTTACGTACAAACGTCGGGAACCAAAAATCAAAATAAATCCACGAAAAAATCCGAAAAGATAGTTTTATTTAAAATGTAAAGATAAATTGTGTAATGTAATAAATGGGTTTGATTTAATTTAAAGTTTATTTTTTATTTATTTTTTGATATTAATTTGTATTCTTCACAGCCAAACCCTTTCATTTGATATCCATATCATGAGGGTGCATAGAAAAACATAGTCCGCCATCGTTGGGAGTCCGCTATATTGGAATTAGAAAGATGTCACTTATTTAACTATGCATTGTTATCAAAATATATGCACGTTATACGCAAAATTTCAGCTCAATCGGTTGAGGATAACTGCTTTAAAATTAAGTTGCAAGATTTGACCCAAAATACATACAAACATTGAAAGTTTAATAAAAGCTTTATGAATTGAAGTGTACTCTAAAGGATTTCTTTAAGATTTCTTTTAAAATTGTATATTGTATTTGATTATGTCCGCCAACCCGCACTTGGCCATCGTGGTGGACTATGGCCTGATTCCCCTCGTATAGAAGGGAGGCCCGCGCGCAGCAGTGGGACGTTAAAAAAAAGGGCTGAATACATTTGATTATATTTATATCAAGATACTTACGGGATATTTCATTATAGTTCATTAAATTTTTGTTTAAAGGCGAGTTTTGTCAAAATTTATTTCGTCTTAAATTAATATAAAATACTTGATAATGACCTAATTATGCGGAATAGTGCGCAATTTGTCCAATCTAAATATTATGTTTTATAGAAGGGTCCCCACCCTTTTATGAAATTTTATGGACGGGTCTCCTAATACAGGCAAAAATTACTTGCTTAAAAGGGAACCTCAATCACAAACTTTGTGGTTTTTTTTTTTATTTTTTATGTTAGGCAAATCTAAACAGTTACTCAATATTTTATGAAAAAATATTAAACCAAGAAGTTCTTGATGATTTAATGATGAGTTCTTATTAAAAAGATTTAGCCTTTGTAGTAATATGCTTTTTATTTGGTACAGAACTCGTAGTGTTAGCAAGTATTGTAGAATTCGTAGTGTAGATGTAAATTTTCATAGATTTTTTTCAATTCGTTCAATATAGTCTTGATAGAAGGGACACCAAATTACACAAAAGTATATTGCTACGTACCAAAGCGTTGTATAGAGTTTTAAGCCACATACAGATTTACATACTCCTGTATTATGGTAGATAAAATTAAGTATCTTTTAAAGTACGGATATTTTCATTGATATGGCTTTTAAATTTCATTTCAGAATATATTATAGCAAACTTCATTTACTAACTTCATTTACTTCATTTAGTTTTGTTACATTAAAATAGTAATTTCATAACATTTGGATATATTTAATTCTAATAATTTAGAATATATCATTCAGTAGCGACTCACCCTCGCTTCGCTGGCGTTCATCCCTAGGTTGATTCCCCATACAAACTTTCATCCCCATTTTTACCCCCTTATGGGATGATTTCTGGGATTAAAAGTATGTAATGTCCTTCATCTAAATCAATTCAGTAGATCCAGAGATTACCCCCTATAACCTCACAAACTCATAAACTTTAGGTACCTCTTTTTAATATTAGTATAGATAAAGATTATCAAAGTCAGACTGTAGCATTTTTTAGTCTTCGTCAATTTTTATATTTCTAAATATTTTTAAACCGTTAGCATATAAGGTAAATTCTGAATTTACGATTGTATATCTAATATCGTCAATAAACATTAAAAATACCAATAAGCCTAAGTGTGAACCTTGAGGTACCCCAGATGTTGGTGTTATGATTTTTGATTTAATCCATTTAGGATTACAGTCTGAGATCTATTAATTAAATATAATTTATCCAAGTTGAAAGATTTCCATGTTAAATAAATTAATATTATTATTTAAAAAGTAAAACTTTATCGAATACTTTGCTAAAATCGCTGTGTGCATCTTCCGCAAATGTAACAAGGTTTGTCACTGTACATTTCATTTTGAAAAAGCAATGTTGGTGCTCAGATAACATGTATTCTATGTGACAATATATTATAATAGGATAAATTAATGATTCAAAAACTTTTGCTATAGTATATAACAAACTTATAGGTCTGTAGAGTAATCTGTAGAGAGTAGAGAATAGAGGTATTGGAACTACTCCTTCCATTTTGAAGTTAATACTGTTTCTAGTAGGGATCTATTAACCCAAACAGAGTAAAGGAGTCGACAATTTCTTCGCACACATTTTGTAAAAAATTGTTGGAAGGCTGTCGCCACCTGAGCCCCTATTTATATTATTTAAGGTCTTTAATTTCAATTCTATGTTTTTTGATGATATATCTATTATACTAAGATAGCTTAGGTTGTCACTGACGTCGATTTTGGACATGATTAGGAAGTCAGAAGGGACAGTACAGGTGATTTGGCAAGATATATGGATAAAAAATGTTCAACGCCGATTAGCCACGACTTCACTGTCATTAGCGTGCCTATTCACCAATTTCATATTTCCTGGTATAGTATACTTTACTTTCCTATTGCTTTTTGTATAAGACTAGAAAAAATTGAAAATTTAATTTATTATTTAAATAGTCTAAATATTTGGCTATTCTTAATATAGTTTATTTACGTGACTGAGTCTGACGTATTATCCTCTATTTATGGCTTAAATTTTGTATTTAGGTAAGGTAAGATAAACTCATAAAGCAAATTTTTGAGTTTATCTTTTTTTATGGTGTCTATTCCGAAAAAAACGCAATTTGCATATCTTTTCCGAAAAGAGCTAAGCAAATTATAATAATTACAATAACAACATAAAAAATTATAATAATAACAATACAATAAATAATATTTAATTATAAAACTTATGAAAATTATAAAAAAAAAACTAAAATTAACAAATATTGTAAGATACTTTGGTGCCTTTTTGTCAATCATTATGCAATTTTGTGGGTGGCACTATCTGTAACAACTACATACATATATACTTATACCTTTGAGATGTCTAAAGTCTGTCTCTCCCGTGGCCATGATTGCTGTAAAGCATTCGAAACGTCGGGAACCAAAAATCAAAATAAATCAGCGAAATAATCCGAAAAAATAATTTTATTTAAAATATCGATTCACTTTGTTTATGTCATATACAATATTAAGGATGATAATTTAAACCATAATAAATAAACCACCATAGTAAAAAATAGTGTGTACTTCAAGAGGTTAATGGCTCTAACGGTTTCAGATATAGCATTTTTCTAACTGGCACACTTATTTTAATGTTACAAAAAACGCATTACTTAAAAAGTAGCAAATCTTATATAAATATTCTCACTAACATCCACATAAATCCTAATAATCCTAAAGTAAGGATAGATACTAAGAAATAATGAGCCAATTGTAATTTTAAATATTTCTTTTTGGCCTGAGGGAGCGTTTCTATAGGATCTTTTACCAAATATAAACGTAACCCTAAGATATAATCCTTGAAGTATTCCTCCCATTTTAAGCTCCCTATGTCAAAATTAAATATACGTTTGTCCGCGTCATCTAGCTCCTTTAGTAGGCTTACTGTGTTTTTGTTATGAAACTTCCATTCCTGCATGCTAAAAAAGCTTATAAGTTCTAAATACTTTCTGATCTTTTTGTAAGCTGGTCTTAATCTGTAAAATAATTGTCAGGATTAGAGTAAAATATGAATTAACAAAAAATTACTTCAAAAACGTACCTACATATTTATTATTTCCTATCATATCATAGATACTATAATATTACTAGTGACTTATCCTCGCTTCGGTCTGGTTAGTCCCTAGATGCCTTCAAATTCTTAATATAATAATATGTTGGGACATTAATACACGACACCATCTAGTTCCATGGTAAGCTACGAGGCATGTGTTATGGATACCAGACAGTTGATACACTACATATATATAACTTTAAAAAAATACATAGGGTAAAACCCGGATACTCGCCTCAGTTGGATACTTGCCCCGATTTTCAATACGCTATATTAGAGATGTCCCTGACGTTAGCGCTCTTCTGTAATTTGAAGCGCATCATCCACAGACCTTAGCTGGATGCCAGTAGTAGGACTAGGTACACGTGTTTTGTATATGTGAGCGAAAATCTTCCGCGGCAGGATGTTGACGAGCGTTGAAATAATATTCGTGAGTATTTAATATTGAATATTTTTTGGTACGGTTGTCGGTTCAGTCAACTTTTCGCTTCTATGCATCCAGTGAAGTTTAAATTATACTACCTATTACCTTATACTGTTAAATAGCTTTTATTTATTTTTTCAAAATATAAGGGCAAGTATCCGTACCGAAAAGGATAGTCGCCCCATATAATTTTGCGGATAGTCGCCCTAAGGTCAATTAGAGTTGCAAGTAGGCGAAATGCCTCGCAAGTATGAGCAAGAGTTTAGCATGTCTAAAAGGGCTAAACAATCTGCAGAAGTTTTAAATACCAACAAAAAAATTGTCTAAAAAAGAATAAAGAACAAGAAAAAAACATTACTAAAGAACTAAAATAGAGACAAAGAAATAAAAAGATTATATAAGACGATAGAAAATAAATCAGCTGATAACGAGATGAAAATTATGAAGAAAAGAGGTCGAAACGAAAGTAAAAGATCAAAAAATATATCGATTTCTCTAGCAGTGTAACAGAATGTGAAAACATATTATATTTAATTAAACTGAATGAAGAAAGAGCTAAAGGATGATAAATAACAATCTATAGTTCCGAGAGTGAAAGTAAAAAAAGCATTATAAATACAAAAATAGCCAAAAAAAGCTACTAAAGGAGTAAACAATTAAAGACGATAAGAGACACTGAAAAGACAATAAGAGAATTATAAACATTTATACAACAATAGAAAATGCGAATGAGAAAAATTCAGTTGATGATTATCGTAAATGTTTTGAAAATTACAATAATACTAAATCCAAATCAGACTAGATTGTATTTCCAGGAAACTTGTTCATCATTCAAAGAATATTGTATGAGATGTGAAAAATTGTAAGTTCTGGCTTCGTAATTGATTTTAAAAATTTTCTTGGTGATATCTGCCTACCCACTAATTTTAATATTTGTGCCAAAGTTAATTGCCATATTACTTTTATCTTTGAAATTAATTGTTATTTATAACTTAAATTTCGATTATTATCCACTTAATAAATTGGCGTTAATAATTAATAATGGTTGATTACATAAAGTTTTAATCCAAAAAAAAATCGAAGTAATTTCATAATAAGTCTTCTATCCCCGCATGAGGCAAGTATCCCCGAAAGCATTTTTAACATGTGACAACTATCCGCCACAGAGGGCAACTATCCGTTTTTGTAGAGGTCAAATAAAACAAGATTTACTGAAAAACAGTATTGATTGTGTTTAAAAAAATAGGTCACAATGAAAGATTAAAGACCAATGTTTTATTATACACGGAGCATGTTGTAAGTAGATGCTTAATTTTTATGTAATTGAAGATTTTCAAAAAGTAGGGCAACTATCCGGCTTTTACCCTATTATAAATATAAACATCCATGACTGGAGTACAAACATTCATATTCACCACACAAATGAATGCCCCCAGCGGGATGACTCGAACCCGTGATCGCTGGCACAGCAAGTAGGATCATTACAAACTGAGCCAAACATGTCGTCATTCTTACTATAATAAATTAATAATCATAGTGAGAGGTCCAAAAAAGCCATTTTTAAAATTATATGAAGCTGATTTCTCGTGAGTAAGTAGCTTTCTTTTGAAGAAACGCCTGATTTTTCTTTAGGCTAAAAGACGTGTCAAACATGTCGTATGTACATATGTATGTTCAAACTTTAGTACTGACATCTATACTAATATTATTAAGCTGGAGAGTTTGTTTGTTTGTTTGTTTGTTTGGTTGAACGCGCTAATCTCAAGAACTACTAATTCGATTTGAAAAATTCTTTTTGCATTAGATAGCCTGTTAACTGAGGAAAGCTATAGACTATACATGATCCAAGAAAAATGTACGGTTCCCGTGGGATGGATTTGTTTTTGTCTAGGGACGAACCCGAAGCGAAGCGAGGGTGAGTCGCTAGTTTACTGATATTAGTAGTATCTTAATTGGTTATCAGTTTTGGGAAGACAAGAAAGGAAGGGAAATTAAAAGTTTATGTGTTCTATGACCATTACTTACAAAGGTTTTTTTCCTATCAGAATAGCGATGGTATCTACTATGATCGCCGGGATCGTGTGTAGTAATAAAAAGTAAAAGTTGTATAAGTATTTTGAAGAAGTTATCCAACACATGTATATCCAGACCGCGCGCATCGTCGGTATTTCCTTTCCATATACTAATAGGTAATTCATGAATGTTTCTACAAAGGAATAAAACAATTGTGATAAATGTAAATATAACTACTTATATAACACGAGATTCTAATTTGACTACTCCGATGTTACGTCATAAATTTAAATCTCCTATAGGATCGTATATATTCCATAGGACATGTTAGATTTATATTCCCCAAGCCTCTATAAACAAAGTATATTAATAAAAATATAGAGGTTCCAAGTTTTCCTTCTTTAGTTCCTATTCAAGAGATATTTTAAAGGCATTCGTGGTGTGTTTTAAGAAAGTTCACTTATTTATCATTCTCTCTTGTCAGAAATCATGGGCTATAATGTTCAAATTCTTGACATAATAGCTTAAGCCCCGATTAGCTCCCAAATCGAACCTGCACTACACAAAGTTATATTGCAGGAATGAAACAGAAAGTCAAAATGCACTGCAAAAACTATAATGCTAATATCCCAAGTCAAAGGATTTTGTTCCGAAGATACATAATTGTATACAATAATTTTATAATCAACTCAATCTGGATGAAATCTGTTAGATAAATAAAAACAATCTTTTATTACGACAAAAAGTTTAAGATTTCCATTCTAATATATCATTGTGGTATGCCATACATTATTTTTCTACATTAGTTCCTATTACTAAGTAACTGCCTCGGTGGTCTAGTGGCTAGCATGTACGGTCGCAGATCTGGAGGTTCTGGATTTGAGTTCTGGGTCATTCTAAGTTATTGAGTATTTCTGTCAAGAAGTTCTCAGTAACAGCCCGGAGTTGGGAAGTTGGCGGTATTTCAAAAAGCCAAAACGCACTGCAAAAACTATAATGCTAAAATCTTACCTTGAATCAAAGGATTTTGTTCCGAAGATACATAATTGTATACAATAGGCCAATTAGTGAGATCAGAATGTTCATAGTTTCTAGGATAGTCTTTAGCAGTTTTCCAGGCCGCTCCTATCATTCCATTTACTACGTAGTCCCCTGGGACCACATCGGTTATGAGTTTTGTGTTAAAATGTAAGGTGTGTATGAGGCCCACACCTGCTCCTGCTATTACCTGAAATGGTAAGATAACATATATACTCATATGATGACTTCACGTGATCTTCAAGATACGGAGGCTGAGAAACACTGCCTATTTCCTAACTTCAAGGCAACTGTCAAATAGTTATTACTTTTGTTAGAAGAAACTAACATCCATCCATTTTAGACTTACACCAGAACTTACACCTATGATTTTCGCAATTGTGTGTGATACCTTCCTCAGTTATTTGTCTTAACAAAATTGAGATAAAAGCGACCCACTTTGGTGTATATGATGTGAGATTGTTTGTATGTACGTGTATTGTATACTTACACCAGTAGGTCCATATATATTGTTGATCCATCCTGGTACAGGTTCACTCGCCGTCGATATCACTGAAAGTATGATATTAATACAACATTCGGTACAGTCTTGTAAAGCCTGCCTGATAGTAAACAGTATTAGCTTATGTTATCTTGAGTCTTTAAAACTCTCCCTCCCGATGTGCGTTCACCTAGTCGTGGGGGAGGGGGGGGGGGGCTCAGTAGCATCCAGCAATCCAGTCGGGCATGAAGCCAAAAACACACTGGGAGTTGTGCCATGCGGGTTGCTCCTGGTACTTTTCCGATAGCAGAGTGGACCGTTGGAGCAACCTCATGGCTGATGTGGTCTGCTTCGGCAGACCTGCCATCGGGGCGTCGTAGTTGAGTGCGTAAGCGATCCTGCGTGATGATGCGTAAATGCATTTCCCAACATTAAAAAAAACAAAAAAGGGTCTTCGAAACTCTCAGTTGTAAAACAAAACAAAGTAGTACGGTACTTTATGTCAATATTCTCTAAACTATGGCACTAGCAAGACTCGTTTATATTAAAATACTAGCGACATAGCGGCGCTCGGGTACGTCCCTAGGGACGTATCCGATCGAAACGAAAAAAAATTAAAACCGCTCAAAAAATTAAAACGTTCCTAGGAGCGGAACCCTAATTCTTTTCCTAAAATAAAAGTAGCCTAAGTTACTATTTATAACATCTTACAGTGAAAGTCCCGTTAAAATCAGTTAAGCCGTTTTGGAAATTAGCCGGAACAAACAGACAGACAGACAAAAATTTTAAAAGTTATGTTTTTCTTATAAATACCGTATATAATTTCATAAGCATTTAGTAGAGAAATGGTTATTTTGACATTACAAACAGACATTTCAATTTTATTTATCTGTATAGAAGACTATAAGATTAAGTCTTTTGACAATTTCAGATTTTTTCGCAATTATATTTTTATTTTTAGTTCCCGATGTGTCGTATGCTTTACAGCAATCATATTCACCGAAGATACAAAACTAAAAGTTAATTCGCGATAAAATCCGAAAACATAGTTGTATTAAAAATGTCAAATATTCTCGTAAATTTAATAAAGTATTAATATGGCCTTCAATTTTCAGATCTGACCGGCAGTTCCAGAATTGTGTTAAAACAATGAAAACAATCTATTCAGTTTTGAAATAACAGTACAGATTTTCAGAAAATCAGACTATAATTATTATGCGCATAGAATAATAATGTCATAAATATAATATGTATATTTACCCATGGAAGGTCTAAATACGGCTACCGGAAGCCCTTGAGAATGTTTCTGAACGAAGTCTTCTGCTGCCAACTTGCTATAAACATATGTGTTGGGGAGGTCGCCTAGTAATCTACGAAAAAAACATATTTTGATCTTTTCAGATGTTTTTAATACTAGCATTTATCCTAGGTTTCGCATGATTACTCTGATGTATAATCTATGTCACTGTAAAGTTTCAAAGATTTCTTTGAAACTTTCATAGTTTTTGCGTGGAAAACTAACAAACATCCATCCATCCTCACAAAATTTCGTTTATAATATTAGTAGGAGTTTGGGTCCCCGTTGTTAAATATAATCTGAAAGAATTGTCTTTATATAAAATGTCAAATATTGGCGTAAATCTAAAAAAATACTAAATTGACTAATTTTTGCTTAAACTTAAAAATTTGAGTTTGATTATCTAGAACTATTTTCAGTACAAATTTTATTCAAATTTTAAAGACAGTACAAATATTATTCAATTTAAAGAAGTAACAAATGCAATACTCAGTATTTTTAGCCATTATTTTTAGCCATAGATTATTGCTAATATAATCAAATCATTTTGAGACTTTCTACGAGTATGTAGCGAATAAAGTAAAACAGCGACCAGTTCGATAGTCCGCCCATTATTGTATTCAGCCCTTTTTAAGGTCTCACTGCTGAGCACGGGATTAGGCCATGGTCCACCACGCTGGCCAAGTACGGACGGACTGAGCAAATTATTAGAAAACTAGCTAGGTTTTCCTAGATATGCAGGTTTCCTCACGATGTTTCCCTTAATCGTAAGAAAAGTGATAATCATGTTGGAAATGATTCTAATGATGTGCGCTTTACCACTGGGTTACTATTCCATCACATTATTATCGAAATAAAAATAGCACATAGCGTCATAATTTTTAGAATACAATGAGTTTCAGAGATAACGCCTTACATGCCAACTTACAAACAGGTTCTCTTTCTAATATTTCCTTGCACATGAATAAATTTAGAAATGGTCGAATTAATATTCATACTCACCCTGGTGTTATGTTTTTTAAAATATTCTCGTCTGTGTTCTCAACAAGTTCAATGAGCGTGTCTCCGGAAATGGGGCTGCTGTAGAACTTCTCGTCGATCTCATTTAAGTGGCAGTTACTAACAAAAATAAAAACATTTATACCTTTGTGGCAGCCTTCCGCTATTGTTTTTCTTATTGAATATATTTGTATATAGAAGATGACAGCCTCGGTGGTGTAGTGGCTAGCATGTACGGCTGCACATCCTGAGGTCCTGGGTTCGAGTCCCGGGTCGGGCCAAGTTTAGTTATTGAGTCTTTCTGTATAGTAAGCCTCAGTAACAGCCCGGAGTTGGGAAGTTGGCGGTGTTTCACCCCCGTGCCTCGGTCCTGCGCCTTAACTCTCACCAGTCGTGTCGAGTAGTCGTCCCACCGGAGTATGAGAGTGACAGGAATAGAGAGTGCACTTGTGTCTGCGCGTACACTTGTGCACTATAATATCTCCTGCGCAGTTGGCTAGTCTCAATGAGATTGGCCGCCGTGGCCGGAATCGGTCAGGAGAACATGATTATTATTATATAGAAGATACTTAAACATATAAAAAAAAATATCAGCATTATAATTCCCAAGTGTCACGTTCTCGAGATATTTGAACATAGAGGTCTATCTGCATATACGTAAGAAATGAAATGAAATTTTATTTAAATCGAGTTATTACAAGTACTTTTGAATCGTCAATTTAAATAGCGTCAGTGTAGTCATTCCGTGAGGAAGCTACCACCGGCTCGGAAAGCAGTTCTGCTGAGAAGAGCCGTCGAGAAACTCAAAAGTTGCTCTTTTGCATTTCAAGTTACATTAATAAACCTAATATTACAGATCGCCCACATATGAGTCAATTTATCTTAATTCCACACATTTCCATCAACAAGAAACTATTGAACTCGCTTTGCTCAATAAAATATTCTTAATTTTATCTTTAAATTTTTGAAAAGGTAAATCTAGGACAGTTTTTGGAATCTCATTATATATGCGTATACTTAGGCCCAGGAAGGAGCTTTTGGAGTCGAAATCTGGGCGTAACAAGCTTATTTCTAATACCTAGTGTTTTATTGTGTGTCTATCACTCTTTTTTAAATAATCATTTAAATTTTTGCGAACAAGTAATATATTCCACAGTATGTACTGTGATGCAGCCGTAAGTATAGCATTTTCTTTTTTTAAACATCTTGCAGGGAATCACGAGCTCTTAGATCATAAATGGCTCGTACCTGCTGTTTTTTTTGAGGAATAAATATAGAATTAATTTCAGCGGCACTGTCCCAAAAAAGTATTCCGTAAAATAAAATACTATGAAAATAACTAAAATACACAAGTTGGGCAGTGTTAATATCCGTTAGGTTTCTAACTGCAAAGGCGCCCGAGCTGAGTTTATCTGCAAGTGTTGAGAGATGGGAGTTTCACTGGAGCTTAGAGTCTAACATCATACCCAAAAAATACTGTTGATTGAGCTATTTCCAATGTTTTATTATTCAAGATCAGACTAAAATTATGTTTTCTTTTTTTACGTTAGCCAATGTAAAATCAACACATTTTGTTTTTTTAGCGTTTAATACTAGGTTATTTAATTCAAACCAACGAAGTATATACAACAATGAACTGCTTACTACGCTCAACTTTAAAAATTAAGAAGGTATCATCAGCAAATAATACAATGTCACATAATTTCTTTACGTAGGAAGAAAACCCATTAATATATATTAAGAATAAAAAAGGGCCAAGGCTAGATTCTTGTGGAACACCAATTTTTTAGATCTTAGAAAGGTCTACAAAGAAAAGTCCGCAAAAGCATACATATATCTTCTAAAGTACACTGCAATAATTAATTATTATTATCCATTTAAAACGTACCTAGGGACGCAAACCAGCGAAGAGAGGGTAAGTCGCTAGTGAAAAAATAATAAACATGTAATGTACAAAAAAAATAATGTACCTGTAAGCGGTGGAAACATAGACAAGTGCACGTAGTTTGGTACATGCACGTGCTAGCTGTAGCATCTCTCTCGTCCCTCGCACGTTGATCTCCACAGCTGACTTTAATGTTTCAACGAAGAGCACTGATGCGGCGCCGTGGAAAATGAACTCGACCTGGAAAATAATGGAGAAAAATAATATCTAATAGTTTCTTAGGTTTATGCAAAAATTTGGCAATTTAATTAACGGAGTGTCAATTTATCCTTCAATAGGATGAATAAATAATTATTATTCGTCCTATATAATATACTTGCGACTCACCCTCGCTTCGCTTTGGGTTCGTCCCTAGACAAAAAGAAATCTATCCCACTGGTACCGTACCGTACATTTTTCCGGGATGATATATAGGCTATAGCCTTCCTCAGTTAACGGGCTATCTAATGCAAAAAGAATTTTTCAAATCGGATTAGTAGTTCCTGAGATTAGCGCCTTCAAACAAACAAACAAACAAACAAACTCTTCAGATTTATAATATTTGTATAGATTTAAATTATAAGGATGGACGAATAGACTAATAAATAAGTAAGTAGAATAAGTAGGTTAGCTCGGTAGGTTAAGGTTGTTTTTTTTTTTGCATAAAGAAACTTCTGCACCTACAAAATATTTTTTTAATCTTTAAAAACTCTAAAACTTTAAAAATCGTTGGGATTTTAAAGAATAAGTTCCCAGCTCGGTAGGTTAAAGTTTTTATTCACATAGAAATTCCTGCACATAAAAATCACTTATTTTATATTAGAAAATAAAAAAAAGTGATAAATATTCCGATTCGTACAAACTGCCAATAATCGGACGAATAATATATTTTTTCTTCATCCGATTATTGAACGAATAGCAACAGCCTTCTTTATTTATTATTCGTCCTTTTTAGGAAAATAAATTTGGAAAATAAATCCGAAAAGATAGTTTAAGTTAAAAATGATATCTTCTACGAGGGTATATGGAATAATGATAGCATTGGAAAGAGAAAGTAAACTACTCCTAAAACTAGATTATATAAGGTTAATTTTAATCGAGGTATCTTGTAAGTGAACGGAATTGCGGGTAAAAACTAATTTATTATAAAGTCAATATTAAGAGCCCCACATACAAAATGCCACGTCGAATCCCTATTATGAGTTATATTAAGTGATCCAAGAATCAGATGTACATACATATTTTATGTACATTAAAAATCTTCTAAAAATATTCCATTGGATTTAAAACAATTACGTACACGTTTAATTATATATTCTAAATGATAAGAAAAACTTGTAAGATAAAGAACTTAATCAACAGGTAAACTTTTACCTCATTTACAAGCTTGCTTCGATCCTCATCACTTATTCCCATATTTATTTGACCCATATCTCCTTCAATAATATCGATTTTTTGTAAAAAATCAGGCATTACCTTTCTTAATTTATCGTATATCTGAAAAGAATAAAATAAAAATACACTTTAAAATGTAAAAGTAAATATCATTTTGATGAGGTTCTCTGAAATTCTCTTCAGTATCTAAGAGAAATCATTTGATAAGCCGATGTGATAGTTGGTCTGATCTATTTACCAAGTTCGTTTCTGTTTGAACGTGAAAAGCCTTTTTTTTAACGTTGAGAAATGCATATAGGTATATCATCTGCATACACACAAGTAGTTATGTGGGACTCACCGGCAAAGCCAGCACTACCCACTAAAACCCAACGGAACCTCTCCCGACTTAATGGGAGACAGAGAAGGTGACAGAGAAGTACCAGGAGCAACCCGTATAGCACACCGCCCACTAAGGTGGGCCGCATTCCAGTTTTTTGGCTTCGCGCCCGGCTAGATTGCTGGACGCTAATAAGCAATAACCCTGTTGAAAATAGTTCGTATAATTGCAAAAATGGCGGCGATTGACTTTGTTGTAATTAAAAGATTGCCTGTGAATAGATTAGGCTTTATTCATCTTTAAAAATGTTATTTACATTTATTAGATATAACAAAATGTATACTATGACAGATGTTTCTAATATATCTATTGTATAAATAAACGGCCAGTATTATTACTACAGTCTTCCCCCCTTTAAGAAATATAGTCCCTTAAGTACTGTGGTCGGCATTTAGTACGATTTGATCTTCGAGGTACCGTAGCAGTAGATGGTATGGGTTCTATTTCTTCAGATGAAGGTATAGTGGATTCTGTGTCTGTATAGTATGTATCTGAATCCTCTTCAGAGCTTTCCGTTTCACCTCGAGGTGCCAAATATCGATTTGACACGGTTTGTTCACGCCCGTTTCCAAACCGAATAAAGCTGTATTCCTGATAGGGCTCTATTATCTCTACTTCTTCTAGGCAAGGGTCGTATTTTGATGCTGTTGACTGTTTTTTATAAAAGACTTTTTTGCCTGACTCTAACCAAGTTGGCATAGATTGGCCCCAAGATAATCTTCTTGGATGAGAGAACATACGTTCATGAGGCGTTTCATTCGTTGCCGTGCACAATAATGATCTGATACTATGTAATGCTTATGTTAGTACTGACTCCCACATTGTTATAGGTAGGTTCTTTGTTTTCAAAGCAAGTCGGACAGTTTGCCATAGAGTTGCATTTAGGCGTTCAATTTGTCCATTCCCTCGTGGATTATAAGGCGTTGAGCGACTGGCAGCAATACCTTTATTCGTCAAAAAATCTCTTATTTCTGTTGACATGAACGCCATACCTTGATCTGTATGAACATATGCAGGCATACCGAAGATAGAGAATAAGTCAGTGAGACAACGAATAACCGTTGCTGAGGAAGTGTCTGGGCAAGCATATGCAAATGGGAACCTCGAATATTCATCAACTATCGTCAAAATATATTTATTATTAGTGGATGAAGGAAGAGGACCTTTAAAATCTAAGGCTAATCTTTCAAAGGGCGATGTCGCCTTAATAAGGGACCCTTTGTATTTACAAAATGTTGGCTTTATTTCTGCACATACTGGACAAGATGTGACAACTTTCTTTATCTCATCAATAGAAAAAGGTAGATTTTTGCGTTTTACCCAATGATTTAATCGCGTCACTCCGGGATGGCAGAGAAATTGATGGAGTTCTTTCAGATTATTAATTGTTATAGAGGCACATATTTGGCGTGACAATGCATCAGCTACAAGATTTTCTCTTCCAGGTCTATATTTTATATCAAAATTATAGTTAGATAATTCTAATCTCCATCTTTGAATCTTTTCGTTCTTAATTTTACTAGCATGACCTTTTAACATAAAGGCTACTGATTTTTGGTCAGTTATTAGATAGAATTGTCTACCCAGTAAGTAATGCCTCCATTTTTTAAGACTTTCTATAATAGCATAGGCTTCTTTTTCTATTGCTGGATATTTCTTCTCACATTGATTCAGAGACCGAGAAAAGAAAGCAACTGGTCTGCCATTTTGTGTTAGAGAAGCTGCGATAGAGAATTCGGATGCATCAGTTTCTACAGTAAAAGGTTCTTTAGGATCAATAGCAGCTAATGAGGACTGTGATATAATAATTTTTAGTTCTTCGAATGCAGCTTTTTGAGTCGTGTTCATTGGAAATTTTTCTATTAGTACAAGCGGATGTAACTTTTTTGAAAAATTTTGTATCCATTTGGAATAATGAGAAAATAAACCGATAGCACGTTTTAAAGAAGAAGAATCTTCCGGAATTGGCATATTTAATAGTGCCTGTAAACGATCCGGGTCAGGTTTAACAATACGATTACATATATTATAGCCCAGAATATTAATTTCCTTTAAGGAATATTCACTCTTATCTTTGTTAATAGTTAAGTTATAATCTTGAGCTACTTTCATGAATTTTTGCAATTTATCATCATGATCATTTTGATCAACTCCGCATATTATTATGTCATCCAAATATGGGTAAACACCTTCAAGTTTTGATTTTCGAATTATAGTATCGATCGCTCTTTGAAAACAAGACACACCATTTGTCACTCCAAAAGGAATTCTGCGGAACTGATATAAATTTCCACATGCTTCAAAAGCTGTCAAGGGTTTATTTTTATTTAGGATAGGAATCTGATGATAAGCTGACTTTAAATCTATTTTAGAAAAAACATTGTATTGAGACACTTTAGATACCACTGTTTCAATATTTGGTAGAGGGTATGCATCTAGATATGTATACCTGTTGATAGTCTGCGAGTAATCTATACACATACGTTTTTTATGATGAGTCCCTGATGTCACAAGTACCTGAGCACGCCACGGTGAAGTACTTTTTTCGATGATCCCATCTAATAACAACTTCTTTACTTCAGATTTTATAAAATCAGCGTCTTCTGATGAGAATTTTCTAGATTTAATAGCTATTGGCTTTATTTCATTAGATAGATGAGGAAATAAATTTATTGGTTCTATACTTACCTCTTTCAGGGAGCATAATCTCAACGGAGGTTTGGAACCATCAAATTTTATTTCTAAAGAGCTGTAAAGTTTTAAAATGTCTTGACCTAATATAACATCTATGCATAATTTATCTACGACTCTTAGTAACATATTATGAAATTTTTGATCGTTTATTTGAAGAGTAACCAAACATGCAGATTTTATTTCAGATTTTAAGGACGTTGTTGCCATTAAAACATTTTGCTGCCAGGGCTGAGTCGGTATATTAATTTGATGAACGATATCTTCATTAATGAAGCTAACAGTACTTCCAGTATCGACCAACGCCATTAGTGGCATATTGTTAACCAATATATTTATGAAACATTTTTGTAAACCTGTAGCAGCTAATATTGTACTAGAAGACTGTTCATCCGTAGCTGCCGTAGTAAGACTTTTACAGACCTTAGCAAAATGTCCTTGTTTACCACACTTGAGACAAGTAACGTTTGCTGCTGGACATAAACGTCTCGGATGGAGAGAATTACCACAATAATAGCATTCCTTTAATTTTTGTTTTGACTTTATTACGTCATATCTAGAAGGTTTAGATGTAGCTGCTGATAATGATGAAGTATTTGGATTTGAATAACAGTCCGTTTGAATTTGTGCCGATTCTAAAGCCCTAGCTTGATCTACGGCATCTTCAAGGTTTAGATCTAGATTTTCAAGTATTCTTTGTCGTATAGATGATGAAATAAGGCCCGATATAAATGCCTCCCTAATAGATTCATTTTCATTCTGAATAGCGGACACCGCTTTAAAATCACAATCTTTAGCCAGTAAATGTAGAGCTTGTATGAATTGATCTATACATTCTCCTGTCTGTTGGATGCATGTATTGAGCTTATGGCGAGCAAAAATTATATTTTTAGGTTTTACGAAAATATTTTCTAATGTTAACATAGCAGAATTAAATGTAGTACAACATGAGATATAGTTGTAGACGTTTGATGATATATTGTTCACTAACAATTTTAGTTTTATTTCATCCGACATTTGTTCTTCCGTCGATATTTTTGATTCTTCTAAAAAGTTTTCGAAGGTTTTTCTCCAATGTAACCATTTCGATGAAACATTTGTCTCCGTGGACGGTTCGACTTCGAATCTATCAGGCTTAAGATATCGATACATAATATAATAGATTTCTTTGGCGTTCTATTAAAGATGAATAAATTGTTGTAATTAAAAGATTGCCTGTGAATAGATTAGGCTTTATTCATCTTTAAAAATGTTAGTTACATTTATTAGATATAACAAAATGTATACTATGACAGATGTTTCTAATATATCTATTGTATAAATAAACGGCCAGTATTATTACTACAGACTTGTAACATTTAGCATTACATCAGCCGCTCGATGCGAGCACCGCGTACTCGACTCGACTGAAAGTTTTCTTCTGTATGGTCCAATGAACTCTTAGTTTCTAAGAATATTCATCAAATTTGTACCACCAACTTCGTTTCTTCTTTAGTACAAATTGGATATCCAGTATTGTTTTTTTTTCTTCTTCTTTTTCAAATAACAATAACTTAATAAATTGAATGAGCCACATACATCCTCTACGTCCGCCATTTTAATTAAGAATGAAATACGCTTCAGCCGAGGGCTAAAAGCGAGCGTTTGCCGTGTTAATGTGTATTGCTATATTGTGGCAAGCTCGTCTCGAATGGTACATTATAAGCAAATGGTACAAGTAAGTCTCCACTTTAAGATAACGCCACATTTTAACACGACCGGAGATAGTTGCAGGACCGACGATTTTATGAAGTCTGTGAAGCACGGGAGTTTACCATCGTTAACTTATCAACTCCAGGCTGTAACTAATATACATACTCGTCTAAACTACATTTGGCTCGAGTCGGAACTCGAATTCAGAACCTCCGATCCTACAGCCGATCGTGCTTCCATAATTAAATTTAGAAAACAGTTTAGAAAATTTGTGGTAAACCATACCATTTCATCAAACTGCTCTTGCAATCTTTGTTTCGTATCTTTATTTTTCTTTGGTCTAGTTAAAAGATACAGTTTTTTAATCTTAGGGCACGATCTGCAATAAAAAAAAAATTCAATTATTATATATTATATTTAATATAATTATTTATTTATACTATACCTTCAGAAAAAGTTAGATACGCACTAAAAATTAATGGAGAACACTCACCTTAAAAGCTTCTCTATCAAAAGTTTTCCTAGAAATCCTGTACCCCCAGTCAAGAATACCGTGGAGCCAGAAAACATCTTCTGTATCTGAGATTCTTCCGAGGCTTCCATTGTGGATGGTGCTTCCTTACGTATGTTTG
The DNA here is from genome assembly GCA_905404265.1 of Fabriciana adippe. Taxonomy (NCBI): domain Eukaryota; kingdom Metazoa; phylum Arthropoda; class Insecta; order Lepidoptera; family Nymphalidae; genus Fabriciana; species Fabriciana adippe. The sequence goes on from FR990010.1 coordinate 2,092,903, forward strand.
TTTATTTAAAGCCAATTCTAAAAAAGAACAAGTTACATATACAAAATATAAAATTGTTACTGGATAAAGTTGTCCCACAACGTACACAATACGTATATGTATACATACATCATACTTTCAAAATTCTTCAATTCAATTCTCTTGTTAACGGCTTCAACGCGTGCCAATTGAGCACAGATTACTTTGCCAATGTCACGTGGTATATTTTTTTTTAATGAAATCTTTATATCTTTATCAACACAGATAAATAAAATTGAAGTGTCTGTTTGTAATGTCAAAATAACAGCTTTATACTAAATGCATATGTTATTATATACGATACTTATAAGAAAAACACAATTTTTAAAATTTTTGTCTGTCTGTCTGTTTGTTCCGGGTAATCTCCGAAACGGTTGGACTAATTTTAATGAGGTTTTCACTGGCAGATAGCTGATATTATAAGAAGTAACTAAGGCTATTTTTATTTTAGAAAAATAATTAGGGTTTCGTTCAAAAAAAGTTAAGTATAGAATTAAAGAAAATGTTCTGTTTATGAAATTTATATTCCCATTCTAGCGACTCACCCTCGCTCTGCTCGGGTTCGTCCCTAGGAACGTTTTAACGTTTAGTATAGATTTCTCAGAGATGAGATATTTTCCCGCAGTAAAAGTATCCTATATGTTGACCCCGATACCCAGCTATCATCATACCAAATTCATCAAAATCTGTCCAGTGTTTTTCTCATGATACGCTCCCAGACAGACAGAGAGACAAAAATTCTAAAAACTATACAGTCGGTCTCTGTATCGGATATGACTATTTCATTAAGATTTTCCAAAAAATATTTAATGTACAGATTCGACTCGGTTAAAATTTTATTATATGTAGGTATACTAGTATAGATTACTTATGTGATACTGTAGTTATTACGTATTTAATTTTTAGAATAAGACTTACAAATTATTTTTTAAATAGTAATAATTGAAGGAATAAAATAAAATTAAAAATATATATTTTAAAAGAATAAAAACATTTACCTTTACACTAATCTCCAAAAAACAGCATAAAACACTCTGCGATATTATTTGTGTCAACGGTAGAGTATCAACTACTAAATAAAAGTTAGATGTTATAGTATTTAAAGTTTTCGTGGATATTGAACTGAATAATTGAATATTAAATTTTAGAGTTGAATTCTACGAATAATGAAAAATAGCTGTAACAAAATCATCCATATTAATATATTACAAATAAGAAAGTAAAGTTTGTCTGTTTTTTTAACGTTAATATAAAAACTACTAAAACAATATAAATGAATAAGAATAGATGCTTTGATTTGTATCGGCTGGCAACGACTTCGAAAATATCTGATTAGATATCTATTCTAAATGAAAACCCCCGTTTACTTATTTTTTAGTTTTCAGTGCCTGAAACTCTGTTTTTCTTTTAAGTTTTTATTTTTCCATTTTGTAGACGTATTAATCATGTAATTTATAAGAAGAAATTTTTTTAAAAACGTATTCGATTAAGCCATTTATTTAGATCCCTAATGACAGTCCCAACCCATCTATGTAGGTGTAAAATTCTCATCAATACAAATTAATCAAGCCCAAGCACCAGGTAATTGCTATAAATCGTTGAGGAGTTCCCTTGACTGTCTTTCGGATCCGTCATCAAATTGACTCCAAACCTTCATTAAACAGCAGTGCTTTAAAATACTTAATGAAAAAAAATTAACAAACGCACTAGTCGCCACTACGATTTTCGAAGGTTTCCCTCGATGTCTCTGGGATGCCATCATCAGATTCTAGTTTCCTTATTATGGTGCCATCCTTGGGATGTCTCCTTTCTAAGAAAAAAAGAATCATTATAATCGGTCCATGAACAAAGAAGTAATCCGCGAACACACATAAAATTACATCCATGTAAACAAAAATTTACATTAAAAAAATCATAAAATGAAAACTACTGGGCCAAACTATGTTAATTTTTTATGGCACCAAATGTCAACTATTCTGCATCAAACTAAAGAAGAATCACGTAAATCGGATCATAAATCTCAGCGTAATCGGTGTACATACATAAAAAAATACCAATCGAATTGAGAACCTCATCCTTTTGGAAGTCGGTTAAAAACAAATACTAAATGTTAAGTGAAGCTTACCACAATACATTAGTGAAAACCGCTCGCAAATCGGTTAAGCCGTTTCTGAGATTAGCGCGCACAAACGCACATAACAAAAAGACAAAAAAAAACTAAAAATCATTGTTTTGGGTTCTATTGCGTTAATAAAGATCCCCAATAATAGTTTTTTTCAAATATCTTCCTTGTACAGACAGCGATCAGTTACACTTTTATTATATGTATAGATGTTAAAATAATCTTTATTGATAAAGCGTCCAAACTAGGCGTAGCTTGCGTAAGCCAGAGCAACCGTTTTAGGCCGTATTTTCATCCTTCTGAGAAAATTATAAACATTGGTCCTACAGTTCCGAGGGTTTAGATTTTTTTTAGAAAATTTTCTTGTTTTTTCGAATCTTCTTTTAGATTTGAAAAATCTCAATTAGTTTTTGAGATATTCGCAAAAACCTAAACCCCCTTTTTATTTTTACATATCATTCTGAATCGAATGACACCTAGTTCATATTTTTTCGAGACTGCTGAAAAAAGTTGACCTAAACGGCACTAGTTGACTAGACTAATAATTAATATGCAGACAGGGACATATATTATGTATGTACAATGTACCTACATGTTTTATACTTGCGAGTCTTGCTATATAGTCCAGTCAAATAAGGCCTGAAATCAAAATGTTGACACTCAACTTTGCATTTTTGATATAATGTAGTTTAAATGATAGAAAAACAATGTGTAAAGGTTTTCGTGTCCGCAACCCCCGGCAAGGGTCCAAAATAAATTGTCAAATTTTTTTTTTCGCAATTATTCGAAAACGGTAAAAATTAGACAAAAAAGTTTTAGGAAAAATGTGTAAAGCTAAAAATTTTGCATACAAAAGGTTTCATGACTTTTTTTTCTCCGGTCAAAATTAACCGAGTTAGGGAGGTTTTTAGACCGATCGGAATCCGTTTATTTTTGAAAGAAAAAAATTTAATTAAAACCTGAAGTTTTATGGTTTTAAAACATTAGCAGGTATATAAGGAATAGAAATTCGTAAAATGCCCCGGATGCCCAGCTACCCCCGCGAAAAACGGGGGGACGCAAAGCGTTGAAAAATCGTTTTCTTTAATTTACGGCTTACTGTGACGTTCTATCGAAAAAATGTTTTCTACAAAAATTATAGGTCTATTAAAAATCTACAACTTTTGTAAATGACACTTTTACAATAATCTCAAAGTTTTCGTATATATATATTTTTTTCATACCTAAATAAGTCATTGCTAAACATAAATATACTTTTAAAAAATAATAAACAATTTTTTTTTGTGTACAATTCACATTATTATAACAATTATGATTTTTTAGTTTCGATTTTTCAATATTTTTTTACTTAAAAAAATATTTATTGTAAATACACTAGCATAACGCGTGGCTATGCCCGCGTTCTATCTACAAAAGAACTCTTTGGCTTTATGTTTCACAGCCACTCACCCTCGCTTCGCTTGGGTTCGTCCCTAATTTTCGCAGCCTACGCCAAGTAATGACTATTATAGGCAAATTTTTGATACCTTAGGTTATTATTGCAATTTTGGTCCAGATTTCGAATTTTTTTTTTTTAAATAATATATAGCCCACGTTACTTACTGATTATGTAGCTTTTAAAAACTGAATTTTTTTTTAATTGTTCAAGAAGTTTACAAACAAACACATAAAAAAAATATTTTTTTCTCTCTTTATAATAATAGGTCTTTTACCCATGAAGTTGCCGTTTTACAATACTGGCCATTTGAAACGTAATTAAAGAGATTTTATTTTCAATGCATGGAGTTCTACATATTTTCAAATTCAGTCATTTGTTTATTGATGAGCGTTTTGTTTTTACTACATTTGTATCTTATTCATCAATATGGACACAATAAAAATACGAGTAGGTACAGTAGAAACTCGATTAACCGGACTAATTGTTGTCCTTAGGCATTTGGATAATCGAATGTATCAAGAAAAGCAGGTATTTTCCTGAAACAATTGCTAACTAACTAAAACTACTTTTTATCCCGGAAAAATGTACGGTTCCCGTGGGATAGATTTGTTTTTGTTTGTTTAGAGGCGAACCCGAGCTTAGCTAGGATGAGTCCATAGTGCTTTAGTGCTTGCATAAATTCGACTTGTAGGTATATAATTGGTCGCGGTTGGTAGTCCGGATAATCGCGAATCCGTATAACTGAGGGCCCGATAATCGAGTTTCTACTGTAATTATAGAGTACGAGTTCCATCGCGGTAGCAATTCCGCACAAACGGCTCGCAACATTAATGAAGTGTACAAAGTAAATACTACAAACAAACGCACGACTCGTTATTGATTTGGACGCTTCCGATATGGAAATTTTGATCTAAAAATGAACCCCGTGGTCGCCCGAAAAATAAAATCAGCAACGACGAATTAAAGGCAATAGTGGAAGCTAACGATAACAATAATTATGACCCGACCGACTTCCACGGCGGCCAGTCTCATTGAGACGAGCCATCTGCTCAGGAGATATTATAGTGCAGCGCGTGTGAGAGAGAGCGAAGACACAACGTGCGCTCTCTATTCCTGTCCCTATCACATATCACCATATCACTAACAATCTTCAATAGCGACCAAACAAATAAAACGAAATCGGTCGACAAACAGAGGAGAGAAAAGCGACTAAGACAACTCCGTGCCTCGGAGAGCGCATAAAACCTGTCGATTCTGTATCTATATGCATCTCGCTGGCCAGGTGGATTAATTATCGTAAGCAAAAATATAATCAATTTTTAATTCACCATAGATTGCTTTTTGCAAAATAAAAAGTTTTATATGAATGATATTCATACTTCATACTTAGACCTTCTTAGTTTCCTTCAATATTGTCTTTATAAAAAAACTAATCAATTTAACACTAATGGCGCACATCCAATAAACAGCAGAAATACAGAAAAATATATTTTTTTATAATTATTATTAAAAATAAATCAACATCATGTTTCGGAAGATTCGGGCTACAAGATGTACAGTGTGTTTTCGGAACAAGAAGGATTTTCTTTTAAAGAAGAAACACGTTTCAGAAAATGCTATAACAAAGTTACCCATTATTTATTTGATATGGATGGAACAGTTTTGAGTAAGTTTATATTCATCTATACATATAATAAAACTGTAGAGGTCGAATGTCTGTACATAGAAAAAAATATTTAAAACCGAGTCAGGGGGATGTAAGAAGAGAAATAGAACAAATCTAGATTTTTTTTCAATTTTTTTGTTTCTCTGTCTGTTTGTCTATTTGTACGAGCTAAACTCCGAAACTGTTGGACCTTTTAAAAAAATTATCTTATGTCCACTGCATAAAATGCCTGCGTGTAAACCCGGTCTTGTGACTTACCGTAGTTTCTGTACTCAAATTTCAATTGGAAATTAAAGAGTATTTTGATCAAAGTAATAAATAGGACAGTTAAGCAACAATGAATATTTCGAGTTGATTAATCGTTTTTCCGTACAAAATGTATGGAAAATGTTTTTGGCAATTTCTTTCATTTCTAGTACTCATACCGTAAATGGTCCCATAGAGTCTTTTGATCTCTACATTAAATAGGATCGATTGACATAAAAAAAAAATATTTTTGGTATTTTAGCATATATTTCGCTAACTGTAAATTTTTTCCAAAATCAATGACTGCAGTTCAGAATATCTCAAAAAGTTATGGATGGTCTCCTAGGAACGTTTTTCTGTAACTATAGCAGTTAAAGTACCTGCTCTTACTGCCCCATCTCAAAAATCCACCTATATACTATATACATATATAATATATAGATTCTCTATTCCATACTGACCGTTAAAATGCACCTAATTGCTAGTAAACAAAATATATCAGCAACAGCCAACATGCAAGTGTACTCACCTGCTGGTTGCTACCGATATAATAGACAGATAGTACCTATAACATAAGCAATTGTTCCTTAGCAAACTTTAATTGACATAAAATTCAAACCTTTTATAGATTCTGAAATTGTGTATCATAAAATGATAAAGAAAATCTGCGAAAAATACAACAAAAAGTACACTAAAGATCTACAAGTGCGAGTAAGTGAATTTAGAAAATTTTATTCACACTTCGTACAGTCTTATCTCCACATACATAATATATGCATCGATCAAAAAAGTACTAGATACACAATCAGCGACAAAAAGTGTCCACACCGAATGAGCGCTCATTTGAACATTTGAGCGCGCTTTCGATAATTATCTTTTTGTGATAACAACTTTAAATATTGCATTTAAGGTTCCATTTACATTGTTGTATATTTATTTCAACTAGAATAATTAATTACCTAAACACAATTGGTGACAGTTTTAAGAGAACTTTTGAATGGGATTGTGTATCTAGTATTTTTTTGATCGATGCATATATGTATATTGAACCGGCGACAGTTCCTTTGGCTTGAACTTGGCTGGACATGCTACCGCGTGTCTTGATACATATCCACAGTATTCATCAAGATATGATATTTTAATCTGTTTTTAGTGTCGAAAATAACACTATATAATAATGGAATAGAAAGACCTTGAAGTATATATATATATATATATATATATATATATATATATATATATATATATATATATATATATGTATATGTATATATATATATATATATATATATATATATATATATATTATAGTGTACAAGATTATAACTGTTCCCGACAATGGGTGATTTGCGACTAACTGTACGACTCTTAAAATATTATTAATGTCTAAGCCAAATAGGGAAAGTGCCGAGATGATGCAATACAATACTATTTGGTGCAATATTGTTATATAATAAAGTACATAGTAGGCACATTGTTTTTATTTGATTACATTCAGATCATAAAAAATGGTATTTTTGTACCTTATGCGAGAAAGAAAAGAGGGCTTTATGATTATATCCCACTTTCAATGTACAAAAACATATTTTTTTAAATATTTGTTATGAAATTAAAAGATAGTAAATACTTCTTCTTCTTTATTCCAAGAAGAGAGAACGTTCTTCTGCTGCTGAGAAGAAGGTTCTTCTGCTTCCATTGGGGTTTTTTTAGGTATTTCGGAAAAGATATAAAACTGTGTTTTTCCAGAAAGTCACCTATGTAGGTAAACTTAAAAAGCAAAATCTTATCTAAATACAAAAAATATGATCCAAATCGTTAGAGCCGTTTCCGAAATACACGAATTTCTCATTTAATATTATAGATAAAGATTTAGCTTGATCCCCGTTACATAGGAGGGAGGCCCATGCTTAGCAATTAAGTACTGAATTATGATATTATTTAAAATTACCAATATATGTGGATCTGTCACTTTTTTATCAGTAACGGATAAATTTATACATATAACAAAATTGTAACTGATCGCTGTCTGTACATGGAATATATTTAAGAAAAACTATTATTGGGGATCTTTATTAACATAATAGAACCCAAAAACAATCATTTTTAGTTTTTTTTTGTCTGTTTGTCTGTTTGTCTGTTTGTCTGTTTGTCTGTTTGTCGGTTTGTCTGTTTGTCTGCGCGTTTGTGCGCGCTAATCTTAGAAACGGCTTAACCAATTTGGGTGCGGTTTTCACTAATTTTTTGTGGTAAGCTTCACTTAAAAATTAGTGTTTGTTTTATTTCAATTGGTTCCTAAATAAAAAAAGTTATATAAATTTAAAGAATCATCTAGGGGCGAACCCGAGCGAACCGAGGGTGAGCCGCTAGTTTGAAATAATTAAGATGATTAATTGAGATCAGAAAGTGATAGGCGATTTTTTTAGTCTGATATGTGAAGTGGTTCTTCTGTTATATTAATTTGTTCCAAAAACTGTATTTAACCAAGGACGAAAAAAGTGATATTGGGTGACGGGTAGAAATTTAGAGTTTCAATTATGTAAACTTCTAGATGTATGGAGGAACTGATCGTGAGATATGTATAGCAGTGGTCGAGGAACTCAAAATGCCGATATCTGCTGATGAATTTGAAAGCCAGTTAAATGATTTGGCTCAGAAAATGTTGCCAAGTGCTCCGCTTCAAAAAGGTAGTGTGCGAAGTAAAGAAGTAGTAGTTATTATGTTTGAACTAAAGACATCTGCATTTATAATTAGTTTGATGATTGGTTATTAACACGTTCGCTGCGTTACGGCAAGTATTTTGCCGTATTTGAATATCATTCAGTGCGGCTGCTGGTTGTCCTTGTTTTACTCTCGGTGCGGAAGTGATTTAACTATGTTCCCGTACTTGTAGAGAAGACACAGTGATTTTTTCAATATTGTTGCTTTAAATATAATAATATTCTACACTAATAATGTACGGCAAAATACTTGCCGTAACGCACAGTAAGTAAAATATTTTTGTCCAATGCACAGCGGTACATTCCCCGATTTAATGAAACATAGTAATACCTTTGTTTAAAAGTGGGGATAGGTTTGAACCTGGAAATTATAGGTCTATTTCAATACTACCAGCATTAAGCAAAATATTTGAAAAAATAATTTTAAGCCAATTAAGTACTTTTTTTATTGTAACAATGTTGTGCACAGTGAACAGTATGGCTTCACCAAAGGTAAATCTACAACTGATGCGGGTTCTGCGCTTCTTAGGCACATTTACGATGCATGGGAGAAATCGCAGAATGCTATTGGTGTATTTTACGATTTGTCTCAAGCTTTTGATTCTGTAGATCATCAAACACTTTTGCTTAAACTAAATCATTATGGAATTCAGGATGCTGCGCTTGATCTTGTTGCTTCGTACCTCAATCAGAGAATTTAGAGGATTGATGTAAATAATGTAAAATCTTCTAGATCTCTACTAAAAATGGGTGTTCCACAAGGATCTATTCTTGGCCCTTTTTGATTCTTAATATATATTAATGATTTACCTTTCCCTAAACCTACCCTTAATTTTTAAAGTTGAGCGTAGTAAACCTAATTATGACGAAGTAAATAGTGCATTGTCGCATATTCTTCGCTGGTTTGAATTAAAGAACCTAGTATTAAATGCAAAAAAAAAAAACAAAATGTGTCGAATTTACATTGCCTAACGTAAAAAAGCAAAATTTTAGCCTGATTATGAATAATGAAACACTGGAAATAACTGAATCAGCAGTATTTTTAGGTATAACACTAGAATCTAAACTCCAGTGGAATCCCCATCTCTCAACACTTGCAGGTAAACTCAGCTCCGCCACCCATGCAGTTAGGAAAGTTAAAAACATAACAGATATTAACACTGCCCGACTTGTATATTTTAGTTATTTTCATAGTATTTTATCGTACGGAATACTTCTTTGGGGCAGTGCCGCGGAAATTAATTCGATATTTATTCTTCAAAAAAGAGCAGTACGGGCTATTTATGATCTAAGAGCTCGTGATTCCCTGCGAGATATTTTCAAAAAAATTGGTATTCTTACGGTTGCGTCACAATATATACTGTGTAATATATTATTTGTTGGCAAAAATCTAAATAATTATGAAAAAAACAGTGATAGACACACATTGAATACTAGGAATAAAAATAAGCTTGTTACGCCTAGATTTCGGCTCCAAAAGGTGAATAAATCCTTCATGGGCCTGAGTATACGCATATATAATAAGATTCCGCAAATTGTCCTAGATTTACCTCTTCAAAAATTTAAAGACAAAATTAAAAATGTTTTATTGAGTAAAGCGTATTACACTGTTCAAGAATTTCTTGTTGATGAAAGAGTGTGGAATGAGTATTATTGAGTCATATGTGGGCTATCTATATTCTTATGTTAATAAAATAAATATAATATCGATATTTAAAAGAGCAACTGTTGAGTTTCTTGCCGGCTCTTCTCAGCAGAACTGCTTTCCGAGCCGGTGGTAGCTTCCTCACGGACAGACTACACTGACGCTTACATTAAATTGACGATTCAAAAGCACTTGTAATAAGTCTAATTGAATAAGTTTATTTCATTTCATTTGTGCTAGCTACTATTGATATTATCTGTACATGATTAATCGTTTTTTTTCAGTGTCTTGTATTTGAAGATTCGGCTGTAGGAATCATTGCCGCCAAAGAAGCTGGCATGCAGGTTATAATTTGAAAATTCTTATACAATTTTTCTGAAAGTATTGATTTTGATAATGCTTGTTTAGACACGTCTGTCGCTTCTAATTGCCCATATGTTGGTCAAAGGTTTATCATAAATCAGTACGCCATGTTTGATACTTAAAAGTTTGATAATACACAAATGGTAAAGTAAACTTTACAAAAAATGGAGATCAGTTCAAAGTATTTATTAGGAATATCTGTTGACTCTCTTGAATGGATTTGTTTTTTTTTTTTTTTAATTTAAATGGAATTATAAATTGTTCTATAAAATTCGCATAACATAACAAAACAAATAAATAATAAATAAATATGTTGGGATATTATCACACAGCACCATCTAGTTCCATGGTAAGCTACGAGGCATGTGTTATGGATACCAGATAGTTGATACACTACACATATATAACTTTAAATACATACATATTTTAAATATAAATACCCATGACTGGAGTACAAACATTCGTGCTTATCACACAAATAAATGCCTCCAGCGGGACTCGAACCCGCGACCGCTGGCATTGCAAGTAGGGTCACTACAAACTGAGCCAAACGTGTCGTCATATAGTGGCCATAGATAGTTAATATCTTTAAAGTAAAATTAACAAAACAACAAATAATAAATCAAATATTCATACTTAGCATATAATAATCTACATATATATATATATATTTAGATTGCTTCACTCTTACTTCCAAGTTAATTTTTAGCAATGTATATCAAAACTAGAGACTTGACTTTGCTTCGAATTCGACGCGCCTCGCTCATCTGTGTCCCTAGAAACCACATAATTATCTACAGAAGAATTAAGTTAAAGAAGTTTTTCATTTTTAACCGACTTCAAAAAGGAGGAGGTTCTCAATTCGATTATTTTTTTTTTATGTATGTACACCGATTACGCTGAGATTTATGATCCGATTTACGAAACTCTTCTTTAGTTTGATGCGGAATAATTGCCATTTGTGCCCATAAAAATTTAACATAGTTTGGCCCAGTAGTTTTTTCATTTTGTTCGATTTGACAAGCCCAATACGTAAGAATCGGATTTTAGAGCCAGAATTTTTAGTGTTAGGACTAATAAAAGCGAATTTTAGTTTGTCAGTCTTCATACTTTGCTACTACTATTATGTCTACACTAAAAAAAGAAAAATAAAACCTTTTTAAGAAAAACAAAATTAAAACCGACTTCAAAAAAAAAGCACTAAAAATTAAAAAATAAGTGATTGGTAGTTTTCATTTACTATAGATACCTAATCAAATATTTTCGAAGTCGATGCCAGCCGATACAAGTCAAAGCAAGTTTTTTTTTAAGTTTTTATAATTTTTCATTTAATTTCAATTTAAAAAATATTTTCCATTTTGCTTATAAGAATTATGGTTAAATTGATTTTCCATACAAAACACAAGCACAGTAGATTTTTATTTGTACGTTTTTATACTTTCTTAGATTAATGCGAATATTTGACATCTATCTATACATATAATAAAATTCTAACTAAGCCGAATCTGTACATTAAATATTTTTTGAAAAATCTTATTAAAATGGCCATTATTATCGATACAGAAGCCGAATCTATAGTTTATAGAATTTTTTTCTGTCTGTCTGTCTGTCTGTTACCGCATCATGAGAAAACTACTGGACAGATTTTGATGAAATTTGGTATGGTGATAGCTGGCTATCCGGGTCAACATATAGGATACTTTTTACCGCGGGAAGATATCTCATTTCTCAGAAAAAATACAAAAACTTCAATATAAGAGTATAGTAATGTGTAAAACTTATGAATTTGGTTTTTAGTCATCTGAACGCGGGCGGAGCCGCGGGCAATGCTAGTTTTAAATAAAACTATCTTTTCGCATTATTTCGTGGATTTATTTTGATTTTTGGTTCCCGATGTCTTAGACATCTCAAAAGCGTTATACTTGTTACAGACAGTGCCTACCCACAATTTTACAAAAATGATTACAAAAATTCAAAAATCGCACCAGAGTACCTACCTTACAATATTTGTTGATTTTAATTCTAATAAGTCTCTCTCTTCCTGGCTATGTATCCCATATGGTGGTGGGGTCAGCCTTCCTTGTTTTACTTTTCCACTTCGCTCTATCGGAGACATCGTCTTCGGAAAGCCTGCACTTCTTCATGTCATGTGACACTACATCTTTCCATCTAGTTTTGGGTCTGCCTCTGGATTTTCGACCTGTGATAGAAAGTTGTAGTGCCAAATTCCCCACGTCTACTCTTCTACGTTTGAAGAGTGAGGCAAGTTCCTTTGTCTTCCCTGTTAGTGTTCCAACGTTTAATGTAGCGAAGCGGACTTTTGGGTTACCATCCGGGACTAACGTCGTTGGCCGAGCCCGTCCATGACTCGGTAGCCCTAACATACTATTCGCAGAGGTAGGGCGATGTATCTGCGCGTCATTTTGTGGCGACGCCCTATCCGTTTTCGTCCTTGCACGGTGTAACCTCCCCATTCTAGTAATTCGGCTTTCAGGTTTATTAACTTCAGTACCGATTGCCATCTGACGTACCAAAACCTGCCTTACTTAAAGACAGGAAAACCCTGGATTTGATGTTCAATCCGTATACACTTCCGTGTTAAGTATCGTCTGGTTTACCGCCAAAAGTCGTTGTGATCAGCATAACAAGTGAGGGTGCTCACATACCTGTTTGCTGATATGAATACCTTAGTCGCCTTTTACGACACCTCGGTGAGAAAGAGGTAGGTGCTATTCTACTCTGCCGGCCACCTCACGGCAAATTGATTTTAATTCTAATAAGTATTTTAATTAAATACTAGGATTATAGTTATTGATACATTTTAAATTATTACAAAATTGATGGAATAGAAGCAAAAAAAAAAGAGATTTATTATGTACCTGTCTAGATTATTTTATATCTATGAAATTTTCTTTTATTTTTTTATTTATTTATTTATTTATTTAATCATTAATTTCAGGCAATATTTACAAAAAGATCTTAAATCTGTAAACAGACGCCCATATAATATATACCTTAAAAACTAACATATAAATATATAAACTATTTAACACAAAGTGTCGACGTAGACGTGTTAGCGGGCAAACGACTCCGAAACTTCCGAAATACGACGCCCTGCGGCCAGAAATTCTCTTTCATGAAGGTTGGCAGATGATGAGTAGACACTCACACCAAAAACGAATTGAAATTCGTTTTGTGACGAGGTACCAGCCGTTCAACCCTCAATTTGAAACTGGACTTCTTCTGGACGTAGTCTACGACATCTTCTACCTTCGTAGACTAGTATTTTTTATACATTCAAACTTTCCTAGAACATTCTAATCTGATGAGAAGTGACCTTATTTGAGCTTTTTTATCTATAATTTCCATATAAAATATATGCTTCTAAAATTTGTTAGAAGTTAAACTCGTAATAATTAAAAGTAGCACTTTGAAACACCTTTTTTTTAATGTTGGGAAATGCATTTACACATACTACCTGTAGACATTCAGGTGGTCATGTGGGACTCACCGGAGGAACTTATCGGAGTTAGTTGAGCCAGTAATACCCACTAAAACTTAAGAAAACCTCCCCGTCTTAATGGGGCGTCGCAGGATCGCTTACGCACTCAACCACGATGTCTCAACGGCAGTAACAACATGGGGTTGCTCCACAGTCCACTCTGCTATCATAGAAGTATCAGGAACAACCCGCATGGTACACCATCCACCGAAGTGGGCTACCTCTCAGTGTGTTTCTTGGCTTCGCGCCCGGCTGAATTGCCGTACGCTAATGAGCGTGAAGAGAGAGAGAAAGATAAAGATCTTTCTCTCTCTTCCTCACTCTGGAATCGCATGGAGGGGACATAACTTTTTCTCAAGTTACGAAAATTTATAAATATCTACTATATTATAATAAAAATATATTATAATAAAAATAATCACATTAAACACATGAATTTGAAGAAAAGGCGTGAAGAATGTCGTTCCTGACGGGGGTCCCCGGACCGCACACCTTTTTATTATCGTTTTAGTAGTTTATACATATACTGACGTAAAAACAAACAAACAAACTTTACTTTCTTATTTGTAATACTATAATAATATGGATGACGATTTTACGGCAATTTTTTGTTATTCATAGAGTTCAACTGGAATAGTAACTACTGTAAAATTTAAAATTCAATCACTTACTATAAACCCCATACTGAAACTCTTAATTAGTTGTTGACACACCGCCGTTGACAAACAAATAATATCGCAGAGTGTTTTATACTGTTTTTATTTTGGAGATTTGTGTAAAGGTCTGTAAATTATATTTATATATTTAATTTTATTTCCTTTTCTTGAATTGTTATAATTTAAACATTTTTTGTAAGTCTTATTCTAAAAGTTAAAACGTAATAACTTCAGAATAATATGAGTAATAAATAAATAAATTAAATAAGTAATATTTTCATATTTCAAAAGGTAAGATATTTCAATATTCTAAAATCTATACATATAATAAAACTGTAGAGGTCGAATGTTTGTACATAGAAAAAAAAATGCTAAAAACCGAGTCAGGGGGATGTGAGAAGAGAAATAGAATAAATCCATATTTTGTCATTTTCTTTTGTTTCTCTGTCTATTTGTCTGTTTGTACGGACTACTGTCCGAAACCGTAAGACCGATTTAAATGAAATTTTGCATTGTGGTACTTTATATCGTCGGTCAACATCTTAGATACTTTTCATCGTTGAAAATTAAAGAGTTCCCGTAGGATATATTTGTTTTTGTTTGTCTAGAGGCGAACCCGAGCGAAGTGGGGGTGAGCCGCTAGTAAATACTAAATATATATTATTTTATAAAAAATAAAAATAATAAAATACCTAAGTAAAGTTAAGTATACAATTAAAGAAGATAACAGTTTTTTTTAATGAAATTTATATTCCCACTAGCGACTTACCCTCGCTTCGCTATGGTGCGTCCTTAGGTAAGCTGATTTTCTTCACAATTTCATAGATTTTAATTTTTTGTCCCTAATTCTTTTTCTAAAATAAAAGTAGCTTAAGTTAGTTAAAGTAGCTTAAGTAGCTTAAGTTAGCATACTTCTTATAACTTCAGCTATCTGCCAGTGAAAGTCCCGTTGAAATCGGTCCAGAAATTTCGAAGATTAGCCGGAATAAACAGACAAAAAAACGTTTAAATATGTTTTTTTTTATAAGTACTGTATATTATACCTTCATATGTACATAGTAAAAAGCCATTATTTTGACATTAGAAATATAGAGCTCAGTTTTATTTATTTTTGTATGTATAAATGTGAAAGTAAAATACATTTTTACGCTGAACAGCAACTGCAACGTGGGGACGCATATAGGCTACCCTAGGTCCTCACTCCAATCCCCACGCGAGCGAAGCCGCGGGTGAAAACTATTATCCATACTTAATATTATAAAGCTGAAGAGTTTGTTTGTTTGTTTGGTTGAACGCGCTAATCTCAGGAACCACTAATCCGATTTGAAAAATTCTTTTTGCATTAGATAGCCTGTTAACTGAGAAAGACTATAGGCTATATATCATCCTGGAAAAATGTACGGTTCCCGTGGGATAGATTTGTTTTTGTCTAGAGACGAACCCGAAGCGAAGCGAGGGTGGGTCGCTAGTTAATGAAATATATGGAATATTACGCCGCTATGCCAAGGATCTGTAGACAGTACAATACGCTTTCTAAACAACATGTTGAATTAGATATCTTTTACACTAATAATATGTTTGAATTTAAAAGTAGTCTTACTAAATTCCTTTGTCAACTTTGTGAGTAATGTGTAAATATGTTGTAATATGATTTGTTTCTTTTTTTATGTATCTTTATAAATGACTAGCGACTCACCCTCGCTTCGCTCGGGTTCGTCCCTAGCTTGCTTCCCCATACAAACTTTCATCCACATTTTCACCCCCTTAAGCGATGATTTCTGGGATAAAAACTATCCTATATCCTTCCCAGGATCTCAAACTATCTTTTTACCAAATTTCATCTTAATCTGTTCAGTAGCTTCGCAGCCTATTCGATGCAAACAAACAAACAAACAAACAAACAATCAAATCTTTCTTCTTTATAATATTAGTATAGATAGATTTAAGAGTTGTCACTCGAAATGTACCCACCTAAACTTTATCATTTTACTTAGTTTTAACTTATAATACATAAATGAGCAAGCCGTAGTCTTCTATAAGTGGAGGAGCACACATATTGTATGTACTCGTAAGTCTTAATTACTTTTTATATTCTTAAACGTTGTAAAGTGTATATCTTTTGTTGGAGGCCCTTAACAAAATGAACTAAAATAAAAAAATGTTTTTTTACGTTATCGAATTTTGGACAATCCACAGGGTATAAATATTTACATAACGAGCCAACAATAGAAAATTAAAATTAGCCTCATCCTGCTTCAACTTTGTCTGTATAAGTTTCTTACGCTATCTTTTACATAAAGACAATTAAAAAAAAATAAAGGTACAAAATACAAATATAATGACAAATGTTTAAAAAACATACATTTATTTGCAAGTCAATAAGCTGTGTGTAATTGATTCTATACTACTCGGTTTGTAACTGATTATAATTACGTAACGGAAGTCATTCCGTTTTTTTTGAAGTCGGTTTATTCGTTTTTTTTTAATAGTAGAAAAAAACCTTCCCTCCAACAAAGTTCAATCTATTAACATTTTACGTTCATTCTATACAGATAAATAAAATAGAAGCGTCTGTTTGTTATGTCAAAATAACAGCTTTATACTAAATGCATATGGAATTATATACGGTACTTATAAGAAAAACACAATTACTTATAAGAAAAACACAATTTTTTAAATTTTTGTCTGTCTGTCTGTTTGTTCCAGCTAATCTCCGAAACGGCCAGACCAATTTTAACGGGACTTTCACTGACAGATAGCTGATATTATAAGGAGTAACTTAGGCTACTTTTAATTTAGAAAAAGAATTAGGGTTTCGATCGAAAAAATTAAAACGTATCTAGAGACGAACCCGAGAGAAGCGAGGTGAGTCGCTAGTATTTGATATATTATTATTATAAGTAAAATTTAGGTAATACAGAGTTAAGTATAATTCTTTTTGGTTTTGTTTTTCAAATACGGCTTTTTAAGATGGCTGTTTTTACAAAAATTGCATTTTTTTCATGTACTGTAACTAAAGGATCAAGTTAGATGGTCTTTTGAATTGTTATAATAATAAAATTCTTTATTGACATATTTTTATATATTTAACTGTTGAACTGTAAGTAGGTATTAATAGGGGTGGTGGGGTAGTATTAGGGGTTGTGGGGTAGTAGTAGGGGTGGTGGGGTAGTGGTATGGGTTTGAGGAGATCTGTATCAACTGCCTCAGTGGTCAGCAACAGCCCGGAATCAGGAAGTTGGCAGTGTTTCACCTCTGTGAGTTGTGACCAAGCATGTATAGCAGTTAGTCGTGCACCACTACAGGAAAATCTTTAATTACCACATGAAATTACAATAACTGTTTCTGTCGAGTCGTCCTTAAAAATTTAAATGGCGTTCGATGGCTAATCCTTCAGAGATATATCAAACAATGTACTAGAAAATTGTAGGTCTTAAAAAGGCCTACAGAAAAGTCTACAATAGCTATCTCTATCTCCTAAGATACACTCATAATAGATAACTATTTTTATCTATTTAAAATGAACTTAGACGCATACGAGCGAAGCGAGGGTAAGTCGCTAGTAGATAATAATATGGATAACCTAATTAGAATATTATCTGGAAATCGTAACATTTAACTAATATATGTAAAATTTAAAATTCAATTGAATTCAGGTCAGAAGTACTGTTTGTACATTTTAATTCGCCAATGTTACATACAATGAAGAAGACATATTATGTTATTTATAATTAATTATATGGCGGTGAAATATATTTGAACGAGCAATTCTTATATATTTATATCTTTATTTATTTATACCAGCGATCTCGGGAACGGATCTAACGACTTCGTTGGGTATGTGGGGGCTTTCGGGGGCGAAAAATCGATCTAGATTAGTCTCATGTCTGGAAAAACGCGTGTTTTCGAGTTTTCATGCGGTTTTCTTTTGCATTATTCTACGTAGAATCTACTCGATAATTTCTTATACTCAGGCATAAGCATCGTGGTCAAGCGACTAAGGTGCAAGATTAACAATCATAAGTGTGTCCGAATTCGAATCTCATTCGGATACAATGTATTACTTTTTTTTTTTGTATTTATTCAAGTTTTTAGTTTTTTTTTTAATCTAAAAAATACGATACAACAAAAAAGAACTCCGAGCAAAGCTCGGTCGCCAGGTACTTAATTATATGGCGGTGATTGACAATGCCATAAAGGTTCCTCCGTTAATCTCATAGTACCTGGGCGACCGAGCTTCGCTCGGAGTTTTTTTTTGTTATATCGTATTTTTTAGAGAAAAAAAAAAAACTAAAAACTTGAATAAATACAAAAAAAAAAACAAAAGTGTATCCGACCGGATTAACACCATAAACTTGTTTTCCATGAAACGTTAAAAAAATATATGAAACGAACTTATTTTTACAGTTAATAAAATGAGTCGATATTGTGTGTATTATTCTTATTTATTTTAATGTTAACCTAACAAAATACGTAAGTAAGAAAAACAACACAGTATTTTACTATACGGAACCGCGCAGTTGGACTTGCATGTACCCAATTTTTACATTAAAAGATTTACAAACATTTACATTGTTTCCTAAACAATAAAAATGTACAAAATTTAATACTTTTCATTAGAAAATTATTTCGGCCAACAAAAAAGTACTAATATGTTACTAATTTATAAAGGCAAAACGTTTGTTTTATTGATAATTTAAATACGGACGGTAATTCTAATAAAATTATAGAAAGGTCGCATTTAATTTTTAGGACTTATTTATTTATTTATTTATTTATTTATTTATTTATTTATTTATAAGTTCACAAAACCGACATACAAATGAAATAAACAAGCTTAATTATAATTATTCAAAAGTTTACTATCACACAAATGTTGTCTTCTATGATGTGAACATCACGTGCATATGAATAGAACTAAGTATTAATTATAAAAATAGGTATATACTGTTTCACAAGGCTAAATTAAATTAATTCTAATTATTATTGTATTATAATATAACATAACATAAAATATATAGTACAATCCGACTTATCTACTTTTGTTTTATACTACGAAAATAATATTTAAACAACTTTCTTTTTAACGAAGGCACGGAATCACCGAAAATATCTATATCATTTGTTAGGGCGTTTGCTAAGGATGCCATTCTATAGATAGGACTATGTTGACCTAGGTTGGTTCTTGCTATTGGTAAAACGAAGGTTTTACGATTATGCAAACGAGTTTGTTGGCGGGGTATTGAAAAATGCAAGCGTTCCAGTAATTCAGGGGCATCAATTAAACCTTTAACTAAAAACTACGTATATAAAAACACTTGGCGACATCTATTGACGAATGTCTAAATAACACATAAATAAATAATTTGGAATTTTTTTCCAAGTTAAGCTACTTTCAATAGTTTTTGCCAAATTTAATAAGTTACCTTGCTACAATGTTTATATGTTGTGTTATCGTGATTTTATTCTAACCAGTTTTTGTATTTATTCCCAGAATGAGATATTAACTGCGGTAAAAAGTATCCTATATGTTGTCCCGAATAACCAGCTATCACCATACTAAATTTCATCAAAATCCCTCAAGTAGTTTTTCTCTGATGCAGTAACAGATAGACAGACAGACAGACATAAATTCTAAAAAATATAGATTCGGCCTCTGTATCGATAATAATGTCTATTTCAATAAGATTTTCAAAAAATATTATATTTAATGTACAGATTCGGCTAAGTTACAATTTTATTATATGTACAGATATAGTTACTATAACATTATGTAACATAATAGGATAGCAACAGAAAATTGTCAATATGAACTTTGTAACAATAAAAATAGAATAAGTACATAGAATAGAATAGTATTATAAGAAAACGTCATGTACTGGACCTTGAACATTAATTAGCTGCAAAAACATTTATGTATGCGCTCAAAAAATTTAAAAATTTATTCAAAACGATTGTATACAAAGTCTCCGACCCTCATGTCGGAAGTTAACATAAAAATAGCACGTAGAATGGAAAAGATGTAAGGGATAGGTTGGTATTATTTAAAAATAGAAAATTTTCTAGTAGCACATCAATTTTTAGGGCCTAAATACATTACTTTTTCGTGTTGAAAAAATTTCAAAGTGGCATGATCCTTTGGAGTGCGTTGCCATGGGGCTTGAACTCAAATAAGCAAAAGCTGCTGTAAAATCTGTGGCAGATTTAAAGAATATATAGTAAGGAAGGTAACATAGCGTTTCACTTATTGTTTGTCATTTCTTACAGACTGAAATTCATAACAATTAAAGTTTTTCTTCACTAAATCGGAGGTCTGGCTGACAGTTACTCAAGTAGTGATGGCGTTAATAGCTTCTGAACAAAACATTTGACTTTGAGTTCATGTAATAGCTTATCAAATCATTCTTGACTAATAATTAGATTCATCAATGATAGTAGATTATAAATATAAATTCCACGGATCTCGTGTCTGCCACGACCTTCGAGTACATTAAAAATGAATCTAAATTTTTATCATATTAATTACATTACTTCGCATTGGCGAAGAAGATCGCCTGTCTTATTCGCCAATCGAAGATTGCTTCTTCGCATATCTTCCTCGCCAATCTTCATCGCCAATGTTCTTCGTCAATCTTCTTTGACTGTCTTCTTCGACAATCTTCGTCGCCTGTCTTCTTCGCGTTTCTTTTCTTCTCCTCTCCCCTCCCCTCCCCTCCCCTCAATTCGCCTTGTCTCCCCTCGCCTCCCCTCCCCTCGCATCCCATCCCCTCGCATCTCATCCCTTCAACTCCCCTCAATTCGCCTTGCCTCCCCTCGCCTCCCCTCCCCTCCCCTTTCCTCCAGCGTTTTGAGTGTTTTCAAAAATTTTTTTGCATTTTGTTGCCCTCATTTAGACGCATCTTTTGACATCTCAATCAGCCACTTAGTCCCAAAATCCACGACACCAACGTGATGTCGTACTTTCGCTCAAAATCGGGCATACACCGAAGCGACAAAAAAAAAACATTTTCAATGTTAATAGCGAGGTTCATTAACGTCTGGCAATACAACCAGCAATGCACCAGGGTGGTGCTCACCTTGATGAGCGGTGTACCGTCCGGGTTGCTCCAAATACTTATTTGATAGCAGACCGTTGGAGCAACCCCATCGTCATTATAATCTGCGGCACCCGTCGAAAGTGCGTAAGCGATCCCGCGTCGCCCTATTAAGAAGGGCGAGGTTCCGTTGAGTTTTAGTGGATAGTAAAACTTTACATTATACTTTGTATGGCTTTACTTTATATACATATATGTATATTTTTTAGAGATGGCTTTAAACAAACAACCAGACGTCAAAATTGATGACCATCCACACATAATGGAAGGCTCGGAAGAATCTCAGATACAGAAGATGTTTTCTGGCTCGACGGTATTCTTGACTGGGAGTACAGGCTTTCTAGGAAAACTATTGATTGAAAAACTTTTAAGGTGAGTGTTTTTCATTATTTTTTAGTGCGAACTCAACTATTTCCGAAGGGCTATAATAAATAATAAATAACGTGCCACTAATTTTTTTTTTCACAAATCAAGTTTAAATTAAAAGAATAAACAACGTTAGAAGTTCGAATTTTTAATTTAAATCTATATACAACTTAGTTTTGGAATCCAGCTTTTAATTAATTTTGGTATTTTAACTAGTTTGTTTTTATGATATGGATGCCTATGATGATTTCATTGACTTTTAAGAATACTGATAGCCAATTTATAACTGAGTAATTTTTTTTAAAGAATGTTGTGGAAATATTTGATAAACAGTATGTATGTATTTAATCAGGAATAGGAGATTCAATATTGGTTACTCACTTTAGTTACTTCACTTTAGTTAATTAGCATAATAAAGCAGATAACGGTATCTTTATTAAGTCCCTGGTTGTTGAATTTTACAGATTGTGATTAAATATTATACAAACAAATAGTGATTATTTTAAGCAAAAAAAAAATGATAATATAATATAGTTCACTATCTATACTTCGGTTATTTTAGGTTCAAAACACAATATCGAAAATCTTTACTCAATCAAAAAAAAACGGAAGAACAGGATAATTCGATATTTTTTTGATGTTTTTTTATTGTTCTCAAAGTTTATGAAATGCTTTACTTTCAAAACATGAAAAAAAAGCAATAGAATAGGAGAGTAAGCTCAAGTTATTTCTTACAAAATAGTTTTATTCTTTTAACAATAAAATACTAACAGAACCGGCGGCTTCGCTCGCTCTAAAACTACAAAAAAATGCTCTAAAAAGGTAAGGTTTCATACAAACTTTCATCCCCTATTTTACCCCCTTTATGGGATGAATTTTGAAAAATACTAATACACCTATAAATATTTAATTGTATTAAAGAGCATTAATACCAAGTTTCAAGTAATTCTGATCATAAATATTTTTTTTGAGTTGTACGATTTATTACGTGTTTTCCCGTGGGAAAACATCTTACATTTTTTAATATTATCTATTGTTTTTTTTCTATTATTGCCTAAATAAATAAAATGCCTAAATGTAATTAAAATAAAAGAGGTCGAGATTTTGGTTAAAAACTTAATGATAAACTCAGATCAGAACGAATCACACATAGTATAAAACAAAGTCGCTTCCCGCTGTCTGTCTCTATATATACTTAGATCTTTAAAACTACTTTAAGATGGAAGGTTTTTATGTATATTATAGTAGTATATACATAGTATAATACATGCATAATATAGTAGAGAAACACCGATAATTTTAGAGGTTTCTAATGTGATGTCGTAAATAAACACATTTTTTTGCGCTTACATTGCAAACGCTGGTTGAACCCTACGAGAGAGATCAAAATAATGTACTACAGCATTGTACACCTTAAAAAAATCTACAAAAAAGTCCGCAATGGCATATGTCTATCTCTTAAGAATAACATATTATATCCAAATAGTTCATTAATAAACGACAATTATAATATTTTTTTTCATTGCAGATCGTGCCCTAACATTAAAAAACTGTATCTTTTGATTAGACCAAAGAAAAATAAAGATCCAAAACAAAGATTGCTAGAGCAGTTTGATGAATTGGTATGTTTTTTACTATTAATTTTCTAAACTTCTATCTAAATTTAATTATGGCAAGCACGATTACGATCAGCTGCAGGTCCGGAAGTTCTGGGTTCGAAACCCGAGTTGAGCCAAGTGTAATTTATATATCAGTTATTTAGAAGCTAGCGATAGCAAACTCCCGTGCCTCAGAGAGTACGTAAATTCTTCGGTCCTGCGCCTTATCTATCCTTGATCGTGTTAAAATGTGACATATTTTTTTCTTAATCTGAAACATATTTTTGCAATTATACGTTATTCTTAAAGAAGGTTATTGCAAAAATCTAATCTGTGATAAACAAACAGTGACAATTTAATGCTGATTTGTTACTCTAATTTTTAGGGTTCTGTACCTCAAAAGGTAAAAAAATAAACCTTTATAAGATCACTCTCTTGTCCGTCTGTCCGAGTATCACCACTAATTTTCTCAGGAACGTGTGGACCTAGCAAGTTGAAATTTATACAAGATGCTGAGGTCTATAGTCTCTATGAGGTGTATAAAAATCAAGGGCCTGAGTCTACGTGATAAAAAGATATGAGCAAATTTAGATTTTCGCGAAAATTTTGGGTCGAAAACCTATATGGTAGTTCCCGTTGACCTAGATTCACAAAATTTGGCAAAAAGCAAAGTCTTACAGCACAAATAAAGGAAAAATTCCAAAAAATAAAAAAAGTTGAAAATTAAACTTAAACAGATTTCCTGCAAAATATCTACGGAACCCTCGCTGGGCGAGTTCGACTAGCACTTGCCCGGCTTTTTACATTAGCTTATCTAAGAACGGAAAAGTCGAACGGTTGTTCTTACTCGTATAATTATAAAGAATATTAGTAAGAGTATACTTACGTTCATACTTATAAAGAGTTTATATAAATTATTTCGAGGTTAATAAATAATAAATATGTTGGGACATTAACACACAGCACCATCTAGATCTATGGTAAGCTACGAGACTTGTGTTATGGATACCAGATAGTTGATACACTACACATATACAACGTTAAATACATACATATTATAAATATAAACATCCGTGACTGAAATACAAACATTCGTGCTCATCACACAAATGAATGCCCCAGCGGGACTCGAACCCGCGACCGTTGGCGCAGCAAAAAGGGTCACTACAAACTGAGCCATGTGTCGTCAGATTGATATTTGACGACACGTTTGGCTCAGTTTGAAAATGATAACTACTTTTACATTTTAAATTGTATTTTTATATTTTTCAGCTATATGATAAATTAAGAAAGAATATGCCAGAGTTTTTACAAAAAATCGTTATTGTTGAAGGAGATATGGGTCAAATCAATATGGGAATAAGTGATGCGGATCGAAGCAAGCTAATAAATGAGGTAAAAATTTATGTGTTGATTAAGTCTTACAAGTTTTTCTAATCATCATCTATACAAAATACATATAATAAAACTCAAACTGAGCCGAATATGTGCATTAAATATTTTTTGGAAAATCTTATTGAAATAGCCATTAATATCGATATAAAGGCCGAATTTTTATCTGTCTGTCTGTAACCGCCTCACGAGAAAACCAGTAAACAGATTTGGATGAAAAATGGTATGATGATATCTGGTTATCCGGGTCAACATATAGGATACCTTTTACGACGGGAAAATATCTCATCGCTGAAAAAAATGCTAAAACTGGTTAAAATAAAACCACGCTAAAACTATAAACATTTTAACAAACTAACTTACAAAATAGGTCGAAAATAATAATAAATAGCTTCTCTTGAAAAAAAAAAAAACTATGTAAATAGCGATATTTGATAAATAATACTAAATATAACTCGACAAATATATAAAGAAGAAACGATAGGTTTCTGGTAGCATCAGTTGGCGCCACTGGCGAGTAAGGTCCTATCGCTGTTGTTAAAAAAGTATATGTTAGTGTGACCGAACTAATAAATTTAATTTAATAATAAAATTAACAATCATGGTCACTGGAGATACTCTTGCATGATTGCTGTAAAGCATTCGAAACGTCGGGAACCAAAAATCAAAATAAATCCGCGAAAAAATCCGAAAAGATAGTTTTATTTAAAATGTCAAATATTCACGTAAATCTAAAGAAAGTATTAGATATCATTTTTTTTTCTTTTATTTCTTAGGTCGACTTTATTTTCCATGGCGCCGCAACATTGCATTTTGATGAGGTGTTAAAGACAGCTGTGGAGATCAACGTGCGAGGGACGAGAGAGATGCTACAGCTAGCACGTGCATGTACCAAACTACGTGCACTTGTCCATATTTCTACCGTTTACTGGTACAAGTTTTATTATTTTATTACTAGTAAATTTCCCTCGCTTCGCTGGGTTGCATCCCTAGGTACGTTTTTAATGGATAAAAATAATTATTGCGGTGTACCTTAGAAGATTCACATATTGTACTATTGCGTACTTTTTAAGACAGAACCAGTTATTATGTTTTCCCTTGGGAATGAAAGATTATCCTGTAGTAAAAAGTATCCTTAATATAGATCCGAGTAATAAGTTATCACTACACAAAATTTAGTTAAAATCGTTTAAGTATTTTTTGCGTGAAATGCAAACAGAGAAAAATATCCATAACTATTGTCTTGTGCTCTATATTCTAAACAACACGTAACAATTATTGTTTAAAAAAATATGGCTACAAATCTTTTTAGTACTATTTAAGATTACTAGTGATCGCCGCGTGGTTGATATGGAAAAATCTCATCTCTGAGCTAAATGTTATAACATAACTAGGGACGAACCCGAGCGAAGCGAGAGTGAGTATAGTGAGCTTTTTGAATATATAAATATAATCAAACAGAATTAGAATAGCGGAAGGTTGCCACAAAGGTATAAAACTTTTTATTTTTGTTAGTAACTGCCACTTAAATGAGATCGACGAGAAGTTCTACGGCAGCACCATTTCCGGAGACACGATCATTAATCTTGTTGAAAACATAGACGAGGATATTTTGATAAACATAACGCCAGGGTGAGTATAAATATTAATGCGATCATTTCTAAATTTTTTCATGTAATATTATAAAAAGAACAGTTCGTTGTAAAAGTTTGCATGTAAGGTGTTATCTCTGAAACTAATCGAATTCTAAAAATTATGGTGCCAAGTGCTATGGGCTATTTTTTCGAATCATTACCAACATGATTACCACTTGTCTTACGGTTAAGGAAAACATCGTGTGGAAACCTGCATGTCTAGGAGAACCTAGCTAGTTTTCTAATGACGTGCTCAGTCCGTCCGCACCGGTCAGCTTGGTGGACTATGGCATGATCTCCCTCGTATTCAAGGGAGGCCCGTCCACAGCAGTGGGACCTTAAAAAGGGCTGAATGTGAATATAATAATGTGCGTACTATCAGTAACATAGTACTTTGAATTCGGAAAAGAACTCGTTGTATTACTTTATCCTCTACTTTTAGAAAGTCTCAAAATTATTTCATTATATTAGCAACAATCTGGCTAATAATACTGAGTATTGCATTTGTAACTTCTTTAAACTTTAACATAAATTTTGAACAATATTTATACTGAAAATAGTTCTAGGTAATCATATTCTAATGCTTTTTAGTTTAAGCAAAAATTAGTCAATTTAATACTTTATTAGATTTATTCAAATATTTGACATTTTAAATGACTCTATTCTTTTGGATTGTGTCGTGGTTTTATTTAACAACGGAGAACCAAACTCCTACTAATATTATAAACGAAAGTTTGTGAGGATGGATGGATGTTTGTTACTTTTCCACGCAAAAACTATGAACGGATTCCATGTAGATTATACATCAGAGTAACACAAAGGCTATATTTTTTAAAGATACAGTAGTTCATAATTAAACTACGCGTGTGAAGCCGAGGAAAAAGGTTAGTATTAAAAAAAACCAAAAGATCAAAAATTTTTTTTCTCGTAGATTACTAGGCAAACTCCCCAATACGTATACTTATACCAAGTTGGCAGCAGAGGACTTCGTTCAGAAACACTCTCAAGGACTTCCGGTAGCCGTGTTTAGACCTTCCATGGGTAAATATATCTATTTGACATTATTTTTGCTACATATTGTTTGCACTATTTTTTTTTTAAATCTGTTCTACTATTTTAAAACTGAATAGATTGTTTTTTTATGTTGACACAATTCTGGAACTGTCAGTCAGAAAAATTGAGGACGACCATATATTTAATACTTTCTTAAGTTTACGCGAATATTTGACATTTTTAATAAAACTATCTTTTCAGATTTTATCGCGGATTAACTTTTATTTTTGCTTTTCCCGTAACCGTGAATTGCTGTAAAGTATACGCAACATCGGGAACTAAAAAGCAAAATATATCCCCGAAAAAATCTGAAAAAGGTAGATTTATTTAAACAAGTAATTACTAAACTGCATAACCGATTTTGATGGTTCATACGTCATTCAATTCTTCTTGATAACGTGAGTGTCATAGGATGTATAGATATCATTAAAAATCAAAATGGCGCTAGACACCACTTTGTGTGTTGAAAAATTTTTTTTCGTACGAATCAATCGAGCGGGATCAATATAATACTATGTTCATTCGTCAACTTATTCTCTTCTTTTTAGTTCAGTTTTTATTTTATTTTTGTAAATATTTTATTACAAAAAAATTAAAGTTCCACTCAAAAAATTAAAACGTACCTAGGGACGTACTCGAGCGAAGCGAGGGTGAATCGCTAGTATTTTAATATAAACGTGCCTTGCTAATGATATCTTTTAGAGAACATTGACACAAAGTACCTTACTACTTTGTTTTGTTTTACAACTGAGAGTTTTGAAGACCCAAGTTAACATAAACTAATACTGTTTACTGTACTGAATATTTTACGTGTTAATATCTTCCTTAAAGTGATATCGACGGCGAGTGAACCATTTCCAGGATGGATCGACAATTTATATGGACCTACCGGTGTAAGTATACAATACACGTATACACGAACATACATATATACAAACATTCACACACACCCTACTTGAGTGGTGGTTGTTTTATTTCAATTTAGTTATGACAAATTGAGAAAAGTATCACACACGATTGCAAAATTCATACGTGTAAGTCCCGAGTAAGCCCAAAATATATATTAGTTTCTTGTTACAAAAGTAATAGTACTAGTATAGTATTACATGATCTGTAGTAATAGCTATTTCCCAGTTGTCTTGAAGTAAGGAAGTAGGCAGTATTTCAGCCTTGAAGATCAGTTAAAGTCCACGTATTTTTCTATATGTATGTATCTCATCGTTTCAGGTGGTAGCAGGAGCAGGTGTGGGCCTCATACATACTTTACAATGTAACCCACAAATCAAAACTGATTTGGTCCCAGGGGACTACGTAGTAAATGGTATTATAGCAGCGGCCTGGAAAACTGCTAAAGACTATCCTGAAAATTATGAACATTCTGACCTCGCTAATTGGCCTATTGTATACAATTATGTATCTTCGGGACAAAATCCTTTGACTTGGGGTAAGATTTTAGCATTATAGTTTTTACAATGCGTTTTGCCTTTCTGTTTCATTCCTGCAATGTAACTTTGTGTAGTGCAGGTTCGATTTGGGAGCCAATCGGGGCTTATTATGTCAAGAATTTGAACATTATAGCCTATGATTTCTGACAAGAAAAAATGATAAACAAGGATGGAGGTTTTCTTAAAACACACCACGAATGCCTTTAAAATATCTCTTGAGTAGGAACTAAAGAAGGAAAACTTGAAACCTTTTTTTTTTAAATACTTTGTTTATAGAGGCCTGGGGAATATAAATCTAACATGCCCTATGGGATATATACGATCCTATAGGAGATTTAAATTTATGACGTAACATCGGAGTAGTCAAATAAGAATCTCGTGTTATATACCTAGTTATAATATTTACATTTGTATTCAGCTCTTTTTAACGTTCCACTGCTGGGCACGGGCCTCCCTTCAATACGAGAGAATCAGGCCATAGTTCACCAGCTGGCCAAGTGCGGATTGGCGGACTTCACATGTCTTTCGAAAACTTGCTAGGTTTTCTCAGACATGCAGGTTTCCTCACGATGTTTTCCTTCACCGTAAGGCAAATGGTAATCATAATAGGAATTGATTTGCACATGAAAATATCAGAGGTGCGATACCCGGAATTTGAACCCACTTCACTCGGTTACTCGGTCGGTCGGTCGTCGGGCTACCACTGCCTTTACCATATTTATATTTATCACAAATGTTTTATTCCTTTATAGGTACATTCATGAATTACATAGAAGTATATGGACTACCACTGAAGACGAATCGGGCGTTTTGGGTATACGTATTTTGGATGACTCCTTCAAAATTCTTTTATGAATTTTACTTTTTATTACTACATTCGGTCCCGGCGATCATAGTAGATGCCATCGCTATTCTGATTGGAAAAAATCCTTTGTGAGTAATGGTCAGAGAACACATAAACTTTTGACTTTCCTTCCTTTCTTGCCTTCCCAAAACTGATAACTAACTATGATGACTATAAGACATCTTTTACACATCTATTAGTCATCCGATAATTTTAATAGAGAAAAATCAAGCGTTTCGTAAAAACAATGCGACTCACAAATCAGCTTGATATAATTCTCTCTCTATAATTATTTTTTTACGTAAAAATTATAGTTTACGGCACTAACGGGTTTTTAATCTATACATATAATTACCTTAATATAATACTAATACGAGTAATTTTAATAAAATCTAGTGATTGTGAAAAGTGAAAACTGTAGATTTGGCCTTCAATGTTATTATATTATGTAGGTAGAGAATGTTATTAATATGTCATTAATTTTTAAATCAAATTATTTGTTATTTGGTGACGGGCGGGACCGCGAGTATGCTAGTAATTCTAATAAAATCAAAGAAAAATCACACATAGTCTGTACATTAAATTCGCCACTAGATGTCACCATGTGTATTTTAAAAACACATGGTGACATCTAGTTTTTTCAAGAGAAGCTATTTATAATTATTTTTTGCCCTATTTTGTAAGTTAACTTGCTAAAATGTTTATAGTTTTAAGCATGGTTTTACTCTAATCAGTTTTTTTCTCAAAGATGAGATATTTTCCAGATTAAAAACTATCCTATATGTTAATCCAAATAACCAACTATCATCATGCCAAATTTCATCGAAATCTATCCAGTGGTTTTCTCGTGAAGCGTTTCCAAATAGACAGATAGACAAGTATTCTAAAAATTAGAGATTCGACCTCTGTATCGATAATAATGACTATTTCAATAAGATTTAACAAAATATTTTTAAGTTAAAATTATACTATAATATGTAAATGTATATTTATAGATTATACAGATTATTAATTCTCTATAAGTAAGAATTTTAAGGCATTTAGGGGCAAGCCTGAACGAGGCGTAAGTCACCAGTAAATTACCTATATTAAATAATAGATAAGTTAAGTAAATTTTTAATTGTTATTTTATAATTTATCTTGCTTTAATCCTAACAATTATTTATTTTACAGATTAAGACCAATTTACAAAAAGATCAGAAAATATTCAGAAATTATAAGCTTTTTCACACTACGGGAATGGAAGTTTCATAACAAAAACACACTAAGCCTACTAAAGGAGTTAAATGACGCGGACAGACACATGTTTAATTTTGACATCGAAGGCTTAAAATTGGAGGAATACTTCAAGGATTATGTGTTAGGGTTACGTTTATATTTGTTAAAAGATCCCTTAGAAACACTCCCTCAGGCCAAAAAAAAATATTTTAAATTAGAATTAGCTCATTATTTCTTGGTATCTCTCATTAATTTAGGATTATTGAGATTTACATGGATTTTAGTGAGATATTTACGTAATGCGTTTTTTGTAACATATAAATAAGTTTGTCAGTAAATTGTTATGTCTGACCGTTAGAGCAATCAATTTTTTGAAATATTCAATATTTTAGGATTTTTCTATTAGGATTTATAATATTACTTAAAGATTTTAATGGTCAGTTCTTTTTAACAAAATTTTATACCGATCTCGTAGGATTTCCCTCACAGGCTAACTTCAAGTGTTAGATAATATCACGATTTTGTTTTGATGTGCTTGGTTTCCTGCAATTTGTGGAAGTGATTTCGTGAAAAGGGACGGAAGTGTGTAACAGAAAGTCGGGGAAGCGCGCGCTATTTGATTTGACCAATGAGCGCGCGCGGTGGTAGAGTTCGCCGACACATAGTAAAACTGTAAATTAAATATGACGGACTCGCAAAGATGACGGACTGTTTTTTTATGCAATCCGATTATATGGATATGAAATGAAAAGGTTCAATGAGCGAAACACTATAAACAAAGCGACGTCATTGTAAATCCAATATGGCGGACTCCCAAAGATGGCGGACTGTTTTTTTTATGCATCCCTATAATATGGATATCAAATGAAAGGGCTTGATGTTGAGGGTGAGAAAAATGTAAATAATGAAAATAACTGTTTCTATTGTGGAAAAATCGGACATTATTAGGCGCAGTGTCGGTTTAGAAAACAAAGAAATTAGTAATCTTACTATTTTTTTTTCTTTTTGTTTTATTCAAAATACTAAGAACAAAACGATAAGTTATGCGTTTGTAGTATTTAACTCGTTATATGAACTCCATAAGTCACAGTGGTTAATGGACTCTAGTGCTAATGAACACTGAACATACGTGTCGAGATCGTGCATTCTTTACATCGTTCTCTAATACATCGCCAGAGTTATAGAAAATTATAGAGAGCAGACTGCAGTCGAGCTCTTTCACCCTCTATCGGACAATCTATGAACCCATCTCTGCTCGACTGCAGTCTGCTCTCTAGCCGCTGTTACGTAATACAAAAGTGACGTTTGACAGCAGCGATCGCGCGATTTACAACTGTCGCAAGCCTGTCGCGAGATTCGTAATTACCCTGCGGGAAGATAGTGTGAGAAAATAGAACATTGGTGGAAGTGGCAAGGACAATGTTACATGAAGGAAACTTTCCAAAGAAACTGTGGACTGAAGCGATTAATACGGCAGTATTTGACCTAAATACAACTGCGAACTGGTCTCCATTTGAAGTATGGACAAATAGAAGGTTTGATAATAATAATAATGTCCTCCTGACCGTTTCCGGCCACGGCGGCCAATCTCATTGAGACTAGCCAACTGCGCAGGAGATATTATAGTGCACAAGTGTACGCGCAGACACAAGTGCACTCCCTATTCCGGTCACTCTCATACTCCAGTGGGACGACTACTCGACACGACCGGTGAGAGTTAAGGCGCAGGACCGACGGCTTTACGTGCTCTCCGAGGCACGGGGGTGAAACACCGCCAACTTCCCAACTCCGGGCTGTTACTGAGGCTTACTATACAGAAACTCTATAACTAAACTTGGCTCGACCCGGGACTCGAACCCAGGACCTCAGGATGTGCAGCCGTACATGCTAGCCACTACACCACCGAGGCAGCTCCCGCCTTAGCCTTCTCCAACCTAAATTATCCAAGTCGGACTGTCACCTAATCGAAAATTAAAAACCAAAAATAAATAATACACGTGGATTTAAAAAATAATCTACTCACGTTTATAAATTGCATTCTTGTAATGGTCTTTTAAATGCGTAGTTGCAAGCTTAAAGATATTCATATTTACAAAAAAAGTCACAAAGAAAACTAAAACTAACACACTATCAAAGTACACTTAAAACACTATGAACACTTAAAACTATAGAAATTATATTAAAACAAAAACTAGAAAAAGTATATGAAAATTAACAAAAACTAATAACTAATGGAAAATAATAAGAGAGAAATAACTTGAAAAAAAGCAAAAAATATGAAAACTGAAAACTTAAACACGCGTTGAGTACAGATTCACGGTATTTTATAACTACCCACCAAAAATGCTGAAAAGTATTCACAGATAAAAAAAAAACAAAAATTGACACTTTGTCAAAGAAATGTCTAAGGTCATTTCGTTTAGAATATTGTTATATGTGAAATTATTAAAATAATAATACAATAAAGCCTTAATTGTTGTGAAAATATGTATTGTACATAAAAAAGGATGTTTACTATTCGTTAAAGGTATGTTTATCTTTTGTAATGACTTATTTAGGTATAAAAATGTATGGAATTGTTGCAATTTTAAGTCTCAATAACTTTTTACTCCTACGATTTCTTAAAATAATTTTTATATATTTGGGCTCTCTGTCACCTCCCCTATCCGAAAATATCACCCACTCCTCCAGGGGCCGCGTCCCATACACTAAACTTGTGCCCAGAGTTAAAAATAATAAAAATTAAAAATGATACATACATATATACATACATACCTATGATATTTTATGTACGTATAAAAAATATATAAATTAGGTATACCTAAATAATATAAATAATAAAGAAAGCTGGTCAAATATAGATCAACATTTGAAAACGAAGTAAAAGATTCGTTGGATCAGATTGTTGAAACTGTCAGTTATAAGGTACTTTAATTAACACAAATGTTCCGCTTTTAAATAAAACTACGTTTTCGGAAAACTACAAAAAAAACATACTCTTCGACTTTATGTTATAAGTAATAATTTGATGGCTGTAATAATTTTCAAATTTGTGAGTATGATTTTGACTGGCAGATTTCTCAGAGATTATTTTCCCGCAGTAAAAAGTATTCTATATGTTGACTCGGATAACCAGCTATCATCGTACCAAATTTCATCAAAATTTATCCAGTAGTTTTCCCAGATAGATAGAAAAAAATCCGAAAACTGTAGATTCGACCTCTGTATCGATAATAATGACTATGTCAATAAGATTTTCCAAAAAATACTTATTTATTTATTTTATTTATTTTTATTTGGAACAGAAACAGAAAAACAAATTAAAAAAATCACAACTACGTATTAAAAAACTAAAAATATCAATTTAAATTTGTTATGCAATTACATCTGTACACAACATTTAAATGAAATCATATAATTATTTAAACAAACTTAACCAAAAAACAAAAAAACAATATTACAATATGTGCATGCAAAGTTGAATATGTATATTAAAAAATAAAAAGAAAATAATATTAACATTTCATAAAAGGAGAAGAAACAGACAAAGCATATCGTTATAATCGAAGTTATAAATATAAAATAATAATAATAATAATATAATATATAATAATATAATATAATAATAATTTAGGAACTATAATTTATTTAATTTTTTCTTGAATATTAAAAAACTATCATTAAAAATGTCGTATTCATTATTTAAACTATTGTATGTTTTACACATTCTGTGTAAAGGGTTATTTTGGGAAACATTATTAGTTGTCGAAGGTATATTAAAAAGTTGTGGCTGACGAATCGAGTGGGTATGAATTTTGAATTCTAGTTTTTCAAACAATTTGCTGTTGAAATCACTATTGGCTATTTTATGGAGGATACACAAATCTGATGTAACACGGCGATCTTCCAGGCTTTTTAGTTTGTATTTATGAAGTCTGTCAGTATAAGTCGGTAACTCACGCCTGAGACCTTCCCGCCTGCTTAATATTTTTAGAAATTTACGTTGTATAGCCTCGATCCTGTTAATATGAATGTCGTAGATTGGTTTCCATACGGAAGAGCAGTATTCAAGTATGTTTCTTACCATGGTGGCAAACAAAATTATCCACGAGATTGAATTTTTGAAAGGCTGGGCAGTTCGGATGATAAAACCGAGTGATCTATTTGCTTTACTTGTAATATAATCGAGATGAGGCCTAAAAGATAAGGTTGCGTCAAATATAACACCTAGGTCTCGTACTACTTTGACTCTAGAGATAATAGTACCTGCTATGTTATAGTCGAACGATATTAGAGCTTTATTTTTTGTAAATGAAATAGCATAGCATTTATTTTTATTAAGCTCCATCAAATTTTCAACACACCATATTTGGATAGAGTCGAGATCATGTTGAAGAATATTACAATCTGATCTTTTAGTGACTTGGCGATAGATTTTTATATCATCAGCATATGCGAGGCATTCACTATTTATCAAAGACAGTAGGTCATTGATAAATATCAAAAATAATAAAGGGCCTAAGATAGATCCTTGCGGTACACCAGAGGTGGCTAGAAATGGAAATGATTCATAGCCGTATAAAGCTACTAATTGAGAGCGGCTATCCAGATAAGAGCATAACCAACGATAAAGATTACCATGTATTCCCAGATGGCTAGCCTTAGATAATAGTATTGTATGATTTACTCGGTCAAACGCCTTGGCGAAATCAAGGTATATTGAATCTACTTGAGTCTTTGTATCAAATGATTCACTTAAAAAAGTGGTATATACTAATAAGTTGGAAGCTGTGGAACAACCAGATACGAAACCATGTTGTTTAATGTCAAGGTGTGGTTTTATATGACTGTACAGTTGTTTATAGATCATAGTTTCAAAAATTTTAGCAAAACAGTTTAAGATAGAAATTGGTCGATAATTTCTGACATCACTCTTATCACCTGATTTATATACAGGGGTGATTTTAGCAATTTTCCATAAAGATGGAAATATACCATTTAAAACTGATTTATTATAAATGATTGTTAATGGGATTGATAATGCAGAAGAACAAATTTTTATAAAAATTGGCGGAATACCATCAGAGCCCGATCCTTTAGAAACATTAATTGATTTGAGTTGGAGTTCAACTGCGTCTGCGGAAAATTGTACATTGCTTATAGGAAAAATAGATGGAGAGAATTTTGGCGTATAATTAATAGATGATACATTTCCATAAACAGTTGAAAAATATTCTGCAAAAAGATTAGTAATATCAATACCAGATTCAGTGACTCTATTATTAAAATGCAGCTGTTTGGGGATATTATTAGTTATTCTCTTATGTTTTGTGTAACGATAAAAAGCTTTAATATTTTTAATTAAATTATTTTCTATATTTGATATATAAGATTTAAAACATATTTCAGTTTGTTGTTTAACTCTTGTTCTTAGGAGAGCAAAAGTATCATAGTCTCTTGGATTATTGTAAATTTTGAAACGTGTATGATATTTATCTTTGCTTTTGATAAGTTTAATTAAGCTTTTTGAAAACCAAAAAGGGTATCTATTATTGCGTTGTTTAGAATTTGGTGTGTATTTTTCTATTATTGTATATAAATTATTGTAAAAAAATTGTACAAATTCATCGCAACTAAGGATATTGACATTACTTTCCCAATCAATTTGTTTCAATTCTTTAATACAGCTAATATAATCAGTTTTATAAAAACACATTTTGGTAATTGGAGTATTTTCAGGAAGATAGGTGGCGTTGCCATAATTAAATATAATCTCAAATGGAGGATGATGACAATCAAGGCGGCTTATAGGCATAGCTTTAACTAAATTATACACGATCAAGAATTTTGTTGTTAAGATTCGTAAGTGTATTAAGTTGTTTTAACGCTGTTAAATTCATGAGATCAAGTAAAGCTTTAGATTTTTCACAAGTATAATTTATGGGATGACCTGGTGAATTAGACCAAGTCAAATTAGGGAGATTGAAATCACCCATGATACATGTTATACAGCTGGGAAACATGCTGACAACCCTATTACATTTATTTATAAAATCATCGAAAATATTATATGGTAAATATTCTGGAATATATGCAGTACATAAATTTAAGGTACAGAGACTATTTAGTTTTATTTGTAACCATAGATCTTCTAGTATGTCAGATTTCCACTCATGCTTAATATCAAAATGAATTTTCTTAGAAATAGCTATAAGTACACCGCCACCTCGATTTTTATTAAAGCGTTTTGAAAAAATTAGATCACGATCCCTTCTTACTACCTCATTCATACCTTTTGTCAAAAAATTCTGTTGAAAGAACGGAGTTATCAAGCCAAGTTTCGGTAAGACATATTATATCGTAATTTTGACTTATAATATTATTACAAATCTGACTTATTTTAGTTTTCATACCACGAATATTTTGGTAATATATTGAGAGAGCCATATTTATAAATTAATGTTAAAAATAATGTAATAGAATAATAAAATTAACGAATACAGTTAACGCTATCCATATTTTTGACATGAATAAATGGGGAGTTTTCATCCTTTCTAACATAAATACGGCAGTTTCGAACCCATGTGTACTTATACTTTAATTCTTTAGCCTTTTGACGAGCTGCCGCATGTAGTGCTTTGTTAGCAGGAGAAAGATGCTCCGAAACATAAACTGGTTTCTTATCTTTGGATATTCCAATCAGAGAGGTATTAAGCTTGTTATCTGGGTGAGTTTTGTTATATCTGTAAACTGCTGAATAAAATTCATCACGTCGTCTCATATTTTTAAATTTTATTATGATTGATCGTGGATTTTCACTCTTTCTGTTTTGTTTAGCTACTCTCGTGTAATGAACAATGTCATCATCTGCTATATTGTGACCGATAACGTTGGCACATTGTTGAATTATATTAGGAATATTTTCATTATTATGTTCGGGTATACCATTGAATTCCAAGTTTTCTTGTCGAAGATGTTGCTCTAAATTATTCATACGATGGGATAAATCAGTAACTGTTGATTGAAGTTCGGTGTTTTCATTACGTAGACTTTTATTATCATTAGATAACTCTTCAATTTTCAACTTCATTTCATCGTGCATTTCACTAAGGAAACTGACTGATTTGCATAAATCATGAACCTCCTGTGATAGTGTAGATATAGCTCATTTTTTATTACCTTCGATAGCATTGTTGGAATTTCTATTTTTATTGCTTCCAAGACTTGGTATCGAATAGCTGCAATGGCGTTGTCATCTAAGCATGTGCAAGTGGAAATGGAAGGAGAATTAAATGATTTTGGTTTACGCGTAGTTACATTTGAGTCATGAGATTCGGATAAGACATCTTTCTCTCCTTCATCGAAGGCGAACATCGTTCTAATTGGAGTATTTGTATTGCCAATTTTAGGTTGCTTATTTTTACAAGCTTGGCACTTCCAGATATTTTTAGTATCCTTTGAGTTAATCTTCTTTTCGGAGACGTTAGCACACACTGCATCATAAGTTTGGTTACACAGACAACACTTGATATATTTATTGTTATCTATTTTTTTCAAGCATCCTGCACATATTCGCGATTCGCAAGACATACCTAGTTATATTTTATTAGACTAATTTTATAATTTATATTACATTTTTTCAACTGACACATTAACGTCAATCAAACGAAATGTACAGATTCGACTCAGTTAGAATTTTATTATATGTATAGATAATACTTTCTTAGATTAACGCGAAAATTTGACATTCTAAATAAAACTATCATAATAACTATGATTGTAATAAAATTTACGTACAAACGTCGGGAACCAAAAATCAAAATAAATCCACGAAAAAATCCGAAAAGATAGTTTTATTTAAAATGTATAGATAAATTGTGTAATGTAATAAATGGGTTTGATTTAATTTAAAGTTTATTTTTTATTTATTTTTTGATATTAATTTGTATTCTTCACAGCCAAACCCTTTCATTTGATATCCATATCATGAGGGTGCATAGAAAAACATAGTCCGCCATCGTTGGGAGTCCGCTATATTGGAATTAGAAAGATGTCACTTATTTAACTATGCATTGTTATCAAAATATATGCACGTTATACGCAAAATTTCAGCTCAATCGGTTGAGGATAACTGCTTTAAAATTAAGTTGCAAGATTTGACCCAAAATACATACAAACATTGAAAGTTTAATAAAAGCTTTATGAATTGAAGTGTACTCTAAAGGATTTCTTTAAGATTTCTTTTAAAATTGTATATTGTATTTGATTATGTCCGCCAACCCGCACTTGGCCATCGTGGTGGACTATGGCCTGATTCCCCTCGTATAGAAGGGAGGCCCGCGCGCAGCAGTGGGACGTTAAAAAAAAAGGGCTGAATACATTTGATTATATTTATATCAAGATACTTACGGGATATTTCATTATAGTTCATTAAATTTTTGTTTAAAGGCGAGTTATGTCAAAATTTATTTCGTCTTAAATTAATATAAAATACTTGATAATGACCTAATTATGCGGAATAGTGCGCAATTTGTCCAATCTAAATATTATGTTTTATAGAAGGGTCCCCACCCTTTTATGAAATTTTATGGACGGGTCTCCTAATACAGGCAAAAATTACTTGCTTAAAAGGGAACCTCAATCACAAACTTTGTGGTTTTTTTTTTATTTTTTATGTTAGGCAAATCTAAACAGTTACTCAATATTTTATGAAAAAATATTAAACCAAGAAGTTCTTGATGATTTAATGATGAGTTCTTATTAAAAAGATTTAGCCTTTGTAGTAATATGCTTTTTATTTGGTACAGAACTCGTAGTGTTAGCAAGTATTGTAGAATTCGTAGTGTAGATGTAAATTTTCATAGATTTTTTTCAATTCTTTCAATATAGTCTTGATAGAAGGGACACCAAAGTACACAAAAGTAAATTGCTACGTACCAAAGCATTGTATAGAGTTTTAAGCCACATACAGATTTACATACTCCTGTATTATGGTAGATAAAATTAAGTATCTTTTAAAGTACGGATATTTTCATTGATATGGCTTTTAAATTTCATTTCAGAATATATTATAGCAAACTTCATTTACTAACTTCATTTACTTCATTTAGTTTTGTTACATTAAAATAGTAATTTCATAACATTTGGATATATTTAATTCTAATAATTTAGAATATATCATTCAGTAGCGACTCACCCTCGCTTCGCTCGCGTTCATCCCTAGGTTGATTCCCCATACAAACTTTCATCCCCATTTTTACCCCCTTATGGGATGATTTCTGGGATTAAAAGTATGTAATGTCCTTCATCTAAATCAATTCAGTAGATCCAGAGATTACCCCCTATAACCTCACAAACTCATAAACTTTAGGTACCTCTTTTTAATATTAGTATAGATAAAGATTATCAAAGTCAGACTGTAGCATTTTTTAGTCTTCGTCAATTTTTATATTTCTAAATATTTTTAAACCGTTAGCATATAAGGTAAATTCTGAATTTACGATTGTATATCTAATATCGTCAATAAACATTAAAAATACCAATAAGCCTAAGTGTGAACCTTGAGGTACCCCAGATGTTGGTGTTATGATTTTTGATTTAATCCATTTAGGATTACAGTCTGAGATCTATTAATTAAATATAATTTATCCAAGTTGAAAGATTTCCATGTTAAATAAATTAATATTATTATTTAAAAAGTAAAACTTTATCGAATACTTTGCTAAAATCGCTGTGTGCATCTTCCGCAAATGTAACAAGGTTTGTCACTGTACATTTCATTTTGAAAAAGCAATGTTGGTGATCAGATAACATGTATTCTATGTGACAATATATTATAATAGGATAAATTAATGATTCAAAAACTTTTGCTATAGTATATAACAAACTTATAGGTCTGTAGAGTAATCTGTAGAGAGTAGAGAATAGAGGTATTGGAACTACTCCTTCCATTTTGAAGTTAATACTGTTTCTAGTAGGGATCTATTAACCCAAACAGAGTAAAGGAGTCGACAATTTCTTCGCACACATTTTGTAAAAAATTGTTGGAAGGCTGTCGCCACCTGAGCCCCTATTTATATTATTTAAGGTCTTTAATTTCAATTCTATGTTTTTTGATGATATATCTATTATACTAAGATAGCTTAGGTTGTCACTGACGTCGATTTTGGACATGATTAGGAAGTCAGAAGGGACAGTACAGGTGATTTGGCAAGATATATGGATAAAAAATGTTCAACGCCGATTAGCCACGACTTCACTGTCATTAGCGTGCCTATTCACCAATTTCATATTTCCTGGTATAGTATACTTTACTTTCCTATTGCTTTTTGTATAAGACTAGAAAAATTTGAAAATTTAATTTATTATTTAAATAGTCTAAATATTTGGCTATTCTTAATATAGTTTATTTACGTGACTGAGTCTGACGTATTATCCTCTATTTATGGCTTAAATTTTGTATTTAGGTAAGGTAAGATAAACTCATAAAGCAAATTTTTGAGTTTATCTTTTTTTATGGTGTCTATTCCGAAAAAAACGCAATTTGCATATCTTTTCCGAAAAGAGCTAAGCAAATTATAATAATTACAATAACAACATAAAAAATTATAATAATAACAATACAATAAATAATATTTAATTATAAAACTTATGAAAATTATAAAAAAAAACTAAAATTAACAAATATTGTAAGATACTTTGGT
This sequence comes from Fabriciana adippe, assembly GCA_905404265.1. Lineage (NCBI taxonomy): Eukaryota > Metazoa > Arthropoda > Insecta > Lepidoptera > Nymphalidae > Fabriciana > Fabriciana adippe. The sequence goes on from FR990010.1 coordinate 2,134,623, forward strand.
GCCTTTTTGTCAATCATTATGCAATTTTGTGGGTGGCACTATCTGTAACAACTACATACATATATACTTATACCTTTGAGATGTCTAAAGTCTGTCTCTCCCGTGGCCATGATTGCTGTAAAGCATTCGAAACGTCGGGAACCAAAAATCAAAATAAATCAGCGAAATAATCCGAAAAAATAATTTTATTTAAAATATCGATTCACTTTGTTTATGTCATATACAATATTAAGGATGATAATTTAAACCATAATAAATAAACCACCATAGTAAAAAATAGTGTGTACTTCAAGAGGTTAATGGCTCTAACGGTTTCAGATATAGCATTTTTCTAACTGGCACACTTATTTTAATGTTACAAAAAACGCATTACTTAAAAAGTAGCAAATCTTATATAAATATTCTCACTAACATCCACATAAATCCTAATAATCCTAAAGTAAGGATAGATACTAAGAAATAATGAGCCAATTGTAATTTTAAATATTTCTTTTTGGCCTGAGGGAGCGTTTCTATAGGATCTTTTACCAAATATAAACGTAACCCTAAGATATAATCCTTGAAGTATTCCTCCCATTTTAAGCTCCCTATGTCAAAATTAAATATACGTTTGTCCGCGTCATCTAGCTCCTTTAGTAGGCTTACTGTGTTTTTGTTATGAAACTTCCATTCCTGCATGCTAAAAAAGCTTATAAGTTCTAAATACTTTCTGATCTTTTTGTAAGCTGGTCTTAATCTGTAAAATAATTGTCAGGATTAGAGTAAAATATGAATTAACAAAAAATTACTTCAAAAACGTACCTACATATTTATTATTTCCTATCATATCATAGATACTATAATATTACTAGTGACTTATCCTCGCTTCGGTCTGGTTAGTCCCTAGATGCCTTCAAATTCTTAATATAATAATATGTTGGGACATTAATACACGACACCATCTAGTTCCATGGTAAGCTACGAGGCATGTGTTATGGATACCAGACAGTTGATACACTACATATATATAACTTTAAAAAAATACATAGGGTAAAACCCGGATACTCGCCTCAGTTGGATACTTGCCCCGATTTTCAATACGCTATATTAGAGATGTCCCTGACGTTAGCGCTCTTCTGTAATTTGAAGCGCATCATCCACAGACCTTAGCTGGATGCCAGTAGTAGGACTAGGTACACGTGTTTTGTATATGTGAGCGAAAATCTTCCGCGGCAGGATGTTGACGAGCGTTGAAATAATATTCGTGAGTATTTAATATTGAATATTTTTTGGTACGGTTGTCGGTTCAGTCAACTTTTCGCTTCTATGCATCCAGTGAAGTTTAAATTATACTACCTATTACCTTATACTGTTAAATAGCTTTTATTTATTTTTTCAAAATATAAGGGCAAGTATCCGTACCGAAAAGGATAGTCGCCCCATATAATTTTGCGGATAGTCGCCCTAAGGTCAATTAGAGTTGCAAGTAGGCGAAATGCCTCGCAAGTATGAGCAAGAGTTTAGCATGTCTAAAAGGGCTAAACAATCTGCAGAAGTTTTAAATACCAACAAAAAAATTGTCTAAAAAAGAATAAAGAACAAGAAAAAAACATTACTAAAGAACTAAAATAGAGACAAAGAAATAAAAAGATTATATAAGACGATAGAAAATAAATCAGCTGATAACGAGATGAAAATTATGAAGAAAAGAGGTCGAAACGAAAGTAAAAGATCAAAAAATATATCGATTTCTCTAGCAGTGTAACAGAATGTGAAAACATATTATATTTAATTAAACTGAATGAAGAAAGAGCTAAAGGATGATAAATAACAATCTATAGTTCCGAGAGTGAAAGTAAAAAAAGCATTATAAATACAAAAATAGCCAAAAAAAGCTACTAAAGGAGTAAACAATTAAAGACGATAAGAGACACTGAAAAGACAATAAGAGAATTATAAACATTTATACAACAATAGAAAATGCGAATGAGAAAAATTCAGTTGATGATTATCGTAAATGTTTTGAAAATTACAATAATACTAAATCCAAATCAGACTAGATTGTATTTCCAGGAAACTTGTTCATCATTCAAAGAATATTGTATGAGATGTGAAAAATTGTAAGTTCTGGCTTCGTAATTGATTTTAAAAATTTTCTTGGTGATATCTGCCTACCCACTAATTTTAATATTTGTGCCAAAGTTAATTGCCATATTACTTTTATCTTTGAAATTAATTGTTATTTATAACTTAAATTTCGATTATTATCCACTTAATAAATTGGCGTTAATAATTAATAATGGTTGATTACATAAAGTTTTAATCCAAAAAAAAATCGAAGTAATTTCATAATAAGTCTTCTATCCCCGCATGAGGCAAGTATCCCCGAAAGCATTTTTAACATGTGACAACTATCCGCCACAGAGGGCAACTATCCGTTTTTGTAGAGGTCAAATAAAACAAGATTTACTGAAAAACAGTATTGATTGTGTTTAAAAAAATAGGTCACAATGAAAGATTAAAGACCAATGTTTTATTATACACGGAGCATGTTGTAAGTAGATGCTTAATTTTTATGTAATTGAAGATTTTCAAAAAGTAGGGCAACTATCCGGCTTTTACCCTATTATAAATATAAACATCCATGACTGGAGTACAAACATTCATATTCACCACACAAATGAATGCCCCCAGCGGGATGACTCGAACCCGTGATCGCTGGCACAGCAAGTAGGATCATTACAAACTGAGCCAAACATGTCGTCATTCTTACTATAATAAATTAATAATCATAGTGAGAGGTCCAAAAAAGCCATTTTTAAAATTATATGAAGCTGATTTCTCGTGAGTAAGTAGCTTTCTTTTGAAGAAACGCCTGATTTTTCTTTAGGCTAAAAGACGTGTCAAACATGTCGTATGTACATATGTATGTTCAAACTTTAGTACTGACATCTATACTAATATTATTAAGCTGGAGAGTTTGTTTGTTTGTTTGTTTGTTTGGTTGAACGCGCTAATCTCAAGAACTACTAATTCGATTTGAAAAATTCTTTTTGCATTAGATAGCCTGTTAACTGAGGAAAGCTATAGACTATACATGATCCAAGAAAAATGTACGGTTCCCGTGGGATGGATTTGTTTTTGTCTAGGGACGAACCCGAAGCGAAGCGAGGGTGAGTCGCTAGTTTACTGATATTAGTAGTATCATAATTGGTTATCAGTTTTGGGAAGACAAGAAAGGAAGGGAAATTAAAAGTTTATGTGTTCTATGACCATTACTTACAAAGGTTTTTTTCCTATCAGAATAGCGATGGTATCTACTATGATCGCCGGGATCGTGTGTAGTAATAAAAAGTAAAAGTTGTATAAGTATTTTGAAGAAGTTATCCAACACATGTATATCCAGACCGCGCGCATCGTCGGTATTTCCTTTCCATATACTAATAGGTAATTCATGAATGTTTCTACAAAGGAATAAAACAATTGTGATAAATGTAAATATAACTACTTATATATCACGAGATTCTAATTTGACTACTCCGATGTTACGTCATAAATTTAAATCTCCTATAGGATCGTATATATTCCATAGGACATGTTAGATTTATATTCCCCAAGCCTCTATAAACAAAGTATATTAATAAAAATATAGAGGTTCCAAGTTTTCCTTCTTTAGTTCCTATTCAAGAGATATTTTAAAGGCATTCGTGGTGTGTTTTAAGAAAGTTCACTTATTTATCATTCTCTCTTGTCAGAAATCATGGGCTATAATGTTCAAATTCTTGACATAATAGCTTAAGCCCCGATTAGCTCCCAAATCGAACCTGCACTACACAAAGTTATATTGCAGGAATGAAACAGAAAGTCAAAATGCACTGCAAAAACTATAATGCTAATATCCCAAGTCAAAGGATTTTGTTCCGAAGATACATAATTGTATACAATAATTTTATAATCAACTCAATCTGGATGAAATCTGTTTGATAAATAAAAACAATCTTTTATTACGACAAAAAGTTTAAGATTTCCATTCTAATATATCATTGTGGTATGCCATACATTATTTTTCTACATTAGTTCCTATTACTAAGTAACTGCCTCGGTGGTCTAGTGGCTAGCATGTACGGTCGCAGATCTGGAGGTTCTGGATTTGAGTTCTGGGTCATTCTAAGTTATTGAGTATTTCTGTCAAGAAGTTCTCAGTAACAGCCCGGAGTTGGGAAGTTGGCGGTATTTCAAAAAGCCAAAACGCACTGCAAAAACTATAATGCTAAAATCTTACCTTGAATCAAAGGATTTTGTTCCGAAGATACATAATTGTATACAATAGGCCAATTAGTGAGATCAGAATGTTCATAGTTTCTAGGATAGTCTTTAGCAGTTTTCCAGGCCGCTGCTATCATTCCATTTACTACGTAGTCCCCTGGGACCACATCGGTTATGAGTTTTGTGTTAAAATGTAAGGTGTGTATGAGGCCCACACCTGCTCCTGCTATTACCTGAAATGGTAAGATAACATATATACTCATATGATGACTTCACGTGATCTTCAAGATACGGAGGCTGAGAAACACTGCCTATTTCCTAACTTCAAGGCAACTGTCAAATAGTTATTACTTTTGTTAGAAGAAACTAACATCCATCCATTTTAGACTTACACCAGAACTTACACCTATGATTTTTGCAATTGTGTATGATACCTTCCTCAGTTATTTGTCATAACAAAATTGAGATAAAAGCGACCCACTTTGGTGTATATGATGTGAGATTGTTTGTATGTACGTGTATTGTATACTTACACCAGTAGGTCCATATATATTGTTGATCCATCCTGGTACAGGTTCACTCGCCGTCGATATCACTGAAAGTATGATATTAATACAACATTCGGTACAGTCTTGTAAAGCCTGCCTGATAGTAAACAGTATTAGCTTATGTTATCTTGAGTCTTTAAAACTCTCCCTCCCGATGTGCGTTCACCTAGTCGTGGGGGAGGAGGGGGGGGGAGCTCAGTAGCATCCAGCAATCCAGTCGGGCACGAAGCCAAAAACACACTGGGAGTTGTGCCATGCGGGTTGCTCCTGGTACTTTTCCGATAGCAGAGTGGACCATTGGAGCAACCTCATGGCTGATGTGGTCTGCTTCGGCAGACCTGCCATCGGGGCGTCGTAGTTGAGTGCGTAAGCGATCCTGCGTGCTGATGCGTAAATGCATTTCCCAACATTAAAAAAAACAAAAAAGGGTCTTCGAAACTCTCAGTTGTAAAACAAAACAAAGTAGTACGGTACTTTATGTCAATATTCTCTAAACTATGGCACTAGCAAGACTCGTTTATATTAAAATACTAGCGACAGCGGCGCTCGGGTACGTCCCTAGGGACGTATCCGATCGAAACGAAAAAAAATTAAAACCGCTCAAAAAATTAAAACGTTCCTAGGAGCGGAACCGTAATTCTTTTCCTAAAATAAAAGTAGCCTAAGTTACTATTTATAACATCTTACAGTGAAAGTCCCGTTAAAATCAGTTAAGCCGTTTTGGAAATTAGCCGGAACAAACAGACAGACAGACAAAAATTTTAAAAGTTATGTTTTTCTTATAAATACCGTATATAATTTCATAAGCATTTAGTAGAGAAATGGTTATTTTGACATTACAAACAGACATTTCAATTTTATTTATCTGTATAGAAGACTATAAGATTAAGTCTTTTGACAATTTCAGATTTTTTCGCAATTATATTTTTATTTTTAATTCCCGATGTGTCGTATGCTTTACAGCAATCATATTCACCGAAGATACAAAAATAAAAGTTAATTCGCGATAAAATCCGAAAACATAGTTGTATTAAAAATGTCAAATATTCTCGTAAATTTAATAAAGTATTAATATGGCCTTCAATTTTCAGATCTGACCGGCAGTTCCAGAATTGTGTTAAAACAATGAAAACAATCTATTCAGTTTTGAAATAACAGTACAGATTTTCAGAAAATCAGACTATAATTATTATGCGCATACAATAATAATGTCATAAATATAATATGTATATTTACCCATGGAAGGTCTAAATACGGCTACCGGAAGTCCTTGAGAATGTCTCTGAACGAAGTCTTCTGCTGCCAACTTGCTATAAACATATGTGTTGGGGAGGTCGCCTAGTAATCTACGAAAAAAACATATTTTGATCTTTTCAGATGTTTTTAATACTAGCATTTATCCTAGGTTTCGCATGATTACTCTGATGTATAATCTATGTCACTGTAAAGTTTCAAAGATTTCTTTGAAACTTTCATAGTTTTTGCGTGGAAAAGTAACAAACATCCATCCATCCTCACAAAATTTCGTTTATAATATTAGTAGGAGTTTGGTTCCCCGTTGTTAAATATAATCTGAAAGAATTGTCTTTATATAAAATGTCAAATATTGGCGTAAATCTAAAAAAATACTAAATTGACTAATTTTTGCTTAAACTTAAAAATTTGAGTTTGATTATCTAGAACTATTTTCAGTACAAATTTTATTCAAATTTTAAAGACAGTACAAATATTATTCAATTTAAAGAAGTAACAAATGCAATACTCAGTATTTTTAGCCATTATTTTTAGCCATAGATTATTGCTAATATAATCAAATCATTTTGAGACTTTCTACGAGTATGTAGCGAATAAAGTAAAACAGCGACCAGTTTGATAGTCCGCCCATTATTGTATTCAGCCCTTTTTAAGGTCTCACTGCTGAGCACGGGATTAGGCCATGGTCCACCACGCTGGCCAAGTACGGACGGACTGAGCAAATTATTAGAAAACTAGCTAGGTTTTCCTAGATATGCAGGTTTCCTCACGATGTTTCCCTTAATCGTAAGAAAAGTGATAATCATGTTGGAAATGATTCTAATGATGTGCGCTTTACCACTGGGTTACTATTCCATCACATTATTATCGAAATAAAAATAGCACATAGCGTCATAATTTTTAGAATACAATGAGTTTCAGAGATAACGCCTTACATGCCAACTTACAAACAGGTTCTCTTTCTAATATTTCCTTGCACATGAATAAATTTAGAAATGGTCGAATTAATATTCATACTCACCCTGGTGTTATGTTTTTTAAAATATTCTCGTCTGTGTTCTCAACAAGTTCAATGAGCGTGTCTCCGGAAATGGTGCTGCTGTAGAACTTCTCGTCGATCTCATTTAAGTGGCAGTTACTAACAAAAATAAAAACATTTATACCTTTGTGGCAGCCTTCCGCTATTGTTTTTCTTATTGAATATATTTGTATATAGAAGATGACAGCCTCGGTGGTGTAGTGGCTAGCATGTACGGCTGCACATCCTGAGGTCCTGGGTTCGAGTCCCGGGTCGGGCCAAGTTTAGTTATTGAGTCTTTCTGTATAGTAAGCCTCAGTAACAGCCCGGAGTTGGGAAGTTGGCGGTGTTTCACCCCCGTGCCTCGGTCCTGCGCCTTAACTCTCACCAGTCGTGTCGAGTAGTCGTCCCACCGGAGTATGAGAGTGACAGGAATAGAGAGTGCACTTGTGTCTGCGCGTACACTTGTGCACTATAATATCTCCTGCGCAGTTGGCTAGTCTCAATGAGATTGGCCGCCGTGGCCGGAATCGGTCAGGAGAACATGATTATTATTATATAGAAGATACTTAAACATATAAAAAAAATATCAGCATTATAATTCCCAAGTGTCACGTTCTCGAGATATTTGAACATAGAGGTCTATCTGCATATACGTAAGAAATGAAATGAAATTTTATTTAAATCGAGTTATTACAAGTACTTTTGAATCGTCAATTTAAATAGCGTCAGTGTAGTCATTCCGTGAGGAAGCTACCACCGGCTCGGAAAGCAGTTCTGCTGAGAAGAGCCGTCGAGAAACTCAACAGTTGCTCTTTTGCATTTCAAGTTACATTAATAAACCTAATATTACAGATCGCCCACGTATGAGTCAATTTATCTTAATTCCACACATTTCCATCAACAAGAAACTATTGAATACGCTTTGCTCAATAAAATATTCTTAATTTTATCTTTAAATTTTTGAAAAGGTAAATCTAGGATAGTTTTTGGAATCTTATTATATATGCGTACCTATACTTAGGGCCATGAAGGATTTATTCACCTTTTGGAGTCGGAATCTGGGCGTAACAAGCTTATTTCTAATACCTAGTGTTTTATTGTGTGTCTATCACTCTTTTTTAAATAATCATTTAAATTTTTGCGAACAAATAATATATTCCACAGTATGTACTGTGATGCAACCGTAAGTATAGCATTTTCTTTTTTTAAACATCTCGCAAAGAATCAAGAGCTCTTAGATCATAAATGGCTCGTACCTGCTGTTTTTTTTTTTGAGGAATAAATATAGAATTAATTTCAGCGGCACTGCCCCAAAGAAGTATTCCGTAAAATAAAATACTATGAAAATAACTAAAATACACAAGTTGGGCAGTGTTAATATCCGTTAGGTTTCTAACTGCAAAGGCGCCCGAGCTGAGTTTATCTGCAAGTGTTGAGAGATGGGAGTTTCACTGGAGCTTAGAGTCTAACGTCATACCCAAAAAATACTGTTGATTGAGCTATTTCCAATGTTTTATTATTCAAGATCAGACTAAAATTATGTTTTCTTTTTTTACGTTAGCCAATGTAAAATCAACACATTTTGTTTTTTTAGCGTTTAATACTAGGTTATTTAATTCAAACCAACGAAGTATATACAACAATGAACTGCTTACTACGCTCAACTTTAAAAATTAAGAAGGTATCATCAGCAAATAATACAATGTCACACAATTTCTTTACGTAGGAAGAAAAACCATTAATATATATTAAGAATAAAAAAGGGCCAAGGCTAGATTCTTGTGGAACACCAATTTTTTAGATCTTAGAAAGGTCTACAAAAGAGTCCGCAAAAGCATACATATATCTTCTAAAGTACACTGCAATAATTAATTATTATTATCCATTTAAAACGTACCTAGGGACGCAAACCAGCGAAGAGAGGGTAAGTCGCTAGTGAAAAAATAATAAACATGTAATGTACAAAAAAAATAATGTACCTGTAAGCGGTGGAAACATAGACAAGTGCACGTAGTTTGGTACATGCACGTGCTAGCTGTAGCATCTCTCTCGTCCCTCGCACGTTGATCTCCACAGCTGACTTTAATGTTTCAACGAAGAGCACTGATGCGGCGCCGTGGAAAATGAACTCGACCTGGAAAATAATGGAGAAAAATAATATCTAATACTTTCTTAGGTTTATGCAAAAATTTGGCAATTTAATTAACGGAGTGTCAATTTATCCTTCAATAGGATGAATAAATAATTATTATTCTCCTTATATATACTAGCGACTCACCCTCGCTTCGCTTCGGGTTCGTCCCTAGACAAAAAGAAATCTATCCCACTGGTACCGTATCGTACATTTTTCCGGGATGATATATAGCCTATAGCCTTCCTCAGTTAACGGGCTATCTAATGCAAAAAGAATTTTTTAAATCGGATTAGTACTTCCTGAGATTAGCGCGTTCAACCAAATAAACAAACAAACAAACTCTTCAGCTTTATAATATTAGTATAGATTTAAATTACAAGGATGGGCGAATAGACTAATAAATAAGTAAGTACAATAAGTAGGTTAGCTCAGTAGGTTAAGGTTGTAGAAAATAAAAAAAAGTGATAAATATTCCGATTCGTACAAACTGCCAATAATCGGACGAATAATATATTTTTTCTTCATCCGATTATTGGACGAATAGCAACAGCCTTCTTTATTTATTATTCGTCCTTTTTAAGAAAATAAATTTGGAAAATAAATCCGAAAAGATAGTTTAAGTTAAAAATGATATCTTCTACGAGGATATATGGAATAATGATAGCATTGGAAAGAGAAAGTAAACTACTCCTAAAACTAGATTATATAAGGTTAATTTTAATCGAGGTATCTTGTAAGTGAACGGAATTGCGGGTAAAAACTAATTTATTATAAAGTCAATATTAAGAGCCCCACATACAAAATGCCACGTCGAATCCCTATTATGAGTTATATTAAGTGATCCAAGAATCAGATGTACATACATATTTTATGTACATTAAAAATCTTCTAAAAATATTCCATTGGATTTAAAACAATTACGTACACGTTTAATTATATATTCTAAATGATAAGAAAAACTTGTAAGATAAAGAACTTAATCAACAGGTAAACTTTTACCTCATTTACAAGCTTGCTTCGATCCTCATCACTTATTCCCATATTTATTTGACCCATATCTCCTTCAATAATATCGATTTTTTGTAAAAAATCAGGCATTACCTTTCTTAATTTATCGTATATCTGAAAAGAATAAAATAAAAATACACTTTAAAATGTAAAAGTAAATATCATTTTTATTGAGGTTCTCTGAAATTCTCTTCAGTATCTAAGAGAAATCATTTGATAAGCCGATGTGATAGTTGGTCTGATCTATTTACCAAGTTCGTTTCTGTTTGAACGTGAAAAGCCTTTTTTTTAACGTTGAGAAATGCATATAGGTATATCATCTGCATACACACAAGTAGTTATGTGGGACTCACCGGCAAAGCCAGCACTACCCACTAAAACCCAACGGAACCTCTCCCGACTTAATGGGAGACAGAGAAGGTGACAGAGAAGTACCAGGAGCAACCCGTATAGCACACCGCCCACTGAGGTGGGCCGCATTCCAGTTTTTTGGCTTCGCGCCCGGCTAGATTGCTGGACGCTAATAAGCAATAACCCTGTTGAAAATAGTTCGTATAATTGCAAAAATGGCGGCGATTGACTTTGTTGTAATTAAAAGATTGCCTGTGAATAGATTAGGCTTTATTCATCTTTAAAAATGTTATTTACATTTATTAGATATAACAAAATGTATACTATGACAGATGTTTCTAATATATCTATTGTATAAATAAACGGCCAGTATTATTACTACAGTCTTCCCCCCTTTAAGAAATATAGTCCCTTAAGTACTGTGGTCGGCATTTAGTACGATTTGATCTTCGAGGTACCGTAGCAGTAGATGGTATGGGTTCTATTTCTTCAGATGAAGGTATAGTGGATTCTGTGTCTGTATAGTATGTATCTGAATCCTCTTCAGAGCTTTCCGTTTCACCTCGAGGTGCCAAATATCGATTTGACACGGTTTGTTCACGCCCGTTTCCAAACCGAATAAAGCTGTATTCCTGATTGGGCTCTATTATCTCTACTTCTTCTAGGCAAGGGTCGTATTTTGATGCTGTTGACTGTTTTTTATAAAAGACTTTTTTGCCTGACTCTAACCAAGTTGGCATAGATTGGCCCCAAGATAATCTTCTTGGATGAGAGAACATACGTTCATGAGGCGTTTCATTCGTTGCCGTGCACAATAATGATCTGATACTATGTAATGTTTATGTTAGTACTGACTCCCACATTGTTATAGGTAGGTTCTTTGTTTTCAAAGCAAGTCGGACAGTTTGCCATAGAGTTGCATTTAGGCGTTCAATTTGTCCATTCCCTCGTGGATTATAAGGCGTTGAGCGACTGGCAGCAATACCTTTATTCGTCAAAAAATCTCTTATTTCTGTTGACATGAACGCCATACCTTGATCTGTATGAACATATGCAGGCATACCGAAGATAGAGAATAAGTCAGTGAGACAACGAATAACCGTTGCTGAGGAAGTGTCTGGGCAAGCATATGCAAATGGGAACCTCGAATATTCATCAACTATCGTCAAAATATATTTATTATTAGTGGATGAAGGAAGAGGACCTTTAAAATCTAAGGCTAATCTTTCAAAGGGCGATGTCGCCTTAATAAGGGACCCTTTGTATTTACAAAATGTTGGCTTTATTTCTGCACATACTGGACAAGATGTGACAACTTTCTTTATCTCATCAATAGAAAAAGGTAGATTTTTGCGTTTTACCCAATGATTTAATCGCGTCACTCCGGGATGGCAGAGAAATTGATGGAGTTCTTTCAGATTATTAATTGTTATAGAGGCACATATTTGGCGTGACAATGCATCAGCTACAAGATTTTCTCTTCCAGGTCTATATTTTATATCAAAATTATAGTTAGATAATTCTAATCTCCATCTTTGAATCTTTTCGTTCTTAATTTTACTAGCATGACCTTTTAACATAAAGGCTACTGATTTTTGGTCAGTTATTAGATAGAATTGTCTACCCAGTAAATAATGCCTCCATTTTTTAAGACTTTCTATAATAGCATAGGCTTCTTTTTCTATTGCTGGATATTTCTTCTCACATTGATTCAGAGACCGAGAAAAGAAAGCAACTGGTCTGCCATTTTGTGTTAGAGAAGCTGCGATAGAGAATTCGGATGCATCAGTTTCTACAGTAAAAGGTTCTTTAGGATCAATAGCAGCTAATGAGGACTGTGATATAATAATTTTTAGTTCTTCGAATGCAGCTTTTTGAGTCGTGTTCATTGGAAATTTTTCTATTAGTACAAGCGGATGTAACTTTTTTGAAAAATTTTGTATCCATTTGGAATAATGAGAAAATAAACCGATAGCACGTTTTAAAGAAGAAGAATCTTCCGGAATTGGCATATTTAATAGTGCCTGTAAACGATCCGGGTCAGGTTTAACAATACGATTACATATATTATAGCCCAGAATATTAATTTCCTTTAAGGAATATTCACTCTTATCTTTGTTAATAGTTAAGTTATAATCTTGAGCTACTTTCATGAATTTTTGCAATTTATCATCATGATCATTTTGATCAACTCCGCATATTATTATGTCATCCAAATATGGGTAAACACCTTCAAGTTTTGATTTTCGAATTATAGTATCGATCGCTCTTTGAAAACAAGACACACCATTTGTCACTCCAAAAGGAATTCTGCGGAACTGATATAAATTTCCACATGCTTCAAAAGCTGTCAAGGGTTTATTTTTATTTAGGATAGGAATCTGATGATAAGCTGACTTTAAATCTATTTTAGAAAAAACATTGTATTGAGACACTTTAGATACCACTGTTTCAATATTTGGTAGAGGGTATGCATCTAGATATGTATACCTGTTGATAGTCTGCGAGTAATCTATACACATACGTTTTTTATGATGAGTCCCTGATGTCACAAGTACCTGAGCACGCCACGGTGAAGTACTTTTTTCGATGATCCCATCTAATAACAACTTCTTTACTTCAGATTTTATAAAATCAGCGTCTTCTGATGAGAATTTTCTAGATTTAATAGCTATTGGCTTTATTTCATTAGATAGATGAGGAAATAAATTTATTGGTTCTATACTTACCTCTTTCAGGGAGCATAATCTCAACGGAGGTTTGGAACCATCAAATTTTATTTCTAAAGAGCTGTAAAGTTTTAAAATGTCTTGACCTAATATAACATCTATGCATAATTTATCTACGACTCTTAGTAACATATTATGAAATTTTTGATCGTTTATTTGAAGAGTAACCAAACATGCAGATTTTATTTCAGATTTTAAGGACGTTGTTGCCATTAAAACATTTTGCTGCCAGGGCTGAGTCGGTATATTAATTTGATGAACGATATCTTCATTAATGAAGCTAACAGTACTTCCAGTATCGACCAACGCCATTAGTGGCATATTGTTAACCAATATATTTATGAAACATTTTTGTAAACCTGTAGCAGCTAATATTGTACTAGAAGACTGTTCATCCGTAGCTGCCGTAGTAAGACTTTTACAGACCTTAGCAAAATGTCCTTGTTTACCACACTTGAGACAAGTAACGTTTGCTGCTGGACATAAACGTCTCGGATGGAGAGAATTACCACAATAATAGCATTCCTTTAATTTTTGTTTTGACTTTATTACGTCATATCTAGAAGGTTTAGATGTAGCTGCTGATAATGATGAAGTATTTGGATTTGAATAACAGTCCGTTTGAATTTGTGCCGATTCTAAAGCCCTAGCTTGATCTACGGCATCTTCAAGGTTTAGATCTAGATTTTCAAGTATTCTTTGTCGTATAGATGATGAAATAAGGCCCGATATAAATGCCTCCCTAATAGATTCATTTTCATTCTGAATAGCGGACACCGCTTTAAAATCACAATCTTTAGCCAGTAAATGTAGAGCTTGTATGAATTGATCTATACATTCTCCTGTCTGTTGGATGCATGTATTGAGCTTATGGCGAGCAAAAATTATATTTTTAGGTTTTACGAAAATATTTTCTAATGTTAACATAGCAGAATTAAATGTAGTACAACATGAGATATAGTTGTAGACGTTTGATGATATATTGTTCACTAACAATTTTAGTTTTATTTCATCCGACATTTGTTCTTCCGTCGATATTTTTGATTCTTCTAAAAAGTTTTCGAAGGTTTTTCTCCAATGTAACCATTTCGATGAAACATTTGTCTCCGTGGACGGTTCGACTTCGAATCTATCAGGCTTAAGATATCGATACATAATATAATAGATTTCTTTGGCGTTCTATTAAAGATGAATAAATTGTTGTAATTAAAAGATTGCCTGTGAATAGATTAGGCTTTATTCATCTTTAAAAATGTTAGTTACATTTATTAGATATAACAAAATGTATACTATGACAGATGTTTCTAATATATCAATTGTATAAATAAACGGCCAGTATTATTACTACAGACTTGTAACATTTAGCATTACATCAGCCGCTCGATGCGAGCACCGCGTACTCGACTCGACTGAAAGTTTTCTTCTGTATGGTCCAATGAACTCTTAGTTTCTAAGAATATTCATCAAATTTGTACCACCAACTTCGTTTCTTCTTTAGTACAAATTGGATATCCAGTATTGTTTTTTTTTCTTCTTCTTTTTCAAATAACAATAACTTAATAAATTGAATGAGCCACATACATCCTCTACGTCCGCCATTTTAATTAAGAATGAAATACGCTTCAGCCGAGGGCTAAAAGCGAGCGTTTGCCGTGTTAATGTGTATTGCTATATTGTGGCAAGCTCGTCTCGAATGGTACATTATAAGCAAATGGTACAAGTAAGTCTCCACTTTAAGATAACGCCACATTTTAACACGACCGGAGATAGTTGCAGGACCGACGATTTTATGAAGTCTGTGAAGCACGGGAGTTTACCATCGTTAACTTATCAACTCCAGGCTGTAACTAATATACATACTCGTCTAAACTACATTTGGCTCGAGTCGGAACTCGAATTCAGAACCTCCGATCCTACAGCCGATCGTGCTTCCATAATTAAATTTAGAAAACAGTTTAGAAAATTTGTGGTAAACCATACCATTTCATCAAACTGCTCTTGCAATCTTTGTTTTGGATCTTTATTTTTCTTTGGTCTAGTTAAAAGATACAGTTTTTTAATCTTAGGGCACGATCTGCAATAAAAAAAATTCAATTATTATATATTATATTTAATATAATTATTTATTTATACTATACCTTCAGAAAAAGTTGGATACGCACTAAAAAATAATGAAAAACACTCACCTTAAAAGCTTCTCTATCAAAAGTTTTCCTAGAAATCCTGTACCCCCAGTCAAGAATATCGTGGAGCCAGAAAACATCTTCTGTATCTGAGATTCTTCCGAGCCTTCCATTGTGGATGGTGCTTTCTTACGTATGTTTGTTTATTTAAAGCCAATTCTAAATAAGAACAAGTTACATATACAAAATATAAAATTGTTACTGGATAAAGTTGTCCCACAACGTACACAATACGTATATGTATACATACATCATACTTTCAAAATTCTTCAATTCAATTCTCTTGTTAACGGCTTCAACGCGTGCCAATTGAGCACAGATTACTTTGCCAATGTCACGTGGTATATTTTTTTTAATGAAATCTTTATATCTTTATCGACACAGATAAATAAAATTGAAGTGTCTGTTTGTAATGTCAAAATAACAACTTTATACTAAATGCATATGTTATTATATACGATACTTATAAGAAAAACACAATTTTTAAAATTTTTGTCTGTCTGTCTGTTTGTTCCGGGTAATCTCCGAAACGGTTGGACTAATTTTAATGAGGTTTTCACTGGCAGATAGCTGATATTATAAGAAGTAACTAAGGCTATTTTTATTTTAGAAAAATAATTAGGGTTTCGTTCAAAAAAAGTTAAGTATAGAATTAAAGAAAATGTTCTGTTTATGAAATTTATATTCCCATTCTAGCGACTCACCCTCGCTCTGCTCGGGTTCGTCCCTAGGAACGTTTTAACGTTTAGTATAGATTTCTCAGAGATGAGATATTTTCCCGCAGTAAAAGTATCCTATATGTTGACCCCGATACCCAGCTATCATCATACCAAATTCATCAAAATCTGTCCAGTGTTTTTCTCATGATACGCTCCCAGACAGACAGAGAGACAAAAATTCTAAAAACTATACAGTCGGTCTCTGTATCGGATATGACTATTTCATTAAGGTTTTCCAAAAAATATTTAATGTACAGATTCGACTCGGTTAAAATTTTATTATATGTAGGTATACTAGTATAGATTACTTATGTGATACTGTAGTTATTACGTATTTAATTTTTAGAATAAGACTTACAAATTATTTTTTAAATAGTAATAATTGAAGGAATAAAATAAAATTAAAAATATATATTTTAAAAGAATAAAAATATTTACCTTTACACTAATCTCCAAAAAACAGCATAAAACACTCTGCGATATTATTTGTGTCAACGGTAGAGTATCAACTACTAAATAAAAGTTAGATGTTATAGTATTTAAAGTTTTCGTGGATATTGAACTGAATAATTGAATATTAAATTTTAGAGTTGAATTCTACGAATAATAAAAAATAGCTGTAACAAAATCATCCATATTAATATATTACAAATAAGAAAGTAAAGTTTGTCTGTTTTTTTTAACGTTAATATAAAAACTACTAAAACAATATAAATGAATAAGAATAGATGCTTTGATTTGTATCGGCTGGCAACGACTTCGAAAATATCTGATTAGATATCTATTCTAAATGAAAACCCCCGTTTACTTATTTTTTAGTTTTCAGTGCCTGAAACTCTGTTTTTCTTTTAAGTTTTTATTTTTCCATTTTGTAGACGTATTAATCATGTAATTTATAAGAAGAAATTTTTTTAAAAACGTATTCGATTAAGCCATTTATTTAGATCCCTAATGACAGTCCCAACCCACCTATGTAGGTGTAAAATTCTCATCAATACAAATTAATCAAGCCCAAGCACCAGGTAATTGCTATAAATCGTTGAGGAGTTCCCTTGACTGTCTTTCGGATCCGTCATCAAATTGACTCCAAACCTTCATTAAACAGCAGTGCTTTAAAATACTTAATGAAAAAAAATTAACAAACGCACTAGTCGCCACTACGATTTTCGAAGGTTTCCCTCGATGTCTCTGGGATGCCATCATCAGATTCTAGTTTCCTTATTATGGTGCCATCCTTGGGATGTCTCCTTTCTAAGAAAAAAAGAATCATTATAATCGGTCCATGAACAAAGAAGTAATCCGCGAACACACATAAAATTACATCCATGTAAACAAAAATTTACATAAAAAAAATCATAAAATGAAAACTACTGGGCCAAACTATGTTAATTTTTTATGGCACCAAATGTCAACTATTCTGCATCAAACTAAAGAAGAATCACGTAAATCGGATCATAAATCTCAGCGTAATCGG
The DNA here is from genome assembly GCA_905404265.1 of Fabriciana adippe. Classification (NCBI taxonomy): domain Eukaryota; kingdom Metazoa; phylum Arthropoda; class Insecta; order Lepidoptera; family Nymphalidae; genus Fabriciana; species Fabriciana adippe. The sequence goes on from FR990010.1 coordinate 2,152,289, forward strand.
TGTACATACATAAAAAAATACCAATCGAATTGAGAACCTCATCCTTTTGGAAGTCGGTTAAAAACAAATACTAAATGTTAAGTGAAGCTTTCCACAATACATTAGTGAAAACCGCTCGCAAATCGGTTAAGCCGTTTCTGAGATTAGCGCGCACAAACGCACAGACAAAAAGACAAAAAAAAACTAAAAATCATTGTTTTGGGTTCTATTGCATTAATAAAGATCCCCAATAATAGTTTTTTTCAAATATCTTCCTTGTACAGACAGCGATCAGTTACACTTTTATTATATGTATAGATGTTAAAATAATCTTTATTGATAAAGCGTCCGAACTAGGCGTAGCTTGCGTAAACCAGAGCAACCGTTTTAGGCCGTATTTTCATCCTTCTGAGAAAATTATAAACATTGGTCCTACAGTTCCGGGGGTGTGGACTTTTTTTTAGAAAATTTCCTTGTTTTTTCGAATCTTCTTTTAGATTTGAAAAATCTCAATTAGTTTTTGAGATATTCGCAAAAACCTAAACCCTCTTTTTATTTTTACATATCATTCTGAATCGAATGACACCTAGTTCATATTTTTTCGAGACTGCTGAAAAAAGTTGACCTAAATGGCACTAGTTGACTAGACTAATAATTAATATGCAGACAGGGACATATATTATGTATGTACAATGTACCTACATGTTTTATACTTGCGAGTCTTGCTATATACATATATTGTATGTCTCCGACTGTATACTATGCAGTATTAGGATAGGAGAGATGATAGGGAGTTTAAATAAACATACAAAATATTTTTAGTTGATAAAGGAGTCAATATGTATGGAGACCTAAAGTTACAAAATTATCATATTTTTTTCATACCTAAATAAGTCATTGCTAAACATAAATATACTTTTAAAAAATAATAAACAATTTTCTTTTTGTGTACAATTCACATTATTATAACAATTATGATTTTTTAGTTTCGATTTTTCAATATTTTCACTTAAAAAAATATTTATTGTAAATACACTAGCATAACGCGTGGCTATGCCCGCGTTCTATCTACAAAAGAACTCTTTGGCTTTATGTTTCACAGCCACTCACCCTCGCTTCGCTTGGGTTCGTCCCTAATTTTCGCAGCCTACGCCAAGTAATGACTATTATAGGCAAATTTTTGATACCTTAGGTTATTATTGCAATTTTGGTCCAGATTTCGAATTTTTTTTTTTTAAATAATATATAGCCCACGTTACTTACTGATTATGTAGCTTTTAAAAACTGAATTTTTTTTTAATTGTTCAAGAAGTTTACAAACAAACACATAAAAAAAATATTTTTTTCTCTCTTTATAATAATAGGTCTTTTACCCATGAAGTTGCCGTTTTACAATACTGGCCATTTGAAACGTAATTAAAGAGATTTTATTTTCAATGCATGGAGTTCTACATATTTTCAAATTCAGTCATTTGTTTATTGATGAGCGTTTTGTTTTTACTACATTTGTATCTTATTCATCAATATGGACACAATAAAAATACGAGTAGGTACAGTAGAAACTCGATTAACCGGACTAATTGTTGTCCTTAGGCATTTGGATAATCGAATGTATCAAGAAAAGCAGGTATTTTCCTGAAACAATTGCTAACTAACTAAAACTACTTTTTATCCCGGAAAAATGTACGGTTCCCGTGGGATAGATTTGTTTTTGTTTGTTTAGAGGCGAACCCGAGCTTAGCTAGGATGAGTCCATAGTGCTTTAGTGCTTGCATAAATTCGACTTGTAGGTATATAATTGGTCGCGGTTGGTAGTCCGGATAATCGCGAATCCGTATAACTGAGGGCCCGATAATCGAGTTTCTACTGTAATTATAGAGTACGAGTTCCATCGCGGTAGCAATTCCGCACAAACGGCTCGCAACATTAATGAAGTGTACAAAGTAAATACTACAAACAAACGCACGACTCGTTATTGATTTGGACGCTTCCGATATGGAAATTTTGATCTAAAAATGAACCCCGTGGTCGCCCGAAAAATAAAATCAGCAACGACGAATTAAAGGCAATAGTGGAAGCTAACGATAACAATAATTATGACCCGACCGACTTCCACGGCGGCCAGTCTCATTGAGACGAGCCATCTGCTCAGGAGATATTATAGTGCAGCGCGTGTGAGAGAGAGCGAAGACACAACGTGCGCTCTCTATTCCTGTCCCTATCACATATCACCATATCACTAACAATCTTCAATAGCGACCAAACAAATAAAACGAAATCGGTCGACAAACAGAGGAGAGAAAAGCGACTAAGACAACTCCGTGCCTCGGAGAGCGCATAAAACCTGTCGATTCTGTATCTATATGCATCTCGCTGGCCAGGTGGATTAATTATCGTAAGCAAAAATATAATCAATTTTTAATTCACCATAGATTGCTTTTTGCAAAATAAAAAGTTTTATATGAATGATATTCATACTTCATACTTAGACCTTCTTAGTTTCCTTCAATATTGTCTTTATAAAAAAACTAATCAATTTAACACTAATGGCGCACATCCAATAAACAGCAGAAATACAGAAAAATATATTTTTTTATAATTATTATTAAAAATAAATCAACATCATGTTTCGGAAGATTCGGGCTACAAGATGTACAGTGTGTTTTCGGAACAAGAAGGATTTTCTTTTAAAGAAGAAACACGTTTCAGAAAATGCTATAACAAAGTTACCCATTATTTATTTGATATGGATGGAACAGTTTTGAGTAAGTTTATATTCATCTATACATATAATAAAACTGTAGAGGTCGAATGTCTGTACATAGAAAAAAATATTTAAAACCGAGTCAGGGGGATGTAAGAAGAGAAATAGAACAAATCTAGATTTTTTTTCAATTTTTTTGTTTCTCTGTCTGTTTGTCTATTTGTACGAGCTAAACTCCGAAATTGTTGGACCTTTTAAAAAAATTATCTTATGTCCACTGCATAAAATGCCTGCGTGTAAACCCGGTCTTGTGACTTACCGTAGTTTCTGTACTCAAATTTCAATTGGAAATTAAAGAGTATTTTGATCAAAGTAATAAATAGGACAGTTAAGCAACAATGAATATTTCGAGTTGATTAATCGTTTTTCCGTACAAAATGTATGGAAAATGTTTTTGGCAATTTCTTTCATTTCTAGTACTCATACCGTAAATGGTCCCATAGAGTCTTTTGATCTCTACATTAAATAGGATCGATTGACATAAAAAAAAAAATATTTTTGGTATTTTAGCATATATTTCGCTAACTGTAAATTTTTTCCAAAATCAATGACTGCAGTTCAGAATATCTCAAAAAGTTATGGATGGTCTCCTAGGAACGTTTTTCTGTAACTATAGCAGTTAAAGTACCTGCTCTTACTGCCCCATCTCAAAAATCCACCTATATACTATATACATATATAATATATAGATTCTCTATTCCATACTGACCGTTAAAATGCACCTAATTGCTAGTAAACAAAATATATCAGCAACAGCCAACATGCAAGTGTACTCACCTGCTGGTTGCTACCGATATAATAGACAGATAGTACCTATAACATAAGCAATTGTTCCTTAGCAAACTTTAATTGACATAAAATTCAAACCTTTTATAGATTCTGAAATTGTGTATCATAAAATGATAAAGAAAATCTGCGAAAAATACAACAAAAAGTACACTAAAGATCTACAAGTGCGAGTAAGTGAATTTAGAAAATTTTATTCACACTTCGTACAGTCTTATCTCCACATACATAATATATGCATCGATCAAAAAAGTACTAGATACACAATCAGCGACAAAAAGTGTCCACACCGAATGAGCGCTCATTTGAACATTTGAGCGCGCTTTCGATAATTATCTTTTTGTGATAACAACTTTAAATATTGCATTTAAGGTTCCATTTACATTGTTGTATATTTATTTCAACTAGAATAATTAATTACCTAAACACAATTGGTGACAGTTTTAAGAGAACTTTTGAATGGGATTGTGTATCTAGTATTTTTTTGATCGATGCATATATGTATATTGAACCGGCGACAGTTCCTTTGGCTTGAACTTGGCTGGACATGCTACCGCGTGTCTTGATACATATCCACAGTATTCATCAAGATATGATATTTTAATCTGTTTTTAGTGTCGAAAATAACACTATATAATAATGGAATAGAAAGACCTTGAATATATATATATATATATATATATATATATATATATATATATATATATATATATATATGTATATATATATATATATATATATATATATATATATATATATATATATATATATATATATATATATATAGTGTACAAGATTATAACTGTTCCCGACAATGGGTGATTTGCGACTAACTGTACGACTCTTAAAATATTATTAATGTCTAAGCCAAATAGGGAAAGTGCCGAGATGATGCAATACAATACTATTTGGTGCAATATTGTTATATAATAAAGTACATAGTAGGCACATTGTTTTTATTTGATTACATTCAGATCATAAAAAATGGTATTTTTGTACCTTATGCGATGTAGAAAAGAGGGCTTTATGATTATATCCCACTTTCAATGTACAAAAACATATTTTTTTAAATATTTGTTATGAAATTAAAAGATAGTAAATACTTCTTCTTCTTTATTCCAAGAAGAGAGAACGTTCTTCTGCTGCTGAGAAGAAGGTTCTTCTGCTTCCATTGGGGTTTTTTTAGGTATTTCGGAAAAGATATAAAACTGTGTTTTTCCAGAAAGTCACCTATGTAGGTAAACTTAAAAAGCAAAATCTTATCTAAATACAAAAAATATGATCCAAATCGTTAGAGCCGTTTCCGAAATACACGAATTTCTCATTTAATATTATAGATAAAGATTTAGCTTGATCCCCGTTACATAGGAGGGAGGCCCATGCTTAGCAATTAAGTACTGAATTATGATATTATTTAAAATTACCAATATATGTGGATCTGTCACTTTTTTATCAGTAACGGATAAATTTATACATATAACAAAATTGTAACTGATCGCTGTCTGTACATGGAATATATTTAAGAAAAACTATTATTGGGGATCTTTATTAACATAATAGAACCCAAAAACAATCATTTTTAGTTTTTTTTGTCTGTTTGTCTGTTTGTCTGTTTGTCTGTTTGTCTGTTTGTCGGTTTGTCTGTTTGTCTGCGCGTTTGTGCGCGCTAATCTTAGAAACGGCTTAACCAATTTGGGTGCGGTTTTCACTAATTTTTTGTGGTAAGCTTCACTTAAAAATTAGTGTTTGTTTTATTTCAATTGGTTCCTAAATAAAAAAAGTTATATAAATTTAAAGAATCATCTAGGGGCGAACCCGAGCGAACCGAGGGTGAGCCGCTAGTTTGAAATAATTAAGATGATTAATTGAGATCAGAAAGTGATAGGCGATTTTTTTAGTCTGATATGTGAAGTGGTTCTTCTGTTATATTAATTTGTTCCAAAAACTGTATTTAACCAAGGACGAAAAAAGTGATATTGGGTGACGGGTAGAAATTTAGAGTTTCAATTATGTAAACTTCTAGATGTATGGAGGAACTGATCGTGAGATATGTATAGCAGTGGTCGAGGAACTCAAAATGCCGATATCTGCTGATGAATTTGAAAGCCAGTTAAATGATTTGGCTCAGAAAATGTTGCCAAGTGCTCCGCTTCAAAAAGGTAGTGTGCGAAGTAAAGAAGTAGTAGTTATTATGTTTGAACTAAAGACATCTGCATTTATAATTAGTTTGATGATTGGTTATTAACACGTTCGCTGCGTTACGGCAAGTATTTTGCCGTATTTGAATATCATTCAGTGCGGCTGCTGGTTGTCCTTGTTTTACTCTCGGTGCGGAAGTGATTTAACTATGTTCCCGTACTTGTAGAGAAGACACAGTGATTTTTTCAATATTGTTGCTTTAAATATAATAATATTCTACACTAATAATGTACGGCAAAATACTTGCCGTAACGCACAGTAAGTAAAATATTTTTGTCCAATGCACAGCGGTACATTCCCCGATTTAATGAAACATAGTAATACCTTTGTTTAAAAGTGGGGATAGGTTTGAACCTGGAAATTATAGGTCTATTTCAATACTACCAGCATTAAGCAAAATATTTGAAAAAATAATTTTAAACCAATTAAGTACTTTTTTTATTGTAACAATGTTGTGCACAGTGAACAGTATGGCTTCACCAAAGGTAAATCTACAACTGATGCGGGTTCTGCGCTTTTTAGGCACATTTACGATGCATGGGAGAAATCGCAGAATGCTATTGGTGTATTTTACGATTTGTCTCAAGCTTTTGATTCTGTAGATCATCAAACACTTTTGCTTAAACTAAATCATTATGGAATTCAGGATGCTGCGCTTGATCTTGTTGCTTCGTACCTCAATCAGAGAATTTAGAGGATTGATGTAAATAATGTAAAATCTTCTAGATCTCTACTAAAAATGGGTGTTCCACAAGGATCTATTCTTGGCCCTTTTTGATTCTTAATATATATTAATGATTTACCTTTCCCTAAACCTACCCTTAATTTTTAAAGTTGAGCGTAGTAAACCTAATTATGACGAAGTAAATAGTGCATTGTCGCATATTCTTCGCTGGTTTGAATTAAAGAACCTAGTATTAAATGCAAAAAAAAAAAACAAAATGTGTCGAATTTACATTGCCTAACGTAAAAAAGCAAAATTTTAGCCTGATTATGAATAATGAAACACTGGAAATAACTGAATCAGCAGTATTTTTAGGTATAACACTAGAATCTAAACTCCAGTGGAATCCCCATCTCTCAACACTTGCAGGTAAACTCAGCTCCGCCACCCATGCAGTTAGGAAAGTTAAAAACATAACAGATATTAACACTGCCCGACTTGTATATTTTAGTTATTTTCATAGTATTTTATCGTACGGAATACTTCTTTGGGGCAGTGCCGCGGAAATTAATTCGATATTTATTCTTCAAAAAAGAGCAGTACGGGCTATTTATGATCTAAGAGCTCGTGATTCCCTGCGAGATATTTTCAAAAAAATTGGTATTCTTACGGTTGCGTCACAATATATACTGTGTAATATATTATTTGTTGGCAAAAATCTAAATAATTATGAAAAAAACAGTGATAGACACACATTGAATACTAGGAATAAAAATAAGCTTGTTACGCCTAGATTTCGGCTCCAAAAGGTGAATAAATCCTTCATGGGCCTGAGTATACGCATATATAATAAGATTCCGCAAATTGTCCTAGATTTACCTCTTCAAAAATTTAAAGACAAAATTAAAAATGTTTTATTGAGTAAAGCGTATTACACTGTTCAAGAATTTCTTGTTGATGAAAGAGTGTGGAATGAGTATTATTGAGTCATATGTGGGCTATCTATATTCTTATGTTAATAAAATAAATATAATATCGATATTTAAAAGAGCAACTGTTGAGTTTCTTGCCGGCTCTTCTCAGCAGAACTGCTTTCCGAGCCGGTGGTAGCTTCCTCACGGACAGACTACACTGACGCTTACATTAAATTGACGATTCAAAAGCACTTGTAATAAGTCTAATTGAATAAGTTTATTTCATTTCATTTGTGCTAGCTACTATTGATATTATCTGTACATGATTAATCGTTTTTTTTCAGTGTCTTGTATTTGAAGATTCGGCTGTAGGAATCATTGCCGCCAAAGAAGCTGGCATGCAGGTTATAATTTGAAAATTCTTATACAATTTTTCTGAAAGTATTGATTTTGATAATGCTTGTTTAGACACGTCTGTCGCTTCTAATTGCCCATATGTTGGTCAAAGGTTTATCATAAATCAGTACGCCATGTTTGATACTTAAAAGTTTGATAATACACAAATGGTAAAGTAAACTTTACAAAAAATGGAGATCAGTTCAAAGTATTTATTAGGAATATCTGTTGACTCTCTTGAATGGATTTGTTTTTTTTTTTTAATTTAAATGGAATTATAAATTGTTCTATAAAATTCGCATAACATAACAAAACAAATAAATAATAAATAAATATGTTGGGATATTATCACACAGCACCATCTAGTTCCATGGTAAGCTACGAGGCATGTGTTATGGATACCAGATAGTTGATACACTACACATATATAACTTTAAATACATACATATTTTAAATATAAATACCCATGACTGGAGTACAAACATTCGTGCTTATCACACAAATAAATGCCTCCAGCGGGACTCGAACCCGCGACCGCTGGCATTGCAAGTAGGGTCACTACAAACTGAGCCAAACGTGTCGTCATATAGTGGCCATAGATAGTTAATATCTTTAAAGTAAAATTAACAAAACAACAAATAATAAATCAAATATTCATACTTAGCATATAATAATCTACATATATATATATATTTAGATTGCTTCACTCTTACTTCCAAGTTAATTTTTAGCAATGTATATCAAAACTAGAGACTTGACTTTGCTTCGAATTCGACGCGCCTCGCTCATCTGTGTCCCTAGAAACCACATAATTATCTACAGAAGAATTAAGTTAAAGAAGTTTTTCATTTTTAACCGACTTCAAAAAGGAGGAGGTTCTCAATTCGATTATTATTTTTTTTATGTATGTACACCGATTACGCTGAGATTTATGATCCGATTTACGAAACTCTTCTTTAGTTTGATGCGGAATAATTGCCATTTGTGCCCATAAAAATTTAACATAGTTTGGCCCAGTAGTTTTTTCATTTTGTTCGATTTGACAAGCCCAATACGTAAGAATCGGATTTTAGAGCCAGAATTTTTAGTGTTAGGACTAATAAAAGCGAATTTTAGTTTGTCAGTCTTCATACTTTGCTACTACTATTATGTCTACACTAAAAAGAGAAAAATAAAACCTTTTTAAGAAAAACAAAATTAAAACCGACTTCAAAAAAAAAGCACTAAAAATTAAAAAATAAGTGATTGGTAGTTTTCATTTACTATAGATACCTAATCAAATATTTTCGAAGTCGATGCCAGCCGATACAAGTCAAAGCAAGTTTTTTTTTAAGTTTTTATAATTTTTCATTTAATTTCAATTCAAAAAATATTTTCCATTTTGCTTATAAGAATTATGGCTAAATTGATTTTCCATACAAAACACAAGCACAGTAGATTTTTATTTGTACGTTTTTATACTTTCTTAGATTAATGCGAATATTTGACATCTATCTATACATATAATAAAATTCTAACTAAGCCGAATCTGTACATTAAATATTTTTTGAAAAATCTTATTAAAATGGCCATTATTATCGATACAGAAGCCGAATCTATAGTTTATAGAATTTTTTTCTGTCTGTCTGTCTGTCTGTTACCGCATCATGAGAAAACTACTGGACAGATTTTGATGAAATTTGGTATGGTGATAGCTGGCTATCCGGGTCAACATATAGGATACTTTTTACCGCGGGAAGATATCTCATTTCTCAGAAAAAATACAAAAACTTCAATATAAGAGTATAGTAATGTGTAAAACTTATGAATTTGGTTTTTAGTCATCTGAACGCGGGCGGAGCCGCGGGCAATGCTAGTTTTAAATAAAACTATCTTTTCGCATTATTTCGTGGATTTATTTTGATTTTTGGTTCCCGATGTCTTAGACATCTCAAAAGCGTTATACTTGTTACAGACAGTGCCTACCCACAATTTTACAAAAATGATTACAAAAATTCAAAAATCGCACCAGAGTACCTACCTTACAATATTTGTTGATTTTAATTCTAATAAGTCTATCTCTTCCTGGCTATGTATCCCATATGGTGGTGGGGTCAGCCTTCCTTGTTTTACTTTTCCACTTCGCTCTATCGGAGACATCGTCTTCGGAAAGCCTGCACTTCTTCATGTCATGTGACACTACATCTTTCCATCTAGTTTTGGGTCTGCCTCTGGATTTTCGACCTGTGATAGAAAGTTGTAGTGCCAAATTCCCCACGTCTACTCTTCTACGTTTGAAGAGTGAGGCAAGTTCCTTTGTCTTCCCTGTTAGTGTTCCAACGTTTAATGTAGCGAAGCGGACTTTTGGGTTACCATCCGGGACTAACGTCGTTGGCCGAGCCCGTCCATGACTCGGTAGCCCTAACATACTATTCGCAGAGGTAGGGCGATGTATCGGCGCGTCATTTTGTGGCGACGCCCTATCCGTTTTCGTCCTTGCACGGTGTAACCTTCCCATTCTAGTAATTCGGCTTTCAGGTTTATTAACTTCAGTACCGATTGCCATCTGACGTACCAAAACATGCCTTACTTAAAGACAGGAAAACCCTGGATTTGATGTTCAATCCGTATACACTTCCGTGTTAAGTATCGTCTGGTTTACCGCCAAAAGTCGTTGTGATCAGCATAACAAGTGAGGGTGCTCACATACCTGTTTGCTGATATGAATACCTTAGTCGCCTTTTACGACACCTCGGTGAGAAAGAGGTAGGTGCTATTCTACTCTGCCGGCCACCTCACGGCAAATTGATTTTAATTCTAATAAGTATTTTAATTAAATACTAGGATTATAGTTATTGATACATTTTAAATTATTACAAAATTGATGGAATAGAAGCAAAAAAAAAAGAGATTTATTATGTACCTGTCTAGATTATTTTATATCTATGAAATTTTCTTTTATTTTTTTATTTATTTATTTATTTATTTAATCATTAATTTCAGGCAATATTTACAAAAAGATCTTAAATCTGTAAACAGACGCCCATATAATATATACCTTAAAAACTAACATATAAATATATAAACTATTTAACACAAAGTGTCGACGTAGACGTGTTAGCGGGCAAACGACTCCGGAACTTCCGAAATACGACGCCCTGCGGCCAGAAATTCTCTTTCATGAAGGTTGGCAGATGATGAGTAGACACTCACACCAAAAACGAATTGAAATTCGTTTTGTGACGAGGTACCAGCCGTTCAACCCTCAATTTGAAACTGGACTTCTTCTGGACGTAGTCTACGACATCTTCTACCTTCGTAGACTAGTATTTTTTATACATTCAAACTTTCCTAGAACATTCTAATCTGATGAAAAGTGACCTTATTTGAGCTTTTTTATCTATAATTTCCATATAAAATATATGCTTCTAAAATTTGTTAGAAGTTAAACTCGTAATAATTAAAAGTAGCACTTTGAAACACCTTTTTTTTAATATTGGGAAATGCATTTACACATACTACCTGTAGACATTCAGGTGGTTATGTGGGACTCACCGGAGGAACTTATCGGAGTTAGTTGAGCCAGTAATACCCACTAAAACTTAAGAAAACCTCCCCGTCTTAATGGGGCGTCGCAGGATTGCTTACGCACTCAACCACGATGTCTCAACGGCAGTAACAACATGGGGTTGCTCCACAGTCCACTCTGCTATCATAGAAGTATCAGGAACAACCCGCAAGGTACACCATCCACCGAAGTGGGCTACCTCTCAGTGTGTTTCTTGGCTTCGCGCCCGGCTGAATTGCCGTACGCTAATGAGCGTGAAGAGAGAGAGAGAAAGATAAAGATCTTTCTCTCTCTTCCTCACTCTGGAATCGCATGGAGGGGACATAACTTTTTCTCAAGTTACGAAAATTTATAAATATCTACTATATTATAATAAAAATATATTATAATAAAAATATATTATAATAAAAATAATCACATTAAACACATGAATTTGAAGAAAAGGCGTGAAGAACGTCGTTCCTGACGGGGGTCCCCGGACCGCACACCTTTTTATTATCGTTTTAGTAGTTTATACATATACTGACGTAAAAACAAACAAACAAACTTTACTTTCTTATTTGTAATACTATAATAATATGGATGACGATTTTACGGCAATTTTTTGTTATTCATAGAGTTCAACTGGAATAGTAACTACTGTAAAATTTAAAATTCAATCACTTACTATAAACCCCATACTGAAACTCTTAATTAGTTGTTGACACACCGCCGTTGACAAACAAATAATATCGCAGAGTGTTTTATACTGTTTTTATTTTGGAGATTTGTGTAAAGGTCTGTAAATTATATTTATATATTTAATTTTATTTCCTTTTCTTGAATTGTTATAATTTAAACATTTTTTGTAAGTCTTATTCTAAAAATTAAAACGTAATAACTTCAGAATAATATGAGTAATAAATAAATAAATTAAATAAGTAATATTTTCAGCTTTCAGAAGGTAAGATATTTCAATATTCTAAAATCTATACATATAATAAAACTGTAGAGGTCGAATGTTTGTACATAGAAAAAAAAAATGCTAAAAACCGAGTCAGGGGGATGTGAGAAGAGAAATAGAATAAATCCATATTTTGTCATTTTCTTTTGTTTCTCTGTCTATTTGTCTGTTTGTACGGACTACTGTCCGAAACCGTAAGACCGATTTAAATGAAATTTTGCATTGTGGTACTTTATATCGTCGGTCAACATCTTAGATACTTTTCATCGTTGAAAATTAAAGAGTTCCCGTAGGATATATTTGTTTTTGTTTGTCTAGAGGCGAACCCGAGCGAAGTGGGGGTGAGCCGCTAGTAAATACTAAATATATATTATTTTATAAAAAATAAAAATAATAAAATACCTAAGTAAAGTTAAGTATACAATTAAAGAAGATAACAGTTTTTTTTAATGAAATTTATATTCCCACTAGCGACTTACCCTCGCTTCGCTATGGTGCGTCCTTAGGTAAGCTGATTTTCTTCACAATTTCATAGATTTTAATTTTTTGTCCCTAATTCTTTTTCTAAAATAAAAGTAGCTTAAGTTAGTTAAAGTAGCTTAAGTAGCTTAAGTTAGCATACTTCTTATAACTTCAGCTATCTGCCAGTGAAAGTCCCGTTGAAATCGGTCCAGAAATTTCGAAGATTAGCCGGAATAAACAGACAAAAAAACGTTTAAATATGTTTTTTTTTATAAGTACTGTATATTATACCTTCATATGTACATAGTAAAAAGCCATTATTTTGACATTAGAAATATAGAGCTCAGTTTTATTTATTTTTGTATGTATAAATGTGAAAGTAAAATACATTTTTACGCTGAACAGCAACTGCAACGTGGGGACGCATATAGGCTACCCTAGGTCCTCACTCCAATCCCCACGCGAGCGAAGCCGCGGGTGAAAACTATTATCCATACTTAATATTATAAAGCTGAAGAGTTTGTTTGTTTGTTTGGTTGAACGCGCTAATCTCAGGAACCACTAATCCGATTTGAAAAATTCTTTTTGCATTAGATAGCCTGTTAACTGAGAAAGACTATAGGCTATATATCATCCTGGAAAAATGTACGGTTCCCGTGGGATAGATTTGTTTTTGTCTAGAGACGAACCCGAAGCGAAGCGAGGGTGGGTCGCTAGTTAATGAAATATATGGAATATTACGCCGCTATGCCAAGGATCTGTAGACAGTACAATACGCTTTCTAAACAACATGTTGAATTAGATATCTTTTACACTAATAATATGTTTGAATTTAAAAGTAGTCTTACTAAATTCCTTTGTCAACTTTGTGAGTAATGTGTAAATATGTTGTAATATGATTTGTTTCTTTTTTTATGTATCTTTATAAATGACTAGCGACTCACCCTCGCTTCGCTCGGGTTCGTCCCTAGCTTGCTTCCCCATACAAACTTTCATCCACATTTTCACCCCCTTAAGCGATGATTTCTGGGATAAAAACTATCCTATATCCTTCCCAGGATCTCAAACTATCTTTTTACCAAATTTCATCTTAATCTGTTCAGTAGCTTCGCAGCCTATTCGATGCAAACAAACAAACAAACAAACAAACAATCAAATCTTTCTTCTTTATAATATTAGTATAGATAGATTTAAGAGTTGTCACTCGAAATGTACCCACCTAAACTTTATCATTTTACTTAGTTTTAACTTATAATACATAAATGAGCAAGCCGTAGTCTTCTATAAGTGGAGGAGCACACATATTGTATGTACTCGTAAGTCTTAATTACTTTTTATATTCTTAAACGTTGTAAAGTGTATATCTTTTGTTGGAGGCCCTTAACAAAATGAACTAAAATAAAAAAATGTTTTTTTACGTTATCGAATTTTGGACAATCCACAGCGTATAAATATTTGCATAACGAGCCAACAATAGAAAATTAAAATTAGCCTCATCCTGCTTCAACTTTGTCTGTATAAGTTTCTTACGCTATCTTTTACATAAAGACAATTAAAAAAAAATAAAGGTACAAAATACAAATATAATGACAAATGTTTAAAAAACATACATTTATTTGCAAGTCAATAAGCTGTGTGTAATTGATTCTATACTACTCGGTTTGTAACTGATTATAATTACGTAACGGAAGTCATTCCGTTTTTTTTGAAGTCGGTTTATTCGTTTTTTTTTAATAGTAGAAAAAAACCTTCCCTCCAACAAAGTTCAATCTATTAACATTTTACGTTCATTCTATACAGATAAATAAAATAGAAGCGTCTGTTTGTTATGTCAAAATAACAGCTTTATACTAAATGCATATGAAATTATATACGGTACTTATAAGAAAAACACATTTTTTTAAATTTTTGTCTGTCTGTCTGTTTGTTCCAGCTAATCTCCGAAACGGCCAGACCAATTTTAACGGGACTTTCACTGACAGATAGCTGATATTATAAGGAGTAACTTAGGCTACTTTTATTTTAGAAAAAGAATTAAAATTTTAGAAAAAAAATTAAAACGTACCTAGGGACGAACCCGAGAGAAGCGAGGTGAGTCGCTAGTATTTGATATATTATTATTATAAGTAAAATTTAGGTAATACAGAGTTAAGTATAATTCTTTTTGGTTTTGTTTTTCAAATACGGCTTTTTAAGATGGCTGTTTTTACAAAAATTGAATTTTTTTCATCCTGATGGTATACCAGCGTTAGTGCTTAAAACATTTCAACGATCTGCTTATACCCGGTATCTATGGGTACGCAGACGACAGCACTGTTGTAGAGAGATACCTGCCGAATCCTCGGGCCAGTAGAGATCAAATTCAGTCCGAAAGAGAGGCCATGGTAGAGCGGTTGAATCTCAAACTCAGGACAGTCTCCACTTGGGGCGATGCCAATCTCGTGAGTTTCAACGCCACCAAAACACAGGCGTGCCTGTTCACTACAAAAAGGAGTCCTTTCACCTTGACTCCTACTTTCCGAAATGTGCCTCTGGAATACACTGACCGTCTGCAGTTGTTAGGGATGGACATTAGCCCCAACATGAACTACGGGCGGTTCATCGAGTCTAAGGCTAATATCGCAGCGAGGAAAGTTAGCATCCTTGCAAAGGTCCGACAGTATTTCACGCCGGGACAGCTTCTTGTTTTGTATAAAGCTCAAGTCCGGTCGTGTGTGGAATACTGTAGTCACATATGGGCTGGTGCTGCGAAATGCCATCTGTCAGCCTTAGACTCGATTGAGAGGCGTGCTCAAAAGCTTATTGGTGACCCTACGCTAGTAAAAGCTAACTTACAAAGCCTCGATCACCGACGTAGGGTTGCCAGCCTTTGTGTATTTTATAGGTTACATTTCGGAGAGTGTGCGCAGGAATTACACTACTTAATTCCCCCATCCCCTTTCCATCATCGGACAACCCGACGAACGGCTAGCCTCCATCCTTATGTCGTGGACATTCCACCCGTCCGGACGAAGCGTTTTGCTACGTCATTTATTATACGTGCGGCTAAGGACTGGAACAACCTGCCTGCGTCGGTATTTCCGTCCGATTGCAATATGGGTGTCTTCAAGGCTAGAGTGAATAGGTAGCTACTGAATTAGTGCGACTTACCATCTTCGACTGCGTTACCACTTACCATCAGGTGGAACGTAGTCAAGCACTAACTCAGAATATTATAAAAAAAAAAATGTACCGTAACTAAAGGATCAAGTTAGATGGTCTTTTGAATTGTTATAATAATAAAATTCTTTATTGACATATTTTTATATATTTAACTGTTGAACTGTAAGTAGGTATTAATAGGGGTGATGGGGTAGTATTAGGGGTTGTGGGGTAGTAGTAGGGGTGGTGGGGTAGTGGTATGAGTTTGAGGAGATCTGTATCAATTGCCTCAGTGGTCAGCAACAGCCCGGAATCAGGAAGTTGGCAGTGTTTCACCTCTGTGAGTTGTGACCAAGCAGAGCATGTATAGCAGTTAGTCGTGCACCACTACAGGAAAATCTTTAATTACCACATGAAATTACAATAACTGTTTCTGTCGAGTCGTCCTTAAAAATTTAAATGGCGTTCGATGGCTAATTCTTCAGAGATATATCAAACAATGTACTAGAAAATTGTAGGTCTTAAAAAGGCCTACAGAAAAGTCCACAATAGCTATCTCTATCTCCTAAGATACACTCATAATAGATAACTATTTTTATCTATTTAAAATGAACTTAGACGCCTACGAGCGAAGCGAGGGTAAGTCGCTAGTAGATAATAATATGGATAACCTAATTAGAATATTATCTGGAAATCGTAACATTTAACTAATATATGTAAAATTTAAAATTCAATTGAATTCAGGTCAGAAGTACTGTTTGTACATTTTAATTCGCCAATGTTACATACAATGAAGAAGACATATTATGTTATTTATAATTAATTATATGGCGGTGAAATATATTTGAACGAGCAATTCTTATATATTTATATCTTTATTTATTTATACCAGCAATCTCGGGAACGGATCTAACGACTTCGCTGGGTATGTGGGGGCTTTCGGGGGCGAAAAATCGATCTAGATTAGTCTCATGTCTGGAAAAACGCGTGTTTTCGAGTTTTCATGCGGTTTTCTTTTGCATTATTCTACGTAGAATCTACTCGATAATTTCTTATACTCAGGCATAAGCATCGTGGTCAAGCGACTAAGGTGCAAGATTAACAATCATAAGTGTGTCCGAATTCGAATCTCATTCGGATACAATGTATTACTTTTTTTTTTTGTATTTATTCAAGTTTTTAGTTTTTTTTTTATCTAAAAAATACGATACAACAAAAAAGAACTCCGAGCAAAGCTCGGTCGCCAGGTACTTAATTATATGGCGGTGATTGACAACGCCATAAAGGTTCCTCCGTTAATCTCATAGTACCTGGGCGACCGAGCTTCGCTCGGAGTTTTTTTTGTTATATCGTATTTTTTAGAGAAAAAAAAACTAAAAACTTGAATAAATACAAAAAAAAAAAACAAAAGTGTATCCGACCGGATTAACACCATAAACTTGTTTTCCATGAAACGTTAAAAAAATATATGAAACGAACTTATTTTTACAGTTAATAAAATGAGTCGATATTGTGTGTATTATTCTTATTTATTTTAATGTTAACCTAACAAAATACGTAAGTAAGAAAAATAACACAGTATTTTACTATACGGAACCGCGCAGTTGGACTTGCATGTACCCAATTTTTACATTAAAAGATTTACAAACATTTACATTATTTCCTAAACAATAAAAATGTACAAAATTTAATACTTTTCATTAGAAAATTATTTCGGCCAACAAAAAAGTACTAATATGTTACTAATTTATAAAGGCAAAACGTTTGTTTTATTGATAATTTAAATACGGACGGTAATTCTAATAAAATTATAGAAAGGTCGCATTTAATTTTTAGGACTTAAAACTACGTATATAAAAACACTTCGCGACATCTATTGACGAATGTCTAAATAACACATAAATAAATAATTTGGAATTTTTTTCCAAGTTAAGCTACTTTCAATAGTTTTTGCCAAATTTAATAAGTTACCTTGCTACAATGTTTATATGTTGTGTTATCGTGATTTTATTCTAACCAGTTTTTGTATTTATTCCCAGAATGAGATATTAACTGCGGTAAAAAGTATCCTATATGTTGTCCCGAATAACCAGCTATCACCATACTAAATTTCATCAAAATCCCTCAAGTAGTTTTTCTCTGATGCAGTAACAGATAGACAGACAGACAGACATGAATTCTAAAAAATATAGATTCGGCCTCTGTATCGATAATAATGTCTATTTCAATAAGATTTTCAAAAAATATTATATTTAATGTACAGATTCGGCTAAGTTACAATTTTATTATATGTACAGATATAGTTACTATAACATTATGTAACATAATAGGATAGCAACAGAAAATTGTCAATATGAACTTTGTAACAATAAAAATAGAATAAGTACATAGAATAGAATAGTATTATAAGAAAATGTCATGTACTGGACCTTGAACATTAATTAGCTGCAAAAACATTTATGTATGCGCTCAAAAAATTTAAAAATTTATTCAAAACGATTGTATACAAAGTCTCCGACCCTCATGTCGGAAGTTAACATAAAAATAGCACGTAGAATGGAAAAGATGTAAGGGATAGGTTGGTATTATTTAAAAATAGAAAATTTTCTAGTAGCACATCAATTTTTAGGGCCTAAATACATTACTTTTTCGTGTTGAAAAAATTTCAAAGTGGCATGATCCTTTGGAGTGCGTTGCCATGGGGCTTGAACTCAAATAAGCAAAAGCTGCTGTAAAATCTGTGGCAGATTTAAAGAATATATAGTAAGGAAGGTAACATAGCGTTTCACATATTGTTTGTCATTTCTTACAGACTGAAATTCATAACAATTAAAGTTTTTCTTCACTAAATCGGAGGTCTGGCTGACAGTTACTCAAGTAGTGATGGCGTTAATAGCTTCTGAACAAAACATTTGACTTTGAGTTCATGTAATAGCTTATCAAATCATTCTTGACTAATAATTAGATTCATCAATGATAGTAGATTATAAATATAAATTCCACGGATCTCGTGTCTGCCACGACCTTCGAGTACATTAAAAATGAATCTAAATTTTTATCATATTAATTACATTACTTCGCATTGGCGAAGAAGATCGCCTGTCTTATTCGCCAATCGAAGATTGCTTCTTCGCATATCTTCCTCGCCAATCTTCATCGCCAATGTTCTTCGTCAATCTTCTTTGACTGTCTTCTTCGACAATCTTCGTCGCCTGTCTTCTTCGCGTTTCTTTTCTTCTCCTCTCCCCTCCCCTCCCCTCCCCTCAATTCGCCTTGCCTCCCCTCGCCTCCCCTCCCCTCGCGTCCCATCCCCTCGCATCTCATCCCTTCAACTCCCCTCAATTCGCCTTGCCTCCCCTCGCCTCCCCTCCCCTCCCCTTTCCTCCAGCGTTTTGAGTGTTTTCAAAAATTTTTTTGCATTTTGTTGCCCTCATTTAGACGCATCTTTTGACATCTCAATCAGCCACTTAGTCCCAAAATCCACGACACCAACGCGATGTCGTACTTTCGCTCAAAATCGGGCATACACCGAAGCGACAAAAAAAAACATTTTCAATGTTAATAGCGAGGTTCATTAACGTCTGGCAATACAACCAGCAATGCACCAGGGTGGTGCTCACCTTGATGAGCGGTGTACCGTCCGGGTTGCTCCAAATACTTATTTGATAGCAGACCGTTGGAGCAACCCCATCGTCATTATAATCTGCGGCACCCGTCGAAAGTGCGTAAGCGATTCCGCGTCGCCCTATTAAGAAGGGCGAGGTTCCGTTGAGTTTTAGTGGATAGTAAAACTTTACATTATACTTTGTATGGTTTTACTTTATATACATATATGTATATTTTTTAGAGATGGCTTTAAACAAACAACCAGACGTCAAAATTGATGACCATCCACACATAATGGAAGGCTCGGAAGAATCTCA
Organism: Fabriciana adippe; assembly: GCA_905404265.1. Classification (NCBI taxonomy): domain Eukaryota; kingdom Metazoa; phylum Arthropoda; class Insecta; order Lepidoptera; family Nymphalidae; genus Fabriciana; species Fabriciana adippe. The sequence continues at coordinate 2,172,007 of FR990010.1, forward strand.
GATACAGAAGATGTTTTCTGGCTCGACGGTATTCTTGACTGGGAGTACAGGCTTTCTAGGAAAACTATTGATTGAAAAACTTTTAAGGTGAGTGTTTTTCATTATTTTTTAGTGCGAACTCAACTATTTCCGAAGGGCTATAATAAATAATAAATAACGTGCCACTAATTTTATTTTTTCACAAATCAAGTTTAAATTAAAAGAATAAACAACGTTAGAAGTTCGAATTTTTAATTTAAATCTATATACAACTTAGTTTTGGAATCCAGCTTTTAATTAATTTTGGTATTTTAACTAGTTTGTTTTTATGATATGGATGCCTATGATGATTTCATTGACTTTTAAGAATACTGATAGCCAATTTATAACTGAGTAATTTTTTTTTAAAGAATGTTGTGGAAATATTTGATAAACAGTATGTATGTATTTAATCAGGAATAGGAGATTCAATATTGGTTACTCACTATAATTAGCATAATAAAGCAGATAACGGTATCTTTATTAAGTCCCTGGTTGTTGAATTTTACAGATTGTGATTAAATATTATACAAACAAATAGTGATTATTTTAAGCAAAAAAAAAATGATAATATAATATAGTTCACTATCTATACTTCGGTTATTTTAGGTTCAAAACACAATATCGAAAATCTTTACTCAATCAAAAAAACGGAAGAACAGGATAATTCGTTTTTTTTTTTTGATATTATTTATTGTTCTCAAAGTTTATGAAATGCTTTACTTTCAAAACATGAAAAAAAAGCAATAGAATAGGAGAATAAGCTCAAGTTATTTCTTACAAAATAGTTTTATTCTTTTAACAATAAAATACTAACAGAACCGGCGACTTCGCTCGCTCTAAAACTACAAAAAAATGCTCTAAAAAGGTAAGGTTTCATACAAACTTTCATCCCCTATTTTACCCCCTTTATGGGATGAATTTTGAAAAATACTAATACACCTATAAATATTTAATTGTATTAAAGAGCATTAATACCAAGTTTCAAGTAATTCTGATCATAAATATTTTTTTTGAGTTGTACGATTTATTACGTGTTTTCCCGTGGGAAAACATCTTACATTTTTTAATATTATCTATTGTTTTTTTTCTATTATTGCCTAAATAAATAAAATGCCTAAATGTAATTAAAATAAAAGAGGTCGAGATTTTGGTTAAAAACTTAATGATAAACTCAGATCAGAACGAATCACTACATAGTATAAAACAAAGTCGCTTCCCGCTGTCTGTCTCTAATATACTTAGATCTTTAAAACTACTTTAAGATGGAAGGTTTTTATGTATATTATAGTAGTATATACATAGTATAATACATGCATAATATAGTAGAGAAACACCGATAATTTTAGAGGTTTCTAATGTGATGTCGTAAATAAACACATTTTTTTGCGCTTACATTGCAAACGCTGGTTGAACCCTACGAGAGAGATCAAAATAATGTACTACAGCATTGTACACCTTAAAAAAATCTACAAAAAAGTCCGCAATGGCATATGTCTATCTCTTAAGAATAACATATTATATCCAAATAGTTCAGTAATAAACGACAATTATAATATTTTTTTTTCATTGCAGATCGTGCCCTAACATTAAAAAACTGTATCTTTTGATTAGACCAAAGAAAAATAAAGATCCAAAACAAAGATTGCTAGAGCAGTTTGATGAATTGGTATGTTTTTTACTATTCATTTTCTAAACTTCTATCTAAATTTAATTATGGCAAGCACGATTACGATCAGCTGCAGGTCCGGAAGTTCTGGGTTCGAAACCCGAGTTGAGCCAAGTGTAATTTATATATCAGTTATTTAGAAGCTAGCGATAGCAAACTCCCGTGCCTCAGAGAGTACGTAAATTCGTCGGTCCTGCGCCTTATCTATCCTTGATCGTGTTAAAATGTGACATATTTTTTTCTTAATCTGAAACATATTTTTGCAATTATACGTTATTCTTAAAGAAGGTTATTGCAAAAATCTAATCTGTGATAAACAAACAGTGACAATTTAATGCTGATTTGTTACTCTAATTTTTAGGGTTCTGTACCTCAAAAGGTAAAAAAATAAACCTTTATAAGATCACTCTCTTGTCCGTCTGTCCGAGTATCACCACTAATTTTCTCAGGAACGTGTGGACCTAGCAAGTTGAAATTTATACAAGATGCTGAGGTCTATAGTCTCTATGAGGTGTATAAAAATCAAGGGCCTGAGTCTACGTGATAAAAAGATATGGGCAAATTTAGATTTTCGCGAAAATTTTGGGTCGAAAACCTATATGGTAGTTCCCGTTGACCTAGATTCACAAAATTTGGCAAAAAGCAAAGTCTTACAGCACAAATGAAGGAAAAATTCCCAAAAATAAAAAAAGTTGAAAATTAAACTTAAACAGATTTCCTGCAAAATATCTACGGAACCCTCGCTGGGCGAGTTCGACTCGCACTTGCCCGGCTTTTTACATTAGCTTATCTAAGAACGGAAAAGTCGAACGGTTGTTCTTACTCGTATAATTATAAAGAGTATTAGTAAGAGTATACTTACGTTCATACTTATAAAGAGTTTATATAAATTATTTCGAAGTTAATAAATAATAAATATGTTGGGACATTAACACACAGCACCATCTAGATCTATGGTAAGCTACGAGACTTGTGTTATGGATACCAGATAGTTGATACACTACACATATACAACGTTAAATACATACATATTATAAATATAAACATCCATGACTGAAATACAAACATTCGTGCTCATCACACAAATGAATGCCCCAGCGGGACTCGAACCCGCGACCGTTGGCGCAGCAAAAAGGGTCACTACAAACTGAGCCATGTGTCGTCAGATTGATATTTGACGACACGTTTGGCTCAGTTTGAAAATGATAACTACGTTTACATTTTAAAATGTATTTTTATATTTTTCAGCTATATGATAAATTAAGAAAGAATATGCCAGAGTTTTTACAAAAAATCGTTATTGTTGAAGGAGATATGGGTCAAATCAATATGGGAATAAGTGATGCGGATCGAAGCAAGCTAATAAATGAGGTAAAAGTTTATGTGTTGATTAAGTCTTACAAGTTTTTCTAATCATCATCTATACAAAATACATATAATAAAACTCAAACTGAGCCGAATATGTGCATTAAATATTTTTTGGAAAATCTTATTGAAATAGCCATTAATATCGATATAAAGGCCGAATATTTATCTGTCTGTCTGTAACCGCCTCACGAGAAAACCAGTAAACAGATTTGGATGAAAAATGGTATGATGATATCTGGTTATCCGGGTCAACATAGGATACCTTTTACTATGGGAAAATATCTCATCACTGAGAAAAAATACTAAAACTGGTTAAAATAAAACCACGCTGAAACTATAAACATTTTAACAAACTTACAAAATAGGTCAAAAATAATAATAAATAGCTTCACTTGAAAAAAAAACTATCTAAATAGCGATATTTGATAAATAATACTAAATATAACTCGACAAATATATAAAGAAGAAACGATAGGTTTCTGGTAGCATCAGTTGGCGCCACTGGCGAGTAAGGTCCTATCGCTGTTGTTAAAAAAGTATATGTTAGTGCGACCGAACTAATAAATTTAATTTAATAATAAAATTAACAATCATGGTCACTGGAGAGACTCTTGCATGATTGCTGTAAAGCATTCGAAACGTCGGGAACCAAAAATCAAAATAAATCCGCAAAAAAATCCGAAAAGATAGTTTTATTTAAAATGTCAAATATTCACGTAAATCTAAAGAAAGTATTAGATATCATTTTTTTTTCTTTTATTTCTTAGGTCGACTTTATTTTCCATGGCGCCGCAACATTGCATTTTGATGAGGTGTTAAAGACAGCTGTGGAGATCAACGTGCGAGGGACGAGAGAGATGCTACAGCTAGCACGTGCATGTACCAAACTACGTGCACTTGTCCATATTTCTACTGTTTACTGGTACAAGTTTTATTATTTTATTACTAGTAAATTTCCCTCGCTTTGCTGGGTTGCATCCCTAGGTACGTTTTTAATGGATAAAAATAATTATTGCGGTGTACCTTAGAAGATTCACATATTGTACTATTGCGTACTTTTTAAGACAGAACCAGTTATTATGTTTTCCCGTGGGAATGAAAGATTATCCTGTAGTAAAAAGTATCCTTAATATAGATCCGAGTAATAAGTTATCACTACACAAAATTTAGTTAAAATCGTTTAAGTATTTTTTGCGTGAAATGCAAACAGAGAAAAATATCCATAACTATTGTCTTGTGCTCTATATTCTAAACAACACGTAACAATTATTGTTTAAAAAAATATGGCTACAAATCTTTTTAGTACTATTTAAGATTACTAGTGATCGCCGCGTGGTTGATATGGAAAAATCTCATCTCTGAGCTAAATGTTATAACATAACTAGGGACGAACCCGAGCGAAGCGAGAGTGAGTATAGTGAGCTTTTTGAATATATAAATATAATCAAACAGAATTAGAATAGCGGAAGGTTGCCACAAAGGTATAAAACTTTTTATTTTTGTTAGTAACTGCCACTTAAATGAGATCGACGAGAAGTTCTACGGCAGCACCATTTCCGGAGACACGCTCATTAATCTTGTTGAAAACATAGACGAGGATATTTTGATAAACATAACGCCAGGGTGAGTATAAATATTAATGCGATCATTTCTAAATTTTTTCATGTAATATTATAAAAAGAACAGTTCGTTGTAAAAGTTTGCATGTAAGGTGTTATCTCTGAAACTAATCGAATTCTAAAAATTATGGTGCTAAGTGCTATGGGCTATTTTTTCGAATCATTACCAACATGATTACCACTTGTCTTACGGTTAAGGAAAACATCGTGTGGAAACCTGCATGTCTAGGAGAACCTAGCTAGTTTTCTAATGACGTGCTCAGTCCGTCCGCACCGGTCAGCTTGGTGGACTATGGCATGATCTCCCTCGTATTCAAGGGAGGCCCGTCCACAGCAGTGGGACCTTAAAAAGGGCTGAATGTGAATATAATAATGTGCGTACTATCAGTAACATAGTACTTTGAATTCGGAAAAGAACTCGTTGTATTACTTTATCCTCTACTTTTAGAAAGTCTCAAAATTATTTCATTATATTAGCAACAATCTGGCTAAAAATACTGAGTATTGCATTTGTAACTTCTTTAAACTTTAACATAAATTTTGAACAATATTTATACTGAAAATAGTTCTAGGTAATCATATTCTAATGCTTTTTAGTTTAAGCAAAAATTAGTCAATTTAATACTTTATTAGATTTATTCAAATATTTGACATTTTAAATGACTCTATTCTTTTGGGTTGTGTCGTGGTTTTATTTAACAACGGAGAACCAAACTCCTACTAATATTATAAACGAAAGTTTGTGAGGATGGATGGATGTTTGTTACTTTTCCACGCAAAAACTATGAACGGATTCCATGTAGATTATACATCAGAGTAACACAAAGGCTATATTTTTTAAAGATACAGTTATATACATACATATACATACAATTAAACTACGCGTGTGAAGCCGAGGAAAAAGGTTAGTATTAAAAAAAACCAAAAGATCAAAAAATTTTTTTCTCGTAGATTACTAGGCAAACTCCCCAATACGTATACTTATACCAAGTTGGCAGCAGAGGACTTCGTTCAGAAACACTCTCAAGGACTTCCGGTAGCCGTGTTTAGACCTTCCATGGGTAAATATATCTATTTGACATTATTTTTGCTACATATTGTTTGCACTATTTTTTTTTTAAATCTGTTCTACTATTTTAAAACTGAATAGATTGTTTTTTTATGTTAACACAATTCTGGAACTGTCAGTCAGAAAAATTGAGGACGACCATATATTTAATACTTTCTTAAGTTTACGCGAATATTTGACATTTTTAATAAAACTATCTTTTCAGATTTTATCGCGGATTAACTTTTATTTTTGCTTTTCCCGTAACCGTGAATTGCTGTAAAGTATACGCAACATCGGGAACTAAAAAGCAAAATATATCCCCGAAAAAATCTGAAAAAGGTAGATTTATTTAAACAAGTAATTACTAAACTGCTCAACCGATTTTGATGGTTCATACGTCATTCAATTCTTCTTGATAACGTGAGTGTCATAGGATGTATAGATATCATTAAAAATCAAAATGGCGCTAGACACCACTTTGTGTGTTGAAAAATTTTTTTTCGTACGAATCAATCGAGCGGGATCAATATAATACTATGTTCATTCGTCAACTTATTCTCTTCTTTTTAGTTCAGTTTTTATTTTATTTTTGTAAATATTTTATTACAAAAAAATTAAAGTTCCACTCAAAAAATTAAAACGTACCTAGGGACGTACTCGAGCGAAGCGAGGGTGAATCGCTAGTATTTTAATATAAACGTGCCTTGCTAATGATATCTTTTAGAGAACATTGACACAAAGTACCTTACTACTTTGTTTTGTTTTACAACTGAGAGTTTTGAAGACCCAAGTTAACATAAACTAATACTGTTTACTGTACTGAATATTTTACGTGTTAATATCTTCCTTAAAGTGATATCGACGGCGAGTGAACCATTTCCAGGATGGATCGACAATTTATATGGACCTACCGGTGTAAGTATACAATACACGTATACACGAACATACATATATACAAACATTCACACACACCCTACTTGAGTGGTGGTTGTTTTATTTCAATTTAGTTATGACAAATTGAGAAAAGTATCACACACGATTGCAAAATTCATACGTGTAAGTCCCGAGTAAGCCCAAAATATATATTAGTTTCTTGTTACAAAAGTAATAGTACTAGTATAGTATTACATGATCTGTAGTAATAGCTATTTCCCAGTTGTCTTGAAGTAAGGAAGTAGGCAGTATTTCAGCCTTGAAGATCAGTTAAAGTCCACGTATTTTTCTATATGTATGTATCTCATCGTTTCAGGTGGTAGCAGGAGCAGGTGTGGGCCTCATACATACTTTACAATGTAACCCACAAATCAAAACTGATTTGGTCCCAGGGGACTACGTAGTAAATGGTATTATAGCAGCGGCCTGGAAAACTGCTAAAGACTATCCTGAAAATTATGAACATTCTGACCTCGCTAATTGGCCTATTGTATACAATTATGTATCTTCGGGACAAAATCCTTTGACTTGGGGTAAGATTTTAGCATTATAGTTTTTACAATGCGTTTTGGCTTTCTGTTTCATTCCTGCAATGTAACTTTGTGTAGTGCAGGTTCGATTTGGGAGCCAATCGGGGCTTATTATGTCAAGAATTTGAACATTATAGCCTATGATTTCTGACAAGAAAAAATGATAAACAAGGATGGAGGTTTTCTTAAAACACACCACGAATGCCTTTAAAATATCTCTTGAGTAGGAACTAAAGAAGGAAAACTTGAAACCTTTTTTTTTAAATACTTTGTTTATAGAGGCCTGGGGAATATAAATCTAACATGCCCTATGGGATATATACGATCCTATAGGAGATTTAAATTTATGACGTAACATCGGAGTAGTCAAATAAGAATCTCGTGTTATATACCTAGTTATAATATTTACATTTGTATTCAGCTCTTTTTAACGTTCCACTGCTGGGCACGGGCCTCCCTTCAATACGAGAGAATCAGGCCATAGTTCACCAGCTGGCCAAGTGCGGATTGGCGGACTTCACATGTCTTTCGAAAACTTGCTAGGTTTTCTCAGACATGCAGGTTTCCTAACGATGTTTTCCTTCACCGTAAGGCAAATGGTAATCATAATAGGAATTGATTTGCACATGAAAATATCAGAGGTGCGATACCCGGAATTTGAACCCACTTCACTGGGTTACTCGGTCGGTCGGTCGTCGGGCTACCACTGCCTTTACCATATTTATATTTATCACAAATGTTTTATTCCTTTATAGGTACATTCATGAATTACATAGAAGTATATGGCCTACCACTGAAGACGAATCGGGCGTTTTGGGTATACGTATTTTGGATGACTCCTTCAAAATTCTTTTATGAATTTTACTTTTTATTACTACATTCGGTTCCGGCGATCATAGTAGATGCCATCGCTATTCTGATTGGAAAAAATCCTTTGTGAGTAATGGTCAGAGAACACATAAACTTTTGACTTTCCTTCCTTTCTTGCCTTCCCAAAACTGATAACTAACTATGATGACTATAAGACGTCTTTTACACATCTATTAGTCATCCGATAATTTTAATAGAGAAAAATCAAGCGTTTCGTAAAAACAATGCGACTCACAAATCAGCTTGATATAATTCTCTCTCTATAATTATTTTTTTACGTAAAAATTATAGTTTACGGCACTAACGGGTTTTTAATCTATACATATAATTACCTTAATATAATACTAATACGAGTAATTTTAATAAAATCTAGTGATTGTGAAAAGTGAAAACTGTAGATTTGGCCTTCAATGTTATTATATTATGTAGGTAGAGAATGTTATTAATATGTCATTAATTTTTAAATCAAATTATTTGTTATTTGGTGACGGGCGGGACCGCGAGTATGCTAGTAATTCTAATAAAATCAAAGAAAAATCACACATAGTCTGTACATTAAATTCGCCACTAGATGTCACCATGTGTATTTTAAAAACACATGGTGACATCTAGTTTTTTCAAGAGAAGCTATTTATAATTATTTTTTGCCCTATTTTGTAAGTTATCTTGCTAAAATGTTTATAGTTTTAAGCATGGTTTTACTCTAATCAGTTTTTTTCTCAAAGATGAGATATTTTCCAAATTAAAAACTATCCTATATGTTAATCCAAATAACCAACTATCATCATGCCAAATTTCATCGAAATCTATCCAGTGGTTTTCTCGTGAAGCGTTTCCAAATAGACAGATAGACAAGAATTCTAAAAATTAGAGATTCGACCTCTGTATCGATAATAATGACTATTTCAATAAGATTTAACAAAATATTTTTAAGTTAAAATTATACTATAATATATAAATGTATATTTATAGATTATACAGATTATTAATTCTCTATAAGTAAGAATTTTAAGGCATTTAGGGGCAAGCCTGAACGAGGCGTAAGTCACCAGTAAAATTACCTATATTAAATAATAGATAAGTTAAGTAAATTTTTAATTGTTATTTTATAATTTATCTTGCTTTAATCCTAACAATTATTTATTTTACAGATTAAGACCACTTTACAAAAAGATCAGAAAATATTCAGAAATTATAAGCTTTTTCACACTACGGGAATGGAAGTTTCATAACAAAAACACACTAAGCCTACTAAAGGAGTTAAATGACGCGGACAGACACATGTTTAATTTTGACATCGAAGGCTTAAAATTGGAGGAATACTTCAAGGATTATGTGTTAGGGTTACGTTTATATTTGTTAAAAGATCCCTTAGAAACACTCCCTCAGGCCAAAAAGAAATATTTTAAATTAGAATTAGCTCATTATTTCTTGGTATCTCTCATTAATTTAGGATTATTGAGATTTACATGGATTTTAGTGAGATATTTACGTAATGCGTTTTTTGTAACATATAAATAAGTTTGTCAGGAAATTGTTATGTCTGACCGTTAGAGCAATCAATTTTTTGAAATATTCAATATTTTAGGATTTTTCTATTAGGATTTATAATATTACTTAAAGATTTTAATGGTCAGTTCTTTTTAACAAAATTTTATACCGATCTCGTAGGATTTCCCTCACAGGCTAACTTCAAGTGTTAGATAATATTATCACGATTTTGTTTTGATGTGCTTGGTTTCCTGCAATTTGTGGAAGTGATTTCGTGAAAAGGGACGGAAGTGTGTAACAGAAAGTCGGGGAAGCGCGCGCTATTTGATTTGACCAATGAGCGCGCGCGGTGGTAGAGTTCGCCGACACATAGTAAAACTGTAAATTAAATATGACGGACTCGCAAAGATGACGGACTGTTTTTTTATGCAATCCGATTATATGGATATGAAATGAAAAGGTTCAATGAGCGAAACACTATAAACAAAGCGACGTCATTGTAAATCCAATATGGCGGACTCCCAAAGATGGCGGACTGTTTTTTTTATGCATCCCTATAATATGGATATCAAATGAAAGGGCTTGATGTTGAGGGTGAGAAAAATGTAAATAATGAAAATAACTGTTTCTATTGTGGAAAAATCGGACATTATTAGGCGCAGTGTCGGTTTAGAAAACAAAGAAATTAGTAATCTTACTATTTTTTTTTTCTTTTTGTTTTATTCAAAATACTAAGAACAAAACGATAAGTTATGCGTTTGTAGTATTTAACTCGTTATATGAACTCCATAAGTCACAGTGGTTAATGGACTCTAGTGCTAATGAACACTGAACATACGTGTCGAGATCGTGCATTCTTTACATCGTTCTCTAATACATCGCCAGAGTTATAGAAAATTATAGAGAGCAGACTGCAGTCGAGCTCTTTCACCCTCTATCGGACAATCTATGAACCCATCTCTGCTCGACTGCAGTCTGCTCTCTAGCCGCTGTTACGTAATACAAAAGTGACGTTTGACAGCAGCGATCGCGCGATTTACAACTGTCGCAAGCCTGTCGCGAGATTCGTAATTACCCTGCGGGAAGATAGTGTGAGAAAATAGAACATTGGTGGAAGTGGCAAGGACAATGTTACATGAAGGAAACTTTCCAAAGAAACTGTGGACTGAAGCGATTAATACGGCAGTATTTGACCTAAATACAACTGCGAACTGGTCTCCATTTGAAGTATGGACAAATAGAAGGTTTTATAATAATAATAATGTCCTCCTGACCGTTTCCGGCCACGGCGGCCAATCTCATTGAGACTAGCCAACTGCGCAGGAGATATTATAGTGCACAAGTGTACGCGCAGACACAAGTGCACTCCCTATTCCCGTCACTCTCATACTCCAGTGGGACGACTACTCGACACGACCGGTGAGAGTTAAGGCGCAGGACCGACGGCTTTACGTGCTCTCCGAGGCACGGGGGTGAAACACCGCCAAATTCCCAACTCCGGGCTGTTACTGAGGCTTACTATACAGAAAGACTCAATAACTAAACTTGGCTCGACCCGGGACTCGAACCCAGGACCTCAGGATGTGCAGCCGTACATGCTAGCCACTACACCACCGAGGCAGCTCCCGCCTTAGCCTTCTCCAACCTAAATTATCCAAGTCGGACTGTCACCTAATCGAAAATTAAAAACCAAAAATAAATAATACACGTGGATTTAAAAAATAATCTACTCACGTTTATAAATTGCATTCTTGTAATGGTCTTTTAAATGCGTAGTTGCAAGCTTAAAGATATTCATATTTACAAAAAAAGTCACAAAGAAAACTAAAACTAACACACTATCAAAGTACACTTAAAACACTATGAACACTTAAAACTATAGAAATTATATTAAAACAAAAACTAGAAAAAGTATATGAAAATTAACAAAAACTAATAACTAATGGAAAATAATAAGAGAGAAATAACTTGAAAAAAGCAAAAAATATGAAAACTGAAAACTTAAACACGCGTTGAGTACAGATTCACGGTATTTTATAACTACCCACCAAAAATGCTGAAAAGTATTCACAGATAAAAAAAACAAAAATTGACACTTTGTCAAAGAAATGTCTAAGGTCATTTCGTTTAGAATATTGTTATATGTGAAATTATTAAAATAATAATACAATAAAGCCTTAATTGTTGTGAAAATATGGATTGTACATAAAAAAGGATGTTTACTATTCGTTAAAGGTATGTTTATCTTTTGTAATGACTTATTTAGGTATAAAAATGTATGGAATTGTTGCAATTTTAAGTCTCAATAACTTTTTACTCCTACGTTTTCTTAAAATAATTTTTATATATTTGGGCTCCCTGTCACCTCCCCTATCCGAAAATATCACCCACTCCTCCAGGGGCCGCGTCCCATACACTAAACTTGTGCCCAGAGTTAAAAATAATAAAAATTAAAAATGATACATACATATATACATACATACCTATGATATTTTATGTACGTATAAAAAATATATAAATTAGGTATACCTAAATAATATAAATAATAAAGAAAGCTGGTCAAATATAGATCAACATTTGAAAACGAAGTAAAAGATTCGGTGGATCAGATTGTTGAAACTGTCAGTTATAAGGTACTTTAATTAACACAAATGTTCCGCTTTTAAATAAAACTACGTTTTCGGAAAACTACAAAAAAAACATACTCTTCGACTTTATGTTATAAGTAATAATTTGATGGCTGTAATAATTTTCAAATTTGTGAGTATGATTTTGACTGGCAGATTTCTCAGAGATTATTTTCCCGCAGTAAAAAGTATTCTATATGTTGACTCGGATAACCAGCTATCATCATACCAAATTTCATCAAAATTTATCCAGTAGTTTTCCCAGATAGATAGAAAAAAATCCGAAAACTGTAGATTCGACCTCTGTATCGATAATAATGACTATGTCAATAAGATTTTCCAAAAAATACTTATTTATTTATTTTATTTATTTTTATTTGGAACAGAAACAGAAAAACAAATTAAAAAAATCACAACTACGTATTAAAAAACTAAAAATATCAATTTAAATTTGTTATCCAATTACATCTGTACACAACATTTAAATGAAATCATATAATTATTTAAACAAACTTAACCAAAAAACAAAAAAACAATATTACAATATGTGCATGCAAAGTTGAATATGTATATTAAAAAATAAAAAGAAAATAATATTAACATTTCATAAAAGGAGAAGAAACAGACAAAGCATATCGTTATAATCGAAGTTATAAATATAAAATAATAATAATAATAATAATATAATATATAATAATATAATATAATAATAATTTAGGAACTATAATTTATTTAATTTTTTCTTGAATATTAAAAAACTATCATTAAAAATGTCGTATTCATTATTTAAACTATTGTATGTTTTACACATTCTGTGTAAAGGGTTATTTTGGGAAACATTATTAGTTGTCGAAGGTATATTAAAAAGTTGTGGCTGACGAATCGAGTGGGTATGAATTTTGAATTCTAGTTTTTCAAACAATTTGCTGTTGAAATCACCATTGGCTATTTTATGGAGGATACACAAATCTGATGTAACACGGCAATCTTCCAGGCTTTTTAGTTTGTATTTATGAAGTCTGTCAGTATAAGTCGGTAACTCACGCCTGAGACCTTCCCGCCTGCTTAATATTTTTAGAAATTTACGTTGTATAGCCTCGATCCTGTTAATATGAATGTCGTAGATTGGTTTCCATACGGAAGAGCAGTATTCAAGTATGTTTCTTACCATGGTGGCAAACAAAATTATCCACGAGATTGAATTTTTGAAAGGCTGGGCAGTTCGGATGATAAAACCGAGTGATCTATTTGCTTTACTTGTAATATAATCGAGATGAGGCCTAAAAGATAAGGTTGCGTCAAATATAACACCTAGGTCTCGTACTACTTTGACTCTAGAGATAATAGTACCTGCTATGTTATAGTCGAACGATATTAGAGCTTTATTTTTTGTAAATGAAATAGCATAGCATTTATTTTTATTAAGCTCCATCAAATTTTCAACACACCATATTTGGATAGAGTCGAGATCATGTTGAAGAATATTACAATCTGATCTTTTAGTGACTTGGCGATAGATTTTTATATCATCAGCATATGCGAGGCATTCACTATTTATCAAAGACAGTAGGTCATTGATAAATATCAAAAATAATAAAGGGCCTAAGATAGATCCTTGCGGTACACCAGAGGTGGCTAGAAATGGAAATGATTCATAGCCGTATAAAGCTACTAATTGAGAGCGGCTATCCAGATAAGAGCATAGCCAACGATAAAGATTACCATGTATTCCCAGATGGCTAGCCTTAGATAATAGTATTGTATGATTTACTCGGTCAAACGCCTTGGCGAAATCAAGGTATATTGAATCTACTTGAGTCTTTGTATCAAATGATTCACTTAAAAAAGTGGTATATACTAATAAGTTGGAAGCTGTGGAACAACCAGATACGAAACCATGTTGTTTAATGTCAAGGTGTGGTTTTATATGACTGTACAGTTGTTTATAGATCATAGTTTCAAAAATTTTAGCAAAACAGTTTAAGATAGAAATTGGTCGATAATTTCTGACATCACTCTTATCACCTGATTTATATACAGGGGTGATTTTAGCAATTTTCCATAAAGATGGAAATATACCATTTAAAACTGATTTATTATAAATGATTGTTAATGGGATTGATAATGCAGAAGAACAAATTTTTATAAAAATTGGCGGAATACCATCAGAACCCGATCCTTTAGAAACATTAATTGATTTGAGTTGGAGTTCAACTGCGTCTGCGGAAAATTGTACATTGCTTATAGGAAAAATAGATGGAGAGAATTTTGGCGTATAATTAATAGATGATACATTTCCATAAACAGTTGAAAAATATTCTGCAAAAAGATTAGTAATATCAATACCAGATTCAGTGACTCTATTATTAAAATGCAGCTGTTTGGGGATATTATTAGTTATTCTCTTATGTTTTGTGTAACGATAAAAAGCTTTAATATTTTTAATTAAATTATTTTCTATATTTGATATATAAGATTTAAAACATATTTCAGTTTGTTGTTTAACTCTTGTTCTTAGGAGAGCAAAAGTATCATAGTCTCTTGGATTATTGTAAATTTTGAAACGTGTATGATATTTATCTTTGCTTTTGATAAGTTTAATTAAGCTTTTTGAAAACCAAAAAGGGTATCTATTATTGCGTTGTTTAGATTTTGGTGTGTATTTTTCTATTATTGTATATAAATTATTGTAAAAAAATTGTACAAATTCATCGCAACTAAGGATATTGGCATTACTTTCCCAATTAATTTGTTTCAATTCTTTAATACAGCTAATATAATCAGTTTTATAAAAACACATTTTGGTAATTGGAGTATTTTCAGGAAGATAGGTGGCGTTGCCATAATTAAATATAATCTCAAATGGAGGATGATGACAATCAAGGCGGCTTATAGGCATAGCTTTAACTAAATTAAATTTGTCCGGTTGATCGGTCAATACAAGATCAAGAATTTTGTTGTTAAGATTCGTAAGTGTATTAAGTTGTTTTAACGCTGTTAAATTCATGAGATCAAGTAAAGCTTTAGATTTTTCACAAGTATAATTTATGGGATGACCTGGTGAATTAGACCAAGTCAAATTAGGGAGATTGAAATCACCCATGATACATGTTATACAGCTGGGAAACATGCTGACAACCCTATTACATTTATTTATAAAATCATCGAAAATATTATATGGTAAATATTCTGGAATATATGCAGTACATAAATTTAAGGTACAGAGACTATTTAGTTTTATTTGTAACCATAGATCTTCTAGTATGTCAGATTTCCACTCATGCTTAATATCAAAATGAATTTTCTTAGAAATAGCTATAAGTACACCGCCACCTCGATTTTTATTAAAGCGTTTTGAAAAAATTAGATCACGATCCCTTCTTACTACCTCATTCATACCTTTTGTCAAAAAATTCTGTTGAAAGAACGGAGTTATCAAGCCAAGTTTCGGTAAGACATATTATATCGTAATTTTGACTTATAATATTATTACAAATCTGACTTATTTTAGTTTTCATACCACGAATATTTTGGTAATATATTGAGAGAGCCATATTCATAAATTAATGTTAAAAATAATGTAATAGAATAATAAAATTAACGAATACAGTTAACGCTATCCATATTTTTGACATGAATAAATGGGGAGTTTTCATCCTTTCTAACATAAATACGGCAGTTTCGAACCCATGTGTACTTATACTTTAATTCTTTAGCCTTTTGACGAGCTGCCGCATGTAGTGCTTTGTTAGCAGGAGAAAGATGCTCCGAAACATAAACTGGTTTCTTATCTTTGGATATTCCAATCAGAGAGGTATTAAGCTTGTTATCTGGGTGAGTTTTGTTATATCTGTAAACTGCTGAATAAAATTCATCACGTCGTCTCATATTTTTAAATTTTATTATGATTGATCGTGGATTTTCACTCTTTCTGTTTTGTTTAGCTACTCTCGTGTAATGAACAATGTCATCATCTGCTATATTGTGACCGATAACGTTGGCACATTGTTGAATTATATTAGGAATATTTTCATTATTATGTTCGGGTATACCATTGAATTCCAAGTTTTCTTGTCGAAGATGTTGCTCTAAATTATTCATACGATGGGATAAATCAGTAACTGTTGATTGAAGTTCGGTGTTTTCATTACGTAGACTTTTATTATCATTAGATAACTCTTCAATTTTCAACTTCATTTCATCGTGCATTTCACTAAGGAAACTGACTGATTTGCATAAATCATGAACCTCCTGTGATAGTGTAGATATAGCTCATTTTTTATTACCTTCGATAGCATTGTTGGAATTTCTATTTTTATTGCTTCCAAGACTTGGTATCGAATAGCTGCAATGGCGTTGTCATCTAAGCATGTGCAAGTGGAAATGGAAGGAGAATTAAATGATTTTGGCTTACGCGTAGAACTACATTTGAGTCATGAGATTCGGATAAGACATCTTTCTCTCCTTCATCGAAGGGGAACATCGTTCTAATTGGAGTATTTGTATTGCCAATTTTAGGTTGCTTATTTTTACAAGCTTGGCACTTCCAGATATTTTTAGTATCCTTTGAGTTAATCTTCTTTTCGGAGACGTTAGCACACACTGCATCATAAGTTTGGTTACACAGACAACACTTGATATATTTATTGTTATCTATTTTTTTCAAGCATCCTGCACATATTCGCGATTCGCAAGACATACCTAGTTATATTTTATTAGACTAATTTTATAATTTATATTAAATTTTTTCAACTGACACATTAACGTCAATCAAACGAAATGTACAGATTCGACTCAGTTAGAATTTTATTATATGTATAGATAATACTTTCTTAGATTAACGCGAAAATTTGACATTCTAAATAAAACTATCATAATAACTATGATTGTAATCAAATTTACGTACAAACGTCGGGAACCAAAAATCAAAATAAATCCGCGAAAAAATCCGAAAAGATAGTTTTATTTAAAATGTATAGATAAATTGTGTAATGTAATAAATGGGTTTGATTTAATTTAAAGTTTATTTTTTATTTATTTTTTGATATTAATTTGTATTCTTCACAGCCAAACCCTTTCATTTGATATCCATATCATGAGGGTGCATAGAAAAACATAGTCCGCCATCGTTGGGAGTCCGCTATATTGGAATTAGAAAGATGTCACTTATTTAACTATGCATTGTTATCAAAATATATGCACGTTATACGCAAAATTTCAGCTCAATCGGTTGAGGATAACTGCTTTAAAATTAAGTTGCAAGATTTGACCCAAAATACATACAAACATTGAAAGTTTAATAAAAGCTTTATGAATTGAAGTGTACTCTAAAGGATTTCTTTAAGATTTCTTTTAAAATTGTATATTGTATTTGATTATGTCCGCCAACCCGCACTTGGCCATCGTGGTGGACTATGGCCTGATTCCCCTCGTATAGAAGGGAGGCCCGCGCGCAGCAGTGGGACGTTAAAAAAAGGGCTGAATACATTTGATTATATTTATATCAAGATACGGGATATTTCATTATAGTTCATTAAATTTTTGTTTAAAGGCGAGTTTTGTCAAAATTTATTTCGTCTTAAATTAATATAAAATACTTGATAATGACCTAATTATGCGGAATAGTGCGCAATTTGTCCAATCTAAATATTATGTTTTATAGAAGGGTCCCCACCCTTTTATGAAATTTTATGGACGGGTCTCCTAATACAGGTAAAAATTACTTGCTTAAAAGGGAACCTCAATCACAAACTTTGTGGTTTTTTTTTTTATTTTTTATGTTAGGCAAATCTAAACAGTTACTCAATATTTTATGAAAAAATATTAAACCAAGAAGTTCTTGATGATTTAATGATGAGTTCTTATTAAAAAGATTTAGCCTTTGTAGTAATATGCTTTTTATTTGGTACAGAACTCGTAGTGTTAGCAAGTATTGTAGAATTCGTAGTGTAGATGTAAATTTTCATAGATTTTTTTCAATTCTTTCAATATAGTCTTGATAGAAGGGACACCAAAGTACACAAAAGTAAATTGCTACGTACCAAAGCATTGTATAGAGTTTTAAGCCACATACAGATTTACATACTCCTGTATTATGGTAGATAAAATTAAGTATCTTTTAAAGTACGGATATTTTCATTGATATGGCTTTTAAATTTCATTTCAGAATATATTATAGCAAACTTCATTTACTAACTTCATTTACTTCATTTAGTTTTGTTACATTAAAATAGTAATTTCATAACATTTGGATATATTTAATTCTAATAATTTAGAATATATCATTCAGTAGCGACTCACCCTCGCTTCGCTCGCGTTCATCCCTAGGTTGATTCCCCATACAAACTTTCATCCCCATTTTTACCCCCTTATGGGATGATTTCTGGGATTAAAAGTATGTAATGTCCTTCATCTAAATCAATTCAGTAGATCCAGAGATTACCCCCTATAACCTCACAAACTCATAAACTTTAGGTACCTCTTTTTAATATTAGTATAGATAAAGATTATCAAAGTCAGACTGTAGCATTTTTTAGTCTTCGTCAATTTTTATATTTCTAAATATTTTTAAACCGTTAGCATATAAGGAAAATTCTGAATTTACGATTGTATATCTAATATCGTCAATAAACATTAAAAATACCAATAAGCCTAAGTGTGAACCTTGAGGTACCCCAGATGTTGGTGTTATGATTTTTGATTTAATCCATTTAGGATTACAGTCTGAGATCTATTAATTAAATATAATTTATCCAAGTTGAAAGATTTCCATGTTAAATAAATTAATATTATTATTTAAAAAGTAAAACTTTATCGAATACTTTGCTAAAATCGCTGTGTGCATCTTCCGCAAATGTAACAAGGTTTGTCACTGTACATTTCATTTTGAAAAAGCAATGTTGGTGATCAGATAACATGTATTCTATGTGACAATATATTATAATAGGATAAATTAATGATTCAAAAACTTTTGCTATAGTATATAACAAACTTATAGGTCTGTAGAGTAATCTGTAGAGAGTAGAGAATAGAGGTATTGGAACTACTCCTTCCATTTTGAAGTTAATACTGTTTCTAGTAGGGATCTATTAACCCAAACAGAGTAAAGGAGTCGACAATTTCTTCGCACACATTTTGTAAAAAATTGTTGGAAGGCTGTCGCCACCTGAGCCCCTATTTATATTATTTAAGGTCTTTAATTTCAATTCTATGTTTTTTGATGATATATCTATTATACTAAGATAGCTTAGGTTGTCACTGACGTCGATTTTGGACATGATTAGGAAGTCAGAAGGGACAGTACAGGTGATTTGGCAAGATATATGGATAAAAAATGTTCAACGCCGATTAGCCACGACTTCACTGTCATTAGCGTGCCTATTCACCAATTTCATATTTCCTGGTATAGTATACTTTACTTTCCTATTGCTTTTTGTATAAGACTAGAAAAAATTGAAAATTTAATTTATTATTTAAATAGTCTAAATATTTGGCTATTCTTAATATAGTTTATTTACGTGACTGAGTCTGACGTATTATCCTCTATTTATGGCTTAAATTTTGTATTTAGGTAAGGTAAGATAAACTCATAAAGCAAATTTTTGAGTTTATCTTTTTTTATGGTGTCTATTCCGAAAAAAACGCAATTTGCATATCTTTTCCGAAAAGAGCTAAGCAAATTATAATAATTACAATAACAACATAAAAAATTATAATAATAACAATACAATAAATAATATTTAATTATAAAACTTATGAAAATTATAAAAAAAAAACTAAAATTAACAAATATTGTAAGATACTTTGGTGCCTTTTTGTCAATCATTATGCAATTTTGTGGGTGGCACTATCTGTAACAACTACATACATATATACTTATACCTTTGAGATGTCTAAAGTCTGTCTCTCCCGTGGCCATGATTGCTGTAAAGCATTCGAAACGTCGGGAACCAAAAATCAAAATAAATCAGCGAAATAATCCGAAAAAATAATTTTATTTAAAATATCGATTCACTTTGTTTATGTCATATACAATATTAAGGATGATAATTTAAACCATAATAAATAAACCACCATAGTAAAAAATAGTGTGTACTTCAAGAGGTTAATGGCTCTAACGGTTTCAGATATAGCATTTTTCTAACTGGCACACTTATTTTAATGTTACAAAAAACGCATTACTTAAAAAGTAGCAAATCTTATATAAATATTCTCACTAACATCCACATAAATCCTAATAATCCTAAAGTAAGGATAGATACTAAGAAATAATGAGCCAATTGTAATTTTAAATATTTCTTTTTGGCCTGAGGGAGCGTTTCTATAGGATCTTTTACCAAATATAAACGTAACCCTAAGATATAATCCTTGAAGTATTCCTCCCATTTTAAGCTCCCTATGTCAAAATTAAATATACGTTTGTCCGCGTCATCTAGCTCCTTTAGTAGGCTTACTGTGTTTTTGTTATGAAACTTCCATTCCTGCATGCTAAAAAAGCTTATAAGTTCTAAATACTTTCTGATCTTTTTGTAAGCTGGTCTTAATCTGTAAAATAATTGTCAGGATTAGAGTAAAATATGAATTAACAAAAAATTACTTCAAAAACGTACCTACATATTTATTATTTCCTATCATATCATAGATACTATAATATTACTAGTGACTTATCCTCGCTTCGGTCTGGTTAGTCCCTAGATGCCTTCAAATTCTTAATATAATAATATGTTGGGACATTAATACACGACACCATCTAGTTCCATGGTAAGCTACGAGGCATGTGTTATGGATACCAGACAGTTGATACACTACATATATATAACTTTAAAAAAATACATAGGGTAAAACCCGGATACTCGCCTCAGTTGGATACTTGCCCCGATTTTCAATACGCTATATTAGAGATGTCCCTGACGTTAGCGCTCTTCTGTAATTTGAAGCGCATCATCCACAGACCTTAGCTGGATGCCAGTAGTAGGACTAGGTACACGTGTTTTGTATATGTGAGCGAAAATCTTCCGCGGCAGGATGTTGACGAGCGTTGAAATAATATTCGTGAGTATTTAATATTGAATATTTTTTGGTACGGTTGTCGGTTCAGTCAACTTTTCGCTTCTATGCATCCAGTGAAGTTTAAATTATACTACCTATTACCTTATACTGTTAAATAGCTTTTATTTATTTTTTCAAAATATAAGGGCAAGTATCCGTACCGAAAAGGATAGTCGCCCCATATAATTTTGCGGATAGTCGCCCTAAGGTCAATTAGAGTTGCAAGTAGGCGAAATGCCTCGCAAGTATGAGCAAGAGTTTAGCATGTCTAAAAGGGCTAAACAATCTGCAGAAGTTTTAAATACCAACAAAAAAATTGTCTAAAAAAGAATAAAGAACAAGAAAAAA
This sequence comes from Fabriciana adippe, assembly GCA_905404265.1. Classification (NCBI taxonomy): domain Eukaryota; kingdom Metazoa; phylum Arthropoda; class Insecta; order Lepidoptera; family Nymphalidae; genus Fabriciana; species Fabriciana adippe. Next base: position 2,193,579 of record FR990010.1, read on the forward strand.
ACATTACTAAAGAACTAAAATAGAGACAAAGAAATAAAAAGATTATATAAGACGATAGAAAATAAATCAGCTGATAACGAGATGAAAATTATGAAGAAAAGAGGTCGAAACGAAAGTAAAAGATCAAAAAATATATCGATTTCTCTAGCAGTGTAACAGAATGTGAAAACATATTATATTTAATTAAACTGAATGAAGAAAGAGCTAAAGGATGATAAATAACAATCTATAGTTCCGAGAGTGAAAGTAAAAAAAGCATTATAAATACAAAAATAGCCAAAAAAAGCTACTAAAGGAGTAAACAATTAAAGACGATAAGAGACACTGAAAAGACAATAAGAGAATTATAAACATTTATACAACAATAGAAAATGCGAATGAGAAAAATTCAGTTGATGATTATCGTAAATGTTTTGAAAATTACAATAATACTAAATCCAAATCAGACTAGATTGTATTTCCAGGAAACTTGTTCATCATTCAAAGAATATTGTATGAGATGTGAAAAATTGTAAGTTCTGGCTTCGTAATTGATTTTAAAAATTTTCTTGGTGATATCTGCCTACCCACTAATTTTAATATTTGTGCCAAAGTTAATTGCCATATTACTTTTATCTTTGAAATTAATTGTTATTTATAACTTAAATTTCGATTATTATCCACTTAATAAATTGGCGTTAATAATTAATAATGGTTGATTACATAAAGTTTTAATCCAAAAAAAAATCGAAGTAATTTCATAATAAGTCTTCTATCCCCGCATGAGGCAAGTATCCCCGAAAGCATTTTTAACATGTGACAACTATCCGCCACAGAGGGCAACTATCCGTTTTTGTAGAGGTCAAATAAAACAAGATTTACTGAAAAACAGTATTGATTGTGTTTAAAAAAATAGGTCACAATGAAAGATTAAAGACCAATGTTTTATTATACACGGAGCATGTTGTAAGTAGATGCTTAATTTTTATGTAATTGAAGATTTTCAAAAAGTAGGGCAACTATCCGGCTTTTACCCTATTATAAATATAAACATCCATGACTGGAGTACAAACATTCATATTCACCACACAAATGAATGCCCCCAGCGGGATGACTCGAACCCGTGATCGCTGGCACAGCAAGTAGGATCATTACAAACTGAGCCAAACATGTCGTCATTCTTACTATAATAAATTAATAATCATAGTGAGAGGTCCAAAAAAGCCATTTTTAAAATTATATGAAGCTGATTTCTCGTGAGTAAGTAGCTTTCTTTTGAAGAAACGCCTGATTTTTCTTTAGGCTAAAAGACGTGTCAAACATGTCGTATGTACATATGTATGTTCAAACTTTAGTACTGACATCTATACTAATATTATTAAGCTGGAGAGTTTGTTTGTTTGTTTGTTTGTTTGGTTGAACGCGCTAATCTCAAGAACTACTAATTCGATTTGAAAAATTCTTTTTGCATTAGATAGCCTGTTAACTGAGGAAAGCTATAGACTATACATGATCCAAGAAAAATGTACGGTTCCCGTGGGATGGATTTGTTTTTGTCTAGGGACGAACCCGAAGCGAAGCGAGGGTGAGTCGCTAGTTTACTGATATTAGTAGTATCTTAATTGGTTATCAGTTTTGGGAAGACAAGAAAGGAAGGGAAATTAAAAGTTTATGTGTTCTATGACCATTACTTACAAAGGTTTTTTTCCTATCAGAATAGCGATGGTATCTACTATGATCGCCGGGATCGTGTGTAGTAATAAAAAGTAAAAGTTGTATAAGTATTTTGAAGAAGTTATCCAACACATGTATATCCAGACCGCGCGCATCGTCGGTATTTCCTTTCCATATACTAATAGGTAATTCATGAATGTTTCTACAAAGGAATAAAACAATTGTGATAAATGTAAATATAACTACTTATATAACACGAGATTCTAATTTGACTACTCCGATGTTACGTCATAAATTTAAATCTCCTATAGGATCGTATATATTCCATAGGACATGTTAGATTTATATTCCCCAAGCCTCTATAAACAAAGTATATTAATAAAAATATAGAGGTTCCAAGTTTTCCTTCTTTAGTTCCTATTCAAGAGATATTTTAAAGGCATTCGTGGTGTGTTTTAAGAAAGTTCACTTATTTATCATTCTCTCTTGTCAGAAATCATGGGCTATAATGTTCAAATTCTTGACATAATAGCTTAAGCCCCGATTAGCTCCCAAATCGAACCTGCACTACACAAAGTTATATTGCAGGAATGAAACAGAAAGTCAAAATGCACTGCAAAAACTATAATGCTAATATCCCAAGTCAAAGGATTTTGTTCCGAAGATACATAATTGTATACAATAATTTTATAATCAACTCAATCTGGATGAAATCTGTTTGATAAATAAAAACAATCTTTTATTACGACAAAAAGTTTAAGATTTCCATTCTAATATATCATTGTGGTATGCCATACATTATTTTTCTACATTAGTTCCTATTACTAAGTAACTGCCTCGGTGGTCTAGTGGCTAGCATGTACGGTCGCAGATCTGGAGGTTCTGGATTTGAGTTCTGGGTCATTCTAAGTTATTGAGTATTTCTGTCAAGAAGTTCTCAGTAACAGCCCGGAGTTGGGAAGTTGGCGGTATTTCAAAAAGCCAAAACGCACTGCAAAAACTATAATGCTAAAATCTTACCTTGAATCAAAGGATTTTGTTCCGAAGATACATAATTGTATACAATAGGCCAATTAGTGAGATCAGAATGTTCATAGTTTCTAGGATAGTCTTTAGCAGTTTTCCAGGCCGCTCCTATCATTCCATTTACTACGTAGTCCCCTGGGACCACATCGGTTATGAGTTTTGTGTTAAAATGTAAGGTGTGTATGAGGCCCACACCTGCTCCTGCTATTACCTGAAATGGTAAGATAACATATATACTCATATGATGACTTCACGTGATCTTCAAGATACGGAGGCTGAGAAACACTGCCTATTTCCTAACTTCAAGGCAACTGTCAAATAGTTATTACTTTTGTTAGAAGAAACTAACATCCATCCATTTTAGACTTACACCAGAACTTACACCTATGATTTTTGCAATTGTGTGTGATACCTTCCTCAGTTATTTGTCATAACAAAATTGAGATAAAAGCGACCCACTTTGGTGTATATGATGTGAGATTGTTTGTATGTACGTGTATTGTATACTTACACCAGTAGGTCCATATATATTGTTGATCCATCCTGGTACAGGTTCACTCGCCGTCGATATCACTGAAAGTATGATATTAATACAACATTCGGTACAGTCTTGTAAAGCCTGCCTGATAGTAAACAGTATTAGCTTATGTTATTTTGAGTCTTTAAAACTCTCCCTCCCGATGTGCGTTCACCTAGTCGTGGGGGAGGAGGGGGGGGGGGCTCAGTAGCATCCAGCAATCCAGTCGGGCACGAAGCCAAAAACACACTGGGAGTTGTGCCATGCGGGTTGCTCCTGGTACTTTTCCGATAGCAGAGTGGACCATTGGAGCAACCTCATGGCTGATGTGGTCTGCTTCGGCAGACCTGCCATCGGGGCGTCGTAGTTGAGTGCGTAAGCGATCCTGCGTGCTGATGCGTAAATGCATTTCCCAACATTAAAAAAAACAAAAAAGGGTCTTCGAAACTCTCAGTTGTAAAACAAAACAAAGTAGTACGGTACTTTATGTCAATATTCTCTAAACTATGGCACTAGCAAGACTCGTTTATATTAAAATACTAGCGACAGCGGCGCTCGGGTACGTCCCTAGGGACGTATCCGATCGAAACGAAAAAAAATTAAAACCGCTCAAAAAATTAAAACGTTCCTAGGAGCGGAACCCTAATTCTTTTCCTAAAATAAAAGTAGCCTAAGTTACTATTTATAACATCTTACAGTGAAAGTCCCGTTAAAATCAGTTAAGCCGTTTTGGAAATTAGCCGGAACAAACAGACAGACAGACAAAAATTTTAAAAGTTATGTTTTTCTTATAAATACCGTATATAATTTCATAAGCATTTAGTAGAGAAATGGTTATTTTGACATTACAAACAGACATTTCAATTTTATTTATCTGTATAGAAGACTATAAGATTAAGTCTTTTGACAATTTCAGATTTTTTCGCAATTATATTTTTATTTTTAATTCCCGATGTGTCGTATGCTTTACAGCAATCATATTCACCGAAGATACAAAAATAAAAGTTAATTCGCGATAAAATCCGAAAACATAGTTGTATTAAAAATGTCAAATATTCTCGTAAATTTAATAAAGTATTAATATGGCCTTCAATTTTCAGATCTGACCGGCAGTTCCAGAATTGTGTTAAAACAATGAAAACAATCTATTCAGTTTTGAAATAACAGTACAGATTTTCAGAAAATCAGACTATAATTATTATGCGCATACAATAATAATGTCATAAATATAATATGTATATTTACCCATGGAAGGTCTAAATACGGCTACCGGAAGTCCTTGAGAATGTCTCTGAACGAAGTCTTCTGCTGCCAACTTGCTATAAACATATGTGTTGGGGAGGTCGCCTAGTAATCTACGAAAAAAACATATTTTGATCTTTTCAGATGTTTTTAATACTAGCATTTATCCTAGGTTTCGCACGATTACTCTGATGTATAATCTATGTCACTGTAAAGTTTCAAAGATTTCTTTGAAACTTTCATAGTTTTTGCGTGGAAAAGTAACAAACATCCATCCATCCTCACAAAATTTCGTTTATAATATTAGTAGGAGTTTGGTTCCCCGTTGTTAAATATAATCTGAAAGAATTGTCTTTATATAAAATGTCAAATATTGGCGTAAATCTAAAAAAATACTAAATTGACTAATTTTTGCTTAAACTTAAAAATTTGAGTTTGATTATCTAGAACTATTTTCAGTACAAATTTTATTCAAATTTTAAAGACAGTACAAATATTATTCAATTTAAAGAAGTAACAAATGCAATACTCAGTATTTTTAGCCATTATTTTTAGCCATAGATTATTGCTAATATAATCAAATCATTTTGAGACTTTCTACGAGTATGTAGCGAATAAAGTAAAACAGCGACCAGTTTGATAGTCCGCCCATTATTGTATTCAGCCCTTTTTAAGGTCTCACTGCTGAGCACGGGATTAGGCCATGGTCCACCACGCTGGCCAAGTACGGACGGACTGAGCAAATTATTAGAAAACTAGCTAGGTTTTCCTAGATATGCAGGTTTCCTCACGATGTTTCCCTTAATCGTAAGAAAAGTGATAATCATGTTGGAAATGATTCTAATGATGTGCGCTTTACCACTGGGTTACTATTCCATCACATTATTATCGAAATAAAAATAGCACATAGCGTCATAATTTTTAGAATACAATGAGTTTCAGAGATAACGCCTTACATGCCAACTTACAAACAGGTTCTCTTTCTAATATTTCCTTGCACATGAATAAATTTAGAAATGGTCGAATTAATATTCATACTCACCCTGGTGTTATGTTTTTTAAAATATTCTCGTCTGTGTTCTCAACAAGTTCAATGAGCGTGTCTCCGGAAATGGTGCTGCTGTAGAACTTCTCGTCGATCTCATTTAAGTGGCAGTTACTAACAAAAATAAAAACATTTATACCTTTGTGGCAGCCTTCCGCTATTGTTTTTCTTATTGAATATATTTGTATATAGAAGATGACAGCCTCGGTGGTGTAGTGGCTAGCATGTACGGCTGCACATCCTGAGGTCCTGGGTTCGAGTCCCGGGTCGGGCCAAGTTTAGTTATTGAGTCTTTCTGTATAATAAGCCTCAGTAACAGCCCGGAGTTGGGAAGTTGGCGGTGTTTCACCCCCGTGCCTCGGTCCTGCGCCTTAACTCTCACCAGTCGTGTCGAGTAGTCGTCCCACCGGAGTATGAGAGTGACAGGAATAGAGAGTGCACTTGTGTCTGCGCGTACACTTGTGCACTATAATATCTCCTGCGCAGTTGGCTAGTCTCAATGAGATTGGCCGCCGTGGCCGGAATCGGTCAGGAGAACATGATTATTATTATATAGAAGATACTTAAACATATAAAAAAAATATCAGCATTATAATTCCCAAGTGTCACGTTCTCGAGATATTTGAACATAGAGGTCTATCTGCATATACGTAAGAAATGAAATGAAATTTTATTTAAATCGAGTTATTACAAGTACTTTTGAATCGTCAATTTAAATAGCGTCAGTGTAGTCATTCCGTGAGGAAGCTACCACCGGCTCGGAAAGCAGTTCTGCTGAGAAGAGCCGTCGAGAAACTCAACAGTTGCTCTTTTGCATTTCAAGTTACATTAATAAACCTAATATTACAGATCGCCCACATATGAGTCAATTTATCTTAATTCCACACATTTCCATCAACAAGAAACTATTGAATACGCTTTGCTCAATAAAATATTCTTAATTTTATCTTTAAATTTTTGAAAAGGTAAATCTAGGATAGTTTTTGGAATCTTATTATATATGCGTACCTATACTTAGGGCCATGAAGGATTTATTCACCTTTTGGAGTCGGAATCTGGGCGTAACAAGCTTATTTCTAATACCTAGTGTTTTATTGTGTGTCTATCACTCTTTTTTAAATAATCATTTAAATTTTTGCGAACAAATAATATATTCCACAGTATGTACTGTGATGCAACCGTAAGTATAGCATTTTCTTTTTTTAAACATCTCGCAAAGAATCAAGAGCTCTTAGATCATAAATGGCTCGTACCTGCTGTTTTTTTTTTGAGGAATAAATATAGAATTAATTTCAGCGGCACTGCCCCAAAGAAGTATTCCGTAAAATAAAATACTATGAAAATAACTAAAATACACAAGTTGGGCAGTGTTAATATCCGTTAGGTTTCTAACTGCAAAGGCGCCCGAGCTGAGTTTATCTGCAAGTGTTGAGAGATGGGAGTTTCACTGGAGCTTAGAGTCTAACGTCATACCCAAAAAATACTGTTGATTGAGCTATTTCCAATGTTTTATTATTCAAGATCAGACTAAAATTATGTTTTCTTTTTTTACGTTAGCCAATGTAAAATCAACACATTTTGTTTTTTTAGCGTTTAATACTAGGTTATTTAATTCAAACCAACGAAGTATATACAACAATGAACTGCTTACTACGCTCAACTTTAAAAATTAAGAAGGTATCATCAGCAAATAATACAATGTCACACAATTTCTTTACGTAGGAAGAAAAACCATTAATATATATTAAGAATAAAAAAGGGCCAAGGCTAGATTCTTGTGGAACACCAATTTTTTAGATCTTAGAAAGGTCTACAAAAGAGTCCGCAAAAGCATACATATATCTTCTAAAGTACACTGCAATAATTAATTATTATTATCCATTTAAAACGTACCTAGGGACGCAAACCAGCGAAGAGAGGGTAAGTCGCTAGTGAAAAAATAATAAACATGTAATGTACAAAAAAAATAATGTACCTGTAAGCGGTGGAAACATAGACAAGTGCACGTAGTTTGGTACATGCACGTGCTAGCTGTAGCATCTCTCTCGTCCCTCGCACGTTGATCTCCACAGCTGACTTTAATGTTTCAACGAAGAGCACTGATGCGGCGCCGTGGAAAATGAACTCGACCTGGAAAATAATGGAGAAAAATAATATCTAATACTTTCTTAGGTTTATGCAAAAATTTGGCAATTTAATTAACGGAGTGTCAATTTATCCTTCAATAGGATGAATAAATAATTATTATTCTCCTTATATATACTAGCGACTCACCCTCGCTTCGCTTCGGGTTCGTCCCTAGACAAAAAGAAATCTATCCCACTGGTACCGTATCGTACATTTTTCCGGGATGATATATAGCCTATAGCCTTCCTCAGTTAACGGGCTATCTAATGCAAAAAGAATTTTTTAAATCGGATTAGTAGTTCCTGAGATTAGCGCGTTCAACCAAATAAACAAACAAACAAACTCTTCAGCTTTATAATATTAGTATAGATTTAAATTACAAGGATGGGCGAATAGACTAATATATAAGTAAGTACAATAAGTAGGTTAGCTCAGTAGGTTAAGGTTGTAGAAAATAAAAAAAAGTGATAAATATTCCGATTCGTACAAACCGCCAATAATCGGACGAATAATATATTTTTTCTTCATCCGATTATTGGACGAATAGCAACAGCCTTCTTTATTTATTATTCGTCCTTTTTAAGAAAATAAATTTGGAAAATAAATCCGAAAAGATAGTTTAAGTTAAAAATGATATCTTCTACGAGGGTATATGGAATAATGATAGCATTGGAAAGAGAACTTTCTCTTCTAAACTACTCCTAAAACTAGATTATATAAGGTTAATTTTAATCGAGGTATCTTGTAAGTGAACGGAATTGCGGGTAAAAACTAATTTATTATAAAGTCAATATTAAGAGTCCCACATACAAAATGCCACGTCGAATCCCTATTATGAGTTATATTAAGTGATCCAAGAATCAGATGTACATACATATTTTATGTACATTAAAAATCTTCTAAAAATATTCCATTGGATTTAAAACAATTACGTACACGTTTAATTATATATTCTAAATGATAAGAAAAACTTGTAAGATAAAGAACTTAATCAACAGGTAAACTTTTACCTCATTTACAAGCTTGCTTCGATCCTCATCACTTATTCCCATATTTATTTGACTCATATCTCCTTCAACAATATCGATTTTTTGTAAAAAATCAGGCATTACCTTTCTTAATTTATCGTATATCTGAAAAGAATAAAATAAAAATACACTTTAAAATGTAAAAGTAAATATCATTTTGATGAGGTTCTCTGAAATTCTCTTCAGTATCTAAGAGAAATCATTTGATAAGTCGATGTGATAGTTGGTCTGATCTATTTACCATATTCGTTTCTGTTTGAACGTGAAAAGCCTTTTTTTTTAACGTTGAGAAATGCATATAGGTATATCATCTGCATACACGCAAGTAGTTATGTGGGACTCACCGGCAAAGCCAGCACTACCCACTAAAACCCAACGGAACCTCTCCCGACTTAATGGGAGACAGAGAAGGTGACAGAGAAGTACCAGGAGCAACCCGTATAGCACACCGCCCACTGAGGTGGGCCGCATTCCAGTTTTTTGGCTTCGCGCCCGGCTAGATTGCTGGACGCTAATAAGCAATAACCCTGTTGAAAATAGTTCGTATAATTGCAAAAATGGCGGCGATTGACTTTGTTGTAATTAAAAGATTGCCTGTGAATAGATTAGGCTTTATTCATCTTTAAAAATGTTATTTACATTTATTAGATATAACAAAATGTATACTATGACATGTTTCTAATATATCTATTGTATAAATAAACGGCCAGTATTATTACTACAGTCTTCCCCCCTTTAAGAAATATAGTCCCTTAAGTACTGTGGTCGGCATTTAGTACGATTTGATCTTCGAGGTACCGTAGCAGTAGATGGTATGGGTTCTATTTCTTCAGATGAAGGTATAGTGAATTCTGTGCCTGTATAGTATGTATTTGAATCCTCTTCAGAGCTTTCCGTTTCACCTCGAGGTGCCAAATATCGATTTGACACGGTTTGTTCACGCCCGTTTCCAAACCGAATAAAGCTGTATTCCTGATTGGGCTCTATTATCTCTACTTCTTCTAGGCAAGGGTCGTATTTTGATGTTGTTGACTGTTTTTTATAAAAGACTTTTTTGCCTGACTCTAACCAAGTTGGCATAGATTGGCCCCAAGATAATCTTCTTGGATGAGAGAACATACGTTCATGAGGCGTTTCATTCGTTGCCGTGCACAATAATGATCTGATACTATGTAATGCTTGTGTTAGTACTGACTCCCACATTGTTATAGGTAGGTTCTTTGTTTTCAAAGCAAGTCGGACAGTTTGCCATAGAGTTGCATTTAGGCGTTCAATTTGTCCATTCCCTCGTGGATTATAAGGCGTTGAGCGACTGGCAGCAATACCTTTATTCGTCAAAAAATCTCTTATTTCTGTTGACATGAACGCCATACCTTGATCTGTATGAACATATGCAGGCATACCGAAGATAGAGAATAAGTCAGTGAGACAACGAATAACCGTTGCTGAGGAAGTGTCTGGGCAAGCATATGCAAATGGGAACCTCGAATATTCATCAACTATCGTCAAAATATATTTATTATTAGTGGATGAAGGAAGAGGACCTTTAAAATCTAAGGCTAATCTTTCAAAGGGCGATGTCGCCTTAATAAGGGACCCTTTGTATTTACAAAATGTTGGCTTTATTTCTGCACATACTGGACAAGATGTGACAACTTTCTTTATCTCATCAATAGAAAAAGGTAGATTTTTGCGTTTTACCCAATGATTTAATCGCGTCACTCCGGGATGGCAGAGAAATTGATGGAGTTCTTTCAGATTATTAATTGTTATAGAGGCACATATTTGGCGTGACAATGCATCAGCTACAAGATTTTCTCTTCCAGGTCTATATTTTATATCAAAATTATAGTTAGATAATTCTAATCTCCATCTTTGAATCTTTTCGTTCTTAATTTTACCAGCATGACCTTTTAACATAAAGGCTACTGATTTTTGGTCAGTTATTAGATAGAATTGTCTACCCAGTAAATAATGCCTCCATTTTTTAAGACTTTCTATAATAGCATAGGCTTCTTTTTCTATTGCTGGATATTTCTTCTCACATTGATTCAGAGACCGAGAAAAGAAAGCAACTGGTCTGCCATTTTGTGTTAGAGAAGCTGCGATAGAGAATTCGGATGCATCAGTTTCTACAGTAAAAGGTTCTTTAGGATCAATAGCAGCTAATGAGGACTGTGGTATAATAATTTTTAGTTCTTCGAATGCAGCTTTTTGAGTCGTGTTCATTGGAAATTTTTCTATTAGTACAAGCGGATGTAACTTTTTTGAAAAATTTTGTATCCATTTGGAATAATGAGAAAATAAACCGATAGCACGTTTTAAAGAAGAAGAATCTTCCGGAATTGGCATATTTAATAGTGCCTGTAAACGATCCGGGTCAGGTTTAACAATACGATTACATATATTATAGCCCAGAATATTAATTTCCTTTAAGGAATATTCACTCTTATCTTTGTTAATAGTTAAGTTATAATCTTGAGCTACTTTCATGAATTTTTGCAATTTATCATCATGATCATTTTGATCAACTCCGCATATTGTTATGTCATCCAAATATGGGTAAACACCTTCAAGTTTTGATTTTCGAATTATAGTATCGATCGCTCTTTGAAAACAAGACACACCATTTGTCACTCCAAAAGGAATTCTGCGGAACTGATATAAATTTCCACATGCTTCAAAAGCTGTCAAGGGTTTATTTTTATTTAGGATAGGAATCTGATGATAAGCTGACTTTAAATCTATTTTAGAAAAAACATTGTATTGAGACACTTTAGATACCACTGTTTCAATATTTGGTAGAGGGTATGCATCTAGATATGTATACCTGTTGATAGTCTGCGAGTAATCTATACACATACGTTTTTTATGATGAGTCCCTGATGTCACAAGTACCTGAGCACGCCACGGTGAAGTACTTTCTTCGATGATCCCATCTAATAACAACTTCTTTACTTCAGATTTTATAAAATCAGCGTCTTCTGATGAGAATTTTCTAGATTTAATAGCTATTGGCTTTATTTCATTAGATAGATGAGGAAATAAATTTATTGGTTCTATACTTACCTCTTTCAGGGCGCATAATCTCAACGGAGGTTTGGAACCATCAAATTTTATTTGTAAAGAGCTGTAAAGTTTTAAAATGTCTTGACCTAATATAACATCTATGCATAATTTATCTACGACTCTTAGTAACATATTATGAAATTTTTGATCGTTTATTTGAAGAGTAACCAAACATGCAGATTTTATTTCAGATTTTAAGGACGTTGTTGCCATTAAAACATTTTGCTGCCAGGGCTGAGTCGGTATATTAATTTGATGAACGATATCTTCATTAATGAAGCTAACAGTACTTCCAGTATCGACCAACGCCATTAGTGGCATATTGTTAACCAATATATTTATGAAACATTTTTGTAAACCTGTAGCAGCTAATATTGTACTAGAAGACTGTTCATCCGTAGCTGCCGTAGTAAGACTTTTACAGACCTTAGCAAAATGTCCTTGTTTACCACACTTGAGACAAGTAACGTTTGCTGCTGGACATAAACGTCTCGGATGGAGAGAATTACCACAATAATAGCATTCCTTTAATTTTTGTTTTGACTTTATTACGTCATATCTAGAAGGTTTAGATGTAGCTGCTGATAATGATGAAGTATTTGGATTTGAATAACAGTCCGTTTGAATTTGTGCCGATTCTAAAGCCCTAGCTTGATCTACGGCATCTTCAAGGTTTAGATCTAGATTTTCAAGTATTCTTTGTCGTATAGATGATGAAATAAGGCCCGATATAAATGCCTCCCTAATAGATTCATTTTCATTCTGAATAGCGGACACCGCTTTAAAATCACAATCTTTAGCCAGTAAATGTAGAGCTTGTATGAATTGATCTATAGATTCTCCTGTCTGTTGGATGCGTGTATTGAGCTTATGGCGAGCAAAAATTATATTTTTAGGTTTTACGAAAATATTTTCTAATGTTAACATAGCAGAATTAAATGTAGTACAACATGAGATATAGTTGTAGACGTTTGATGATATATTGTTTACTAACAATTTTAGTTTTATTTCATCCGACATTTGTTCTTCCGTCGATATTTTTGATTCTTCTAAAAAGTTTTCGAAGGTTTTTCTCCAATGTAACCATTTCGATGAAACATTTGTCTCCGTGGACGGTTCGACTTCGAATCTATCAGGCTTAAGATATCGATACATAATATAATAGATTTCTTTGGCGTTCTATTAAAGATGAATAAATTGTTGTAATTAAAAGATTGCCTGTGAATAGATTAGGCTTTATTCATCTTTAAAAATGTTAGTTACATTTATTAGATATAACAAAATGTATACTATGACAGATGTTTCTAATATATCTATTGTATAAATAAACGGCCAGTATTATTACTACAGACTTGTAACATTTAGCATTACATCAGCCGCTCGATGCGAGCACCGCGTACTCGACTCGACTGAAAGTTTTTTTCTGTATGGTCCAATAAACTCTTAGTTTCTAAGAATATTCATCAAATTTGTACCACCAACTTCGTTTCTTCTTTAGTACAAATTGGATATCCAGTATTGTTTTTTTTTCTTCTTCTTTTTCAAATAACAATAACTTAATAAATTGAATGAGCCACATACATCCTCTACGTCCGCCATTTTAATTAAGAATGAAATACGCTTCAGCCGAGGGCTAAAAGCGAGCGTTTGCCGTGTTAATGTGTATTGCTATATTGTGGCAAGCTCGTCTCGAATGGTACATTATAAGCAAATGGTACAAGTAAGTCTCCACTTTAAGATAACGCCACATTTTAACACGACCGGAGATAGTTGCAGGACCGACGATTTTATGAAGTCTGTGAAGCACGGGAGTTTACCATCGTTAACTTATCAACTCCAGGCTGTAACTAATATACATACTCGTCTAAACTACATTTGGCTCGAGTCGGAACTCGAATTCAGAACCTCCGATCCTACAGCCGATCGTGCTTCCATAATTAAATTTAGAAAACAGTTTAGAAAATTTGTGGTAAACCATACCATTTCATCAAACTGCTCTTGCAATCTTTGTTTCGTATCTTTATTTTTCTTTGGTCTAGTTAAAAGATACAGTTTTTTAATCTTAGGGCACGATCTGCAATAAAAAAAAAAATTCAATTATTATATATTATATTTAATATAATTATTTATTTATACTATACCTTCAGAAAAAGTTGGATACGCACTAAAAATTAATGGAGAACACTCACCTTAAAAGCTTCTCTATCAAAAGTTTTCCTAGAAATCCTGTACCCCCAGTCAAGAATACCGTGGAGCCAGAAAACATCTTCTGTATCTGAGATTCTTCCGAGGCTTCCATTGTGGATGGTGCTTTCTTACGTATGTTTGTTTATTTAAAGCCAATTCTAAAAAAGAACAAGTTACATATACAACATATAAAATTGTTACTGGATAAAGTTGTCCCACAACGTACACAATACGTATATGTATACATACATCATACTTTCAAAATTCTTCAATTCAATTCTCTTGTTAACGGCTTCAACGCGTGCCAATTGAGCACAGATTACTTTGCCAATGTCACGTGGTATATTTTTTTTAATGAAATCTTTATATCTTTATCGACACAGATAAATAAAATTGAAGTGTCTGTTTGTAATGTCAAAATAACAACTTTATACTAAATGCATATGTTATTATATACGATACTTATAAGAAAAACACAATTTTTAAAATTTTTGTCTGTCTGTTTGTTCCGGGTAATCTCCGAAACGGTTGGACTAATTTTAATGAGGGTTTTCACTGACAGATAGCTGATATTATAAGAAGTAACTAAGGCTATTTTTATTTTAGAAAAATAATTAGGGTTTCGTTCAAAAAAAGTTAAGTATAGAATTAAAGAAAATGTTCTGTTTATGAAATTTATATTCCCATTCTAGCGACTCACCCTCGCTCTGCTCGGGTTCGTCCCTAGGAACGTTTTAACGTTTAGTATAGATTTCTCAGAGATGAGATATTTTCTCGCAGTAAAAGTATCCTATATGTTGACCCCGATACCCAGCTATCATCATACCAAATTCATCAAAATCTGTCCAGTGTTTTTCTCATGATACGCTCCCAGACAGACAGAGAGACAAAAATTCTAAAAACTATACAGTCGGTCTCTGTATCGGATATGACTATTTCATTAAGATTTTCCAAAAAATATTTAATGTACAGATTCGACTCGGTTAAAATTTTATTATATGTAGGTATACTAGTATAGATTACTTATGTGATACTGTAGTTATTACGTATTTAATTTTTAGAATAAGACTTACAAATTATTTTTTAAATAGTAATAATTGAAGGAATAAAATAAAATTAAAAATATATATTTTAAAAGAATAAAAACATTTACCTTTACACTAATCTCCAAAAAACAGCATAAAACACTCTGCGATATTTTTTGTGTCAACGGTAGAGTATCAACTACTAAATAAAAGTTAGATGTTATAGTATTTAAAGTTTTCGTGGATATTGAACTGAATAATTGAATATTAAATTTTAGAGTTGAATTCTACGAATAATATCAAATAGCTGTAACAAAATCATCCATATTAATATATTACAAATAAGAAAGTAAAGTTTGTCTGTTTTTTTTAACGTTAATATAAAAACTACTAAAACAATATAAATGAATAAGAATAGATGCTTTGATTTGTATCGGCTGGCAACGACTTCGAAAATATCTGATTAGATATCTATTCTAAATGAAAACCCCCGTTTACTTATTTTTTAGTTTTCAGTGCCTGAAACTCTGTTTTTCTTTTAAGTTTTTATTTTTCCATTTTGTAGACGTATTAATCATGTAATTTATAAGAAGAAATTTTTTTAAAAACGTATTCGATTAAGCCATTTATTTAGATCCCTAATGACAGTCCCAACCCATCTATGTAGGTGTAAAATTCTCATCAATACAAATTAACCCTTAGCCACCTGACGTATTTTTCAGTAACACTACCACCTGACGTCGGTCTTGGAGACCGCTCGAGTATTTTCCATGTTTAATAATCATATATTAAATAATTACAATAAATAAAAGTTCTATCTATATTTTTATTATTTGTTTATTCATGAAAAGGGTTTAAATCAAACAAAAATATGTGTTAACGTATAAAAAAATCAACACTATTCATGAACATACTAATTTTAGGTAAAAATCTTACAACTTTGAAAATCTGAGATCTGAGTACGAAATATCAGTACAACTTTACAGTTTTACTTATTAACGATAAATTTGATATATAATCTAAGACATAAAATGTTTTTTAGCACGAATAAGGCACAATTATTACAAAATTACAACCCACGAACTTCTACAACTTGCGGCGACAATCAAGGCACATTTTTTGACTGCATTCAATACAAATCGGATTCTTACATGCGAAATACGCTGCTTTACGTTTCTTTTTAAGATCACAAGTGGAACATGTCTTACATGTGTCTAATTATTCAGAATTTTCATTTACTGTAATACTAGGTATTTGATCGACTTTCCTGGATTCGATGATTTCTTCATTTGTATGCGTTACTATCTGTACTAACATACCTCCAGTAAAAAATAAGCTCCACAAATTCAGGGGTTTCGTATTTCCATGAAGAATACCTTTGAAGTTAGGTTTGAGACCGGATGGTTGCCTAACGATGTTATGCTGCGTAGTTCTTGATCTTGAAACTAGAGAATACGTTGACCAACGAAACCTGCTCTTACCAAAGTAGTTTCGGTGCCTTGCAAGTGTAATATCATAGTCAGAAGATGAATCTTCCATTGATGGCAAGGTGTTGTTTTCATTTTAAGGAAGTTGAGGCTTAGGCCCATCATCTTCTAATTCTGATTCGGATTGACACTCGCCTTCAATGATATGATCCTCTGGAATATCTTCTATGTCACTGCATTCTTCATTTGGAAGTTCTGGTACAGTCAGGTCATCCAGATCTGATAGGTCTTCCTCCAGCCATCGTAATATATCTGATTCAGACATTATAAGCATACGAATGCAAAAAAATACACTTTAAAAAAAGTAACTTAAGGGTTAATCAAGCCCAAGCACCAGGTAATTGCTATAAATCGTTGAGGAGTTCCCTTGACTGTCTTTCGGATCCGTCATCAAATTGACTCCAAACCTTCATTAAACAGCAGTGCTTTAAAATACTTAATGAAAAAAAATTAACAAACGCACTAGTCGCCACTACGATTTTCGAAGGTTTCCCTCGATGTCTCTGGGATGCCATCATCAAATTCTAGTTTCCTTATTATGGTGCCATCCTTGGGATGTCTCCTTTCTAATAAAAAAAGAATCATTATAATCGGACCATGAACAAAGAAGTAATCCGCGAACACACATAAAATTACATCCATGTAAACAAAAATTTACATAAAAAAAAATCATAAAATGAAAGCTACTGGGCCAAACTATGTTAATTTTTTATGGCACCAAATGTCAACTATTCTGCATCAAACTAAAGAAGAATCACGTAAATCGGATCATAAATCTCAGCGTAATCGGTGTACATACATAAAAAAATACCAATCGAATTGAGAACCTCATCCTTTTGGAAGTCGGTTAAAAACAAATACTAAATGTTAAGTGAAGCTTACCACAATACATTAGTGAAAACCGCTCGCAAATCGGTTAAGCCGTTTCTGAGATTAGCGCGCACAAACGCACAGACAAAAAGACAAAAAAAAAAAACTAAAAATCATTGTTTTGGGTTCTATTGCGTTAATAAAGATCCCCAATAATAGTTTTTTTCAAATATCTTCCTTGTACAGACAGCGATCAGTTACACTTTTATTATATGTATAGATGTTAAAATAATCTTTATTGATAAAGCATCCGAACTAGGCGTAGCTTGCGTAAACCAGAGCAACCGTTTTAGGCCGTATTTTCATCCTTCTGAGAAAATTATAAACATTGGTCCTACAGTTCCGGGGGTTTAGACTTTTTTTTAGAAAATTTCCTTGTTTTTTCGAATCTTCTTTTAGATTTGAAAAATCTCAATTAGTTTTTGAGATATTCGCAAAAACCTAAACCCCCTTTTTATTTTTACATATCATTCTGAATCGAATGACACCTAGTTCATATTTTTTCGAGACTGCTGAAAAAAGTTGACCTAAATGGCACAAGTTGACTAGACTAATAATAAATATGCAGACAGGGACATATATTATGTATGTACAATGTACCTACATGTTTTATACTTGCGAGTCTTGCTATATACATATATTGTATGTCTCCGACTGTATACTATGCAGTATTAGGATAGGAGAGATGATGGGGAGTTTAAATAAACATACAAAATATTTTTAGTTGATAAAGGAGTCAATATGTATGGAGACCTAAAGTTACAAAATTATCATATTTTTTTCATACCTAAATAAGTCATTGCTAAACATAAATATACTTTTAAAAAATAATAAACAATTTTCTTTTTGTGTACAATTCACATTATTATAACAATTATGATTTTTTAGTTTCGATTTTTCAATATTTTCACTTAAAAAAATATTTATTGTAAATACACTAGCATAACGCGTGGCTATGCCCGCGTTCTATCTACAAAAGAACTCTTTGGCTTTATGTTTCACAGCCACTCACCCTCGCTTCGCTTGGGTTCGTCCCTAATTTTCGCAGCCTACGCCAAGTAATGACTATTATAGGCAAATTTTTGATACCTTAGGTTATTATTGCAATTTTGGTCCAGATTTCTAATTTTTTTTTTAAATAATATATAGCCCACGTTACTTACTGATTATGTAGCTTTTAAAAACTGATTTTTTTTTTAATTGTTCAAGAAGTTTACAAACAAACACATAAAAAAAATATTTTTTTCTCTCTTTATAATAATAGGTCTTTTACCCATGAAGTTGCCGTTTTACAATACTGGCCATTTGAAACGTAATTAAAGAGATTTTATTTTCAATGCATGGAGTTCTACATATTTTCAAATTCAGTCATTTGTTTATTGATGAGCGTTTTGTTTTTACTACATTTGTATCTTATTCATCAATATGGACACAATAAAAATACGAGTAGGTACAGTAGAAACTCGATTAACCGGACTAATTGTTGTCCTTAGGCATTTGGATAATCGAATGTATCAAGAAAAGCAGGTATTTTCCTGAAACAATTGCTAACTAACTAAAACTACTTTTTATCCCGGAAAAATGTACGGTTCCCGTGGGATAGATTTGTTTTTGTTTGTTTAGAGGCGAACCCGAGCTTAGCTAGGATGAGTCCATAGTGCTTTAGTGCTTGCATAAATTCGACTTGTAGGTATATAATTGGTCGCGGTTGGTAGTCCGGATAATCGCGAATCCGTATAACTGAGGGCCGGATAATCGAGTTTCTATTGTAATTATAGAGTACGAGTTCCATCGCGGTAGCAATTCCGCACAAACGGCTCGCAACATTTATAATGAAGTGTACAAAGTAAATACTACAAACAAACGCACGACTCGTTATTGATTTGGACGCTTCCGATATGGAAATTTTGATCTAAAAATGAACCCCGTTGTCGCCCGAAAATTAAAATCAACAACGACGAATTAAAGGCAATATAGTGGAAGCTAACGATAATAATAATAATGACCTCCCGACCGATATATATATATATATATATATATATATATATATATATATATATATATATATATATATATATATATCACTGGCCAGGTGGAATAATTATCGTAAGCAAAAATATAATCAAGTTTTAATTCACCATCGATTACTTTTTGCAAAATAAAAAGTTTTACATTAATGTTATTCATACTTCATACTTATACCTCCTTAGCTTCCTTCAATATTGTCTATGTAAAAAAACTGATCAATTTGATAGTAATGGCACACATCCAATAAACAGCAGAAATATAGAAAATATATATATTTTTTATAATAATTATTAAAAATAAATCAACATCATGTTTCGGAAGATTCGGGCTACAAGATATACAATGTGTTTTCGGAACAAGAAGGATTTTCTTTTATAGAAGAAACACGTTTCAGAAAATGCTATAACAAAGTAACCCATTGTTTATTTGATATGGATGGAACAGTTTTGAGTAGGTTTATATTCATACTACTTAAAGTTTGTATGTGTGTGAATGTTTGTTACTCCTTCGTACTGAAATGGCTGGGCTGATTTAGATGAAATTTTGTAAGTTAATAAAACACAATCTGGAGTAACACTTAGGATCTATACAGATAAATGAAATTGAATTGTCTGTGTTGTAATGTGAAAATATCAACTTTATACTAAATGCATAAATGGAATTATATACGGTTCTTATAAGAATAACGCAATTTTTAAAATGTTTGTCTGTCTGTCTGTCTGGGAGCGCACCACAAGAAAACCACTGAACAGATTTTCATGAACTTTGGTATGATGATAGCTGGTTATTCGGGTCAACATATAGGATACTTTTTACTGCGAGAAAACATCTCATCTCTTAGAAATCTATACTAAACTTTAAAACGTAACCAGGGACCGGGACCGGGAACGGAACCAGAGCGGAGCAAGGCTAAGTTGCTAGTAAAAAAAAAAACATTTCAAGCCGTGCATCAGAAATGTTAAAAATCTAACCAATCAGTAACCGTTTCACATTTTGACGGTAATCACAGTAAAGTTGTCAAAATTGAAAATCTCATTGAATCACAATGTCAATAAAATATGTGCTTTGTGAAATTATAATGTAACTAAGAATGTCCCGTGATCTATACTAATATTATAAAGCTGAAGAGTTTGTTTGTTTGTTTGGTTGAACGCGCTAATCTCAGGAAGTACTAATCCGATTTGAAAAATTCTTATTGCAATAGATAGCCCGTTAACTGAGGAAGGCTATAAGCTATATATCATCCCGGAAAAATTTATGGTTCCCGTGGAATAGATCTGTTTTTGTCTAGGGACGAACCCGAAGGGAAGCGAGGGTGAGTCGCTAGTATTGTAATAAATAGAGACGATTGACAAAATTCCATATAATAATTAAAATTATTTCACTAGAGAAATTATAATTTTACGGCTTTTACATTACCCTATCGGCATCTATGGATGTTATGATAAAATAGGCAAAGATTAAACAGTTTAGTACATTCTTCTCCTCTAATTTGTCAAACGATTTTTTTTTGTTTTGTTGACTATAGACGAGCTTTAGTGTTATCCATACAAAAAATGATTATAAAACAATATTTTTTTTACAATTGTGTAACATACTGTGTAACTGGTATATTGATAAATTGCGCTTAAATCCATACTAATATTATAAATGTGAAAGTGTATTCGTTCGTTCGTTTGTTTGTTTGTATGTTTGTTTGTCCTTCTTTCACGTCGAAACAAAGTGACGGATTTTCTTGATGTTTTGTGTGGAGATATTTGAAGGGCTGGAGAGTTACATAGGTTACTTTTTTACAGCGGGAGATTATCTCACTCCCACGGGAAAATACGTACACCATACCTATGTATATACATATATAATATATATTGTATATATTCCATACTAACTGTTAAAACGTACTTAATTGCTAGTAAACAAAATATATCAGCAACAGCCAACATGCAAGTGTACTCACCTGCTGGCTGCTACCGATATAATAGACAGATAATATAACATAAGCAATTGTTCCTTAGCTAACTTTAATTGACATAAAATTCAAACCTTTTATAGATTCTGAAATTATGTATCATAAAATGATAAAGAAAATCTGCGAAAAATACAACAAAAAGTACACTAAAGATCTACAAGCGCGAGTAAGTGAATTTAGAAAATTTTATTCACACTTCGTACAGTCTCATCTCCACATACATATTATATGCATCGATCAAAAAAGTACTAGATACACAATCAGCGACAAAAAAATGTCCAACACCGAATGAGCGCTTATTTGAACATTTGAGCGCGTTTTTAATTATTATTTTTTGTGAACACAACTTTAAGTATTGCATTTAAGGTTCCATTTACATTGTTGTACATTTCAACTAGAATAATTACCTAAACACAATTGGTGAGTGGACAACAACAACACAATTGGAGGTGGAGTTTTAAGAGAACTTTTGGATGAGATTGTGTATCTATTATTTTTTTGATCGATGCATATATGTATGTATATATTGTATCGCCCGTTCCTTTGGCTTGAACTTGGCTGGACATGCTATCGCGTGTCTTGATACATATCCACAGTATTCATCAAGATATGATATTTTAATCTGTTTTTAGTGTCGAAATCATCATTATTTGTTCAGCGAACGTAGACGATTACATTCAGGTCATAAAAAACGGTATTTTTATATCTTAAGCGATATAGAAAAGGGGGCTTTATGATTATATCCCACTTCGAATGTACAAAAACATATATTTTTTTAAATATGTTGTGGTATAAAAAAATTGTAAATACTTATTCTTCTTTATTCTAAGAATAAAGAACATTCTTTTGCTGCTGAGAAGAAGGTTCTTCTGCTTCGCATGGGTTTTTTTTTAGTTATTTTGTAAAAGATATAAAACTGTGTTTTTCCAGAAAGTCGCCTATTTCGGTAAACTTAAAAAGCAAAAGCTTATCTAAATAAAAAAATATGATCCAAATCGTTAGAGCCGATTTCAAAATACACGAATTTCTCATTTAATATTAAAGATAAAGATATCCCCGTTAAATAGGGGGGAGGCTCGTGCTTCGCAATTAAGTACTGAATTATTATATTATTTGAAATTACCAATATATGTTGATCTGTCACTTTTTATCAGTAACGGATAAATCTATACATATAATAAAATTGTAATTGATCACTGTCTGCACACGGAGGATATTTGATAAAAACTATTGGGGATATATTAGGGATCTTTATTAACACAATAGTACCCAAAAACAATGATTTTTAGTTTTTTTTGTCTGTTTGTCTGTTTGTCGGTTTGTCTGTGCGTTAGTGCGTGCTAATCTTAGTAATGGCTAAACCGATTTGGGTGCGGTTTTCACTAATGTTTTGTGGTAAGCTTCACTTAAAAATTAGTGTTTGTTTTATTTCAATTGGTTCCTAAAAAAAAGTTATATCAATTTAAAGAATCATCTAGGGGCGAACCCGAGCGAACCGAGGGTGAGCCGCTAGTTTTAAATAATTGAGATGATTAATTGAGATCAGAAAGTGATAGGCGATTTTTTTAGTCTGATACTCGTATATCAAACGTTCCTTCTGGTATATTAATTTGTTCCAAAAACTGTATTTAACCAAGGACGAAAAAAGCGATATTGGGTGACGGGAAGAAATTTAGAGTTTCAATTGTACAAACTTCTAGATGTATGGAGGAACCGATCGTGAAATATGCATAGCAGTGGTGGAGGAACTCAAAATGCCGATATCTGCTGATGAATTTGAAAGCCAGTTAAATGATTTGGCTCAGAAAATGTTGCCAAGTGCTCCGCTTCAAAAAGGTAGTGTGTGAAGTAAAAGAGTAGTAGTTATTATGTTTTTTTTTTTATGGGACAAAGGAGGCAAACGGGCAAGAGGCTCACCTGATGGGAAGTAATCACCTCCGCCCATGGACAGCTGTAACACTGCAGGGCTTGCATATGTGTTGCCGGCATTTCAGGAAAGGGAGCGAGGGAGAGGAATGGAGAAGGGAGGGGGAGGGAGGAGGGAGGGAAGGGAGGGGTGAGGGGTAGGGAGGAGGAAGGGAGGACGAATGGGAAGTGGGCCGTCCGGACTCCCATGTTTGAACTAAAGACGTCTGCTTTTATAATTAGTTTGATGATTGGTTATTAATATTTTATTATCTATTACCGGCTCACCCTCGCTTCGCTCGGGTTCGCCTCTAGGGAAACAAAAACAAACTAATCCCACGGGAACCGTACATTTCCCTCGTACATTTATATATATATATATATATATATATATATATATATATATATATATATATATATATATATATATATATGCTTGGAGTGCAGGGGTTTTATTAAATTGCATGGGCCCATAAAGGCCCAGATTTGAGATGGCACTTCCCATAATATTTAAATGTTTTAATAATATTTTTTGACCCTGCTTATCATTTATTATGCATTTGAAAATGTTACAACAAATATGATAGTATCAGTGCAGAAAGACGGCTGTTAGCGCATACAAGACTTTGACTAAAATTGCCTAGTCGTTGTCGCCTTTTACCGATGAAGTAGATGATCAACACATTTTAAATAACTAACATCTCATTATCTTCAATTCAATTCAATTCTTTTGTTTAATGGCTTCCAGAAGTGCCCTCTCATTATCTTTTTTTTTTTATCAATAAGCTTGAAAACCAAGTTTAAAGAGTCTATCAAATCATTAAATATATATTATCAATTATGCTCTTTTTTAACTATTATTAAAAGGGGCTGAACGTCTGCTAACGCATCTTCATGATTATAAAATACCGATGGCCCTAGCGACTAATTCAACGGAGCAGGCTGTAAGACTACACGCCACAGCCAGACCTAAGTTATTTGGTCTGTTCCATCATAAAGTAAGTTAGAGAACAATGCGTATGTATGTAATACTTTCTTAGATTTACCTGAAAATTTGATATTTTAAGTACAACTCCTATTAATCTAATAATTTTGGGGTTGACATCGGGAATTAAAAATCAAAATAAATCTGTAAAAATATTTGTCACAAGTCCAAGTTTGGCTCAATTTGTAGTGACCGTACTTGCTGTACCAGCGGTCGCGGGTTCGAGTCTCGTTAGGGGTATATATTTGTGTGATGAGCACGAATGTTTGTACTGTAGTCATGGGTGTTTATATTTATAATATGTATGTATTTAAAGTTTAGTTTATCAACTATCTGGTGTCTATAGCTCACCATGGAACTAGATGGTGCTGTGTGTTAATGTCCCAACATATTTATAATTATTTATTTATTAAACAGATAGATTATGGCTTGGAAGATTATGAGAGGACTCTGTCTCGTCATATATTATGTCATATATTTTAGGTGAGTGTAAACGATCCAGAGGTGTTTAGAGGGAAACCAAATCCGGATATCTACCTCGTTGCTGCTTCGAGATTCCCGGAAAAACCAAAGCCGAGACAAGTAATAGTGATATTTTCTGTTTGCTTTTGGGCTGCGGCTTGGTATGATTATAAGTTAAAAATTTAAATTCAAAATAATTTATCAGCATTAAGTCATTACATTTATTTACTGAACGTCATGAGTCTACCACCGGTTCGGAAAGAAAAAGCGAGACCTGAGAAGAACTGGCCATTGGGGAAAGAACTCAGAGGGACTAGAATTTTTTTTAAGTTACTAGTGTTTGCACGCGACACCTCTCACGTTGCTTAGTAAATATTAAAAAGTTCGAACAAACAACAAAAAACATTTGTATTAGTATACATTTTTTCAACAAGAAATTTAAGCTCATAATCTTTTGAAACTCAAATTTAATTCAATTCTTCTTTTAATTGCTTCAAAGCGTGACAGTTGAGCATAGATTACTTCGCCAATTTCACGTAGAATAGATAATGAATAGTCTGAATTTTTTTTATTACATAAGCTATTAAAAACTATTTATGCTAGCTACTATTGATATTATTTGTACATGGTTGTTTCTTTCAGTGTCTTGTATTTGAAGATTCGGCTGTAGGAGTCATTGCCGCCAAAGAAGCTGGCATGCAGGTTATATTTTAGATTTTTTTATACAAATTTTTTGAATGTATTGATTTTGATAATGCTTGTCACTATCGCTTCTAATTGCCCATATGTTGGTCAAAGGTTTATCATTCATCAGTACGCGATGTTTGATACTTAAAAGTTTGATAATACACAAATGGTAAAGTAAACTTTACAAAAAATGGAGATCAGTCCAAAGTATTTATTAGGAATATCTGTTGACTCTCTTAAATGGATTTTTCTTTTCAATTTAAATTGAATTATAAATTGTTCTATAAAATTCGCATAACATAACAAAACAAATAAATAATAAATAAATATGTTGGGACATTAATACATAGCACCATCTAGTTCCATGGTAAGCTACGAGGCGTTACGAGGTGTTATGGATACCAGATAGTTGATACACTACACATATATAACTTTAAATACATACATATTATAAATATAAACACCCATGACTGGAGTACAAACAATCGTGCTTATCACACAAATGAATGCCAAAATGCGAAGTACAGTCACTACAAACTGAGCCAAACGTGTCGTCAAATCTTAATTTTTTTTTTGTTATTTTTTAAGTGTGCATCATCAGCGTCATCTTGTTCTATTTCTTTGAAATCAAATATAGTGTACATTTTGCAGGTAGTAATGATCCCAGATTCTCGCCTCGATCGCGAGCAAACCCGTCAAGCCACACTAGTCATACGATCGCTTATGGATTTCCAACCGGAACTCTTTGGACTGCCACCATTTGATGATATTCCAAAAAGAAAAAGTAGAATTGAGTCAAATCCAGATTAAAAGTTTTATGTAAATCTAGAAATAGTAGTACTATTTTATTTCATTATCAAAATTCCTGAATAAATATTGTTTAATTTTATTGATCGATTTTATTTAACTTAACTTATATATCTATACTAATAAATTTAATACGAAAGTAACTCTGTCTGTCTGTTACCTTTTCACGCTTAATCCGCTGAACCGATTTAGATGATATTTGGTATGGAGATAGTTTGGGACCCTGGAGAGGACGTAGGATAGTTTTTATCCCGAAAATCATCTCTTAAGTTTTAGTTTATTCTATACTAACCGGGAAAAAGCACCTAGGGACAAACGCGAAAGTGAACGTGAGTCGCTAGTAATTTTATAATTTTGAAATTAAGCGTTTCAATTTGTTGAAGGAATTGAAACTATATTAAAAATCTATTTGACGTATATAAAATATTTTTCTAAATATGAAGGTATGATTCTGATAAATTCATTTTTTTGATAACTCCAGTTTTCAACAATTCCGTATTAAGCAAAATTATTGACCTAATTGAAAGTGAACCTGTGTTTGCTCAAACTTCTTATGCTTTAAATACTCTTATGCTATATTTTCTTCGTAAATAGCTTGTCAAGGAAATAGGCACATTATTCACAATAGGGACATCCCTCGAAGCTTTTGCTACATTAATACTCCATAGAAAGCAGTCGAGATTTTAAGATAAAACGTAGCCTATATCACTGAATGAAAATGAGCTTAATATTAAGCTCATTTTGTGTCTCACTGAAAGTTTTTTTCAGAATCAGATCAATAGTTTCCTTTACCTGTCACAGATAAACCTTACCTCTTTATAATATTTGAGTTAATAATATATATAAATACAGTCTGAATTATAATCGGTTTGATTTACTTATTTACATCGTCAAAGAGCTCTTTCAGCTAATTTACTTGAGATGCGAGATTTTTTAATTTTTTTGTTTCTTTGTCTGTCTGTTTGTACGGGCTAATCTCCGAAACTGTTAGACCGATTTAAATGAAATTTTGTATGGTGGTACCTTATATCCCCGGTCAATATCTTAGATACTTTTCATCCCGGATAATCAATCGTTAAAAAACTATAGTAACTTATAAAGCTTAGTACACAAAAACTACTGATTGGATTTTAATGAAACTTTACAATAATATAGGCCATACATCAGAATAACAAATAGGCTACTTTTTATCCCGGAAAAATGTAGGATTCCTGTAGGATAGATTTTTGTTTTCGTTTGTCTAGAGGCGAACCCGAGCGAAACGAGGGTGAGCCGCTAGTTTTAAATAAAATTATCTTTTCGGATTTTTTCACGGATTTATTTTGATTTTTTGGTGCCCGACATTATGAATGCTTTACAGAAATCATAGTCAAGGAAGAGACTAGTCCTTATATTTCAACATCATGAACAGAATACAGCAACAGGAAAAAACTTATTCGATTAATAAAAAAATATCAATCTATGTTATATAGAAACATCTGTATTTTATACTTTCTCTATGACTTAAGTAGATTTAGACACTTGACAGATGAATTTTTATAAATGTATTTTAATCATATTTACAATTTTACATGATCATAAAGCAGAAAGAAATTCAGAATTGGTGTTTACCAATAGCTTAGAAACGCCTCATCCTAATTCGATTGGATTATTTTTTTTAGTTAAGATTAATAATACATCTGATGAAAATGACTATGATGTAGAAATTATACCAGATCAGTGTTGTCTTATCCAAGATAGAGACGTGGACTGTAGTTCTGTAAACATATTGAGCGGTTGCACAGATTTTATACCAAAAGGTATGAAACTATTGTATATTTTTATTAAAAATATAGACGTCAGTAATATTTTCTCAAATTTGAATATCCATAAGAAGCCTTAGATTGTTCAGTTTAAAATTAATGACATGATTTCTAGTAGATATGATAATGATAAGATACAATTAGCTCTTCAGAAGTTTTATGATATGTATGTATAACCCTTTTTTAACGTTCCACTACTGGGCACGGGCCTCCCTTCAATACGAGGGGAATCAAGTCATAGTTTACCACGCTGGCCAAGTGTGGGTTGGCGGACTACACATGTCTTTTATGATATACTTTCTCTTTATTCACAAGATGAATGAATAGTAAAACTATATAAATTAATGTGTTCCATTGTTGTAGATTCAACCAAAATATTAAAACTGGTTGCACCTCTATTAGATACCTATGATCGAAAAGGTCGATGCATTGTTTACGTCGATTCAAAATCAAATGATGGTCAAAATAAGCGCAACATTGTAAAAATTAATTTCGATACAAGAATAGAAAATGAATTTGATCTTCCAGCTAACTTTAAACATTGTAGATACTTAGATGAAGACCCGTTAAATGATTGTAAGCCAGTGAATTGTGATACTTACTATAATGGGAAAAAATCTTATTTTAGTAGAAAATTTAAAAGATGTATTGAAGTACCTGCCTGTATTTCTGATTTAGATTATCCCTCTGTAGTATACAATCCTAATACAAATGCATGCTTAGAAGATTCAGTAAATGAAGATGATTTAAACTTAATTAGAAATTTAAAAAAACATGGGAAAAGCAGAACAAATAAAGATATTTATATTATAGGAAAATTTGAACCTAATGTTACGGAATACGTTGATACAATTGACCTATCTGAAGAATTAATAACAACTTTAAAACCCAAAATAATTCAAACTAAACACCATTGTATTAAAACTGAAAGCATCAAGAGTATCTTAAGACGATATCTGGCAAATAACAAATGGACATTGCTTATTTTTGGTTTAATTATTACTGTGCAATGTTTTTTGATTTGCACAATGTTGTACTGTCTATCAAAAACATGTAACTGCCTGAAAGAAAAAAAAGTTGTTAGAAAGTTCTTCAACTACAGGCAAGATGTCTCAGTAACTACACCACTTATAGGCACCAGTAATATTGATACAGAAACCGATTACCAATTTGTCAGCGAGTCTAATGTTGAGCAAAAAATAAAATGTTATAAAGCTTGTAAAAAAGAAAATAGTGACGTCCAAATGAGTATGTCTGATGATATACTCTCTAAATGTCTGAATAGACGTGACTGGAAGAAATTCAAATCGGAAGCAATCAATGAATGCAACGTTGATAATAATATTTTTTTACAAGATATCAAAAATAGTATACGTGATGAAAAAGATAAAACTACGAATGAAACTAAAATCACTTTTGAAGATGAAATTATAAATTCCAATAATAATAACAAATCGAATGTTGCAAATACAGTAAATAATGAAGAAAAAAGTAATGAATATATTTATGATAAAGACGAAGAAGTTAATGTATCATCTGAAAAAATAATTAAATGTCACAGCTATAACTGTTTCAACGAAGCGTCGAAATTTGCACCAAAACAAAAAGATTGTTATAAAGCTGAAATATCTAAAAACGTAACTAAATCAATTTCAACGGAAAAAGGTGCACAAGCATACTTTTCCAATGATTCAATTGACGATTTTCTATCTGAAAGAGGTGTTATTTATTTAGCCGGTGAAAACGTATCGAAATATACATTTTCCAATGATTCCAACGATATGAAACCCTCGTCGAGTAAAACATCGAAAAATTTTATTAAAAATGTTTTATCTTTATTACATAAGAAGTCTAAACAAAGTCCATCATCAGACCCTGGACAAAATAAAGAGGTTCATTTGATCCATATGTCGAAAGCCTCTGTATATTCTTCGAGCAATGACTCAAATTGTATGAGAACGTTTAAAAGAAATGATTCGAGAACGTCCTTTTAATTTGTAAGATATTTACTTGGGTTTGTTTTAGGTATTAAATAATTTTAAAATAGCTCGTATTTTATAATAAATAATAAAATAAATATATTGGACATTAACA
The DNA here is from genome assembly GCA_905404265.1 of Fabriciana adippe. Taxonomy (NCBI): domain Eukaryota; kingdom Metazoa; phylum Arthropoda; class Insecta; order Lepidoptera; family Nymphalidae; genus Fabriciana; species Fabriciana adippe. Next base: position 2,223,591 of record FR990010.1, read on the forward strand.
CACAGTACCATCTAGTTCCATGGTAAGCTACGAGGCGTTACGAGGTGTTATGGATACCAGATAGTTGATATACTACACATATATAACTTTAAATACATACCTAATATAAATATAGACACCCATGACTGGAGTACAAACATTCGTGCTCATCACACAAATGAATTCCAGCGGGATTTGAACCCGCGACCATTGGCACAGCAAGTAGGGTCACTACAAACTGAGTCAAACGTGTCGTTGAACACTAGTTTCTTCATCTATGTAGAAATCATGTAAAACTGTTCACGGCTTATGTGTGTATGGCACGGTAAGTTTTTAGATAAAAATTATGGGTAGTAATAATATTGACAGTGCAAACATGCATATTATAATATGATCGGTAAGTTTGTGACAGTTTCCACTAGAAACCGCTAAGCATACCTGCTAGGTCATTCATAAGCAACGGTTCACTACCCTCACATTCACTTGCAAAATTAATACTAAAGGTTATCATCATCTATACTAATATTATAAAGAGGCAAAGTTTGTGAGGTTGTAAGGGGGCAATCTCTGGATCTACTGAACTGATTTAGGTGAAATTTTGGTAAGAAGATGGTTTGAGACCTTAGGAAGGACATAGGATACTTTTGTGAAAATGGGGATGAAAGTTTGTATGGGGAATCAACCTAGGGACGAACTCGAGGGAAGCAGGGTGAGTCGCTAATATTATAATAATTCAATTTACACAACAATTAAGATGTTTAAAAATTAGTTTAAGCTATTTAATTTTAGGGAGGGTTTTGATTTATACTGGGCACGAGCCTCCCTTCAAGACAAAGAGATCAGGCCATTGTCTTAGTTGGCTAAGTTCTCTCAGACATGCAGGTTTCCTCACGATGTTTACCTTTACCGTAAGGCAAGTGGTGTGAAAATGATTTATACATCAGAATATCAGACGTGCAAAACCCGGGATTTGAACCCACTTAACTTGGTTCCCAAGCAAGCGAGCTACCACTGTGCGAAGTACGCGCTTCTACTGTCCGAAATCTCTTTTTGACATTTACAATGTATTTATTTAAAACATGAATCTTTAATCTATACTAATATTATAAAACTGAAGAGTTTGTTTGTTTGTTTGTTTGTTTGTTTGTTTGGTTGAACACGCTAATCTCAGGAACTATTGGTTGGAATTGAAAAATTCTTTTTGTGTTAGATAGTCCATTTATCGAGGAAGGCTTTAGGCTATATAACATCAAGCTACGACCAATAGGAGCGGAGCATAAATGAAAAATGTTGCAAAAACGGGAAAAAAAGATTCCTTTTGAGAGCTTCTGTTGCATGCGCTGCGTAAACGGTTAAAGTTACGCAAAAATAGTGTATTACGGAATTGTTCCCTTTTAAAAGTTCTAAAAAAAGTCCGCGACAGCATATGTCTATCTTTTAAGGTTGACTCAATATAACCCTTTTTATAGTAATCAACTTTGTTCTAAAATAATGCCTTACTTCTGAAGGTGTTTTTATAAACATGATATTAATCCTTATCAAAATAAATACGTTATTCATCACAAGTATTTAATTTTGAACAAAATTGCTCTTGACATCATTTGATTTCAATGAATATCTTAGGAGATATCATAGTTTTAAAATATACATATTTAACTTTACGCGGACTATGGGTGAGCGCGCTCTCAGCCCGATGCAAGACGAGGGCGGGGCGGTCGTGAGGGGGGAGGACGCTGGCTGTCTATTAGTAAAAAATGATTAAAATTAATTCCGTAGTTTCAGAGTTTATTGCCCAAAATTAAATAAACATACAAAACAGTAGTATAGACTTACATTAATGTTATTGCTAAAACAAAAAGTGCAATATTACTAAATCAAATATGAGATTAATGGAGGAACCTTTGTGGCATTGTCAATCTCTGCCATTATTTACCAATCATACGGTGCGCAATGAAAGTGGTATATGTAAGAGTATACTAATGTGTAAAACCTAAGAATTTGGTTTTTAATCATCTGAACGCGGGCGGAGCCGCGGGAAATGCTAGTCTTACGATATTAAAACAAAGTATTCGGCTTTTTCATAAAAGATAACTTATTACACCAGTAAGTAAGAGTGCTTGTGCCTCTCTATTACTTTCATTCTCAAATTACAATACGGAGCAACCATATATAAGGTATAGGAAGGACTGAGTGCTCTTTGAAGCACAGAATAACCTAATAACTTAACTTGTCCCGACCCGGGACTCGAACCTCTAGATTAAAAGCCGTACTAGTTACTATATCAACGAGACAGTAAAAAAAACTTATATGTATATTATTTACCATTTTTCTCATATTATTTATCAACTTTAAAATTATCATCTATACAACAAAGTCGTGTTAGTTACACCATTTATAACTCAAGAACGGCTGAACCAATTTTTATGATATTTGATTTTATGGATTTCCCTTAGTCCGGAATAGGATAATAAGTATTAAACATCAGAAAATTAAAAAAATAAATAAATTTTATATGGCTAACGCTGGCAAATAACTATTTTAAATATCTATGTAAAACGTACCTAGCGACGTACAAAGTAAGGGTGAGCCGCTAGTAAGTACATACATAAAAAATACGAGTTAAGACTTTTTTGCCCTAACAATGAAAATTATTGTATATATTTTTTAAACCAAAAGAATATTAAAAAAAAAAGAAACAGGTAATAGTTTTATTCAATTTCATTTCCTGTGGGGCAAGTTTGACAAATGCATGGAGGGCATAACGTGGAAGTTGGTTCCGTTGGCATGGTAACGTAGCGTTCTGGCGTCACCTGAAACGAATATATTACATTAGTGACCTATGTGACGACTTCACCCTAATGATATACGTACATACATATATCTACATACAATATACATATTATATACATACACTAGATGTACGGATGTGCGTTTCTGGGTGCTAGTCAGTAGTCTGTTACTTCGGTTAATAGTCTATGTGTGTAATAAATTTCATCAAAATCAGTACAGTCATCTTAGTATATAAGGAATATCAAGAATAACCCCTACATATGTATGTACGAGTATACATAAAACGTATTTGATAGTAGTTCACTTTCTATAACATTTGCATTTTGCTCCATCTATACAGATAAATAAAATTGGAATGTCTGTTTGTAATATTAAAATAACCGCTTTTTACTAAATGCATAGGGATGTATAAACGGTATATATACCAAAACAACATTTTTTACAATTTTTATCTGTCTGTCTGTCTCTTTGTTCCAGCTAATCTCTGAAATGGCTGGACCGACTTGGACGGGGCTTTCTCTGGCAGATAGCTGATGTAATAAAGAGTAACTTAGCCTACTTTTATTTTAGAAAAAAAAATAGGGTCCCACGAAAAACAAAACCATATTAATGAATTAATTTTGTTTTGAGAAGCAACCTAGGGACGAACCTGTGCGAAGCGAGGGTGAGTCGCTTGTTTTAAATGTATCGGGATCGAATCTATTTTTTAACCAAAACATAAAAAGTTCTTACTTTTATTTTTGGGAAGTGAATGTTTCCAATCAACTTGAACTTTGATATCGGTCCTCTTGTAACGCATTCACACTGAGATGTAAAAATTAATATATTGTAAATTTTTTAGACAAATATTTCATATTAAATACTAGCGACTAGTACTAACGACCCATGATTCGCTCGGGTTTGCCTCTAGACAAACAAAAACAAATCTATCCCACGGGAACCGTAAATTTTTCCGGGATAAAAAGTAATCTATGTACTATTCCAGACTATAATCTATCTCTGCGCCAGATGCAGATTTGTTTATCCGTTCTGACGTGAAAGAGTAACAAACCATCATCAGAAACTTTCACATGTATACATATAATAAAATTGCAACTGATCGCTGTCTGTACATGGAAGATATTTGAGAAAAACTATTATTGGAGATCTTCATTAACGCAATAGAATCCAAAACAATGACTTTTAATTTTTTTGTCTGTTTGTCTGTGCGTTTGTGCGCGCTAATCTTAGAAACGGCTTAACCGATTTGGGTGCAGTTTTCATTAATGTATTGTGGTAAGCTTCACTTAACATTTAGTGTTTGTTTTATTTCAATCGGTTCTTAAATAAAAAAGTTATGTCAATTTAAAGTATTATCTAGGAGCGAACCCGAGCGAAGCGAGGTTGAGCCGTTAGTTTATATTATACTCGTAAGTATGGATTTCTATCTCTAATAAGAAAAACTTCAGATAGATTGAGATCTGCCGCTAGAATTTTTAAATATGCTAATCTTAAATAGCAATTTTAATATTACTTACGCCAGGCTAAAATATAATATATTATTAGATATTATATTAGAATACATTTTCATTCACAATAATTCGTTCCATTCCTCGTCCCACTGCTGGGCACGAACCTTCAAAATGAACATTAGAAATAGTGTATCAGACCACAGTCCACCACGCTGGCAAAGTGTAGGTTGGCGGACCACAAAGTTTTTTTAGGAATTTATTATTAGACTATCTCAGTCAATATGCTAAGTTCTTTATGTTTTCCTTCACCGTATTAAAAAGTTATAATGATGTTTGAAATGATTTGTATATCAAATTCTCAGTGCGAGACCTGGATTCGAACCCACATCGCTTGGTTTTTAAATCGCACATATTAATAGGTTATTTTTCCATTGCCAAAGATTTTTTTACATATTTTTGATACGAAATTTTAACTTTTTTTAACGACAGATTCAAACAGAATATGGTGACAGAAAAACGTGCGAGGGATCTTATAAATATTTCAATACTCTCAAAGGATTTTTAAAAGCTTAAAAATTGTGATAAATACTTACGATCTGTAAAGTAGTAATATATTTTAATAAAATGTAAGTAACATTAAATTTCATAATATTTAATTCGTTCACTTTTTACACTAAATCTAGACTAATCTACAACTGCCTCGGTGGTGTAGTGGCTAGCATGTACGGCTGCACACCCGTAGGTCCTGGGTTCGAGTCCAGGTTCGGGCCATGTTTAGTTATTGAATTTTTCTGTATAGAAAGCCACAGTAACAGCCCGGAGTTGGGAAGTTGGCGGTGTTTCACCCCCGTGCCTCGGAGAGCACGTAAAGCCGTCGGTCCTGCGCCTTAACTCTCACCGGTCGTATCGAGTAGTCGTCCCACCAGAGTATGAGAGTGACAGGAATAGAGAGTGCACTTGTGTGTGCGCGCACTCTTGTACACAGTAATATCTCCTGCACAGTTGGCTAGTCTCAATGAGACTGGCCGCCGTGGCCGGAATCGGTTAGGATTACATTATTATTATTACACTAAATTTCATTAGCGAAATTCCTTAATCGCTAGCAACATCGCTAACATCACATTTAAATGGGTGATCACTTTCCATGTAGTCAGTACTTCGAAGGCAATCTTAGCTCGGGTATTATGTTTAGTCATTAAGATAACACTAGATTTTTTTTAATACTTCCGTTAAAGCACTAAAAATTTGCCTCTATTAAGATTATTAATGTTGTTTTAGGAATAATTTTTAGTTTTATCTGTAGCTAAACTTGCATGGTAAGTCAGAGATAAGGTACTCAAACTTATACAGCTTAACAGATTTCTATAAAATTTGGCAAGGATATAGATTGCATCCTGAGATCTGACATAATCTACCCTTAATCCCCGCCCCGCATCATGCGAGTGAAGCCAGGGGCAAAAACTATAATCTCAATAAATAAGCAGTGAAATTCAACAAGAAATTTTCAAATTTTACTAATAGCTTCAGAAGCGCATAATATAAAAAAAAAGCATTATAACATACTTACTGTTTGCGGCTAGAATGTGGAACATCCAAATATTATATTATATAAATAGTATGAAATGGTGCTATCATAGGTGACTTTTCTGTTTATGTACAAGAGAGCGACTTTTCCACATCATTTTAATCAACTTGAAATAAACAATAAATAAATATGTTGGGACATTAACACACGGCACCATCTAGTTCCATGGTAAGCTACGAGGCCTGTGTTATGGATACCAGATAGTTGATATATTACACATAGATAACTTTAAATACATACATATGATAAATATAAACATCTATGACTGGAGTATAAACATTCGTGCTCATCACACAAATGAATGCTCCCAGCGGGACTCGAACCCGCGACCGCTGGCACAGTATGTAGCGTCACTACAAACTCAGCCACACGTGTCGTCGAATAAAGGTATAAACAGGTAAAATGAAGTAGTTAATTGCTCATATCGTTTTCCGGAACCAACCAAGTATCAAAATGTAGGTAATTCCAAAAAATCTCCAGACTAGAGGTTTTTTAAAGCTCAATAAACACTATATCGATGATGGAACTAAATTAAATCTTCTTCTTCTTCTTCTTGTCGCTATCCCACGCTACGTGGGGTCGGCACCTTATGTTTCCTTCTTCCATTCTTTTCTACCAGCCATCATATCAGCACACTCCTTTTTCACACAAATACATATGTTCTTTAACAAAGTTCTTCTATTTCTTTCTTGGTCTACCTCTACTTCTATGACCTTTGATAGAATTATACAGAATTTTGTCATGAAAAGTCAAAATATTTACCATTGTCTGAAAGTAAAAAATGATATTTAGTCGTGTCAGTAAATAATTAAAATTGTCTTCTTATAATACTTATAACAATAAGCGTTAGCTCCCTTAAGAATTCTTCTTCATGTTAGTGAAAAACGTATGAAAATCGGCACAGTAGTTTCTGAGATTAGCCCAAACAAACACAAGCTTTGTGCGGCGAGGGACTGTTTGGGACTTTACAACTGCTGTACAGTGTATTCAGCCCTTTTTAACGTCCCACTGCTGGGCACGGGCCTCCCTTCAATACGAGGGGGGTCAGGCCATAGTCCACCACGCTGGCTAAGTGCGGGTTGGCGGACGAAAAAAAAAAAAACAATTTCTTCAGCTTTATAATATTAGTGTACATTATCTAAGTGCTACTTACGTGATACTATATAGAAAATATTTCAAAACGTTAATATTTATACACTTTTATATATACTATTCTTTATTGTATTTAAAAAATTTATACAGTAATTCATACAATTTTTGTTTGCAAAAGTGGACTTATCTCTAGAAGAGATCTCTTCCAGCAAACTTAGGTACTGAGAAATAGTGTTATAAAACAGGCCCAAAGCGAATATTTTTTTTTATATTATAGTAAAATATATTCAGCCCTTTTTAAGGTCCCACCAGTGGGGGTGGGCCTCCCTTCAATACGAGAGGGATCAAGCCATAGACCTAGTGCGGACTGAGCATGTCTTTCAAAAACTTGCTAGGTTCAGACATGCAGATTTCCGCACGATGCCTTTCATTACCGTAAGACAAGTGGTAATCATATTGCGAGACCCGGGATTTGAACCTACTTCACTCAGTTTTCCAAGTGAGAGCATTGAGCTACCACTGTCTAAAAGGACGTCTATAATTAAAAAGAAATTCCAGCACAAATATTACATCTTTTTAGAGAAAAATATATGCTTATAAAAAAGACAAGTATTTATATAATACTAGTAAGATAAAAGAATAATACTCACTGTGACCTAAGAAATTACATATAATAATTTTAGTTTTATTTTTATGTAAATGATAATAATCATATAAATAAATTAATATTAAAAAAAAAAATTTACAATCAAGTTTTTATATCATACTAGCGATTTTATTTTTTCTGAGCGAAACTCTTTTTCTAAAATAAATGTAGCCTAAGTTACTCCTTATAATATCAGCTATCTGTCAGTGAAAGTCCAGTTAAAATTCATTCAGCCGTTTCGGAGATTAGCCGGAACAAACAGACAGACAGACAAAAATTTTAAAAATTGTGTTTTTCGTATAAGTACCGTATAGTTCTGTGTGCATTTAGTATAAAGTTGTTATTTTGACATTACAAACAGACACTCCAATTTTATTTATCTGTATTGATAAATTGTGTTATGTAATAAATGTGTTGCGTTTGATTTAATATAAAGGTTATTTTCATCTTTTTAGAGCATTTAAATAAAAGCTTGTTTTAAAAATGTTTTTTATTTTTAATTTATTTTTTAGTTTTTATTTTATTATTATTTTATTAGTATTCTTCTCAGCAAATCCTTTCATTTGATAACATGGGGGTGCATAAAAAACATAGCCCGCCATCTTCGGGAGTCCGCCATATTAGATTAAGAATGATGTTTAGTCAAATTTACTTGCAAGATTTGATTACAGACAGACAGATACACACCGGGTTAGGTGAAATTAAAAAAAAAAAATTGTAGCGACAAATCGCCAATTTGCGACGTCCGCCATATTGGATTTACAATGGATCAAGATCCGGCTGCAAGATTGTTTTACTTTACTCATCGTATTTAGCTTATCAAGCCATTTCATTTGATATCTATATCACAGGGATTAGTGTGGAAATTATAAATCGTGATTTTGGGGCAGCCGCCATATTAGTTTTACAGTGACGTCACTTTGCTTATTGTGTTTCGCTCATCAAGTCCTTTCATTTGATGCCCATATCATAACCACTAGTGACTCACCCTCGTTTCGCTTCGGGTTCGTCCCTAGACAATAACAAATCTATTCCACGGGAACTGCACATTTTTCTGGAATGATATATATCCTATAGCCTTCCTCAGTTAACGGGCTATCTAATGCAAAAAGAATTTTTCAAATTGGATTAGTAGTTCCTGAGATTAGCGCGTTCAACCAAACAAACAAACAAACAAACTCTTCAGCTTTATAATATTATATAGTATAGATCAGGGGTTCCCAAACTTATTTTGTCTACTGCCCACTTTGACAATAAATTATTTTTTAGCGCCCCCATTTTTTCACCTACTTAAAACCACTATAACTTCAAATTAAATTAATTAATTACTATATTAGCGGAGATTAAACATTCATTCTAAACGAGACGTTTACTATAACCCGCAAGAGTTAATTTTAGACCTGAGCGCAGTAGGTAGTACATACACAACGCGCTCAGGTCTTTAGTTAACTCTTGCGGGCTACACCTGCCAATGAGAATGATTATTGAAACTCAACTTTATAGTATTCAGACAGAGTATCTTTTATTCAAAATAAAACAAACATAATCGATTTTTATATAAAAACTAATGTGAAGGATGAATCTGATGCTGTTTAATAAGTTTGTTGATATCAGGTTCCAATTTACTCAAAAACAGCCGCAAGTCGCTACGTTCGGTAACATGCAAACGATTTCTCTTTTTAGTAAGCAACGTTGCCACAGCACTAAATCCACGTTCACACAAATATGACGATGGGAATGCTATCAAGAATCGTTGAACGATTGACCACAATCCAGGATACAATTGCGGGATAGGTTTTTGTAGCCAAAATTCTTGATAGCCATTTTTGAACTTGATTTTTATTTCCTCGTTTGTTGTCAATTCTATAAGTTCTTCTTCCAGCTGAGGTGACATTGCTGTGTTGACATTTGAAAATGGATCCAACACCCAGTCTGGTATTTTCAAGTTCAAAATGTCCTGGTATCGTTTCGTGAAGTCAATGTGGAGGTTTTCCAAATGTTGGCAGTAGGCGAACAAGTCGTCGTTACTGCAGGATACTGATAAATTCGGAAAATTGTGAAACTCACGTTTGCCCATATTCTTTTTGTGTAGAAGCAGCTTGGCTGCGAAAGCAGCAACGACATTTTTTGTTTTAATTAAATTTAGTTCATCGCCTTGCAGTTGAAGATTCATGTCGTTGAACAATTTATACAGGTCTGTCATGTAAGCTATATCATTCTTTGAAGTAATGAGCTTGTTACACAATTCTGTATCTTTAGTTTCCAAGAACTCTATCACAGAGTCAAACAGGTTGTAAAATCGAGCCAGACAATTGCCTCTTGATAGCCAACGAACTTCAGTATGAAGCAACAAACGGTTGAAATCTTCGTCATTAGTAACACAAAGCTGATGAAATAATCTATCATTCAAAGAACTGTTACGGATTTTATTGACTGCTTTGATGACATATTGCAGTGATTGAAATAGTCCTTCACTTAAGTTTCTAGCAACCAAATGTTGTCTATGAATAACGCAATGTACAGCAAGGACATCTGGAATTTTATTTTTTAAGTACGCTATGAAGCCTTTATGGCACCCTGTCATAGCCGGAGCGCCATCCGTAGCAACTGATATAATATTTTTCAAGGGAATCTCTTTTTCATCACAAAACTTTTCCAATATATTGAATATGGTTTCGCCTTTTGTATCGGTCTCTAAATTTCTAGCAAACAATAGTTCTTCACATATTTTCTCATCTTTAATAAACCTCACGTAAGACAGCAACAATGCTTCATTAGTTGGTAAAGTGGACTCATTGAGCTGAATTGAGAATTGACTAGTCCTCAGATGATTGCACAATGATCCTTCAATGTATTCAGCCATTTCATCAATTCGTCTTTGCACAGAATTATTACTCAAAGGAATTTTTCGGATAACATCTGCGGCCGGTTCATGAAGCATAGTAGTTATTACTTCCTTTATTGCTGGCAAAATTAACTCTTCTCCGATGTTGTGTGGTTTGCCTTTTTGAGCAATTAACAAAGAGATATTGTACGAAGCTCGAAGTCCGTCGTCATCTTGCTTAGCAGCCGCCGATAATAGTTTTGCTACACTCGGCTGAGTATTATGCTTCTTCTCTAGGTCTTGAAAATATGCTACATTCTTGTCTTTCTTATCTGGATGCATTTTATTCAAATGATCTTGCAGTCTTGAAGGCTTCATTGCTTCATTCGAAAATGTTTTTAGACATAGAAGGCACAAAGGCGACGATGGGTTTCTGGGATTTTCAATAAATCCGAATTTAATATATTCCGCACAGTATTGCCGTCTCTTCTTTTTTACTTCCGACATTATTTTATTTTAAGAAATACGTAAGTAAGTGTTGAACTTAAGTACTGCTTATCTATTACGCGCGAAACCGCAAATGAAAATAAAATAAATATTACGTTGTTTATATATGATTGCATAAGCAGCACGCACCGACATAAGACAAACATGTATAAACTCGTTTGTCTCATTCGACGCTCAATCGTACTCAACAAGTAAGAACAAGTATTCTATGAACCAGCCGATTGATACAAGAATACACAAATCGGGTTGTTTAACAAAAACATGTTAAAACATGATTGCACGCGATCTATAATTATCTACGAAAATTACCTATCTAGGAATACTCATAACTATTAAAATGCGAAAGTGTGCCTATTGTCTTTTTATTTGTTTGTGTCTACTTTCATTTCGAAACGGAGCGACCGATTGTCATGATTTTTCTTTTATTTATTGAATAAAACAAGACAGATATATGAACTACGCGGAGAGAAATATCGAACCGAGTTTGAGCAATCTGTTAATTAATATTAGTTGATGTTCATAAGTTGTAGTCGAGAGGCGAGAGCTCAGTCGGTGTCTAAAAGTCCTCCTAGCTACATGAAATTACAAATCGCCCCCTAAGCCTCTACACAATGCCCCCATTTTTTCTCTGGGTCTCTTACCGCCCCCCTTTAGGCCTACAGCGCCCACAAGGGGGCGTTATCGCCCACTTTGGGAAAGGCTAGTATAGATGGTCATTTTGTAACTTCCACCATATTGGATTAAAAATGATGCCATATATATAATCGTTCATTGTATTGGAGACCAAACTAGTGTGTCAAATTTCAGCTCAATCGGACACTGGGAAGTGCGTCAAATTTTACTTGCAAGATTCCATTAAACAAACCCGGACAGATGAAACTAAATAAAAGCTTGTAAAATAAAAATAAACATAAAAAAAATAATCATAAAAATAATAAAAAATAATGTTAGATAAATAATTTTAATCTTACCCAATTCTAAAAAAAAAAAAAACAGAAAAAAAATTGTCTATACAAATATAATGATTTAAAAACTATTTTCTTCGACTTACAATAAAGGAAATAGGTATTTCATCCATCTTTGCTAACTAATTTTATTGTTTGTTAATTTCTGTATTTTACATACGAGTATAAGTGGGGCAGTGGTAGCCCAGTGGTAACGCGCTCGCTTGGAAAACCGAGTGAAGCGGGTTCAAATTCCGGGTCTCGCTCCTCTGATATTTTCATATGCGAATCATTTCTAACATGATTACCACTTGCCATACGGTGAAGGAAAACATAGTGAGGAAACCTGCATGTCTAAATGAACTTAGCAAGTTCTCGAAAGACGTGTGAAGGCCGCCAACCCGCACTTGGCCAGCGTGGTGGACTATGGCCTGATTCCCCTCGTATTGAAGGGAGGCCCGTGCCCAGCAATGGGACGTTAAAAAGGGCTGAATACAGAATACATACATATAAGTGAAATAAAGAATGGTATAAATACATTGAAATTACATATATACTTAATCATATTAACAAAAATACACACTAAATTATTACTGTGCAAGTCATTTCCGCTTGGAATTTTAAAATTAAATAGAATTATAAACTAAGTTTGAATACGTTAGATATTTAATATGCTAGTGGTATTGAACTTATTATTCAATATAAGAAAAATATCTAGATTTTGATTTTGTATCTTTTAATAGATTCGAAATAGGCTGTGACATACAAACATATTTTTTCTCAGTTACAAAACCCTAAAAATGCGATCTTAAGATTATAAAAGGGGCGCATTTATTTTTATTTTTTTTAAATAAAACTAGGTTATTGTATAAATAAAAGAATACCTGTGTCTGTAAAAATATAAATGACTAATTAAAATTACAACTAGAATTTAAAATATATAATCCACTGAACAAAAGAATTAAATTATTTAAAATACTTGTCACGGTTGCCAACTTTAAATAAAATTAATTATATGAACTACTTAGAGGTAGCGCAGTAGTAACAAGCTCGCTAGGAATACCGTATAGCGGATTCAAAGCCCCAATTTGAGGGATATTTTTATGTACCATTTGCATTTCGTCGTCTCAGTGCTTATTATATACAGAATTATTGACTTTAAAATGTCAGTTCTACTCATATTAAATACACATTTTACTGTAATAAAGTCGAAAAAAAGTATTTTAACGAAATATGTAAATAAATATTAGAAATATAACTTTGTTTTTAAAATAGAGGACAAAAAGTCTCTACCGTAAAGTACCTACAACAAGTATTGGTCGCTTGAACAAATAAGAACTAATAACGGCCCGGCCACGACCTCGCCGCTATCAGCGGCAGTTTAGTGCGGGGCGGCGAGCGGTAAAAACAAATGTACTAAAATGTTGGATCACGCCACGAGACACTGCACTCGGTGGCAACGCGAGCGATTTTTGCCGAGCGAATCGCTGCAGCGGCGCGCGGCGCGTGGCGCCGACGGACCAAACGTACGTGCGACGTGCGCCGACACAGAGCGGCGCAGGCAGCGGTAACGCAGGGACGAACTGAGCGGGACTCGTTAAACAAAATATTTTAGACTTTGTAGCGGAATTCTTCGGTATATGAACACAAAAGCTTTTATTAAGGAAATTTTAAACTGACCGCCTATATGGATGTCAAAACATCCACAGCATAAGTTAAAAAAATGTGATAAAAAGTTTGTGGGAAGAAATAAAACAAAGTTTTCCAGAAAATGCACATCACTTCGTGCACTCCTTCCCTCGAATTCAAAATATCTTGCTTAATATATGAACTGCTTTCGTGAATGAATACGTCCACCTCGATCGCAGTCGCTTAACGCTATTAGGCGTACGTAGCATGGCTGCCGTTCCGCTCGCAGACCCCGCAGCCGCATGCCGCTAAATCCAGAAGTCGTGGCCGGGCCTAAAGCGACAACTTGCTTTACGATAAAGAATTTTAGTAGTTTTCAAAAGGCATTTGAAGTCCGCCAACTCTACATGTGGCGAGGTTTTTGGACCTTAGCCTAATCCCAATCGCATTCTTCAATGCAAGAGAAATATTTACCCAGCAGTGGCACGGTAATAAGGGCTGAATGAAAAAAGATACAGTAGACTGAGATAGAAAGAAGGAGAGAAAGAGAGATCCACATCACTTCTTTAGTCATGATATGTAATTTAATATGTATAGAATAAGTATAAATAATTTAAATATATAAACAATGATTACCGCTATTTGCTAAAAATAAAAAACGCACATTCAAGTATACTAGTGTTCGCTTAGTAATCGAAATTCGATTATAATCATTATTGAAAATTTGAGGAAAATATATACGATTAGAATTTACATCTAATATATAAAATTCTCGTGTCACAGTTTTCGTTGCCATACTCCTCCGAAACGGCTTGACCGATTTTGATGAAATTTTTTGTGCTTATCCGGTATCTATGAGAATCGGCCAACATCTATTTTTCATCCCCCTAAATGTTAGGGGTAGTCCACCTCTAAATTTTTTTTTTATTTTTTTGACAAAATTTTTAATTTCTATTTTTTTATGATACAACATACAAAAATACATACAATCCTCAATTTTCACCCTTCTACGATCAACCCTTATTTTTTAATAGCCATTTTAGTAATTTAATCATTTTTCCTCTCCGGTCGAAAACTGATCAATCGTGATTTAATGCAAGCTAGGGACGAACCCGAGCGAAGCGAGGGTGAGTCGCTAGTATCTATATAAACAAACTGCCAACCCGCACTTGGCCAGCGTGGTGGACTATGGCCTGATCCCCCTCGTATTGAAGGGAGGCCCACCCCCAGCAGTGGGACGTTAAAAAGGGATGAATACATATGTACATACATAAACAAACTGTTTCTAAATATTTTTTTATTGATAACAATAAAACTCGTCAATACCTATTAAACAAAAAAAAACGGTTGAAAAACAGAGGAGAAAAAGGTACTGAACTGTTTTGCCTTTGCCTATTTATATATAGAATTTAATATATAGATTATTATGAACTTACCAAAACCTGTAATATTTAAAAAAAATTAGTTGACTGTCACAATATAAATAATCAGATTTATCGAAAAATTATACACTTACAACTCCGTCCTGGGAAAGATAAAATTAAAAATAAGTATTAATAAATTTAATTTAATTTAATAATAAAAAGATAATAATAAAACAATATCATCCCAATGAAATAATTAAATAAACAATTTTTTTGGGACATTAACTACACATATCACCATCTAGTTCCATGGTAAGCTACGAGACCTGTGTTATGGATACCAGATAGTTGATACACTACACATGTATAACTTTAAATACATACATATGATAAATATAAACACCCATGACTGGAGTACAAACATTCGTGCTCATCACACAAATGAATGCCTCCAGCGGGACTCAAACCCGCGACCGCTGCCACAGCTAGTAGGGTCACTACAAACTGAGCCAAACGTATCTCAATGAAAGGCCACTTTGCTTGACCTAACCTATTGTAACATAATATGCATCATAGTACAGATGACAGAGTTCAGTGATATGACACCGTGTTTATAATTTCGCTTGTTACTAATAATTTCTGACAGAAAAACCCAATAGCTATTCGGCCTGACCCGGGACTTGAACCCAAAACCAAACAAATTTTTATTGATATCAAGCTGACCCGACAGACGTTATCTTGTCCAAATTACAAAAAAGTTTGATCTTTTAGTTGAGATAAAAATTCTGTACCAAATTACGTTCAGTTATCCCTAAATTTCCCAATTTAAAGGGCAATCCTACCAAGTTTTTTTTCTCATAAACCTTAGACTATTTAACTTGCCAAATCCGTCTAGCCGTTTTCCAATAATACTTTTACCAATAACCAGCATTTTATTTAAATATTAGTTGTTTATTTGCTCTTTAGTAAAGCTGTCGGTAGTAAAACTATTCAAATTGGATGTCTACTGATTCAATGTAGTGGACTAGAGCATATTTAACCTTATATTGCATGGTGAAAAATGGTGTCCATTAATGGGATATTAGAAAGGCTGAATTATTTATTAATTTAATTTAATTTCTCTACGAAAAATAACATTATATTAGAAAGTAGATGGATTTTGGACTATAGCGAATGAAATTTTAGTTTTAGTACTTTTAGACCAAATATTTTACTAAACGAAAATCATTGTCATAAAATATTTACCTTTAGCTGTTAGAAAATACCACAAAACATAAGTTTAATGAAAATGACATAAGAAAAGAGGTCAAACAATCCTTTATCTCACACGTTTTCTAGTGAATCTCACTGATACCAATGGCGCAGGAGACATTATAATGCACAAGTGTACGTCAAAACACAACGTGCACTCTCTGTTTCTGTCACATTAATAATAAATAATAATAATAATAATAATAATAATAATTTAATTCAGATATTACATCCATATTTGTTAGTAATAAAACAATTTAGCCTTAAAAAATAAGCCTATAGCTAATTAGCCTTAATAAATATGTTGGGACATTAACACACAGCACTATCTAGTTCCATGGTAAGCTACGAGGCCTGTGTTATGGATACCAGATAGTTGATACACTACACATATATTAACTTTAAATACATCATCATCATCATCATCAGCCTCTATCCGTCCACTGCTGGACATAGGCTTGTTGTATTGTGGCCACACGAATGTTTGTACTCCAGTCACTGGTGTTTATATTTATAATATGTAACTTTAAATACATACATATTATAAATATAAACACCCGTGACTGGAGTACAAACATTCGTGTTCATCACACAAATGAATGTTCCCAGCGGGACTCGAACCCGCGACCGTTGGTACAGCGAGTAGGGTTACTACAAACCGAGCGAAACGTGTCGTCAAACACTAAATAATCCGATAGAACGGTTATTTGACATAACCGATAAGAGAGCAGACGTAGCTTGACTGGCTTTACGTGCTCTGCCTCGGCACGGGGATGAAACACCGCCAACTTCTCAACCCCGATCTGTTACTAAGAATTTCTTGACAGAATAACTCAATTGCTGGCCCATCCCAGGATTCGAAGCCAGGACCTCTGGATTTGTAACCGTACATGATAACCACAAGACCACCGTAGCAGGAAACGAATATCATACAACTACGATTTATTATAAGCATGAAAAGAAGCAAAGTAACTCTCTCGGCCATAACATAACGTAAAAAATATATCTTAAAAGATCTCAAAACTTGTTGTTAGGTATGTTAATTATTTTAAAAATACGTTAAAAACTTTTGTATTAAACGATTTTGTAGCTACTTGTTCATTTAATGTAACTTATTTTGTTTGCCTACGACAAGGCAGTGTGCATGTAAAGACACGTGTTCTTCTTATTATTTCATTCTTATAACCCTGGCAGTGTGAACTTAAATACACGTATTATATTCTGAAAACTGAATTTCAGAGATTTTTTATTTCATTTTTCCTGACGTCCAAATAGTCCAATTAGTATGAAAAAAAAAGGGAAAACATATTTTTTTAGGCTAAAAATCTCTGCCAATTATAGGGTTAATCTGTTATTCAGTTTTTATGTAAAAGCAAAAAAAAAAAACAAACATATACTTTCACACTTATATATTAGTTATATTTTACATTATAATTTTTTTCATTCGAAAACTAATATCTTGTGTCATGGGTATGTCATGGCTAGATCATTTTGACTATTGACCATTTCATGATATTTTTTTTAATTAGAAATGGGCTTCCTCTTGACCTACATCTTAGCTCGAAAGCATAGATAAGGTCTACCATCTAGCGAGTGTGCCCAGGAAAAGGCTCACACACACATATTATGTTCGACCATATCATGTTATATAAAAAAAATCTAAAGACCTAACGAGGACTTATAATATTTATTATAACCAAAAGTTAAAGTTTAAAAAATATTTACCGTTATCTAAAAAATAAAAAAATATATATCAGTATATATTCAATACACTGGTCGTCGCTCACGGTTTCATCTATATATTATACTTAAATTATCTTTTTTTTTTCCTATTTTACATGACGATGGAGGACAATTATAATGGGTTCAAAGCTCGAGTCTCTCATTTCTGAGATTGAAAGGAAAACATCATGAAGAAACCTGTGTGTAAAAATAATAATTAAAAAGGCACGTCTGAAACATGCTTTATACATCCTAAGACAGTGTGAACATATGACAATTAACAGACAAGAACAGTTAATTATAAGTTGCCGTGTGTAAGAGAGAAACAAAACATTTCCCAGAAAGGAATTGACATTAGTAGAAAATATTGGAATTTTCGATTACTAGAATGTTCTTTGTTTATGCATATAAAAAGGCCGGCAGTGTGTCGAAAGATCAGTTAAATTCTGAGAAAGACTGAGAAGTTATACATACGTGAAAGTAAAGAAAAATGGAGTTATAGTGAGAGTTTAACTAGTGGTGAAAGATAGTGTTTAAATATATACTACGTGTGTTTTAAACGCCATAAGGAACTTTTATGTTACCGAAGTACTTGATAAAACGTTTGTAGTACAGAAGACGTATTTTATCTGTGATCCCTGAACTCACAAAGCGTAACAATATGTATGTCTGTTCCACCAACCCGCATTTTGCTAGTGTGATGGGTTAAGGGGAGGACGTCAAGGGCTGAATTATTATTATATTATTTTAAAAAATCATTTATACTGTTTTTTTTTTTTTATCTCACTTAATTCTTTAATGAAATAAAAAGGAGATTTAAAATAAAAAAGTAATATAAAACCAATCGGAGATGGTATTCAAACCTACAATAGTCTCTACAAATCGAATAAATTATACTTACATTTTGCTGAAAGTTACATATTATTTATTTTATGAAATGTACAATTAAAACTAGTATACTATTCAAACTATGGATCGGGCAGTATTAGTCCAGTGGTAACGTGCTCGCTTGGGAAACCGAGTGAAGCGGTTTCAAATCCCGGGTCTCGCACCTCTGATATTTTCATGTGTGAATCATTTCTAATATGATTACCACTTGCCTTACCGTAAAAGAAAACATCGTGAGGAAACCTGCATGTCTGAGAGAACCTAGCAAGTTTTCGAGAGATATGTGAAGTCCGCCAATTCGCACTTGGCCAGCGTGGTGGACTATGGCCTGATCCCCCTCGTATTGAAGGGAGGCCCGTGCCCAGCAGTGGGACGTTAAAAAGGGCTGAATACACAATAGGTAGATCAAAGACGCCTTCAACTGCACGTTTAACGTATTTCTTTTTACGCTTGGGAGTCATATAAAATGTTGAGAATTAACTGGAAATTACAATGAAGAAAGAAAATACTTACTGTGTCCTAGAAAGATAATCATATCTTACTGTACTTTTTTTAAATGAAAATTTAGAAACAAAAAGGAATATGATTAGAGAGGATAATAAAACTATAATAATTTCATCTAACTTATAAGGAGGCATTCCCTACTCGTCCTCACCGTTTTAGGTCAAACTATAGAACTTATATAATATGCATGGCTTGACTAGAAATTAAAGTACCGGAAGTGGGAGCTCCAGATGGCCAAGCGTTTAGAAAATAAAAGCTAATAAAAAAAGAAAAAAAAAATCGCAGCTTTTGAACCACTTATTTCAATTCGCAAGCGAAGCATGAGTTGGCGTAGCGGTAAGATCTCGGACTAGTAAATTAATGATCGTAGGTTCCATTCCCCGTGGGTAGTAATTTTTTTCTTTTTCTCAATTCGCTCCCACTTCAAGTACTTTAATTTCTAGCCAAGCCCTGCATGTTCTATAAGTTTGACCGGAATCGGTAATGAGTAATGACCAGTAGGGAATCCATGTTAGTTTTTTTTTAATGTAAAATATAATGTCTGGGGCACGAAACATTCATGTTTATACAAAATATACATAAGTATAACTTACACTGGTCTGGAAATTAGAAATTTGAAAGTTTTAAAATAAAAAGCTTTATCAAAATAACAAATTTAATTCGATAAAATTGTTCTTACCGATAGCTGTAAAGACATTATAGATTTTCATTACGTTTAGCCATTTTTCACTAACGAAGTGTCTATTCATCCTTTAATAGGAAGAATAAAAAGTATTTTTTGTTCTTTATAAAACATTAAAATTATAAGGAAGGACGATTAGACTAATCCGTATTAATATTATAAATGTGAAATTTTGTGAGTATGTATGTATGGATGTTTGTTACTCTTTCACGCCAGAACGGTTGAACGGATCTGAATGAAATTTGGTACAGAGATAGATTATAGTCTGGAATAACACAAAGGCTACTTTTTATCCCGGAAAAATGTACGGTTCCCGTGGGATAGATTTGTTTTTGTTATCCTAGAGGCGAACCCGAGCGAAGCGAGGGTAAGCCACTAGCGATTATTAATAGATTAAATAACCTTAAAAACCTAACCTAACCTTAAAAAACTCTTGAATTTAAAAATCGTTGGGATTTAAAAGAATATGTTTCCAGCTCGGTAGGTTAAGGTTATTTTTTATAATATAAGTTTATTTGTTATGAAATCATCCTATGAAAGTACGAAGAATTATTTTTTATTCGTCTTTATTTTAAGTACGAATAGAAACAACCTTTTATATTAAAATATTCAAATATTACATTAGAATAGACTTACCGGTTTCTGAAAAATGATTTTTTATTTTTTATTTTGAGACGTGTGATTGAATTTTACCTTAAGGCTTAAATATCATAGGTGCGAGATCTGGGATTTGAACCCGCTTCACTTGGTTCTCCAAGCGAGCGTGATACAACTGGGCTATCTTAAATTGCCTAATTCATTATGCGTGACAAATTGGCGCTGATTGGATTTCCCTAGTGTTCGTTTTCGGAACTAATAATAAAGCTTGCAATATACGTTCCTAAGCTTGAATGGTTTTAGAACGCATAAAAGAACAACTTTTACAGAAAAAAAAAGAAAACCTTTTTTTTGCGCCAATAATCTTTGCAAGCGTATACGGTATAACCTATCAGAGCTCCATCGCAATCGGATCAATAATTTAGGAACGGTATAGAGGACGAAAATAATTTATACACTCAATACACTACTATAATATATACTTATCGGTTACATTTTTTATTATAGTAATAGTGATCGCCGCGTTGTTGAAAATCAACCATAATTCATTAAGTTATATATTTATTGTCTTGCGTATATTACAATATTAATCTGTTCTCAATTTGATCACAGACTTTAACAATAAACAAAAGAGTATATATGCGTGTGCGTGTCAAATAGTGTGTGTAATGTTTTTTTTTATTGATTTAATATATTTTATCCATAATTAAAAAAAAAATATTAGCATTCTGCACTCTTTCTCTATATAAACTATAAGTGTGGGAAATTTCATACTCCTCCGTCTGCGCAATTTTCGTAAAAAGGGGTAGGTACAAAGTTTGTACTTCACGTATTAATACATAGATAAACTAGTAGATATATAATAACTCACCCCCTTTACATCTGAAAAGGTTATTTGTAAAATTAACAAAAATTTAAATATATATTTACGATATACATATAATATAATCTATACTAATATTATAAAGGGAAAAGATTTTTTTTTGTTTGTTTGTTTTGAATAAGCTATGAAACTATTGGACCGATTTAAATGGGTAATAAAATAGTTTGAGGTCCTGGGAAAGGATAAAGGATAGATTTTCTCCCGGAAACTATCCCTTACGGGGGTGAAAATGGGGATGAAAGTTTGTATGGGGAATCAACCTAGGGACGAACCTGAAAGAAGCAAGGGTGAGTCGCTAGTCTAAAATAGAGTAGCTAATTGTCTATCTTAAAGCTAATTTTATAATCCAAGCTTTTTGGGATTATTTGTCTTTAAGTACCTATATTATTCTCAAAAAATACCAAACTGCCTCAAAAAGTATTATTTTTTTCATTTGTTCACAAAACCAATTTGCAACTGTCGGGTTAGCATTTAGACTCGACTGATTGGGCTGGCTTTTTGATTTTTTAATTTCTTAAATATCTTAAACTTAAGTATATAAAAATTTCAAAACGCCTCAATATATTTTTTAGTAAAGAAATTTCCCATAAAAAAAATTAAGGGTTGCTAGGGTGCCGCTACCCGTCAGCCATACTTCGACTATCTTATTTAGGGGTCCTTCATGGACAATTACAAAATTTTCTATAAGTAGTGCCTTAAAAACCTACCCTAAAATGTTCACCAGCTCCCCTGCCATTATACTTACCGTAATATTCCGAAGGCGCAGTAACGTCATTGTAGCGATATGAAAATAAGATATTTAAAAATTGTATGTCAGTATATATAAAGTATAAGTAGACTGAAACACTACTTTATTAGGGTCTTATTAAAAAGATCTCAAATCTGTATTTAATCTATACAGATAAATAAAATTGAAGTGTCTGTTTGTAATGTCGAAATAACAGCTTTATACTAAATGCGTATGGAATTATATTACGGTACTTATAAGAAAAACTAAATTTTTAAAATTTTTATCTGTCTGTCTGTTTGTTCCGACTAGTCTCCGAAACGGCTGATATTAGTAACTTAGGCTACTTTTATTTCAGAAAAAGAATTAGGGTTCCGCACAAAAAATTAAAACGTACCTAGAGACGAACCCGAACGAAGCGAGGGTGAGTCGCTAGTAGTTAATAATATTACAAAGTTATTTTAACTTTTTTTTTATTTGCTTCATGAAATTTAATTTAAAGCAGCGTGTTTATATTGTTTGGGTCTCAAGTCATATTAAAACATTGTGTCATTTATAAAGAACTAGAAACTCACCCTCGCTCCGCTCGGGTTCGTCCCTAGTTAAGTTTTAACGTTGCGCTCAGGCATGAGATATTTCCCGCAGTAAAAAGTACCCTATATGTTGACCCGGATAACCAGCTATCATCATACCAAATTTCATCAAAATCTGTCCAGTGGTTTTCCCGTGATGCGGTAACAGACAGACAGACAGACAAAAATTCTAAAAACTATAGATTCAGCCTCTGTATCGATAATAATATTTATTTCAATAAGATTTTCCAAAAAATATTTAATGTACAGATTCGGCTTAGTTACAATTTTATAATATGTATAGATTTCTAAAATGTTAATCTTCAAAGATTGTAGACTGCCATCTTGTTTTGTTTGTTATAGTACCTACTGCCTTGAAAGTAATTGAAGATTTTTTTATGGCGGTCACGAAATTTCTTCCATTTAACTAAAATTGGAGAAACAAATGAGATCCAAGAAATTATCTAAAAATTAAAAAAATAAACTCACATAATGATCCTGTAAAGCATTTTTTGGAAACTTGATTACATTATAATAACATTCTTCCTTTTTTTTTATTTAAAAATTATACCTTTGTCAATGTTGCCATATTATATTCATTTTGCTCTTGTCCATAGATGTTTTTTTTTTAATTCTTATTACAATAAGCAGCGCTACTTTGTAAAAAAAATATTATACTCGACATCTGAAAACTTCAATTCTCATCATGTCACTTTTTATTCTTAATTAAATTATCAATCGCGCATATCCTCGCAAATTCCACATGTATGTATGTATGTATGTATGTAATGTAAATACACATGTGCATATCTACTGTAGATATCAAGCGAAACTTACCGTCATCTAGAAAAAAAAAACAATAATAATATATATTAAATCGAATTTAAACATACAAGGTAATCTATTTTTTTTTTTAATTTTTATAATCTATATACCTACCGTATATTAAAAATTGAGTTAAATAAGTGGAAGTCGTTATTTTTTTTTAATTTATTTGTTTGTGACTTATCTCCGGAACAACTGAACCAATTTTACTTATTATTCTGGGAAATGTAGTTTCCATGGAATGAAAAAGATGTAAATAATCCGGACATGTACGAGTCGGACTCGCCCACCGAGGGTTCCGTACTTTGTAGGAAATCTGTTTAATTTTAATTTTCAACGTTTATTATTTTTTGGAATTTTCCCTTTATTTGTGCTGTAAAACCTTGCTTTTTGCCAAATTTCGTGATTACCATATAGGATTTCGACCCAAAACCTATAGGGTACTTTCGGTTAAATAAAATAAAGTGAGTTTAGTGGCGGACTATTTTATATAATATAATATAATAACGTACGGTAATTTATTTTACTTGAATATATTATGCGAAAAATATTTTAGTTCAATAGCTGGCATCGATCTGGTAGTTCTAAAGATTGGTTTGAGAGCTCAAACAAACAAACAAATAAACAAATTGTTCAATTATACTGTAGTATAGATAATAATCTTTACTTACCGCATTCTGTATAAAAAATATGTACATTAATCATAATTTTAAGTTTGCAAAATCTATATCTGTATTAGATAATATAGTAAAAAAAAAAAAACAATTGTGTTATTATTTTTATTTCTGGGTTTCTAAGTTACGCTGTTTTGTTGAATTAATATTATAATAATACTAACAGAACCCGCGGCTACGCCCGCGTTCAATCTACAAAAAAACTCTTTGGCTTATATGTTATACAGCGACGCACCCTCGCTTCGCTCGGGTTTGTCGCTATGTATTTATATATTGTTCATACAAAAATACTAAAATCGCGATTAAAAAATGAAGGGTGGAGGTAGGAGGGTGAAAAATACTTTACGACCTATTCTCATACCTACCAAATATACAAAAAAAACATTAAAATTGGTAGAGCCGTTTCGGAGGAGTGCGACCACAAACACCGTGACACGAGATATTTATATATAGAGACTCACCCTCGCTTCGCTTCGGGTTCGTCTCTAGACAAAAACGACTATCCCACGGGAACCGTACATTTTTCCGGGATGATATATAGCCTATAGCCTTCCTCAGTTAACGGGCTATCTAATGCAAAAAGAATTTTTCAAATCGGATTAGTAGTTCCTGAGATTAGCGCGTTCAACCAAACAAACAAAGAAACAAACAAACAAACTCTTCAGCTTTATAATATTAAGTATAGATTGTATTATAATGCACTTTGTTCGTAGATTATTGAAGAAAACCAAATTTAATACAATATATATTTTTAATTTTACCTTTGGCTATAAAATGAACATATTTAGAATAAATTACCAAAATATTACTAAATATTTATATAAGAACAAGAAATATGGAAAATCTCTCTGAAATATGAAAGTCTCTATTCTTCTCTTTCTTGTTTTTATGAAGAAGATAATGTCGAGAATAAATAAAATCGGAGAAGTGCTAGTCTGACTCGCACACCGAGGGTTCCGTAGCATGAAACAATATTATAAGTTTATATTCGCAAAAAAAAAAAATTTTTTTTCTTCTTTATTATCTATATATTTTTCAGGCCATAGTCCACTACGCTGGCCAAGTGCAGGCGGACTTCACATATCTTTCGGAAACTTGCTAGGTTCTCTCAGACATGTAGGTTTCCTCACGACGTTTTCCTTCACCGTAAGACAAGTGGTAATCATGTTGGAAATGATTTGCACGAGAAAATGTCAGAGTTGCGATACCGGGGATTTGAACCCGCTTCACTCTCATGCAAGCGCAGATAGAAAAAAAAAAATACTTACTGGAGTCTAGAAAATAAAAGCATAGTTTATACAATATATTGTAATGTAGTTATTAATAATAATATTAGGAACTTTATGTTACACTTACGGCATCTGGCTATAAAAAAATAAAAGAGTATAAATACCAACTTCTGGTAATTCGAAACGTCAGATGTTCCTGACGTACGAAAAAATATCCGCAAAAATAAAGTTATATTTAATTCACGTTAAAAACAACTTATCTATGTATACATCTATACATAGTATAATAAAATTCTAACCGAGTCGAATCTGTACATTAAATATTTTTTGGAAAATCTTATTGAAATAGTCATTATTATCGATACAGAGGCCGAGTCTATAGTTTTTAGAATTTTTGTCTGTCTGTCTGTCTGTTACCGCATCACAGAAAAACCACTGGAGGGGTTTTGATGAAATTTGGTATGATAATAGCTGGTTATCCGGGTCAACATATAGGATACTTTTTACTGTGGGAAAATATCTCATCTCTGAGAAATCTATACTAAACGTTAAAACGTAACTAGGGACGAACCAGAGCGGAGCTAGGGTGAGTCGCTAGCATATTTATAAACATATAAAAATATTTACCTCAAACTGAAATACAGAAACATATATATCTTTTTTTATTACAAATAACAAGGAAATATTACATATTATATTTAAAAATAATACTCACAGTAAGCTGCAAAATTAAAAAAAAAAATACATATAATACGAATTATAGTAAATGAACGTATTATGTACTATCTAGCGCGATAGATATTCCTATAGTACGGTCAAATAAGGGGTTTCACCTCGAAATGAAAGGGAATAAAATGAAAATTTATATAAGCCTTGGTTTTGGCATTTATACATATTATAAAGTCCTCCGCCGCGTCTGTTTGTCTGTTAAACGCGACAAAAACTACCGAACGTATTTTCCTACAGTTTTCACCAATAGATGGAGTAATTCACGAGGAAGGTTTAGATGTATAATTAATTATTTTTTTGTGTAAATTGGCTGAAATATGACGATGATTGTTGAAGATATCGGAAAAGATCATGCCGAAATTATTATTACGAATGTATGTATTACAGAATGATTCCTCTTAAAAAGATCTTTCTATTAAACTGTAGCAATGCTATGTACTACACGTATCTAGAAACATACTCGAGGGAAGCAAGAATAAATCCCTAGTTCTATAATATAATGTGGACAGGGATACGAGATTATATGAGACTTTTAAAATCTCGTATAATCTCGTATTTTAAAATTACCACTTGAGATTATATGAGACTTTCAAAATCTCGTATAATCTCGTGTTTTAAAATTACTACTTATTACTTGTCATTCCGAGGTTGACTCTTTTTTTGGCTTATTTGACTGGATCCCTAGTGTTCTATTAGAAAACACGATCTGTGAGAGTTCCAGCTTTCCCAGACATGAAAGTGTAGCACCGCTTTTTAAGTTCTCATCTCCGGACTGCGACTGACTACTGAGATTTTCTTGATAGAAAGCCCAATAGCTATTACTTGACCCGACCCCTGAATTCACTCGAACCATGGACGTCCAAGGGTTTTAGGGCTTAATTCAAATTTTACCAAATAATATACTTACCAAAACCGTTTCTATTTTCTGTAAAATGAAAAGGATATTTATGTTTTTAATGTATGATAGTTTAAAAAAAATCTTTATTTATAAATTCTGAGATTTTTTTATAATATGGCAATCAGTTTTTGAAGCGAATCGATTGTTTGATAGAAGAATAAGAAGATAGTTTCAGACCCAAGAAGGACATAGGATAGTTTTTATCCCTGAAATCATCTCTTAAGGGGGTGAAAAAGGGGATGAAAGTTGTATGGGGAAGCAAACGCTAGTATTATATATAGAAACTTTGCAAAGTATCTTATTTCTCTACATGGTGTTTCTTAAGTAAAAAGTACAATGACACATACAACCATAAATATTTCAAAATTTCGCGGGCGCACAAACCTTCTCAAAACTTCATCCAATTTACAAAAGTTACTGAGAAGTACATATTATATATATATATATATATATATATATATATATATATATATATATATATATATTTATATATATATACTTATTGGATAATAAGGCGAAATGAACAATAAAACTTTCTTACCGAATCTGTAGTACTTGTAGTGTTATCCTAGAAGAAAAAGAAATAAATTTCAATTAAATTCTTTTGCCATTAAGGCTCCAAAGCCAGCTATTTGAGCACAGATCACTTCCCCAGTGTCACGTAGAATGGAGAAAACACGAGAGAGATTAAAAATAAAATACTTCAATAAAAGAAAGAAAAAATGTCAAATATGTGACAGATAAACATACATTTATATTTATAGGTTTATCGTTATCTCGTTCTCGTTATATCGTTTTACATAGATATTTAAAACAGTTATTTGCCAGCGTTAGGCTAATATAATTTTTTTATTTCTCTGATGTTTTAATACTTATTATCCTATTCCGGACTAAGAGAAATCCAAAAAATCAAATACCATAAAAATTGGTCCAGTCGTTCTTGAGTTATAAATGGTGTAACTAACACGACTTTGTTTTATATATATAGATTATATGCCAACCAATGAGACAGCAAAACTGCCTAATTGGTCTAGCGGTTGCAGATCCGGAAGTTCTGGGATCGAGTCCCGGGTCGGGCTAAGTATAATCACTGTGCTTTTCTAACAAAAAGTCTCAGTGGCAGACCGGAGTTGAGAAGTTGGTAGTGTTACAGTCCAGTGTATACAGCACGTAAAGCCGTAGCCTACGCCTTATATAGTCCCACCTACGATTGAGAACGAAAGGAATACTAAAAGTGTTGTGTTTGCGCATACTTATGCATTATAATATCTACCTCCGTGACCGTTTAGGAAGACATTATTATAATAATTTTGACTTATTATTTATTCGTAGACTTTTGGTTATTCTATAACCATCGAGAATTAGTGGATTGAAATGCATACTTACGGAAGTTGGCGAACTAGCGGCTTTATCCTCCTAAACAAATAAAATTTCTAAAATTACATACATGTACCAGTGGTAACGCGCTCGCTTGGGAAACCGAGTGAAGCGGGTTCAAATCCCGGGTCTCGCACGTCTGATATTTTCATGTGCGAATCATTTTCAACACGATTATCGCTTGTCTTACGGTAAAGGAAACGTCGTGAGGAAACCTGCATGTCTGATAGAACCTAGCAAGCTTTCGCCAACTCGCACTTGGCTAGCGTGGTGGACTATGGCCTGATCCCCCTCGTATTGAAAGGAGGCCCGTGCCCAGCAGTGGGACGTTAAAAAAGGATAACTATAATACGTACATTATAACGTATAGTACTTTTATAATAAAAATGTATATCAACTTGAAAATCCTTATAAAAATAATATTCCATCATTTTGGAGATTTTTTTCTGAATACTTAGCAGCGTCCTGCGTCTGAATAAAGAAA
Organism: Fabriciana adippe; assembly: GCA_905404265.1. NCBI lineage: Eukaryota > Metazoa > Arthropoda > Insecta > Lepidoptera > Nymphalidae > Fabriciana > Fabriciana adippe. The sequence continues at coordinate 2,252,444 of FR990010.1, forward strand.
CATCCTAGTGGAACGAGGGTGTTAAAGATTTAATAAGAGCAAGGAGAGATGCATTTAAAGTATGGCAAAAATCAAACCTTGAAGATCGTCTAGAATATAAAAGTCTCAAGAAGATAGCTAAACCCGCAGCAGCACAATCCATAGCAAAATCTAGAAAAGATTTCTATGATAAGCTGGAAATCGCGGAAAACTAGAATACTATCTACAAAATAACCCGACGACGCCACAAAACTACTCTCAATATTAAATCTAACAAATATATTAAAAACGTCTAGGGTAGACTCTTAACTTAAAAAAGTAATATTTTAAGATTAACTTACCGATGCAGTTGTCTCAGATGTGGTTGTTGTAGTATCCTGTAAAATAAGAATACGTTACAATAGTAGGGCTCGCAGGTTCGATTCTCGATGTGCTACCTAGTTTGGACGGAAATCTAGAGATGAACATCTTAGTATTCTGTGCATTCACGTGCAATAGTAAAGAAAATATTGATTTTCTTTTGAGTTTTTTTTTTAATTCATAAATAATTAATATAAAATAAGTCAATGTATTTTAAGATAAATAACAAATATTATAGATTACACAACTAATTTCCTTTTTTAGAGTTCCGTCTATAATGTCTATAATGGAACCCTTATAACTTCGTCATGTCGGTGTGTTCATATGTCACAAGCATTTCACTCGAAGGGAAATTTTGTAGGTTGGTGTGTTATGTAAAACGCAAGAGAGTTTTGTAGTCTTTAAAAAAAATAGGAATGGCACTCCATAGGTACATGTATCTGAGAGGCGAAAAAAAAATGCGAAGCCCTCATAAGCGTGTTATTATGTAATACTTATATACCTATATAATTAATTATGTTATCACCTACCTCTTCGGGCTTATCTGGGTCCTTAAATTTAAAATATTTTAATATGTTATTTCCAAGCGATATAATTGGCGAATCTAAATTATAATCTAGCACAACATTTCTTAAAATATAGTTTTATTTTATTTAAATCGATAATTTAATCGATGTTTCATTTGTAATCTACATAAGTCACACATCGATTGCATAGGCTTAAATATTTAAAAAAATAAATAAAAACACTATGAAAACATTCGAAGGTGGTTAAAAAAGAACCACTCGATTCTGAACCTCTTAAAAAAAAGAGTTGGAAATTATATTATATACTAGCGTCTCACCCTCGCTTCGCTCGGGTTCGTCCCTAGCTACGTTTTAACGGTTAGTGGTTCCCATACAAAATAAGCAGTTGAGAACTTTTTGATTTTCCAGGTGTTTTTTTTTTGTTTTAGCTAAAAAAAATTTATATTTAAACCACACCTGACACACCCCCAATAAAACAAAAAAAGAATTATTTAAATCGGTCCAGCCGTTTTTGAGTTTTAGCGAGACTAACGAACAGCAATTGATATATATATATATATATATATATATATATATATATATATATATATATATATATATATATATATATATATATATATATATATATATATATATATCAATAAATGTATATATATATATATACATTTTATTTATACTATTACTAGCGACTCACCCTCGCTTCGCTCGGGTTCGAACCTAGGTACGTTTTAACGGTTAGTATGAATCAGGCCAAATCCTTAAGCTAAAAAATTTAAATTTCGCACACATATTCCTCATATGACAAAGGCATACACTAAGGAAGGATTTTTCAAAATTAAACGCCCAAGGGGGTGAAATAGGGGATAAAAGTTTGTATGAAACTTTTTATTCCTTGGACGTATTCGCATGAAATTCCGTATTTTTCGTAGTTTGATTGCGAGCGAGATCTACGCGTACAAAGAACAACTGCTCTGTCTGTCGAGCAAACTGTCTGTCTGTCCGTTTGTTCCGGCAAATCTCCGAAACGGCAGGACCAATTTTAAAGGGACTTTCACTGACAGATAGCTGATATTATAAGGAGTAACTTGGGCTATTTTAATTTTAGAAAAAGAATTAGGGCTCGAAAAAAACGTAGCTATGTACGCACCCGAGCGAAGCAAGGGTAAGCCACTAGTTATAATATATAATAAGTAATGTTCCTTTTGATATATGTAGGAACTTACCGCTGGATACGTTGTTCCGTAGGACCATGAATAAGCAATTACTAAAATTAAGAAAGTGTTTTGAAACATTCTGAAAAAAAAAACACAGTAAACATAAATATCTCGTAGATTATCATTAGTTTGTGAATGTGAGAATTGTTTTTGCCTTGTTAGCCTAGAGGACCCTTGGTTCGACTCCGGACTCGGACAAATTCTATTGTGAAAACTATTAAAAATACAGATAAAGCTATAATATCCACTATTTTATTAAATATGGAAGAAGTATAGAAAATACCGTTAATATTATTTTAAAATAAACACCTTTAAATATAATATGTGAACATAAAGCGAATAAAACCTATTCGTTTTTCACTTTTACGATATAATAAAATTTCAACATCAACTGTTATGAAATCTTAAAATGTTAAAGCCGACTTCAATAAAGGTTTTTCAACTTGTGTTTTTACCCGACTGCGTAGTACCCCAAAGGAGGGTTGTGTTTGATTTGTATGTGTGTCTGATCTTATGTTCCTCCATAATAATCTATACTTATATTATAGAGGTCAAGTTTGTGAGTTTCTAGGGGATAATCTCTGGATCTACTGAACCGATTTAGATGAAATTTGGTAAAAGATAGTTTGAGACTCTGGGAAGGACATAGAAATTTTTTTATCCCGGAAATTATCCCTTAAAGGCTTGAAAATGGGAATGAAAGTTTGCATGAGGAATCAACCTAAGGATGAACCCGAGCAAAGCGACGGTGAGTCGCTAGTGTAAGGTAACTTTTAAACTTTGTAAGAAAAGATAAACCTTACAATCCTACTTCTTATCTATACTAATATTATAAAGCTGAAGAGTTTGTTTGATTGTTTGTTTATTTGGTCGCTAAATCTCAGGAACTACTGGTTGGAATAGAAAAATTCTTTTTGTATTTGATAGTCCATTTATCGAGGAAGGCTTTAGGCTATATAACATCACGCTACGACCAATAGGAGCGGAGCATAAATAAAAAGTGTTGCAAAAACGGGAAAAAATGATTTTTTTTTTGAGAGCTTCCGTTGCGTGCGCTGTTTAAACGGTTAAAGTTACGCAAAAATTGTGTATGACGGAATTGTTCCCCTTTAAAAGTACTAAAAAAAAGTCCGCGACAGCATATATCTATCTTTTAAGGTTGACTGAATATAACCCTTTTTATGGTAATCAAATTTGTTCTAAAATAATACATAATTCCGAAGGTGTTTTTATAAACATAATATTAATCCTTATCCAAATAAACACGTTATTCATCACAAGTATTTAATTTTGAACAAAATTGCCCTTGACATCATTTGATTTCAATGAATATCTTAGGAGATACCATAGTTTTAAAATATACATATTTAACTTTACGCGGACTATGGGTGAGCGCGCTCTCAGCCCGATGCTAGGCGAGGGCGGGGCGGTCGTGAGGGGGGAGGGCGCTGGCCGCCGCCCGGTAGCTCTGCGAGCAAAGTCACTATTCCACGCGGACGAAGTCGCGGACAATAGCTATACTCCATATATATATATTCATCACATTCTCTTGTGAAATTTCACTTCTACTGATTGAATTGCACACACAGACATTTTTTTTTTCAAAATAGTATAAAATAAATAAAAAAAAAAACAATTAAAAACATTATATATAATCATATATTCATATTTACAAATATATTACAGTATTCACTTTGCTTCTTCAGATTTTTCTTGATATTTCACAACACCTCGTTCTATAAGCTCTGGTATTTCAACTGCAAGCCATGGACCGAGCTGGAAATAAAAAAAAAAAATGTCTCCAATCTATTTATACAAATGAATAAAATTAAAGTGTCTGTTTGTAATGTGAAAATAACAGCTTTTTATTAAATGCATATGGAAGTATATATGGTAGTTAATTTTTTTTTTATTTTTGTCTGTCTGTTCCGGATAATCTCCGAAACGGCTGGACCGATTTTGACGGGACTTTCACTGGCAGATAGCTGATGTTATAAGGAGTAACTTTGGCTAGTTTTATATAAGAAAAAGAATTAACAGTGCCACACAAAAAATTAAACCCATGAAATTGTAGGGACATTAGTAAGTATTACAAACTAACTGACTTGGTTAAGTACATAATATTGTAGAAAATATAGGTAAATATTTTTAATAAAATGCAATATACTCATAGTATTAAACTCATATTAATGTGGATTTTGGATTTGACAATTAGAAGTGGTTTAAAAAAATACTTCTTAAATTCAGACATTATAATAGATAAAAAAAACGTATGTGTGTACTTATGTACGCACGTAAGAAGTTGTACTTCTTTGGCGTAACAGAACAAAAATAGCTAAAGATTTCATCCCGTATGTCACAACTCTCTGTTTGTAAAAGGAATGCAGCTAACTTCATCATGTCGCTTTTTGGCTGTCGGTATGCGCGCGCATCGTAAAATTTTACTCTCATATTTTTTTCCAAACGTGCCAAAAGAAGTATAACTTCAAAAATCACACTCACCCCTAAAGCCATAGCATGGGCTATACCAAATCTCGGTACGTTCCTCGCCCAAAGTGGTTTGAAATGATCAGTTAGACATATTTTACCGCCTCTATACATTTTCGCTGTTTTACCATCCAGCCCCGGTAAAGCAAGTTCTGGGGCTGTTGTCGGGTACGTTATCGGTATCTGTAAAAATCGTTCTAATATCAAAAATCTGTTTAAGTTAGTGGGTTTTTGATGTACCCGTCCTTTACATAAAAGAAAAACGGCCCAACATGGCCGAAAGGATCTTACAATCATTGTCTTGTCAATCTGTGTGTCCGTATGTTATGGCCATTTTACTATGAGAGTGTTGGAGGTGTATAGTGTAATGTATTGTGACATTTGGTAAGTGTTTCACCTGAGCTACTATACGAGTACACCTCTGTAGTATATATATTATATAATAAAATTCTAACCGAGTCGAATCTGTACATTAAATATTTTTTAGAAAATCTCATTGAAATGGTCATTATTATCGATACAAAGGCCGAATCTATAGTTTTTGCAATTTTTGGCTGTGTCTGTGACCGCATCACGAGAAAACCACTGGACAGATTTTGATGAAATTTAGTATGTTAACAGCTGGTTATCCGGATCAACATATAGGATACTTTTTACTGCGGGAAAATATCTCATCTCTGAGAAATCTATACTAAAGATGAAAACGCTAGTCAAATTATAAAAATACAAGAAATAAGTGTTGCATTTGATACATGTAATTTAAGTTTACATAAACGTGTCTCTGAGGATAGATCATTGAGGTTATAGCATGTCAAAGAAATATAGATACAAAGATACACATAGTCTTGTAAAGCATTACCCACTTCTGGGGCAGTTAGGTAAAATTAGCACTACTAACAAAATTAACTTTCCCTTTCTCATAGTAATATTGTGAAATATTAACTTATTTATGCCATCAATCAGTTAAACATTGTTGTTTGGCTCAGTTTGTAGTAACCGTACTTACTGTGCCAGCGGTCGCGGGTTCGAGTCCCGCTGGGGGCATTCGTTTGTGTGATGAGCACGAATGTTTGTACCCCAGTCATGGGTGTTTATATTTATAATACGTATATATATATATATATATATATATATATATATATATATATAAAAAGTTATATATGTGTAGTGTATCAACTACCTGGTATCCATAACACAAGCCTCGTAGCTTACCATGGAACTAGATGGTGCTGTGTGTTAATGTCCCAACATATTTACTTATTTATTTATACACTGAATGTTATATATTGGTATAGGCTAATATGGCTAATATGGCAGATAATAAGCCACAATGCTTAGAGTGTAAATTTCACTAATATTTGACTGAAACTTCTGTTTCTATCCCAAATTCTCTATAGACTTATCCTTATATATCAGTCTTTCGTCCATACCTTTGCCTACTTACTCACTGTAGGATTATTAGCATTATAATGAAGCAATACTTACATCAAATTCCAAGTCGAATTCATACTTCAATAAATTATGGACGTACCAGCATTTTCCGAACCATTTTGTGCCAGTTTTATCCGATTCCAATCTAAACCAATCGTTATCAGCTTCTTTATTGTTTTGTACATACTGAAAAATTGATAAAAAAAATTAAAGAATGCGTGTATGAATGTGTACACGCGCAAGAAGTAAAACTTCTGTAGGTTATCGGTACTCTTTATGAAATTCAATTTAATGTTATAAATAATAAGAATGGGTGAGATACTAAAAATAACGCATATTAGGCATATTACAATCATACATTTATATAATATCATTTATGAAAGAATACAATATTATATATCATTTGTCAGACAATAACAACGGTTACCATGGCAACAAACGATCGCCTCTCCCGATTACACTTTTCGTAACGCATTCACCAGCTTACTCCCAAAGTCAAGCGTGTGTAAAGAAGTTTTATTTCAAAAATATTTTTAGTAAATTAAACTATTATACTCCATTGGAAGACAATAAAAACGACTAGTTATTATGTATAACTGCTGATGAAATTATGCTTATTATTTAATATTAACCTGTATTTGATGTATGGCCTAACTTTGTAATAATGTTTATTGACAAACATGTTAAATTAAACTATTTATATTTAAATACGCGTGTGGAAACCTATTATCATTTTGTAATAGGGATTACATACATATATAAATAGGTAATTTTACCTAATAATATTCAAGAAATTTGAAAAAATACCCTTACCAAGTCATATATCGACCAATATTATCTATACTAATATTATAAAGAGGTAAAGTTTGTGAGTTTGTGACTTGTAGGGGATAATCTCTGGATCTATTTAACTGATTTAGATGAAATTTGGTAAGAAGATAGTTTGAGATCCTGGGAAGGACAAAGTATACTGGAATCCCGGAAATCATCCCTTAAGGGGGAGAAAATGGGGATGAAAGTTTGTATGGGGAATCAAGCTAGGGATGAACTCAAGCGAAGCGAGGGTGAGTCACTTGTTTTAAATAAACCCATCAACTATCATCTATCATTAGTATTTACTAGCTCTAGAGTCATCTAGCTTATGTTGTAATAATAAAGAACAATATTATATAAGACATCAAAAGAGAAATCATTATATTAATCTTATACGAATACATTATAGAAAGATGGAATTATAATGAAATATATATCAAAAAAAATAAAGTGAAAGTAGTGATCTTGGTTTTCAAACAGATAGCTTAAAATACTATGATTTTAGTTTAATACAGTAAACGAACATATTACCCAATAATAATTAACAATCTATACTAATATTACAAAGAGGTAAAGTTTGTGAGTTTGTGACGTTGTTGGGGGTAATCTCTGGATCTACTGAATCAAATTAGATGAAATTTAATGAGAAAATAGTTAGAGACCTTAGGAAGGACTTAGAATACTTTTTATCCCACAAATTATCCATTAAGGGGGTGAAAAGGGGGATGAAAGTTTGTATGGAGAAGCAAGCTAGGGACGAACCCGAGCGAAGCGAGGGTGAGTCGCTAGTATAACATACAAATAAATGAAATGTATACCTTAATTAAAGCTTGATATTCTTCTTTTAAGCGAGTCGTCCATAGTTCCTTGTCTCTCGGTCCAGCTTTTGTTTTTAATAATGGTATGCTACTTAAAGTTTTCTTTGTACCCTCATCTACCATTTTTACAAATATTTGTGTAAATCATAGAGTATTATAGTTAGAATGGCAAAGTTGATCGTGAAAATTTCACGTACACAAACCTAAGTCCTAAAAATGAATTTCTGGTGTACAACTGCAACATATTGTCAAGACAAACGTCAAACATTTTGATACGTGTCATGTATTTTTTGTTTTAATTTGTTGGTATGGAATCTAGCTCTTAAACCCCAGTTTCTAGAAATGTAATTATACAATAAAATAAAAATAAAAAAAAAGTTCAATTTGATATTATGTAATATTTATAATAAAGTAAAATGTATATTAAATTTCTTAATACTTATGTCGTTCGTTATCTTAAAGTATTTCTAGGTGTAAGTTATATGTCAATCTAATGTCAAATGTCAATTGTCAATATAAATTTATTGAACTATCGACTGGTTGGCTTTAAGAGGACTTAAAAGTTAACAGTTTATTTTTGCAAATGAAAGCACAATACTTATCACTATAAAGTAAATTACAATTATTGACTGGCCTACATTTTATAAAATAGTACAACATATATAGAAAATATATGTAAGTCTCATAAAAAACATTTTTTTGCAACCTCCTCGACCTGCAACTATTTTATTTTGTTTACATTTTTTTTATAACAAACGAAAAGAATTTATTTCTTTCACTATTAATACCACTGCTTTCCTACACGTAGTTTAATTTGAAGATATTAAGATACTTTTGTGAAACTTGACTATTTCAGTACTAAAACAATGGGATCAGAACAATCTGTGCCTCCAAAGAAACAGCCACAACGAGCTCCACCAGTCCGGAGAGGTCACACTATAGCTACATCTAGTTTTCCAGGTATTTTAATTTTTGTTGCAATAATCAATAATAACTTATTTATATTATTTACTTATTTATTGAAACTTAACAATTATTTGTTTTATTAGCTTCGTAATATTATTATTTTGTGTATTCTTCATTTTATGTAAACAACAATGTGATTTCAATTATATTTTTAATAAAAAATAAAAAATGTTTACTACAATGCCGAATGTTGTTGTCAAGTATTCTTAATATTATTCCTTAGGATTTGCTTAACAATTTAAAAAGAATTTGCACTGTATTAAAATACAAAATGTATTTTAAACAGATAGAAATGGAACTCACTTTTTTATTTCTACATTTCTGTTATCTTTCTCCATATCTTTACTAATATTATAAAGAGGTAAAGTTTGTTTGTTTGACATTCTAATCTCAGGAACTACTAATCCAATTTGAAAAATTCTTTTTGTATTAGATAGCCCGTTTATTGAGAAAGGCTATATTCTATATATCATATATAGTTTATCTATTCCATACTAAATGTTAAAAGGTATCTAGGGATGAACCTGAGCAAAACGAGGGTGAGTCGCTAGTTAAATAATATTTCTGTTCGTCTGTTTGTAACATTTAACCTTTAGAATATTTAATTTCTGGAAATTGACATACTAAACTAAAATACAAAAACCCTTTTTGAAAGCCATCCTTCATAGCATGAAACATATTTCTATTAACATTTGCTTTAAGGGGATTACCTCGCTCAAATCTCAAAAACACTGTAAGTTTAAAGAAGATTGTAGATGAATCCTCTCGTGCGATTTCCATATAAAAAATATATGGTTTACTTAAGGATATCACAAATACATTGTATTGTTTTAAATTTTGATAAACTTTCCCAAATTTTGAAAAAAATATTTTTAAATAGGGCCTTTTTCAACATAAATTGTAAATTTTCTCTGTAACGGCTGAATAGTTTGGCGTGAATTTTGTACCAAAAAATATGTAATGAAGTATTTCACAATTTGTATTGTTTTCTTTTTCTTATTTATTCCAATATTTTTAAATAATGGATAAAAACCCGAAACTTCACCAGTACCCCGCTGGAGCACCCCCGCTACGGCCTGTGACGCGTACTCGGGAGGCGATACAACAGTGTCTTGATGACTCTTGTGACGGGTGGACTATACGCGTGTTATTTTTTCCAAATAAAACCTAAAACTTCTCGTTTTGAATGATTTTTGAATGAAATCATATTGTAAATAGTACAAATATAAATATTTCGTAAAACAACAACAGAAATTAAGTTTGTAAATATATGTAAAGTAGTTTGTAATTTCGTTTTGTTTTTTGAACCTATCATAGAGTAATTCTAAAAACTAGATTTGGCCTCTGCATCGATAATAATGTCTATTTCAATAAGATTTTCCAAAAAATATTTAATGTACAGATTCGGCTTAGTTGGAATTTTATTATATGTATAGATCATATTTGCCAAATTTAGTGAAAATCGGTTTAGCCGTTTATTTTACGCTTGATTAACAAACAAACATACAATCATTCACATATTTTAAACTATTAGTAGGATTATCATTAATTATCTATATTATATAGTACGATAATTCTAGCACTGCATCTCTTTGAGTCTGTTCGGAAAGTATCGCTCGTAGGCAGTAAACTATGCCGCGCGCTTACGTGGCGTATTCTTTGATCGGTGTTCTGGGTGCATAGTGCGTGCATCGTTCGATGTATTCGTGCGGGGTTCGCGGGTGTAGCGCGCTAAGCCCCGCCCAGACACACAAGGCCATTGGGGACACTAATCGCCTTAAGAAATTGTAATTTCTAATGTAGATGCAAGAAGGCAAGATCCAGTACCAAGTGGTAATAACTCGCCCGGTGCGAGTATGTGCTCAGATTCGGAACTGCCATATATATCTTATACAGTGGATCGGCCAATAGGAGGTAATTTATATAATAAATAAATAAAATTGACATATCTGTTTGTAATGTCAATATAACAGCTTTTGACTAAATGCATATGAAAGAATAATACGGTACTTATAAGACAAAAACAATTATTAAAATTTTTGTTTGTTTGTCTGTCTGTTTTTTCTGGTTAATCTTCGAAACGGCTGGACCGATTTCAATGGAACTTTCACTGGCTGATAGCTGATGTTATAAGGAGTAACTTTGGCTCTTTTATTTTTTAAAAACAAGTTAGGGTTTCATGTAAAAAAATGAGAATCCATGACATTGAGAATAACATCTGTGTAAAAAAGTAACCTGAAAGAACAGAAATTGGAATCTGGTATTCGTGTATAGCTTGCTATGCAAAAAATGTAATGAAAAATTAATAACATAAATAGAGAAGTTGCATGTTTTTAATTTTATTTTTTTTTTTAAGCTTACTGAAAATCGTTAATAAAAATTGAATAAAAAATTGTAACAATAGATTTTTCATGTAATTCTACAATTGAAAGTGTCTTTTTTATGTAAATTCAAACGCCAATGACGTCATTATATCGCTTTAGCAACGCCATTGTATGGCGAAATGATAAAAGTAAAGTGTGATTAAAGTAATAAAAGAAAGTAGTATAGTATGATTGCGATTGACTCACAGCCGCAATGGATATAATGACGTCACAACCAATCACACGTCGTTTTATTTCGTTCAAAAATTTAACAATTTTTTATTAATAATTACTAAAAAAATGGAGTTTTTAATAAAAAATATATATATATATATATATTTTAAATGTATTTTTCTTTCATTTGTATGTAAATTTGTGGAAAAAAAATTTAATGCAACTTCTCTATTTTGTGATTTTGTTTATATATTGAAATAACTATGATGTAGATCCGTAAGAAATATAATAATCTTTTTTTCATTTTTAGATTCCCCAAAAAATTCCTCAAAATCCCAGAGGATGGATAAAAAATCTCTTCTCCAAAGAAGACAGCTCAGTGTTCAAGCGAGAAAGAACAAACGTGCCCGAGACATAGTTGTTGTCAAACACGCTACAGATACACAATTAGATGAAGATATAAGGAGGTTGCAGGTGAAAAGAGTTTTTTTCTTACCTTTGGTTTGCTTATTTTTGAGGACATGGGAGGAGGGGAGGGGGGGGGGGGGTTCGATGATGATTGCGTCAGCAATATTTATTTATTCAAAATAATTAAAATTTAGTAGTTTTCGATTTGTCAAATCAATGCTTTCAGAACGCACATGACAATCCTATTTGTCTATGCTCAAAAGCGAAAAGCATGTTCAGGGATTCCCCAAAATAATTGAGACGTAATGTTTACGTGAGCACAGGAAGGGGGAGTAAGAGTTTTGCTTACTTTTGTTGACGAGGGGGAGGGAGGGGTTAATAATTACTTAAATTCTGCTTACTTACTTGTATTCCAAGAATAATGTCTAAATTACCATAAATACCTATTTACTTAAAAAAAAAAAAAAAAAAAAAAACAAAGAAAGCATATAAGTAAAATTAATAAAGATATGAAAAAAGCAAATTTATTGTGTTTCATTGAGATGTGATTTAGTTTGTTAAATAATTAATATTGTCTGTTTAGGAGATACCAACGTTCTTACCAATCATGCGGGGGACCCTCGGTCTGCCTGGTGCCAGAGACCCTGAAGTACTTGAAGGTATTATATTTTATTGTATTCAGCCCTCTTTTACTGTCCCACTGCTGGGAGTGGGCCGCCCTTCTATACGAGGGTGATCAGGCCATAGTCCACCACGCTGGCCAAATGACGGACTGAGCTTGTCTTTTGACAACTTGATTCTCTCAGATATACACAGGTTTCCTCACTCCTCTTTCTGCAACAACTTCTTATAAATTGATTTTGGACCGGCTAGGTAAGCAAAATACTTCTATGTGCGACGGCCAATCTCATTGAGACTAGCCATCTGCGCAGGAGATATTATAGTGCAGCGCGTGTGAGAGAGAGCGCAGACACAACGTGCACTCTCTGTCCCTGTCACTCTCATACTCCGGCGGGACGACACGAGACACGACCGGTGAGAGTGTCGGCGCAGGACCGACGGCTTTACGTTCCTGTGTTTTGAGGCACACATAACATATTATGAGAAATATGTAAAGTATTTTTAACACGTTTGTTAAATTAGTTATTTTTTAAGGCTTTTTTTATCGTTTTGACAATCTATTCTCAAATATCTCTAAAACGTGACACGTTAAAGCACTATATTGCCGATTATTATTGTTTTATATACATACATATCTTATAGTTTCATTGTGAACTGTAAATTAGAAAATAATCAAAATGGCTGTATACAGGCAATGCCAAATATTATAATAATATTTTTTGATATTACATTGTATACAATTTCTAAAGAAGAAATATATTGTGTTTATCCGTTTGTCTCAGGATTAGATCCAAAACCTTGGGTGAGGATGACGACTCGTATTCAAGCTCATTTAGCTGCCTGCTCACAGCCTCTGGCCACTGAAGAGATACACCTTGCCAATAAAATAAAGGAGGTAACATCTAACAGCTTACCCTTGCTTCGCTCGGCTTTGTCTCTAGGAAAACAAAAACAAACCTATCCCACGGGAACCGTACATTTTTCCGGGATAAAAAGTAATCTATGTGCTATTCCAGACTATAATCTATCTCTGTGCGAAATTTCACCCAGATCCTTTCAGCTGTTCTGGCGTGATTGAGTAACAAACATCCGTACATATAAACTTTCACATTTATAATATTAGTAAGACTGTAGTCTTTTCCGCATTTCAATGTTGTTTGTGATCTTTGAGTTCAAAAAAAAAGTATAGAATTTTTCTGTTTTTCCCGTATTTTCCAGCTAATTTTTTCCTTATTTCGTACTCTAAAAATCGGTTTCGGACTGTTTATTTTGTTCTCAAGTGATATGTTTACCAACGAACAGGATTTCCTTTTTATTTATTTATGTATATATTATAAAATAAAGTCCCCAGCCGCGTCTGTCTGTCTGTCTGAACGCGATAAACTCAGAAACTATCGAACGGATTTTCATACGGATTTCACCAATAGATAGAGTGTTTCATAAGAAATGTTTAGATAAATAAATAAATATGTTGGGACATTAACACAACACCATCTAGTTCCATGGTCAGCTACGAGGCCTGTGTTATGGATATCAGATAGTTGAGACACTACACATATATAACTTTAAATATATACATATTATAAATATAAACACCCATGACTGGAGTACAAACATACGTGATTATCACGCGAATGAATGCCCCCAGTGGGACTCGAACCCGCGACCGCTGGCATAGCAAGTAAGGTCACTACAAACTGAGCCAAACGTGTCGTCATGTATAATTCATTATGGTTTTGTATAAATTAGTTGAAAAAATCATGCCGACTAAGAGCTTTATTGGTGTGCGCCGCGTAAACTAATAAAGTTATCTATATCTATACATATAATAAAATTGTAACTAAGCCGAATCTGTACATTAAATATTTTTTATGAAAATCTTATTGAAATAGACATTATTATCGACACAGAGACCGAATCTATAGTTTTTAGAATTTTTGTCTGTCTGTCTGTCTGTCTGTCTGTTACCGCATCACGGGAAAACCACTGGACAGATTTTGATGAAATTTGGTACGATGATAGCTGGTTATCCGGGTCAACATATAGGATACTTTTTACTGTGGGAAAATATCTCATCTCTGAGCTAAGCGTTAAAACATAACTAGGGACGAACCCGAGCGGAGCAAGAGCGCATCACTAGTATACATGTAAAACAAAAAACAGATACCTTGTGTACAAAAGGCGACTTATCTCTTTTAGAGATCTCAACCAGAAATCCTCGAGCGTGAGAAAGAATTAAAAAAAATAATAATGATTTGCTTTTTACTTATATTATTATACTAGCGACTCACCCTCGCGTTGATTTTCAAATCAAAATTAATTAATTTATTTGGTTTTAATTATTTTTTCGTGGGACCCTATTTTTTTTCTAAAATAAAAGTAGCCTAAGTTACTCCTTGTTAAGTCAGCTATCTGCCAGTGAAAGTCTCGTCAAAATCGGTTCAGCCATTTCAGAGATTAGCCGGAACATACAGACAGACAGACAGACAAAAATTGTAAAAAATGTTGATTTGGTGTATGTACCATGTATACGTCCATATGCATTTAGTAAAAAGCGGTTATTTTAATATAACAAACAGACACTCCAATTTTATTTATCTCTATAGATTATAATTATATTTATAATATGTGATAATTAAAAACAAGAAATACAATGAAATATCCAAAAAGAATTTGGTTTTTATGATGCAATTAATGCATAAAAGTTTAAAGGTTTTTTAACTCGCATCTCATATAATACATAGCGCCATCTTGTGGCAAGATTTATTACTAGCAGTAGCTTATGTTTTACTCCAAATCTATCCAGCATTTTCAACTTGAAAAAGTGACAAACGTACACACATGCAAATTTTCGTATTTCCAATATCAGTTTCCTTTCTATATTGAATATACCCTACTAATATTATAAATGCGAAAGTTTGCGATGATGTATGGATGTCTGGATGTATAGATGTATGGATGTTTGTTACTCTTTCACGCAAAAACGACTGAATGGATTTTGATGAAACTTTACAATAATATAGCTCATGCATCAGAATAACACATAGACTACTTTTTATCCCGGAAAAATGTACGGTTCCCGTGGGATAGGTTTGTTTTTGTTTCTCGCTAGTAAATATTAATATTATTTTTTATATTGCACTTTAAAAGTAATACAGAAAAAAAAATAAACAATAAACTTAGTTAACAAAGGTGGACTTATCTCTAAAAGAGATCTCTTCCAGTCAACCCGTGGATGTGGAAGATGTTATCAGCGGTACATACATATATCTTATTATATAAAAGGCAAAGGTGATTGACTGATGTATCAACGCACAGGCCAAACCATTAGGGCTAGCAAATTGAAATTTCGCACACGTATTTTTCATATGACGGAGGCATCCACTAAGGAAGGATTTTTCAAAATTCAACCCCCAAGGGGGTGAAATAAGGGATAAAAGTTTGTATGAAACTTCTTATTCCTTGGACATATTTGCATGAAATTTCGTATGAATTGAGTACGACAAAAATAATGAGTTACGTGTTTCAGCGTTTTCTAAAATTCAACCCCTAAGAGGGTGAAATGGGGAATAAAAGTTTGTTTGAAACTTTTTATTTCTTGGACATATTTGCTTGAAATTTCGTATGAATTGAGTACGGTAAAAATAAGGAGTAATGTATTTTAGCATTTTCCAAAATTCAACCCTAAAGAGGGTAAAATAGGGGATGAAAGTTTTAAATATACGCACAGGCTAAACCCTTAGGGCTAGAAACTTAAAATTTCGCACAGTATTTCTTTTATGACGTAGGCATCCACTAAGAAAGGATTTTTAGAAATTCCATCCCTAAACGGATAAAATAAGGGATGAACGGTTGTATGAAAATCCATCATTTTCGAAGTTAGAAACGTGAAATTTCATATACAAGCTTCGGATTAGAAATAAATAAATATTTCAGAGTTTTTGAAAATCTACCCCTGAAGAGGGTGAAATAGGGGTTGAAAGTTTATATGGGAGGTTCGTCATTTTTGAAGTAAGAAGCATGAAATTTCTTATACAAGCTTCTGGTTAGAAATAAATAAGTACGTATTTCAAAGCTGTTGAAAATCTATCCCCTAAGAGGGTGAATAGGGGATGATGAAATTTTATATAAGGAATCCGTCATTTTTGAAGTAAGAAGAATGAAATTTAATATTAAAGCTTCTCAACAAAAATAAATACATACTTATTTCATCGTTTTTGGAAATTCAACCCCAAACGTGAGAAATAGGGTGAAAACATTAGTATAAAATTAAAAAAAATGGCCTGATTTGCTTGAAATTTACTATTTGTCTTTCTTGATTGAACTGATAAGCAAACTATAAACATGTATTTCAAAGTTTTTCAAAATTCCATCTCTTAGACGAGAGAAGAGGTGAGAATTAATTTATGTTTGTTTCGAAGGGTTAGCATGTTTGTATGGACATATTCCCAAAAAAACTTGATGTACATACTTCTAAATACAAAAAACTTAAAAAAATAATAAAAACTGACTTTAAAACACTAATAAATGTAATAAATTTAATTTAAAAAACACGACTGCGTAAAAAGCAAACTAAAAGGTGAGAACAAGTTAACAAAGGATCTTTAAAAATAGCGTAGATTTTAGCCTGTTTATAATATGTTAGCCGAGTTACTTGATTTTTAAGTCGTAAACATATGCGAGTTATATATCATTGTAGTCTCTTGCTCCAACTTTGAAAAGATGAAGTAGGAAATATGCAAAAAATAGAAGTAATGGAGGGTGCTAAATACTTTAAATAAAAATGAATTTACAGAATATACGTAAAATATCTTTTCAGATACTGGATATTTTGAGTTACGATCACTTAAGTTTTGTTTTCTATAATGTCTTCAAAAAATAGTATGAAATGCGAACTTATATTTGCAATTAATAAAGTATGTATGGCGAAAACAAATATATATATATATATATATATATATATATGTATATATATATATATATATATATATATATATATGTGTATGTGTGTGTGTGTGTGTGTAAATGTGTAAGTAACAATAACACAATATTCGGAGGTACGGAGCCCTCGATGCGCGAGTCACAATCATACATGTGCAAATCATTACAGTCATCAAATTATTACTAATAGCAAAAAGCCAAAGAGGTTTTCTGTAGTACATATTTGCTTGAAATTTCGTATGAAATGAGTACGGTAAAAATAATAAGTTACGTATTTCAGCGTTTTCCAATATTCAACCCCTAAAAGGGGATGAAAATAGGGGATGAAAATTTTAAATAAACACACAAGCCAAACCCTTAGGGCTAGAAACTTAAAATTTCGCACACGTATTTCTCTTATGACGTAGGTATCCACTAAGGAAGGATTTTTCAAAATTCAACCCACAAGGTGGTGAAATAGGGGATAAAAGTTTATATGAAACTTTTTATTCCTTGGACATATTTGCATGAAATTTCGTATTTTTCGTAGTTTGATCGCGAGCGAAGCCGCAGGTTCTGCTAGTAGTAAATATAATAAAATTCTAACCGAGTCGAATCTGTACATTGAATATTTTTTGGAAAATCTTATTGAAATAGTCATTATTATCGATACCGAATCGAGGCCGAATCTATAGTTTTTAGATTTTTGTCTGTCTGTATGTCTGTCTGGAACCAGGGGACAGATTATGATGAAATTTGGTATGATGATAGCTGGTTATCCGGGTCAACGTATAGGATACATTTCACTGCGGGAAAATATCTCATCTCTGAGAAATCTATACTAGCCGTCTATATTTGTGAAAGTTAATAGTTTTCTTTTTAATTGTAGATAAAGTGTTTATATAATTTTTAGGCTGATGCAGAAATAACCCGCCTGTACACAATATCGGTGGAAAAACAAAGAAATAACGCAAGAAACGCAGAAAGACTCTCCCGTGTAAGAGAAGTGGCACACCAATTGTCTAGATGTAATTCTTTATTGAATCAGGTATGCAATTAAATTGAACTTTATTCAGTTAAATAAATAAATATGTTGGAACGTTAACACACAGCACCATCTAGTTCCATGGTAAGCTACGAGGCCTGTGTTATGAATACCAGATAGTTGATACACTACACATATATAACTTTTAAATACATACATATTATAAATATAAACACCCATAACTGGAGTATAAACATTCGTGCTCATCACACAAATGAATGCCCCCAGCGGGATTCCAACCCGCGACCGCTGACACAGCAAGTAGGGTCACTACATACTGAGCCGAATCGTCGTCATATTAGTCTCTGTTTTTTTTTTTTCTCGCTGGAGAAATCCATTATGGGGAATTTGCGAGCTAAGTCTATGTATTACCCCAGATCATAGTTTATATATCATCCGTGAACTTCTGATTCCTCCTAACTAGCTTTTTTTTCCGCCAAACTTTATTTTATATACTATTCTTTATTGCACTTTTATATAAAATACAGAAATTAACATACAATAAAATTAGTTAGCAAAGGTGGACTTATCTCTAGAAGAGATCTCATCGCAGGCTAAAGTGCAGTCACTCAAAATTAAATATTTAAATAAATTAATTAACACAATTTATTAATTAATGTTTTTTTGCAGACTCTACAAGATATAGATGAATTAAATAAACTGCTCCCAGAAGATAAGCGTTTAGAGCCGTTTGTGTGGAATGAAGTTAAATGTACATAGATAAAAAAAATGTCAAATCTTAACTTTAGCAACAGACTAACATACGATTTACTTTATATATAGCAGGAATTTCCAACCAAACTATAAGTTTAAATTAAAATAAATAAAAATTGTTAAAATAATGTTGTTTATTAAATAAAAAATAAAGGGGGACATGAAAATATAAATCGTTGAAATAATGTGTGATTTATTATAAGACTAGCGACTCACCCTCGATTCGCTCGGGTTCGTCCTTAATTACGTTTTAACTTTTAGTATGGATTTCTCAGAGATGACATATTTTCGTGTAGTAAAAAGTATAAATATGATGGCCCGGATAATCAGCTATCATCATAACAAATTTCATCAAAACCTGCCCAGTGGTTTCCTCATGATGCGATCACAGACAAACAAAAATTCTAAAAACTATAGACTCGGCCTCTGTATCGATAATAATGTCTATTTCAATAATATTTTCCAAAAAATATTCAATGTACAGATTCGGCTTAGTTACAATTTTATTATATGTATAGAAAAAAATGAAGACTTAAGAGTGTTTTTTAAAACCACAATATAGATTTTTTGAGCTCTATTTTTTTATATTTAGTTACTTTAACACAAATTTAATAACAAATCGATACATGTAACGCCATCTATCGATATTTATTTGAACTGATTTTTCTTTGTTCGTGATTAGATCCAATGTAGTACGGTGCAATCAGACCTAAACCTCATCAATACCTTCTCCTATTTCCTCAATCAATTGCTACTTTTTACATCCTCCGTAACTCTGGAGCCGTTCAGTTTAGCAAGATTATGCACGGAACCATTTTTGTTCACAATTTGTTGTAGACTCGCTACGCTTCGGGTTCGTCCCGAGACAAAAACAAATCTATCCCACGGGAACCGTAAATTTTTCCGGGATGATATATAGCCTATAGCCTTCCTCAGTTAACAGGCTATGTAATGCTAAAAGAATTTTTCAAATCGGATCAGTCGCTCTTGAGATTAGCGCGTTCAACCAAACAAACAAACAAACTCTTCAGCTTTATAATATTAGTATAGATTATTTATGTATATGAAATTTATCAATTTATAACACCACCCCCCTCCTACCTCTCCCCCCTAACCCGACGCTCAAAATGGTGTAACTTTTTACCAAACAATATGTGGACTGTATAGAACAATTTGGAGTTAGAGAGAAACTTTTACTTTGGATGGTTGAGATTAGGCTGTCTTTTAGACTAATTGACGACGTTAGAACCATAGTGGTCCAAGTCACATTTTCATCTTAAGCACTTGGAACAGTGGCATGAAAAATATATGTTTGTTTGGGATGTTAATGACAAAAAGTTCCTTTTGACAAAAATGTCGCTTGGAACCACTATGGTTGTGACATCGTCAATTGCACTGTACTAATATGGTGTATTAATTGTTTCCATTATTTAAGAAGTAAGCTTAGACTAAAATAAGAGAGATAGAGAACGTAGAAGTTATTGATTGAAGAAGATAAGCTAAAGAAGACTGTATCAGACCTACTTTAAGATTGAAATTAGTAGTGTGTGTTTGTCTTCTATACTATAAGTGAAAGTAAATGCCTAGATAATGTAGTGGCGAGCATGTACGGCTGCGGATCCGGAGGTTCTGGGTTCGAGTCCCGGGTCGGGCCAAGTTTAGTTATTGAGTCTTTCTGTTTAGTAAGTCTCAGTAACAGTCCGGAGTTGGGAAGTTGTCGATGTTTTAGTCAGTTAGAATTAGTAAACCGATTTAAAATAAATATTAAAATTGGTTAATAATTATTCAAGGTATTGCGTAACATACAGACAAAAAAATATTTATCGCTATTATCAAGAACTACTATTATGTATATTATGTATACATATCTGTTACTGTATTTAAATTATATCGCATGTGAAATGTATTATTAATATTATGATGAATAAAATTATTATAACAATTCATTTGTTTTATTTTTGACTAGCGACTCACCCTCGCTTCGCTCGGGTCCATCCCTAGGTTGCTTCCCCATACAAACTTTCACCCCCATTTCACGTCTTTAAGGGATGTTTTCCCGGATAAAAACTATCCTATGTCCTTCTCAGGGTCTCAAACTATCTAACCAAATTTCATCTTAATCGGTTCAGTAGTTTCGGAGCCTATTCGGTGCAAACAAACAAATAAACAATCAAATCCTTCCTCTTTATAATATTAGTATAGATTATGAACCCTCGACTTAGGGTTTGGGAAGTGTGGAAGAAGAGAAAAAAAAAGAAAGTAACAGATGTTACAACTAGAATAAGGAAACCAAAGTGGCGTTAGACAGGACATATGATGAAATCCCACAAAGACAAATGAACTAAAGAAATAACACTATGATGTTCAAAGAATAGAAAGAGGTGCAGAGGAAGACAGATGATGAGATGGGAAGACCTTCCACAAGGGTAGAGAAGGTATTCCCAAGATCGTGTCAAGGCCTACGTCGAAAGACAACCTGACCATCGATAAAGTATTAAGTAGGTAATTTATTAGTCACTAGCGGTTTACCCTCGCTTCGCTCGGGTGCGTCCCTAAGCACGTTTTAATTTTTAGCGAGCAAAACTCTAATTCTTTTTCTAATAATAAAAGTAGCCTAAGTTACTCCTTATAATATCAGCTACCTGGCAGTGAAAGTCTCATTAAAATCAAAAAAAGTTAAAAGTACCGTATATAGTTCCATATGCATTTAGTATAAAACTGTTATTTTGACATTACAAACAGACACTTCAATTTTATTTATCTGTATAGGTAAGGAAATTTACTGGTCAGAGAATAAAGGCTATTTTTATTTTATTTATTTTTTTACTAGCTTTTCTAGTCAGTCCCATAACCTCACCATCACCACCACCATCACCTGTAAGTATACAGGTGGTATAGGTTGTGGTGTACTCCAAGCGTTTATATTTACATCTAGTTTAATCTATGATTTTAGTCTATGTCTATTATCTATGATAAGTCGAGTCGTTGTGCACATGCATTCATTGTCCGACATGCGAAGTAATAAAGAAGTCTTGTAATTATAACGTATTCTTACTTGCACCCTACCTCAAAAATATCAAAGTGGCGACGAGGATTCAAAAGTCAAAAGAACTCAGCAAGTCAAGTCAGGTACGATTACCTATAATTATTATACAGTCATTTAGTCGACGCCTTGAGTCTAGTCAAAATGGCGTACATAGGCGTGTTGCCTCCATTCGATGGAAAAGTAAGTTTGCAAAGTTGGAGGGAATTGTTTGATGAGTATTGCTCTCTAAATAAAATTGTGGATAATTCCATAAAGAAGTCACTCTTTTTAACGCACATTGGCAGTACGAATTATAATATTTTACACAGTGCGTGCCTTCCCATGAAACCTAACACTAAATCGATTGATCAATTATGTATGATCCTTCAACATAAATATGAACCTCCAGGATTGGAATCCACGAATAGATACATTTTTCACCGAAGAATGCAGTTAGAAAACGAATCTGCAATAGATTACATAAGTGCATTGCAGGAAATTGCTGTCAAATGTAAGTTCAGTAATGAACACATTGCAATTGCGTTACGCGATCAATTAATTTGTGGAATGAAGTCCGAACATACTAGAAAAAAACTTTTAAGTACACAGTCATTAACGTATGATGTAGCCAAAGAGATATTTTTACAAGAAGAGACAGTACAAAATCAGGTGAAAAATTTACATGAAAATACAAATAATGGCAATATTAATAAAATCGGCAAACGGTATAATCACAATAAAAGAGCAGTAGAACAAGTCCAGTCTAGACAATATCCACAGTCCAGTTTTGTTAGTCAGCAAAGTAGATTTCCTAGGGTGCAAGGTTATCGTCCATCACAGTCCAGTCAATTGAGTCCACATCGAGTCAGTTTTAGTCCAAGTCAACATAATAAAAATATTGTATCGAGTCCAGTCCGTTTTAATAATCCAAGAGGGAGTTACAACAAACATTCTCAGGCATATTCATGCTACAGGTGTGGAAGGTTCCATAATCCACAGATGTGTCCTGCGAAGAATTGGCAATGTTATATTTGTAAACATTATGGACATGTTTCAAGTAAATGTCGCAGCAAATACATAAATGATATTGATATTCAAGTACAACAAGAACTGCAAAGTAGTGAAGAAGTAGATTGTGCATTGGAAAGTTTAAATATAAATACACAGAACATTGAAGAAATAGATTGTGCTTTGGAAAGTTTAAATATGAACACTATTTACCAAAATTATATATGTACTTGTGTCTCATGTGATATTCCATGTGATGTTAATTGTAAGGCTTGTCAAGTCTCTAATCAGTCAGTGTATTTTAACTATAGTCAGTCACAGTCACGGGAAGCATCGCTTAATAAAAAATCTATGTCACAGTATGTACAAGTAAAAGTTGAAAATGTTTTGCTAAAAATGGAAATAGATACTGGTGCAGCAGTTTCTTTATTACCATACTCATTGTATAATAAATACTTTAACAGACATGATCTACAGTATTGCAATGTTAAATTAAAATCAATTTCAGGCAAGGTTGATATTGCAGGTCAAATTAAAGTACAAGTACAATATCAAAACAAGAGTGAGTATTTAATATTAATAATTGGTTCTAAGAATTGTGAATTTATGCCTTTGTTAGGTAGAAATTGGTTAGATAGTCTTATTCCTAATTGGAGAAATAATTTGTTGAATAATATAAAGTGTAATACAAAAAAAGAGTCTTATGTCAACCAATGTTTAGTTTCAGTGTCAAATGTATCAGATGTTGTTAAAGAGTTAAAAAATACATATAAAAATGTTTTTCAAAAAGGATCAGATTCCTGTATTAAAGAATTTAGTGCACAGTTAAGTTTAAAAGAAAATTATACACCTATGTTTCAAAAACCTTATCAATTACCATATAATATTGTAGATACAGTGTCAAAAATTTTAGATAAAATGGAACAAGAGGGTAAAATATACAAAGTCAACCACTCAGAATGGGCTTCACCAATTGTACCTATTAAAAAAAATGATGGCACTTATAGGTTGTGCGTAGACTTTAAAAAGACTGTGAACCCAAATTTAAATATTCATATTTATCCACTACCTAAAGCGGAAGATGTGTTTGCTACCTTATCAGGAGGGGCAACATTTGTAGTATTAGATTTGTCAGATGCGTACCAACAATTAGCAGTTAGTACTGATAGTCAAGCATTATTAACAATCAATACTCATAAAGGTCTTTACAGATTCACTCGTCTTATTTATGGTGTGGCATCAGCACCAGCAATATTTCAAAAGGTTATGGATCAAGTTCTCTCCGGTATTCCAAATACTTGTTGTTTTATTGATGATATTTTAATAAAAGGAATAGATTTTAATGATTGTTTAGCCACAGTTAAAAAAGTGTTAGATAGGTTAAATACTTATAACATTAGAATCAAAGAAGAAAAATGTATGTGGTTTTCAGAGTCTGTAGAATACTTAGGTCATATTGTTTGTAAAGAGGGTAGGAAACCTAGTCCATCCTTAGTAGAAGCTATTTTAAAATGTAAAAAACCAGAAAATGTCAAAGAGTTAAGATCCTACCTAGGTATGTTAAATTTTTATAATTCATATATAGGTAACTTAAGTACTTTAACAAAACCCTTAAGAGAGTTAATAGAAAAGAATGTTCAATGGCATTGGTCAGACGTTCACCAAAAGTCATTTGAGTTATCTAAGGAAAAATTGTTAAGTAGTAATTTGTTAATTCATTATGATCCAACACTTCCTTTAATAGTATTTTCAGATGCAAGTCCAGTAGGTCTAGGGGCAGTTCTATGTCATGTAATTAAAGATAAAAATAATAAACCGGTAGAAAAACCTATAGCCTTTGCTTCTTGTTCATTAACTAAAGTGCAACAAAACTATTCTCAGTTAGATAGAGAAGCCTTAGGTATTGTATATGCAGTTACAAAGTTTCATAAATATTTATGGGGTAGACATTTCACACTTGTCACTGATAACTCTCCAATACGTCATATATTTCATCCTACAAAAAACATACCTACCTTAGCAGCTCATAGATTACAACATTGGTCTTTAATATTGTCAAATTATAGTTATGATATCCAACATAGGAAAAGTGAATTGTTATGTCATGCAGATGCCTTATCCAGACTTCCAGTTAATAAAATTGTGTTAGAGGGAGAATATAGTAATGATAATTTTCCTATGTCACATGAAGACATTGCAAATGAAACTTTGAATGATAAAACATTAACTAAAGTAATGGATTATGTCAAGAAAGGTTGGCCTAATCGAATAATAGATCAAGCAATTATGCCTTATTTTCGTTTACGTTATTATATTTCCATAGTTGATAATTGTTTAATGTTTGGTTCTAGAGTTATAGTACCCTTAAAATGTCAAGGAAAAGTATTGAGCTTGTTACATGAAGGGCATCCCGGCATTGTTAGAACAAAGTTATTAGCCAGAGCTTCATTCTGGTGGCCTAACATGTCACAAGATATTGAAACAAATTGTAAAGCATGTGAGTCATGTGCTATAATTAATTTTAAACCGGATAATTCAAAAATTCCATGGCCACAGACAAATAAGCCATTTGAAAGAGTGCATATTGATTTCTTTGAATTTCAGAAAGTACCATTTTTAATTTATTGTGATAGTTATTCTAAGTGGATAGATGTAAGAAAAATGCATAATTGTACGGCAAGTGAGGTCATTAAAGAATTAAGTTTAATATTTTCATATGTAGGTTTGCCTTGTGAACTTGTATCAGACAATGGTCCACCATTTGACTCAACTAAGTTTATTGATTTTTGTACCAAATTTAATATTAAAATAACTAAAAGTCCACCATATCACCCACAAAGTAATGGTTTGGCTGAGAGAAATGTACAAATTGTTAAAAAGGGTCTTAAAAGAATTTTGTTAGATTGTAACAATTGTATTCAAGATTTTGATTTAAAACTTTACAACTTTTTAATGTGTTATAGAAATACAGAAACTACAGTTAATGAAAAGTCACCTAATTCTATGCTTATGATGTATAAACCTAGAACTAAATTGACAATGTTAAATCCTTTACACAATAGTAGTAAGAAAAATAATGTTTCTAACTATTCACATTTTCGTGAAAATGATTATGTTTTAGTACGATTTGGTCAGGCTTCACCTGTCAAAGGTAGAATTGTAAGAATTTTGAGCCCTGTTATTTATTTAATTTCTGTTAATGGTGTTCTCAAAAAAGCTCATTTGAATCAAATAACTTTTGCTCCAATACATAACAATGTAAAGTCAGATTATAATACAAATTTTCCTCAGGGGAGAGAACAATATGTTATACCAAGTTCTGTAGTTCCAAATGTAATTCCATATTGTGTACCAAGTGTAAATCCAAATAATTGTTCTGTTCCTGTCATTACTAATAGTCCACAAAGGGAACCACCTTTAACCTCAGTAAGTCAAGAGTCATTACAGTCTCCACCCTTGGTTTCGGGTAATGTTCCTGTTATAAGAAAATCTTCTAGGGTTACTCGCCCTCCTGTTAAATTAAATCTCTAGGGGGAGAGTGTGGTGTACTCCAAGCGTTTATATTTACATCTAGTTTAATCTATGATTTTAGTCTATGTCTATTATCTATGATAAGTCGAGTCGTTGTGCACATGCATTCATTGTCCGACATGCGAAGTAATAAAGAAGTCTTGTAATTATAAAGTATTCTTACTTGCACCCTACCTCAAAAATATCAAATAGGTAAATGCATTACCAACATTGAAAAAAAGGGTTTGGAAAGTCTCGACATTCCTAAAGTCCCGTGACACGAAACCACCCACGACTAAGGTCCCGGAACGTCCCGGGACTTCAAGACTTCTCAGAATAAAATAAAATTAATTTTTTGGCCAGACGTACCAATAAATAAAGCAATTTTAGCAAAAACATTATTGGTCATGTTTTGTTTCAAATTCTAACATCATTATTTAAAGTTTAAACAATTTGTATATTTAATGCTTATAATCAAAAATGCAATTTTTTGGCGGTAAAATCTTATAATTATAAAGTAAACTAAAAAACGCTTCGAACACCTACAACTCGTTTTTTAATGTTGCCCTTATTTTTTTGCTAGATTTAATTTATTTTTATAAATTTTATTATTATTAACCAGGGGTTCACCCTTACTTCTCTCGGGTTCGCCTCTAGGAAAACGAGAACAAATCTATCCCACGAGAAACGTACATTATTCCGGTATAAGGTATTAGCATACCAAATTTTACTAAATTAAGTGCATTAGTTGTGTACTAAGCTGCATAAGTATAGTTTTTTAACTATCCCACAGGAACTTTTTTTTTCCGTGATCAAAAGTATCTAAAATGTTGACAAAGGATATAAGGTACCACCATGCAAAATTTCATTTAAATCGGTCCAACAATTTCGGGGATTAGTTCGTACAAACAGACAAACAGACAGAAACAAAAAAAATTAAAAAATCTGGATTTGTTCTATTTAGAGTCATTCGATAGATAATTTCAGGTACATTTTCTGAGATTTTTTTATTGTTTGTTCCATTTGACTTTGAAACGACTCGTTGGGTTCGTTGTGTACAATAGTCGGGCTACTGGTTTGGCATCCATTATTTCCAATTCTGGCGATTGGATATGAGGAATATTTTTAAAATCTCTGCAATACATTTCTTCCGCAAACGCAATAAGTGAAATTTTACTAAAATTCGTAGTAAAAAAGTGTATTGAGTCTTGACTCTCGACCCTAAAGTCTCGGGTCCCGAGACAACAAAAATTTACAAAAAATCTCGGACGTCTCATGTCTTGAAGTCCCGGGACCCAAACTCTTCTTTTAACGTTGGGAAATGCATTTACGCATACCAGCTGCATGCATACAGGTGGTTATGTGGGACTCATCTGCTAGAAAAGCCAATACTACCTACTAAAACCTAGCAGGACTGCCGAAGCAGACCACACAACTAAGATGTTGCTTCCACGGTCTACTCTACTGACAGCCTGTCTAAGTACCAGGAGCAACCCGCATGGCACACCGCCCAGTGCGTTTCTTGGCTTCGTGCCCGGTTGGACTACCGGAAGATAATGACAACGCCCCCCCCCCCATCCCCACACCCCCTCGGCAAGGTGAACGCACGTTGGGAGGGTGGGACTCAAACCCTTTAGAGCAAACCATACCTTGACTCCATTTAACATCCACTTTTCTTTATAAAAAGATTACCCTGGCTTCGCTTGGATCCCTAAGTGCATAACAATAGCCTATGTGTTACTCCAGTTCGTAACTTATCTGTATCCATCCAAATCCTTCCAGCCGTCTTAGAGTAAATGAGTAAAAAAACTTACACACATACAAACTTTGGCAATTATAATAGTAGCCCGAAAACTACTGGACCTGCCAAAGACCTCGTTTAATTAGAAGTGTAAAAAATCTAGATCTCGACAACAGCGCTACCTATCGCGTCCAACTATACCTAAGAACCATCCAGATAACCCTATAAATACCCAGTCCAGGCGTATAGAGGGAGAAGAGGACTCACCCTCGCTCCTCATGTGTTTTAACGTTTAGTTTAGACTTCTCAGATATGAGATATTAACCCGCAGTAAAACATACCCTAACCAGCTACCATCATACCACATCACAATTTGTTCCGTGTTTTTCTCGTGATGCGTTCCCAGACAAACAGACAGACAGGCAAACAAAAACTCACCCTCACTTCGCTTCGCGTTCGTCCCTAGACAAAACAAATCTATCCCACGGGAACCGTAAATTTTTCCGAGATGATATATAACCTTATATAGCCTTCCTCAGTTATATATAGCCTTCCTCAGTTGACGGGCTATCTAATGCAAAAAGAATTTTTCAAATCGGATAAGTAGTTCGTGAGATTATCGCGTTCAACCAAACAAACAAACTCTTCAGCTTTGTAATATTAGTATAGATTATTTTATGTATCATAAACAATTCCATTTGGAAAGTCACAGTAAAAAGCTTCACTTATAAAATATTAATATTGTAGAAAGTTGAAATAACACAAGTTTTTCACTCATAGAACTAAAAACTTGTCTAAATGTATACATGTCTAGCGATTCACCCTTACTCCGCTCGAGTTCGTCCCTAGTTACGTTTTAACGTTTAGCTCAGTGATGAGATATTTTCCCGCAGTAAAAAGTATCCTATATGTTGACCCGGATAACCAGCTATCATCATACCAAATTTCATCAAAATACCTCCAGCGGTTTTTCGTGATGCGGTAACAGACAGACAGACAATAATTCTAAAAACTATAGATTCGGCCTCTGTATCGATAATAATGACAGTTTCAATAAGATTTTCTAAAAAATATTCAATGTACAGATTCGGCTTAGTTACAATTTTATTATATGTATAGTAACTGCCCGCGATTGTAATCGCTAAATTGTACAATAGTAAAAGTATCTAGCCAATGATACTCAAGGAAGTAAGCAGTTCAAGAGATAATGGTTTAAATGCAAACAGACTCTCGTCTGCAATTAATAAAGTTAATATTTATTAAGACATCTACACTATTTTGAGAAACTTGTAGAATGTTCTTTAAATTATATGCGTAGATGTCTATTTATTGCTATTTTAAGATAACTTATATACCTGAGTGACCTACGAAAAATTTTAGCCCATCAAAAAGTATTTCATAGAGAAGTAGGGAGGGGGCTAGGAGGGTCTGGCCTATACTTTTTGCATTTTCTGAGAAAATTTACCATGGTAGTGTATTTTTTTGACACCATCAGAAAGTAGGGATTTCAACGAACAAAAAGCCCACCGACTTTATAAAAAAAGCAGATATTTTGACGTGAGACTTTTAGATTGAAAAAGGTGCTTTTTCGATATTAACTCAAAATAAGGTGAAAAAATAAATATTTTAAATCAAAAAAATTACAGTGTATTTGAGACATAAAAAGGTAAGTTTGCACCAAATTTCGTGAGAATTTTTTTTTGTTTATGGCAAAAATAAAAAAAACCAAAAACTTGGTTATTTGAATTTTTCACATAAATTTTTAGGGTATGTGAAAAAAGTTTAAATACGAAAGTTATAGATCTTTTTATTACCTACATCTTTGCCATTTAACTTTTTTCCATAGGACTTGTAGTTTTTCCGGAAATCGAGATAAACCGTTTTTTACCCTTAAAATCTCACCCTCTTCCACTTCCTGACCTCAGATAGCTCGGAAATTATGTTTCCTTTAATTTTTGTTATATTCTCTTCATTTTCCAATGAGTTTCATTCTAGTATTTTTTTTTTCACTTTTTACCATTTTCAAAGGCTTTAGCCCTGGTCTAATAATTTATATTATACACATATAAACCATGAGGAAGTGAAAATGCATCTGAAACATTACAAAGAAGAGGATCTGTCAAATGTATTTACTATTTTATTTTCCTAATATTTAAAACTAGCGACTCACCCTCGTTCCGTTCGAGTTCGTCCCTAGTTACGTTTTAACGTTTAATATAGATTTCTCAGAGATGAGATATTTTCCCGCAGTAAAATGTATCGTATATGTTGACCCGGATAACCAGTTATCGTCATGCCAAATTTCATTAAAACCTGCCCAGTGGTTTCCTCATGATGCGGTCACAGACAAACAAAAATTCTAAAAACTATAGACTCCGGTCTCTGTATCGATAATAATGATTATTTCAATAAGATTTTCCAAAAAATATTCAATGTACAGATTCGACTCAGAATTATATCACATGTATAGATATTGTATTATATTATACATAGATAGATAGATAGACACATAATATTAGTAGTATTCTAGGGCTTAAAAACACAGGTCAAACCACAGGATAAAACTAGATACGTATAACAAAACTATCTTAGTTAAGGTAGGGTTAATGCAACATTTCCTAACATTGCGCTGATTGCGCAGTCCTATTGCAACGGTCATACAACACTTTAGTGTTGACTTCCTTCTGCTGTCGGTGCGACGTGTATAGTTTTTCCAGTTAAATTTAACCAGTAAGTTAATTTTAACTATCATTTTTTTAAACTATGGTTATTAGGCTTAAAAGCAACGGGTTGATGCAAGTACAAAGATCGTAAATGTTTTTTTTTAAATATGTTCAAGATTTTCTTTAATTTTTCCTGTGTTTTTATGTGTGGGAAATATCTATTTTTATTTATTTAAATTTATACTTTTTTTTTTAAATTATGTAGCCGTTCGTATCATACAGATTACTTTCTTAAATTATAGCTAATTTTTAACTAAATTCTAATCCAACGTTAACCTAAAAACAATACATTTTCTTTGGTTTCGAGGAAATTTACAGCTAACTTATAAAGTGTCGATATTATTTTATCTAATGGAAATAATAAATCTATATAAATAAAAATGAATGTTGGTAAGTGCATAACTCAAGAATGGCTGGACCAATTCGGCTAATTAATTTATTTGAAAACGGTCCACGGAAGGTTTTAATATAGAGAAAAAATGAAAAATTAAAAAAAATATACATATATATGGCTAACGTACCTAGCGACGAACCCGAGCCAAGTGAGGGTGAGCCGCTAGTATATAATATTAAAGAAAACTTGAAAATAATATAATAATCATATATTTTTAAAAAAAAGTATAAGTAACTATGTTTTTCAACAGTTATTTTATTCGAAGTAACGTTTTGTCTTAAATTGTCCTTCGTTGGACGTGAAATACATGTTGATGGTGTTTTTGCTTGTTCGTAAGAACAATACCTACGTTACTGAATTTGTGTAATATTTCGAAATATCTTGATTTTAATTTGTTTATTAGTTTTCATGGCTATTTACCATGAAAATTGAAAAAAAAATACTTCCTTGACTTTCAACGCTCTTAAGCAGTGTCTTCTGACTCGCTAATCCATACTAATATTATAAATGACAAAGTAATTCTCTGTCTCTCTCTGTCATAGTAATACTCTGTCTCTTACCTTTTCACGCTTAAATTGCTGAACAGATTTCGATAAAATTTGACAAGGATATATGTAGATTGCATCCTGGGATCGGGTATAGACTACCCTTAAACCCCGCTCCGCTTATCATGCGAGCGAATCCCGGGCAAAAACTAGTTAATAATAAATTCAGAACTTACATATAAATGTTGTTAGAACAAAATTAAAGATAATTTCAAAGTTAAAATGCTTTAGCAGATGACATGAACGTTTTGTTATAAAATAATTATGCAATATGTAAATTAAAAATGCAGCGTAAATCTCCTAAAATAAACTCGTGGTCTTATAATTATTCAAACTCTACTTAAACCATTGTGTTAGCAACGAAAATGTCCATTATATCACATTTCCGCTTTCTCGTGTCCAAAAAAATCTGCGATAAGGATAACCCAATAAACGCACTCCCCTATTTACAATCAATAGAAATAATAAAATTTGTGAAAGTAAACTTTAAATGGTTGATTCGAAACTTAGAAATATGCGCATGTTTCCTAAAAGGCTTTAATAGGTCGCGAAATAATCCTAAAGAGGAGCAAATATCCCATAAATGCGGGTAAAAACGTGGGAAAATACTTGTGCCTCATTAAAGTTATAACAATACTTTAATATGCAGTACATTCTCACGATTCTTAGACCTAAATACTAAACAAGAAGTATTATATAAACCTTTCTTAGATTCAAGCGAATATTTGACATCTATACATATGTATAATAAAATTGTAACTAAGCCGAATCTGTACATTAAATATTTTTTCGGAAAGTCTTATATTGAAATAAACATTATTATCGATACAGAGGCCGAATTTATAGTTTTTAGAATTATTGTCTGTCTGTCTGTCTGTTACCGCATCACAAGAAAACCACTGGATAGATTTTGATGAAACTTAATATGATGATAGATGGTTATCTGGATTAACGTATAGGATACTTTTTACTGCGGGAAAATATCTTATTTCTGAGAAATCTATACTAAACTTTAAAACGTAACTAGGAACGAACCTGAGCGGAACGAGGGTGAGTCGCTAGTTTTAAATAAAAATGATAGCTTTCGTAACGTGGGGAATCAAAAATCATAGGCTCTCATCAGGAGCAAAGAAAAATTAGTTCAAATAAATGTTAATAGATGGCGATGGCGAAAACCGTACTTATGTTTTAAAATGAAACTATCTTT
Organism: Fabriciana adippe; assembly: GCA_905404265.1. NCBI lineage: Eukaryota > Metazoa > Arthropoda > Insecta > Lepidoptera > Nymphalidae > Fabriciana > Fabriciana adippe. The sequence continues at coordinate 2,285,437 of FR990010.1, forward strand.
TCGGATTTTGGTTCTTGACGTTTTAAATGCTTTACAGCAATCGATTATCATGGCCACGGGGGAGACTACGGTGTTATAGATGTCTCAAAAGTCAATACATACGAGTAGTTGTTACAAATAGTATCACCCACAAAATTGATGCAATTATTAAAAACTTGCTAGATACGTTTTAATTTTTGTACTTTCCGTATATAATTTCATATGCATTTAGTAAAAAACTGTTATTTTGACATTACACACAGACACTTCAATTTTATTTATCTGTATAGATAAATAAATTATTGTATAAATAAATAAGTAATCTAAGAAAATATTAAATTGTTTTATATTCAAACTAGCGACTCACCCTCACCTTGCTCGGGTTCGTCCCTAGGTTAATTCTCCAAACAAACTTTTATCCCCATTTTCACCCCCTTAAGAGATAATTTCCGGAATAAAAAATATCCTTCGTCTTTTTCAGGGTCTCAAACTATCTTCTCACCTAATTTCATCTATATCAGTCCAGTAGTTTTTGAGTTTATTCGTTACAAACATACAAAATACATTTTTCCTCTTTATAATAGTAGTGTAGATTTAGATTTAACTTACATACCTACTACGTATATTTAACCATCTACTAGATGCTTAGATATACGTAGTAGATGTAGGAATTTATTGGTACTGTAGCATTTTAAGTAGGAACTTAATTCATGTCACGTACGTAATAATAAAATAAGTATGGAGGCTATTTATTTCTGAGGCATCTAAATTAAATATAATGTACTAGAAACATACCCTCGCTTCGCTCTGATGCGTTTCTAGTGAAGAATACTTTGTTCTCAGCTTCTTGTCTGTATCAGTTATTAGTGGAAACTTGATTGGTTTATGTGTCATCTTGTTTTTATTTATTACTAGCGATTCACGCTTGCTTCGCTCGCGTTCGTCCCTAGGTACGTTTTAATTTTTTTGAGAGAAATCCTAAGTCTTTCTAAAATAAAGTAGCCTTAGTTACTCCTTATAATATCAGCTATCTGCCAGTGAAAGTCCCGTTAAAATTGATCTATCCGTTTCAGAGATAAGCAGGAATAAACAAACAGACAAACAGACTAACATTTTAAAAATTGTGTTTTTCTTATAAGTACCTACCGTATATAATTTCATATGCATTTAGTATAAAGCTGTTATTTTGACATTACAAACAGACACTTCAATTTTATTTATCTGTATAGACTAGATTTACCCTCGCTGCGTTCGGGTACGTTCCTAAGTTTCAATGTTTTAGGAACACGTAAAAGACAAACATCCAAAGACAAAATACTTTTTTTTTGCGCCAGAGACCTTTACAGGCATATATAAAATAACCCACTAAAGTTTTATCACAGTAGGATCAATGCTTTAATAACATATAGAGGACAAACATACGGACAGTAATTTTTATTTATATATATTTGTTATATTTGTTTTCCCTGCAGGTTTCTCGAATAAAGAAAAATCCTTTTTTTGAGCCACAATTCTTTGCTTACGTTCAATATCTCAATAAAGTTTCATCACAAACGGATGAATGGTTAAGGCGCACATAGAGTGCCCTCTATATACATTTATGATCTCTAACATGATTACCACTTGCCTTACGGTGAAGGAAAACATCGTGAGGAAACCTGCATGTCTGAAAGAACCTAGCAAGTTTTCGAAAGACATGTGAAGTCCGCCCGCATTTGGCCATCGTGGTGGACTATGGCCTGATTCCCCTCGTATTGAAGGGAGGCCCGTGCCCAGCAGTGGGACGTTAAAAAGGGCTGTATACATACATATATACATATATGATCTAAAGAGTTGAAATTCTAGAATTAGAGTAAAACAAACCCTTTGATAACACATTACTTATAGATAACATTAAAATAGACGTATGTACGTATTAAATCTAAGCTAATATTATAGAGCGTGTAAGTTTGTAAGTTGGTATGTCCCCTACATAAGTAAACTCTGAAGCTACTGATCCGACTGACACTGAAAATTCTTTTACCAATAGCAAGCTACGAGTAAATTACTGCCGATTGCCACAGGCTATTTTTTGTTCCGAAAAAATGTCTTTAGTGCCAGAAATCTTTAATAGAAGTCAAATAAAAACTGGCCCTTAAGTTTATTTAAAGGCGTGCGATGATATAAAGCAATGAAATGTATAACAAAAAGATGTGTTGGGCACCTGCAATATCTAAATCTAAGTTTATCCCACGAGGACCGAACATTTTTCCGGGATAAAAAGTATCCTATGTGTTATTCTGATGTATGAGCTATATTATTGTAAAGTTTCATTAAAATCCATTCAGTAGTTTTTGTGTGAAAGAGTAACAAACATCCATACATCTATACATCTTGATACATCCTCACAAACTTTCGCATATATAATATTAGTAGGATTAATTCTTCAATTGAATTATGTATTGTATTGTATTCAGCCCTTTTTAACGTCCCACTGCTGGGCACGGGCCTCCCTTCAGTACGAGGGGAATCAGGCCATAGTCCACCACGCTGGCCAGGGAGGGGGGGGGGGGGGGGGGATTGAATTATGCCTAGTAATAATTTGTTAGTTCTGAGCTAAAAATTCATTGAGGCAAATCGTTACTACACATTCAAAGTTAGTTGCAAAAGTGTAGTGACGCTCGGCTAGCTTCATTTAGCTGACTGAATATACATCTATATCTATATATATATATATATATATATATATATATATATATATATATATATATATATATATATATATATAGAATAAAATTCTGAGTGGATGGATCTGTACATTAAATATTTTTTGGAAAATCTTATTGAAATAGTCATTATTATCGATACAGAGAACGAATCTATAGTTTTTAGAATTATTGTCTGTCTGTCTGCCTGTCTGTCTGTCTGCCTGTCTGTTTGTCTGTCTGTCTGTCTGTCTGTCTGCCTATCTATCTGTCTGAGAACGCATCATGACAAAACCATTACATTTTGAAGTTTGGTATGATGACAGCTGGTTATCCGGATCAACATATAGGATACTTTTTACCGCGGGAAAATATCTCATCTCTGAGAAATCTATACTTAAAAGTACCGGATGAACCCGAGCGGAGCAAGAGTGAGTGGCTAGTATTTCATAATAGTATTTTACTTTAAAAACGCCGAGAGAAGCTCGGTCATCTAGACACGCACCCGAGTGAAGCAAAATTAAGTCATTTGTAATAAATACTTTAAGATTGTGTTGTACGTAATACACAAATATACCAACAGGCACTTTAAATTACGACATGATTTTAAAACTAAAATATTTTCCTTAAGACTCTAATTAAGTATGACTTCATTTGACAGAACTAATTTCTTGCTAATTAACTACAGTAGTATAAGAAATACTAAAAAACCCCACTTGAAATTTTAGTTTCTAACTAGATTTTAAAATTATTAAAAATAATTATTCCTTTATCTATAAGAGTATTTTTTGGGTGATATAACAGGGAATTAATAATTCATAATATAATCTACTAGCGACTCACCCTCGCTTCGCTCGGGTTCGTCCCTAGCTTGCTAACCAATAAAAACTTTCATCACCATTTTCACCCTCTCAAGGGATGATTTCCTGGATAAAAAGTATCCTATGTCCTTCCCAGGGTCTCAAACTTCTTACCAAATTTCATCTAAATCGGTTCAGTAGATGCAGAGATTACCCCCTACAACCTCACAAACTAACAAACTTTACCTCTTTATAATATTAATATAGATATATAAATAGGCAAAGACAAAACTGTTCAGTACCTTTTCATTCTCTGTTAATCAATCGATTTTTTTTTTCTATTTTTTGTTTAGTAACTATTGACAAGCTTTAGTGTTATCATTAAAAAAGTATGGAAACGTACATATGTTAAAATCCAACAACTTTAGGCTACGGAGAGTCAAAAAAATTGACATACACACATGCATACATTCCAAAAACATCACCCTCTTTCTGTGTGAGTCGGATAAAAATCTAGACAATTATCTGAATCTATACATGATGACGTAAAGAAACTGAGATTGAATGTTTTAAGTTTTTAATTGTTTTTAAAGAATAATAAAAGGTACCTATATTTAGACATTTTTGTATGTTATTTAAAAGTTTTTATTTTTGTTTTGTGTTTTATTTAGTAATGTTGTAAATATCAAATATAGGATCTACTTGCGTCATCTTGTGGCACATTTCAAAACTAATATTGTTAACTAGCGACTCACGCTGGCTTCGCTCGCGTTCGTCCCTAGGTACGTTTTCACGGTTAGCTATGTTTATACATAAATAGTAGCTTGCTACTCTTAAGATATTCATTTAAATTATATAGCGATTAACCTTCGCTCGGGTGCGTACGCCTTACGCGGATTTTGTTCACAATTTCATGGGTTTTAATTTTTTTTCGCGGAACCCTGGTACTTTTTCTAAAATAAAAGTAGCCTAAGTTACTCCTTATAACATCAGCTATCTGCCAGTGAAAGACCCGTCAAAATCGGTTCAGCCGTTTCGGAAATTAGCCGGAACAAACAAACAGACAGACAGTCAGACAGACAAAAATTGTAAAAAATGTTGTTTTGGTATGTGTACCGTGTACCTATACATTATATCATATGCTTTTAGTAAAAAGCGGTTATTTTAATATTACAAACAGACACTCCAATTTTATTTATCTGTATAGATTAACAATCTGTGGCTATGTCACTATTTTTGTTATATGATTTGAAATAAAGAAACAGTCGTTTAAGTTCCTGCTGACGTACGGTGTTTTATTACAAGTAATGTTTGGTTGCAATCGGTTGAGCCAATTTCACTTAAGCTATATAGGATTGTTTTAGTCCATATCATAAAAACTATTGAACGGTTTTGTTGAAATCTTTACTATACCCTAAATTGAAATAAATGTATATTAACTAGTTTCGGAGAAATGTGTGAACAAATATACATAGAAACATAAATACATACATATACCTATAACACTTTGTATTTTGTTTGGAAGTCCTATCAGATCATATATAGGGTTTTTGGAATTCACATTACCGGACCCCTACATTATACAAATTACTATCATCGGACGCGTGACCTTGTTAAATATTTTAATTTTTCGAAAATTCATAATAATCAAGTGCAAGAAACAAACAAACTTGAGCTCCTATAGGATTATTTTAAAACTTTAAATATCATTTTTCTACCTTTTACAGTTTATTTTGCACGAACTAGCGAGTTATCGTGTAACATACAAAGAAAACATAATAAATAAAATGCGTAAAATTCTATAATTAAACAGTTACGATAACATCTAAGCAGATTTTGATGATATTTTCTTTTGCAAATCGAGTCAAGGATAAGGTGGTTATGCGAGTATAACGTTAGGTAATACTGTAAATATGTGTAGGGCCATGTAGAGGTATTGCGTAAAGTCTATGCAACACGACATACAACTTGATATGCCTTAGTTTTCTACTTCGATGTCTTTAAAATAGCAATCTTGATTATTTTAACTTCTCCCTTATTTTATTATATACTAGCGACTAACCCTCGTTTCGCTCGGGTTCGTTACTAGATACGTTTTTTTTTGAGCGAAACCCTTATTATTTTTCTAAAATAAAAGTAGCCTAAGTTACTCCTTATAACATCAGCTATCTGCCAGTGAAAGTCCCGTTAAAAATGTCCAGCCGTTTCGGAGATTAGCCGGAATATACAGACAGATAGACAAAAAATGAAAAATTGTGTTTTAATAATAAAATAATAATAATATAATTCCATACCCATTTAATATAAAGCTGTTATTTTGACATATAAATAGACACTTCAATTTTATTTATCTGTATAGACTAGTGACTTACCCTCGCTTCGCTCGGGTGCGTCCCTGTGTACGTTTTGAATATATATGAATAGTTATTGCGAGTGTACCTTAAGAAAAAGGCTTATGCTATTGTAGATTTTTCTTTAGGCCTTATTAAGATCTACAATTTTCTAGTACATTGTTTTGATGTATCTCTTAAGGTTTACCCAGCGTTAGATGTTTATTATAGATTTTTTATTGTTTAGTAGTTATTGACGAGTTTTAGTATTATCAATACCAATTGTTTTATTTAAAATGTTAAATATTCCCGTAAAAAAGAAGTATTATTTCTGAAATTGTTTAATGCTAGCGAACAAAATTTAATTCTAGTGAAAAACAAAAATAAATCTATCGCACGGGAATTATACATTTTCCGAGATAAAAAGTAACCTATGTGCTATTCCAGACTATAATCTATCTCTGTGCCAAATTTCATTCAGATCCGTTCAGCCGTTCTGGCGTGAAAGAGTAACAAACATCCATACTCACAAACTTTCACATTTATAATATTAGTAGGATCCTATCATACATTCATAGCTCTACATAACAAATAACAAAACTGCTAGTCTAAAACACACAGAGCAACTCACACTTCCCCGAATTTCATCATTCGCACTTTTTGTAGAGATGGAATACAGTATTTTATTTATTTATTTATTTATTTATCATTGAGAAAAATACAGCGTATAATTAATAAAATTTAGTTAAACACTTCTAAACAAAAATCTTAAGCCAATAAAGTTTTCACTAAAAACATAAAAGTACTTTATTAAGTGAACTTAAAATTAGCGACAATAAGTCGCACAAACAACGACAATAAGTCGCACAAGTATGAGTTATATTCCGTACTTGCGGCTCACCCTGGCTTCGCTCGGGTTCACCTCTAGAAAAACAAAAACAAATCTATCCCACGGGAATCGTAATTTTTCTGGGATAAAAAGTAATCAATGTGCTATTCCAGAATATAATCTATCTCTAAGCCAAATTTCATCCAGACCCGTTGAGCCGTTCTGGTGTGAAAGAGTAACAAACCTATCCCACGGGAACCGTACATTTTTCCGGGATAAATAATAGCCTATGTGTTATTCCAGACTATAATCTATCTCTGTGCCAAATTTCATCCAAATCCGTTCAGCCGTTCTGGCGTGAAAGAGTAACAAACATACATACATACATACATACATTCTTACAAACTTCCGCGTTTATAATATTAGTAGGATGATGATACAATGAACAATATGAGTTTTATTTCACCTTGAAATTTCCTAATCCAAAAATAATAAAACTTTCTCTAACGCAAACTTTGCTTTTAAGCGTACTTGTGAATTATTTGTCAATATTGACTGATTACGAGATGACATGTGACACTACACGTCTGTTTTATTAACCTACTTCAAAAATTAGGTGTTATCTATCTGACCCATACAAATTCTATACAAATACACATCCCATAAACGTATATATGTGTTTGTTTGACTTATTATTGCTCAAAAATCTATAGGTACATATAAAAAAATTGTAACTAAGCCGAATCTGTACATTAAATATTTTTTGGAAAATCTTATTGAAATAGACATTATTATCGATACAGAGGCTGAATCTATTTATAGTTTTTGGAACTTTTGTCTAACTGTCTGTTTGTTACCGCATCACCGAAAAACCGCTAAAGGGATTTTGATGAAATTTGGTATGATGATAGCTGGTTATCCGAGTCAACATACAGGATACTTTTTATTGCGGAAAAATATCTCATCTCTGAGAAATCTATACTAAACGTTGAAACGGAAGTAGGAACGAACCCGAGCGGAGCGAGGATGAATCGCTAGTTTTAAATATTATTGCAAATATATTTTTTAAAACTCAATTATTTCAACTAATGGAAACGATAGTGAAAATTTTATCAAAATCGGTTTCGTGGTTTTGATATGGAGTTTTAACGGGTGCTATTACATATTTAGAAAAAAAAAACTTACTTAGTCAAGACTGGCCTTAGAAATTAAGTTATTTTTTTTAAATGATTGTTTTTTTTTATAACACGTAAACTGTTGAACAATTCAGCTTAAAGATAGCTTTAAGTATAATCTAATTATGCAATCTATTCTATTTCATAAGTCTGTGATAATATATCTTTATAATATGTTCTTAATAAGAGGTTATTAGTTTTTGTAAATAAATGCGCGCGCACAACGACAGCCAAAAAGCGACATGATGAAGTTAGCTGAAAGCGACATGATGAAATTAGCTGCATTCCTTTTATAAACAGACAGTTGTGACATACGGGATGAAATCTTTAGGCATTTTTGTTCTGTTAAGCCAAAGAAGTATAACTCACGTGCGTACGTAAGTACACACGCACGTTTCTTTACTTAATAAATAAATAAAATAAAAAAAAATAACTCAAATATAAATGCTGGATTAATATATAGGATACTTTTATCCCTGTAATACTCTCGTGGAGTAATTCATACACAAAAGTGAAGCCGGACAATAATAATAAAATAATGTCCTCCCGACCGATTTCGGCAGCCAATCTCATTGAGATGAGTCATCTGCGCAGAAGATACTATAGTGTACAAGTATGCGAGCAAACACAAGTACATTCTCTATTCCTATCACTCTCATCCTCCGGTGGGATGACACAAGACACGATTGGTGAGAGATAAGGCGCAAACCGACGGCTTTACGTGCTTTCCGAGGCACAGGGGTGAAACACTGCCAACTTCCCAACTCCGGGCTGTTACTGGGAATTTTTTGATAGAAATACTCATTAACTGAAGTTGGCACAACCCGGAACTCGAATCCAGGAGCCCCGGATCTGCGGCCGTACATATTAGCCACTACACCACTGAGGTAGTTAAAAATGTTGACACGTTTGGCTCAGTTTGTAGTGACTCTACTGGGGGCGCCAGCGGTCGCGGGTTCGAGTCTCGCTGGGGGCATTCATTTGTGTGATAAGCACAAATGTTTGTACTCCAGTCATGGTTGTTTATATTTATAATATGTATGTATTTAAAGTTATACGAGTATATGTGTAGTGTATCAACTATCTGGTATCCATAACAGACCTCGTAGCTTACCATGGAACTAGATGGTGCTGTGTGTTAATGTCACAACACAAAAAAAAAAACAATAATAATTAGCACTACACTATGCTAAAGAGTAAGAGTACATCATATTAAGTAACGCAAACATTTCCTAACATTCAGACTTCACTGTTAATGCGGTGTATTGTAAATTTGTTACTTCTTATTTGGCATAACTTGACGGCTGCCTTGGCCGCTTTATACAAATAGTGATATATGAAAAAAGAAATCTATTCTGTTGCGCATGCAAGACTTCACGCAATTCAGCGCTTTAAGAGTCTAAATAATAATTCAATATATACTAGTGTATTGCCGTTGCTTCGCTCGGGTGCGTCTTTGGGTGCCTTTTAAATTTATAATATCACTAACGACTTACCCTGGCTTCCCTCGGGTGCATCCCTAAGCTTGAATGAGGACAAATATACGAACATTCATTATTATTTATATAGAAAACTTGCAACTCACCCTCGCTTCGCGTTTGGTTCGTCCCTAGACAAAAACAAATCTACCCCACGGGAACCGTACATTTTTTCCGGGATGATATATAACCTATACCCTTCCTCAGTTAACGGGCTATCTATTGCAAAATTAATTTTTCAAATCGGATTAGTAGTTCCTGAGATTAGCGCGTTCAACTAAACAAACAAACAAACTGTTCAGCTTTATGATATTAGTATAGATGATAGATATACATGTAGCGCCACGTTTTGGCATATTTTATTACTAAGATCTTAGTCATCTATCTGTGTTTTAAGTCTCATCCAAATGGGTCCAGCATTAAAGCACAGTTTTATTATGGAAATATAACAATAATGTACGCTTTTCTATTTATAATAGTACTGATTCCTATATTTAACTTGATTTCGACATGTGGTACAGTGGTAATGAGGACGTAAAGCTATACATTGACGTTTCTTTGAGGTGTATGTATGTATGTCTTCAGCCCATTTTAATGTCCCACTGCTGGGCAAGGGCCTCCCTTAAATACGAGGGGAATCAGGCCATAGTCCACCTCGCTGGCCACGTCACGTCACTTCACACGTCTTTCGAAAACTTGCTAGTTTCTCTCAGACTCGCAGGTTTCCTCACGATGTTTTCCTTCACCGTAAAGCAAGGTAAGGTAATCATGTTAGAAATGATTCACACATGAAAATATCAGAGGTGCGAGACCCGGGATTTGAACCCGCTTCACTCGGTTCCCCAAGCGAGCGCTTTACCACTGGGCTACCACTGCCTTTCTTTGAGATACAGAGATTAAATAAATCTCGAGTTATGAAAGAAACCTTGTAGAAAATTTGTAATAGGCCTTGAGTAAGATGTTTAGTTTAGATTTTCTTAGGCTATTGAGAACTGCCGTGTACACTTTACGACTACTTGCAATCTCTTGCTCTGTAGATACATGTGTAATGATAAAACCACAACTTGCGACTCACCTTCACTTCGCTCGGGTTCATCTCTAGATATATTGTATATAGTTTAAATAGAAGAAATATAGAAAAAATATAATGTATGTATACATTCCCTATTTGAATCGGATATTATTCAACTTTTTATTGGTTTTATTTTTTTTTCGTTGGACCCTATTGTTTTTTCTAAAATAAAAGTAGCCTAAGTTACTCCTTATGACATCAGCTATCTGTCAGTGAAGACCCGTCAAAATCAGTCCAGCCATTTCAGAGATTAGCCGGAACAAACAGACAGACCGACCGACAAAAATTGTAAAAAATGTTGTTTTGGTATATATACCTGTTATTTTAGTATTACAAACAGACACTTCAATTTTATTTATCTGTATAGATGACGAGCATGCATAAAGAGATTGATGTTAGATGAAGTAGACTCGACCTTTTACTACTTTTAGGTTTCTTTGACTGTTACTAGGTAGTTTTGTTACATCATAACTACGTCTTCAGACCGGTAGCAGATTATTAGATGCTGGATTCGATTCCCAGATTTGACAAAAGGAATATCAGTGTTATGTATACGTACATATTCTTTTTATTGTATTTTGGGAGCGCACGCAAAGGGCTTTGAGAGGGAATGAGTATGACATGCCTGAGTTTTTTTTATGAATTCAGATTTTGTCTTTAGATCTAAAAAACTAAATCTCTAAAAGACTAAAGTAGTTGATATAATACGTAACAAATACATTCTGTATACTTATAAAATATCTAGCGGCTCGCCCTCACCTCGCTCAGGTTCATCGCTAGTCTATACAGATAAATAAAATTGAAGTGTCTGTTTGTAATGTCAAAATAACAGCTTTATACTAACTGCATATGGAATTATATACGGTACTTATAAGAAAAACACAATTTTTAAAGTTTTTGTTTGTCTGTCTGTTTGTTCCGGCTAATCTCCGAAACGGCTGGACCAATTTTAACAGGACTTTCACTGGCAGGTAGCTGATATTATAAGGAGTAACTTAGGCTACTTTTATTTTAGAAAAAGAATTAGTGTTTCGCTTAAAAAAATTAAAACGTACCTAGGGACGCACCCGAGTGAAACAAGAGTAAGTCGCTAGTGATAAAGAAAAATAAATCTATCCCACGAGATCCGCACATTTTTCCGGAATAAAAAGTGCTATTCCAGACTATAATCTATCTCTGTGCTAAATTTCATCCAGATCCGTTCAGCCGTTCTGGCGTGATTGAGTAACAAACATCCATCCATCCAACCTTTCGCATTTATAATAGCAGCAATATTATTGAAAATTATATGCTATTTGTTTACATCTCAGTTGAATATATTATGTAAGGTCACCCATTGTATTGCTGATGAAGTTCAAGAGAACTGTTATTTTTAAAATAATTAGATGTATACTACATGCATATATACTAATTTTGTATAGTTATAAAGACGATTTACAAGTTTATATGCTTGTTTAAACGATCTAACAGAGATTTTAGATTAGATTAGATACAAAAAAAAATTAATCATTTAGACTTTATACTTATCTCTATTAAAAAAAACTACGTCTATTAAACGTTTTTCTGTTGCTTAAGACAAACCAACAGATATTTGGTAATAATAATATTAGTAACATTACAATAGCTTGCTCAATTTCATTTAAAAACATAGATAAAATAAAAATATAATAGCCTATTACATTTATATAACTACTGTAAACAAAAGAGCATTAATTACCACATATCAATACGAAGTATTTTCAATCTTAAGTATACCTTTTCCAAGAATCGAACTGGCGATCCTTTTTCGAAACCAAGTAATGCAAAGTGACAATAACTATTTTGTTACAAACGCATCATGATTTTTAATGAAGCATTCAAGGTTACTTCACATGGTTAGGTTAAAACCGCTGTTCATTTAAGAATTAGTTCTCAATTCGTAATTTTAAGCTACTGTTAAAATAGTTAGTTATCTCTTTAGTGTCTTTATATATTATACTACATTCAAATTCAAATTCAAATTCAAAATATTTTATTCAGCATTAAATTATTACAATTTTTTACTGAACGTCATGAGTCTACTACCAGTTCGGAAAGAAGAAGCCTCAGACCTGAGAAGAACTGGCGAAAGAAACTCAGCGGGACTAATTTTTTTTTTTTTATAAATTATAGTTTACAATATTGCTATAAGGTTGAAGTAGCCTGGAGGCGATCACTTCATTCCCAAGGCGTGCTATCTTCTATAAAATCATTTATTGTATAATAGCCTTTAGCACACAAACGTTCTTTAACAATTTTTTTGAATTTAGCGATGGAAGCTTTTTGAACATTTTCTGGGATCCTGTTGTACAAGCGTATACATTGTCCATAAAAAGAATTACTGACTCTCTGTAGACGAGTCACAGGCATTACAAGTTTGTGTTTGCTCCTAGTATTAATGTTATGCATGTCACAATTCTTGGGAAATTCGTGTATATTTTTACGAACATACATAACATTTTCGTACACGTACTGAGAAGCAACAGTCAATATTTTTATTTCTTTAAACTTATCTCTTAATGACACTCTAGGACCTAAACTATAAATTGCACGAATAGCTCTTTTCTGCAGGACAAAGACCGTATTAATAGTTGCTGCATTTCCCCATAATAAGATACCGTAGGACATAATACTATGAAAATAACTGAAATATACTATGCGAGCTGTATCTACATCAGTAAGAAGTCTTATTTTTTTTACCGCGAACGCTGCAGAGCTGAGTCTATTCGCTAGTCCCTCAATATGGGGGCCCCACTGCAGTTTGGAGTCTATGATAATACCTAGGAATTTAGTTGACTCTACCGGTTTCAACACTTCTCCATTTAATATTACACCATTATCAACAAGTTTAACATTGGGTGTTTCATTATAATTTTATACATTACTATATTATACGTTTTAACGGTTAGTATAGATTTCACAGAGATGAGATATTTTCCCGCAGTAAAAATTATCCTACACGTTGACCTGTCTGTGTCTAGGAATGCATCTCAAGAAAACTACTTGATAGATTTTGATGAAATTTGGTATGATTATAACTAGTTATCCGGATCAATATATAGGATACTTTTTACTGCGGGAAAATATCTCATCTCTGAGAAATTTATACTAAACCTTAAAACGTAACTTTTGACGAACCCGAGCGGAGCGAGGGTGAGTAGCTAGTAAAAGAATAAACTAAAAACATATGCATTTATAATATTAGTAAGGACTAAGAAAAGACTACTAATAAAGGCTCATTAAAATATAAAGTTATCCGAATATTTTGTTTATCAGAATTATGTTTAAAAGTAATTCAATTCAATTCCCTTGTTAACGGCTTCAAAGCGTGACAGTTGAGCACAGATTACTTCGCCAATGTCACGTAGAATGAAGAAGACACGAAAGAGGTTTTTCATTAAAATAAGATTATTAAAACTCTCTTTATACATATAATAAAATTGTAACTAAGCCGAATCTGTGCATTAAATATTTTTTGGAAAATCTCGATTAAAAATCGAAAACTCGAAAACTCGAAAAAATTATCGATACAGAGGCCGAATCTATAGTTTTTAGATTTTTTTGTCTGTCTGTTACCACGTCACGAGAAAACCACTGGACAGATTTTAATGTTTGTTATGATGATAGTTTGTTATTCGGGTCAACATATAGGATACTTTTTACTGCAGGAAAATATCTCATCTCTGAGAAATCTATACTAAACGCTAAAACGTAAATGTAACGTCGCTAGTAAATTATAATATGTAATGTTTAAAAGCAAGCTATATCATCAAAGAGATAGGCAAAAAGTGTCAAGGTGAGATGTAATCTTCTAAATGTCATTACATAATATTGCATTGTATTCTTACAAACTGACACGAACATTAACTAAACAGTATTTTTTGTGTTAAGCAGAAAATTGAAAATTGGTCAAGTTTGAGGTTAATAGCTTTGCAGGTTTCGTATCTATACTAATATTTTAAAGCTGAAGAGTTTGTTTGTTTGTTTAGTTGAACGCGCTAATCTCAGGAATTAATCGGATTTGAAAAATGCTATAGGCTATATATCATCCCGGAAAAATGTACAGTTCCCGTGGGATAGATTTGTTTTTGTCTAAGGACGAACCCGAAGCGAAGCGAGGGTGAGTCACTAGTGTTTTATATTACTAGTATTCGTTCAGTCGAAATTCGACTACAATCATTAGTGAGAATTTGAGAAAAAGCGAGCGAGCGATTCTTGTATATTTATATATGCCGGCGATCTCGGAAACGGCTCTAACGATTTCGCTGAAATTCGATATGTGGGGTTTTTGGGGGCGAAAAATCGATCTAAATAGATTAGTCTTATGTCTGGGAAAATGCGTGTTTTGGAATTTTCATGCGGTTTTCTACTGTATTTTTTCACGCGAAATATGGTCAAGTGGTGGAAATATGGTGAAGTGGCCAAGGCGCAACATTGACAATTACAGATGTTCGGATTCGAATCCCAGTCGGATACAAAGTTTTACTTTTGTTTTTTTTTTGTATTTATCAAGTTTTTAGTTTTTTTTTTATCTAAAAAATACAATATAAATGAAATGTTTCCAAATTTTTTTATTGATAGTACTAAAGGTCTTCAATAGCTACTAAACAAAAAAAAATCGGTTGACCAACAGAGAAAGTAAAAATTGTGTTTTAATGTATTGTCTTTGCCTATTTTAGTATATATAAATATATCATATAATAATAATACGTTTATTAATCTACGAGTATAGATCTGTATACATATGGTCTAAAATAAGAAGTTAATCTTATTCTAAATATCTAAATATATGTACCAAATTTCAACCAAACCCGTCTCTAGTAGCCGATAGATCCACGAGTTGTAAGGGTTTCGCATTTTCTTTATGTATGTATTCAGCCTTTTTTAACGTCCCACTGCTGGGCACGGGCCTCCCTTCAATACGAGGGGGATTAGGCTATAGTCCACCACGCTGGTCAAGTGCGGATTAGCGAACTTCACATGTCTTTCGAAAACTTGCTAGGTTCTCTCAGACATGCAGGTTTCCTCACGATGTTTTCCGTCATCGTAAGGCAAGTGGTAATCATGTTAGAAATGATTCGCACATGAAAATATCAGAGAAGCGAGACCCGGGATTGGAACCCGCTTCACTCGGTTTCCCAAGCGAGCGCGTTACCACTGGGCTACCACTGCCTATATTTCCTTTATACAATACAGAATGCTAAAAATCGTCTATTTGTTTTGTATACTGCTGAAGTTGACTGAAAACTGAGATAAATATCAATGTGGGTATTTACCCATAAGTATAAATAAGTATTGTACATGATGCATGCGGTAATTGAACCTATGACCTCCGTCTCAACTGTCATTGCACTAGACAGAATTAAATTATACGTAAAACAATGTATTGTCGTCATTTATTATACGTAAATAGGACAAATGACGCACATAGAGCACTTTATTGTATTATTATATATTTATGTATACTATATATATGTACATACAACGCCGTCTTTTGGAAAATTTATTTCATAATTTGAATATTTGGTATTGTTTTTGCTAGTGTTTTTATTTCCTATTATTGTTTTTAGCTTTTTTCTAGATTTTCAATTGCATAGACTGATATGTCTGAATTCAGCCCTTTTTTAACGTCTCTCACGCTGGCCAAATGCGGTTGGAAATCTTCCTATATCTTTCGAAAATTTGCTAGTTTCTCTCAGACATGCAGGATTCCTCACAATGTTTTCCTTCAAAGTAAGACAAGTAGTAATCACGTAGGAAATGAGTCATTAGAGGTGCATAACCCGGGATTTGAACCCGTTTCAGCCCGTTTCCCAAGCGAACACGCTACCACTGCCTGAACAGTTTTATTAAGAGTAATTATTTATGCATGCTGTGTGTTGCTTTATATCATTTTACATAATAATTAATGTATTTAATTAGTTTTATGTAATTTACTGTAACACATATAAGAATCGCTAGCAAACAAAATAAATTAAATAAACAAATGCAATTACTAATACTAGCTTATGTGTTACTCCAGCTCGTAGTCTATCTGTGTACTAAATTTTATCCAAATCCGTCCAGCCGTTATAGCGTGAAGGAATGATAAACATACATATACTTAAAAAAAAATCGCATTTATGTAAATTAAGAGCTTGTAAAAAGTATTCTTTTGACATTTCGTGTGCAACAGCAAACATTGTCGCAGGAGATCAATAATAATAATAACAGTAATAAATCCGAAAAGATAGTTTTATTTAAAGTGTCAAATATTCACGCAAAATTTAAGAAAGTATTAAAAAATTATAAATTCGCATTTGCTGAAGATATCGTGTTTGTATTACACAAAAAAAAAAATACTCCTGAAATCGATCAAAAGTAAAGTTGCTTATATAATTATTAACACTTATACAAACATCCATGGCTACGCTTCGCCCGGACCTGAACTAGCCTGTTTATTTGAAAATAAGCCAAAAAATAAAGTTATAATTAAATTTAAATTATGTTATTTTATAAGTACCTACAAAAATATTCGGTACCAAAAAGTACATGGAAAAGAGTTCAACGCGTTTATGGCATGTCTAAGTAACACTATCTTTCTAATTTTACTAACATATGCATTACCTACCTTTTTACAAGTGAAGCTATGAAATGTGTATAAAAATAACTCCAAACAAAGAGCCCTGCTTATGTCTACAAGATGATCAGATAATCATTTGAAAAAATTAAATTCAACGCACCCTCTAAAATGCCTCGTAAATCTATTGTTTTTTGTCAAAGATTTCAGAACTAGCTTAGGTAAATTCAGTACCTTAAATAGGCTGGTGAAATTGTACAAGTACGAATCTATCTCAAATAAAATAAAATAAAAATAAGAACAAAATATAAAAATAGCTCAAAAAAAGGCACGGACGTATGTCTGTGGGTATTAGACTTATTCAAATAAAAAAAAATAGGCTGGTGAGTCAAAACAACACACTGTCTAAGTCTAAAACTATTGATATCGATATATTTTCGGACACTTCACATAAATTTGAAAGTAACTTAAAACTTGGGTACAACAATTGCCAAATTTAAAATTAACATGATTTTAGTAACGTAAGAAATATACTTTTTTTTCTCTTTTTTAGATGTCTATGTATTGCGTCTTGCTGTATGAAATATATTGTAATATGTAACGCTGTATAAGTAGGTACGCTTTTTTAACACGTCTTTTTTTCACGACACGTTTGGCTCAGTCTGTAGTGACCCTGCTTGTTGTGCCGACGGTCGCGGGTTCGAGTCCCGCTGAGGACATTCATTTGTGTGTTGAGCATCAATGTTTGCACTCCAGTTACGGGTGTTTATATTTTTAATATGTATGTATTTTAATAAGTTATATATGTATAGTGTATCAACTCTCTAGTGTCCATAACACAGGCCTCATAGCTTACCATGGAACTGGATGGTGCTGTGTGTTAATGTCCAAATATTATTAACTTAATACATTAACACACTGTCTGTCTATAACAACAAAGTATTTATGTTTTCGCTTGTCGTGGTACCCTTGAAGTATAACAACCTTTAACAATTGTAAAATTTAGATATATATGTAGTTTTTGAACAATTTAAGTGAATGTTCTGATGGTTACCCTAAATAAATAAATAAATAAATAAATAAATAGCTTAATAAATTCTATAATTAGACAAAAGCCCTCCAAATAAATTTATATTCCTTAAAATTATATGTTAAGGAAAACTTTGTGAGGATCCCTCCTCCTTGGAACCTACCAAGTTTTCGAAACATATGTAAAGTCCGCCAGCCCGCATTTACCCAGCATAGTGGACTATGGCATGGTCGCCCTCTCATTGAAATGAGGTCTGTGCCCAGCAGTGGGATGTTAAAATGTTTACATTTAATTAATCATATTATTTTTTCAGAATCCACGATGGCATCAGAAGGTTATACGTCGAGTGAGTTAGAATCGATGCCAGATCGCATAGCAGAGACGTTTTCAGGCTTACAAGTACTAGTGACTGGGGGTACTGGGTTTATGGGCAAAGTTTTGGTGGAGAAACTCTTAAGGTAAGTTAAATATTTATTTACTAGCGACTCACCCTTGCTTCGCTCGGGTTCGTGCTAGCTTGGATATAGTAAAATGGATATAGTATGCTATATTTAAGAGATAGACATATGCCATCGCGGACTTTTTTGAAGACCTTTCTAAGGTGTATAATGTTGTACATTATTTTGATCTATCTCGTAGGGTTCAGCCAGCGTTTGCAATGTAAGCGCAAAAAAAACGTGTTTATTTACGACATCACATTAGAAACCTCTAAAATTATCAGTGTTTCTCTACTATATTATGTATTATACAAATAAACTTTTCTCTTGAATCACTCCATCTATTAAAAAAACCGCATCAAAATCCGTTGGGTAGTTTTAAAGATTTAAGCATATATAGGGACAGACAGACGACTGGAAGCGACTTTGTTTTATACTATGTAATGATTTACATCCGTCCAATAGAACGGTTCATCCATCTATCGGATCC
This sequence comes from Fabriciana adippe, assembly GCA_905404265.1. Lineage (NCBI taxonomy): Eukaryota > Metazoa > Arthropoda > Insecta > Lepidoptera > Nymphalidae > Fabriciana > Fabriciana adippe. Next base: position 2,304,318 of record FR990010.1, read on the forward strand.
TTTCGATCATCCAATAGAATAAACATTCATACATGACAAAATAAAAAAAAAAATATGTACATTTAGAGTGTTATTCGAATTGTATTTTATTTATTTACTAGCGACTCACCCTCGCTTCGCTCAGGTTCGTCAATAAGTACGTTGTGATGCTTAGTATGGCATATATTATATTTTTTATTTTTTTCCCCCTGAATTTTTCACATATTTTAATAGTTATTCTACTATTTGGGGTGGAGACAAATCCAACAAATCAAAAAACCATGAAAATCGGTCCAGCAGTTCTCGAGTTATATATTATGTTGTAACAGACCCGACTTTGTTTTATATATATATATATATAGTTTTTTTACATAACAATTGTTTACACACTAATCAAAACAAACAGCGCAAAAAACACCTGTGATTTTCCTGTGCGCTGCGGATTCATACGCGCTAGTTAATTATACATAGGTACATATGTATATGTATATACATCTATTCAAATCAGATAAGAATATCGCAAACTTGCGTTGAATATATTGTTTCAAGGCGAGATTGTTTAAATTAATATATTAGAAAAAAAAATAATAATTAAAGAGTGCGTGTATGAATGTGTATACGCACAAGAAGTAAAACTTTTGTAGGTTATCGGTACTCTTTATGAATTTCAATTTATGTTTTAAATAATTAGGATAGGTGAGATACTAAAAACAACGCATATTAGACTTATTACAATCATGTATTTATAGAACATCATTTAAGGAAAGAATATAATATTATATATCATTTGTCAGACAATACAACGGTTACCATGGCAACAATTTTTTTTTCGTAACGCATTCACCAGCTTACTCCCCAAGTCAAGCGTGCGTAAAGAAGTTTTATTTCAAAAAGAAGAGAAGATGAATAAGCCAATAAATAAGGACAATAGCAGTAAAACACAACACACAATAAAAATATATTAAGAATAGTCAAGAGCTTACTCGTATATAGCACAATGAGTACCTCAAAAAAATTGCTAGAGAAAAATAATAATTAAATAAATTAAATAAATCCAAAGATTTTTAATTATGACAATTAAGAAAAATTTGCCCTTTTTCTTTTGAAACTGTCTATGATTTCGTTTTTGTTTTTGCGGAAAACCCCGAAAAGACAGTTTTATTTAAAATTAGTGACTCACCACGCGCCGCTCGGGTTCATCCGTTTGAACGTTTAGTATAAATTTCTCAGAGATGATATATTTTCCCGCAGTAAAAATTATCCTATATGTTGTACCCGGATAACCAGCTATCATCATACCAAATTTCATCAAAATCTGTCCAGTGGTTTTTTCGTGAAGCATTCACATACAGACAGATAGATAGACAGATAGACAGATAAAAATTCTAAAAACTATACATTCGGCATCTGTATCCATAACAATGACTTTTTCAATAAAATCTTGCAAAAAAATATTTAATGTACAGATTCGACTCAGAATTTTATTATAATATCTATAGGTGAGTAGATGTCAAATATTCGCGTTAATCTAAGAAAGTATTATTTAAGTTATACCTGTTTAACTATGTGATATTAATAATACACTATAATAATTACAGAAAATGTCCGGATATTGGTAAAATCTTACTGTTCGTTCGTCCCAAAAAAGGCAAAACTCCGAAACAGCGACTCGAAGAAATAATGAATGATGAAGTAAGTATATATTTTTAATTTTTCATATACATACATACATTCGGTTTGCACTACAATTTAGAGTTTTTTACGGAAGGTTTTTACATTTATAATATAATGTATGTATGTCATATTTATAGAAAGTAATATAATGTCGATGTTTTGTAATCAAATCTTAGCATCTTAAGAGTTAGAAAGAAGAAAACCAAAAAATTGTCAAAATTAAAAAAAAATATATGATTATACTTTATTCAATATAAGTATTGTGATTTTGGGTTCTTTAAAAAAACCTATACCAAAATTGTTTTTATTTTATCGCGAAATTCCCAATTTTCCGAAGAACTGTCCTAATTTTTATCCCTTATTGGGAATATTAACCGGCTTATATTTCAAAAAAAAATCCAAATCAGTCAAGTCTTTTAAGTACGCTTTCCATCGGACAGTATTTCATTTTTATTTATATAAAAAACTAGAAGAACTAGCTTCGCTTGCGATCAAACTACGAAAAATACGAAATTTCATGCTAATATGTCCAAGGAATAAAAAGTTTCATACAAACTTTTATCCCTTATTTCACCCCCTTAGGGGTTGAATTTTGGTTAATCCTTCCTTAATAGATGCCTTCGTCATATGAGGAATACGTGTGTGAAATTTTAATTTTCTAACTTTAAGGGTTTGGCTTGTGCGTTGATACATCAGTCAATCACTTTTGCCTTTTATATATATAGATTACTAGCGATTGACCCTCGCTTCGTTCGGGTTCGTCCCTAGCTTTGCTTCTCCATACAAACTTTCATCCGCATTTTCACTCCCTTAAGGAATAATTTCCGGATTAAAAATTATCCTATATCTTTCCCAGGATCTCAAACTATCTTTTTACCAAATTTCATTTTAATCGGTTCAGTAGTTTCGGAGCCTATTCGATGCAAACAAACAAACAAACAACAATCAAATCTTTCCTGTTTATAATATTAGTATAGATATAAATACAGAATATTGTACCTACCATTTATACCCTTCTAAAACCTTAACATACAAGAAACTACATACACTACCTACTATTCTAGAAGTGTCTTAAACAGTACTTTCGACTTCGAGTTATTCACTATTTCGAAACTTAACTGCTTTCAACATCGTCTGTTCACTAGCGTTTTATGACGCATGGTATGTTACAACCATTTTAAATCTTCACTTAAATTATGTACTTAAAAACATATAAAATATATTTACTAGTTGATTACGCAATTTTAAAAGAAAATTTCTTGAAACTATGTTAAATATTTATAAAATAAATATGTTGGGACATTAACACAGCACCATCTAGTTCCATGGTAAGCTACGAGGCTTGTGTTATGGATACCAGATAGTCGATACACTACACATATATATAACTTTAATAAATACATATTACAAATAAAAACTCCCATGACTGGAGTACAAGCATTCCTGCTCATCATACAAATGAATGCCCCAGCGAGACTCGAACCCGCGACCGTTGGCACAACAAGTAGGGTCACTACAAACTGAGCCAAACGTGTCGTTAAATACATATTTGCAAATTATGTTTAACGATCGAACAAAACGCAATATTTTGTCATACCAAAAACCCTTCATTGCGCCTAGAATGTTCTAAAAGACAGAGTTAACGCAATAGGAATTATAATTTAGGTCACTTCGTGTAATTTTATTTGCTTTGCTAATAGAAGTCAAACAATTATGTTATATTATTTGACGACACGTTTAGGTGTCACTTGCTGTGTCAGCGGTTGCGGGTTCGAGTCCCGATGGGGGTATTCTTTTGTGAGATGAGCACAAATGTTTGTACTCCAGTCATGGGTGTTTATATTTATAATATGTATGTATTTAAAGTTATATATCTCTAGTGTGTCAACTATTTGGTATCTATAACACAAGCCTCGTAGCTTACCATGGAACTAGATGGTGCTGTGTATTAATGTCACAACATATTTATATATACTAGCAATAGCTTATCACTCTGTTTGCGATGTATGTAATTATGTGAAATTTGCTCCTGAAGGCATAAGTATGAATAAATGAATGAATGAAATTAGACTTTATTCTATTAGACTTAAAAGCACTTTTGAATCGTCAATTTAAAGAGCGTCAGTGTAGTCAGTCCGTGAGGAAGCTACTACCGGCTCGGAAAACAGTTCTGCTGAGAAGAGCCGTCGAGAAACTCAACAGTGGCTCTTTTAAATATCAAGTTAGATAGCCTATAAAATTTCTAAATAAATAAGCTGTAAAATGATTACATTTTTTGAAGGCAGGTAGTTCAAGAGATTAACGCGTTCAAATAAATAAAAAAAAAAAAAAAAAGATTCCGACGAATTGAGAACCTCCTCCTTTTTGGAAGTCGGTTAAAAATACTTTTCAGCTTTTTAATATTATAATATTAATTTAAGTACGTGGGCGATCGGGCTTCGCTCGGAGTTCTATTTTGTTATACCGTATTTTTAGGTAAAAAAAGCTAAAAACTTGAATAAATACAAAAGTAAAACTTTGTACCCGACCGGCATTCAAACCCGGACGGACACCTGTGAATGTCAATCGTGCATCTCGGCCGCTGGACCACGATGCATATGTTAGAATGTAAGAAATTATCGACCATATTTTGCGTGGAATAATGCGAAAGAAAACAGCATGAAAACTCGAAAACACGCGTTTTCCCAGATAAGACTAATCTAGATCAATTTTTTGCCCCCGAAAACCCCCACATGCCAAATCAAATTTTAGCGAAATCGTAAAGAGCCGTTTCCGAGATCGCTGGTATAAATAAATAAATAAATAAATATACAAGAAATACTCGTTTTTAATTAACCCCACGAGGATCGCGTACACGCCGGCGTGTACGATAACAATTGAATTTTCGGAAATTCGCACGGATTTCTTAGAAATTATCCTGGAGAGACTACATATATTAGATTAGATAGATAGATAGATCGATAGATAGATAGATAGATACACAGATAGTAATTTTAACCTATACAATATACATATAATAAAATAGTAGCAAAGCGAAATCTGTACATAAAATATTTTTTTAAAACTATGACTGAACGTATTGTGTACTGAGACGTCAAAATAATTATTATTGCCAAGTTTGTCTGTTTGTTTGTATGTCAAATTATAATTACTAAGATCAACATTAAGAATACTTTTTATTACAAAAAATCGTAGATTTTAAAAAGACTTACAAATAAGTCCGTAATAGCATGAGTGTATCTCCTAACGTACATTCGTAATAACTTTTTTTATCTATTTAAAACGTACTTAAGAACGTACCCGATTGAAACGTGGTTATGTCGCTAGTACTTAATCTATACTATATTATAAAGCTGAAGAGTTTGTTTGTTTGTTTGTTTGGTTGAACGCGCTAATCTCAGGAAATACTAATCCGATTTGAAAAATTCTTTTTGCATTAGATAGCCCGATAACTGAGGAAGGCTATACGCTATATATCATCCCGGAAAAATTTACGGTTCCCGTGGGATAGATTTGTTTTTATCTAGGTACGAACCCGAAGCGAAGCGAGGGCGAGTCGTTAGTATAGTATAAGTAGTAAGTATAGCCATTGTCTCATTTCCAAGAACAAAAGATTATATCAACTCCGCGTGATAATTATTCGTAACCGGTTTAAAAAATCAAATATCATATTTAACCACTATCAACTGTATATCGATTTTAATCAAACTTTTTTATTACAGCTTGTTACAAACGTACAAACAAAATTTCGTAATATTATTACTTTGTTCTACTTACATTGGCAGTGAAAATGAAATCGATAAAGTATTGCCTGAAATAGAATCAAATACCGTACTTAATAGAAGGTCGCTTATAATTTCATAATAAACTTAGACTCTGATGAACTCGAGTTAAAGAAAATATAGGTTGAAAGTCTTCAAACAATTATTTGAATATCTTATCATAATGTATTCCTTGATAATGTATATGTAATAGTCAAAACTATTTTTATTCAAAACTATTTTTTGACTAAAAAGTTTGGTCAATAGTAATTTTGACTGGCATGTCGGTCAAAACTCTTAAAAAGTTAAGAAGGTAAGTAGGTTGAAGGTTACTCGGAAGAACCCTTTCTTTTTTTCTAGGTTAGGTTAGAACAGTGACCACAGCGCATGAGCCGAGCGAGCGAAGCGAGCGTGCCGCGGTAGCAGCCGGCGAGTGTCATCATTTTAAGAGTTTTGAAAGATATGTCAGTTAAAACTTCTATTGACCAAGGCCTGCAGTCAAAATTACTTTTAACTGTTTTTGTCAGTCAAAAGTAGTTTTGACCACGAACGAGTTCTGACTGTAAGATATATACATATATCTTGGTGTACGTTCAATGCACTACTTGATAGTAGTATTTTATGTGCTGGGAAACCAAAATCGCACTAACTTGCAACTGCAATCTCAAATCCTGTGCGTGTCAGTCACTTTTTGTTCTTGTCCCCCGGAACTGATTTTTTCTGGTTTTCCTCTAGTGAGTCTTTTGTAGCTTATTTGGATTAATTTGGATATAGTAAAAATTTTAACTAATTTTAGATGGGACATCAATATTTAGGGTACCTTTTACTACAGGAAAATCTTTCATTCCCTCGGAAAAATACTATACTGGCTTAATATATAAAAACAATGTACTAGAAAATTGTAGGTCTTAAAAAGGTCTAAAGTAAAGTTTGCAATAGCATATATCCATCTCCTGAGGTACATTCGCATCAACTATTTATACATATTTATTAAAACGTATATAAGAACGCACCCGAGCGAAGCGAGGGTATGTCCCTAACATCTATATTAATATTATAAAGCTGAAGAGTTTGTTTGTTAGTTTGATTGAACGCGCCAATCTCAGGTACTACTAATCGGATTTGAAAAATTCTTTTTGCATTAGATAGCCCGTTAACTGAGAAAGGCTATAAGCTATATATCATCCCAGATAAATGTACAGTTCCCGTGGGATAGATTTGTTTTTGTCTAGGGATGAACCCGAATCGAAGCGAGGGTGAATCGCTAGTCGTTAATAGAAAAGGCACCCAAATTAATTCAAACCACAATTTAAAACCAGGGCTTAATTAGTAACTTTTATTATATATTTTTCACAGCTCTTTGGAAAATTGCGAAACTTAAGAGGCGGTGTGGAGCCTTTGTTGGAGAAGCTGCAAATTGTGAACGGTGATGCATCAGCGCTGGATCTAGCTATGAGCGACACAGACCGACAAATGATAATCGACAATGTTAACATAATAATACATGCTGCTGCTACTATCAGGTTTGATGGCAATTATTTATGTTATACAATAACTAGCTTTTGCCCGTGGTTTCGTCCACTTAGTTTGTCTATACTAATATTATAAAGAGGTAAAGTTTGTGTAGTAAAAATTATTCATTATAGTCGTATATTATTGCAAAGGACAAAAACGTAAAGAGCAAAAACAAATATTTTCAGTGAACATAAAACTTATGATGTGTTTACTTAAAAAAATCCATTCCTTATCGGATATCCTGTTCAAAGTTCATATTTCAACTTTAAATATAACTTAACACCTTATAAGTTAAGTAAGTCTTATATAAATAAAATCAAAGAACAAACAGTATATAATAAACTAGCGACTCAGCTTCGCTTCGCTTCGGGTTCGTCCCTAGAATAAAACAAATCTATCCCACGTTCCCGTTCCCGTTCCCGTACATTTTTCCGGGATAATATATAGCCTACAGCTTTCCTCAGTTGACGGGCTATCTAATGCAAAAGAAATTTTTCAAATCGGATTAGTAGTTCCTGAGATTAGCGCGTTCAACCAAACAAACAAACTCTTCAGCTTTATAATATTAGTATAGATTAAATAAAAAAAAATGAAATAAGCTTTCTTTAGCCAAGTATAATGTATTAGAATCGCCAAAACAAACGAGTATGATACCTACCTGAAGTTTCACATTCATGACATTTTGAAAGATATTGAAAGTTAACATTATTATTAGGAAACAAAAAAAAAATGTTTTTATTCTGATTATTTTATTTATTTCTAGCGACTCACCCTCGTTTCGCTCGGGTTCGTCCCTAGGGTGATTCCCCATACAAACTTTCATCCCCATTTTCACCCCCTTAAGAGATGATTTCCGAGATAAAAAGTATCCTATGTCCTTCCCAGGGTCTTAAACTATTTTCTAACTAAATTTCATCTAAATCGGTTCAGTAGATCCAGAGGTTACCCCCTACAACCTCACAAACTCACAAACTTCACCTATTTATAAAATTATTTTATTTTATATTTATTCGTTATAGGGAAACAAACAGTATTACAGAACATACAATTTACAATAAAGAAAAACACACATTTACCAGTTAAGTTTCCACAAATAAGAAACACATAATTAAAAAAAAGAGTAGAAAGTATTAGGCTAAATTAAGCAAAAAGTATGTATATTAGTATAGATTATGTGATTTTCCTATTACAGATTCGATGAAGAACTTAAAAAGGCGGTTTTACTCAACGTCCGAGGCACCAAATTAGTTCTGGAGTTAGCAAAACAATGTAAACACCTTCAGGTAAATTGCATTCTTATCTATCTTTATATATACATATATATTAAAAATGTTTGTCAGGTCAAGTTTATTATTTAAAATCGAAATTAAGAATATTTAGTGATAATGTTGTATCAAAATATGAAAAGTACGAAAACAATATTTCAAATTTAATTATAACCGTAACATTTTAAATAAAACTATCTTTTCGATTTTTTTCGCAGGTTAATTTTGATTTTTGGTTCCCGAAGTTTCGAATGCTTTACAGCAATCATGGTCACGGGAGAGACCAAGGTTTTAGACGTCTCATAGGAGTTTATATACTTATTACAGACAGTGCCTACCCACTATTTTACAAAAATGTGTACATTTATGTGTACATTTTTGTAAATGCGCAGCAATTATGGCCTCTCTCGTGACCATGATTGCTGTAAAGCATTCGAAACGTCTGAAACCAAAAATTAAAATAAATCCGCGAAATAATCCAAAAAGATAGTTTTATTTAAAATGTCAAATATTCTCGTAAATCTAAGAAAGTAACATAACATTGTTTATATTTCGTAGCTTTTCATCCACATTTCGACCGCCTATTGCCACTTGCATGAAAAGCTTCTAGAAGAACGTCCATACCCTCCCCCAGCAGACCCACATAAGATCATCGACGCTGTGGAATGGATGGATGAAGAAACAATCGCTACCATAACTCCCAAGTAAGTATATCAACACCTAGCGCCCCCCCCCCCCCATTAAGGGATGATTTCCGGAATAAAAAATATCCTATGCCCTTCCCAGGGTCTCAAACTATCTTCTTAACAAATTTTATCTAAATCGGTCCAGTAGTTTTTGAGTTTATTTGTTACAAACATACAAAAATACAAATTTTTCCTCTTTATAATAATAGTGTAGATATCAACAGCCTTGGTAGTATAATGGCTTGTATGTAAAGCTGAAGATCCGAAGGAACTAGGTTCAAGTTCGGTTAAGGTCAAGTTTAATTATTGAATTTTTTGTTAAGAATAAGTTTGTTTGTTAAAGTATGTTAAACTGTCGATCCTACGCCTGGACGCTCATTGGTCGTGTCGAATTGTCATCCCATAGGAATTTGAGAGTAACAGGAATAGAGAGTACACATGTGTTTGAGCTCCTACTTGTGTACTATAATATTTCCTGTACAGATTCAAGTCTCAGTGAGGTTGACCGTGACTGAAATATCAGTCAGGAGAATATTATTATTATTAACAACTAGCGACTCACATTCGCTTAACCCGGGTTCGTCCCTATTAGGGACGATTATTAAAGATTTCTCAGAGATGAGATATTTTCCCGCAGTAAAAAGTATCCCATATGTCGACACCCCGATAACCAGTTATCATCATACCAAATTTTTTCAAAATCTGTCCAGTAGTTTGTTCGTAATGCGTTCCCAGACAAACAGACAGACAAGAATTCAAAAACTATAGATTCGGTCTCTGTATCGTTAATAATCACTATATCAGTAAGATTTTCCAAAAAATATTTAACGTACAGATTCGACTTAGAATATTGATTATATAGATTATATATTGATATAAGTAGATTAATGTATACACCATTTAAAGTAGACAATGCCACAGCAACGTGTTTATTTTAAGAAAATTATTAGTCTACTAGCGACTCACTCTCGCTTCGCTCGGGTTCGTCCCTAAGCGCGTTTTAATTTTTTTAGCGGAACCCTAATTCTTTTTCTAAAATAAAAATAGCCAAGTTACTACTTATAATATCATTTATCTGCCAGTGATAGTCCCGTCAAAATCGGTCTAGCCGTTCTGGAGATTAGCCGGAACAAACAGACAGACAGACAAAAATGTTAAAAATTGTGTTTTTCTTATAAGTACCATATAATATAATTTCATGCACATTTAGTAAAAAGCTGTTATTTGATATTACAAACAGACACATACATTTTATTTATCTGTATAGATAATCTAATTTCATTAAATATTTAACCAAATTTCAAATGTTTTGCCTAGGTTATTGAGTAAGCTACCTAATTCCTACGCTTTCACTAAAGCTTTAGGAGAAGCGTTAGCTGTGGAAGCGATGGAACACATACCTGTCATCGTCTTGCGTCCATCTATTGGTAAATATCGAGTTAACCTCATTTTTAACGTTTAAATATTTTAACTTTTAAGTATTTGCCAAACTTAAATTATTTATTTAACAAATTAGGCTATTTAAAAACATATAAATTACTTAATACATTAAAACATATCTTTTACGACACCTTTGACTCAGTTTGTAGTGGCCCTACTTGCTGTGCCAGCGGTCACGGGTTCGAGTCCCACTGGGGGCATTCATTTGTGTGATGAACATGAATGTTTGTACTCCAGTCATGGGTGTTTATATTTATAATATGTATGTATTTAAAAGTGGCCCTACTTGCTGTGCCAGCGGTCGCGGGTTCGAGTCCCACTGGGGGCATTCATTTGTGTGATGAACATGAATGTTTGTAGTCCAGTCATGGGTGTTTATATTTATAATATGTATGTATTTATATGTGTAGTGCATAAACTATATGGTATCCATAATACAAGCCTCGTAACTTACCATGGAGCTAGATGGTGCTGTGTGTTAATGTCCCACAAATATTTATTTATTTATTTGGCAAAAAATATCAGTAACTTACCAATGACTGTAACAATAACTTTGTTTCTTATAGAAATACCATAAAATATACATTTTTTTGCCGTTGGTAAAAAATATTGTATTATTTTACTTAATAGGGATTCATCCGCTCGGGTTTGTCCTTTGTTACGTTTTAACGCTTAGTATACATATTTTCCCGCAGTAAAAAGTATCCTATACGAGTATGTTGTTTCGGATAGTCAGCTATCATCATACAAAATTTCATCATAATCCGTCCAGTGGTTTTCTCGTAATGCGTTTACAGACAGACAGACAAGAATTCTAAAAACTATTAATACGGCATCCGTATCGATAATATTGACTATTTCAATAAGATTTTCCAAAAATATTTAATGTACAGATTCGAATGAGTTAGAATTTTATTATATGTATAGAAAACGTATCAAATTAGTATGTTAGTTTAAAGTAAATCCCTCGGGATAAGAGTGTATAATAAAAAGTTACTTATAGGATGAAAAATACTAAATGAAGTGTTTTCTCAATAGTGATCCCCATCTGGCAAGAACCATTACCAGGTTGGACAGATAACATAAATGGACCTACAGGACTGTTAATTGGTATGTATATAATGATCGTTTTAGTGACTCTTGGTCTACTAGCTAGCATGTACGGCCGCAGATTTAGAGGTCCTGGGTTCGAGTCCTCGGTCATGTCAACAGCCTAGAATGAGGAAATGAGCTGTGTCACTGTAAAGCATGCTGAACTGACTCATCTCTCACCAGTCGTGTTGAATTCTACTAGAGTTTGAGAGTGAAAGGTGAAAGTGCACTTGTGTTTGCGAGCATACTTGGCTAAACTGAGTGGGATTGACCATCGTGATTGATATACGTCAGTAGGTCATTTTTATATATGAACAGCGTTTTTTACAAAATACAGTGCTACAAGGATCACTTGGTACGTGGCCGAAATCAGAACTAACACCGCCATCTTGTAAAGCGTCACTTTTGAGAGAAGTTGGAGTTGTGGATATTTCGTGATTTTATTTCAACATCACAAAATATGAAGTGATGTTATAGAGGTTAGGAGGATTTTTTTTAATAAAAGAAAACCCTAAATTCACATCCACCAAGTGCCAAGTCACCTAAGTGCCAAATGATCCTTGTAGCACTGTAGTGCTAATATGATAGTCTTCAAATGATTTTTTTTTTTATTATTTCTACCCACTTTAAATGATAGCAGATACTCAATTCTTTGCTTTTTTTCAATTGTAAATCGATTTTCCTATAAAAAAACTAACCCCCACCCCTAAAGATGAAATAATTGCTTTAAGTAATTTTGAAGTAAGTACCTTTTAGGTTTTTTTAGTTGATAGAAAATATGTAGCTTAATTAAACTATAAAATCTATATGCAAATAGTCAAAGACAAAATGATACTGTTCTTTTTTCTACTCTGTTTGTCAATTGTTTTTTTTTTGTTTAGTATCTATTGATAATCTTTATTGTTATCAATAAAAAAATCAAAACTGTTAGTTTTTTTTTATATAGTCTCTCCTGTAACCATGATTGCTGTAAAGCATTCGAAACGTCGGGGACCAAATATCAAAATAAATCCGCGAAAAAATCCGAAAAGATAGTTTTATTTAAAATTCGTCGCTAGGTACGTTAGCCATATAAATTTTAATATTTATTTTCGTTAATTTTTCATTTTTTCTCTTTATCAAAACCTCCCGTGGACCTTAAGGAATATACGAAAAAATAAATTAGCCGAATTGGTCCAAGCATTCTTGAGTTATGCGCTTACCAACATTCATTTTTATTTATATAGCTAAGTAGGATAATTAATTGTTGTATGTTTTCCCCAAATTTTCAATAATGATTAAATTAAAAAATACGGTAACTTGACATTTTTCAGGTGCTGGAAAAGGCGTCATCAGAACTATGTACTGCAAAAGCAACAGCTACGCCGACTACTTACCTGTTGACGTCTTCATCAACGGAATAATGATTTGTGTTTGGAATTACATAAAAAATGGGTAATATAGATAGATAGATACATAAATACTTTATTATACATACAAAGGAAGAGTACAGAAGATGAATAGAAAGAAACGGCATGCAAATGCGGTCTTATTGCTATGAGCAATCTCTTACCTAACTTTAATTAACATTTTAACTTTGGTGAAAGTATTAGTAAAACCCTGAACGGGACGGTATAATCAATATTAATTATATGCAAGCACGAAAATCTACGTTAACATACATACATAAATACATATTATATATATTAGACAAAAAATATATCTATATATTTATACATCTATACATATAAATAAAATTGGAGTGTCTGTTTGTAATATTAAAATAACCGCTTTTTACTAAATGCATATGGATGTATACACGATACATATACCAAGACAACATTTTTTACAATTTTTGTTTGTCTGTCTGTCTGTCTATTTGTTTCGGCTAATCTCTGAAATGGCTGGACCAATTTTGACGGGACTTTCACTGGCAGATAGCTGATGTAATAAGAAGTAACTTAGGCTACCTTTATTTTCGAAAAAAAAATAGGGTCCCAGGAAAAAAAATTAAAACCAAATTATTTTTTTTTTTTTGGAAGCAACCTAGGGACGAACCCGGGCGAAGCAAGGGTGAGTCGCTAGTATTAAATATGTAGAAACACGAAAATCTACATACGTTAACATATATACATAAATACATATTATGTGCATTAGACGAAAAAATATATTATCTAATATATAAATATCTCGTGTCACGGTGTTTGTGGTCGCACTACTTCAAAACGGCTCGACCGATTTTAATTTTATTGAGAATAGATCGTCAGTATTTTTCACCGTACCCATTCTTTAATCGTGATTTTAGTATTTTTGTATGAATAATATTATAACATAAAGCCAAAGAGATTTTTTGTAACACATATCATACATGTAATCTAACTTCTTCGCTACTTTACTAGTGAAATATAGTTGTTTTTATCACAAAACTAGCGACTCATCTTCGCTTCGCCCGGGTTCGTCCCTAGCTTGGATATAGTAAAATGGATATAGTATGTTATCCTTAAGAGATAGACATATGCCATTGCGGACTTTTTTGTAGACCTTTTTAAGGTGTATAATACTGTGGTACATTATTTTGATCTATCTTGTAGGGTTCATTTGCAATGTAAGCGCAAAAAAATGTGTTTATTTACGACATCACATTAGAAACCTCTAATATTATCAGTGTTTCTCTACTATATTATTTACTAGGTTGCTTCCCAAAACAAAATTAATTAAAAAAAAGACAGACACAGACAGACAAACAGACAAAAATTGTAAAAAATGTTGTTTTAGTATATGTACCGTGTATACGTCCATATGCATTTTGTAAAAAGCGGTTATTTTAATATTACAAACTGACACTCCAATTTTATTCATCTGTATAGATGTATTTATCTATACATATAATAAAATTCTAACTAAGCCGAATCTGTACATTAAATATTTTTTGGAAAATCTTATTGAAATAGTCAATATTATCGATACAGAGGCCGAATCTATAATTTTTAGAATTTTTGTCTGTCTGTCTGTCTGTCTGTCTGTTATCTCATCACAAAAAAATCACTGGAGGGATTTTCATGAAATTTGGTATAACGATAGCTGGTTATCCGCGTCAACATATAGGATACTTTTTACTCCGGGAAAATATCTCATCTATGAGAAATCTATATTAAAAGTAAAAACGTAAGTAGGGACGAACCTGAGGGTGTACGTATAAACCTTCCTCTTGAATCACTCTATCTATTAAAAAAACATGCGTAGTTTTAAAGATCTCAGCATATATAGAGACAGACAGCGGGAAGGGAAGTAGATTGTAACTCGAGGTAAAACGGCAAATACTGGTAGTTTTTTTAATTATTTAAAAGTCAGTGTATTTTTTGTTTATAAAGTCATTATTAACATTTTAGAGACAAAAAAACCAACGTGGTGAATTTTACTTCATCCGCTGAGATCAAAGTGACCTGGCTCGAGATGATAGATGCTGGAAGGGAGATCATTATGAATAAAGTACCCTTAAATGGTGTTGTCTGGTAAGAAAATAATGCTTTTCTACACTAATATTATAAAGAGGAAGTACTTGTATTTTTGTATGTTTGTAACGAATAAACTCAAGAAATACTGGATCGATTTAGATGAAATTTAGAAAAAAAAATAGTTTGAGGCCCTAGGAAGGACATAGAATATTTTTTATTCCGAAAGTCATCCCTTAAGGAGTGAAAATCTTGATGAAAATTTGTATGAGGAATCAACGCTAGTTTGTAATATTTCTATAATATGTATGCCATTTTTTTTAAATTAAAGGGTTCCGTATTATATTAAATGGCTTCTTACAAATAATATTTCAAATCTTTTATTGAAATTGCAAGTTAGGTGGCCCAAAAGTAAGAAAGAAGAATTATAGTGTAACTATAGAGACGACACTTTTGGCTCAATTTGTAGTGTTGTGTACCCTACTTGCTGTGCCAGCGGTTGCGGGTTCGAGTCCCGCTCGGGACGCTCATTTGTGTCATAAGCACGAATGTTTGTACTCCAGTCATGGGTGTTTATATTTATAATATGTATGCATTTAAAGTTATATATGTGTAGTGTGTCAACTATCCGGTTTCCATATCACAAGCCTCGTAGGTTACCATGGACCTAGATGGTGCTGTGTGTTAATGTTCCTACATATTTAGTTTTATGGCTATTTTTGGAGTTAAACACTAAAATAGTAGGGTTTATTTTGAGAGAAAAAAAAATACTTATCACGAGCATCAAGTATAATATGAAAACACAAGTGTTGTATAATATTTTTTTATTCCTTATTAAATTAATCGACTACACGAGTATAAAAGAAAATGTAAAAAAATGAGCAAATTCAAATATCATGATGTTGTTACGAAGACAAAATTAAAAAAAAAACCAGTGGTACCTCTCTCTTGGGAAACCGAGTGAAGTCGATTCAAATCCCGAGACTCGCACCTCCGATATTTTCATGTGCAAATCATTCCAACATGATTACCACTTTTCTTAACGGTAAATCGTCACCGTGAGGAAACCTGCATGTCTGAGAAAACCTAGCAAGTTTTCGAAAGACATGTTAAGTCCGCCAACCCGCACTTGGCCTGCGTGGTGGACTATGGCCTGATCCCCCTCGTATTGAAGGGAGGCCCGTGCTCAGCAGTGGGACGTTAAAAAGAGCTGAATACAATTTAAACATCTATATCATATTTATAACGCTTATTTTCTAAATTTACAGATTTTAATATCTCTTTTTTTTATTTTTCACTCCAGGTATCCAGGTGGTTCTATGAAACATTCTAGGCTATACCATAACATTTGCGCATTGTTCTTCCACTGGATTCCAGCAATTCTCATCGACACACTTCTCTTCTGTCTTGGTTATAAACCAGTGTAAGTATTAATATTCTACATATTTAAATTAGAAGATATCATTTAAAAGTTAGCTTTTTTTAATCGTACAAATAAAAAAAATAAAATAAAAAAAATTAAAATTATATATTTCAGTAATTGAAGGCTATTATATTTGTTATGGAGCTTAGAATCTTTTCTTAACTACGATTTTGTTCAAGCGCTTAAAAAATACTTATTTTTAATTATCTATACATATAATAAAACTGTAGAGGTTGAATGTCTGTACATAGAAAAAAATGCTAAAAACCGAGTCAGGGGGATGTAAGAAGAGAAATAGAACAAATCTAGTTTTTTGTTTTTAATTTTTTGTTTCTTTGTCTGTTCGTACGGGCTAATCTCCGAAACTATTGGACCGATTTAAATGAAATTTTGCGTGGTAGTACCTTATATCCCCGGTCAACATTTTAGATACTTTTTATCTTGAAAAATTAAAGACTCAAAGAGTTCCCGTGGGATAGTTAAAAAACTAAAGTACCTTATACAGCTTAATACACAAAAACTACTGATTTGATTTTAATGAAACTTTACAATAATATAGCTCATACATCAGAATAACAAATAGGCTACTTTTTATTCCGGAAAAATGTACGGTTCCTGTGGGATAGATTAGTTTTTGTTCGTCTAGAGGCAAACCCGAGCGAAGCGAGGATGAGTCGCTAGTAATTTTACGAAGAGTAAACTTGTGCTTTTCACCAGCTAGTTAGGTTGGTACTTTCTTATACGTAAAAATGCATATTACATGTAAATTTTAGTTTTGTGCAAGCATATCTATTTTTTATTTTTTTTTATTTACACTGTCAAATGCTTTATTGGTAATTACTGTAGACATAGAGAGTGGACTCAGTATTTCTTTGCTAGCCGTCAGTTTAAAATGTTGGAAAAACGACAGAGACAAAATGAATGTGCGGCTAGAATGTTGCCTCTAACGGGACTCGAACCCGCGACCGCTGTCACAGCAAGTAGGGTTACTACAAACTGAGCCAAACGTGTCGTCTATAATATGATCCAATTATATTTTGGGGCATCCATTTGGAGCATGGATGTTTGTACTCCAGTTATAGGTGGTTTATATTTATAATATGTACATATTTAAAGTTATATATGTGTAGTGTATCAACTATCTGGTATCCATAACACAAATCTCGTAGCTTACCATGGAACTAGATGGTGCTGTGTGTTAATGTCCCAACATATTAATTAATTAATTTACTTATTATTATTATTATTTTTTATATTTCAGATTAATGCGTGTACATCGTCGTATAAGCAAAGGTTTTGAAGTATTCGAGTATTATACAAATAACCAGTGGGACTTCAAATCTGATATAGCACAAACCGTCAGAAAGAGCCTCAATGCGAGGGAGCGAAGAGATTACAAAGTTGATGCTATTGGTAAGATATTATAATCTATATAATAAAATTGTAACTAAGCCGAATCTGTACATTAAATATTTTTTAGAAAATCTTATTGAAATAGACATTACTATCGATACAGAGGCCTAATCTAGTTTTTAGAATTTTTGTCTGTCTGTCCGTCTGTCTGTCTTTCTGTTAGCGCATCACAGAAAAAGCACTGGAGGGATTTTGATGAAATTTGGTATGGTGATAGCTGATTATCCGGTTCAACGTATAGGATACTTTTTACTGCGGGAAAATATCTCATCTCTGAGAAATCTATACTAAACGGTAAAACGTAAGTAAGGACGAACCCGAGCGGAGCGAAGATGAGTCGCTAGTAAAATGTAAGTGTCTGTTTGTAACAAAATAACAAATCACTAAACACATATGAAAGTATATTCAGTACTTATAAGAAAAAAGTTAATTTTTATATTTTTTGTCTATCTGTCTGTCGCCTTGTCAGTTTGTTACGACTAATCTCCGAAACGGCTGGACCGTTTTTATAACTTTTTTTTTTAAATTAAGGTTCCGTGCAAAAAATTAAAATCCATGTAGTTGCGAACAAAATCGGCATGCTTAGGGACGCTCCCGAGCGAAGCGAGGTTAAGTCCTTTAGTTCTTAGTTACCGTTTATACTTATAATTTATGTTAAGTGTAAAATAATTTACTTGTTAAAACAAATAAGATACCTACGTAAGTCCAAATTCTAGTGGTTTTTTTATGGCCATTAAAGAACTCTATCTGACTCCATCATCAAATCAATGGTACACAATGAATTGTCATGTATGTGTCTGTAGTACATTTTGGGATTGGGATGTTAGGTTTATTTATATATTGGGGTTTTTCAATTACATAAAATAATGATATTTAAAAAAAAATGATGATCTGTAATAATTATTTTTATCTACAGATATTTTTTATATATACATAATTCTCTCACAAAGATGTAAAGAAAACTATAAAGATTTACGCAATTAAGTACTTCTTAACATACTAAAGAAAATAACAAAAATAAAGAAAAAAATGTTAAAAAAAATCGCTCAACGCGGCTAAAGAAGTTTTCACTTCAAAAAAAGATTTTTATTAAATACTAGCGACTCACCTTCGCTTCGCTCGGATTCGTCCCTAGCTTGATTCCCCATACAAACTTTCATCCCCATTTTCACCCCCTTAAGGGATGATTTCCGGGATAAAAAGTATCCTATGTCCTTCCCAGGGTCTCAAAATATCTTCTTACCAAATTTCATCTAAATCGGTTCAATAGGTTCAGAGATTACCCCCTAAAACGTCACAAACTCACAACATCACAAACTCACAAACTTTACCTCTTTATAATATTAGTATAGACTAGCGACTCACCCTCGCTTCGCTCGGGTTCGTCCCTAGTTACGTTTCACTGCTGAACTGAGCTAAACGTTAATAAGTCAGCCTGTGAGTCGCGAGTAGTGAATAAAAATAGTAATTACGAGTGTACCTTAGGTGATAGACATATAATATTGCGAACTTCCCTGTATAACTTTTTAAGACCTACAATTTTCTAGTACATTGTTTTGATTTATCTCTTAAGGTTCAGCCAGCGTTAGCCATATAAACTTCTAAGGACGACTCGATAGAACCAGTCATTGCGTTTTCCCGCGGGAACGAAAAATGTGCCTGTAGTAAAAGGTATCCTAAATGTTGACTCGAGTGATAAGCTATCACTATACAAAATTTAATTGAAATCGGTTCAGTAATTTTTGCGTGAAACGCGCACATCGATTTAACTAAGTTAGTTTTGCTATAGGTATAGATAAAGAATAGGTATTGCGAGTGTACCTTGAGAGATAGACATATACTGTTGTAGATATTTCTGTTGGCCTTTTCAAGATCTACAATTTTTTAGTACATTGTTTTGATGTATGTCTTTAGGTTTAGCCAGCGGAGGGTTCCTAAGGAGGGCTCGATAAAACCAGTTATTGCGATTTCCCGCGGGAAACAAAGATTTTCCAAAAGTAAAAGTTATCCTAAATGTTGACCCGAGTAATAAGTTATCAGTTCACAAAATTTCGTTGAAATCGGTTCATTACTTTTTGCGTGAAACGCGTACAGACAAACAGACAAACAGACAAAAAGACAAACAGACAAACAGACAAAAAAATTAATAACTATTGTTTTGGGGTCTATATCGTATACATAATACGTTACAGTCATTGTTTTTAAAAAATATTTCATGTACAGATTTCGCTAAGTTACTGCTTTATTATAGTATAGATAACGTACTCGTATAAGAAAACAGTAATATCATTTAATAAAAATAGTTATAGCGAGTGTACTTTAGGAGATAGACAAATACCGTTGAGAACTTTTCTGTAGAACTTTTTAAGACCTACAATTTTCCAGTACATTGTTTTGATTTATCTCTTAAGGTTCAGCCAGCGTTAGCCATATAAACTTCTAAGGACGACTCGATAGAACCAGTCATTGCGTTTTCCCGCGGGAACGAAAAATGTGCCTGTAGTAAAAGGTATCCTAAATGTTGACTCGAGTGATAAGCTATCACTATACAAAATTTAATTGAAATCGGTTCAGTACTTTTTGCGTGAAACGCGCACATCGATTTAACTATGTTAGTTTTGCTATAGGTATAGATAAGAATAGGTATTGCGAGTGTACCTTGAGAGATAGACATATACTGTTGTAGATATTTCTGTTGGCCTTTTCAAGATCTACAATTTTTTAGTACATTGTTTTGATGTATGTCTTTAGGTTTAGCCAGCGGAGGGTTCCTAAGGAGGGCTCGATAAAACCAGTTATTGCGATTTCCCGCGGGAAACAAAGATTTTCCAAAAGTAAAAGTTATCCTAAATGTTGACCCGAGTAATAAGTTATCAGTTCACAAAATTTCGTTGAAATCGGTTCATTACTTTTTGCGTGAAACGCGTACAGACAAACAGACAAACAGACAAACAGACAAACAGACAAACAGACAAAAAGACAAACAGACAAACAGACAAAAAATTAATAACTATTGTTTTGGGGTCTATATCGTATACATAATACGTTACAGTCATTGTTTTTAAAAAATATTTCATGTACAGATTTCGCTAAGTTACTGCTTTATTATAGTATAGATAACGTACTCGTATAAGAAAACAGTAATATCATTTAATAAAAATAGTTATAGCGAGTGTACTTTAGGAGATAGACAAATACCGTTGAGAATTTTTCTGTAGAACTTTTTAAGACCTACAATTTTCTAGTACATTGTTTTGATTTATCTCTTAAGGTTCAGCCAGCGTTAGCCATATAAACTTCTAAGGACGACTCGATAGAACCAGTCATTGCGTTTTCCCGCGGGAACGAAAAATGTGCCTGTAGTAAAAGGTATCCTAAATGTTGACTCGAGTGATAAGCTATCACTATACAAAATTTAATTGAAATCGGTTCAGTAATTTTTGCGTGAAACGCGCACATCGATTTAACTAAGTTAGTTTTGCTATAGGTATAGATAAAGAATAGGTATTGCGAGTGTACCTTGAGAGATAGACATATACTGTTGTAGATATTTCTGTTGGCCTTTTCAAGATCTACAATTTTTTAGTACATTGTTTTGATGTATGTCTTTAGGTTTAGCCAGCGGAGGGTTCCTAAGGAGGGCTCGATAAAACCAGTTATTGCGATTTCCCGCGAGAAACAAAGATTTTCCAAAAGTAAAAGTTATCCTAAATGTTGACCCGAGTAATAAGTTATCAGTTCACAAAATTTCGTTGAAATCGGTTCATTACTTTTTGCGTGAAACGCGTACAGACAAACAGACAAACAGACAAAAAGACAAACAGACAAACAGACAAAAAAATTAATAACTATTGTTTTGGGGTCTATATCGTATACATAATACGTTACAGTCATTGTTTTTAAAAAATATTTCATGTACAGATTTCACTAAGTTACTGCTTTATTATAGTATAGATAACGTACTCGTATAAGAAAACAGTAATATCATTTAATAAAAATAGTTATAGCGAGTGTACTTTAGGAGATAGACAAATACCGTTGAGAACTTTTCTGTAGAACTTTTTAAGACCTACAATTTTCCAGTACATTGTTTTGATTTATCTCTTAAGGTTCAGCCAGCGTTAGCCATATAAACTTCTAAGGACGACTCGATAGAACCAGTCATTGCGTTTTCCCGCGGGAACGAAAAATGTGCCTGTAGTAAAAGGTATCCTAAATGTTGACTCGAGTGATAAGCTATCACTATACAAAATTTAATTGAAATCGGTTCAGTAATTTTTGCGTGAAACGCGCACATCGATTTAACTAAGTTAGTTTTGCTATAGGTATAGATAAAGAATAGGTATTGCGAGTGTACCTTGAGAGATAGACATATACTGTTGTAGATATTTCTGTTGGCCTTTTCAAGATCTACAATTTTTTAGTACATTGTTTTGATGTATGTCTTTAGGTTTAGCCAGCGGAGGGTTCCTAAGGAGGGCTCGATAAAACCAGTTATTGCGATTTCCCGCGAGAAACAAAGATTTTCCAAAAGTAAAAGTTATCCTAAATGTTGACCCGAGTAATAAGTTATCAGTTCACAAAATTTCGTTGAAATCGGTTCATTACTTTTTGCGTGAAACGCGTACAGACAAACAGACAAACAGACAAAAAGACAAACAGACAAACAGACAAAAAAATTAATAACTATTGTTTTGGGGTCTATATCGTATACATAATACGTTACAGTCATTGTTTTTAAAAAATATTTCATGTACAGATTTCACTAAGTTACTGCTTTATTATAGTATAGATAACGTACTCGTATAAGAAAACAGTAATATCATTTAATAAAAATAGTTATAGCGAGTGTACTTTAGGAGATAGACAAATACCGTTGAGAACTTTTCTGTAGAACTTTTTAAGACCTACAATTTTCCAGTACATTGTTTTGATTTATCTCTTAAGGTTCAGCCAGCGTTAGCCATATAAACTTCTAAGGACGACTCGATAGAACCAGTCATTGCGTTTTCCCGCGGGAACGAAAAATGTGCCTGTAGTAAAAGGTATCCTAAATGTTGACTCGAGTGATAAGCTATCACTATACAAAATTTAATTGAAATCGGTTCAGTACTTTTTGCGTGAAACGCGCACATCGATTTAACTATGTTAGTTTTGCTATAGGTATAGATAAGAATAGGTATTGCGAGTGTACCTTGAGAGATAGACATATACTGTTGTAGATATTTCTGTTGGCCTTTTCAAGATCTACAATTTTTTAGTACATTGTTTTGATGTATGTCTTTAGGTTTAGCCAGCGGAGGGTTCCTAAGGAGGACTCGATAAAACCAGTTATTGCGATTTCCCGCGGGAAACAAAGATTTTCCAAAAGTAAAAGTTATCCTAAATGTTGACCCGAGTAATAAGTTATCAGTTCACAAAATTTCGTTGAAATCGGTTCATTACTTTTTGCGTGAAACGCGTACAGACAAACAGACAAACAGACAAACAGACAAACAGACAAACAGACAAAAAGACAAACAGACAAACAGACAAAAAAATTAATAACTATTGTTTTGGGGTCTATATCGTATACATAATACGTTACAGTCATTGTTTTTAAAAAATATTTCATGTACAGATTTCGCTAAGTTACTGCTTTATTATAGTATAGATAGATAACGTACTCGTATAAGAAAACAGTAATATCATTTAATAAAAATAGTTATAGCGAGTGTACTTTAGGAGATAGACCAATACCGTTGAGAACTTTTCTGTAGAACTTTTTAAGACCTACAATTTTCCAGTACATTGTTTTGATTTATCTCTTAAGGTTCAGCCAGCGTTAGCCATATAAACTTCTAAGGACGACTCGATAGAACCAGTCATTGCGTTTTCCCGCGGGAACGAAAAATGTGCCTGTAGTAAAAGGTATCCTAAATGTTGACTCGAGTGATAAGCTATCACTATACAAAATTTAATTGAAATCGGTTCAGTACTTTTTGCGTGAAACGCGCACATCGATTTAACTATGTTAGTTTTGCTATAAGTATAGATAAAGAATAGGTATTGCGAGTGTACCTTGAGAGATAGACATATACTGTTGTAGATATTTCTGTTGGCCTTTTCAAGATCTACAATTTTTTAGTACATTGTTTTGATGTATGTCTTTAGGTTTAGCCAGCGGAGGGTTCCTAAGGAGGGCTCGATAAAACCAGTTATTGCGATTTCCCGCGAGAAACAAAGATTTTCCAAAAGTAAAAGTTATCCTAAATGTTGACCCGAGTAATAAGTTATCAGTTCACAAAATTTCGTTGAAATCGGTTCATTACTTTTTGCGTGAAACGCGTACAGACAAACAGACAAACAGACAAAAAGACAAACAGACAAACAGACAAAAAAATTAATAACTATTGTTTTGGGGTCTATATCGTATACATAATACGTTACAGTCATTGTTTTTAAAAAATATTTCATGTACAGATTTCACTAAGTTACTGCTTTATTATAGTATAGATAACGTACTCGTATAAGAAAACAGTAATATCATTTAATAAAAATAGTTATAGCGAGTGTACTTTAGGAGATAGACAAATACCGTTGAGAACTTTTCTGTAGAACTTTTTAAGACCTACAATTTTCCAGTACATTGTTTTGATTTATCTCTTAAGGTTCAGCCAGCGTTAGCCATATAAACTTCTAAGGACGACTCGATAGAACCAGTCATTGCGTTTTCCCGCGGGAACGAAAAATGTGCCTGTAGTAAAAGGTATCCTAAATGTTGACTCGAGTGATAAGCTATCACTATACAAAATTTAATTGAAATCGGTTCAGTAATTTTTGCGTGAAACGCGCACATCGATTTAACTAAGTTAGTTTTGCTATAGGTATAGATAAAGAATAGGTATTGCGAGTGTACCTTGAGAGATAGACATATACTGTTGTAGATATTTCTGTTGGCCTTTTCAAGATCTACAATTTTTTAGTACATTGTTTTGATGTATGTCTTTAGGTTTAGCCAGCGGAGGGTTCCTAAGGAGGGCTCGATAAAACCAGTTATTGCGATTTCCCGCGGGAAACAAAGATTTTCCAAAAGTAAAAGTTATCCTAAATGTTGACCCGAGTAATAAGTTATCAGTTCACAAAATTTCGTTGAAATCGGTTCATTACTTTTTGCGTGAAACGCGTACAGACAAACAGACAAACAGACAAACAGACAAACAGACAAACAGACAAAAAGACAAACAGACAAACAGACAAAAAATTAATAACTATTGTTTTGGGGTCTATATCGTATACATAATACGTTACAGTCATTGTTTTTAAAAAATATTTCATGTACAGATTTCGCTAAGTTACTGCTTTATTATAGTATAGATAACGTACTCGTATAAGAAAACAGTAATATCATTTAATAAAAATAGTTATAGCGAGTGTACTTTAGGAGATAGACAAATACCGTTGAGAATTTTTCTGTAGAACTTTTTAAGACCTACAATTTTCTAGTACATTGTTTTGATTTATCTCTTAAGGTTCAGCCAGCGTTAGCCATATAAACTTCTAAGGACGACTCGATAGAACCAGTCATTGCGTTTTCCCGCGGGAACGAAAAATGTGCCTGTAGTAAAAGGTATCCTAAATGTTGACTCGAGTGATAAGCTATCACTATACAAAATTTAATTGAAATCGGTTCAGTAATTTTTGCGTGAAACGCGCACATCGATTTAACTAAGTTAGTTTTGCTATAGGTATAGATAAGAATAGGTATTGCGAGTGTACCTTGAGAGATAGACATATACTGTTGTAGATATTTCTGTTGGCCTTTTCAAGATCTACAATTTTTTAGTACATTGTTTTGATGTATGTCTTTAGGTTTAGCCAGCGGAGGGTTCCTAAGGAGGGCTCGATAAAACCAGTTATTGCGATTTCCCGCGAGAAACAAAGATTTTCCAAAAGTAAAAGTTATCCTAAATGTTGACCCGAGTAATAAGTTATCAGTTCACAAAATTTCGTTGAAATCGGTTCATTACTTTTTGCGTGAAACGCGTACAGACAAACAGACAAACAGACAAAAAGACAAACAGACAAACAGACAAAAAAATTAATAACTATTGTTTTGGGGTCTATATCGTATACATAATACGTTACAGTCATTGTTTTTAAAAAATATTTCATGTACAGATTTCACTAAGTTACTGCTTTATTATAGTATAGATAACGTACTCGTATAAGAAAACAGTAATATCATTTAATAAAAATAGTTATAGCGAGTGTACTTTAGGAGATAGACATATACCGTTGAGAACTTTTCTGTAGAACTTTTTAAGACCTACAATTTTCCAGTACATTGTTTTGATTTATCTCTTAAGGTTCAGCCAGCGTTAGCCATATAAACTTCTAAGGACGACTCGATAGAACCAGTCATTGCGTTTTCCCGCGGGAACGAAAAATGTGCCTGTAGTAAAAGGTATCCTAAATGTTGACTCGAGTGATAAGCTATCACTATACAAAATTTAATTGAAATCGGTTCAGTAATTTTTGCGTGAAACGCGCACATCGATTTAACTAAGTTAGTTTTGCTATAGGTATAGATAAAGAATAGGTATTGCGAGTGTACCTTGAGAGATAGACATATACTGTTGTAGATATTTCTGTTGGCCTTTTCAAGATCTACAATTTTTTAGTACATTGTTTTGATGTATGTCTTTAGGTTTAGCCAGCGGAGGGTTCCTAAGGAGGGCTCGATAAAACCAGTTATTGCGATTTCCCGCGAGAAACAAAGATTTTCCAAAAGTAAAAGTTATCCTAAATGTTGACCCGAGTAATAAGTTATCAGTTCACAAAATTTCGTTGAAATCGGTTCATTACTTTTTGCGTGAAACGCGTACAGACAAACAGACAAACAGACAAAAAGACAAACAGACAAACAGACAAAAAAATTAATAACTATTGTTTTGGGGTCTATATCGTATACATAATACGTTACAGTCATTGTTTTTAAAAAATATTTCATGTACAGATTTCACTAAGTTACTGCTTTATTATAGTATAGATAACGTACTCGTATAAGAAAACAGTAATATCATTTAATAAAAATAGTTATAGCGAGTGTACTTTAGGAGATAGACAAATACCGTTGAGAACTTTTCTGTAGAACTTTTTAAGACCTACAATTTTCCAGTACATTGTTTTGATTTATCTCTTAAGGTTCAGCCAGCGTTAGCCATATAAACTTCTAAGGACGACTCGATAGAACCAGTCATTGCGTTTTCCCGCGGGAACGAAAAATGTGCCTGTAGTAAAAGGTATCCTAAATGTTGACTCGAGTGATAAGCTATCACTATACAAAATTTAATTGAAATCGGTTCAGTACTTTTTGCGTGAAACGCGCACATCGATTTAACTATGTTAGTTTTGCTATAGGTATAGATAAGAATAGGTATTGCGAGTGTACCTTGAGAGATAGACATATACTGTTGTAGATATTTCTGTTGGCCTTTTCAAGATCTACAATTTTTTAGTACATTGTTTTGATGTATGTCTTTAGGTTTAGCCAGCGGAGGGTTCCTAAGGAGGACTCGATAAAACCAGTTATTGCGATTTCCCGCGGGAAACAAAGATTTTCCAAAAGTAAAAGTTATCCTAAATGTTGACCCGAGTAATAAGTTATCAGTTCACAAAATTTCGTTGAAATCGGTTCATTACTTTTTGCGTGAAACGCGTACAGACAAACAGACAAACAGACAAACAGACAAACAGACAAACAGACAAAAAGACAAACAGACAAACAGACAAAAAAATTAATAACTATTGTTTTGGGGTCTATATCGTATACATAATACGTTACAGTCATTGTTTTTAAAAAATATTTCATGTACAGATTTCGCTAAGTTACTGCTTTATTATAGTATAGATAGATAACGTACTCGTATAAGAAAACAGTAATATCATTTAATAAAAATAGTTATAGCGAGTGTACTTTAGGAGATAGACCAATACCGTTGAGAACTTTTCTGTAGAACTTTTTAAGACCTACAATTTTCCAGTACATTGTTTTGATTTATCTCTTAAGGTTCAGCCAGCGTTAGCCATATAAACTTCTAAGGACGACTCGATAGAACCAGTCATTGCGTTTTCCCGCGGGAACGAAAAATGTGCCTGTAGTAAAAGGTATCCTAAATGTTGACTCGAGTGATAAGCTATCACTATACAAAATTTAATTGAAATCGGTTCAGTACTTTTTGCGTGAAACGCGCACATCGATTTAACTATGTTAGTTTTGCTATAAGTATAGATAAGAATAGGTATTGCGAGTGTACCTTGAGAGATAGACATATACTGTTGTAGATATTTCTGTTGGCCTTTTCAAGATCTACAATTTTTTAGTACATTGTTTTGATGTATGTCTTTAGGTTTAGCCAGCGGAGGGTTCCTAAGGAGGACTCGATAAAACCAGTTATTGCGATTTCCCGCGGGAAACAAAGATTTTCCAAAAGTAAAAGTTATCCTAAATGTTGACCCGAGTAATAAGTTATCAGTTCACAAAATTTCGTTGAAATCGGTTCATTACTTTTTGCGTGAAACGCGTACAGACAAACAGACAAACAGACAAACAGACAAACAGACAAACAGACAAAAAGACAAACAGACAAACAGACAAAAAAATTAATAACTATTGTTTTGGGGTCTATATCGTATACATAATACGTTACAGTCATTGTTTTTAAAAAATATTTCATGTACAGATTTCGCTAAGTTACTGCTTTATTATAGTATAGATAGATAACGTACTCGTATAAGAAAACAGTAATATCATTTAATAAAAATAGTTATAGCGAGTGTACTTTAGGAGATAGACAAATACCGTTGAGAACTTTTCTGTAGAACTTTTTAAGACCTACAATTTTCCAGTACATTGTTTTGATTTATCTCTTAAGGTTCAGCCAGCGTTAGCCATATAAACTTCTAAGGACGACTCGATAGAACCAGTCATTGCGTTTTCCCGCGGGAACGAAAAATGTGCCTGTAGTAAAAGGTATCCTAAATGTTGACTCGAGTGATAAGCTATCACTATACAAAATTTAATTGAAATCGGTTCAGTAATTTTTGCGTGAAACGCGCACATCGATTTAACTAAGTTAGTTTTGCTATAGGTATAGATAAAGAATAGGTATTGCGAGTGTACCTTGAGAGATAGACATATACTGTTGTAGATATTTCTGTTGGCCTTTTCAAGATCTACAATTTTTTAGTACATTGTTTTGATGTATGTCTTTAGGTTTAGCCAGCGGAGGGTTCCTAAGGAGGGCTCGATAAAACCAGTTATTGCGATTTCCCGCGGGAAACAAAGATTTTCCAAAAGTAAAAGTTATCCTAAATGTTGACCCGAGTAATAAGTTATCAGTTCACAAAATTTCGTTGAAATCGGTTCATTACTTTTTGCGTGAAACGCGTACAGACAAACAGACAAACAGACAAACAGACAAACAGACAAAAAGACAAACAGACAAACAGACAAAAAATTAATAACTATTGTTTTGGGGTCTATATCGTATACATAATACGTTACAGTCATTGTTTTTAAAAAATATTTCATGTACAGATTTCGCTAAGTTACTGCTTTATTATAGTATAGATAACGTACTCGTATAAGAAAACAGTAATATCATTTAATAAAAATAGTTATAGCGAGTGTACTTTAGGAGATAGACAAATACCGTTGAGAACTTTTCTGTAGAACTTTTTAAGACCTACAATTTTCCAGTACATTGTTTTGATTTATCTCTTAAGGTTCAGCCAGCGTTAGCCATATAAACTTCTAAGGACGACTCGATAGAACCAGTCATTGCGTTTTCCCGCGGGAACGAAAAATGTGCCTGTAGTAAAAGGTATCCTAAATGTTGACTCGAGTGATAAGCTATCACTATACAAAATTTAATTGAAATCGGTTCAGTAATTTTTGCGTGAAACGCGCACATCGATTTAACTAAGTTAGTTTTGCTATAGGTATAGATAAAGAATAGGTATTGCGAGTGTACCTTGAGAGATAGACATATACTGTTGTAGATATTTCTGTTGGCCTTTTCAAGATCTACAATTTTTTAGTACATTGTTTTGATGTATGTCTTTAGGTTTAGCCAGCGGAGGGTTCCTAAGGAGGGCTCGATAAAACCAGTTATTGCGATTTCCCGCGAGAAACAAAGATTTTCCAAAAGTAAAAGTTATCCTAAATGTTGACCCGAGTAATAAGTTATCAGTTCACAAAATTTCGTTGAAATCGGTTCATTACTTTTTGCGTGAAACGCGTACAGACAAACAGACAAACAGACAAAAAGACAAACAGACAAACAGACAAAAAAATTAATAACTATTGTTTTGGGGTCTATATCGTATACATAATACGTTACAGTCATTGTTTTTAAAAAATATTTCATGTACAGATTTCACTAAGTTACTGCTTTATTATAGTATAGATAACGTACTCGTATAAGAAAACAGTAATATCATTTAATAAAAATAGTTATAGCGAGTGTACTTTAGGAGATAGACAAATACCGTTGAGAACTTTTCTGTAGAACTTTTTAAGACCTACAATTTTCCAGTACATTGTTTTGATTTATCTCTTAAGGTTCAGCCAGCGTTAGCCATATAAACTTCTAAGGACGACTCGATAGAACCAGTCATTGCGTTTTCCCGCGGGAACGAAAAATGTGCCTGTAGTAAAAGGTATCCTAAATGTTGACTCGAGTGATAAGCTATCACTATACAAAATTTAATTGAAATCGGTTCAGTACTTTTTGCGTGAAACGCGCACATCGATTTAACTATGTTAGTTTTGCTATAGGTATAGATAAGAATAGGTATTGCGAGTGTACCTTGAGAGATAGACATATACTGTTGTAGATATTTCTGTTGGCCTTTTCAAGATCTACAATTTTTTAGTACATTGTTTTGATGTATGTCTTTAGGTTTAGCCAGCGGAGGGTTCCTAAGGAGGACTCGATAAAACCAGTTATTGCGATTTCCCGCGGGAAACAAAGATTTTCCAAAAGTAAAAGTTATCCTAAATGTTGACCCGAGTAATAAGTTATCAGTTCACAAAATTTCGTTGAAATCGGTTCATTACTTTTTGCGTGAAACGCGTACAGACAAACAGACAAACAGACAAACAGACAAACAGACAAACAGACAAAAAGACAAACAGACAAACAGACAAAAAAATTAATAACTATTGTTTTGGGGTCTATATCGTATACATAATACGTTACAGTCATTGTTTTTAAAAAATATTTCATGTACAGATTTCGCTAAGTTACTGCTTTATTATAGTATAGATAGATAACGTACTCGTATAAGAAAACAGTAATATCATTTAATAAAAATAGTTATAGCGAGTGTACTTTAGGAGATAGACAAATACCGTTGAGAACTTTTCTGTAGAACTTTTTAAGACCTACAATTTTCCAGTACATTGTTTTGATTTATCTCTTAAGGTTCAGCCAGCGTTAGCCATATAAACTTCTAAGGACGACTCGATAGAACCAGTCATTGCGTTTTCCCGCGGGAACGAAAAATGTGCCTGTAGTAAAAGGTATCCTAAATGTTGACTCGAGTGATAAGCTATCACTATACAAAATTTAATTGAAATCGGTTCAGTAATTTTTGCGTGAAACGCGCACATCGATTTAACTAAGTTAGTTTTGCTATAGGTATAGATAAAGAATAGGTATTGCGAGTGTACCTTGAGAGATAGACATATACTGTTGTAGATATTTCTGTTGGCCTTTTCAAGATCTACAATTTTTTAGTACATTGTTTTGATGTATGTCTTTAGGTTTAGCCAGCGGAGGGTTCCTAAGGAGGGCTCGATAAAACCAGTTATTGCGATTTCCCGCGGGAAACAAAGATTTTCCAAAAGTAAAAGTTATCCTAAATGTTGACCCGAGTAATAAGTTATCAGTTCACAAAATTTCGTTGAAATCGGTTCATTACTTTTTGCGTGAAACGCGTACAGACAAACAGACAAACAGACAAACAGACAAACAGACAAACAGACAAAAAGACAAACAGACAAACAGACAAAAAATTAATAACTATTGTTTTGGGGTCTATATCGTATACATAATACGTTACAGTCATTGTTTTTAAAAAATATTTCATGTACAGATTTCGCTAAGTTACTGCTTTATTATAGTATAGATAGATAACGTACTCGTATAAGAAAACAGTAATATCATTTAATAAAAATAGTTATAGCGAGTGTACTTTAGGAGATAGACATATACCGTTGAGAACTTTTCTGTAGAACTTTTTAAGACCTACAATTTTCCAGTACATTGTTTTGATTTATCTCTTAAGGTTCAGCCAGCGTTAGCCATATAAACTTCTAAGGACGACTCGATAGAACCAGTCATTGCGTTTTCCCGCGGGAACGAAAAATGTGCCTGTAGTAAAAGGTATCCTAAATGTTGACTCGAGTGATAAGCTATCACTATACAAAATTTAATTGAAATCGGTTCAGTAATTTTTGCGTGAAACGCGCACATCGATTTAACTAAGTTAGTTTTGCTATAGGTATAGATAAAGAATAGGTATTGCGAGTGTACCTTGAGAGATAGACATATACTGTTGTAGATATTTCTGTTGGCCTTTTCAAGATCTACAATTTTTTAGTACATTGTTTTGATGTATGTCTTTAGGTTTAGCCAGCGGAGGGTTCCTAAGGAGGGCTCGATAAAACCAGTTATTGCGATTTCCCGCGGGAAACAAAGATTTTCCAAAAGTAAAAGTTATCCTAAATGTTGACCCGAGTAATAAGTTATCAGTTCACAAAATTTCGTTGAAATCGGTTCATTACTTTTTGCGTGAAACGCGTACAGACAAACAGACAAACAGACAAAAAGACAAACAGACAAACAGACAAAAAAATTAATAACTATTGTTTTGGGGTCTATATCGTATACATAATACGTTACAGTCATTGTTTTTAAAAAATATTTCATGTACAGATTTCACTAAGTTACTGCTTTATTATAGTATAGATAACGTACTCGTATAAGAAAACAGTAATATCATTTAATAAAAATAGTTATAGCGAGTGTACTTTAGGAGATAGACAAATACCGTTGAGAACTTTTCTGTAGAACTTTTTAAGACCTACAATTTTCCAGTACATTGTTTTGATTTATCTCTTAAGGTTCAGCCAGCGTTAGCCATATAAACTTCTAAGGACGACTCGATAGAACCAGTCATTGCGTTTTCCCGCGGGAACGAAAAATGTGCCTGTAGTAAAAGGTATCCTAAATGTTGACTCAAGTGATAAGCTATCACTATACAAAATTTAATTGAAATCGGTTCAGTACTTTTTGCGTGAAACGCGCACATCGATTTAACTATGTTAGTTTTGCTATAAGTATAGATAAGAATAGGTATTGCGAGTGTACCTTGAGAGATAGACATATACTGTTGTAGATATTTCTGTTGGCCTTTTCAAGATCTACAATTTTTTAGTACATTGTTTTGATGTATGTCTTTAGGTTTAGCCAGCGGAGGGTTCCTAAGGAGGACTCGATAAAACCAGTTATTGCGATTTCCCGCGGGAAACAAAGATTTTCCAAAAGTAAAAGTTATCCTAAATGTTGACCCGAGTAATAAGTTATCAGTTCACAAAATTTCGTTGAAATCGGTTCATTACTTTTTGCGTGAAACGCGTACAGACAAACAGACAAACAGACAAACAGACAAACAGACAAACAGACAAAAAGACAAACAGACAAACAGACAAAAAAATTAATAACTATTGTTTTGGGGTCTATATCGTATACATAATACGTTACAGTCATTGTTTTTAAAAAATATTTCATGTACAGATTTCGCTAAGTTACTGCTTTATTATAGTATAGATAGATAACGTACTCGTATAAGAAAACAGTAATATCATTTAATAAAAATAGTTATAGCGAGTGTACTTTAGGAGATAGACAAATACCGTTGAGAACTTTTCTGTAGAACTTTTTAAGACCTACAATTTTCCAGTACATTGTTTTGATTTATCTCTTAAGGTTCAGCCAGCGTTAGCCATATAAACTTCTAAGGACGACTCGATAGAACCAGTCATTGCGTTTTCCCGCGGGAACGAAAAATGTGCCTGTAGTAAAAGGTATCCTAAATGTTGACTCGAGTGATAAGCTATCACTATACAAAATTTAATTGAAATCGGTTCAGTAATTTTTGCGTGAAACGCGCACATCGATTTAACTAAGTTAGTTTTGCTATAGGTATAGATAAAGAATAGGTATTGCGAGTGTACCTTGAGAGATAGACATATACTGTTGTAGATATTTCTGTTGGCCTTTTCAAGATCTACAATTTTTTAGTACATTGTTTTGATGTATGTCTTTAGGTTTAGCCAGCGGAGGGTTCCTAAGGAGGGCTCGATAAAACCAGTTATTGCGATTTCCCGCGGGAAACAAAGATTTTCCAAAAGTAAAAGTTATCCTAAATGTTGACCCGAGTAATAAGTTATCAGTTCACAAAATTTCGTTGAAATCGGTTCATTACTTTTTGCGTGAAACGCGTACAGACAAACAGACAAACAGACAAACAGACAAAAAGACAAACAGACAAACAGACAAAAAAATTAATAACTATTGTTTTGGGGTCTATATCGTATACATAATACGTTACAGTCATTGTTTTTAAAAAATATTTCATGTACAGATTTCGCTAAGTTACTGCTTTATTATAGTATAGATAGATAACGTACTCGTATAAGAAAACAGTAATATCATTTAATAAAAATAGTTATAGCGAGTGTACTTTAGGAGATAGACAAATACCGTTGAGAACTTTTCTGTAGAACTTTTTAAGACCTACAATTTTCCAGTACATTGTTTTGATTTATCTCTTAAGGTTCAGCCAGCGTTAGCCATATAAACTTCTAAGGACGACTCGATAGAACCAGTCATTGCGTTTTCCCGCGGGAACGAAAAATGTGCCTGTAGTAAAAGGTATCCTAAATGTTGACTCGAGTGATAAGCTATCACTATACAAAATTTAATTGAAATCGGTTCAGTAATTTTTGCGTGAAACGCGCACATC
Source organism: Fabriciana adippe (assembly GCA_905404265.1). NCBI lineage: Eukaryota > Metazoa > Arthropoda > Insecta > Lepidoptera > Nymphalidae > Fabriciana > Fabriciana adippe. The sequence goes on from FR990010.1 coordinate 2,339,076, forward strand.
GATTTAACTAAGTTAGTTTTGCTATAGGTATAGATAAAGAATAGGTATTGCGAGTGTACCTTGAGAGATAGACATATACTGTTGTAGATATTTCTGTTGGCCTTTTCAAGATCTACAATTTTTTAGTACATTGTTTTGATGTATGTCTTTAGGTTTAGCCAGCGGAGGGTTCCTAAGGAGGGCTCGATAAAACCAGTTATTGCGATTTCCCGCGGGAAACAAAGATTTTCCAAAAGTAAAAGTTATCCTAAATGTTGACCCGAGTAATAAGTTATCAGTTCACAAAATTTCGTTGAAATCGGTTCATTACTTTTTGCGTGAAACGCGTACAGACAAACAGACAAACAGACAAACAGACAAAAAGACAAACAGACAAACAGACAAAAAAATTAATAACTATTGTTTTGGGGTCTATATCGTATACATAATACGTTACAGTCATTGTTTTTAAAAAATATTTCATGTACAGATTTCGCTAAGTTACTGCTTTATTATAGTATAGATAAGCAGGAAAAGAGAGCAGTACGAAAAAGCTGCTCATACCTAGAATCCAAACACCAGCAAAATGACATACAAATGTACCTAGATAAAAAGAATCTTCACGATGCGTATTTATAGATAGCGCTGCACATTTCATAAGTTTTACTACTCAAATCAAATCAAATCAAATCAAAATATACTTTATTCAAATAGACTTTTACAAGCACTTTTGAATCGTCAATTTTACATTTTAAATTTAAATTAAATGTCAGTGTAGTCAGTCCGTGAAGAATCTGCCGCCGGCTCGGAAGGCAGTTCTGCTGAGAAGAGCCGGCGAGAAACTCAACAGTTGCTCTTTTAAAATAAAAATTGTGTACAATATTGTAATACAATAATTATTACATATTTATCCTACTACTATATACTGAAAATGTTAAATGTGTTGACATGCAATTTGTGATGAACGCCATCTATGAATTAGACTGTTGTATTTATTTTAGTGATATCTTGTTTTAACAGGTTTGGACATATTAAAATATTTCGAGGACTGCATCAAAGCTGCTCGCATCTATATTTTGAAAGAATACGATGACACTTTACCCGCAGCTAGACGACACATGAAGATGTAAGTTGGTTTACAATTTATATAAAACATTCGAAACGTTAGGGAAAAATCAGAGTAAAACCGCAATAAATCCAGAAAATAAAATTACATTAAGTATATTTTTAACTTTAAAAAATTTTGTTTTACAATAAACTAAAAATAGTAATTTAATTAAAAATAGGAGATATTTAATTCTCTAATTTTGGAACCGATTTTCATTATTTTATACCACATTAGCGGCTCACCCTCGCTTCGCTCGGGTTCGTCCCTAGCTTGCTTCTTAATACAAAATTTCATTCCCATTTTCACCCCTTTAAGTGATGATTTCAGGGATAAAAAGTATTTTATGCCTTTCCCAGGGTCTCAAACTATCTTCTTACCAAATTTCATAATCTCTGGATCTAATGAACCAATTTAAATGAAATTTTACACGGTGGTAGGTTATATCCCCGGTCAACATCTTACTTTTCATCCCAAAAAATTAAAGAGTTCCCGTGCGATAGTTAGAAAACTATAGTAGCTTATACAGCTTAGTACACAAAAACTACTGATTGGATTTTAATGAAACTTTACAATAATATAGTTTATACATCATAATAACAAATAGGTTATTTTTTATCCCGGAAAAATGTACGGTTCCCATGGGATAGATTTGTTTTTGTTTATCTAGAGGCGAACCCGAGCGAACCGATGGTGAGCCGCTAGTATTTAATATACGTCATGGTTCTATCTGGGTGTGGTGGAATTGCTACCACTAAGCGAATACTAGTTTTTAATAATACATGTCTATAAATTTTATTTCTTTGTTATAGTTTTTTATAATTGTTTTTTTTTTCAGAATGTGGTTCGTAGATTTGGTCACGAGATTTATATTTTGGGGTCTCATTATATATTGGGTCAGCGGTTGGATGTCGTCTTTCTATACATTTTTAGTAGGTTCGAGTGAAGTAACCCATAAAGCTATGGTAGAATAACAATATTTCCTTAAGACTTAATAAATATATTAGCCATTTCCGAACTTTGTATTATAATTAATAAATAAAATCTTAATTTTATCTCGTTTATGATACAAATAATCGACTGAAGTAAATATTTTTAAGATTATAGTTTTATGTGACACAAAATAATATATCAAAAATCTTATTGTAACCAGTTACTGTAGCATTATTTAGTTGACTTTGCTCTAAATATTTTCCAGTTTATCCAAATTGGGATGAATCCCAAAAGCAAGTCGTTGAACTCGTTTCAACCAATAAAGTCACTATTGAATCTACGTATAAATGTATAGATTAAAGTATAATAATAATGAAATCCCGACTGATTCCGGCCTCGGCGGCCAATCTCACTAAAACTAGCCAACTGAAGATGTTATAGTGCAAGTGTGAGTGAGAAGGACACACGATGTGCACTCTTTGTCCCTTTCACTCTCACACTACAGTGGGATGACACTACAATATGACCAGTCAAAGTTAAGGCGCAAGACGCGACACGTGCTCTCCGAAGCCCGGGATGAACCACCGCCAACTTCCCAACTCCGGGTTGTTACTGATAATATCTTAACAGAAAAACTCTGTAATTAAACTTGGCCTGACTCGGTACTCGAACCCAGGACCTCTGATTTTTAGCCGTACATGTTAACCATTAGACCAACGAAATAATTGCATAAAGTAAATATGTTAAATAAAAATTAGTACATAATTAAAATGTAGGTGATAGGTATTTTTGCCAATGAATTTGTATAATAATTGTATATAAATACGATGATAACATAATCAATAGCTCTTACACTTTTGTAATATTTTTTAATAAAATCGTAAATTTTATACTGTTTTTTCATTTTATCGTCATTCAGGATCATTTTTAAACTGGGGATTGACGGAAAGCCCGCGACCAGCAATAGGACGTTAAAAAGGGTTCATATTGTATATAGGGAATTTAATGAAATATAGTTAAAAACTGTATCTCTTATTAATTTTTATTAATTATTATTATCACCCTTAAATACCTTTGTTAAAGACAATTTTTTCTAATAAATATATCTATTACAACGAAAAAGTAGTTTCTTCGAAACTCTTCTTCACCGCCACATTTCTTCAAGGTTATCAAAAAATGTTTAAAATTCCAATTTTCGAATATAAAATCCATATAAATAGCGAAAATAATATGATCTTCGTCAAAATATCGATAACGTAGCGTCTGGAAAGTACAATTTAGTTAGATATTTTGGTATTTTACAAGCAAGCTACTTACGTTTTAACGTTTAGCATAGATTTCTCAGAGATGAGATATTTTCCCGCAGTAAAAAGTATCCTATATAATACTTTCTTAGATTTACGCGAATGTTTGACATTTTAAATAAAACTATCTTTTCGGACTTTTTCGCGGATTCATTTTGATTTTTGGTTCCCGACGTTTCGAATGCTTTACAGCAATCATGGTCACGGGAGAGACGTTAGATGTCTCAGAGGTACTATATAGTTGTTACAGACAGCCTACCCACAAAATAACAAAATGAATTCAAAAAACTTGAAAAATGGCACCAAAGTACCTTACAATATGGAGAGAGCTGAATTCAGTGTCAATGAGGCTGCAAGCAATGGTCTCACGTAGTTTGTACTGATGGGATGAAATATTATATATGCCATAACTGCGATGAGTCTGATTAAGTATTACATGGAAAAAATATTTTATTTAAACTTAGATTTTGTAGATTAGTTTTTTTTAATTATTATTTAGAGATTATTTTTGTTTGGTAAGTTTAATTACAAAACTACTCAAGCGATACACTCCAAAAAAAGAAATATTATTTCTGTAGACTTGTTTTAGTTTAGTTTTAATAATTATCTATCTTAAACGTGCCTATTAAATATTTTTAATATGTTTTAAATACATTTCAGTATTTTTGAGTGATAAAACTGATTTTAAATGCCTGAGTTATTTATTATTTTAAGTGTTACAACTGTCCCCCATTGATGTTACAACCGCCCCTGGTATGGGGGTCGGTTGTAACAATCGCACACACTCATTAAAATGACATATTCCTGCCAAACTGTTATACCTGAGCTATTGGTTTTGATATTATTTTAAAGACAAATAATTATGCTTTCATCGCGAAGGCTTTAATCGCTGCTTCTAGCTATAATAGCTTTGCTGTGGTCATTTAAAGGAAAATTGTTACAACCGTACCCAGTCTCCCTTACTACCATCATCGTGGGATTCTGTAATCAGGATTCCACGATGATGGTAGTATCCATCCATCTTCCCTATTGAAGTTTGGATGTTTTTTAATTTCAATATCTTCGAAAATCATTCTGGGGCGATAACGGTTTCCTTTCGCGAGTATTTGCGGACTATCAAAGCGAATGTAGCGGCTTGGGCGATCCTAACCAATCTAAGGGAACAAAAAATCAAAATAAATCCGCAAAATATCCTAGATAAAGATGGTTTTATTTAAGAGATATAGAGATATAACTTTATATATATATATATATATATATATATATATATATATATATATATATATATAATTATTTTATAAATATTATTATTTTTGCTTACATTTTCAATAACTTTCTTGCTCTCGGTAAAGTCGATAGATCCTCCTTCACAATATACTTTCTAGTACCCAACACATAATTCTTGATATATGTACCTATAGCAACATCTTCTAAATTTGTGTAGAAAATCTCATTGTCATATTTACTGATTTTATTCTTGAGTGATACAAATTTTTATTTATGAAACACCATTGTTTGTTAGTATAATACGAGAGGATGCTAGTGCCATGAGCGACACGTTTTTGTACTTTTATCATGCTGTGAAAAAATTAAGTACTATTAAAATGGTTTAAATAAGCAGTGGTAGCCCAGTTGTAAAGCGTTCGCTTGGGAAATAAATAAATAAATATGTTAGGACATTAACACACAGCACCATCTAGTTCCATGGTAAGCTACGAAGCTTGTGTTATGGATACCAGATAGTTGATACACTACACATATATAATTTTAAAATCCATACATATTATAAATATAAACACCCATGACTGGAGTACAAACATTAGTGCTCATCACACAAATGAATGCTCCCAGCGGGACTCGAACCCGCGACCGCTGGCACAGCAAGTAGGGTCACTACAACTGAGCCAATGTGTCGTCAAACGTGTCGTCGTTAGTGAAGCGGGTTCAAATCCGAAGCCTCTGATATTTCCATGTTCGAATCATTAAGCTTCTTTAAAAAAATGCAATTATTATTGTTTTTAAAATAAAGTAATGTTTAATTTGAGTAAAACTTGATAAGTTCAATATTTAAGGTATTTTCTTCCATGCCCCATCCATTTGTTCCACCTGTATACTACTGAGAAATCAAAATTATTGAAAGAAAACTCAGCAATTTGAAATTCACTTAGCAAAGACGACTTCGGGTTAAAGTCAGCACTATGAATATCTTCCTAAAAATGGCAATAAAAACTTTTTAACTGTTTGCTAAATAATGTAAAAGCTCTTTGAGTTATATCCAGTAAAATACTTAAGTCTGAATTTTTAACATATTAATTCCTTACGTTAAAAGTAAAACACGATATTAATCCAGTTACATGTATCCCTTTTTTTATATTATAATTTGAATACTAATTGTCCTGTGTTACCTAATTTGAAAAATTTAGCTTCAGTAAACTTCGAGTAAAATATCTGTAATATATTATGAATAGACGGACATGACGAAATTAAAAGGGTTCGGTTTTAGTCATTTGGTTACGGAATCCTAAAAAGTGTTTAAAGTATTAGAATCTAGTTTCGAAATCACTCACAATGTCTTCCTTCCCATCAAAAATAGAAGCATGTCGATGAAGTAAGCGGGTATTAGCTGTGTTAGCAAAAATACAGTTTGATGAAGCAACCAGTTAGACGGAACCATTGTTCGAGGATACCATAAAGATTCTGAGTAAGGGTACTCTCTTAACCATTTTTGACCTGTAAAATTAAATTATACTTTATTGTAAATCTAAACAAATCTTTAATATGACTATATATTATAAAAAAGTCCTCCGTCGCGTCTGTCTGTCTGTTCGCGATAAACTCAAAAACTACAGCACCGATTTTATTTTGTTTTCACCAATGGATAGAATGGTTCTCGAGAAAGGTTTTAGTATATAATTTGGTAAGTTTTTATATACATTGTGTAAAATATAACGATATTTGTTGGAGGTGTCGGAAAAAAAACCGTCTGGGAGAGACGGCTTTTTAACCCTTTAACCCTTTAAGATAAAACAAAATAATGTATGATCGAATTGTGTATCTTATATAGGTCTATACAAAAGTCCGCGATGGCATATGTCTATCTCTTAAGGATAATATAGTATATCCATTTTAATACTTTAAAAAATTGGCAATTATAATGCGGTAATGTAAAAGCTATTTACACAAATATTAATCCTTATCATTTTAAATAAGTTAAGGGCTTTGAGCATTTCATGCACATTATTTTACTCTTTTACGCCATATAATTAGTATTAAATCAATATCTTAGGAGTAATTGCAAAAAAAATTACGGACGCGAACATAAAATTCAAGCGCCTCGCTTCGCTTGATGCAATCGCTGTCCCTCCCCCCGCACCGTCTTGCCTACTGATTACTGATTAGGTAATTTTTGTATGTTTGTAATGAATGAACTTAAAAACTACTGGACTGATTTAGATGAAATTTTGTAAAAAGATAGTTTGACGACGACTTTGGCTAGCATTCTTGCCATTATTTCACTAGGACATGACATGTATAGTATTAACTAGCTGACCCGGCAAACGTTGTTTTGCCATATAAATAATTTCCTATTACTAAAATGGCTATTAAAAAATAAGGGTTGATCGTAGAAGGGTGAAAATTGAGGATTGTATGTATTTTTGTATGTTGTATCATAAAAAAATAGAAATTAAAAATTTTGTCTAAAAAATTAAAAAAAAAAATTTAGGGGTGGACTACCCCTAACATTTAGGGGGATGAAAAATAGATGTTGGCCGATTCTCATAGATACCGGATAAGCACAAAAAATTTCATCAAAATCGGTCAAGCCGTTTCGGAGGAGTATGGCAACGAAAACTGTGACACGAGAATTTTATATATTAGAAAGAAGATTAAGTGTCTATTTGTTAATTATATATAATTTAATACATTCAGAATTTCTATACATTTTCTTTTCTCGTAAACATATTTTGAATTTCCTTTTTTGTTAGTATGAGGTTTAAAACTTACCTGCAAAAGAAACTTCCTGCCAAGTAGCCTTTATCGCTCCTGATAGTGTCATGTTGTAAATTCGTATGTCCTTAGACCTGAATCAAATATTTCTTTATATAGAGATTAAAAACAATTATATATGTAACTATTAGGTATATTATAACTACCTATTGCAAGTAACTAAATATTTTAAAAGTTAAACTGAATTCAAAACCCTCTACTCCCTCTTTTGAAGCCATCTTTTTCACTCTTATTAATGGAATGATCTTATAATTTGTGTAAAAAAAAATTAAATTAATTCTTATGTGTGGATTCTAATAGTGCCTTTTGGGCGTTTACTTCGTCAATGTCACATAGAATGGAGAAGACATGTTACTTAGAGAATGGCCGGTAAACAAGAGAAATCCGTAAAAAAATCCGAAAAGATAGTTTTATTTTTCTAATGTTTACATTAGATCAATATTTGTTGTACTTTAGTACAACACAGTACTTGTTGTACTACAACAATTATTGATGTTTTGAACAAATAAGCACTAAGGCGACGAAATGTCGTGATATCTTTAAATAACTAAATTCTAGGTTTCATTAAAACTTAAAAGTGCTAGAAAGTGTTTCATGGAGTTTGACTTACTTTTCAAGGGCTGTGACATAACCTATCAATATACAAGCGTTAACGACAACGTCAACTGCGACCACATCCACTGTATAGGACCCCTTACAATTCATTGTGCGTAGAACACCTAATGAAATGAATACATTATTGAATGAATAAATTATATGTATTAATATATAAGGACGTATGTTAGTTTGTCACATAGAAAAATTTGGAAAAATCGAGTGTAACGTGTTTTGTTATGATCTTAAAGGTCAAAAATTCATTGAGTTTGGAAGAAGACGTCTGTGTAAATGTGTAAATGTTTGATGTGACCTATACTGTAAACATACAGCTTCCACATTTATCGTTCTTCTATTATTGAAAGCGGTACCAAAATTCTTTGCATGGTTCAAAGGAAGTAAGAGGAGCAATTGCCAGATGCAAATAGCGAGTTGTTTTCATACTATGATATATATATATATATATTATAAATTGTATACCTTTGCCACACCCCACTATATTGCCGGTGGCTCCATTCACATTGTCCACCCAACCCGGTACAGGCTCCTTCCATGCTGCAGTCACTATACAAAGATTAAGACTATTAACAAAAAATCTAGAAAAAAAATCAATTTAATGTAAATTTATAGCCTTGATCATATTAGATTTTTTTAAACATATAGTAAAATTGTAACTAAGCCGAATCTGTACATTAAATATTTTTTGGAAAATGTTATTGGATTAGACTTTGTTATCGATACAGAGGCCGAATCTATAGTTTTTAAAATTTTTGTCTGTCTGTTAATCCGTCCGTCCGTCCGTCCATCTGTCTGTCTGTCTGTTACGGAGAGTAATATCCTCAGTCCTAAGAACTGTCGAAAGAAAATCAGCGGGACCAGAATTATTATTTTGAACTCACCAATCTCAAGACTATTACTCCGATATGAAAAATTATTTTTGCATTAGATAGCCCGTTGAGGAAGGCTATACATCATCCCGTAAAAATGTGCGGTTCCGTGATATAGATTTGTTTTAATTTATCGACGAACCTAAACCTAAACGAAGCGAAGCGAGGGTTAGTCGCTAGTAATGGAATAAAATTAAATTAAAATTTATCTAATTAGACTTATAAAAGCACTTTTGAAATATCTATTTAGTTTAAAGATCATCAGAGAGAACCACTAACGGATTAGAAAGCTAATGTCCTCCTAACCGAATTTGCTCAGATGTCATTAGATTTGTGTTGGTTCATGTATTATATTTTCTCACCAATCGACGGTCTTCCGATGGCGATTGGAAATTTCGAACTGTATTCAGCAACTAAGTCTTCTGTAATAGCTTTTGTGTAGGAATAAGTGTTGGGTTCAGAAGAGATTAACCTGAAAGAATAATATTTTCTCGACTTCACACAATTTGACATTTCTAATAAAACTATTTTTTCTGATGGTTTTACAATCCCATTTTTAATTTGATTTGTACCAAAAAACTTGGCACGTGGACAACTTACTTTCTCTCTTGTAAATCTGTGCAGAATTTTTGAAAACGTAATAGAACTAAAACACCCTTGTTTCGTTGTGCGATTTATATCAACAGACCACATGACATTGGCAGAAATAAATATTGTTAAGTTTGGTGGTCAATAACCAAAAAAAAAACTTTGTGGATTCCTAATTAAAATTATTACAAAATTATCACCCATACAACAGAAAGTAAACATCATATAATTTTAAAGATAAATAGATAAAAGTGTTTAAGATAGCTAAAACGTAGCGACTTATCGTTAATAATCAAGCTATAGTAGAAAACCAATAAGCGCTCTACTTACTTAGGCTCTAAGTGCCGAAGAGTTTCATCGTCCATCCATTCCACGAGATCTATTATTTTCCTAGGCGGATGTATGGCTGGGTAAATTTTTTCTTCATAAACATCTAAATGGCATCGACAATAAGCTGTCGAGAGATGAACAAATGCCTAAAAAAAATTAAATATTTTTTTAATATATTACTTTTATAAGTTTTTTTAAGCAGAGGTAACCTATTGATGATGCACTCGCTTGGAAACCCAAGTTATTTCTAGTATAATTGAAACATAACTATCACGATACGATGAAGGAAAATATCGTGAGGAATCCTGCATGTCTGAGAGAACCTAGCAAGTTTTCGAAAGTAATGTGAAGATTACCAACATATTTGGCTAATGAAATTAAAGTCCTTCCTTCTCTTCTATGATAAAATCTCATAAAACTTTTATCATATATCCCATGAGAACCTTTTCCGTTATTCAAAATAAGTAATATAATACAAATAGTCTTTACCATCTTAAATAGAATAGTTAAAATCTCGTTAAAACCAATAAAACTGTTATTTTATCGTTTATACCATGAACTCTTTTACTGTCCTAAAATAAAAGTTTCTCATATTGAACACTAGCATTGCCCGCGGCTTCCCCCGCGTTCAAATGACCAAAAACTAAATTCTTAGGTTTTACATATTATTATTTTTTTTTTATTGTCGCTCGACAAGATGACTCCGTGACGCCTGATGATAAGCGACAGTGGAGTCCAGGCATGAAGTCCATCGGTTCCGGGACATGATCTCGTCACCGATCAACCTCACCTCGTCGGCCCGCATACGTGCTTTTTCACGCTCCGTTTAAAAGACCCAGGATTGTAGGAGGAGGGAAACACTTGAGACGGTAAAGAATTCCATTTCCCAATAGTGCGGCACAGGTAGGAGTTACCAAACCTTTTGGTACGAGATGGTATGGGTAGTACCGTGTGAGGATGGAATTTTCGACCAGCACGTGTGGTCTTGGAGAGGAAAGGAGAGGAGGGTATAAGATGGAAGAGCTCTTCAGAACACTCGCCGTAATATAGGCGGTAAAAAGCGGCTAGTGAAGCAACATCTCTACGCAATTGCAGAGATTCAAGGTTATGAGTAGCCTCAGCTTTATTAATTATGCGGACAGCACGGCGTTGAAGTCTATCAAGAGCATCTAACAAGTACTTAGCAGAGCCATCCCAGAGGTGGGAGCAGTACTCAACGCATGAGCGCACTTGAGTCTTGTACAGAAGGCATAGCTGCTCAGGCGAGAAGAACCACTTCACCCTGTTCAGAACCCCGAGTTTACATGAAGCTAACGAAATGACACTCTCGATATGGCTTTTTTGGTTCAGATCGCTACGGATATTAACTCCGAGGATGTTGATGCCATCCTGCATCGTAAGGCGTGTGTTCTGAAGAGAGGGAAGACAAAGGAATGGAGATTTTTTAGCCGAGAACGCGCATACCTGCGTCTTCTTGGCATTGAACTCGACCAGGTTCTTTGAACCCCATTCTGAAACGCGGTACAAGACATCGTCGAGCTCACGGACAAGTTCGGTTCTCCTATTCTCAATTTCGGTTCGATTTGCGGCGGGATGGCCAAAGTATCGACCGTGGACAGTGCTATCGTCTGCATAGCAATGAATGTTACCCAGGGATAACATGTCATTGATATGCAGAAGAAAGAGTGTTGGTGATAGGATAGACCCCTGAGGCACACCAGCATTCACCTGTAGGAAGCCAGAAGCTTGTCCATCGCAGAGAACACGGATACTGCGCTCATGCAGGAAGTCAGCCACCCAGTCGCACAAGCGAGGAGGTAGACCGTAGGCCGGAAGCTTGGAAAGAAGAGAACGGTGCCAAACCCTATCGAAGGCTTTCGAGATATCAAGGCTAACGGCCATCGATTCGCCATGCTTGTCCATAGCCTTGCCCCATAGATGCGTCATAAAAGCTAGAAGATCACCCGTCGAACGTTTTGGTCGAAAACCATATTGACGATCATTGATAAGGGAGTGACCCTCTAGGTAGCGGACGAGTTGCGAGTTTATGATCCGCTCGAACACCTTACAGAGTACTGAGGTGATGGCTATGGGTCGATAGTTGGCAGGGTCATATCGGTCACCTTTTTTTAGGGATCGGCTGGACGTTCGCCACCTTCCAAGCCTTTGGCACAATCCCCGAAGAATAGGAGGTTCGGTACAGGCGCGTCAATGCTGGAGCCAATTCTGCTGCACAATTTTTTAGTACAATCGCTGGGATACCATCAGGACCACTTGCTTTTCGGATGTCGATCGACTGTAATAATGCCCGTACATCACGCTGCCTAATCTGGATATCAGGCATAGTTGTGCCGCAATAGGGTATAGTGGGAGGTTGGGCACCACAGTCGTCGAGATGGGAATGGGCCGCAAAGATAGAGGCCAATAAATTTGCTTTTTCCTGTGCGTCATGGGTCAGAGATCCATCAGGATATCGAAGCGGGGGCAGCGGAGGCTGGTAGAAGTTGCGTTGCACGGCTTTGGTCAGTCGCCAGTAGCTACGGCTTCCCGTAGGGTGTGAAAGAAGTTCTTGACCAAATCGTGCTACGCGCTGAGTATCTGCTCTAATGTAAGCTCTCTTGCATGCTTTGGTAGCCGCATTATAGGCAGCTTTGAGAGATTTGACATTGGGATCATGAAAGGAGCGGGCCCTTGTCCAAGCACGATAAGCCGACTGTTTCTGCTCTACTGCATCGGTACATTCGCGGTTGAACCAAGGGCGAACTCTACTCCCGCCGACAACATCACTGAAGGGAATATAATATTCCATTCCCAACAGTATTTCGTCAGCGATGGCGAGTGCACTCTCGGACGGATCTCTCTCACCAAAACAGCGTGACGACCAAGGGACAGACGCAAAGAAATCACGTAAGCCACCCCAATCTGCTGATAAGTAGTACCATAACCGTCGCTTCACCTCCACAGGACGTGGGGGAGTGACATATGGTACAGTAGCACTAACTAGACAGTGGTCAGAGGAGCCCAAAGGCGCTCCGACCTTCACGTTGTATCTAGTTGGGTCATTTGTCAGCAGGTCTAGTAAGGAGGGCGCTTGACCGACAATGTCAGGTATCCTGGTGGGCTGGAGTACCAGCTGTGTCAGGTCATGCGTGAGAGCAAAAGCGTGAGCAGTTCGTCCCGCGTGGTCTGTTTTTGTGGAGCCCAACCAAGTCTCATGATGAGCATTAAAATCCCCCAGAAACACCAATTCCGCATTCGGGAACTGCTCCTGCGCATCATCTGCCGCCTGACTGAGATAATCAAAGAGTCGAGTTGTCTCATTATCTCCAGTGTGGAAACGGTAAAGGCACACGGTAAACACAATTAATGGAACCTTGATCAACGTGTACCCATAGGACAGAAAAGGAGGGGTCTTCCAAACAGCGCAATCGGCGACAACAGAGACCTCCCCGACAAACAAGCACACTCCGGCTTTTCCGACTAAATTTTCCTCGAGGATGTAGCCGGGATACTGTAGGTATGACATGTCTGCGGGGGGAAGTATCTGAGTCTCCGTTAGGAAAAGCATTGCAGGTCTTACGGTCTCAAGGTGTTGATGTACGGCATTGAGGTTGGAATGGAGCCCGCGGATGTTGGCGAACTCAACCCCAAATGACGTTTTTGTGTGGGAGGGTTTAGAAGTTGCCGCTGTAAAACCTGAATGTGGAATTTGCGCTGTCATAATAGGACGGAGAAGATAGAAAAAAAAGGAGCACAAAAAAAGCGGCAAGATGTTATAGCAGAAAAGGAAAAAATGGTAGCTAGTCACTATACAGTGCATGCAATGACACAGGCCCGTCCGTCAGACGGAAGGGCTCCCGTACCCCCCCGGAAGTAGTCGCCGGGTCCCACGTCCGGTCACCATCCGGCACGACGAGCTACTCCAAGATTATGCGCGGCCTGGTGGGGCAGCCTCCTGGGGTGGTTAGTCCCAATCGGGCCCCTGTACTATGCCGCGGGCGGCCAGCGACACCACCGTTTCTACAGGTCTCCCTGCCCGACAGGCCGACTGATGCCATTTAGAATATGCTTTTTAGCCTAATCGGTCCCTCATTCGCTATAAAATCCTACCCTCTTGCTGGCTATACAGCGCTGACTCCGGAACGCGATCCGACATACGCCAGATCACTGTGGCGGATGTTTCGCAGCTGCACGGTGGTACCAGCCCGGTCGATTTGCATCTACCACCAGTGAAGCAGGTGCTCTGCTAAATGAATCCCTTAGCCGGCTCTTACGGCACCCACGGGAATGACAGGGGTGGTGGATTGTATTCTAAAGCCGCCACCACGCGACTAAAATTACCATATTCTTACATTGCAGTTTTTGAATTTTTTCTCAGAAATGAGATATTTTCCCGCGGTAAAAAGTATCATGTATGTTGACCCGGATAACCAGCTATCATCATACCAAATCAATTTAACAAATTAATACTTTTTTAGATTCACGCGAATATTTGACATTTTAAATAAAACTATCTTTTCGGATTTTTTCGCGGATTTATTTTAATTTTTGGTTCCCGACGTTTCGAATGCTTTACAGAAATCATGGTCATAGGAGAGATGGTATAAAAATATATTGTTACCTCAAGTTTTTGCATCCTTTCAGCTAATTCTAAAACTTTGAGAGTTGCGATGGTATTTGTTTGGACAGCAAATTTTAGTTCCCGATCAAATCTGAAAAGTTTTACGGTTTTTTAAGAATTCAATCAAAATATAAGCTAGACATAAAGATTTAACTAAGCTAGACATAAAGCTAGACGTTACTAAAAGGATGACGAAGATATAGCTTGTGAAAGTTGTGAGGTCATTCGGTTCTACATATGTAACTTCATCACAATTTTGTCCATTGCCGTATAAATATCAATTTTTGGTAAATTATCATTTTATCCTTCAAGCCTTTCTCCATTATAATATAATTTGAAATAATCGTCCAAAATCGTACATAAATAAGCAAAGAAAAAACAGTTCAGTATCTATTTTTCGTTTGTCAACCGATTGTCCTTTTTTTCATTTAATACCTATTGACAAGTTTAAGTGTTTTCAATTAAAAAAAATTGGAAACAGTTTTATTTCTATATAATGACTAGCGACTCACCCTCGCTTCGCTTCGGGTTCGTCCCTAGACATAAACAAATCTATCCCACGGGAAACGTACATTCTGGGATGATATATAGCCTATAGCCTTCCTCAGTTAACGGGCTATCTAATGCAAAAAGAATTTCTCAAATCGGATTAGTAGTTTCTGAGATTAGCGCGTTCAACCAAACAAACAAACTCTTCAGCTTTATAATATTAGTATAGATTATGATAGAATTTCGACCACTGGGCGAACAAGTATATATATCGCAGGGAAATTGTAAGATACGTTAAATTATAAATTCAAGTGAATTAATAATTACACGGACTTTTGTCATTCGCCTCCTGTTCTTAAAATATCACGAGACAATTTTAGGTAAATTATAATTTCCCTAAGCACATTCAGTGAAATAGTAATTACCCTAGTTAAATTGTCAATAGCAAGACCAGGATTTGGTGGAAAGCCTCGGTCCGTTTTGATTGGCCGATTATCTCCGATTAGTGAATCGACCAATCAAAACGTTTTTAAAACCAAAAACGTAATTTCGACATAGAGCTAATAAAATATTACAGCGCGTATTAAGATTTTAATATATATATAATCTAAGCAGACTATTTTTTAAATTTGAAAAGATTATTCATTAGTAATTTTTTATTTTCGATTAGGTGACAGATCAGACTTGAATAACGTAGGTTAATGGGGCGTCGAAGGATCGCTTAGGCACTCAACGACGACGCCCCGATGACAGGTCTGCCGAAGCAGACCATAGAACAAAGGGGTAGCACCCCCGGTTAATTCTGCTATCAGAGAAGTACCAGAAGCAACAAGCATGATACACCGTCAACCTTAATGGGCCTCACATATACAAATAAACTTTTGCATTTGTAAAAATAGTTCGATATAGATCACTTGACGACACGTTTGGCTCAGTTTGTAGTGACCCTACTTGCTGCGCCAGCGGTCGCGGGTTCGAGTCCCGCTGGGGGCATTCATTTGTATTATGAGCACGAATGTTTGTACTCCAGTCATGGGTGTTTATATTTATAATATGTACATATTTAAAGTTATATATGTGTAGTGTATCAACTGTCTGGTATCCATAACACAGGCCTCGTAGCTTACCATGGAACTAGATAGTGATGTGTGATAGTGTCCCAACATATTAAAATAAAAAAAAAAACTTTAGGTAAGAAATTTGAATCCTCGACCGTAGGTGCATAAGTAAAGTGCTTTCTCTACCTGACGCAAGCAGCGCTGTGAAATATAATGTTACAATGTTTCTGCAACTCATAACGATCATCATTCGAGAGGCCCAACTCTACTTGCAATATGTCACCAACCACCAGCTTCAGTTTCTTGAACACTTCAGGCTGTGCGTCTCTTAACACATCGAATACCTGTAAAAATATAAATTAAGATACGACAACGCAGTTTTTACTATATTAGGTACATTTCGTCTATAGTAGTTCAGTAGGTCAGGTATATTCAACTTTGGTCTCGAGTACAGCCAAAATAAATTATTGGGTTTCTATCAAGAAATGATCAGTGTAGTCTCTGAGTGAAATCAATGGTCATCATGACATTGATCCTCTTGATTTTTCTTCGGTGCCGTATATTTCAAATATGAATTTATATATAGCCCCAAAAATATATGGTCTTAATTGTGAGGTCCTATTCATCAGTTATGAACCTCTTACAGAAAAGAAATATTATTTTGTTTTTTACTAGCTGACCCGACAATACCCGGTACCAACAAACAGCATCCCATAGAAGCCTATTTCTTACACCATGTCCTAGTATCTATATACTAAATTTAATTCAAATTCGTTCAGCCGTTTCGACGTGAACATGAAACATGATGAAACTTTCGCAATTATAGCCTATTTTAGAAGGTTACTCTACCATACATAAGAATTAATGAGTGAATTTTATTGGTTTAACCAAATTAGGGATGAAGCTAGTATGAGAAGTGATTCTGGCAGTAAATCTGAAGAGCTTTTCGTTCGTTTATATGCACTAACCTCTGGAACTACCAGGTTGATATGAAAAATTCTTTGCATTTTATAGACTACTAGTTTTTTGCCAACTTTTATCGAAATCTATTCAGCGGTTAAACGTGAAAAGGTAGACAGAGTTACTTTATATTTACATACGTTTATATATACTAGCAGTACCCGAGGCTTCGCCCGCGTTCAAACTTCCATAGCGTTACGATAAAACAGTTTAGTACTTTTTGTCCTCTTTTTGTCAACCCAATTTTTTTAGTAGCTTTTAAATAAAACTATCTTTTCGGATTATTTCGCGGATTTATTTTGATTTTTGGTTCCCGACGTTTCGAATGCTTTACAGCAATCATGGTCACGGGAGAGACTAAGGTTTTAGACATCTCAAAAGCGTTATATACTTGTTACAGACAGTGCCTACCCACAAATTTACAAAAATGATTTTGAAAATTCAAAAATGGCACCAAATTCAAATAATCCGAAAAGATAGTTTTATTTAAAATGTCAAATATTCGTGTAAATCTAAGAAAGTATTATATTTTTTAGTAGCTATTGACGAACATTAGTATTTTTTAGTTTTTTTTTTATATAGATAGGTAAACTATTCATTTATGTTTTGTTCAAATTTTCATTAATTGGGCTGGGCACATATTAGTATAAGGCAATCAGACAATACACTAAATAATAGCATAAACCCAATGAACACATTAAAATAAAAACTATTTTACATGTACATTTTTAAATTTGCATTTACGCCAATTATTTGATTCAATGCAATGCAATTTCAAATACTAGGTCATTGGTATATTAAAAACAAGTTTTTTAGGTACAGTGATAATTTAAATATTTTGTATTTGAATTATCGTTTGAAATTGAATAGATTACGTCACGAATTTCATTTATAATTCACTCACAATGTCACCCTCGCTTTAATAAGTTTTTCTAGAAAAACAAAATCAAACCTATCCCACGGGAACCGTACATTTTTCCGGGATAAAAGTAGCCTATGTGCTATTTAAGACTATAATATATCTCCGTGCCTTTCGTCCTGATCTGTTCGGCCGTTCGTACGTAATTTAGTAACAAACATTCAAACATCCTTTTAAACTTTTACACCTTTACAGATAAATGAAATTGGAGAGTAGAGAGAGATATTAAAATAACCGCTTTTTACTAAATGCATATGGATGTATACACGGTACATATACCAAAACAACATTTTTTTAAATTTTTGTCTGTCTATCTGCCTGTCTCTCTGTCTGTCTGTCTGTCTGTTTGTTCCGGCTAATCTCCGAAACGGCTGAACCGATTTGGACGGGACTTTCACTGGCAGACAGCTGATGTTACAAGGAGTAACTTAGATTACTTTTATTTTAGAAAAAGAATCAGGGTTCCGTGAAAAAAAAATAAAACCCATGAAATTGTGAACAAAATCCGCGTACGGCGTACGCACTCCAGCGAAGCGAGGGTAAATCGCTATATAATTTAAATGAATATCTTAGGAGTAGCAATTTATGTTTAAACATAGCTAACCGTGAAAAGGTACCTAGAGACGAACGCGAGCGAAGCGAGCGTGAGTCGCTAGTTTATAATATTAGTAAGATTCAAAATCTTTAAAACTATCGACTTTCTTTCGCTTCACTTATTTTCCTAGGTACGAATGGTTTAGTTTAGACAAATATAGAAGAAAACATTCCTTTTTATTTATATATTGATAGATATATTATATTTTTTATAATATTAAATGATACATATGCATACATATATGTATGTATATCAATACATATATTTATTTCGGTTATCTCGTAGACGGCTTTAACGATTTGGATCATTTCGTATTTAGATAAGCTATTGATTTTTAAGTTTTTTCTGAAAAAATAAAACGCATTTTTTATGCTTTTTCTCTATCTCGGAAAAACTCCAATAATAATAATAACATAATAAAACGAATTATTCTTTTTGCTGATACTGGGTGATCACTGGTATCACTATAACTTATAATTAACAAGCGACTCACCCTCGCTTCGCTCGGGTTCGTGCCTAGCTTGGATATAGTAAAATGGATATAATATGTTATCCTTAATAGATAGACATATGCCATCGCGGACTTTTTTATAGACCTTTTTAAGGTATACAATACTGTAGTACATTATTTTGATCTATCTCGTAGGGATAAGCCAGCGTTTGCAATGTAAGCGCAAAAAAAATGTATTTACGACATCACATTAGGAACCTCTAAAATTATCAGTGTTTCTCTACTATATTATGCATATATTGTACATATAAACCTTCCTCATGAAACACTCTATTAAAAAACCGCATCAAAATCTGTTGTGTAGTTTTAAAGATTTAAGCATATATAGGGATAGAAGGACAGCGGGAAGCGACTTTGTTTTATACTATGTATTGATTGTGTACTATTTCTTTACATCAGGAATGGCTTACCTCTTTTAAAAAAATGCTAACTAATGCGTTTATTTCAAGAAATACTTACGGCGTTGTTACACAGCTCTTTCAGTCTCTGTTCACTCGATACACCTTTCTTCTCTCTCATCAAGACATAAATAGTTTTGATGCCTGGACATGATCTTAGTAGTTTTTCCACTAAGGCCTGTAAAAGTAAATATAAATTACTTTTTAAAATAAAGATATACGCATTTTATAATTATTTTTTCCGGACTATAACGAATATATATATATATATATAAAACTGCCTCGGTGGTGTAGTGGCTAGCATGTACGGCTGCACATCCTGAGGTCCTGGGTTCGAGTCCCGGGTCGGGCCAAGTTTAGTTATTGAGTCTTTCTGTATAGTAAGCCTCAGTAACAGCCCGGAGTTGGGAAGTTGGCGGTGTTTCACCCCCGTGCCTCGGAGAGCACGTAAAGCCGTCGGTCCTGCGCCTTAACTCTCACCGGTCGTGTCGAGTAGTCGTCCCACCGGAGTATGAGAGTGACAGGAATAGAGAGTGCACTTGTGTCTGCGCGTACATTTGTGCACTATAATATCTCCTGCGCAGTTGGCTAGTCTCAATGAGATTGGCCGCCGTGGCCGGAATCGATCAGGAGGACATTATATATATATATATATATATATATATATATATATATATGTTCGCTTCGCTCGGGTTCGTCCCTAGGTACGTTTTAACGGCTAGTGATTCCCATATAAAACAAACAGTTCAGAACTTTTAGATTTTCCAGTTGTTTTGTTTTTTGTTTTCGCTAATTTTTTTTTATATTTAAACCACCCCTGACACATCGCCAACAAAACAAAAAAAGTATTATTCAAATACCTCAAAAACGGCTGGACCGCCAGCCGTTTTTGAGTTTAAGCGAGACTAACGAACAGCAATTGATTTTTATATACATATGTAGATATAAGATAACGCATAGAGTATAAACATACAAAGAAACATTTATTTTTATATACATATATATTGTTTCCGCCAATAGTAAACTTACATAATTTTTATTCCTACCCGCTTCCTTTTTATATGCACGCCTACAATTTAAAGGGTCATTATACGCAGTTAATTAGCATTCACCGTTTGAATCTCAAGAATTAAACCCGCGCGCGCCTGCTATAATTGCATGGAACATTCGAGTGCTTGTGATGTGTGCCCTCATGAGTATCGTCACCGCCATCGCCATCTAACCGCTGCCGTTATCATTCTTGGCGCTGCAGCCGAGACCTGACGCAGAGCTCCAGCAAGGTAGGCGTGCTTTTTATTCCCGCTGTCCGCACCCTTTTCTTTCTTATATACAGTCCACTTAATTTTACTCTTAGAACCAGCCCTTCACCGCATTTTTTACGGATACATATATAACAATAAATGTTTCTATGTATGTTTATACTCTATGCGTTCCTCCATCAATCCTTGGATTGTGATAAAACTGTATTTTTTTTGAATACTGTCCCCTAAGCGTTCCTAAACCATTCATCCCAAATAACACTCGAGCAAAGGGAAGTTAAACCGTTTGTTGCTCATTAGCGACCGGCAGTTCAGCCGGGCACGAAGCTAAGAAACGCACAGGGAGGTGGCCCACTTTGATAGGCGGTGTATCATGCGGGTTGCTCCTGATATTTCTCAAATGAACGAGTGGATCATTGGAGCAACTCCGTGGTTGTTGTGGTCTGCTTCGGTAGATTTGCCGTCGGGGCGTCATGGTTGAGTGTGCAAGCGATTCTACGACGCTCCATTAAGAGGGGGGAGGTTTTGTTGGGTTTTAGTGGGTAGTACTGACTTTTCTAGCGTGTGAGTGGTATGCGTAAATGTATTTCCTTACATTAAAAAAAAGGCTCTTAGTTGGCGAAAATATCGCGAAAAAAAATCAATCTAATAAAGTAACTTCTCATTTTTGATGAACGTCAAACACACATTTAATGCAGCCTCATAACTAAAATCGCCTTTTGAAAGTAAATAAGACAATAGGATCTAACAAGAAATAAACAGCAGAATGGTTTGTAATTATAGCAAATTATTTATTCTGTAATACCTACCAGTCTTTTTTTGTGAATACCATACTTTCTTAGATTTACGCTTATATTTAACATTTGAAATAAATCTTTTCAGCTTTTTTCGCGCATTTATTTTGACTTTTGGTTCCCGATGTTTCGAATGCTTACAGCAATCATAGTCACGGGAGAGAATAAGGTCTTTGACATTTCAGAAGTTCTTATACAATTACCTTTCCCACGAATCCCGTAGCTCCAGTTATGAAGACACTTTTCCCCTCGTAGAACTCTGTCACGGAAGGCTGCATTTTTACCTGACACATACAATCATTGAGCGAATGTGAGTCAAACTACCGAAGGGAGGGTTCCAATCACTATATTGTATACTAGCGACTTACCCTCGTTTCGCTTCGGATTCTTCCCTAGACAAAAACAAATCTATCACGGAACCCGTAAATTTTTCCAGGATGCTATATAGCTTAGCCTTCTTCGGTTAACGAGCTATCTAATGCAAAAACAATTTTTCAAATCGGATCAGTAGCTTCTGAGATTAACGCGTTCAACCAAACAAACAAACAAACAAACTCTTCAGCTTTATAATATTAGTATAGATTAATTATTTAACTTTTAAATTAGTGAGTTCTCTACTAGAAGCACAATAATGACGATGTGCTTCAATCAAGTAATCGTCATTATTATTAATTAGTGTTTTCGCGCGGCTCCGCCCGCATATTTCTGATATATATTGCTGTATCTTATAATTATAGCATATATTTTACTCTGATATATAAGTTATATTACTGTAAAGTTCCATCAAAATCCACTCTGTAGTTTTTGCGTGAAAGAGTAACATACATACATTCTCACAAACTTATGCACAAACATATATATTAGTAAGACGGGCCTATTTGTATAAATCTAATCTATTGTTACTATCCTATATCAATTTCCTAACTATACGGCAAGTTTGAGAAACTTCCGGAATTCTCCTTCTGAACAGTCTCATATTGTATATTTGGCGGATAGTGACTCGCCTCCGACCTTCCACTAGATAGACTACTAAGCGGTGTCATGCTTCATATGCTGCAACATCAGCATGGTTAGATAAGGGTGTTGAGAGATGTGCACCGGTTTTTTTTTATTTAGAGAGTGCTCTTAAGGGGATTTCCCCGTTATTATACAGATTGAGTATTTCCAACCTTTCGAACACTTGACTCTAGCGCTTAACTCTGGACGGCCAATGAAGGCAAGCCAGAGGCAGGAGCAGATGTAGTTGCCACCTGGAGATCTCAAATGTGATGACGCCACACACTATAAACTCACCACAACCTGACCTCATTATTACAATTTTATCTATACATATAATAAGATTCTGAGTCTAATCTGTACATTAATTATTTTTCGGTAAATCTCATTGCAATAGTCATTATTATCGATACAGAGGCCGAATCTATAGATTTTAGAATTTTTGTCTATTTGTCTGTCTGTTTATTTGTCTGGAAACATATCACGAGAAAGCAGATAGTATAGTAGATATTTTAATCAAATTTGGTACGATGACAGCTGGTTATCCGGGACTTTTTACTGCGGGAAAATATCTCATCTCTGAGAAATCTATAAGAAATCTGTAAAAAGTATGTGTTAAACTGGATAACCAGCTATCATTATACCAAATTCAATCAAAATCTTTCTAGTACTTTTCTTGTGATGCGTTCTCAGACAGACAGACCGACGAAAATTCTAAAAACTATTGATTCTGCCTCTGTATCGATAATACTGACTATGTCAATAAGATTTTCCCAAAAATATTTAATATACAGATTCGACTCAGTTAAAATTTTATTATATATATCTAATATATTTAAACGAGCAATTCTTGTATATTTATATCTTTATTTATTTATTTATACCAGCGATCTCGGAAATGGCTCTAACGATTTCGCTGAAATTTGGTATGTGGGGACTTTCGGGAGCGAAAAATCGATCTAGATTAGTCTTATATCTGGGAAAACGCGTGTTTTCGAGATTTCATGCAGTTTTCTTTTGCATTATTTTACGCAGAATATGCTCGATAATTTCTTACACTCAGACATAAGCATTGTGGTCAAGCGACCAAGGTACAAGATTAACAAATCAATAGGTGTGTCTGTAAGTTTTACTTTTTTTGTATTAATTCAAGTTTTTAGTTCTTTTTATCTAAAAAATACGATATAACAAAAAAGAACACCGAGCGAAGCTCGGTCGCCAGGTACTAGATAATAAAAGAAGTCACGGACTTACCAATAAAAATTAGGTACGTCTATATTGCACAGACAGTATTGTGATACTACTCGTATCACTGAAATAATATTAAAGCGACATTAATGTTCTTTTTAATTATTTTAAATATAGTCTAGACAAATAGATTTAATACATTTTTAAATTGTTTTTGTGTCTGGGTCAAAAGTGCCTTGAATGCAAAATTATACAATGATGACGTTGATAACCGACTTCAAGAAAAGGAGGTTATGAAATCGACACGTATGTACGTAATATTATTGGAACTGAAAAAATATTCACATATTATGATAATCTATTAGGGCTTCCAAACAAATATACAAAATTTTATAGGTGTATATATGTATGTATGTACGTATGTATGTATGGCAAGGCCAGCAAGCGTCTTAACGCTTTTTTTTATATTGGGAAATGCATTTACGCATACCACCTGTAAACATACAAGTAGTTATGTGTGACTCACCGGCTAGAAAAACTAGTACTACCCACGGAAACCCAACAAAACCTCCCCCGTCTTAATGGGGCAACTACGACGTCCCGACGGCAGGTCTGCCGAAGTAGACCACAACAACCATGGGGTTGCTCTACAGTCCACTCTGCTGTCAGAGAAGTACAAGGATCAACCCGCATGGTACATCGCCGTTTCTTAGCTTCGCGCCCGGCTGAAGTGTCGGACGCTAATGACCCCACCACGACAAGGTGGACACACATTAGGGAGGGACCGAGCGTCTTAACCCTACTCAAACCAACATAAGTAACAAAAAATCATTTCAATTTTCACTTTAAATTAAAAATTACGAAAAGTAATAGATAATAGTGTTAGTTAAAACGCAGGACCGACGGCTTTATGTGATGATGATGTCCTCCTGACCGATTCCGGCCACGGCGGCCGATCTCATTGAGACTAGCCAACTGCGCAGGAGATATTATAGTGCACAAGTGTGCGCGCAGACACAAGTGCACTCTCTATTCCTGTCACTCTCATACTCCGGTGGGACGACTATTCGACACGACCGGCTTTACGTGCTCTCCGAGGCACGGGGGCGAAACCACCGCCAACTTCCCAACTCCGGGCTGCTACTGAGGCTTACTAGACAGAAAGACTCAATAACTAAACTTGGCCCGACCCGGGACTCGAACCCAGGACATCCGGATTTGCAGCCGTACATGCTAGCCACTACACCACCGAGGCAGTTAACGGCTTTATGTACTCTGCGAGGCACGAGGGTGTAATACCGAAAGCTTTCCAACTCCGGGCGGTTGCTGAAAATTTCTTGACAAAAATACTCAATAATTGAACTTGGCCTGACCTGGAACTCGAACTTAAGACCTCCGGATCGACGGCCGTATATGTTAACCACTAGTGACTAGACCAGCGGAATAATTGTATAAAGCAAATATATGAAAATTAGTAATTAATTAAAATATAGGTGATAGGTATTTTTGTCAATGAATTTATATAATAATAATTGTTTATAAATACGATGTTAACATAATCATAGCTTTTGTAATATTTTTTAATAAGAATATGAATTTTATACTGTTTTTTCCAGGGCCGAATTTAGGGGTGTGGAGCCCCTGGGGCAACAAAGGAGTGGAGGCCCCTAATTATTTTCCGAATAAAATGAACAATTTTTTTAGTCAAGTGTTTTAAATATTTATAGCGAATCAAATTAAATTATTTCAATAAACATATGTAGATATAGTCAAATACAAGAATTACTCGAAATTAAGTTAAAGCGTTAATGAATGGAACCTTGCGAGCTTTTTTCGACGAAAAATCGTCGCTGAACATTAATGGTTTTTATCATGAATAGAAGTCTTAAATTATCATTTAAAATGACCATACAAATTATAGACTTAATGTAAGCATAGATAATCTATGATAAAGTTACTTTTTAAGTAAAAAAATATACATCAATGGTACACAATAACAAAACCTCGTTTTTTTAATTCCTATTTAACAATCTTATTAGATAAGCTACTGTGCGTCTAAAATATTTTAGATATGCTCCTGTAAGTCTAAATTTTTAATGTATTTTACATTAAAGGGACTTGACTTAAGCGATTCTGTTGTCGCATAGACTCGTCGTCCGTAACATACATCATCAATTTAAATATTATATTGTATAAAGATTTGTATAAGTCTAAATCAATTTTACTGATATTTTGATTGTGATTGAGTGTGGGTAAATTTAATAAATAAATGATAAAAAATGCAGTTATTTTCCTATATCTACAGATAAATAAAATTGAAATGTCTGTGTGTAATGTCAAAATAACAGTTTTTTAGTAAATACATGTAATGCATATACGGTTTAATTTTTTAAAATTTTTGTCTGTCTGTCTGTTTGTTGCGGGCCGCAACAAACACGCAACTTGCGGCTAATCTGACAAAAC
Source organism: Fabriciana adippe (assembly GCA_905404265.1). Classification (NCBI taxonomy): domain Eukaryota; kingdom Metazoa; phylum Arthropoda; class Insecta; order Lepidoptera; family Nymphalidae; genus Fabriciana; species Fabriciana adippe. The sequence goes on from FR990010.1 coordinate 2,365,055, forward strand.
GGCTGGAATGATTTTGACGGAACTTTCACTTGCAGGTCGATGATGTTATAAGGAGTAACTTAAGCTACTTTTATTTTAGAAAATAATTAGGGTTCTGCTCGAACTAATTAAAACGTACCTACGCGAGGCTAAGTCGCTGTATTAATATTAAAAGCATGAAACAATACCACAGAGATATATAATTAAAATCCATGAAATTGCGTACAAAATCCGTTTACTTAGGGATGTGGCTAGTTGACAATATGTGTTAAAATGTTTGTAATAAAAGGTCAAGTCCCCATGAGCTCTTTGTTTACCTTCAGTTAACTATCTAAACCTATGGAGTAGATATAGTTATGTGCATCCACTCAAAAATACGAAATACAAAAATAGAAAAGGATCGAAGAAAATTTATTTCAAATTTGGATTAACTTACGTGAATTCACCTATAAAACATTGGCATTTGATGATAATATTGCAGACGTAAAAATTATAAAATAAATAAACTCACGCAGAACCAAACAAACGCATGATAATTAATTAATCATAACCCCTCTGCAACCACTTTTTATTCGACAGCGATGAACTGCGATGAACGAATATGGATAAATTGTTTTTAATAATTAAAAACAATATAAACAATAATATTTGTAAAAAATAAAAACGAAAATTTGTTGACCAGTGAGAATTTGTTTTTTTTTTAATCTCTTACTTGAGGCCGCTCTTTTATGACGGCCCCGGGGCTGTAGCCCCGGCTGCCCTCCCCTAAGTCCGGACCTGGTTTTATCATTTTATTGATAAGAAATTTGTCATTTAGGATCATATTTACACCGGAATCAGCAATAAAACAAGACGTTAAAAAGTGCTTAAATTGTACTAACGGCTTCCCCTCGCTTCGCTCGGGTTCGCCTCTAGAAAAACAAAAGCCTTAGCCTTAGCCTTAGCCTTAAATATCCTAAAAATAAGTAATCTAAACATAAAATAAAATTGTAACTAATCGCTGTCTGTACATTGAAGACATTTGAAAAAAACCATTATTGGGGGTCTTCATTAACGCAATAGAACCCAAAACAATGATTTTTTAAATTTTTATCTGTTTGTCTGCGCGTTTATATGAGCTAATCTTAGAAACGCTTAACCGATTTGGATGCGGTTTTCACTAATATGTTATGGTAAGCGTCACATAACATTTAGTATTTGTTTTAATTAAGACGACGACACAACACGTTTGGCTCAGTTTGTAGTGACCGTACTTGCTGTACCAGCGGTCGCGGGTTTGAGTCTCGCTGGAGGCATTCTTTTGTGTGATGAGCATGAATGTTTGTACTCCAGTCATGAGTGTTTATATTTATAATATGTATATTGTATATATTTAAAGTTATACATATATGTGTAGTGTATCAACTTTCTAGTATCCATAACACAAGCCTCGTAGCTTACCATGGAACTATATGGTGCTGTGTGTTAATGTACCAACATATAAAAATATAATAAATATTCATTTGGTTCATGAAATTTTATTAAATATATCTAGTATTACAATCAAAAAATATTTTCTTCAAAACTCTTCTTCATCGCCATATTTCTTCAAGATTTTCAAAATATGTTTAAAATTCCAATTTTCGAATGTAAAATCCATATAAATAGTGAAAATAATATGATCTTCGTCAAAATATCGATAACGTAGCGTCTGGAAAGTACAATTTAGTTAGATATTTTGGTATTTTACAAGCATACATTTGAAAGCACGTTCGCAATCGAAATGCGTATAGAATAGTTTTTATCCCGGAAATCCCTTAAAGGGGTGAAAAGGGAGGTGGAAGTTTGTGTGGGAAATCAATCATTTTTCAATTAAGGGATATAATATATATATATATATATATATATATATATATATATATATATATATATATATATATATATATATATATATATATTTCTATACATAAGTATACCAAAATAAGTATAGTATATATAGTCGATCTATTTCTTACTAACTATAGTAGCTACTACATAAATGTTATTATTTTTACTTACATTTTCAATAACTTTCTTGCTCTCGGTAAAGTCGATAGATCCTCCTTCACAATATACTTTCTAGTACCCAACACATAATTCTTGATATATGTATCTATAGCAACATCTTCTAAATTTGTGTAGAAAATCTCATTGTCATATTTACTGATTTTATTCTTGAGTGATACAAATTTTTTATTTATAAAACACCATTCTTTGTTAGTATAATACAAGAGGATACTAGTTCCATGACTGATACGTTTTTGTACTTCTATCATGCTGAAAAAAATTAAGCTTTAATAAAATGGTTTGAATAGGTAGTGGTAGCCAAGTAGTAGAATAGAATTTTATAACATAAATTACGTACTAGCTAATATAAAATTATGACAGAAAGAGTCATTTTTATTCAGGTTACACAGGTTTAGTATAGATTTCTCAGAGATGAGATATTTTACCGCAGTAAAAAGTATCCTATATGTTGACCCGGATAACCAGCTATCATCATACCTATTAAAATCTGTCCAGTGCTTTTCTCGGGCTGCGTTCCCAGACAGACAGACAGACGGACGGACGGACAGATAGACAGACAAACATATTAAAAAAAATAACTGCAATAATTTCTATTATTATGTATAAATAACTAAATAATTATGTATAAATAGACGGACATGACGACATTATAAGGGTTCGGTTTTAGCCAGTTGGCTACGGAATCCTAATAAGTGCCTAAAGTATTTGAATCTAGTTTCGAAATCACTTACAATGTCTTCCTTCCCATCAGAAATAGAAGCATGTCGATGAAGTAAGCGGGTATTAGCTGTGTTAGCAAAAATATGATTTGATGAAGCAACCAGTTTGAAGCAACCCTCGCTCGAGGATACCATAAAGATACTGAGTAAGGATATTCTCTTATCCATTTTTGACCTGAAAAATCAAAATAATACTTAAAACACGAATATTTGACATTTTAAAGAAATATATATTACTTATCAGATTTTTTCGCGAATTTAATTTTGATTTTTTGTTGACCACGACCGTGACTACAACTGTAAATCATTGGAACGTCGGGAACCAAAAGACAAAATAATAATTATACACTGGGCTCCATCTTAGCATCAAATAAAAATATTTGAAAATATTTAATTTTAACAAACAACAGATGAGCATCGAGCCCGCTACATTAGCCTTAGTTCACAATTGCATGTTTCAAACTTAAGCTAACGGAATCGATAGATGGAACGTATATAAAAATATAGTGAAACGTAACTGTCGACGTCAGAAAAAAAAAACCAAACAAAATACGAAAAAATACTACTGCTTTATTTTAATATTAATTTATTCTGAATACTTTTTTGAGTATTTTTCTAAAGAGATTTAACAATACCTAAATATAATACCATTTCAGGATTCAATCCCTACCTTCTGCACGCTCTATCTATCTAAATCTATAGTAATATATTATAAAGCTGAAGAGTTTGTTTGTTTATTAGGTTGAACGCGCTAATCTCAGGAACTACTAATCCGATTTGAAAAATTCTCTTTGCATTGGATAGCCCGTTAACTGAGGAAGGCTATAGGTTATATATCATCCCGGAAAAATGTACGGTTCCCGTGGGATAGATTTGTTTTTGTCTAGGAATGAACCCGAAGCGAAGCGAGGGTGAGTCGCTAGTGATAAGATATTACATGAGCTAATATGGAACACTTCTGAAAAGACATAAAACCTCGTCTTATCGCCTCTACTGGTGACAGGAGAGCTGGCTTATTTTTCCCCCAAAAACTCGGCATTGCCATCCAGCGGGGGAATGTGGCTAGCATTCTTGCCACTATTCCACTCGGACATGACTTGTATAGTATTAATTAAGTGTCCATTTGTTTGTTATATATAATTAAATATATTCAGAATTTCTATATATTTTATTTTTTTGTAAACATATTTTGAACTTTATGTTAGTATGATGTTTAAAACTTACCAATTGCAGAAATTTCATTCCAATTAACCTTTTTCGCTCCAGATAGTGTTATGTTGTAAATTCGTATGTCTTTAGACCTGAATCAAATATTTGTTTATATAGATGTTGAACAATTATATAATACCTTATTATATTATTACAAAAAACTATTTAATTTAATTTACTCTATTTCCTCTCTTGAAGCCCTCTTTTTCACCCTTTCCACCCTACAAAAAACCAGACTGCATAGTGCATAAAAAGTGTACTAAAAAGATGAGAACAAGTTGACGAAGGAACATAGAATTATGCAGTCGGAGACAAACACATACGCGGCTATTATAAAATGTGTACATTGTACATATACATACGTACGTCTCCGACTGCAGTCGGGTTTTTATTATTTTTGTAAATTATTTTTTTGCTTTCAGCTTTTTAGCAGTTAGACCTTTTTAGCAATATTCAGATGAATTTTTTTTTAAGACACAATTTTTTTAACGCCTTTTTGATTTTTAATAATAATATACCCTATGATACTCGCGTTATCAAAACGAATTGAAAATCGTATGAATTATCAAAATCGATTAAGTCGTTTAGTAATTACGAGGCATCAAATACATAACCCTCCTTAGGGCTTCGCCGCAGTCGGGTAGAAAAATAAAATATATTTAAACCAAATAGATTTTTACAACCTTTGAATATCTGGCAAGAAACTCAACAATATCTTTCTTGAATCGTCGTCTCAGTGCTTATTTGCCCAACCCGATAGAATTTTTAATACAGATGTATTGAATTTTAAATGTCAATTATATTGGTACACATTTTACTTTAAAAAAATGTATTTTTCTAATATATAAAATTCTCGTGTCACAGTTTTCGTTGCCATACTCCTCCGAAACGGCTTGACCGATTTTGATGAAATTTTTTGTGCTTATCCGGTATCTATGAGAATCGGCCAACATCTATTTTTCATCCCCCTAAATGTTAGGGGTAGTCCACCCCTAAATTTTATTTTTTATTTTTTAGACAAAATTTTTAATTTCTATTTTTTTATGATACAACATACAAAAATACATACAATCCTCAATTTTCACCCTTCTACAATCAACCCTTATTTTTTAATAGCCATTTTAGTAATTTAATCATTTTTCCTCTCCGGTCGAAAACTGATCAATCGTGATTTAATGCAAGCTAGGGACGAACCCGAGCGAAGCGAGGGTGAGTCGCTAGTTATCTATATATGTATATAAATCTTAAAAATAAAGCTCTGTTTTTAAAAATAGAGGAAAAAACATACTAATGTAAAGTACAACAAGTATTGGTGGTTTGAACAAATAGACACTAAGGCGATGAAATATCTAGATGTCCATAAATAACTAGATTCTAGGCTTTGTTATAGGAAAATTGAAAGTGTTTTGTGAAGCTTGACTTACTTTTCAAGAGCTGTGGCATAAGCTATCAATATGCAACCGTTGACAACAATGTCAACTGCGACCATATCCGCTGTATAGGTCGGCTTACAATTCATTGTGTGTAGAACACCTAATGAAATAAATACATTAATTAAATTATATATTTTAAAATACAATGACGTACGTTAGTTTGTCACAGAGCAATTGAATAGAATATGGATTTTTGCATAAAAAATTGAAAAAATCGAGTGTAACTTAAAGTATTTGGTTATAACCTCAAACGTCAAAATTTCATAGAATTTGGAAGAAGACGTCTGTCGTATCAGATAGTATATAGAAACCTTATCTATAAGGATTTTCAGAATGCTCAATTTTTTTTTAACATATCATTAATACCAAGCTTATGTTTTTTCTATCAATTTAAAAAAAAAAACATTTAGTGACCGACCGAAGATTCGGTTTCGATTTCGGCCAACTTTGGCCAAAAATCTAGTTTCGGCTATACTTCGGTTTCGACCAAAAAAAGCGGAATCTTCGACCACGCCGAAATTTAGTGTTTATGAATTGCATCGCTTCGCACGGGTGAATTTGTGCATCGTGATCGCTAGTCTAGACCACTAGTCACCGGGGCGATTGCATCGAGTTATGTGTAAACACACACCACTATTATTATGAATGCAAAAGCGTAAGTGAGAGTGCGTGTATGTGCATGAGCGTATCTTGCTCTCTATGGATTGCCTCGGTGGTCTAGTGGTTAGCATGTAAGGCTGCAGATACTGAAGTCCTGGGTTCAATATACATTGTATTAAGTTACTGACAAGAAATTCTCAGTAGAAGACCAGAAACAATCAGAAATTGGAAAGATTAATTTTTTATTAATTTAAACCCTGTGGCTCAGAAAGGATGTAAAGCCGTCGGTCCTGCATCTAATCATCGACGATATTAAATCGTCTCGAATTGTCATACTAGTGGAATTTGCGAGTGAGAGGATAAAAAGTGCACTTATGCCTGCGCGAATACTTGTTTACAAGTCTCAGTGATATTGGAAGATGTCGGGAGATCGGTCAGGAGAACATTATGAGTGTGTGTAAGTATATTTGTGTGTGTGCGTGTGTGTGCACTTGTTACTCTATGAAATTAAGTACAAGATATACTTTGAGTAAAACTTAAGTTACTATTAAGAGACGCGCCCGAGCGAAGTGAGGTGTAATCGCTAGTTAATTACTTAACATTTGTATAAAAAATTAACTACATTTCAGCATAAATAGAAATTTTAAAATACTATTTGGGTTAGAACAGAGATATTAATTACGCTATGTTTGTAAATCATAGGAACATTCTTTAGTGAAAAGGAGCAGTTTGATAAATGTCACTCTCATTATGTTACAGTAAAAACAGTAATTATAAAACATACTTTTCGATGAATAGTCGTCATGAGCAAAATATTTTCAAATTATACACATAAACCTTTCTCGTTCTTCTATTATTGAAAACCGTACCAAAATCCTTTGCGTGATTTAGAGGAAATAAGCGAAGCGAAGCGGCAGAGGCAGATAGCCAGTTTGTTTCATACTGTATCGATAAATTGGATTTATACGGAGTACATTTTATAAAATGTTTACCTTTTCCACACCCCACTATAAAACCGGTGGCTCCATTCAAATTGTCCACCCAACCCGGTGCGGGTTCCTTCCATGCTGCAGTCACTATACAAAAATTAAGACTATTAACAAAAAATATGATTTAAATGTAAATTACTTAATTCAATGTTAATAATAATACGATGAAGATTCAAACAAAAAATCTAAATAACAATTATTTAATGTAAAACTGAAAAAAATTGGATTAATTACTTTAATGACGTATGTATATAAAACTGACTTTTATTAAAAATTCTAATTGCTTTGAGAGTAATGTTTTAATACATTATGTATGTTTGTTTTATAATTGCTGCCTCGGTGGTGTAGTAGTGACTGCACATCCGGAGGTCCTGGGTTCGAATTGTCCTGGGTCGGGCCAAATTTAAGTTGGCGTTGTTTCACCCCCGTGCCAGGGTCAGGGTCAGGGTCAGGGTCCTTGTCAGGGTCTTTCGCACTGGTTTGGTCCTAAATTGTGATCAAGCACTTTCCTAGTCATGTGATCTACCGGCCTTCTCATAACGTGTTCGTATCATCGTAGTCGTGCTTCTGGTAACTTATCCTGTATCGGTCGTACCTTGAAAGTTCTTCTGACATAAAGGTTCGGCACTTTGTTCAAAGGGTGATTCCGGCAGACCACCTGAGCATTCTCATTTCGGCGGCGTGAAGTTTGTCAGATTGTTGTTTCTTGAGACTGACTATACGGACTGACCAAACTGACGCTCTTTAAATTGACGATTCCAGCTTGTAATAAGTCAATTTGAATAAAATTTCATTTCATTTCATTGAGCGCCCAGCATTCCGCTCCGAACGTCATTGCGAGTCTTATTACAATTTTGTACACTTTGCCTTTGCGGAATATTGGTATTCTTGGATCAAAGCACTCCCGTTAGCTCTCTCCATTTACTATGCACTGTTTTTGCGATGCGTGACGTCTGCGTCGATACTGCTATCATTTGCCACACGCTGCCTAAGCACTTAAGGCTCTCGACAGGATTAAGCGAATTAAATATTAGGCGTCGGGACGTGACGACCCCACCGCCCACCGATGGGATAATCTAGTGACAGAGATTATTCCACCAGTGCAATCAGTCAACCAAACCAGTGGTAGTGCCACGCTTGTTACCTTCGGGTAGCAGCCGAATGGGCCGGCACGCCCCGCAAAGTACCACTCTCTCACAGAAGACCGACGTGAAGTGGCAGCTATGCTGTCGCGTTTCGTTCGGTACGTGAGAGTCCCGGAGGCCCACTCCCCACCCCTCCCCCACACCACTAAATTCCATGATAGTGCGAAATTCGGTTAGTCTACCCCAGAAGGGTACCACCAGCGCACATCGCGGTGGAGAATCCCTCTCTGGGCATCCGTGCTCAGGTCGTACACTACCTGAGCGTGGATGCCCAGGCTGCCCTCCGAATTCTGGGGAGGGCAATTTTGCGCTCTCGTCTTCTGTTCGGGGCAAACGGAGCAGGCAACAAAAGGCTACCCCTTTCACGCTTGCTGTGGACTTCTGCAACATAAGGGGGTTGAATTCCAACTTGAACGCCGTCCACTTCCACCTTGAGACGGCGCAGCTGGCCTTGCTCTTCCTCACTGAGACGCAGATATCGTCTCCGGCTGACACCTCTTTCCTCTCTTACCCGGGGTATAAACTGGAGCATTCCTTTGTACCGCGGGCTGGGGTGTGCGTGTACGTCAGAGAGGATATCTGCTCTCGTTGCCTCGGCAGCCTTGAAGGTCAGGACCTTTCCATCCTTTGGCTACGTGTAGACTGCGACGACCATCCGCGAATCTACGCATGCCTGTATAGGTCCCATAGTGGAAATGCCGAAACTGACCGACTCGTTGAGCACATGCAAATGGCTACAGATTCCGTGCTGCAGCAGATCCCATCCGCAGAGATCGTGATTCTCGGCGACTTTAACGCCCATCACTCCGAATGGCTTAGATCACGCACTACCGATCATGCGGGGAGATCTGTTCACGATTTCGCATTAGCATATGATCTGACACAACTGGTCACCTCACCATCGCGAATCCCTGATGTGGAACATCATACACCTTCCCTGTTGGACCTTCTGTTGACCTCTCATCTGGACGGCTACCTGGTTTCCGTCGATCCTCCTCTTGGTTCGTCGGACCACTGTCTTGTCCGGAGTATAGTGCCAGTTACGCGCTCAACACGTCCTCGTTTTGCGGGCTGTCGCCGTGTTTGGCACTACAGGTCAGCGGATTGGGACGGGATGCGGTCATTCTTTGCGTCCTACCCATGGGGGCAGATTTGCTTCTCGCCAGATGATCCAGACGTCGTTGCTGACTCTATCACAGATGTGGTACTTCAGGGTATGGAACTGTTTATTCCGTTTTCTGCAGTGCCCATCGGAGGCAAATCCCAGCCTTGGTTTGGTGGCTCCTGCAAGATGGCATCGCGCCGAAAGCTGGAATGCTACCAAGCCTGGGCTGTCGCGTCGGCGTCTAGTGATGTAAATACTAGCAACCTTAAAAAGGAGTATAACTTTGCCTCCAGGTCCTTCAAAAGTGTTATTGCTAATGCGAAGTCGAAGCACATCAGCAGAATTGGCGAGAGATTGGGGCGTCTCCCTTCAGGTACACGTGCGTTTTGGTCTCTCGCCAAAGCTGTTTTAGGGAACTTCTGTCAGCCTTCTTTTCCACCTCTGCACACGGAGGATGACTCGCTGGCTCATGCCGCGAAGGAGAAAGCTGATCTACTGGGCTCTCTCTTCGCGTCCAACTCAACTCTGGATGACCAAGGAAACTCACCACCGACAATCCCGCGGTGCGATACTACGATGCCGGAAGTTCAGTTCCGGCAAAGTGCAGTTCGCAAAGCAAGAAGTCCTTGGACATTCATAAATCGAGTGGGCCCGATGGCATCCCTCCGATCGTGCTGAAGACATGTGCTCCGGAGTTGGCACCGGTCTTAACGCGTCTTTTCCGGCACTCCTATTCATTAGGCGTAGTCCCGAAATCTTGGAAGGCCGCTTTAGTGCACCCGATCCCAAAAAAGGGCAACCGCTCGGATCCGTCCAATTACAGGCCTATAGCCATTACCACCCTGTTCTCAAAGATAATGGAGTCCATTATCAACTGCCAGCTCCTGCGGTACCTAGAGGAGCACCGGCTGATCAGCGACCGCCAGTACGGCTTTCGTCGAGGTCGCTCAGCCGATGATCTTCTGGTTTACCTGACACATAGATGGGCAGAAGCAGTTGAGACCAAGGGGGAGGCGCTTGCAGCCAGTCTGGACATAGCGAAGGCCTTTGATCGGGTATGGCACAAAGCGCTTCTTTCGAAGCTACCTTCCTATGGGCTCCCCGAGAAATTGTGCAACTGGATCACTAGCTTTTTGGCAGATCGGAGCATTAAGGTCGTTGTCGACGGTGCTTGCTCTGATCCAAAATTTGTTAATGCTGGTGTTCCACAAGGCTGCGTACTGTCTCCTACTCTGTTTCTTCTGCATATCAATGACATGTTGCAAATCAGCAACATTCATTGCTATGCGGACGATAGCACTGTGGATGCCCTGTACACTGGCCGCGCTAATATTTCTCGGGAATACGTCGACCAGTGCCGGAACAAACTTGTGTCTGAAGTCGAATCTTTGTTAACGAAAGTCTCGGATTGGGGTCGACTAAACCTAGTCCAATTCAACCCCAAAAAGACACAAGTCTGCGCGTTAACCGCTAAAAAGTCACCGTTTGTCGTAACTCCTCATTTTGCGGACACTCCCCTGTCTGCCACAGCCAGTATCGGAATACTTGGCGTTGATATCTCGAGCAACGTCCAGTTCCGTGGTCAATTGGAAGATAAGGCCAAACTGGCCTCAAAGAAGCTTGGTGTGCTCAGTAAAGCGAGACAGTACTTCACGTCGCGTCAGCGCCTTAATCTTTATAAAGCGCAAATTCGGCCGCACATGGAGTACTGTTCTCATCTCTGGGCGGGGGCTCCCCAGTACCAGCTACTCCCATTTGACCGCATTCAACGTAGGGCGGCTCGAGTTATCGACGATCAAGCTCTTTCCGATCGGCTTGATTCTTTAGCCCTGCGTAGAGATGTTGGATCACTCTGCATCTTCTACCGCATTTATCATGGGGAATGTTCCGAGGAATTGTTCGGACTGATCCCGGCCGCTGAATTTCACCATCGGACATCGCGCCAAAATAGTAAATTCCATCCACACCACCTCGATGTCCAGCGTTCCACAACAATGCGATTCTTAAGACATTTTCTGCCCCGCACAACCACTCTGTGGAACCAGCTGTCGCCGGCGGTCTTTCCGAACCGTTACGACCTGGCGACCTTCAAGAAGAGAGCGTACTCTTTCCTGAAAGGCCGGCAACGCATTTGCAAGCCTTGCGGTGTTGCAGATGTCCATGGGCGGCGGTAATCACTTTCCATCAGGTGAGCCTCCTGCTCGTTTGCCCCCTTGGTCCTATAAAAAAAAAAAAAATTAAGCGCTCTATTCTGCGGGTAAATAATATATTGGGTATTGCTATCAGCAAAACACTGCATGTACTCGGTATGCTCTCTACTGATATTTGGTTCCGCTCTTTCTAAGGCTGATCTCCACTTTTCCATCGTCTTTTGGAGACCTATCGAGCTATCTTTGTCGATGAGGATTACATCGTCCGTATTAAGTATACTCTATGGTGTAGGTTGCTGTATCTCAGATGTAAGGTAGTCCATGATAAGGTTGAACAATAGCGGGCTCCGAGCTGATCCCTGGTGGACTCCCACTTCCACACTGAATTCATCACTGATTCCTGCTGGGCACCGTACTTTTGTGGAGACACTGACATACATATCAGCCACAATTTGTACATAGCATTCCGGTACCATCTTTGCTCGTAATGCCAAAGGCTTTTTCTAGATCTATAAAAAACATGTGGAGGTATTTTTTTGTCGTCTCTGTGGGATTCCATTAAGATGTGTATAACTCATTCCACATTGTGTTTGCGTTTTTGCCTGTTTGGATCTCATAAATGTACTATTTCAAGTCTGAACATAGTTTTTTACCTTCTTTTTGATCCACCATGAGTTTTTGATCTACTACGAGTTCGGAAAGCGACAGCCTGAGTCCTGATAAAAACTGGCGAAACAAACTCAACGGAACTAGAATTATTTAAAATGAAATTAAAATTTATCTAATTAGACTTATACATTTTTGTATGGTGAACTTAGTTTAAAGAGCGTTAGTGTGGTTAAGTTATGAAAAACATATAACCGGCTTGGAAAGCTAACGTAATTAGATTTATGATTTATTTTCTCACCAATCGACGGTCTTCCGATGGCGATTGGAAATTTTGAACTGTATTCAGCAACTAAGTCTTCTGTAATAGCTTTTGTGTAGGAATAAGTGTTCGGTTCAGAAGAAATTAACCTGAAAGAAAAATATTTTCTTAGATTAACACAATTATTTGACATTTCTAATAAAGTCAGAACTAAATTTTGGAGATTTGGTGGTCATTAACCAAAAAAATAATACTGTGTAGATCCCAAATTAAATTTATTATAAATTTATCACCTACCACCAGTAGTAACGCGCTCACTTGGAAAACCGAATGAAGCAGTTTCAAATCCCGGGTCTCGCACCTCTGATATTTTCATGTGCGAATTATTTTTACTTTTGCCTTACGGCGAGGGAAAACATCGTAAGAAAACCTGCATGTCTGAGAGAACCTAGCAAGTTTTCGAAAGGCATGTGAAGTCCGCTAACACGCACTTAGCCAGCGAGGTGGTCTATGACCTGATCCCCCTCGTATTTAGGGAGGCCCGTGCCTAGCAGTGGGACGTTAAAGATAAATAGATAAACGTATTTAAGATCGCTAAAACGTAGCGACTGATCGTTAATAATTAAGCGATAGTGGAAAAACAATAAGCACCCTACTTACTTAGGCTCTAAGTGCCGAAGAGTTTCATCGTCCATCCATTCCACGAGATCTATTATTTTCCGAGGCGGATGTATGGCTGGGTACATTTTTTCTTCATAAACCTCCAAATGGCATCGACAATAGGCTGTAGAGAGATGAACAAATGCCTGAAAAGTTATATATTTTTTAATCTAGTAATTTTTAAAAAATTTTTAAGCAGTGGTGACTCACTATTGGTGACACACTCGCTTGGAAAACCCAGTTATTTCTAGTGTAATTTAAACATTCACAGTTAAAGTTACAAAGTTATTTCTAGTTTAATTTCAACATAACTATCACGGTACGGTGAAGGAAAACATCGTAAGGAAACCTGCATGTCTTAAAGAACCTAGCAAGATTTCAAATGAATTATGTGAAAATATGTTGGTAACATATTTAGCTTATGAAATTAGCGTCCTTCCTTCTCTTCTATGATAAAATCTCATAAAACTTCTATTACATATCTCAAGAGAATCTTTTCCGTTATTCAATATGCAATAGTCTTTACCACCTTAAAATAGAATCGTTAAAAATCTCGTTAAAACCAATAAAACTGTTATTTTATCGTTTATACCCTGAATCCTTTTTCTATCCTAGAATAAAAGTTTCTCGAATTAATTATTATTTATGCGGAGTGTCACGTTAAAATTTATTCCAAAACTAGCGTTACTTACGTTTTAGAGTTTAGGATAGATTTCTCAAAAATGAGGTATTTTCCCGCAGTAAAAAGTACCCTATATGTTGACCCAGATAACCAGCTATCATCATATCAAATTTCTTAAAAATACCTCCAGTGGTTTTTCCGTGATGCGTTAACAGACAGACAGACAGACAGACAAAAATTCTAAAAACTATAGATTCGGCCTCCGTATCAATAATAATGTCTATTTCAATAAAATTTTCCAAAACATATTTAATGTACAGATTCGGCTTAGTTACAACTTTAATTGTAATAAAAAAATATGTAAATTATCTTGAATTACCCAAGCATACAAATTTTTATTACTGTGATAATATTATGCAATTTTTTCCTTTTCCGCGATCGTTTTACTTATTGTAGCCTAAATATCTCTATCAAAACATTAATTCATTTTTTTGTGGGACAATAGGTACACCGTGATAGTAATAGAAAAAAAAATTACTAATTGCTTATTAATTCAGACAAGATTACAATTGCTTTCGTTTATTTAATACATAGTCCGATTTACGTTATTTATATTAATTGTAGTTGTATGTATGTATTGTATTCAGCCTATTTTAACATCCCACTGCTGGGCGTGTGCCTCCCTTAAATACAAGTGGGATAAGGCCATAATCCATCACGCTAGCCATGTGCGGGTTAGCGCACATCACACATCATCTTCCTGTCGCCCTTTTCCCAATTACTTGGTGTTGGCGCAGTAAATGTTCCGTACTGCTTATCGGTTTTGGCAAAAGTCTTACGACTGGCCTTCTGTCTGACATTAAATCTTTTTGAGAATCACAGCGCACATCACACGACTTTCGAAAATTGCTAAGTTCTATTAAATATACAAGTTTCCTCACGATAGTTTCCTTGACTGTAAGACAAGTGTAATCATATTGAAAATGATTTGCACAAATAAATGTCAAAGATGCGAGACCCGAGATTTGAACCCGATGCACTTGGTATATTAGGCGAGCACGCTGCCACTTGGCTACCGCTGCCTTACTTTTAGTTATCTATTAGCAATATAAATTGTAGAATTGGCTCGCTAATCAGAATAAGCAACCTCCATCCTCCTCCATTTATAATTGATTTTGAAAAACAGGAAATTTTGAAGTCAGGCCGCCAAATACAAAAAAAACATAATACTGAAATAATATTTCAAATTATGATACAAAAACCATTCTGATGCCAAGATGTAAAAAAATAACTTCTTTTGTAACATGGATAAATTTTTAATATTTACCTTCCTACTTGATACGTAAAATATTATATTATTATTAGTAAAATACTAGCGACGTACATTTTTCCGGGATATATATAGCCTAGCCTTCCTCAGTTAACGGACTATAGATAGAATGCAAAAAGAATTTTTCAAATGGGATTAGTAGCTCCTGAGATTAGCGCGTTCAACCAAACAAACAAACAAACTCTTCAGCTTTATAATATTATAAAAAATATAGATTTGACGACCTGACTTCGAAATATAACACAATATTAAATAAATCATACTTTATTATTTATTTGCTTTGTACTTTTTTTATAACCTACTAATTAAACTTTTATTACTTTTGTGAGTTTATGTTCTTTTATAATTGGTTTAAATAAATTGTTACCTCAAGTTTTGGCATTGTTTCAGCTAATTCTAAAACTTTGAGAGTTCCGTTGGTATTTAGTTGGACAGCAAATTTTAGCTCCTGATCAAATCTGAAAATTTTTAAATTAATTTTTTAAGAATTAATTTTGAAATAAATTTTTAAATAATTTAAATATTTTTTTTAAGAATTAATTTTGAAATCAAGCTATAGATATTATAAAACTGTATATTTTAATACAAATCTAAAAAATAACGCAGATATATTGTTTTAAACTTGCGATGTCACTCGGTTCTATGTGACGTCATCATAATTGGATCCTTCGTATAAAAATCATTTTTTGGCAAATTTTGAACACAAGTTGGACTCTCTTCTCCTCAACGTTAGCTCGAGAGATTCCTGCTCGGCCAGTATAATTAGCAACATATCGTTGATATGCAGAATAAACAATTTAGGTGATAGTAGATAGCCTTGGGGTACGCCAGCATTTATCGATACAGATTTTTGTTGATAAAACAAAATCTCCGAAAATATGGATGTCATATCTATAGAATGAGAACCGGAATCACAGGTGCCTTTGAAAATGCTAAATAACATAATTTAACCTTTTAGCTAACTTAGCAATCTTTTAGCTAACTAATATTTTACTACTAGTTTTGCTCGCGTCTTCGCCCGTGTAGTACTATGTGTAACTAGAATAAATCATATTTATTTATAACAGCGAAAAAAGGACTTTCATGTAATTTTACGATAGTTTATGGACGCCATTAATTTGACCCTGTCATAAAATTCTGTGCTGATGTCTCCTGCCTCCTATCTTCCAAACAGCTTCATAATAAGTACTTAACGAAATTTCTTGTTTCAGAAAATAAGTAAACTTTCGCCTCCATTACTAGCGACCTACCCTTGCACTGCTCGAATGCGTCCTTCGGCACCTTACAGTAAGCTATATGCTACTCCAGGTCATAGTCTATCTACCACCTATCGTACTACATTTTATCCAAATCCCTCTAGCCGTGTCAGGTTGAACACGTAACAAACATACACACATATAAACTTTCGAACTTATAAAAGTAGTTTGATATAAGTAGATCACTTAAGGTTTAAAATTTGAACCCACGACCTCAAGTGTATAAGTAAAATTCTCTACCTGACGCAAGCAGCGCTGTGAAATATAATGTTACAATGTTTCTGCAACTCATGACGATCATCATTCGAGAGGCCCAACTCTTCTTCCAATATGTCACCAACCACCAGCTTCAGTTTCTTGAACACCTCAGGCTGTGTGTCTCTCAATACATCGAATACCTGAAAAAAATATAAATTAAGACCCGACCATCGTAGCTATACGGCTACATTGGATACACTAAAAAAATTTATCTTATGCTCGCTGCATAAAATGCCTGCGTGTAAACCCGGTCTTATGACTTACCGTAGTTTCTGTACGCAATCTTCAGTTTGCCTCAAAGGGTCTATTGATCACATTAAAAAATAGGACTGTTTGGCAACAAAATTTTTTCGTGTTGATTAAACGCTTTTCCGTACAAAATGTATGGGAAAAGATTTTGGCGATTTCTGTGATTTCTAGTACTCAAACCTTAAATGGTCCCATAGAGTCTTTTGATCCCTACATGAAATAGGATCGATTGACATAAAAAAAAATTTTCGTATTTTAGCATTTTTCTCGCTGACTGTATTTTTTTCCAAAATCTGTGAATGTAGTTCAGAATATCTCAAAAAGTTATGGATGGTCTCCTAGGAACGTTTTCCTGTAACTATAGTATTTAAGGTACCTGCCCTTACAGTCCCGTCTCAAAAATCCATCCTGTATAGCCCCAAAAGTATATCGTCTCGACAGTAAGGTTTTACTCAAAAGTTATGAACCTTTTAATAATTCTATATATTAATACTTTCTTAGATTTACGCGAATATTTGACATTTTAAATAAAACTATCTTTTTGGACTTTTTCGCGGATTTATTTCGATCGTCGGGAACCAAAAATCAAAATAAATCCGCGAAAAAATCCGAAAAGATAGTTTTATTTAAAATACTAATATTTTTTTACATTTTACTAGCTGATACCCGATACCAACGAACAGCATTCCATAGTCCCTATCCATAGTAGCCTATATGTTACACCAGGTCATAGTTACCTTCTCCTCTGTTAAAGGTTTTTTTTTTGAAGTAAAACTTCTTTACGCACGCATGACTTGGGGAGTAAGCTGGTGAATGCGTTACGAAAACATGTACGTACGTTTGTTGCCATGGTAACCGTTGTTATTGTCTGACAAATGATATATAATATTATATTCTCCCCTTAAATGATATTCTATAAATATATGATTGTATTATGCCTAACATACGTTATTTTTAGTACCTCACCTATCGTAATTATTTAAAATATAAATTGAATTTCATAAAGACTACCGATAACCTACAGAAGTTTCACTTCTTGCGCGTGTACACATTCATACACGCACACTTTAATATTTTTTTTTTATAATAGCTATTGATCAACTTAAGTGTTATCAATGAAAACATTTTAAAAACAGTTTTTTGTTTATATAGGTAAACTCTATTTAGGTATATATATGTTTTCCTCAAATTTTCAATAATGATTTTCAATTATGATCGAACACTAGAATAAGGGAAATGACCCGACAGTGCACTAAATATTAGCATAAACCCCATTTAACACAGTATAAATTAAATAAGTTTTAATTTATACTCGTATGTAAAAAAAGACATTTTGGTAAATTATTAGCAGTACCTGGCGACCGAGCTTGGCTCGAAGTTCTTTTTTGTTATATCACTTTTTTAGATAAAAAAACTAAACACTTGAATAAATACAAAAAAAAAAAAAGTAAAACTTTGTATCCGATCAAGATTCGAACTCGGACACACCTATGATTATTAATCTTGCACCTCGGTCGCTTGACCTCGATGCTTATGCCTGAGTGTAAGAAATTATCGAGCATATTCTGCGTAGAATAATGTAAAATAAAAGCGGATGAAAACTCGAAAACACGCGTTTTACCAGACATGAGACTAATCTAGATCGATTTTTCGCCCCCGAAAGCCCCTACATACCAAATTTCAGCGAAATCGTTAGAACTGTTTCCGAGATCGCTGGTATAAATAAATAAAGATATAAATAAATAAAGATATAAATATACAAGAATAGCTCGTTTAAATATATTAGATTTACAACGGTTACTTGATTGTATTAGCAATTTTAAATAATCGCTCAATGGAAAATTGTAAACAAGTTTTTTAAGTAAAGTGATAAATAAAAAAAAATTGTTTTTGCATTATTTTATGTGTTTACGTCACTAATTTCATTTATTATTCTTTTATAATGAACGACTTTTTTCATTCACTTCACTATGGTATGAATGGTTTAATCCAGACAAAAATACAAGAAAACATTCATTTTAAATAAAACTATCTTTTCAGATTTTTTCGCGAATTTATTTTGATTTTTGGTTCCCGACGTTTCGAATGCTTTATGACAATCATGGTCAAGACTAAAGTGTTAGATGTCTCAAAGGCATTACCTAAATAGTTGTTACAGACAACCTACCCACAAATAACAATATGAATTAAAAAATTCAAAAATGGCACCAAAGTATCTTACAATATTTTTTGGTTTTAATTTTAAAGCTTTTTTATAATTTTAACTAAAAAACTTTTAAACAAAAACAAACCTTCCCACGAGAACCGTACATTTTTTCGGGATAAAAAGCCTATGTGTTATTCCAGACTGTAATCTATCTGTGTGCCAAATTTCATCCAGATCCGTTCAGCCGTTCTGACGTGAAAGAGTAACAAACATCCGTACATCCATACTCACAAACTTTCACATTTATAATATTAAGTATAAATTAATTTTATAATTTAATAAATAATATTATTTATTTAGTTGTTATTACTATAATTCTTACAATTTATTTGTAGAAAACTTTATTAAATAGTAATCTATATTTAGTGTTGCCATTATTATATTTATAAACATAAAGAAAAATAAAATATTAATTATTCAAGCCACATTATTCTTCTATGTGTAATTTAAAAAGTTAAAATTATTTAATAATGATAACTTTAATTTAGTTTGCTATTATTTAAAAAAAAATACGATAGTTTTATCTAAAAGGACAAACAAATATTTTGTCAAATATTCTAAAAGAGTATTTTGAAAACATTAATTTTTATTTATATATAGAAGATTAGCAGAACCCGCGGCTACGCTCGCGCTATAAGAAAGAAAAAACTCTAAAAGACGTAGGCTTCATAAAAACTTTTATCCCCTGTTTTTCTAGGGGGTAAATTTGGATATGGGATGAATTTTGAAAATGCTAAAACACGTATTTACTTAATTGTATTGTAGAGCATTAATACCAAGTTTCAAGTAATTCTGATCATAAATAATTTTTTGGGTTGTATTATAACATATATTCCCGTGGAAATGAGATAATCTACCGCGGTAAAAAGTAGCCTATGTCACACTCTAGCCCTCCAACTATCTCCACACAAAAAATCACGCTAATCTGTCACTCCGTTTCGACGTAAAAGAAGGACAAACGAACGAACAAATGAACAATTTGGAACAAATTTTATATTTAAATAAGGTTTTGCTTTTAAGTTATCTAGATAGGTGTCTTTTTTGAAAAAAATGCAATTTTATATATCTATACTAACATTATAAAGCTGCAGAGTTTGTTTGTTAGTTCGTTTGGTTGAACGCACTAATCTCAGAAACTACTAATCCGATTTGAAAGATTCTTTTTGCATTAGATAGCCCGTTAACTGAGGAAGGCTATAGGCTATATATCATCCCGGAAAAATGGACGGTTTCCTTGGGATAGATTTGTTTTTGTTTAGGGAGGAACCCGAAGCGAAGCGAGAGTGAGTCGCTAGTTTTACATAAGGAATTGCTTGATTCTTTTAAAACAATGCTAACTTCATTTATTTTAAAAAGTACTTACGCTGTTGTTACATAGCTCTCTCAGTCTCTGTCCACTCGATACACCTTTTTTCTCTCTCATCAAGACATAAATAGTTTTGATGCCTGGACATGATCTTAGTAGTTTTTCCACTAAGGCCTGTAAAAGTAAATATAGTCCTATTATTCAATACATACGTACATAATTATTTTTTAAAGTAAATATTTATGTACACATTTTATTATATAATTTATTTTAATGTTGTCTCCATATTATAAGTTTAAGAACCCTTGTGCTAAAATTGTTTGTCCGGGCTAATCTCAGAAATGAGTGTACGGATTTTCATAAGGTTTTCACTAACAGAAAGTGGGATTGACTTGGAAAGTTATAGGCTATAAACATACTAGCGACTTACCCACGCTTCGCTCGCGTGTGTCCATAGGCTTGAATGGCTTAAGAACGCATAAAAGACAAACGACGAAGAAAAAAAATTTTTTTTTGGCTAGAAACTTTTGCCTATACAGAATAAACCACCAGAGTTTTATCACAATCGGATCAACGGATCAGGACAAACACACGAACATTCATTTTTATGATACAGAAGAATTGAGTATAAATAACGAAAATAAGCTAAAAAAACGTCCTTTTGCGTGAACTTCCGTAATAATTTAAATGCGAAAATGGAACGATAGCCCGCTATAAAGGTAGTAAGATTATTTCGTTGTAATAAATTTCTTTTCTTGAAAATTTAGACCTAACTTAGCCATTCCCGTGTTTCCCCATTTTTTTATGTTGTGACTAAAATCTCGTAAATATTATAAAAAAAAATATTTCAATGTGCTGTTTCCGGACTATAACGGACACCTATATAAATAAAAATGAATATTTTGTTGTACGTTTATACGTTCCTAAATAATTCCGCCGATTGTGATGAAACTTTGGTGGGTTGTCCTGTGAAGGTTCCTGGTCCAGAAAAGGTTTTTTTTTAATGTTTGTCATTAAGCACTCCTTTACCATTCATCCCAAAGGACACTCGAGCGAAGAGAGATTAGTCTAGCCGCTAGAAGTAAAACACAAATTTGCTTGATTGTTCTTAATTTTTGCGCTTACAAATGAACAATGTTTTATTTTTATTTATATAGATAGATTATCCATTATTTATGTGTATATAATAAAAAAAAAACAAACGGAAACCGTTTCATATTGTTTATAGATTGACCTTCTACGCAAAAATGATGCGGATCGATGATTTTTTTAATAAAAATAGTGGCAAATTCCATAATGAGTAAAGTAAATTATTATTTTAAATTATAAAATGTTTGAAGTAAAATAATATACTGACTTCAAAATCAGTAAAAAAAAAAATAACTTTTTACATCGCGTATGGAAATTTCTTGGTTTTTTTTTACGGAAGCACACTTTGGGGGTTAAAGGAATAAATAAATAAATGTCGGGACATTGAACATAGTACCATCTAGTTTCATGGTAAGCTACGAGGCTTGTGCTATGGATACCAAATAGTTGATACACTACACATATATAACTTTACATACATACATATTACAAATATAAACACCCATGACTGGAGTACAAATATTCGTGCTCACACAAATGAATGCCCCAGCGGAATTCAAAAATAATCAAGAACAATCCTTTTGGCTAAAATACCGCAAAAAAAAAAACAATCTAATTTAGTAACATCTCATTTTTGATGAAGGTCAAACCAACACATATTGCATGCGGCCTCATAATTGTTGTTTATTCGCAGAATCATTTAGATTTTTGGTTTCCGATATTTCGAATGCTTACAGCAATCATTGTCACGGGAGAGAATAAGGTCTTTGACATATCAGAAGTTCTTATACAATTACCTTTCCCACGAATCCCGTAGCTCCAGTTATGAAGACACTTTTCCCCTCGTAGAACTCTGTCACGGAAGGCTGCATTTTTACCTGACACATACAAATATTGTTCCGATCATCATATATATTATAAATATGAAGCTAGGCTTGTTTGTTTGTCTTTCTTTCACGTCGAAACACAGGAAGGGATGGGAGTTATTTTTTGTGTGGAGATAGTTGGAGAGCTGGAGAGTGACATGGCTATTTTTTATCGCTGGAAATTATCTCATTCCTACTAGATGAGCAACAAAGCGAAGTAAAGCCTCAGATGCTGCAATATTAGCATGGTTAGAGACGGGTGTCGAGAGTGTGTATCTATTTCTCCATCGTACTTGTGAGGGAATTTCTCTGTTATTATGTAGACTGAGCACTTCCCTACTTCCGTTTCGAGCACACTACTATGGACGGCCAATGAAGAAAAGCCAGAGGCGGGGCAGATGTAGTTGCCCCTTGAAGACTTTAAGTCCTTGCTTCATTTCTATAATTATTAGATACTAGCGATTCACCCTCGCTTCGCTTCGGGTTTGTCCCTAGACGAAAACAAATCTATCCCACGGGAATTGTACATTTTCCGGGATGATATATAGCTTATATCCTTTCTCAGTTAACGGGTTATCTAATGCAAAAAGAATTTTTCAAATCGGATTAGTAATTCCTGAGATTAGCGCGTTCAACCAAACAAACAAACCGATCCGATACTCATCCGATCCGCACACAAACGTTCTTTAATTTTTTTTTTTTTTTTGTAAGAAACACAATTTATGTTTTAAGGATAGATAGAAAAATTTTCAATATCAAATATTCAAATCCGTAATAATCGTTTCCGTTACAAAAATCGCTCGAAAGTCGAAATATTTTTTTCCGTCTCATGGCGCGCCTAAAGAAATTTCAATTCAATAAATTTGTACTTAATATTATAAAGAGACAGAGTTTGTTTGTTCGTTTGATTGAACGCTCTAATCTCAGGAACTACTTATCCGATTTGAAAAATCCTTTTTGCATTATATACCTACCCGTTTATTGAAGAAGGCTATAGGGGAGTACCCGAGAGAACAGAGCAGTAACCATAAATGTCAACAAATCGGGCAGACTTCCATACATAATTGTAAAACTGATGTTTATAATTATATTCTTTATTGCACTAAACAAGTAATAAAAAAATGATACATAGAAAAAAACGTGGACAAAGGTGGACTTATCTCTATAAGAGATCTCTTCCAGTCAACCCATGTATATGGGAAATAGTGTTCAGTAGCGGGACAGAAATAGAAAGTGCAAAGAATGACAAGGATATATAAGAATAAGTAAAATATGTAAAACAAAATAAATACAATATATAAATATATATACACATAATACATTTCATATGTAAAATATAAACATAAATACAAATATGTAAATTATAAACATTACATAAACATTAGGAAGAATAAATAAATACCAGAACTATATACATAATATGTAAATATAAATACATGCAATATACATAGACATACTTATATTATTACAAAACAGAAAGATATATATTTTTCAACTTTGAGCTAGAAAATGCTTTTTTATATTGATTTTAAATGCATCATTAGAAGGGCTCTCCTGTAGGACTTTGGGAAGTCTGTTCCATAGCACTGCAGCGTATACCGAGAATGAGTTTTGGAAAAACTTGCTTCTCGGAATGTCAAGCATCGATGTGATGCATGGCCGCCTGGAACGCGTTGGAGTGGGAAGAAAGTTAAACCGGGAACGAAGGTAAGAGGGAGAATTGAGGTTATGAAGGATATTGAACAGAAATGAAAGGGTGTGCAATGTGCATATCACGGCGAAGGCGGATAGGGAGCCATTTAAGACGAGCTCGAAAGTCGGAAACATGATCATACTTGCGCAGACCATAGATAAAGCGTATGTCGAGATTTTTAAGACGCTCTAGTTTGTTCAGTAGCTCCTCCGTCACATCCAAATAGCATACATCGGCGTAATCAAGTATGGGTAATAGAAGAGATTGCGCAAGCATAAGTTTGGTTTTGAAGGGGAGAAAGTATTGGAGACGCTTTAGAAAATGGAAAGTGAAGTACATACGCCTACTGACCTCATTGATATGAGGTGTCCAAGTCATGTGGCAATCTAAGATAAGACCCAAGTTCCTTACTTTATCGCAGTAAGGTATTTGAACCCCAGAGTATATGATCCCAGGGACTGACTGCCAATCTATTTTAGATCTAAGCCTGCTGCTGCCAATAATTATGGCTTGAGACTTTTTAGGGTTAACTAAAAGTCCGTAAGATTCGGCCCAAGTTTGTATAGCGACTAGATCATTATTTAACGCTTCGACAGCATCGGGCAGCTCAGTTAACTCAAAATGGCGATATAGTTGTAAGTCATCTGCATACAGATGGTAGGGAGAAGAAATGACGCGAGATATGTTGTTAATAAAAATAGAAAAGAGTAAGGGTGAAAGAACGCCGCCTTGGGGGACCCCAGCCGTGAGACCCAACCACACTGACGAAGTGTCATTAGCTCTCACACACTGGCGGCGCCCGAAGAGATATGAGCGAAACCAGTCAATAGCCGCAGGAGAAATGTTTACTGCGCGAAGAGTGCCAAGAAGAATGTCGAAGTCAACAGAGTTGAATGCACTACTGAAGTCAAGGAGTATCATTGCAGTGAGCTTGGTGTTATCCATAGCAAACCGAATGTCCTCCGTGATGTTCAGCAACGCACCAATAGTGCTGTGGAAGGGACGGAAACTGGACTGGTAGGGACACAGTAGGTTATACGAGGCAAGGTAGGAGTAAAGTTGATTGTGTACAATAGATTCTAGGACTTTTGATAGGATAGGTAGGATGGATATAGGACGATACTCATTGAGGCAGGTGGGATTTGTGGTTTTAGGTAGGGGTATGACAAGAGCATTCTTCCATTGAGTTGGGAAAACATTGCAAACCAGTGAATAGTTAATAATGTGAGTGAAAACTGGAGCAATGCAGTCCAACACAGGAAGAATCATGTCAAGACTGAGATGGTCACTACCGATGGCTTTGGTAGTGATAGAGCGGATATACTTCTTAATGGCATCTTCTGTGACTGGTTCGAAAGAGAAAGAGAAGGAGTCTGGTGGGACAATATTAGATAAATGTGTAAGGGTAGCAGTTTTTAATTGTGAGTTTAATGTTAAAGGAGGGATAGTAAAATGGTAATTTAGCATGTTCAGATCAACCGAGACTTCGCCAGAAGTCGGAGGTTTGCCCACGCCAAGCGACTCAAGAAATCTCCAAACATGCGCTTGGGAGAGATCCTGAATTGTGGAGTGAATATAGCGACGTTTCGCATCCCTACACATTCTGTTGCAGATGTTACGAAGTTTTTTGTATGCTGAAAGATTATCCTCAGACGGATATTTTTTGTTTTTAGACTTTGCCCTGTCTCCTTTAGCCATCGTTCTCCTGATCAAAGGTGTTATCCAGGGAGCTGGAGCATGTTTCATGCGAACTGGTCTTACCGGAGTGTGAATATCGTATAAACTAATCAGTTCAGAGGTTAGTGATTCGACCATAAAATCAATATTATTGGAAGAAAATATTAGCGACCAGTTGCATTTCTTCACGTCCTCTCTTAAGCGTTCCAGATCCATGAGCTTAAAATTGCGCTGGAAAAGAATTTTGCCTCTAACCTTTGGAGAACGCAGCTTATATGCAAGGTAGATTAAGTCATGATGGGAGAAGGGGGCACACATCTGGCCGTGAGATATAACAAGATTAGGATTAGAGACAGAGATCAGGTCAATGAGAGATGGCCTACAATTAGGGAAATAGTGGGTGGGAGAAGACAAGGGGAGAATATGTAAATTGAAGGAAGCAATTAGTGCATTTAAAGTTTGTGCTCTGGTATCATTTTTTAGTATACATGTATTTAAGTCACCCATACAAATTACTTGGTCATATGAAGGCAGAAGACTGTTAAATAAAAACTCTAAATCAGTGAAATAATTAATTTTGTCATTTGGGCAGTAAAGGACACCAAGTAATATTTTTTTTATGATTTATATCGAAATTTTGAACGCGAGCGAAGCCACGGGTACTGCTTGTGAATATATATATAAACAAAAACTGCGAACAGACGGACGGAATTATAAAACGAAGAACATCCTACATGTTTCTTAGTTCGGGATTCACAACCAACACCATACATAAGAAAAAGAAGACTTACCAATAAAAATTAGGCACGTCTATATTGCACAGACAGTATAATCATACTAACACTAAAAGAATATAAAAGCGACATATTATATATTTGTTTTTAAATTATTTTATTTACTTCAGGGTCATTCCATTATCGCGGGTGCAACATTTAGACGCATGTAATGTTTCTTAATAATAAAATAAACAATATTCTTAATAAAAATAATCTTGGAAGAACTACACTTTATATTCGTTTACAAGAATTTTAATGTAATATTTAAATAGCTAGGAGGAAGGTTCAAAGTGTTATCGCGGGTGCAACTAAATCGGCCCTACCCTTCTAGGTCATAAGAAAACAACACAAAAGTTTCTTAATTGTGTAACATTTCTTATATTATGCCTTGATATTTCGTAAGGTGTTAAATTAATCAAGTATAAAAATAAAGAAGTTTAAGGAAAACAAAAATGAACAATGAATTATTCACTTTTAAAGCAATCGCGGGTGCAACATCAAATTATCGCGGGTACAACTCGTCAAACTTAAATGAATATAAATATCAATAAAAACATTTATAGGAACAAAATAAGAGATCAAACAATGTTTATTACTAATCAGTACACTTCGTTGTCACTAACGTTAATTATTTCTTTTCAAATACGTCAATATTCTTAGAAAATCCTATGAACATAATATTATTTCCATCAATATTTTTTTCTAGCACTTCCAACTTCGCGGTAATGTCTTTAAATTGCACGTCTTCTATGTATTCACAATTTTAGTGAAACATTTGCCATCAATCGTCGTCAATAATTGTACTCTAATTTCTCCATCTTCATCCATATCGCTCTGACCCATGCCCACATAACGATATTTAGTATTTTTGTCGGATTTGCAGAGTAGTCGTACGAGCACGTACAAACCAGTGCAAATATCTTTCGATAAGACAGTAGCACGAATAGTACCAGTTTTAGGGCACGCTTCTGCTGGTAATTTTCTGTAACATTTCTATAAAAAGTAGAATTTATAATATTAACACACATTAAATATATATCATCAATTATAAACAGCATATATTATTATTCTAGGTATATCAAAACTATAATATATGTAATAAGTCACACAATAAGGTTAATTGTGGAAGAGTTGCACTCGCGATTCCAATAACTATCACGGGTGCAACCAATTTAACTTAATGTTTATTTCAATTCAAGTAACATTGCACTCTTAAAAACGATTAATTTAAGTTTATTTTTGATTTCTTCTTACTTTTACAAAGATTCAAAACTGTAACACTTTATTTCTGTGAAAAACACAAACTTTTATATCTTTTGTATCGCGGGTGAAACAAACTAACAGTACTGTCTTCTTATGTTAATGGTGCTAAAAGTATAACAAGTACTTACATTTTTTTGGCGTATATAAAGAAATTAATATTATCACTTCACATTTAGCTAGTAAAACATAAGCTCAAACGGTCGGCAAGAGCTGTTTCCCGTGTGTGTAGCCAGGTGTGATTTTGCAGTTTAAACTAATTCTTCCAATGGTCATTTTTGCAAGTGCGTAAATTTGAATATTTAAAGTAAAATGGAATATTTTTTTTTTAATATTAAATTTCATCTTTCTTCTTTGCACTGATATCAAAAAAAGTAACAAATAATGTAATTTAAAAATTAAAGTTCAGAATCCTCTATAGCGGAATCGCCCTTCAATCAAGTAGATTAATTACATATTTAAAAATGTTTTTGTGTTTTCGGCCAATATAATTAATCTAATTTATGGCAAAAGAACATTTAAAATGATACAACGATGACGTTGTTTTTTTAAAAAAAAAATTCTATAAATAGTAATACAACAATTTTACATTTAAAATCTAGTAGTTTTCCTACTATTTTATGCAAGTCATTATTTTTACCTGACCATGACAAAGCCCTAAGTAGTGTGTTTAACCTGTATGTATAATGTATATATCAGTGATGTGCCGGATCGTTAAAAATATATATCCGCGGATACGGATACGAATACGGATCATTAGTCTCAATACCTGCTAATACGGATACGGATACGAAGCTCTTATAATTAGCTATATAAATATGTAAGCATTTCATGATTTGTTTATTAAGCAGCTTGTTTGTAACTCACTACAATAAATGATCTAATATTAACACGTTCACTGCGGCAATAGGTCGAATTAACCCGATACGAGACTTCCCCGTGGTGCGGCGAGAAAAATCTGTGTCTTACCGTTGGTGCGGGTTAGATATCTCTTTCATTTTATGAAATAAAAAAGGGACTATTAAAGTTTTATTCTCACCTCTTCAAATATTTGACGTAGATACAAAAAAAATATATCAAATCTATTCGACCCTATAACAACTAGCAGTAAAAAAATTTCGCTAGGTGCGGTTATCGGGTCTTTCAGACCTAATGACCCGATGACCCGATAGCAGCACCAGATTTCGTATTCGTCACACTAGTATGTGTGTGCGCTTATGTGCAAAGTTAGCAACGTCTACGTCGTTTTCGACGTATTGTAATTGTATTGTTACAAGTGGTAATGAGTTTTGACAAAATGAAGAGGTCGAGTTGCACGAGTTGCAAAAAAATGCTTTTGACGTGTGAAGGTGAAGTTGAAAGGAATAATAAAACCCGGAATGAAACTGTAAGTCCTGGAATATTTACTAGTCACACGTAAAGTAAAAAAGGTTAAATCTTTTTGCGAAGTATGCAAAAAAACCATATGTCGCCCATGTTGTAATGAAAAACATGTTTCTTTTTTTTATTGTCGATAAGTACCTTTTATTTGAACAAAACTTACTATTCATCTCATCGTTGTTTTACTTGTACAACACTAATCTTTTATCGATACACTTTACAAGTAGTGCGGATATCGGATGAAAACGGCCCGAAAATTTTGACAAATATTTAACATAAGTTACAATAGCCGGATTTTGTTACGAATGTATAAATATACGAAATGATTATTATAAAATATGTTTCATAAAGAAAATTTAAAAAATCATTATAATTGCTTCAAAATTCACTTCTGAATACATGTATACCGAACAGATACTTTCGACCCGATAACGCACTCCAAGATCATCATGCTTCAGGTCTTAGGGACCTTATATACCTAGCACTAGCTGAAAGTCATCTAAAAATCTTAACGCAGTGAACGTGTTAACCTTGTGCAATTCACATAATACTTTCTTATAATACTTTCTTAGATTTACGCGAATATTTGACATTTTAAATAAAACTATCTTTTCGGATTATTTCGCGGATTTATTTTGATTTTTGGTTCCCGACGTTTCGAATGCTTTACAGCAATCATGGTCACGGGAGAGACTAAGGTCTTAGACATCTCAAAAGCGTTATATACTTGTTACAGACAGTGCCTACCCACAAATTTACAAAAATGATTTTGAAAATTCAAAAATGGCACCAGAGTACCTTACAATATTTGTTGATTTAATTCTAAACATATTAAAAATATTAAAAAGTTTAATAAGTATTATAATTAAATATTATTTGTTTAATTTTAGTTGTTATTATTATAAATATTACAATATTTTAAAAAACTTTAAGAATTAATAATGTAATATTATTTAGTGTTGCTATTACTATAATATGTCTAACCACAAAGAAATTCAAAATATTAATTATTTATTTTTCATTGCTACCTACATTTCTAATTTTCATAAAATATAATGATAAAAAAGATTCGATGAAAATCTGTCAAAAAGTGACGGATACGGATACGGTTATCCGGTGCATCACCAGTGTGTACGTACATATATATATACGTCAACGTACTCGTAGCAAGCTGCAACGATAAAAAATTAAAAAAATTAAACATGTATGTACATACATATGTATAACTGCAGACTGCATAATATGTACCTAATGTTTTTTAAGCAGTCGATTTTATTTTTATTATAATATATTTTTTGACTGTTATTTAATTTATTCAACAATAAATATTGTTCACGCCAGATTTCCTATCGTCGACCCTATTGCTTTTAACATAAGGCGCTTTATTATATTTATTGTATAGAGCCATACACTCAGCCAATGAACTTATACAAATACAACTTCGTCACGCAATACGTCTATCATCATCTAACAGTCTAACACAACCCTCATACTAATTCTACTTCTACACACGACACCTGCACTAGACAAATAAAAAACCATTGTAATTCTGTTAAGACAGACCAAATATAAATCTTTGAGAAGATATTCAAATCTTTCTTTTGTTCATCGCGTACACAAAGATATTTAGTTCCCTTGCTTGCCCTAATCTATACTTAATATTACAAAGCTGTAGAGTTTGTTTGTTTGGTTGAACGCGCTAATCTCAGGAACTACTAATCCGATTTGGAAAATTCTTTTTGCATTAGATAGCTCGTTAACTGAGGAAGGCTATAGGTTATATATCATCCCGGAAAAATGTACGGTTCCCGTGGGATAGACTTGTTTTGGTCTAGGGACGAATCCGAAGCGAAGCGAGGGTGAATCGCTACCTATTAATAAGACTACTATTATAAAAGTCGGCCTGTATGTTTGTTCGTTGCTCCTTTACGCTGAAACGTTTGGTCGGATTTGGCTGGCATTTAGTACACAGATAGACTATGATTTGGAATAATATACAGCTTCTGTTAGGCAACTAAGCTTACAAAGCGAGTGTACGCCGGAAAAAGCTCCATATAATTTTCTGTGATATAGAGCATGCGGTTTCTAGAAAAAATACAATAAAAAATTATTATCTTCTCTATAAATAATAAATTAATATATATATATATATATATATATATATATATATATATATATATATATATATATATATATATATATATATATAATATTCCTCTCTTGTTTAAAAATAAAAGCCTAATTGCGTTTCTGTAACAATAATAGAAACTACATTTAAAGCCTCTATTTTAAATCTCTTTATATTTTAACATATTATATTAAATAAGATTTGTAAGTACGTATTTCTATTATTTTATTAACATGTCAAATATAAATAAAAAATAAAAAGTTAAAAGTAAATTTGGAATTAATTAAAAAGTATTTATGTATTATATATAAACTTATGAAAAGCACTCGCTTATGAAGTGGTTTTCTTTACATATATATATATATATATATATATATATATATATATATATATATATATATATATATATATATATATATATATAAAAACATTTTTAAAAACAAGCTGTTATATAATATACATTGTGTAATGTAATGTTTGAGAAATTGTGTAAAAATGGATTCCATTTAATGTAAAGTTTTTTTTTTGTATTTATTCGTATTCATTCGTGTATAAAAAAAATGACGCGCCATCTTTTGGAGTCCGCCATATTGGATTTGGAATGATGTCACAACCAACCATACATTGTCATCTATACTAAAGTTATATGCAAAATTTCACCTCAAAATTCAGCTGAAAAATTTGACCCGAACAAACATCATCTTTCTGCCCATTTCCCAGTCACTTGGGGTCGGCGCAGTACATCTTCCGTACTGCTGATAGGATTTGACAAAAGTTTTACGACCGGCCGCCTGCCTGACATCAACACTCCTTGGGAATGCTATTGTTTATCGTGCAGGTATTTTAATATGCACATTCGATATTGTTTTCTTTTAAAACATTTTTTATAGTACTACACAAATAATACTTTCTTAGATTAATGCGAATATTTGATATTTTAAATAAAACTATCTTTTCGGATTGTCTGTAACAAGTATATAACGCCTTTGAGATGCCTAACACCTTAGTCTCTCCCGTGACCATGTGCGCTGTAAAGCATTCGATATGTCGGAAACCAAAAATCAAAATGAATCCGCGAAATAATCCGAAAAGATAGTTTTATTTAAAAGTACTACTCAAAGTTGAAATGTAATGTAAATTTAAATTATATCTTGATATAAATTTTTAACACACAATAAATTTTGTTTTGACCTTGTCAATTTTTTTCTAAATAAAAACCCGGACAAATATATATACAAATATTGCAAGTTAAATCAAAGCTTGTAAAAATGAATATTCTTATATCGTTTGTCCTCTATACGTTCCTACCATTGACCCGATTGTGATGAAACTCTGGTGGGTTATCCTGCATACAACTGCGAAGGTTCCTGGCGCAAAAAAATCTTTGGACTTTTGTCTTTTATGCGTTCCTAAACCATCTAATCTCAGGGACCCGAGCAAAGCATAGGTAAGTCACTAGTTTAGTTAGTACTAGCGACTTATCCTCGCTTCGCTCGCGTTCGTCCCTAGGTACGTTTTAATTTTTTTGATCGAAACCCTAATTCTTTTTCTGAAAAAAAAGTAGCCTAAGTTACTCCTTATAATATCAGCTATCTGCCAGTGAAAGTCCCGTTAAAATTGGTCCAACCGTTTCGGAGATTATCCGGAACAAACAGACAGACAGACAAAAATTTAAAAAAATGTGTTTTTCTTATAAGTACCGTATATAATTCCATATGCATTTAGTATGAATCTGTTATTTTGACATTACAAACAGGCACTTCAATTTTATTTATCTGTATAGATATAAGAAAATATAGCAACTCAAGTTTAAACCTGCAACTAATTGTCATATTAACTTGAAAGGTTGTTTTGACGAATATTTGTGTCGATTAGTAAATATATCTTTTCAACATCGAATTCGACGAAAAAACAAATTTAACTTAACGTTTTTTTTCTGTTTGGGTTTAGTGAATAATTAAAATTATTTTTATACTGCTATTTGTACTGTTGCTTATATCTACGTCATGTTATTTAATGATTAATAAGATAAATAAAATTATTGAAAAAATTCCAGGACACGCTAGAACTACGAAAAAAAATATTCAGCTTTATGCTATAAGTAGGTAATAATGTATGGAAATCTGCCCGATTTGTTAACATTTATGATTACTGCTCCGCTCTCTTGGGTAGTAGCATGATGATATATAGCCTATAGCCTTCCTCAATAAACGGGCTATGGAATGGAACAAGAATTTTTCAAATCAGATTAGTAGTTCCTGAGATTAGCCCGTTCAAACGAACAAACGAACAAACGGACGGACGGATGGATGGACGAACTAACTAACGAACGAACGAACTACCAAACAAACAAACTCTGTCTCTTCATAGTAAGTATATATTTTCCGTCGCTTGGCTCGTCTGCGTGGTGGGTGTCTTGTCGTCATACATTTTATTCCTTTAATATAAATTTTAAACTGTTTGTGCTAGCGTTGCCGATCAATAGTCGACTATCGATAGCATATCGATAATTAATCGATAGTGACCGATAGTTAGAATATTGATAGTTCTATCTATATTACCGATACTATCGATAGTATCGATACTATCGATAGTATCGATACTATCGATAGTTTCAACTATCGATAGTAGCTCATTTTTCGATAGCATAGTTAAAAAAGAAAGAGGAAGTTAAAAGACGTAGGTGGCAGTAAACAAATCGATTTTTTTATACTGATTTTCGTCTAATTACATTGCTTTTAAAACTTACCTACTTAACTTACCAAACTTAAACTTACTTACTCTTATCGATACTTCTACTTATCGATAGCATCGATACCATCGATATTATTTTATTTCGAAACTTCAATAGTATCGATAGTATCGATACTATCAATAGTTTATGATTTGTGAGCACCAATACTGTCGATAGTACCGACAGTGTTGTGGTCTGTCAATAGTATTGTCACATTTCCATCTATCGATAGTATCAAAACTATCGATTTTATCGATAATATCGATATAGCTATCGATAGTGAAACTATCGATACTTTGACAACACTAGTTTGTGCAGTGCACGACAAAGCAACTCTATTTTTTTTATAACACGCCCTCTTTCTTCCGGTTTTAATACATTATTACGGGAGTATTTCAGAAGTAGGGTCAGGTACGCCAAATAAAATACAATGTATACATTGTATTTTATTATATATTATATTATACATATAATGTATATAATTTTAAAATAATTCCTAATATATTTTGATTCCATAACCATACATTTAACCTCTTGAAATAGTAATTGTGGTAATAAATTTAAAAATCGTTACGTTTCATCGTGCGTCACTTGTTTAGAAAAAACAATACACAATATTACAGCGATTTCTGTATGAGAACGTTTTTAACGATGTACGTGTTTTTGCAGAATAGAGAATGTGAAAAAAATGTACAATATGTGCACTACTACTTATTCAATAAAAGTCACTATTCGCTTTAGATTAGATATTTTTAATTGATACCTCTATTTACGTAAAAAAAAATCCAGACAAGTTCGAGTCGGACTGGCCCAACAAGGGTTCCGTACTTTGTAGGAAATCTGTTTAACTGTTTCACTAATTTTTCCGTGATGCGGTAACAGACAGACAGACAGACAGACAAAAATTCTAAAAACTATATATTCGGCCTCTGTATCGATAATAATGTCTATTTCAATAAGATTTTCTAAAAAATATTGAATGTACAGATTCGGCTTAGTTACAATTTTATTATATGTACTAGCATTTCCCGCGGCTCCGCCCGCGTTCAGATGATCAAAAACCAAATTCTTAGGTTTTACATATTAATATACTCTTACGTATACCAATTCCATTTCGCACCGTATGATTGGTAAATAATGGCGGTGATTGACAATGCCACAGAGGTTCCTCCGTTAATCTCATATTTGATTTAGTAATATTGCACTTTTTGTTTTAGCGATAACATTTATGTATGTCTATACTTCTGTTTTGTTTGTTTGTTTAGTTTTGGACGATAAACTAACTACGGAATTAATTTTAATCATTTTTTACTAATTGACAGCTATTGATTAATTTAATATTTAGCTGATTATTTAAATTACATAATGACAAATTTTCTTAATGTTAATTTGTCCAAAACGATTTTCAAAAGAAAATGTAATACGTAAATAATTTTAAGCAAATACTTTTTATTATTTCATATGGATCGGCTAATATGATTAAAGTCGTAGGCATTTTATTGTGTCCTTTAAGCCTTTACCTTCCAAGAAATAGTGTCAAAAAAACTGGAAAAGTTGAGGTATAACAGTTCCTAAATTACTTTTTCATAGTTTTTGAGGTATGGAATACTTTTAGTTACCCACTTTGTCAGTTTAACAGCTATAAACCTGTTTCCCAAAAAATGTCATAAAATAATATGAATCGAACGTATTTTTACGGTTGGTAAAATGAGTCGATATTGTGGAAACGTAGACATTATTCGTATTTATTTTAGTGTTAAACCTACAAAACACGTAAGTAAGAAAAACAACACAGCATTTTGCTATACGAAACCTATAATGCGCGAGTTGGATTTGCATTTGCCCAATTTTACATTAAGAGATTAAAAAACATTAACATTATTTACTAAACAATAAAAATTTACAAATATTCTCATTTGAAAATTGTTTCGGCCAACAAAATATTACTAATATGTTACTAATTTATAAAGCCAAAAAGTTTGTTTTATTGATAATTTGAACACGGGCGGGGTCGCGGGTAATTTAGTAGTAATTCTAATAAAATCATAGAAAGGTCAAATCTGTAAATTCAATTGTTTTGGAATTAAAACCATGTATTTTAAAACACATGGCGACATCTATTGTCAAATATCTAAATAACACATTAAAACAATTATTTTAATGAATAAGATGGCGCTATTGATATTTCTTTTAAGATAAGCTTTTTTTAATAGTTTTAACATAATATATAACTTACCTTGCTAAAATGTTAATAGTATCATTGTGCTTTTATAATAACCAGTTTTTGTAGTTTTTCTCAGCAATGAGATATTTTCCTGCGGTAAAAAGTATCCAACGTGTTGATCCGGATAACCTGCTATTATCATACCAAATTTCATAAAAATCCCTCCAGTGGTTTTTCTGTGATGCTGTCACATACAGATAGACAGAAAAAAAATCTAAAAACTACATATTCGAACTCTATATCGCTAATAATGAATATTTCAATAAGATTTTCCAAAAAATATTGAATTTAGTTAGTAATTTATAAAGCCAAAAAGTTTGCTTTACTGATAATCTAAACACGGGCGGAGCCGCGGGTAATTTAGTAGTAATTCAAATAAAATCGAAAAAAGGTCATATCTGTACATTCATTTTTTTGGGATTAAAACTATGTATTTTTAAAACACATGGCGACATCTATTGTCAAATATCTAAATAACACATTAAAACAATTATTTTAATGAATAAGATGGCGCTATTGATATTTCTTTTAAGATAAGCTTTTTTTAATAGTTTTAACATATTATATAACTTACCTTGCTAAAATGTTAATAGTATCATTGTGCTTTTGTATCAACCAGTTTTTGTAGTTTTTCTCAGCAATGAAATATTTTCCTGCGGTAAAAAGTATCCAACGTGTTGATCCGGATAACCTGCTATTATCATACCAAGTTTCATAAAAATCCCTCCAGTGGTTTTTCTGTGATGCTGTCACATACAGATAGACAGAAAAAAAAATCTAAAAACTACACATTCGAACTCTATATCGCTAATAATGAATATTTCAATAAGATTTTCCGAAAAATATTGAATTTAGTTAGTAATTTATAAAGCCAAAAAGTTTGCTTTACTGATAATCTAAACACGGGCGGAGCCGCGGGTAATTTAGTAGTAATTCAAATAAAATCGAAAAAAGGTCATATCTGTACATTCATTTTTTTGGGATTAAAACTATGTATTTTTAAAACACATGGCGACATCTATTGTCGAATATGTAAATAACACATAAATAAGTATAGTATAGATTTCTCGAAGATGAGATATTTTCCAGTAGTAATGTGTTCTATAGGTTGACCCGGATAACCAGCATAAATCTATACTAATATTATAAAGCTGAAGAGTTTGTTTGTTTCTTTGTTTGGTTGAACGCGCTAATCTTAAAAACTACTAATCCGATTTGAATTTTTTTTTGCATTAGATAGTCCGTTAACTGAGGAAGGCTATAGGCTATATATCATCCCGGAAAAATGTACGGTTCCAGTGGGATAGATTTGTTTATGTCTAGAGACCCGAAGGAATCCGAAGCGAAGCGAGGGTGAGTCCCTAGTATGTTCATAAAAAGAGTTAATATTGTTGTTTGAAATAAATCTTAAAAATTCTGGTAGGCAGTTTTTTTTATTTATTTTTATTTTTTTATTTATTATAAAGGCTTACTAACTAAAACATAAAGCATTAATTTAACATAATAATATTTCGATATTTTCATATAAATTTAATTTAAATGTATGCACAGCTTTTTGTAGACGTACCTATTTTATTTAAATTTTATGTTACGAATATATATCTATAATTTTTCCTCTTTAATTTATACCGACTTTGACATATAGTGGCTAGCATGTACGGCTGCACATCCGGAGGCCCTGGGTTCGAGTCCTGGGTCGGACCAAGTTTGGTTATTGAGTCTTTCTGTTAAGGAATTATCAGCAGCAGCAGAGTTGGGAAGTTGCAGATGTTACATTCTAGTATCGAAGCAGAGCACGTGTAGCGTCCCTTCTGCGCCTAATCTCTCTTGAATTGAAAGTAAAGCCGCCTCCTAAAGTGTATATTTATCTATTTATCTATCTTATAATGTATTATATTCTTTATTGCACAAAAAAGTAGTCATATGTAGGTGACTTATAACGTAATATTTAATTTATCATATTTATATATTAAACTTTCCATATAATATTTATATTTTATTTAATTTACGTATTAATATTATATTACACACACACCTACATACACACAACACATAAACTTTATTTATATTTATTAATTAATATTTCTTCACTTTCCAATAATTCACAAGCATAGCCGCGCGAAACCCGTAGTATACGGCAGATCGGAATTTGTTTGTCTCCTACCGGCCACTTGTGATTTTTAGTAAGCAAACAGTCGATGCTTTACTATCTGACGCTAATTACTTGTCTTATATAATTTAATCGTTTTTCGTGAATTTTTGTATGTGGACTTCTTGCGTTTGTGCTGTAACTCTTTTGTACATTGTGTATCTCCCTAAGTTATCCCTTCTGTACTGTTTTTACATGTGTGTTGACTTTTTCATTATAATTTAATTCGTGACGTACATAGACTTTTATTTGTGTTTTGTCATATATCTCGCAACAACCACTAAATCATACAAAGAAAAAAAACATAGAACGTGACGTGACAAAGGTGGACTTAAACTCTATAAGTTAACTCTATAAGAGATCTCTTCCAGCCAACCCATGTATGTGGGAAATAGTGTTCAGTAGCGGGACAGAAAGAGTATAGATACCTATAAGATATAAATTAAAAAAAAATAAAAACCGACTTCCAGGCACAGAAAAGTAAAAAATAACCTAACGGGGGTTTTCATTTAGAATAGATACCTAATCAGATATTTTCGAAGTCGGTGTGCTTTAATTTGTATTGGCTGGCACCGACTTCGAAAATATCTGATTAGGTATCTATTCTAAATGAAAACCCCCGTTAGGTTATTTTTTACTTTTCTGTGCCTGGAAGTCGGTTTTTATTTTTTTTTTTTAAAGTTTTTATTTTTCCATTTTTGGTGTAGACGTTATAAGCAGGTAAATTGTAAGAAAAAAGATTTTTAAAAACATATTCGATTAAGCCATTTATTCAGACCCCTAATGACAGTCACAACCCATCTAGGTGTA
This sequence comes from Fabriciana adippe, assembly GCA_905404265.1. NCBI lineage: Eukaryota > Metazoa > Arthropoda > Insecta > Lepidoptera > Nymphalidae > Fabriciana > Fabriciana adippe. Next base: position 2,403,971 of record FR990010.1, read on the forward strand.
AAGTTCCCATCAATACAAATTAATCAAGCCCAGACACCAGGTAATTGCTGTAAATCGTTGAGGAGTTTCCTCGACTATCTGTCGGCTCCATTATCAGATCGACTCCAGACCTTCATTAAATAGTAGTGCTTTAAAATACTTAATGAAAAAAATTAACAAGCGCACTAGTCGCCACTACGATTTTTGAAGGTTCCCCTCGATTTTCCTGGGATGCCATCATCAGATCCTGGTCTCCTTATTATAGTACCACCCTTGAAATATCTCCTTTCAAACAAAAAAAGAATCATTAAAATCGGTTCATGAATGACGAAGCAATCCGCGAACACACATAAAATTACGTCCACGTAAACAAAAAAATTCATAATTTTTTTTCCATAAAATGAAAACTACTCGGCCAAACTATGTTAAATTTTTATGGGACCACATGGCAACTAAACCGCATCAAATAAATCGGATTATAAATCTCAGAGTAATCGATGTACATACATAAAAAAATAAAAAACATCTTTTTTCAACATATGTATTCAATATAATACATTAATCAAGACTATGGTGATCAAAAATTAAAATTAATATTTCCATCTATAAATTCAGTTACAAGCTTGTGATGTCAACATTTGGACGAATTGATTATCTGTTGAAGAAAATTAAAACGTTATTTAAACACCGTTTAAGAGGGAGGGGAGGGGGGGGGGGGTTGTAATTTAAATAATTATTAGACAACTATTAGTATAATAAAAGCGGATTCTAATAATCTATATCTGTTTTTTTCTTAATCGAGATATAACATTAACTTCATACAAATTATGTCAAAATCCACTGCTATTAAGACATACTATAGACAGATAAGTATCAAGATTCAAATATTGGAGGTCCAAATACTGAATTTATAATAAAAATAAAGTTATAGTTAAAGTTTGAAGACACGTTTGGCTCAGTTTGTAGTGACCCTTCTTGCTGTGCCAGCGGTCGCGGGTTTGAGTTCCGCTGAGAGCATTCATTTGCGTGATGAGCACGAATGCTTATACTCCAGTCATGGATGTTTATATTTATAATATGTATTTAAAATTATATACGTGTAGTGTATCAACTATCTGGTATCCATAACACAAGCCTCGTAGCTTACCATGGAACTAGATGGTGCTGTGTGTTAATGTCCCGACATATTTATTTATTATATATACATACTTACTAAAATTAAAAATACCTCTGAGGAACTGGAAGAACACCAAATCCTTCAATCTACTGCGTAGTACGGTCAGTCTGGGAACAAAAATGTAAACAGCTTTAGTTTCTAGGTGAATTTTAAAATAAATTAGTATTCCAATTGATTTACATGGGATAAACGGGATTAAGACAGTGGTAGCCCAATAGCAACGAGCTCGCTTGGAGAACCGAGTGAAGCGGGTTCAAATACCGGGTCTCGCACCTCTGATATTTTCATGTGCGAATCATTTCCAACATGATTACTTGTCTTACGGTGAAGGAAAATATCTTAAGGAAACCTGCATGTCTAAGAGAACCTAACAAGGTTTCGAAAGACATGTCAAGTCCGTCCACACTTGGCCAGCGTGATGGGCTATGGCCTGATCCCCCCTCGTATTGAAGGGAGGCCCGTGCCCAGCAGTGGAACATTACAACGATGGGCCATTAACACACACCACCATCTAGCTCCATGGTAAGCTACGAGGCCTGTGTTATGGATACCAGATAGTTGATACACTACACATACTTATATAACTGCTGAGGATTCAACAGTTACTCTATGAAATAAAAACCCTTGACCCATTTATCCTGAGAAATGTCAGGTTCTACAATTTCTGTGCGAGCTTTTAAACAAAATCTTTAAATCTAGGTCCAAAATTAGAATTAGGTTAATTTTCTCACTCGCTTCTCGTTGGTCCAGCCAGCCTCATCACTTGCTTCCTCATGCATCTATAGCTGTGTGAAGTACGGAAATGTCTGCATCTATAAATATTATTTCATTTTACACCTAAAATTGTATCTGAGTATACGATAAAAGTCGTTTACTTAAAATATTTATTACTATTTAATATTTAGTTTATATAGCAATCCTAATTTTTATACGTTTTTTCAGAAACCCAACATTACAATGATATCAACACATAATTTTTTTGTATAACTATAGCAATCTCAATTGAAATGATCTCATTTTTTTTATATTGCAAGATACGGAGGTGCCAATACTTTTCTTCTAAATTTATTTTGGATACACACCGTCTCTATTGACTTTTGAGACGTCTAAAACCTTAGCCTCTCCCGTGACTATGTTTGATGTAAAGCATGCGAAACGTTGGGAAGCAATTCAATTCACTTCTCTTGTTAATGGCTTCAAAGTTATCGAAAACCAAAAATTAAAACAAAAAACGTGACAAAATGGCCGAAATCAGTCTCTATAGTAATAAGCTAAATCAAACTGTGCTTAAATAACGTTTTCTAACCTTTTTTCTTCATGAAATTGGCTAGAATCCGACAACCTGTAATAACAAATTCATTTTTATTCTATTTATATATGTATACATCTTAATATATATATATATATATATATATATATATATATATATATATATATATATATATATATATATATTTCTTCTGTACGTGTGTTTGTCACCTTACTCCTTCTAAAGGGCTGAACCGATTTGTATGAAATTTTGTGTGTATATTTGAATGGGCTCCTGAATAGTTTGAAAACACAGTTGGACCCGGTAGGTGGCGCTGCAGTTGGTGTGTCAAACAATTTATTTTTTCTGTAGATCGAACGCGGACGAAGCCGCGGGTACGGCTAATATCCATATATAAAACAAAGTCGGGTTTGTTACAACACTTATAACTCGAGAACGGCTGGACCGATTTTTGTGATCCTTGTTTTGTTAGATTTGTCTTCACCCCGAATAGCAGAATAACTACTAAAACATCGGAAAAATTCACAAAAAAAAACAACTTGAAAAAAAAACTATTCCATACTAAGCGTCAAAACGTACCTACGGACGAACCTGAGCGAAGCCAGGGCGAGTCGCTAGTCTATACATATTATAAAATTCTATCTAAGCCGAATCTGTACATTAAATATTTTTTGGAAAATCTTATTGAAATAGACGTTATTATCGATGCAGAGGCCGAATCTATAGTTTTTAGAATTTTTGTCTGTCTGTCTGTCTGTCTATCTGTCTGTCTGTCTGTCTGTCTGTCTGTTACCGCATCACAGAAAAACCACTGGAGGGATTTCGATGAAATTTGGTATGGTGATAGCTGGATATCCGGGTCAACATATAGGATACTTTTTACTGCGGGAAAATATCTCATCTCTGAGAAATCTATACTAAACGTTAAAACGTAAGTAGGGACGAACCCGAGCGGAGCGAGGGTGAGTCTCTAGTCGATACATAAAAATGAATTACCTCTACATATATCAGAATAGGTAATAGGTAATGTCCAGATTTTTTAAGCCGGAAAAGGTAGTTTACGCAGGAAGAAAATCGTTTTCTTCGATTCTCGATACAAGCAGTGTTTTAACAGTTTTAATTAAAAACTAGCGGCTCACTCTCGCTTCTTCTTCTTCTTCGCCCCTAGATGATTCTTTAAATTGACATAACTTTTTTTATTTCAGTACCGATTGAAATAAAACAAATACTAAATGTTCAGTGAAACTTACCACAATACATTAGTGAAAACCGCACCCAAATCGGTTAAGCCGTTTCTAAGATTAGCGCGCACAAGCGCACAGACAAACAAACAAGCCGACAAACGGACAAAAAAACTAAAAATCATTGTTTTGGGCTTTATTGCGTTAATAAAGATCCCCAATAATAGTTTTTCTCAAATATCTTCCATGTACAGACAGCGATCAGTTACAATTTTATTATACGTATAGATATTTAGTTATACAAAAAAAAATAAACCTTTTATCTTCTGGAATCCTAGCCATAACTTCTAACCTGAAAAACATCGTTCATAGTATTTAATTATAATTAGTCGTCAACAAAAAAGGGGCTTCCCCACAGAGGTCAAAGTCATTTGATGGTCAAAAGTTCAAATATCTAATGTATTACACATATCTTGTCTGTCTTCTTATAAATATTCCGAGGTTTAGAGCGGGGAACTCTATACATCATTGTTTCGATAGCCAAATGATAATAATAGCTTCATTTTATTGTACTTTTTTTATATATGTATATAAAATATAATATGTATGTATACTGCCGTAATAAGAAAGAAGGCCATTACTAATAATTTGGTCAAAAATAACTTAAATGCAGATTCGGTATTAGCAAAAAAAATGCTATTTGATAGTCTTACTCATAAAGCTCTAAGTCTTATGAATCAGGAGGTACCATAAGCATTTTCATCGTAACTACGTCAAAACTAGTAGTAATTGAAACGTAGTCGTAAGACAAAACTTCAAATATCTCGAAATCAACTTTGACGCAGTTACGGTCTTCTTTCTTATGACGGCAGTATATACATATGTATGTATCATTATTTACACTTATTTTTATTTTCTTAACTCTGTTATTGGTTCATACCTCTTTCACTTCACACTTTACTATATCCTACTAAAGGTTGTCTGGAAAAAATCGCTGTTTTAGCGATAAAGGAGTCTGCCCACTACACCGTCTCATACCATGACCGTGCTATGAACGTATCAGGCACGGAAACGAGCATGGCACGGACTACTATGCCCACTAGAACGTATCAACAACGTATCATACCCGTACATAACGGTTTTAGTGCTGTGTATGCTCACCATTGCGCCGCCTACGCGCACCGGTCCCGTAACGTCGCGTGCCAGGCACGCAGCGTACCGTCACCGGTAAAATATTCTCGATGACAATTGTTAACGTTCCGTGCACGGCACGCGACGGTGCCGGTCGGTGACGGAACGGTCTAGTGGGCAGAGTCTCATACATTTCAATACAAAGAATATTTTTTTGCCTGACACGCTCCTAGCACGGTCATGGTATGAGACGGGGTAGTGGGCAGACTCCTTAAGGCCGCTTCTTGTGCATTTTCCTATTACCGTATTGTTCTTTTTTTCATTTCTTCCTCTTTTGTGTGTGCGATTAAAAGTTTTTATTATTATTATTACTTATAACCTTAATATTTTTTTATCTATACTCTATACATATAATTTCTGAGTCGAATCTGTACCTACATTAAATATTTTTTTAGAAAATCTTATTGATATAGTTATTATTATCGATAGAGTGGCCTAATCTATAGTTTTCAGAATTTTTGTCTGTATTTTTGTAACTTTGGAAACTGTTATTGGTTAAGTTTTAGTGATAATTTTTCTATTCTATATTTTTTGTTAATACCGTTTGTTTCCATAATAAATAAATAAATAAATAAATAAAAGTAAGTCTGGGAACGCATCACAAGAAAAACACTGGACAGATTTTGATGAAATTTGATATGATGATAGCTGGTCTGGGTCAACATATTATAGGATACTTTTTACTGCGGGAAAATATCTCATCCCTGAGAAATCTATACTAAACGCTCAAAAGTGGGAGCGAGGGTGAATCGCTACTTAAAAAATAAAATAGTTCATAGTTCTATCCCTGCACGTGTCTCATTGTTGGTTACAATAAAATTAAGCTTTTATAATGATCTTTAAAATAATATACATATATCTATACTAATATTAAAAAGAGGTCAAGTTTGTGAGTTTGTGAGGTTCTAGGGGGTAATCTCTGGATCTACTGAACCGATTTAAATAGGTAACAAGGCAGTTTGAGACCTTGAGAAGGACATATGATACTTTTTATCCCGGAAATCATCCCTTAAGGTGTGGAAATGGGGATGAAAGTTTGTATGAGGAATCAAGCAAATTATAACTTCATATACTCTGGAGGTGAAATCACCCATTGTCCTTTTATTAGAATATTTTATCATCATTCTAGCGCCATCTATCATTCATTCATTCAAACTAAGTATAATAATCATATAACGAGATTTTCTGAATTTTTTTATATAAACATTATCTATATACATATCATTAGTAACAGCGTAGAAGCGCTCTACACCTACCAAATGTTTGTCACAGTTTATTTAAAATGAAGTATATCATACTAAACGCAGTGGTAACGCTTGGGAAACCAAGTGAAGTGGGTTCAATTCCCGGGTATCACCTCTGATATTTTCATGTTCATATCCAACATGATTGCCACTTGTCTTACGGTGAAGGAAAACGCCGTGAGGAAACCTGCATCTCAGAGAATCTAGCAAGTTGTCTGCAGACATGCTCAGTCCGCCCGCACTTGACCAGCGTAGTGGACTAGTCTGATTCCTCCCATATTGAAGAGAGGGTCAGTTTCAGCAGTGGGAAGTTAAAAAGTACTGTTTACATACATACTTAGCATTCTGAATCAAAACATTTATTTATATTTTTATATTATACTAGCGACTCACCCTCGCCCCGCTCGGGTTCGTCCCTACTTTATGTTTTCACGTTTAGTATAGATTTCTCAAAGATGAGATATTTTCCCGCAGTAAAAAATTTCCTATATGTTGACTCGGATAACCAGCTGTGACCTTACTAAATTTCATCAAAATCCCTTCAGTGGGTTTTCCGTGATGCGGTAACAGACAGACGGACAGACAAAAATTCCAAAAACTATAGATTCGGCCTCCGTATCGATAATAATGTTTACCTCTATAAGATTTTCCAAAAAATATTGATTGTATAGATTAGGCTTAGTTACAATTTTTATTATATGTGTAGATTTTTACATTCACTCACCATCCTAATTTGTAGGGTGTCTTTTTATGATTTATCGTTGAAAACAATTTTCTCAAACCTCGTCCTAAAAATTTAAAAATTGAATTACAATTTTGGCAAGTATATAAAAATAGGCTTGCTTTTTAAAACAAATATAAAACACAGTATTTCCTTTTTCCATCGACTAGAACTTGAAATTAATATTTATGTAATAAGGTACTTCGTTCCTATCTGGTGTCCAAGAAATCACACTTTTTTTTTATTAATTTATCATTCCTTTTACAAACAGAGAGTTGTGACATACGGGATGAAATCTTAAGCTATTTTTGTTCCGTTGCGCTAAAGAAGTATAACTTCTTACGTGCGTACATAAGTACACACACACGTTTTTTTTTCTACATTTAGGGGTGGATTTGTTTTTTTCCAATTTAAATAGGACCAACTTTGAGGTATACCCTACCCAATCAAAAAAGAATCATTGAAATCTAACTACACTGTAAAAAGTTATACGTGTTCAAACATAAAAAAAAAAATACACGTGTCGAATTGAGAACCTTTTTTTTCGCCGGTTAAAAAAGTCAAGAGAACATTATTATTATAACGAGTTACAATATTATTCCTTGCAAGTATCAATAAGAACATGGTAAAAACTAACGTTGATGTTCTGTTATTTCTTCTCGGAATATCTTCTTAAATCTTCTTAAAATGCAACTATAATGTAATAAAAGAAAAAAAAATTAAATTTCTATTTCACAATAATTAAAGATTATTATTTAACAACTAGCGACTCACCTAGCTTCGCTCGGGGTCGTCCCTAGGTTGCTTCTCAAAACAAAATTGATTAATAAATTTGTTTTTTTTTTTATGAGACCCTATTTTTTTCTAAAATAAATGTAACCTAAGTTATTCCTTATTACATCAGCTATATGCCAGTGAAAGTCCCGTCAAAATCGGTCCAGCCATTTCAGAGATTTGCCGGAACAAACAGACAGACAGACATACAAAAATTGTAAAAAATGTTGTTTTGGTATGTGTACCGTGTATACATCCATATACATTTAGTAAAAAGCGGTTATTTTAATATTACAAACAGACACTCCAATTTTATTTATCTGTATAGATAATGTAATGTAATGTAAATCGTGACGAGAGGTAAAACTCACTCAGCACTCTCTTCACTATTTATTATGGCACTTATAATAGAACTTCGGTCCAGAATATTTCTTTTAACTGGAATAATTTAAAATTATTATAGTATTAAAAAACTAAAAATTAACCAATTAAATATATGGCACTCTTTAATATAACAAAAGAAAACTATTAGGTTTTCTTAAGAAGCCATTGAAGAGTTCCACTATCTATCTCGTAGCCATCAGATCACCTTGATGGTATCAAATTATTGCATTGTTATCGATTGTTTTAAATCGAAAAGAAAATTAGAAGTACATACAGTAGAGATAGAGATAAGGATAGGGATTGAGATAGGGATAGAGATAGAGATATAGAGATAGAGATAGAGATAGAGATAGAGATAGAGATAGAGATAGAGATAGAGATAGAGATAGAGATAGAGATAGAGATAGAGATAGAGATAGAGATAGAGATAGAGATAGAGATAGAGATAGAGATAGAGATAGAGATAGAGATAGAGATAGAGATAGAGATATTAAACATACAGTTAAGACAATTAGGCCTACCGCATATATACAACTGTTACATCGACTAAACTGTTTAGTCGAGTTGTGTGCTTGTGTCGATTTCATGACGACCAAACAGTTTAGTCGACGAGGGTGCGCATACAATCAACTCTGTTGTAACATATTTATTTTAGTTTTCTTTCGTTTCGTCTCTTAAGCGGTTGTTTTGTAGAACTCAACTATGCTCGAATACAATGGCAATGCTAAATAAAAAAAAAGTACACATGCTTTGCGTATATAAATATTTATTTTTATAAGTAATAATTATTATAAAATATATTTATTAATATATTTATATTTTTATAATAATAATTATTTAGAAAAATATATTTTTACTAATTATAATATATGTTGGGACAATAAAACTCGTCGCCATCTGGTTCCATAGTTAATACACTACACATATATAACTTTAAATACATATACATAAGCACCCATGACTGGAGTACAAACATTCGTTATCATCACACAAATAAATGCCCCTAGCGGGACTCGAACCCGCGACCAATTGTACAGCAACTAGGGTCACTACAAACTGAGCCAAACGTGGCAGCACGACCGTCACGCATCGACTGTTTAGTCGAGTGTATGCGTGCTCCAATACATTGCAATACATATTGAGTTGTCGGTCGATAGTTGTTCAACTGATTAGTCAAAAAGCAGTCGATGTGGTTTTTTGATTATTTTGTCGAGCAACTATCTAGTTGATAGTATGCGGTCCTTCATACATTTCCATATACTTTTGACATACAACTAAACAGTTGTTCGATTAAAAGTTGTATATATGCGGTAGACCTTAAAAGGATTTCTATCCTAGATTCACTTTTACAATAATATTTTCGTAAAATTTATAAAATAAAAAAAAATACCAAAATATACATAGTTAAAATAAGATACAAAAAACGTTATTACTAGAGGTTTTAATAAACTTACAGCTTTTACATGGTAATTTTATTATACTTCGTATTCGTCTATCCATCCAGTGTCTAGAAAAAAGTTATTAATTATACAAAAGATATTCTAATCATAATATTATCATTCAGAATCAGAAATTCAGAATATATCCAGCTTTACGTAGACTTCTCTCCATTTTGGGTACAAACTTGTACATATATGCACATATGTTACCGTCCAAACCCGATTTCAGACCAAACTAGTTTGTTCTAGGCCAAACCAGTTTATTTAAGTGTGTCAGGATATACTAGTTTAGCCCAGGACAATCTAGTTTGGCCTGAAATTAGGTTTGGCCAGTAACATCTTAATATATATAATTATTCTGTACGTGTGTTAGTCACTTAACTCCTCCTAAACGGCTGGACCAATTTAGTTAAAATTTTGTGTATATATTTTAATGGGTTCCTGTAAGGTTTGAATTTACAAATGGACCCGGTAGGTGGTGCTGCAGTCGGTGTGTCACTAAATTTTCATGAAAAACTCTATTTTACGTGCAATAAATATATTTAAATTGTTGATTAAAAAAAATTTAAATCAACTGGAGCGATTTTGATGAAATTTTCAAACAATCTTCAGTTTAGCCCAGCGGGTGAACTTGTGAGTTTTGTTAGCGATCGGAAGTTTGGACGCGGGCGAAGCCGCGGATACTGCTAGTACATATATAATATGTATATAATTGAATAGTAGACATCACCAATTAATTGACATTCATTATATGAGCTGTCACGGTACGGACACGTAATGCGTAGACCCGATGACCACATCGTGAAAAAGTGCCTTTCTATGGCTACGAAAAGTAGAGGGAGAGGTAGACCGTTACTCCCTGGATGACAAACGTCCGGAAGCACACGCAAAAGCTTGGCCTTACAGAAGTTCATGTTTACCAACGAAGTGAATAGCGCCAAATGATTAAGAAAGCCGACCCCGCGTAACGGGAAGAGGCGAGGGCAAAGAAAAAGAAGATTACATGATCTGTCACAACGAGACTTATTGTGTATGGCGATAGTAACACATGAAGTCACTTATTTGCCAACTAAACTCTAACTTATTTTAAAACTAACTAAAACAAATCTTACTGTTAATTGAAAATTACTGAGGTTTTTAGGATTAAAATATAGTGTTTTTAGGGTTTCGTATTTCGTAAAGGAAAAAAGAAAGTCTTATAGGATCACTTCGTTCTCCGTCTGTTTGTCTGTCTGTTTTAAAGAAGTTGTGTCTTGGAATTCTTGGATGATAGTGTCTTCTACCCAATTATCTCAACTACTAACATGCGACTCCGACGAAACTTTGCTGAATTGTGCCATTTTAGATTTAGTAAGTATAATCAACTTACATATGCGTACGTAACTTTAAAGAAAATCGTAAGCCATACGATTTTTTATGCTAATTTGAAAATCTGGATAGACAAAAATTTTCAAAAACGTACTTTCTCAGTGAAACCTCAGCATAATAGCTGGAATCTTCGTTATAATCTCCAGAAGAATCTGCAAAAAAAGTTAAAATGTTTTTAAATCCAATACTCCAATATCATTCGCCTCGGTGGCTAAATGGTACATAGCTACAGCATCAAAAGTCTTAGATTCGAGTCCCAGATCGATCATAAGATATAAGAAGAAACAGCCTTCAATAGCCTTCGGAGAGCACAAATTAAGCCATAGATCCTGCGCCTGATTTCATTCTGCGTGCAATATGCATAAGTGGTAGAAAAAGATTCTCAAACTCCATATACACATCCTTAAATATAATAAATACAAAAATGTGTGTTTGAGTGTTTGTTTGTCATTTTTTTTCATGTACTATGAAAACATCGGACCAACTTGTCTTAAGCTTCTTGTTTGTTTATGAAAAATGCAATCACGTGTATTAATTTTATAAGTAATTGTTATTTTATACATGTGTTTGATTGCCATTTGTTTGTGGACCAAAAAACATAAATAAATAAATAAATAAACAAACAGACAAAACAAACAAAGAAATAAATAAATAATATGGATGTGATAAGTGTAATGAGAATCTAAGCAGATCGCTAGTAGGTATAATGTTGATCACACTGTAAGGGTTCCCTACAAGGGTTCTTGCATTTGTCTACGGAACCCTTAAAAGAATATATTCAACACTAGCGATTTCGTCCCTACTTACGTTTTAACGTTTAGTGCCTCGGTCACTAAATCATCCTGAGGTCCTGGGTTCGAGTCCCGGGTCGGACCAAGTTTAGTTATTGAGTCTTTCTGTATAGTAAGCCTCAGTAACAGTCCGGAGATGGGAAGTTGGCGGTGTTTCACCCCCGTGCCTCGGAGAGCACGTAAAGCCGTCGGTCCTGCGCCTTAACTCTCACCGGTCGTGACGAGTAGTCGTCCCACCGGAGTATGAGAGTGACAGGAATAGAGAGTGCACTTGTGTCTGCGCGTACATTTGTGCACTATAATATCTCCTGCGCAGTTGGCTAGTCTCAACGAGATTGGTCGCCGTGGCCGGAATCGGTCAGGAGGACATTATTATTATTATTAACGTTTAGTATAGATTTCTCAGATATGAGATATTTTCCCGTAGTAAAAAATATCCTATATGTTGTATCATACCAAATTTCATCAAAATCTGTCCAGTGATTTTTCCGTGATGCGGTCACAGACAGACAGACAGACTAAAATTCTAAAAACTATAGATTCGGCCTCTGTATCGATAATAAAAACTATTTCAATAAGATTTTCATTAACAAAAATCTTATTGAAATAGACATTATTATCGATAAAAAATTATTTAATGTACAGATTCGGCTTACAATTTTATTATATGTATAGATAATGCTTAAAAAAAGTTATGTAAAGGTAAGTTCTGTGGTATAGCACTCCTTACCTGACTTTTGTGTCATAAAGGACAAATTGTTAGATTTCATCTTCCTTAGTCCGGATCTTAAAAAAAAATTTAAAATCGGTCAACGTCGCGGGACACTCGGGAGGAACGAAGTTCCTTTTAATTGTTACCAATTATTATTTATTAAAAAAATCCGGTGTTATAACATATATGGGACTAATTTAACGACACGTTTGGCTCAGTTTGTAGTTACCCTACTTGCTTTGCCAGCGGTCGCGGGTTCGAGTCCCGCTGGGGGCGTTCATTTGTGTGACGAGCACAAATGTTTGTACTCCAGTCATGGGTGTTAATATTTATAATTTGTATGTATTTAAAGTTACATATGTGTAGTGTATCAACTATCTGGTATCCATAACACAAGCCTCGTAGCTTACCATGGAACTAAATGGTGCTGTATGTTAATGTGCCAACATGTTTATTTAACATTATATTGCAAAAGTTTTTATGTACGTACTAGCGACTCAACCTCGCTTCGCTCAGGTTCGCCTCTAGAAAAACAAAAACAAATCTATCCCACCAAAATCCAATGGAGAAGACACGAGAGAAATTTGTCGGTAAAATAAAGTAGTCAGTTTGTCACAGTGAGTTTGGCCGTAAATAAAACCTGTTAGAAGGACATTATTATTACTGAATCCATTTTAATTAAACTTACTCCGATTTTATAATAACCGGAACTTCTGACCGCCTCCGAAGCGCCATGTGAGCAATCTCAGTCGACGTTCCAAGTTCTAAAAATACAATAAAAACAATATATTTTCATTTCTAACTTCAACATGTGGATCAAAAAGAAAGAAAAATCACTCACCTGCCATCCTTAGATCGCTGCAGCCGTTTTTATTCTGCAATAAATAACGTTGTAATAAACTATTATCTTCTAAGATAACTTTTAAAAAATTGTAATATTTTCATCTAGTAATATTCATTAGTGTTTCATCTAATAATATTCGTTACCACTGGGCAGTGGTAGCCCAGTAGTAACGCGCTCGCTTGGGAAACCGAGTGAAGCGGGTTCAAATCCCGGGTCTCGCACCTCTGATATTTTCACATGCGAATCATTTCTAACATGATTACCACTTGCCTTACAGTGAAGGAAAACATCGTGAGGAAACCTGCATGTCTGAGAGAACCTAGCAAGTTTTCGAAAGACACGTGAAGTCCGCCAATCCGCACTTGGCCAGCGTGGTGGACTATGGCCTGATCCCCCTCGTACTGAAGGGAGGTCCGTGCCCAGCAGTGGGACGTTAAAAAGGGCTGAATACAATATTCATTACACCATTATTAAACACTAGCCACTTATCCTTCCTTCGCTCGGGTTTTATAGGTTACCAACTTTAATAAAAGTTAATATGATTTCTGACATAATTTTTTACCGCAATAAAAAATAGTCTACAGCACTCAGCAGTACTATGTATAACTTCCTCGTGCCTCGGAGAGCACGTAAAGCTGTCGGTCCTGCGCCGACACTCTCACCGGTCGTGTCTCGTGTCGTCCCACCGGAGTATGAGAGTGACAGGGACAGAGAGTGCACGTTGTGTCTGCGCTCTCTCTCACACGCGCTGCACTATAATATCTCCTGCGCAGATGGCTAGTCTAAATGAGACTGACCGCCGTGGCCGAAGTCGTTCGGGGACATTATTATTACTATAGCTTCCTAGTAGTGAAGAAATTTTCGAAATCGTATCAGTAGTTTTAGAGATTACCCCCCACATACAGACATACAAACTCTCTCCTCTTTATGATATTAGCATGGATTTAATACAGAAAAAAATATTACATCTTACATCTTTCTCCTTATGACTTTTACGTTGTTGTCTTGGCTTAACGATGGATGCGATTTTTTCATTCCTGAAATTAAAATTATAAGTACCTATCTAATGTAGTTCTAATACAAACTATAAAAAAAAACTAAGATTAACGGTATTTTTATTGAAATTTGAAATTTAGGGGAGATTACACTATAGGTGTATGTTTAAATATGAAATTAAATGATGACCAGACGCAATTTTCAATTAAATCTAAGAAAGTTTTACATAATATTAGAACTAAGCGAAAGAAGCGATCTTTAAAAACATGTTAATAAGTTAAATTAAAGATAATAAAGGTCATACAGCTCCCCCCATCCCCCCTCCCCTGCAGGCGCAATATGCTTAACAGCTTTGTAACAAAGTTTCCTTACGTGTTATGTGTAGAGAAAAAATGCATTAGCAACTCTTGAGTCACATCCGTTGTCGTTGCCATGTCTGAAAATAGCGTATAAAATGAATATTTATAAAAACCAAACTAGTTTGTCATATTGAATTTAAGTCGACCTATGACCTACTACTGTACACCTATCTATACATATAATAAAACTGTAGAGGTGGGATGTCTGTACACAGAAAAAAATGCTCAAAACCGACTCAGGGGGATGTAAGAAGAGAAATAGAACAAATCCAGATATTTTCAATTTTTTTGTTTCTCTGCCTGTTTGTCTGTTTGTACGGGATAATCACCGAAACTGTTGTACCTATTTAAATAAAATGAAATTTTGTATGGTGGTACCTTATATCCCCGGTCAACATATTAAATACTTTTCATCCCTAAAAATTAAAGAGTTCCCGTGGGATAGTTACAAAACTATAGTAACTTATACAGCTTCCAATTGAAGCGAGAACACCTCCATTCAGTATGGATACTAACAGTGGCGGCCCTAGGCGTCGGCGACTTTGGCGACCGCCGACGGCCTCACGCCTGAGGGAGCCTCGCAAATATAAATGTTTAAATAGTTAAAATTTAGTTCTTTATTATTATTTAAGAGAGATTATCTGCGCTATCAGTACTATCAATTGAAGCTGAAATAGCGGCTACTGTTTGCTATGATATAATCCTGAAAAAGTTCAGTGAGGCCAAAAGCCGAAAAGTTCGACTCCTTTAATTTTTTAATTTCTTTTAATTTCTATTTGTGTAATTTTTGTCATTTTTTGATTAGCAATAAAACTCATTTAGGTACCCATACATTAGTTTAACTGTAATTTAACGTTTTCTTAACTGGGCAATATAGGACGCCTCTAATTTGGCCGACGTCCACGTGTGGTCTAGCGCTGCCACTGGATACTAATTAAAATAAGGTCTTTATGGTAAGACCTTAGTTGAAAATTTCAACTTGAAATAGTATCCAAGAGGCAAAAGCCACTCTATGGATTTCAATCTTTTATGGGCCTAATCTTAACCTGATTTCAAAAATATAGGTATCTATAGTAAATGAAAAGCCCCCAGTTAGTTATTTTTGTACTTTTTAGTGTCTAGAAATAGCTTTTCATATTTATATTTTTTGAGATTTTTTTCAATTTTTCAATTTTTGATAATTTTTGATACTTTACAGCTTGAAATGTTTGACATCTAAATATTTTATATACATAATACATAGTACCTGGCGACCGAGCTTCGCTCGGAGTTCTTTTTTGTTATATCGTATTTTTTAGATAAAAAAAAAAACTAAAAACTTGAATAAGTACAAAAAAAATCGAGACTCGAACTCGGACACACCTATATTTGTTAATCTTGCACCTTGGCCGCTTGACCACGATGGTTATGCCTGAGTGTAAGAAATTATCGAGCATATTCTGCGTGGAATAATGCAAAAGAAAACCGCATGAAAACTCGAAAACACGCGTTTTCCCAGACATGAGTATAATCTAGATCGACTCTTCACCCCCGAGAACCCCCACATACCAAATTTCAGCGAAATCGTTAAGAGCCGTTTCCGAGATCGCCGGTATAAATAAATAAATAAAGATATAAATATACAAGAATTGCTCGTTTAAATATATTAGATATAGATACTCACCAATACTGTCTTTTTTCATTTCAGTTTTCTGAAAATAAAACTATAATAAGTTATAACTTTTGTAGATACTATTTAATACAAAAATTTTTCCAAGAAAATTATTTAACTATACTATATATTATGTGTGTCATTTTTATTTTCATTAGATAAACGAATTACAAACTACATTTTTATATATTTATAAAATTATTTTGTACGTGTGTTCACTATAGGGAATATAGGTGTGATTCAAATAACACGTATATTCCCTATAGTGATAAATGTGAAAAATATGAATTTTTAATAATCTTTATTGCTTTTAAATTAAGCATTTGTCAATATTTTTTAATGTTATATTTCGTTTTGATTATGAAAATAATGATTAAAAATTGCAAATATATGTGGTAAATTCAAAGTAGTTGAAACGCACGCCATTGGTCAGACCGAATATGACGTCAGAGTATATAGCAGAGCGATCAGCGATTTAGTCTCGCTACAAACTAAGGTCGTCATTTTCGTTGTACTATGTATGATACTGTGATGTCACGCCGAGCGCGCAAAATGACTGGCGTTTAAAGTATCGGTATGTATTTTAATTGTTTTTTATACTAAATTTTATTTTTTTGGAGCTGGATATTTTTTTTATAATTATATAGCGATGTTAGCTATTGTATAAAAATAAAAAAAAATCACGCATACTCCCTACTCTTCTCCTCCTAAACGGCTTGACCGATTTTGATAAAAATTTTCAGTGTAAGGACCATAATCGTGACCCATTAAAGTCACATATACAGGGTGGATTTTTGAGACGGGACAGTAAGGGCAGGTACCTTAAATACTATAGTTACAGGAAAACGTTCCTAGGAGACCATCCATAACTTTTTGAAATATTCTGAACTGCATTCACAGATTTTGGAAAAAATGTACAGTCAGCGAGAAAAATGCTAAAACATGAAAAAAATTTTTTTCATGTCAATCGATCCTATTTCACGAAGGGATCAAAAGACTCTATGGGACCATTTAAAGTTTGAGTACTAGAAATGACAAAAATCGCCAAAATCTTTTCCCATACATTTTGTATGGAAAAACGTTTAATCAACTCAAATATTCTTTGTTGCCAAACGGTCCTATTTTTTAATGTGATCAAAAGACTCTTTGAGGTCAACTGAAGTTTGAGTACAGAAACTACGGTAAGTCACAAGACCGGGTTTACAAGCAGGCATTTATATATTTAGGTATATATATATATATATATATATATATATATATATATATATACTAGCGATTCACCCTCGCTTCGCTCGGGTTCGTCCCTAGCTTGCATTAAATCACGATTGATCAGTTTTCGACCGGAGAGGAAAAATGAAATGGCTATTAAAAAATAAGGGTTGATCGTAGAAGGGTGAAAATTGAGGATTGTATGTATTTTTGTATGTTGTATCATAAAAAAATAGAAATTAAAAATTTTGTCTAAAAAAATAAAATAAAAATTTAGGGGTGGACTACCCCTAACATTTAGGGGGATGAAAAATAGATGTTGGCCGATTCTCATAGATACCGGATAAGCAGAAAAAATTTCATCAAAATCTGTCAAGCCGTTTCGGAGGAGTATGGCAACGAAAACTGTGACACGAGAATTTTATATATTAGATATATATATAGTCTATCTATTCATACTAACCGTTAAAACGTACCTGGGGCCGAACACGAGCGAAGCGATGATATCGAGAAGCTAGTTTAATTATATAATTATAAAGAAGGTACTTACTGTTGTATACGTTTTATTCGACACCACTGTGCTGTCTGTAGATAGTGGATCACTGAAAAAATTAAACCAGTCTTAGCTAAGGATATAGACATAACGTACAGATGTAAGTAATATTCTTATTAAACGATTTTTAATTTTATCAAAAACTACTTTGGAAACGACAAAAAAAGTGTATAGATAATGCAATAAAAAATTTAAAATCACTTTTATTTGTTGTTCTTAAATTTACGCGAATATTTGGCATTTTAAATAAAAATATGTTTTTGGATTTTGTCGCGTTTCAAAAGTACAGCTTTAGCCAAAAACCTCAGTCTATCCCATTAACCATGTTTCCTGTAAAACATACGAAATACTCGCGTCGGGGACAAAAAATCAAATAAATCCACGACAAAATCGTACAACGTAGGGTTAACTAAAAGTATAAAAGTCTTCGACTGCATAACACTATATTCTTACAACACATTAGGATTACCATCTTTTTAGACGGTAATCTATACAGATAAATAAAATAAAAGTGTCTGTTTGTAATGTCAAAATAACAGCTTTTTACTAAAGCCCTATGAAAGTATACACGGTACCTATAATAAAAAAAAGTATCTGTCTGTTTGTTCCGGCTAATCTCCGAATCGGCTGGACCGACTTTGACGGGATTTTCACTGGCAGATAGCTGATGTTATAAGGAGTAACTTAGCCTAAGTTACTCCTTTTACTTTTATATAAGAAAAAGGATTAGGGTTCCGTGCAAAAACTTAAAACCCATGAAATTGTGAACCAAAAATCCGCGTACCTAAGGACGCACCCGATCATAGCAATCTATCACTACATAGTATTAAAACAAAGTCGCTTCCCGCTGTCTGTCTGTCCCTATGTATGCTTAGATCTTTAAAACTACGCAACGGATTTTGATGCGGTTTTTTAATAGATAGAGTAATTCGAGAGGAAGGCTTATGTGTATAATACATGCATATTATAGTACAGAAAAGCCGAGAAATTCAAAGATTTGTATTTCATACTAACCGTGAAAACGTAGGTACCTAGGGACAAACACGAGCGAAGCGAGGGTGAGTCACTAGTATATATAGATAAAATAAGATTACCTGACTTTTGATTTCGAGCTGTCACTGTCAATAGCTGAATGCACTCGGGCCAGTTCTATCACCCTATTATTTTCTTCACTATGAGCTTTCTTATGTTTTTTTCTAGACTTGGCCTTCACTTTGCGAGCGGATGCACACCCTTGGAAGATACGTTTAGAACATCCGGAACAGAATATAACACCTTTGAATATTTCAGCGTTTTCTAAATTTGTTTCACTGCAAACGTCTGGAAAAAGATAATCTTAGGGTGGTCCCTCACCGGGAGCATTCGCTTGTAATGTAACAGTTCAGATTCGAGCTTTACGTAAGTGAGGGAGAAGAAATGAGCATTACTAATATTAATATGCTCAGTTCTTCACCCTCACTTACGTAGTGGTCGAATCTGAACTGTTATATTACAGGCGAATGCTCCCGGTGAGGGACCGCCCTTAGTTCAATTCAATTTTTTTGAGCGTGCCAGTTGAACACAGATTACTTGGCCAATGTCACGTATAATGGAGAAGACACTAGAGATTTTTTTCGGTAAAATTTTGTACTTTACAACAATACAATTTAATTTTGATTTCGACTCGGTCACACTTTTTTTATTTACCTACAATAAATAATAATTATTTTTTCTTATTTTATACTCACAGCATTTCTTGCATTTCTTGTGATAACTGAATCCGTTTTGTATAACGCCTTCCCCAGCTTTAACAGGCGAGTTACAATGTTCACAGACTACACAACTAAAAAGAAAAAGTTAAAACTAGCGGCGTACTCTTGCTTCGCTCAGGTGCATCCCTAAGTCCCCCCTTAATGTGTTTTGTCCAACTTATCATCGTGGGAAAGGGGGCGGGGGGTGAGGGGGTCTCTTTAACATCCGGCAAGCCAGCCGAGGGCGAAGCCAAGAGACACATAGGGAGATAGGTGAGCGGTGTACCATGCGGATTGCTCTTGGTACTTCTCTGACAGCAGAGCAGATAGCAAAGTGAGCAACCCCTTGGTTGTATGGTCTGCTTCAGCAGACCTGCCGTCGGGGCGTCGTGGTTGAGCGCGTAAGCGATTCTGCGCCGCCCCATTAAGAAGGAGCAGGTTATGCTGGGTTTTAGTGGGTAATACTGGCTTTTCAAGCCGGTGAGTCCCACATAACCACTTGTTGTATACAGGTGATATGCGTAAACGCATTTCCCAACTTAAAAAAAAAGTGCATCCCTAGGTGCCAAGCAGTACCATATGTGTAACTAGAAGTCATAGCCTATCTGTATAGTAAATTTTATCCAAATCCGTCCAGCCGATTGAGCGTGAAAGTGTAACATACAGACGCACACAAACTTTCGCGTCTTCAATAATTGCCCGACTTAAAGTCAGTCTAGTATCCTTTACGAAGTAAGCAGATAGAATAAAGTAATGGAGGATCGACTTAAGAACTCTTAAGTCGTGCTATTTAAAATTGAATTTAGATGTTCACTCATAGTAAAGACTTTTTAAGATATTTTTCGTTACTTATAAGCTGCTATCGTGACGTCCTGAGTTCGAATCCTGGGTCGCACCAATGCAATGTTGCTTTTCTTAAGCTAGGCTAAGACTTGACAGGTGACATATATTTGTGAAACAATAAAAATCACAGAATTGAAAGTTTAATATTATTTTCTATATAGTTTTATAATTTAACATTAAAAATTTAAGACTTACGCCATTTTTACTGTTTTCTATATTTTTTTACATTTTTTTTTAATTTATTAAAAATTTTACATATTTGAATGACTTTTTGTTTTATTTATTTATGACATTAGTGTATGATGAGATACATTGTTTTTTTCATAATGATGAGATACGATCATGTTCGGGTTATAAATGAAATGCCAGTATTTCAAATGATATAAACCTTATTTCGCGTATATCTCCTATCACATACGCTTTGTAACGCGCCTTATCCATACTTCCATACTAATATTATAAATGCGAAAGTAACTCCGTCTGTCTGCCTGTCTTCTTTGCACGCTTATCCGCTTAACCGATTAAGACGAAAATTGATATGGAGAAAGTTTGAGAACTTGGGAAAGACATAGGGTAGTTTTTACCCCGGAAACCATCCTTAAGAGAGTGAAAAGGGGGGTGGAACTTTGTATGGAGAAGCAATCATTTATCAAGTAAGGGATATAAAACTCATCATACTTATATATTATGTGTATATATATATATATATATATATATATATATATATATATATATATATATATATAGTCTATGTATTTCATACTAACCATTATAAGGTACCTAGGGACGAACCCGAGCGAAGCGAGGGTGAGTCGCTAATTATTAATACGTGTATTTTTATCCCTATAATCAATTCTAAAGAATAATAATAACTACCTCTTGTACTGCTTGGCTTTTGGCTTGGTTTTTGGCTTGGTTAGCATGGAATAGATAGACTATACATACATCGGTATAGAAAAGTAGATAAGTACTTTAAAAAATTAAGGGAGTTTATTCATTCCTCAAACGAACTTCCACCCCTTTTTTACCCTCTTAAAGGATGTTTTCGGGGATAAAAACTATCCTTTATACTTCCCAGAGCTCTCAAACTCAAATTTCATCTAAATTAAGCGTGAAAAGGTAACAGACAGACAGAATTATTTTTGCACTTATAATATTAGTACGGATAAACTTTATAACAACTTGCTAGCAAGTTAAGCGACAGAGAACAAAATATAGACCAGGTCCAGCTCCCAGGATGCAATCTATGAATTTGGCAAATTTTATCATAATCTATTCTGCAGTATAAGCGAAAAGGGTGACTAACTTGTTACTCTACATTCGTATTTATAATACTAGCGACTCACCCTCGCCCCGCTCGGGTTAATCCCTAGTTACGTTTTAACGTTTAGTATAGATTTCTCAGAGATGAGATATTTTCCCGCAGTAAAAAGTATCCTATATGTTGACCCGGATAAACAGTTATCATCATACCAAATTTACAAAATCTGGCCAAAATCTGTTTTCTCGTTATGCGTTCCCAGACAGACAGACAAACAAAAATTTTAAAAACTATAGGTTCGTCCTCTGTATTGATAAAAATGACTATTTCAATAAGATTTTCCAAAAAATATTTAATGTACAGATTCGACTCAGAATTTTATTAGGTATATGTATAGATTGGTAAATATATGGATGAATGATTCTTTCAAGGTATATTATCTGCTCTCATCTAAATGCATATTAATGGTTACAAACCATTTTAAAGGACACTTATTTTTCAAACATTGTTCTATTTTATAAATATAATATCTTATATTTTTACATAATAAGGTCCTGTTTTTTTAAAGCTATACTTCTTTTGGCACATTTGGAAAAATTATGTGAGTAAAATTTTTACGATGCGCGCCAAGACACACAGACAGCCAAAAAGCGACACGATGAAGTTAGCTGCATTCCTTTTACAAACAGAGAGTTGTGACATACGGGATGAAATCTTTAGCTATTTTTGTTCTGTTACGCCAAAGAAGTATAACTTCTTACGTGCGTACATAAGTACACACACACTTTTTTTAGCCTTTTTTCCTGCTTTTGATCCCCATCCTGACTATCACGAGCGAAGCCATAGGCTATGACTTGTCTATACTATAATAAAGCAGTAACTTAGCGAAATCTGTACATGAAATATTTTTTAAAAACAATGACTGTAACGTATTATGTATACAATATAGACCCCAAAACAATAGTTATTAAAATTTTTGTCTGTTTGTCTCTTTGTCTGTACGCGTTTCACGCAAAAGGTAATGAACCGATTTCAACGAAATTTTGTGAACTGATAACTTATTACTCGGGTCAACATTTAGGATAACTTTTACTTTAGGAAAATCTTTGTTTCCCGCGGGAAATCGCAATAACTGGTTTTATCGAGTCCTCCTTAGGAACCCTCCGCTGGCTAAACCTAAAGACATACATCAAAACAATGTACTAGAAAATTGTAGGTCTTAAAAAGTTATACAGGCAAGTTCGCAATATTATATGTCTATCACCTAGGGTACATTCGCAATTATTATTTTTATTCACTACTCGCGACTCACAGACTGACTTATCAACGTTTAGCTCAGTTCAGCAGTAAAACGTAACTAGGGACGAACCCGAGCGAAGCGAGGGCGAGTCGCTAGTTTAAAATAAAACAGAGGTTTGTTTTTACTCTCATTTACTTCAAGAAAAGCGTACGAGTAAATAAAACATATTATATTAAAGAATAAGTACTTTTATTTATAAATATATTAGGACTCATGATAAATAAAATATCTAATACAATCTATAATATAATGTATAACGCAGCCTGTCCTGGCTTATTCAACAAGGTCTAGAATCTAGACCGAACCTTTCATCTAAAAAGTTGAAATTTTGATCCCCTAACTATAAAAACATAGATAAGTGTTTTGTGAAATTCAACCCCTAAAAGGGTAGCAAAGGGTAACAATATTGTATGAGAAATAATATTTTTCGTGTCAAATTAAAAAAAAAATCAGACAAAGCCGGGACGGGCCGCTAGTGTTTATATAAATCACATTTTTTTGTTCTTTTTAACCAAATAATATAAAGAAAATCTATTGATAGCACCAATTTTGAATTCAGTTAAATCAAAATGTATCTTTGAAGAAACAGCACAAAACCAATCATAAACAATAACGTGACATCGTTTATCTAAAATAAATGTTTTTAGCATACATTATGACTTAACTGAAAGAATAACATAATAATACCGATTGGCAAAGCGACACTTTTGTTTAAACAAAGGAGAAAAAGCTTAAAACAAAAAAAAACATATAAAATTTCTATTCTGATCTGATTTTCCGTCATCAGACAAAATAATATTAACAAACTAAAAAAATCCATAAACAAAATAGATGAAAAAACAATAATTTGATGATTTCTCCAAAAAAAAATTGTTTATACATATGTATATGTTTGAACTACCTAAAAGAATTATAGTAAGAATGATCAAAGCGATTTTAATTTAAAAAAAATATACTAAATAATAAAAATAATAAAAAAGAGACTCATACATTAAAAAATTTATATTCACTTCTCTGATCTTTCTATACCTGCCATAGAGCTGATATTAAAAAAAATCTCAAATTAATGACAATATTAAAAAAAAACAGTTAATGAATAATAAATAATAATTATATTCAGCCCTTTTTTAAGGTCCCACTGCTGGGCACGGGCCTCCCTTCAATACGAAGGGGATAAATAACTTCTATGTATATATTGAAAAATCACAGTAAAAACTGAATTTAAAATAATAGCAATCAATCAATAAACACATGAACAGCAATAGTGATCCCGTGACCATGATTGATGTAAAGCAATCGAAACGTCGAAAACCAAAAATCAAAATAAATCCGCGAAATAATCCGAAAACATAGTTTTATTTAAAACAGTGACTTTGTTTTAATTGTTTAGAAAATATAGTAATGAGTTCAAATATATGTACAAAACTACGGTTTTATATATATATACTAGCGACTCACCCTCGCTTCGCTCGGGTTCGTCCCTAGCTTGCATTAAATCACGATTGATCAGTTTTCGACCGGAGAGGAAAAATGATTAAATTACTAAAATGGCTATTAAAAAATAAGGGTTGATCGTAGAAGGGTGAAAATTGAGGATTGTATGTATTTTTGTATGTTGTATCATAAAAAAATTGAAAATAAAAATTTTGTCTAAAAAATAAAAAAAAATTTTTGGGGTGGACTACCCCTAACATTTAGGGGGATGAAAAATAGATGTTGGCCGATTCTCATAGATACCGGATAAGCACAAAAAATTTCATCAAAATCGGTCAAGCCGTTTCGGAGGAGTATGGCAACGAAAACTGTGACACGAGAATTTTATATATTAGATATATATATATATATATATATATATATATATATATATATATATATATATATATATATATATATATATTAGATATATATATATTCAAGTTGCCAACCGGTATTAATATTATACATACATACTTACATATATTGAGCGTAATACAAAAATATTTCTTATTAACATCTGACTTAAATATATAAAAAAATACATTTTTGCAATTGCATCCACTAAATTAAAAAAAAAATTAGGTGTCAAACTTATTCTAAGAGCTTGATACATTATCAAAACTACAAAAGGCAGGTTTGTATTATTATATATTTTTTTTAAATACAGAATGCGAAAAATCGAGTTTTTTCACACTATGCGACGCTATATTTAATCTGAGAAGGCGAAAAGCGAAGTAAAATATTCCATCATTAACAAAAGTTATTGGGTTTTCTCCAAAAAGCGATATAATAGACTATATTTCTAACATTAATTTTTAAAATTCTTTCCGCACCTTTAATTTTGTATAACCCCATCCTTTTTGGAAATAATGGAGAATGTCAGCCCCCCAAAAAAAATATCGCCCTTTTCCGAAAAAGTTCTCACAATACGTAAATATATAAACATTCAATTTTATGCAATATAATAATTATCGAGAATACCGTAAATAATAAAAATAAGAGAAACTAATAATTACTATTAATCACTATTAATAATTTAACTAAAATATATATATATAAACAAAAATAGCCAAATTATTTGGTACACCCTGTATTTTGTCAGTTTTGATCGATATATTCACTCGTTCATCGGATAAAATTAATAACCTATCTTTCGACTACTTACCTTAGTAGCGATAGAAATTGCTAGAAACTACAGTAGTTACGTTAAAATACAGATAAATAACCGAAAGATAGATTACTAAACATATAAATGTGGGTAAGCTTGTAAATAGGAAATTTATAAAAAAAAAATTATTATAATTTTATTTACTGGCCGGCGAAATGCTGGATATTATCTACTCCTAAAAAAAAAAGAAACTTTCTAAACTACTTAACTATTAATTTAAAAAAAAAAACTAAACTTATAGCAAATGTGCGTACTTGAGCAATACATTATATTATATAGGCTGTTTAAAAAAAATTAAGATTATTATAATGACAAAAAAAAATATATCAATCGAATTCACTTATGCTTTCAATAAAAAAATTACACAAAACCAATATCGTGTGAACATATAACCTTCTTTTTTTGAAGTTAGTTAAATCCGATTCATTAATAGCGCTTTTCAATTGAGATCAACTGTTACAGAGCGAAAGGAATAACCAATTTGAGATCATTTTTTTTTAGTTTTACTTCTTTTTCTTTGCTTATTTAATACCTACGTCAAAATAATTTCAAAAAAAAAGAACACTGGCCATTTTAAACCCTTTGAATATCTTACAAAGACTTAAGTAAACAACCGCAAAAAAAAAACTTTACATCTACTGTCATATCAAAAGTTTCAATCAAATTTTGTGTTTAACTGAAAATTTTGACATGATGCCATAATTAAAATGTAATAGATAAAAAAAAACATAAAATCTATTGAAAATATATTAATTGTTTAAGCACTTCATAAACTTTAGAAACATAACATTATTTATTATCTGTAACTAACTAAATAACAGGTATACTAGGCCTTGGGAGTTATAAACGTAAAAAAACATCTAACTACACCATAATATGTATAATAATAATTTATTGTCATATTTTGAATCAACTGTTACAAATTGATAACCGAAATATAATACTCTTCCTAAATATAGTTTAAATTAAGATTTTGCTTGACACAGCAATATAGATGACGCAAAAAAGAACACCCTATTCATTGGAATACTAAATTTTATAACTATGGTTGAATGGTATATAAGTTGAGAAAGCGCCTTCTAGTAGAATTACAGCATTTTTTTTTTTTAAAAAAAGACCATGAAAAAATCACTTGTACGTGTAAAAAAATACAAAAAAATCGAGAGAAAATTCGTTAAAGTCTTAGTTTGATGATTATACACAGACCAACATTCACATTTATACCTATATATACGTAAAGCATTACAATTTAAATGAAATATCATAGACTTAGGTCTTTTAAAAGAAAATGTTTTTTTTTTTAATTATTTCATTCGTACTTCAGGAGTACGCATAAAACTGTCACAAATATTAGAGGTTAAAGTGTGAGAAATTTTTTTTTCCACTTCACTTTGGTCGAAAATTAAGAACCTGTTATTAATTATTATTATTATTACTATTAAAATTTTAACAACTAAAATACAACAAATAGTATTTTTTCACCCTATTGGGGCGAATGAAAAATATGCTATTGAATACCAAGTTTAATATTGTTGAAAAAATATATCTAGTTTAGTTCTGCTCGTTAGGTTAACCCTTGACCAGACCCCCCCCCCCCACATTGATGGGTTGCCCACCACCAACAGTGGGAAGTTAAAATTGTCGAACAAAGTCTTATTTAGTATAATTCGGTTATCACGATCAAAATCAACTGTCTAGTCCATAATACTTTCTTAGATTTACGCGAATATTTGACATTTAAAATAAAACTATCTTTTCGGATTACTTCGCGGATTTATTTTGATTTTTGGTTCCCGACGTTTCGAATGCTTTACAGCAAGCAGCAGGCACTGTCTGTAACAAATATATAACGCCTTTGAGATGTCTAAAACCTTAGTCTCTCCCGTGACCGTGATTGCTGTAAAGCATTCGAAACGTCGGGAACCAAAAATCAAAATAAATTCGCGACAAAATCCGGAAAGATAGTTTTATTTAAAATCTTCATTCCATCATAACAACCCAACTTGTCAAGAAAAAAACTTAATACTAAATCATATATAAAAATATTTGTTTTTTTTTTTTTTATAATAATATGTAAATTTTTTTTATTTATATCTAATATTGCCATAATAGCCCTGTTTTTGTGGAACTTTTTGAGCATAACTTAGCTATAATAGATTTTAAATAACTTGACTAAACCTGTACCTGAGAAGTATAACACTGTAACTCCGTTTTTTACGAGTTTGTGTTTTTTACAGTATACAGGCAGTCCTCGTACTTACGGCATGTTAGGTTCTCGAAATACGCGACGTAAATCGAAACGACGTAAGTCGAGACATACTTTTTCATGTTTACATATAAAACTCAAGGGTTAGGATCCACACGGACTTGAAATTAAAAAAAAAATGCATTTATAACAGAGGATATAATTAATACATACTTTATTATCAAAAGTAAGTTCTTAAAATAATTATAAGTATATGCACTTATGAAATTGCTAGTTATTTTTGGTATTTGTGTGTTATTAATTTTAATAATTATTATACTCTACTAATCGCGACAAGTGAATTCTCCTATGCCGGAAATAGAAACAAATGACGTATGTTTGAGGAATAGTGTCAAAACATTGTTCGACGTAACTTGAAACGACGTAAATCGAAACGACGTAAGTCGAGGACTGCCTGTACTGTTGTATGTGCCCTTTTTTATAATGACATAACACTGTTTGTAGCAAAAATATTAAGTATTTAATAATATAGATAGTTAATTTTGCTACAAACAATGTTATGCTATTATAGAAAAGGACACATCTATAATATTATAAAGCTGAAGAGTTTGTTTGTTTGTTTGTTTGGTTGAACGCGCTAATCTCAGGAACTACTAATCCGATTTGAAAAAATTTTTTTGCATTAGATAGCCCGTTAACTGAGGAAGGCTATAGGCTATTTATCATCCCGGAAAAATGTACGGTTTCCGCGGGATAGATTTGTTTTTACAATAATATACTGTAAAAAACACAAACTCGTAAAAAACGGAGTTACAGCGTTATACTTCTCAGGTACACAAATATACATTACATCTTTATACAGAAAACGTCATATTTATTTATTCAATTTATTTGAACACGACTTAAAAATTCTTAAAAATCTACTTTGTGACTTTAAGTCTAGATAATAGCTTTAAATTAAAAAAAAATGTATACTTTATACTGGCCATTAAGTGTAGTAATGCCACAAAATGATATCTTATATTAATTTGACGTGTGTAGAATTTTCGACTGTTTTTTTTTTCACAAAAAAAATGACACTTTAATTTATTTAAACAAAAAATAACTGAAATATTTTTTGTTCTTTTTTGATATTTTTCGTAGTTTTATAAAAAAAAAAATATTGTATGATCTCTCGTCGCAAAAACAGTCAAAATTATCTACAAACAGTCTACAATCATCAAATTAAATACTGAGTGACTTTCAGTCACTCACAGGTACTTATAGGAAATGTATGTCCGTACGTTTGCCTTAAACATGTTAACGTAAGGCACTAACATAATATAATATCTTATGAACAAAAACTAAATACTATAATTGGACGTATTCATGTTATAATGCTCCGTGACGTAATAGGTAATCTAGAATCTAGATTAATGCTATCCAAAAAAAAATCGCTCAAAAAAATCGTTGGTCATCACAAAAGAGGTCTAACTCAGTTATATTTATTGAGAATTTTCTTAAATTCACGCGAATATTTGACATCACTACATAGTATAAAACAATGTCGCTTCCCGCTGTCTGTCTGTCCCTATGTCTGATTAGATCTTTAAAACTACGCAACGGATTTTGATGCGGTTTTTTTTTTAATAGATAGAGTGATTCAAGAGGAAGGTTTATATGTATAATGCATGCATATTTAGTACTTAGTATTCTTTTTAAATTAAAAAGTACTTTATTCCCTCGCGTAACCATATTTGCTATAAAATTACACAATTTTTGAAACATGGCGAACCAAAAAGCTAAATAAAATAGATATTTATTGTTCTAATTGAACAAAATTTCCATAACCAAGACAAATAGAAGCACAAAAACGCAAAATTTACCAAAAACAAAAAAAATAGTTAGGCCTCTTTTACACCGAATCAGATATTAGTTTCAAAATGTAATACCGTCATAGCTTAATGTCTTCGCATATGTAGCCCGAGGTGGTCGGACCTAGCAAAGGCCCTCCTACAAAGGGGGCACGCGAAGGGCCTATGCCCTGTATGTTTGCGTGTGTGTCGTGTCAGTTCGTCTGATCTAGCAAATCTCCACCCACAACCCGCCCAACCACAGCTGTAGGGTTTTTCACCTGGAACAAAGTAATGATAATAATACTTTATCTTTCTTCTGTTCAAACTTAAATGAGACCATTAAAGAAGAAAAATAAATTAAATCGATCTACATTCCTAAAAATATAAATAATATTCTTTAGGATTCTCTTTGGCTTCCAATCTCATTGAGACTAGATATTATACGGCACAAGTATCTATGCACGTAAATATAATTACACCAGCGACTCACCCTCGCTCTGCTCGGGTTCGTCCCTACTTATGTTTTAATATTTAGTATAGATTTGTCAGAGATGAGGTATTTTCCCGTAGTAAAAAGTATCCTATATGTTGACTAGAATAACTAGCTATCATCATACCAAATTTTGTCAAAATCTGTCCAGTGGTTTTCTCGTGATGCGTTCCCGGACAGACAGACAGACAAAAATTCTAAAAACTATAGATTCAGACACTGTAATTGTTTCAATAAGATTTTCCAAAAAATATTTAATGTACAGATTCGACTCAGAAATTTATTATATGTATAGATTATATATCTCTCAAACTAAGTAGGGTTAATAATACAACACTCGCTGTACATGTTTTCGAGGAAAGGGATTATAATACTGCCAACTTTCCAACTCTGGGCTGCTACTGAGAATTTCTTGACAGAAAGACCCAATAACAAACCCTGATCTATCCAGACCTGGGATTTGAACCCAGAATCCCCGAATCTGCAGTCTTACAATGCTAACCACTAGACCAATGACTATAATAAAATATGTATCATACACTATAATATAAATAGCATAAAATTCATTATAACTTAACATACCTGTGTGTGTCCGTTTGTGCGCTTTTAGGTGGGAACTTTTCGTATAAACTTTATGACAGCCAGCGACGTCGCATTTATGAAGCCTCCTTCTGGATTCACTGACACATTCCTCTGTTATTTTATCTGTTTTATTATTTGATTGACATTTACTCTCGTTTGATGTTTCTTTTTTATCTATATTGATCTTTTTCTGCGCTAGCTGTGTAAGTGAGTCAGTTAAGGCGTTATGTAACGCAGTATTAAGAAAAAAGTTTTTAATTTCCATGTGTGGTACTGGCTTTATTTGGGCGGGAATCGTGAATGGTAATGGCGGGAAAAGGTTTGACATTTCTAGTGGAGTTTGCGTAGTCTGCTGGATAGTTGGTTGTTTTATTCTGAAATTAAACATTTATGATAATAATTAAAATTATTATTTATAAAAATTATGTAAAATCAGCTATCTTAATATATATAATTCTTCTGTCCTTGTGTTAGTCACCTAACTCCTCCTAAACGGCTGGACCGATTTAGTTGAAATTTTGTGTTTATATTTCAATGGATTCCTGGATAGTTTGAAAACACAAATTGACCCGGTAGGTGGCGCTGCAGTCGGTGTGTCACTGATCATCTCCTAAACGGCAGGGACGATTTTAAAGATATTTTTTGTGTATGTTCGAGTAGGTAGGTCCCTGTAAGGTTTGAATTCACAAATGACCCGGTAGGTGGCACTGCTGAAGGTGTGTCACTAAATTTTCATGAAAGACGTTCCATTTTACGTGCAATAAATACATTTAAATTGTTCATTAAAAAAATAAAAATCAATGTTTCCTATGGACTCCAGAACAGCTGGAGCGATTTTGATGAAATTTTCAGGCAATCTTCAGATTAGCCCAGCGGGTGATCCTGTGAATTTGTTAGCGATTGGAAGTTTGAACGTGGGCGAAGCCGCGGGTACTGCTAGTATTATATATATTAGTGTAAATTATAGTACCTGGTAACATTCTTGAATTTCCTCGCGCTTCTAAGGTCAGGTCCTATTTTTATACGTGGCAGTTCGTGGCTCGGGCTGAAATAATAGTGATACACGTATAATGAGACATCTTAAAATAATTTTTAAAGAATATATTTAAAGCAGAATTCATTAGTTCTATGTAGTTTATAAACCGTGTCAATTCAAATGGACATTCCACTCACTTAACACCTCGAGGACCGCGAGCACCGGTGTGCTAGATAACAATTGAATTCTCGGAAATTCGCACGGATTTCTTAGAATTTGTCCGGACATCATTTATCTTGTAAAAATTAGTCAGATCAGTAAAAATTATTATCAAATAGAAAAAATCCGGACAAGTGCGAGTCGGACTCGCCAACCGACGGTTCCGTACAAATTTGTAGGAAATCTGCTTAACTTTAATTTTCAACGTTTTTTTATTTTTTTTGAATTTTTCCTTTACTTGTGCTGTAAGACCTTGCTTTTTGCCGGCTTTCGCCGACCATCAAACATTAGAACACTGGGATACAGAAAACTTGTCCCTTTTTCAACTTAGTACAACCTAAGCTCAAAATACACTGTATTCATTTACTTTATTTAAACACTAATGCAGTTCCGCTAAGTCAGAGACTTAACGATTGCTAATTTACTAAATCCCTATAAATATTATAAATATTAAAGTTTGTGAGGATGAATGTTGTTATTCTTTCACGCCAGAACGGCTGAACGGATCTGGTTGAAATTTGGCACAGAGATAGATTATTGTCTGGAATAACATATAGGTTATTTTTTATCCCAGAAAAACAAACGGTTCTCGAGATACATTTGTTTTTGTTTAGTGATGAAACCGAAGCGAAGCGAGAGTGAGTCGCTAGTGTGAAATAATTCATTATGACAATCTAGTGTTATCAATAAAATCTATATCTACTCACTTGAAATGTAGGTGCGATGAAGTAGATTCTTCTATCTTGATCACTTTAGAAGATGTTGGATAGTTGGTACCTGTTGATAAAAGTATTTCAATAAAAATTTGCAAACATAATAAAATAGCATTTGTTGAGACTGTTTAGGAGAAAATAAAATAATTGTAAAAAAACATTTTTAAAAACAAGCTTTTATTAAAATGCTCTAAAAATAAACTTTAAATTAAGTCAAACCAATCAATTTATTAAATTACACAATTTACATGATATAAAAGCTTGTCGCGAAAATCTCACGATAAATCGCCACTTTGCAACGTCCGCCATGTTGGATTAAAATGGCGGCGTTTAAGTATTCGTGTATTGTCACGAGAACCTAACGTGTGTGCCAAATTTCAGCTTAATCGAACACTGGGAAATGGGTCAAATTTAACTTGCAAGATTTGATTACAGACAGACATAGGGAAAGGCGAAACTAAATGAAAGCTTGAAATGAAAGTTTTTCTTTTTCTTATTTTATTTTTTAGGTAAAACACAAACACACACCCATTTCGAACAAATAAACAAACTTCTCAGCGTTATATATTAGTATAGACTATAGAATCCACTTAATGTGCTGTATGCACGTGTGTAAACGATAATTAGAATCATTTCCTTGCAAAAAATTTTATTTAATTGCGCGCAATATATGTAAATTTACGTATTTGACAGCGAAATTGCGTTTTGAAAAAAAAAAACGTCTAAGTCATTGTCTGTTACCTAACGGAAGTTGCCTAGAGAAAAGAGGTCAAAACAATGAACCCTATTAATTTAGGAAAAACGTTTACGTTGCTCCCTGTTCGAATAGACCAAATTCGATATCGAGCTCGTACCAAATACCATTTTAGAAAGAGTTTTCTTTAGTTCTTCGTTCTATGTTCTTGTTATTTCTTCTATGTTCTTTCGTTTTTGTAAGCATAATATATGTCTGTTAATAATTATGTATATAATTCGTAATAGTTTCTATTTGACTCTATCGACCCTGAAGGCCGTACAGTCGTCCAAATTTGGTCCGGCCACAGATCAAATCTAGTTTGAATGATACACCATCCCTACACACGATCGGGCCTGACAACACAGAGTAATATCTACCGCGGGAGCGGAGCCGTATGCTAAAACTAGTAAATCACAAAAAGCAGCCTTGGTGTAAGCCTAGCGAAATGAATGGAAACGAAGTAGCGTGCGTTTGTATCGCGTGTCCACTATAAAGCATTGAATTGTAGAATTAGTTACTCCATTATACTATTGTCCCTGATAATACTAACGAGACGACACGGACCAATTTGAATTTATTTGTTAAATTAGAAATTAGCTAAAGACAAAAAAATCTGAGCTACGTGTTTTCTAAGGTACGTGGGTGAAACATACATTTTACCGAGTCGTGTATTCAGGTCCCTTAAAGACCAGCAACGCATTCTTAGGGCCGTTCCACACTATAGTGTCGATCACAGTACGTTCTCGGTCCGATGTCAGTCTGATAAAGTATTGTTATAAAATACAATGAGTGCATTCACACTATCAGTAAGACTCACGTTCCGGTACTGTGCTCCCTACGTCTTCCACCATCGTCTATTTTCTCCGATTTTGTGCAGTTTTATTTTGACTTTTGGTTCCCAAATCTTAAGATGCTTTATAGCAATTATGATGGGCTCCCCCATGACCGAAAAACCAAAATAAATCCGCGAAAAAAAAAAACAAAATAACAGTTTTATTATATTGTAAAAAATTCTCATAAATCTAAGAGAACATTAAATACATCTTTCCTGCAGTTCCTAAATATTTTCGTTCGTCCACTCACTATATATCCATCCGTTTACACATTACTCCTAGATATATACCAATTCCTAATAGGGCATAGCAACAACATACTATTCTAGAAAGAAATTAATTCCACAATTCATTTTAAAGAGTGTAAAAAACAAGCGTGATTGTAATTGATGTTTAAATGATACCACTAAAGTTATTTACAACAATTACTTACGAGTACAAGCCAACAAGGACCATTTGCAACATTGTAAAAACTAATAATTATTCTGAATTTATCAATACTTATCAGACCAAGAAAGTTGCAGGGGCAAGGGGCAATGGTAGCCCAGTGGTAACGTGCTCACTTGGGAAACCGAGTGAAGCGGGTTCAAATCCCGGGTCTCACACCTCTGATATTTTCATGTGCGAATCATTTCTGACATGATTACCACTTGCCTTATGATGAAGGAAAACATCGTGAGGAAACCTGCATGTCTGAAAGAACCTAGCAAGTTTTTGAAAGATATGTGAAGTCCGCCAACCGGCATTTGGCCCAAGTGGTGGAGTATGGCCTGATCCCCCTCGTATTGAAGGGAGGCTCACCCCAGCAGTTGGATGTTAAAAGGACTGAATACAAGAACGTTGAAAGAAAAATAAAAGAGAACAGTCTTGATTCTCAATTTTAAAACATGAATTAAGAACTTATCAAATAGATGGCGTTGTGCATGAACGTTAAAAAATATGATTTTATTAAAATTTTAGTTCTGAACAATAGAGGGCACTGCCCAAGAACGTTGATATAAAAAAAAAACAAAAACAAAATAATCTTGTCTTTCAACTTTAGAATTTTAGTTAAGAGTGTCCTCCTGATCGATTTCGGCCACGGCGGCTAATCTCACTTATTATGAGACTAGCCAGATTCGTTCTTCGACACGGTGAGAGTGTCGGCGCAGAACCGACGACTTTACGTGCTCTCCGAGGTACGGGGATGAAACACCGCCGACTTTCCAACTCCGGGTTTTTACTGAGAATTTCTTGACAGAAATACTCAATAATTGAACTTGGCCCGACCCAGGACTCGAACCCAAGACCTTCGGATCTGCCGCCGATACTAATATTCCGTCAAAATCCGTACTAATGCAAAAGTAACTCTGTCTGTCCGTAAATCTATCTGTTATCTTTTCACGCTTAATCCGCTGAACCAATTTAGATGAAATTTAGTATAAAGATAGTTTGAGACCCTGGGAAGGATATAGGATAGTTTTTATCACGGAAATCATCCCTTAAGGGAAAGAAAGGGGGGGTGGTAGTTTGTATGGGGAGTCATTAATTTCGCAAGGGGTATCTATTCCATTATAAGCATCAAAACGTACCTAACCCGAGCGAAGCGAGAGTCAGTCCCTAGTTTCTCATAATTCAAATAAACTAAAAGCTACTATCAGTCTACAAAGCTGTTGCTAAATCACGATATACTCAGCTTAGAGCGGATAGTAAATTTATTAGAGATCAAAAGATTTGAGATACGGAGGCTGTAAAGTAATATATAGGTGACATCTCTGATGATTATCACGTAAGGCTTGTTTCATAGTCATATGTTGCGATATGAAGATTTATTTATCTATACAGATAAATAAATTGGAGTGTCTGTTTGTAATATTAAAATAACCGCTTTTTACTAAGTGGATATGGATGTATACACAGTACATATACCAAAACAACATTTGTTATAATTTTTGTCTATTTGTTCCGGATAATCTCCGAAACGGCTGGACCGATTTTGACAGGACTTTCACCGGTAGATAGCTGATGATATAAGGAGTAACTTAGGCTACTTTTATTTTAGAAAAAGAATCAGGATTCCATGAAAAAAAATTAAAACCCATGAAATTGTGAACAAAATCCGCGTACGGCGTACGCACCCGAACAAAACGAGGGTAAATCGCTATGTAATATAAATGAATATCTTAGGAGTAGCAAGCTACTAATTATGTATGAACATAGCTAACCGTGAAAATGAACCTAGGGACGAACGCGAGCGAAGCGAGCGCGAGTCGCTAGTATCGAATATAATAAAAAGAATCATCTAAAAGTCGTTCAGAAATGCTTGTTACTATCTATTAATAAATAAATAAATAAATATATTGGGACATTAACACACAGCACCATCTAGTTCCATGGTAAGCTACGAGGCTTGTATTATGGATACCAGATAGTTGATACACTACACATATATGACTTTAAACACATACATATTATAAATATGAACACCCATGACTGGAGTACAAACGTTCGTGCTCATCACACAAATGAATGCCCCCAGCGGGACTCGAACCCGCGACCGCTGGCACAGCAAGTAAGGTCACTACATACTGAGCCAAACGTATCTATTAGTTGATATATTTGAAAAAAAAACACATTGACCATTTGATTTGTAAAATATACAAAAGGAGAATAAAGCTCGAGTTTAGCTTTACCTCTTTTTTTCGAAGTCGGTCAAATAGTTACTATTAAAAGCGACCGAGACAAGAGGTGAGCACTCGTCCTGGTTTAAATATAGTGTAGTAAGGATTGAATAACGAATTATAACGTTCTTATTTCTTGCTAGACAGATAAGTATAACCCGGGATAGTTCCCGTATTATATAAATTTGTACCGTATGTATGTACATAATCCATACTAATAATAATAATGTCCTCCTGACCGATTCCGGCCACGGCGGCCAATCTCATTGAGACTAGCCAACTGCGCAGGAGATATTATAGTGCACAAGTGTACGCGCAGACACAAGTGCACTCTCTATTCCTGTCACTCTCATA
The DNA here is from genome assembly GCA_905404265.1 of Fabriciana adippe. Classification (NCBI taxonomy): domain Eukaryota; kingdom Metazoa; phylum Arthropoda; class Insecta; order Lepidoptera; family Nymphalidae; genus Fabriciana; species Fabriciana adippe. Next base: position 2,441,196 of record FR990010.1, read on the forward strand.
CTCCGGTGGGGCGACTACTCGACACGACCGGCGAGAGTTAAGGCGCAGGACCGACGGCTTTACGTGCTCTCCGAGGCACGGGGGTGAAACACCGCCAACTTCCCAACTCCGGGCTGTTACTGAGGCTTACTATACAGAAAGACTCAATAACTAAACTTGGCCCGACCTGGGACTCGAACCCAGGACCTCAGGATGTGCAGCCGTACATGCTAGCCACTACACCACCGAGGCAGTTAAATAAATAAATCCATGCTAATACTATAGATACAAAAGTAACTCTGTCTGTCATTTTGTTACTTTTTTACGCCTAAACGGCTGAACCAATTTTGATGAATTTTGCTATAGAGATGGATGGGACTTTGGAGAATGACATAGGCTACTTTTTGTCGCAAACGTGAAACTTGAAGGGGTGAAATAGGGGTTGAAAGTTTGTATTGGAAACAAATCATTTCCTTTAGATAAGGACATAAATCTCGTTATATTCTAGGATTTTGGTAAGAAATTCGATTTTTTTTAATGTCAAGTATTTACACAAATACCTAGATTATCTAATAATCTAAATGCCTCGGTGGTGTAGTGGCTAGCATGTACGGCTGCACATCCGGAGGTCCTGGGTTCGAATCCCGGGTCAGGCCAAGTTTAGTTATTGAGTCTTTCTGTCTAGTAAGCCTCAGTAGCAGCCCGAAGTTGGGAAGTAGGCGATGTTTCACCCCCGTGTCTCGGAGAGCACGTAAAGCCGTCAGTCCTGCGCGGTCGTACACTTGTGCACTATAATATCTCCTGCACAGTTGGCTAGTCTCAATGAGATTGGCCGCCGTAGCCGGAATCGGTCGGGAGAACTTATATAGATTATCTAAGAAAGTATTAATATCCTATGGGATAAAAGTAACCCATTTCACTTTCGGGCTTATAAAGCATCTCTATCCTATGAGTAAGAGTAAAAGCGAAAGTAAAAGCAAGACAAACAAACAAACAAACAAACTTAATTCAAAATCTATAATGTGTCGAAAGAAAATACTGAGAAGGATGTTGCAGAGTATGTTTATGGTAAAACTCAAATAAATATAATGCCAGAGAAAATAAATATGAAAACATCAAGGGATTACAATTCCTTTACGTTTTATGTGCCTAGAAGTAAATTGTCGTTATTTACGGACAATGAATTATGGCCGGAAGGTATATATTTTAGAAGATATATATTATTTAGGCATGGAAAAAAGGCTACAGTAGATCTTGAACAGAAAATCTAACAATAGGCTTGGACATTAATAAAATAGAAAATCACAGTCTAAAGTTAGTCAGTTTTAACTGTAAGTCACTGAAACCTTCGGTGGATAGTGAGAGGAGTTTAAGCGGGACAGCGGACGTGATAGCATTGCAAGAGACCTGGCTGCTGCCATTTGACCTCTCCTATCTTAGCACCGTGCATGACGATTTCGAGTCTACGGGGACATCGGCTGTAGATACGGGCCGTGGCATTTTGCACGGCCGTCCTCACGGAGGTGTAGCTCTTTTATGGCGTAAGAATGTGTTTACATCAGTGTCGGTAGTAAAGTGTAGTAGTGTCAGATTATGTGCAATTAAGTGCCAGTTTCGTGAGCACATTGTGTTATATTTTTCTGTATATATGCCTACTGACTGCCCTGACAATCTTACAGAATTCACAGATTGTCTGAGTGAAATTAATGCAATTATTGAGGATAGTGGCATTGCTATGGCTTTTGTTCTAGGCGATTTTAATGCACACCCTGGGGAATTATTTTTTTACGAAATGAGACAGTTTTGTGGAGAGCAAACGTGGGTATGTGCTGACTTTGAGTTGTTGTCAAATTATACCTAAGGAAGGTTGCTCAGCGGGTGATGATGACGTTGAGGACAGTATTGATTCTAGGGGAGACTCCCTGCGTTTTACAACCGATGAAGTTAAAGACGCGATAAAAAGTATGAAACGTGGAAAGTCACCTGGACATGATGGCCTCAGCGTCGAACACCTACGATATGCTGGTGAGCACCTTCCTGGAGTACTTAGCTTATTCTACAATCTGTGTATTGGACATGGTTACCTACCAGATACATTGATGATGACAGTGGTCGTGCCTATCATCAAAAATAGGACGGGAGATGCGGCGGATAAAACCAATTATAGGCCGATATCACTACCAACAATCATAGCTAAGGTGCTGGACAGTTTGCTTGATACACAATTAAATAAAGCAGTCAAAATACACGATGCGCAGTTTGGTGTCAAGCCAGAACTATCAACTGAGAGCGCAATACTGTGTCTCAAGCAGACTGTGCGGTACTACACGGACAGAAAAACCCTTGTATATGCGTGTTTTTTGGATATGTCCAAAGCATTTGATCTCGTATCCTACAAAATTCTATGACAGAAGCTTAGAAAGGAAAGCACCTTAAGATATATAGAGATATATATATATATATATATATATATATATATATATATATATATATATATATAGATAGATAGATAGATAGATATAGAGAAATTAATCTCATTACTCGAGTACTGGTACGGTAACCAGGCTAATATGGTTAGATGGGGTAACACCCTTAGTGATCCATACAAACTGGAGTGTGGAGTGAGGCAGGGAGGGCTGACATCACTCAGGCTGTTCAATCTTTATGTGAACCAGCTGATAGAAGGACTCAGCACAGCCGGTGTCGGTTGCTCCATCGATGGAGTAGCTATGAACAATTTTAGTTACGCGGACATGGTTCTGTTGAGCCCCTCGATCAGTGGACTAAGGAAGCTGATAAAAATCTGTGAAGACTATGCGGAGGAAAATGGACTCAGCTACAACACCAAAAAGAGTGAATTCTTGATTTTCAGGGGAAAAAACAAGCCAATAAGTTACAAACCATGTATTCAGCTACGTAGGATGCCCCTGAAGCAAGTAGCTGAGTTCAAGTACCTCGGTCATATTGTTACCGAACGCCTGGATGATAGTATTGACATAGAACGTGAACGCGGGGCGCCGTCGGTAAGGGGCAACATGTTGGCCCGTAGATTTGCACGTTGTACGACACAAGTAAATTTTGTTTAAAGCTTTTTGCCAATCTTTTTACACGTGCAATCTATGGACGGACTACACGCAGCGGGTCTACAGTGCCCTGTGGGTACAATATAACAATGTGCTGAGGGCGGTGCTGAGAAAACCTCGACACTGCAGTGCGTCGGCGATGTTTGCGGAGGCTCATGTAGACGATTTCTACACGATCATACGCAAGCGTACCGCGTCCATAATAAGCAGGTTATTGAACAGCTCCAACACCCTCCTCGGAACATTGGCGGTCAAGCTGGATAGCCCACTCTGGAGGCATTGGAATAATGTACATGTAGCCACGAGGCGGGAGTAACGGGTCTCATGCTATTGGTGTGGCCTTAGCACGTAGGGCAATCTAGTTGTTTTTAAGCTAACATAGGTTAGGCATTTTGTATTACTAACTCTTAGATTAGATAAATTGTATATGTGTTTCCTTTTATGTCTTTTTGTATTTTTATGGGTTTTGCCTGAAATAAAAAAATATTATTATTATTATTAAAAATCACTACAATACATGTAATTGGGCTCTCACTATATCATTTATAAGCAAAATAAACAGTAACGTATAAATCTAATCAACAACTCGAACGCAATAGATATTACATAGATAAAGATGCTGTGAAATACGAGATAAATTATATTAAAACTTGTGCATAGTGAATGCTATAATATATTGGATATGATTTAAAGATATTTTAGACCGATTTATAAAATGAAGGAAATTCGCGACATCATTTATATTATTTTTATAGGTATTATGCATATTACACTAGCGACTCACCCTCGGTTTGCTCGGGTTCGGCTCGGGTAGATAGAATATATATTATATGCTACTAGCAGTACCCGCGGCTTCACTCGCGTTCAAACTACTAGAAAAACAAACTCTTTGACACACCAACTGCAGCGCCACCTACCGGGTCCAATTGTGTTTTTAAACCATCCAGGAATATATTGAAATATACGCACAAAATTTCATCCAAATCGGTGCAGCCCTTTCGGAGGATTAAAATGACAAACACACGTACAGAAGAATTATATATATTTAGATATATCAATATAGCCTAAAGACTTCATCAATAAATGGGCTATTTAATGCAAAAAGAATTTTTCAAAACGGATTAGCAGTTCCCGAGATTAGCGCGTTCAAGTAGTATCTATACTAATATTATAAAGCTGAAGAGTTTATTTGTTTGTTGTTTGGTTAAACGCTCTAAACTCAGGAATCCGATTTAAAAAATTTTGTTTGCATTAGATAGCCCGTTAACTGGGGAAGGCTATAGGCTATATATTATCCCGGAAAAATGTACGGTTCCCGTGGGATAGATTTGTTTTTGTCTTGGGACGAACTCGAAGCGATGGTGAGTCACTAGTAGATGATATATTAGCTACTGAATCGCTCATATGCTATGCAAATCAGCCTTAAAACTAAAATAGTTTATATGTCCTCCTGACCGTTTTCGCCCAATTCGGCGTATTTCACTAAAACCAGCCATGTGGGCAGGTGATATTATAGTGCACAAGTATGGGCACATATACAAGTGCACTCTCTATTTCTGTCACTCTCCGATTTCTCTCTCCGGGTTGTTACTGAAAATTTCTTAACAGGAAGACTGTTTAAAATAGTTTAATTAACATATAGATACTACTATTCGCCATGTGGTCAAAATTAGACCATAATCATTTTTTTTATTTATTTATTTATTTATTTCAATACACATGAACAGCTTAGATTACTTAATTTGTAATGTTACAATTTTTAGTAAGGTATATTTAGCAAGCTATATCATATTATATAATGCAAAATGAACTCTAATACTAAGGCTAAGCTAGCAAAATACGATGAAACGCTGCCATCCATTTGAGGAAAACATATGTGGATATGCCTATTATAATATTAGAATTTACCTATCTATATAAAAAAAGTTACTATTTCCAAATATTTATATTGACACGACTAAAGCTCACCAATACCTACTAAATAAAAAAAAACGGTTAACAAATAGAGGAGAAAATGGTACTGAACTGTTTTATTTTTGCCTATTTATACCTACTTATATTTCTTCTAGCGGCACATCCCTTCGCCCTTAGGTACATTGTAACGTGTTTTCCCATGGAAATGAGATAACCTCCCGCAATAAGAAGTAACCTATGTCACTCTCTAGCCCCCTGGATATCAGGTAACACAAGAGTGCTTGTCAAGACTATTCGAACGAGTCCAAACGCGAAGGTTTTATCTTGTTTAGTTTAGGAGTTCCTATGGCCACCTTCCGACTCCATCTTGAGACCAGCTTCCATGGTACCATATTATTGCATTGTCACCGAAGTTACGTAAGTAAACGAAATTTAAACCTAATCTAAAGGCAGGAAGGGGTTCTAATATAACTCACAAGATTTGTCCCATACTAACAGGGCAAGTTAAAAAAAAGCTTGTAAAAATCACGCGAATCCGTCACTCTGTTTCGACGTGAAAGAAAGACAAACAAACAAACAAACAAACAAACAAACAAACACTCTTCCACATTTATAATATTAAAGTATGAAAGTATGGATATAAATATATATATTTCACAATCCTCTGACAGCGACGTTTTAAAATAACTATTTCACTATAGTTTCGAATAGTACCTAATCAATAACCTATCTAATAATTAATTTCACAGATAATTTATTCATAGTCTACGTGTTTCATTAAGATTTTATTGTTTAAATAACTTGAAAATATTAATTATTATCAATATTATTTATAGTTTCACGGTTATTTAATTGTGTACGATTATAATTTAATTTAAAATAAATACGTTAATTTATTCTACATTTAACTAATTATTTTTCTTTTTAATAAAAGATAGATAAATAAAAAACAATTGTTTGTTCAGATATAATTAATTTCTTGAATAATTAATTCAATTAAAGCTATTGTTATTATAAGCTCACCTTTGTATTCTAATCATGTTTTTACTTTTAATAAAACTTAATTGAAAAAATAATAATAATTTAATAGTGCGTGTATGAATGTGTACACGCGCAAGAAGTAAAACTCCTGTAGGTTATCGGTACTCTTTATAAAATTCAATTTATGTTTTAAATAATTAGGATAGGTGAGATACTAAAAGTAACGCATATTAGGCATATTGCAATCATACATTTATAGGATATCATTTAAGGAAAGAATATAATATATACATATAATAAAATTATAAAATCGTAACTAAGCCGAACATTAAATATATTTTGAAAACCTTATTGAAATAGTCATTATTATTATCACGAAAACTACTGGACAGATTTTGATGAAATTTGGTATGGTGATATATATATATATATATATATATATATATATATATATATATATATATATATATATATATATATATATATATATATATTGTGTGTGTGTGTGTGCACAAGAATTGTTCATTTAATATTATAAGATTAGTTAACTTTAAGTAGAGAAGTGAGAATATCGATATATTACAATAATTTAGCGCAATAGATACAAGATACAAGTTGCAGTAAACGATAATAACTGAATAACGAGCGTCGACATATCTAACTTATGTATCTAAGAGTAAGATTGTGTGCACTTATTAAATCTACACATATTGTATGTATGTATGTATGTATTCAGCCTTATTTTAACGTCCCACTGCTGGGCACGGGCCTCTTTTCAATAGCGAGTGGGATTAGGCCATAGTCCACCACGCTGGCCAAGTGCGGGTTGGGGAACTTCACATTTCTTTCGAAAACTTGCTAGGTTCTCTCAGACATGCAGGTTTCCTCACGATGTTTTCCTTTACCGTAAGGCAAGTGGTAATTAAGTTCAAAATGATATAAAAATGCAACTGATCGCTGTCTTTACATGGAAGATTTTGAGAAAAACTATCATTGGGGTTCTTTATTAACGTAATAGAACCCAAAACAATGATTTTTAGAATTTTATCTGTTCGTCTATTTGTCTGTGCGTTTGTGCGCGCTAATCTCATAAAACAGCTTAACCGATTTGGGTGCGGTTTTCGCTTATGTATTGTGGTAAGCTTCATTTAAGATTTAATATTTGTTTTATTTCGATCCGTTCATAAATAAAAAAGTTATGTCACTTTAAAGAATCACGTAAGAAGTCGCTAGTTTACTATAATTTTTTAGGGTTCAGTACCCAAAGGGTAAAACGGGACCCTATTACTAAGACTTCGCTGTCCGTCCGTCCGTCTGCCTGTCTGTCTGTCTGTCTGTCCGTCGGTCACCAGGCTGTGTCTCATGAACCGTGATAGTTAGACAGTTGAAATTTTCACAGATTATGTATTTCTATTGCCGCTATAACAACAAATACTAAAAAACAGAATTAAATAAATATTTAAGGGGCCTCCCGTATAACAAACGTGATTTTTTTTTTGCTCGTTTTTGCTCGATATTGATAACGGCAACAAGTATACGCTTGAAATATTCACAGAATATTTAGTTATATATTCACTTCAAAAATAAATAATTAAATTAAAATAAAACAAATATGTAAGGGGGCTCACATACAACAGACATGATTTTTTTTTATATTATATCAACGCAAAGGTCACAAATCAATTCATTTTAATTTGAACGACATATTCTGTCAAGTCATCTGATGTATAGAAAAAATTTAATAAAAAGATTATAAAAAGAAAAGGTACAATTAGTCACAAAATTAATCGTCCAAGATCCCAGAGCGATATGACACAACTTATTTTCACACAAATGAAACTTTAGGATCTCAGTCATGTCTCATGGGCTTTGAATACCTGCGTACTTGTGGAGTTCGCCCGGTGACACCTGGGCAGGTACCAGGTGAGAAAGGTAACTAAAAATAAGTGTTACTTAACTTAAATTTGTATAGCTGATTTTTACATATGTTCTGTAGAATATTATCCTAAAGTAATATTATAAGTGTCTGACACTTTCCATGGACCAAAACTTTTGTAAGACGCTTTAAAGCTTCACAAGAAATAAATCAACTTCAATTATTTTTACATGTCTGATTTTGAAATATATTGTTAAGATAACTATAACAAAGTTATATTTCATCAGTCAGACAAATAGTAATGATCAAACATCCCCTAAACATGAAAATTATTCAGCCGGGAGTATGAGCGCGAGAGCACTGTGCGCATGCGCCATAGTGTAAAATATTTAAATATCGGAAAAGTACTTACTGCTTTAAATTCAATATTTTTACAGCTTTATTTAAATAAGATGAACTTCAACATTAAGGTAATAATTAATAAATATGAAGGTAAATTAATTTATTGTTTTAAAACAATTATTTTGATTTTATTATAAAAAAAGTACCATTAGAAACAATTGTAAGAAAAATCATTTGATTAAAAAAGAAATTAACTATCATTAATAAAAGAATGTATTTATTTATCTTTTAATCATCGTTATCATCGTCATAATCATTGGAATTTTCATCATTATGCCAGTCATGATACTGGCCATACAAGTCATCGTCCTCTTCATCATCAATCATGTTGTCGTTGCTGGCAGATTCTTCTGCCAAAAACAGATCAAAAAATTAAAAAACATAAAATTACGAATATAATAAATTGTAAAGTAGAAGTCAAAGTACAGTACCTGATTGTTGAAGAGATTCACTGACGTCTCCTGGTAATTGGTCACCGTCAAACCAATGAAAGTGGTACTGGTTTTCTTCTAACGTCCACCCATTGTTTTCAGGAGTAAAAATTTATGGTTGTTTCTCATTGGCATTATTCCATATGCTAGCAATGTAATTAGCTCTGAGAAATTGTTGAAATAACTCAGTTTCGCATGGTGGTAAACTGCTAGCATCAAAATTTTTTAAAAAAAGCAAAAGCTTTTTTTAAAGCAGTAAGTACTTTTCCGATATTTAAATATTTTACACTATGGCGCATGCGCACAGTGCTCTCGCGCTCATACTCCCGGCTGAATAATTTTCATGTTTAGGGGATGTTTGATCATTACTATTTGTCTGACTGATGAAATATAACTTTGTTATAGTTATCTTAACAATATATTTCAAAATCAGACATGTAAAAATAAGTGAAGTTGATTTATTTCTTGTGAAGCTTTAAAGCGTCTTACAAAAGTTTTGGTCCATGGAAAGTGTCAGACACTTATAATATTACTTTAGGATAATATTCTACAGAACATATGTAAAAATCAGCTATACAAATTTAAGTTAAGTAACACTTATTTTTAGTTACCTTTCTCACCTGGTACCTGCCCAGGTGTCACCGGGCGAACTCCACAAGTACGCAGGTATTCAAAGCCCATGAGACATGACTGAGATCCTAAAGTTTCATTTGTGTGAAAATAAGTTGTGTCATATCGCTCTGGGATCTTGGACTATAACTAAAGAACATATGTAGGCACAAAAACAAACATTGCCCGAAGCAAGAATCAAACCCACAACAATATCGTAACATTTCACAAGATGTCAGCTCATTATCTTTCAAAAATCATATCTGCCCTCAGGTACCAATCATAAACTACATTGGCCCAAATACGAGTACTTTAAAAAAATTAAGCAGTTATAAAAAACAATAACTATTATTACTTTTTAACTGAAAAAGATACACAGTCTTTGTAATCACTTTAAATGTAATTATTTAATCTGTAAGATACAGGTGTAATCTATACATGTAATAAAATTGTAACTAAGCCGAATCTGTACATTAAATATTTTTTGGAAAATCTTATTGAAATAGACATTATTATCGATACAGAGGTTGAATCTATAGTTTTTAGAATTTTTGTCTGTCTGTCTGTCTGTCTGTCTGTCTGTTGTCTGTGACCGCATCACCGAAAAACCACTGAAGACATTTTGATGAAATTCGGTATGATGATAGCTGGTTATCCGGGTCAACATAGAATGAGAAATCTAGACCAAATGTTAAAACGCAAGTAGAGACGAACCCGAGCGAAGCGAGGGTGAGTCACTAGTAATTAAATAAATAAATATGTTGGGGCATTAACACACAGCGCCATCTGGTAGCATAGTAAGCTACGAAGGTTGTGTTATGGGTACCAGATAATCGGTTGATATACTGCCCCCAGCGAAACTCGAACCCGCGACCTCTGGCATAGCAAGTAGGGTCACTGAGCCAAAACTGTCGTCAAACATACATTTAAAATGATTCTTAAAATTCTATGGAACCCTTGATGTATGACGTATATTCTTAAAGAAAGTATGCATCCCCCCTCTTTTTTTGAAGTCGGTCAAAAAGGCAACTAAATATATTTTTTTTAAATAATACTAATATCATTACGGTTGTAAAATATCTGTAATATGATTTGTTTAAACGAACATAACTAAACAGATTTTGATTATATTCAAAGAAACCTTTTAAAAAAATAGAGCCTATTTTTGTTAATAACGAAATGGGATGAAATATGAATGTGTGTTGCCAACATAATCGTACTACATAAAATCATTGAGGCAGTGGTAGCCCAGTGATAACCCGCTCGCTTGGGAAACCGAGTGAAGCGGGTTCAAATCCAGGGTCTCGTACTTCTTATATTTTCATGTGCGAATCATTTCTAACATGATTACCACATGCCTTACGGTGAAGGAAAACATCGTGAACAAAACCTGCATGTCTGAGAGGACCCAGCAAGTTTTCGAAAGACATGTGAAGTTTGCCAACTCGTACTTGGCCAGCGTGGTGGACTATTACCTGATCCCCCTCGTATTGAAGGGAGGCCCGTGCCCAGCAGTGGGACGTTAAAAAGGGCTGAATACAAAATTAACGACATAAAATCTGGCTAAATCCGGGTAACAAGTTCTATTAAATTACTGTGTCCATACCTTACTTCTTACTAATATTAACTAATTTAGGAAAATGTCATCGATTAGCACGAATGTCGCGAACATTTAATGCAGTACCAACAGCAGACATGGGTTTCGACACGTTTAGTACATTTAAAAAGAAATGTTACGCTTTCTATTCGTGATGTAAATATTTCTCATAACAAATTATTTTATGTCATTTCATTTTATTTTTAATTGTATAATTTTTTAAATTGACTTTTTTTAATCAGTTTAATAATTAATTTAAGGTATTATCATATATTAATTTAAGTTAAAGTTAATCAATTGATCAGATTTAAAATAATGTGTAATATCAACAATGTCTTAGTGCATGTTGTTTTCTCCAGTAATTGGGGGTACATTTTAAACACTGTCTAAAGAGCTACTATTTTTTTTTTGTATTTTCATGTGTACTTCTATTGGAGATCCTTAATAATAATAAATAAATATATAAATATTATAAGTGTGAAAGTTTAGATGTTTGGATGTTTGTTACTCAATCACGCCAAAATGGCTGAACGGATCTGGATGAAATTTGGCACAGAGATAAATTATAGTCTGGAATAGCCATAGGTTACTTTTTATCCCGGAAAAAATACGATTCCCGTGGGATAGATTTGTTTTTGTTTTTCGAAAGCGAAGCTAGGGTGAGCCGCTAGTATGTTATAAATAGGCAAAGACAAAACAGTTCAGTACTTTTTTCTTAAAATTAAAAAAAAATATATTTTTCTTATAAGTACCGTATATAATTTCATAAGCATTTGGTAAAAAGCTGTTATTTTGACATTACAAACGGACACTTTATTTATCTGTACGTATAGACGAACATTCACCAACATTGTTGGTCATTTCAACCAACGTTTGGGGCATTTAGTACGAAGTCTTGTTACGAAAGGCTCCTAATGGCATAGTTATACTACAATAGATATTATGCGCATTATGATTACTGGCCTTGTTAGTGTCGTACTGCCTCTTATTTATATCTTAATCCTGACTACGTTGTAAATACTTAAACTATAAGCGGTAGAGTTAGCGTTAAAAGTTATATAATTGCTTGTAATTAAGAGCAAATTTTAATTAACACTAGCGACTCACCCTTGCTTCGCTCGGTTTGTCCCTAGGTACGTTTTAATTTTTTTGAGCGAAACCCTAATTCTTTTTCTAAAATAAAAGTACCCTAGTTACTCCTTATAATATCAGCCATCTGCCAGTGAAAGTCCCGTTAAAATTGGCCCAGCCGTTTCGGAGATTAGCCGGAACAAACAGACAGACAGACAAAAATTTTAAAATTTGTGTTTTTCTTATAAGTTCCGTATATAATTACATAGGCATTTAATATAAAGCTGTTATTTTGACATTACAAACAGACAGTTCAGTTATCTGTCCTCTGTATGTATGTACATGTAAACATACATGTGGGATTTGCAAGATTGTAAGTATTCGTCAAATGATATTTTTAGAATAAAAGAGACGCATTAAGATATAGATCAAAATTAAGACGTAGAAGAGAGCACTGGTTATATACATATTTACATCCAGTCATTTGATAGTTTTACCTGGAAAGTATTCCGGGAGTTTTGAAAAATTTTACGAGAATATTTTTCGCGGATTTGTTTTGATTTTTGGGAGAGTCTCTCACGTGACCACGACTGCTGTAAAGCATTCTAAACGCCGTGAACCAAAAATCAAATAAAAACGTGAAAAATCCGAAAAGATGGTTTTATTTAAAACGGTAATATCACCTTTTATTTAAATGGAGGAAGACTATGTGAGAGGTTCTTAACAGCACCAGCTGAGTTTGCTTTTTGTGGAAATGAATGTTTTTTTTTTATATATTATTGAATATATACAATCAGGGTTTAAAAACCCGTTCAATTTTTAAACCCGTTTTGGTTATTGACCCTAAACGAAAAGGCTTTTCAGTTTGAGGTTTCGGTTACGTTCTTTAACAGGATAAATCTGGGAGAACTAGAAAATTAACCGGTGAAAATGAGTGTTTGTGCATTTATATTTGGCGCGTCTTTGTTAATAATGAATAACTTAGTAGAAGGATACATGTACGTTTCTTAGTAATTAATAAATTATACGGTTTATTTCGGTATCAAAACCGAAATCCAATCTTTCTCTAAGAACAACCGTTAACAATTATTATTTCGGTTCAGTAAACCGTTCTTTTTCATTATCCGGTTATAGAACGAATGATGAATTAACTATTACATTACCAAAATAAACCGTTTTTTATAAAACGATTCCGAGTCCTGCACACAATAACAATTTACCAAAAATATACATATATTAATACGGTAAAAAATAAGAGTGTGATAGCGACACATACAGTCTATATCTTCGTTAATTATATATCAGATATCTTGAAAAAATACATATTTTTTTTAAATCAAGCTAAAATTTTAATTTTCATTCTTAAACAAAATGTTGAAAAAAAAAAACAACCCTCCATTCGTACAAAACATTTAAACCTGTTATAGCGACAAAATAATATATCTGCCTGTTTTGATTCAAACAAGAAGCAAACCAGTAAAAAATCAATATAAAGTAACGTAAAGATTAATTTTATTTAATTAATTGGTAAAAGTAATCACAGTAATGACGACAATTGCAAGATTTGCCTCAGTTTTTTACTGTTCAATAATCACGCAAAATCTTAATAAATAATTAATATATAAATATTAATAATTGTTTTACTAGTTTTTCTGACGTTTAAGAAATGTTACCACCGAGGACAATTTCCAGGCTATTATGTTTATTTATTTACCGGCGATTTAAGGCCGCAGCCCAGTGGTAACGCGCTCGCTCGGGAAACTGAGTGAAGCGGGTTCAAATCCCGGGTCGCGCACCTCTGATATTTTCATGTGCGAATCATTTCTAACATGATTACCACTTGCCTTACGGTGAAGGAAAACATCGTGAGGAAACCTGCATGTCTGCGAGAACCTAGCAAATTTTCGAAAGACATGCTCAGTCCGCCCGCACTTGGCCATCGTGGTGGACTATGGCCTGATCCCCCTCGTATTAAAGGGAGGCCCGTGCTCAGCAGTGGGACGTTAAGAAAGGGCTGAATACATTTACCAGCGATTTACTCTAGCTTCGCTCGAGTACGTCCCTAGATGTCTAATATTAGCCAATTTACTCCACGTCATCCTCTATTTGTGTGTTAATTTTCATCCAAATATGTCCATTCAGTTGTTCCAGCGTGACACACTCACACAATCTGCCACACTTACAACAATATTGAAGATAAAAAGTATCATTTTGAGGATTCATTTTGAGGATTGAGGATACCAGCATTGAAACTATGTATCACCTTAATACGTTTGTTTAATTCTATAGTACCTGGCGACAGAGATTCGCTCGGAGTTCTTTTTTGTTATATCGTATTTTTTAGATAAAAAAAAAAACTAAAAAGCGTAAGAAATTAGCAACCATATTTTGCGTGGAATAATGCGATAGAAAACCGCATGAAAACTCGAAAACGCGCGTTTTCCCAGACATAATACTAATCTAAATCGATTCGTCGCCCCCGAAAACCCCCACACACCAAATTGCGAAATCGTTAGAGCCGTTTTCGAGATCGCCGGTATAAATAAATAAATAAATATACAAGAACTGCTTGTTTAAATATATTAAATAGATAGATAGATATTACGCCTCTCACAATGCACATGCAGCTCGCATCTTTCTTTCTAACTCAACCGTCTACACTCATACTAAAATCAATCATGGCCGAAAACTTAAAACTATAAACAAACAGTTGTTATTTTTGGATATTCAAATTAATTGTTCGATCTTAAATTAAAATGTGTAAATTAAAACTGTTTACATTTATCTGGTTTTGTTCGACATCTATCGGCGCTCTGAGTGTTGGCGTCAACACGTCACGTGACCATGTCGATGACGACTTACATGGATTTACTCCCCATACAAACAAACCTGCCTATAGAAGTTTCCAATTCAAAAATATATTATATAAAAATAAAAAACCCGACTGCATGAAAGCTAACTGAAAAAAATCTCGCGGCAAGGATGAAACGTATATGTCTCCGACTGCATACTACTATATTTCTTCGTCAACTTGTTTTCATATTTTTAGTTAGCTTTTATGCAGTCGGGTTTTATTTTTATAATACATTTTTTTATTTACAGCTTTTTAGTTTTTGCCAATTAGACATTTGAAGTTGTATTTAGCAATATTTTATCCTAAACTAGTGACACACACTCGCTTCGCTCAGGTTCGTCCCTAACTTGATTTCCCATACAAACTTTCTTCCCCATTATCACCCTCTTAAGGGATGATTTCCGGGATAAAAAGTATCCTATATCCTTCCCAGGGTCTCAAACTATCTTCTTACCAAAATTTCATCTAAATCGATCCAGTAGATCCAGAGATTACCCCCTACAACGTCACAAACTCACAAACTTTACCTCTTTATAATATTAGTATAGATTAATTACTTTTAAACATATAAGTTATATATATTTTTGATAACTACCCCACTTTTTTTTATTACCCCAATTATTTAGGAAGTTTTTTTTTCTAAAGATACACATAAATTTTCGCCTGAAATCCGCTTAACGCTCATCACATTATATTATCCCGCAATCTGTTCCTAAGTAGTCGTTTAAATCACACCTTAACTTATAAATAATTACTGTCGCTGCCTATTTAGTTGTAAATAATATCAACACAAATTTATTTCATAATATTGTATAATCATGTCTACTGAATAATAACATTCATACTAATGTTAAGCCAGTGGTAGCCCAGTGGTGGTTACCTGAGTGAAGCGGGTTCAAATTCCGGCTCTCGCATCTCTTTTTTTTTTTTGACACTAACACACAGCACCATCTAGTTCCATGGTAAGCTACGAGGCTGTGTTATTGATAGATAGTTGATACACTACACATATATAACTTTAAATACATACATATTATAAATATAAACACTCATGACTGGGGTACAAACATTTGTGCTCATCTCAGTTCTCACAAATGAATACCCCCAGCGGAACTCGAACCCGCGACCGCTGACACAGTAAGTAGGGTCACTACAAGCTGAGCCAACGTGTCGTCATCTCTGATATTTTCATGTGCGAATCATTTTCAACACGATGACCACTTGTCTTACGGTGAAGGAAACCTGCATGTTTGAGAGAACCTAGCAAGTTTTCGAAAGATATGTGAAGCCCGCTCGCACTTGCGAGAGCGGCCTGATCCAATTGATTTGATGAAATAAAAACTTTTTACTAAATGCATACGAAATTATATACGGTACTTATAAGAAAAACACATTTTTTTTTAAATTTTGTTTGGTTGTCTGTCTGTCTGTTTGTTCCAACTAATCTCCGAAACGGCTGCACTGATTTTAACGGGACTTTCACTGGCAGATAGCTGACGTTATAAGGAGTAACTTCTATCCATCTATCCAGCCCTTTTTTTTAACGTCCCACTGCTGGGCACAGGCCTCCCTTCAATACTAGGGGGATCTGGCCGTAGTCCACCACGCTAACCAAGTGCGGATTGGGGGACTTCACATGTCTTTCGAAAACTTATTAGGTTCTCTCAGATTTTCCTACACCGTAAGGCAAGTGGTAATCGTGTTGGAAATAATTCGCACATGAAAATATCAGAGGTGCGAGACCCGGGATTTGAACCCGCTTCACTCGGTTAGCCAAGCGAGCGCGTTACTACTAGGCTACCACTGCCTTAGGAGTAACTTAGGTTACTTTAATTTTAGAAAAAGGTTTAGGGTTCCGCTAAAAAAAATTAAAACGTACCTATAGGCTATGTACTTATAATGCATCTATCGTCACACTCTGCGTCATTAGATCTTAACCATGTGCTAAGCCACAAGTCATGTAGTATTAAGTTATTTAAATTACTATCTATTTAGTTATCGTGCGTATAATTCCATCTATTTAAATAATAATGAAATAATAACTGCTGTTTGTTCGTAAGTGCATCACTTGAGAACCGATGGACCGATTTTTTTTTTAATAAAATGTTCGTAATAGTACAAATAAAGTTTTTAGGGAAAACAAAATTGGATAAACTAATCGGAAAATTGGAAAAGTCTAGAAAAAGCGCTTTCTATATTTTTTTTTAAAACTCATAGATCACGAGCAAAGTCTGGAAACGTGGAAGCGACTCCCTGGTTGTTGTAGTCTGCTTCGGCAGACCTGCCGTTGGAGCGACGTGGTTGAGTGCGTAAGCGATCCTGCGACGCCCCAATAAGACGGGGGTGGTTCCGTTGGGTTTTAGTGGATCGTCTCCACACAGTTCATCTCAACGTTAAAAAAAACTTTTTTGTCATTTTTTTTTTAAACGACAGTAAAAGTCAGTGTCTGACATAAAATTCAAAATTTATCAACAATAGGCAAAGATATATGTAAATACAAACAGAATGCAGTTCTTCATTCAATAATACTTTCATAGATTCACGCGAATATTTGAGATTTTATAAAAACTAACGACTCACCCTCGCTCCACTCGAGTTCATCCCTAGTTACGTTTAGATTTCTCAGAGATGAGATATTTTCCCGCAGTAAAAAGTATCCTATATGTTGACCCGGATAACCAGCTATCATCATACCAAATTTCATCAAAATCTGTTCACTGGTTTTCTCATGATGCGATCACAGACTGACAAACAAAAATTCTAAACACTATAGATTCGGCCTCTGTATCGATAATGACTATTTCAATAAGATTTTCCAAAAAATATTTAATCTAAGATAATATATAAGTATTTTATTATAAGTATAGATAGATAAAATACATTTTTTTTGGTTTTATTAAATTAAAATGTGTATTTATACCGATAAAATTGACATTTAAAATTCAATAAATCTGTATTGAAATCTTTTTCGATAAATTGGTCGTTTGTACAAAGAAGCAGTGAGACAAAGATTTGCCTATACCATAGATTTCTCCTAACCGGAACTCAAACCTGTAACCTCTTACATGTTAAGACGTGTTCTGCCTTAGGGACACTCCGCCTATTTCCTTTTAAACTGCTTATTAGAATAACTTTTGCCTGTGGCTTTGCATTATCAAACCGGTGTTACGTAATCGTTCGAAATGTAAGACAACCATGTGTATTAGTTATACATACATACATACATACATACATACATACATACATACATACATACATATATTGACTACTCATATAGGACAACTTCTAATTCAAAAGTCTGTATGGTGTGAATGTTTGCCACTTTTTTACGTAAAACGGCTGGACGGACTTGGATGAAATTTAGTACACAAACAGGCCATTTTTAAATAAAAAAAAAACTTTGACTTTTGAAATAAAGCTTAAATCATTTCGCGCACTTTTCGTGGATTCATTTTGATTTTTGGTTCCCGACGTTTCGAATGCTTTACAGCAATCGTGGTCACGGGAGAGACTAAGGTTTTAGACGTCTCAAAGGTCATTATATAGCTATTCCTGCAGATACTGTTAGACACCCCTAGGTGTCCGACACATCCGAGCGAACCAAGGAGAAGGCGATAGTATCTAATGAATTTTCACCTCTGACCCTTTAAAGCAAGCGGTCATCACAATCGAGTGAGCTAGTGGCTTAGTTCGCATGTAGCGCAACCGCTGCACGATGTTATAGGGACGTGATATGTTATATTGAACTAGATAAATCCCGCGGGTTTACCCGCATTTGTGTTTAAACTATATTAATAATAGCATATAAAATTCTAATGCCTTAGTTAAAACAAAACATATAAACCGTGTGAATAATGACTTTAATAGTGATGTGTTAAACTGCCATAAGAATCGATATTTCTCACATAAATCGCATTAAGCCAAATCGATGAGCATATTATCGATAATAACACAATGATGACCAACACTATCTCATGCAACGGTAACCTCACGGGCGTGGTGACCTACTAACTATGAAACGTTATGTACATTTATGTTAAGCCTAAGCCTAGATTCTAGACTAAAGCCTATATTAATCCTAATACTAAATTTCAACTCAAATGAGCTGAGAGTAGATTAGTAAGAGAAAACAAAATCATGTCAAAAAATTACACATGAGTGCACCTCTAGAAGAAACTTCTTCTTGATTCACAAATATCATCATATGGATGGATGGTTGATGGATAATACTTTCTTAGATTTACGCGAATAATTGACATCTATACAGATTAATAAAATTAAAGTGTCTGTTTGTAATGTCAACATAACAGCTTTTTACTAAATTCATATAAAAGTGTATACGGTATATATAAAAAAAAACTTTATTTTTAAAATGTTTGTCTGTATTTTTATTCCAGCTAATGTCTGAAACACGCAAATTAAGTACACTCTCTTACTCTGCCTTTTAAAGTCGGTCGATAAAAACTTAAAAGTTAACTGAAACCCACTAGGTATAGCTGTTTTCATATACAACATCGAATTCAAAGTTCCAATTATTTTATATCACTAGTGATCGAAATTGGGTGGGCATGGAAGAAAAGTAACTTAACTACTTAAGTACCGTCCTGTATATCTCGTTGTTTTATTAGTGTCATATGTATATAGTTTACCCTTTTATGAAAGTCGAAAAATGCTAAAACATGTATTTATTTAATGGTATTGAAGAGCAATAATACAAAGTTTCAAGTAATTGTAAACATGCATTATAACGTGTTTTCCCGAGGGAATGAGAAGATCTTCCGCAGTAAAAAGTGTCCTGTCACTCTCCAGCCATCCAACTATCTCCACACAAAAAATCACGCCAATCCGTCACTCTGTTTCGACGTAAAAGAAGGACAAACAAACACACTATCACATTTATAATATTAGTGTGTGGAAGTATTTTGAAGTATTTTGAAAATGAGTAAGAAATCAACTTTTTTAAATTTCAAACAAATCTCCAGCGGCTGGATTAAATCGTATCGAGTTGAAATTTTCAAGATCTTCTCCTTTTCTATATATATATATATATATATATATATATATATATATATATATATATATACAATAACCGAAACTACGATTAAGTAATTCCGATCGAATACACAGCTATGTATCTAAAGCCAAAAAAAACCAACCATTAAAACAGTTTAAAAAATAAAACCAATCAGTGTCTATTACTTATGAATAAACAAATATATACGAGTACGTACGTGTTGTGTAAAAAACATTATATCCATATGCAAGTATTTGTCTGGAAATCGATATTGCCTTAGTAACTAATTGATGCTATTATAGATTTTAGAGTTAGTTATCATTTTAAGTTAATCTATACATATAATAAAATTCTAACTAAGCCGAATCTGTACATTAAATATTTTTTGGAAAATCTTATTGAAATAGTCATTATTATCGATACAGAGGCCGAATCTATAGTTTTTAAAAATTTTGTCTGTCTGTCTGTGTGTCTGTCTGTTACCGCATCACGAGAAAACTAATGGACAGATTTTGATGAAAATTGGTATCGTGATAGCTGGCTATCCGGGTCAACATATAGGATACTTTTTACCGCTGAAAAATATCTCATTTCTGAGAAAAAATACAAAAACTGCAATGTAAGAGTATACTAATATGTAATACCACAGATCATATATAGAGTACAGATAGTGCATCCCATACAAATATTTGGACATCGCTAACTCACGCTATTGGACACACTATTTTTTTTGTCCTAAAATGATAATAGATGGCGCAAGTGAGAATTAAAAATAAGGCGACATCTAGCAACTCTAAATGATAGATGGCGTTAAAAGCTAAGGGTATCTATCCCCGAGCTGCCGCTGCGCAATGTTGTAGGTAACTATGTAAGGTCTCTCAAGGCTACTATGGCAATTACAAACTATATTTTTAAGATATTGTCTTTGAGTGCTACAAAACTTTTTATTATATTGAGCGCCATCTATGAACACAGTTTTCATAATTATTATCAAAGATCGTACTATCACAATGTAGTACCCATTATTGCCGCCAGAAATATAACGATATTATTGAATTTTATAAAACTTCAAAAACATTATACTTTTGTCCATTACTTCCTATTTTCTTACTTTAGGTATTTTTTTTAAAGTTAGAATATATGCTTTTGGCATTTAATTTTTTTCAAATTTTGAATTTAACATGAATATAAAAACAAATCGATACATACAACGCCATCTATTATCATTTTTTTTAACTAATTTCACTTTGTTCGTGATGTGACCCCATGGTAATACCTAAGAATTTGGTTTTTGGTCATCTGAACGCGGGCGGAGCCGCGGGCAATGCTGCTTTTAAATAAAACTATCTTTTCTGATTTTTTCACGTACTAATTATTTATTTTGTTTTTTGGTTCCCGACGTTTCGAATGCTTTACAGCGCACATGGTCACGGGAGAGACTAAGATGTTAGACGTCTCAAAAGTCATTATATACTTGTCACAGACACTGCCTACCCACAACTTAACAAAATGTTTTCAAAAGTTCAAAAATGGCACCAAAGTACCTTACAATATTTGTTGATTTAAATCCTACATATTTCAAAAAAAAATAATTAAAAAAACTTCTTTAATTAATAATATTATTTAGTGTTACTGCATTTATGATATGTATAACCATAAAGAAAATAATTTTCATTTTTCTGAAAGGATGATGATGATGATGATTTCTGTTAGGATGATCACCAAATGCATTGGACATCCCAGTGGTAACGCGCTCAATTAATAATATTAGTTTTTTTGGAGCCTACAACGTTTCCTCCTGAAGTAAATCTAACTAAATTGAATCCCAAAAATGCTGTTAAAGATATTGTTTTTCATTTCATCCCACGGGATGCTATTTCATTTAATGCCCTTCATATTTTTTTAATCTATATCAGCAAATATAAAGCTGAAGAACAAAGTGAGGATATGTTGCTAGGTTCACAACGCTTAACTAACATCTGCTAATTTCGAATCGTAAACTCAATACCGATAAAATAAATTTGTCGGTACTTTCAGCGTACAGACAAACACTTGCGAAAAGCATCATTAGTGTTTCACTCGTATTCTCAAAGATATTTGACATTGACATATCTATAGAATAAATAGCTTTCACCATGGACTATCATTGTCTTAAAAATCCCTACAGAACCCACTACACATAGTAGAATATCATCGATGTTGTACGTACGTTTTTTTCGACGGAAGTCTTTCCGTTGACTGGTCGCTTTACATAGTCGTTATTAAGATTCACCAGTACATGTAATTATGATACATTAATTGCCAATGAACTAATTACGTTTCTATATGAATGTTTGATTGTAAGTAATATTCATATGGACGATACATACATATACAAGACTAGTGAGAAGCCCTCACTTCACTTCACTTTCTATTTAAAAAAAAAACAATGCCGCAGTAGTAACTTTTCATACTTATGACATGATAAAAATAAGACAATTTGTCGGTTTTTTGAAGTTATAGGTACTTCTTTTGGGGCGTTTGAAAAAAGATGTGAGAGTAAAATTTTGACGATGCGCGCGCCCACCGACAACCAAAAAGCGACATGATGAAGTTAGCTGCATTCCTTTTACAAAAAGAGAGTTGTGACATACGGGATAAAATTTTTAGCTATTTTTGTTCTGTTACGCCAAAGAAGTAGGTATAACTTTTTACGTAAGTACACACACATTTTTTTTTTGATTTGCATAAAGATTCTTAGGTTTTTTAAAAATGTCGAAAAAATGCATTGATATTACTTATACAGCGTGTACTTTGTGTATTGAAAAAAAAAACAATCCATAATAACACGGCAAAATATATGTATTTAGCGTTAAATGGAAATTATATATATTTAACTACTATTAAATAATTATTTATACTAATATAATATAGAGTGTAAAGTGTTTGTTTGTTTGATTGTTTGTTTGAACGCGCTAATCTCTGGAAGTACTAGTCCGATTTAAAAAAAATAATTTTTGCTTTTCATAGCCATTTTATTGAGGATTTTATGGAATTTATGGAAGATGAGATTTATTGAAACGAATCTATCCTTCGGAAACCGTATATTTTTCCGGAATAAAAAGTAGCTTATGTGTTAATCCAGACTATAATCTATTTCTGTACCAAATTTCATCCAGATCCGTTCAGCCGTTCTGGCGTGATTGAGTAACAAACATCCATACATCCATACACACAAACCTTCACATTTATAATGTTAGTATAGATGTTATAGATAACCTAATAATATCACACTACGACCTGCGAAAACGGAATGATTCTACAAATTTAAACAACACGGGCAAAGTCGAGAGAAAACGCTAGTACAGTATACAGATAATATGTTATTGCATAACAACTTTAGTTAAGAACCTAAGACATTTGTCATCTTGAAATGAAATAATAACATAAAACTTACAACTATAATTATGTAGGTGTCACATTCCGATATGGTCGTAGAGCTTACAAAGTCACAAAATGAATGAATGAATGAATGAATGAATAACTCTTTATTGTACACCCAAAAAGAGGAAAGAAAATATACAAACATATAGAAGAAGGTACGAGATGCGGCCTTATCGCTAAAAGAGCGGTTTCTTCCAGGCAACCTTCAGGTGTAGGAAATAGTATTAAAATAGAAGGGGCGCGAATAATAAATAGTAGAGACAGTAGAAAAAGTATATATTTATACAATTATAAAATGTTTTTCTAGAAAACATAAAAATGTGAGTCCTTAAAATAAATATTCTACAAAAACTTTTATTCCCATTGTTAAAGAGAGCTTAATGCTTATAGAAAACATTTGATTATTTTCGCGTCTATAATATGCCTTTTTTATTTATAATAATACAAGCGGCTCACCCTCGTTTCGCTTCGGATTCGTCCCTACGCAAAAAAAAATATCCCACGGGAAATTAACATTTTTCCAGGATTAAAAGTAGCCCATGTGCTATTCCAGACTATAATCTATCTCTGTGTTAAATTTCATCGGTCCAGTCGTTTCTACGTATTTATTTTTACCCGACTGCGGCTAAACCCGAAGGAGGGTTATATATTTCATCTGTATGTATATTTATGTACATATAATATATCCGACCCTATAATCAAAACTTCAAATGTCCAACTGACCAAAACCAAAAAAAGTAAATAAAAAAAACATAACTCGTCTAGATACATAATATGTATGTATGTCTTCAACTGCATAATACTTTAATCCTTAATAATTTGTTCCCATCTTTATAGTTATATTTTTTATTTTATAAACGTAATAGTACTAATATATAAAATAAAATACTATATAAACATATAAACTTGACGACACGTGTGGCTCAGTTTGTAGTGACCCTACTTGCTGTGCCAGCGATCGCGGATTCGAGTCCCGCTATGGGCATTCATTTGCGTGATGAGCACGAAAGTTTGTACTCCAGTCATGGTTGTTTATATTTATAATATGTATGTATTTAAAGTTATATATGTGTAATGTATCAACTATCTGGTATCCATAACACAAGCCTCGTAGCTTACCATGGAACTAGATGGTGCTGTGTGTTAATATCCCAACAAAATATTTATATTTATATAGATATTATATAAATTTAATAATGCGCACCTTTAAGATGGCATTTAAAACAGTTAAACGTTTAATAATGAAGTAAATATGCACGATAAAGGCGTAATGATACTCATTTAAAAAACCCTTTTTGTTCAAAAAGCACTAATAGCTATTATTATTGTAAGGTTACTATTTAAAACTCAAGAAGGTCGCTTTAAAATATATAAAACATTTAAAAAAAACGAATAGAAATGTATATTTTGTTAACCGATTTAAAAAAAAATGAGTTCCTCCATTTTTTTTTTCTTTAGGCACAGAAGAGAAAACAAATTAAAAAAATACGATTATTTAAAGCTAAAATATCATTTTAAATTCGCTATTTAATTATATCTGTACAAAACATTGAAATAAATATAATTACATAAACCAAATAAAAAAAAAAGTAGCTATGTATGTTACGATATCTTTTAATAAACTAATAAATACATTGAAATATTTAGTGTTCAGTCCACTCCTTAAGAGAAAAAATTATATATATATATATATATATATATATATATATATATATATATATATATATATATATATATATATATATAATGTGTTTTTCTATGTCACCCATAATCACTAAACATAACCCCCGCTTTATTTGAATTTACCAGTGCTGGGACTCCGGCAAGCCTGAGGAGTCCGACAGGATGGGTACCACCCCCTTGTCTATATCTCCCGCCAAGCAACAATGATTGCATTGTTGTGTTCCGGTAAGAAGGATAATGTAGCCAGCGCAATTACAGGTAAAAGGCATATCATCTTAGCCCTCACAGTGACAACGCACCTGCTGTTCTGGATTTTTGTTACATAAAACCTAAGTGCATGAACAGTGGGCAGTCTGTTCATTTATCACTGAGCACATAGAAACCGCCTTTCGTTTCTCAATCTATCTATCTGAAACTTCCCTAGAAATAGAAATTTGACACAAACAAGTTTCATACTAATTATGTCAATTTCTACCTCTAGCAAGGAAAACGACAGATAGATAGGTTATTGCGATCCGTTAGACAAGATGACTATCTACATATACCTGTATATATGTATATGTTTTTTTTTGTAGTTCTTATGTTGTAGAAGATTATGGATGCAACTATGATTTTCTACTTAGGTAGGTACTTTTGCTTCTAGGTACAGTATGCCATGAGACCGGCTTAACGAAAACTAGAAAAATTATCTTGTGCCCGCTGCATAAAATGCCTCCGTGTAAAGCCGATCTTGTGACTTACCGTAGTTTTTGTACTCAAACTTCAGTTGGCCTCAAAGAGTCTTTTGATCACATTAACAAATAGGACCGTTTGGCAACAAAGAATATTTCGAGTTGATTAAACGTTTTTCCGTACAAAATGTATGGGAAAAGATTTTGGCGATTTCTGTCATTTCTAGTACTCAAACCTTAAATAGTCCCATAGAGTCTTTTGATGCCTACATGAAATAGGATCGATTGACATAAAAAAAATTTTTCGTATTTTAGCATTTTTCTCGCTGACTGTACATTTTTTCCAAAATCTGTGAATGCAGTTCAGAATATCTCAAAAAGTTATGGATGGTCTCCTAGGATCGTTTTCCTGTAACTGTAGTATTTAAGGTACCTGCCCTTAGTGTCCCGTTTCAAAAATCCACCCCTGTATAATCGATATTGCTAAGACTAATAAATATATTGAACACTGGTGTTTTGAGCACATGACATAGCTCTTAGTTATGTCATTTCCACACACTAACTGGTTTTCGATTAGCGATAGCTATTGTCATTTTTTCTAAGCCCGTCAACTTATCTTTGAACTTTTTTGATTTAATAATACGAATTATATACAATTATCCTTGACTATAAAGTGTGTAATAAAAAAGTCCTATCAAAAACAGTCTAGACATTATCGATAAGTGCGTTTTCGAACAGACAGACTGAAAGACAAACAGATAAAAAAATTGAGACAGTTAAAAAACATCATAAAAAACCTATCATTTAATTCGATTATAACAATATAATCAAATCTTGGAAATCGATTTTAACGTACATTTGAGTGTCGTATCGATTGGAAACTTTCAAAGTAATGTACGAGTAATGTAATGTATATATAAACACATGCATAAAGCATGATAAATTTAATTATTCAAACGTTTTTTTTTTCTTGTTTTGAAGTAAAACTTCTTTACGCACGCTTGACTTGGAGGGTAAGCTGGTGAAGGCGTTACGAAAATATGTACGTACGTTTGTTGCCATGATAACCGTTGTTATTGTCCGACAAATGATATATAATATTATATTCTTTCCTTAAATGATATTCTATAAATATATGATTGTAATATGCCTAATATGCGTTATTTTTAGTATCTCACCTATCCCAATTATTTAAAAAATAAATTCAATTTCATAAAGAGTACCGATAACCTACAGAAGTTTTACTTCTTGCGCGTGTACACATTCATACACGCACTCTTAATTTTTTTTCAATCTATGAGTACTCTGTTGTCCATTCTATAAGTTATCACAATAGAGTAATCTAATTTTGGCCGTACTTGTTAATAACTTTGTGCTCAAACTGTATTTTTATTATTTTTATAACGAGGTAAGATTACCAAATCCATACTATTCATACTAATTTATAAATGTGGAAGTGTGTTTGTTTGTCTGTCCTTCTTTCACCTCGAAACAAAGTCACGGATTGGCGTGATTTTTGTGTGGAGATAGTTGTAGGGCTGGAGAGTGACATAGGCTACTTTTTACCGCGAGAGATTATCTCATTCTCACGGGAATACATGTTATAATACAACCCAAAAAAATATTTATGATCAGAATTACTTGAAACATAGAATTAATACACTTCAATACAATTAAATAAATACGTGTTTTGGCATTTTCCGACATTCATCCCATAAAGGGGTAAAATAGGGGATGAAAGTTTGTATGAAACCTACCTTTTTAGAGGTTTTCTATAGTTTTAGTGCGAGCGAAGCCGCGGGTTCTGCTAGTAAATAAATAAATAAATAAAGTATATGAAATCTAGATAACAAAACAATTATTTGATACCATCAAGTTGATCTAATAACGAATAGATAGACACTTTAGTCTTTAACTTTTAAATAGCTATCGGCAAAACCTTCGCGATTGGACCTCTTTTAGTTTGTTTTGACGTGTTCTACTTTACATTGGACTTGGTCAAAACTCAAAAGTATTTGACGACACGTATGACTCAGTTTGTAGTGACCCCATTTGCTGTGTCAGCGGTCGCGGGATCGAGTCCCGCTGGGGACATTCATTTGTGTAATGAACACAAATGCTTGCACTCCAGTCATGGATGTTTATATTTATAATATGTATGTATTTAAAGTTATATATGTGTAGTGTATCAACTATCTGGTATCCATAACACATGCCTCGTAGCTTACCATGGAACTAGATGGTGATGTGCGTTAATGTCTCAACATATTTATTTGGCTTGAGTATTTAAAATCTTACTTTCTTTTTATTAAATCTATCTTTTCGACTTTTTTCGTGGATTTACTTTGATTTTTGATTCCCGACGTTTCGAATGTTTTACAGCAATCATGGTTACGGGAGAGACTAAAAATAAGATTTTAGACGTCTTAAAGATCATTATATATACAGTTGTTATAGATAGTGCCTACGGAACATCGGGAACTAATAATCAAAATAAATCCGTGAAAAAATCCGAAAAGATAGTTTTATTTAAAATGTCAAATATTCGCGTAAATCTAAGAAAGTATTATCTTAAATTTTTTTAATCCTTAATGCAATACGCCATGGGAATCACCGATCATACCCCAACATTATAATATGACACCTTTGTAGTCTGAATCTTAAATTTCTTTTCTCCATGTCCCAACATCTACTACTATCAATTCTATGGACAAAGACAATATAACCTTCTGAATCAGATCGAGTCAAGCGTGTTCATAATAAATACGAATATCGAATCGCTTAATACAAGTAGTGAACAGGTATTCAGCCCTTTTTAACGTCCCGATGCTGGGCATGGGCCTCTCTTCAATGCGAAGGGGATCCGACCATAGTCCACCACGCTGGACAAGCGTGTGTTGACGGCCTGCGCATATCTTTCGAAAACTTGTTAGGTTCTCTCAGACATGCAAGTTTCAAGATATTATCCTTCACCAAAAGTCAAGTGGTAATCATGTTAGAAATGATTTTCACATGAAAATATCAGAGGCGAGACTCGGAATTTGAACCCACTTCACTCAGTTTCCCAAACGAGCACGTTGCCACTGTAGCAATGTCACTTAACATACCTCCTACCAAATGGGTATTACCAATTAGACAAGCCATTACTTCCAAAAGTCCGAAGACAAGTTCCATTTTGCGTTCAATTAAAATATTTCAGCAATCGATTAAAATCTTCCCATAGTCATGTATAAATATGCATATCGAGTCAAGATCATTAAACAGACCACGACAACTATCACGACAGTTTTCGTATGCAAATTTGGGATCCGGTCAAATCACGAATAGTCATCAAAGTCGCATTCCACGTAACATGGCATAGGCATAGCCTAATTTAGCGGACGCTAGTTACTGATTCACTGACAACTATAAACCTGTAACACGTTATATGTATGTGTATGTTTGTGAATAATTATATTAGCTTTTAGCCGACTTTAAAGAGGAGGAATTTTAAATAAAATAATTTGTGCGTTTCATTTTACTTTCTGGTTATCGACGTTTCGAATGCTTTGCAAACATGGTCGCAGGAGAAACTGAAGTTTTTGACGTCTTTAAGTTATGGCTATTACACACGATGTCTATTCGCGACAAATTATAAAATAACTTTTTTTTATTATAAATGGGCTCACTCTTGACCTTCATCTCAGCTCGAAGGCATAAGGTCTACGATCTAGCGAGTTTGCCCAGGAAAACTTAAAGAAAACTTGTAAGAATAGAGAAATGGCACCGAAATATTTTGCAAATTAAAAAAAAAGAGGGATTTGTTGTGGATGTCAGATACACTATATTTTTCCCAATTTCGAACCGACTTTAAAGACTTTAAAAAAAATAGAATACAGCCATCTAAATTTCCATAAAAATCCATATCCAGGGGTGGAATAAGTAATTTTTAAGTTAATTCAAAGTCGGTATATGTTATAGTAAAAACCGTAATTTCCAACTGTATTGATCAAACATTATATCTATCGCAGAATATGTGAAACACTTAAGAGATGTTTCTAAATTATTCATATTTTTCTATTAACCATTATTTTCTATTATACTAACGACTCACCCTCGCTTCGCTTCGGGTTCTTCCCTAGACAAAAACAAATCTATCCCACGGGAACCGTACATTTTTCCGGGATGATATATAGCCTAAAGCCTTCCTCAGTTAACGGTCTATCGAATGCAAAAATAATTTTTTAAATCGGATTAATACTTCCTGAGATTAGCGCATTCAACTAAACAAACAAACAAACAAACTCTTCAGCTTTATAATATTAAGTATGGATTACGTGGTCACGGGCAGGCACACAGTGACCACGGCTGGTGCAACCCAGTTGAAACGTCAGGAACAAGGTACGTATATATAGCCACTTATGAACTCACACGTTAACTCCGTAGTGTAATTATTAGTCCGTAGTGTAGTAATAATTATAGATTATTGTTATTTACTTAGTTAAAAAAAGAGTATTCCTAACTATAGGACAAGTTTATTTTTAAAAAACCCTATCTATAGAACAATGTTTAAGAAACCTTAGGTAATATTAGCAAAAAAAGCTATACTTCTATTTTATTCCTCAACTAGCTGACCTAAAAGATGCTATTCTACCTTCAAGATTTTTTTTGTGATCTCAGAATTCATAAAAAAAAACACTTAAAAAAAAGTTTTTTTTTCGTATTTCCCCTTTTAACCGTCAACTTTTCCAATTTTCCCACTTAATAACCTTATTCAGATTTATACGTACATTTTAAAACAAAAATTGCTAAATCCGTCATTTTATTCTAAAGTGATACAATTACCAACGAACAGAATTTTATTTTTATTTATATATAGATAAATATAAAAATAACACTTAAGGCAGTGGTAGCCCAGTGATAACGCGCTCGCTTGGGGAACCGAATGAAGCGGGTTCAAATCCCGAGTCTTGCACCTCTGATATTTTCATGTGCGAATCATTTCTAACATGATTACCACTTGCCTTACGGTGAAGGAAAACATCGTGAGGAAACCTTCATGTCTGAGAGAACCTGGCAAGTTTTCGAAAGACGTGTGAAGTCCGCCAACCCGCACTTGGCCAGCGTGGTGGACTATGGCCTGATCCCCCTCGTACTGAAGGGAGGCCCGTGCCCTGCAGTGGGACGTTAAAAAGGGCTGAATACATTACAATACATACAAATATAAAAACACTATGACCAATATAGAGATAAGAAAAGAATTGATCTAACGATCAATTTATTTTAATAGACAGAATCAGGGATAATAACTAGTTTTATACCCAAGTTTAGTCTACAATGTAGAGCTTTATAACAATTTATGTGAAGCGTAAAAGCTATTCAGTTAACATTTGCAAGATTAGCTGCACACTAGCGAGCAAGCCCTAAATCTAGCGCTGCGTTGATTTGTGTATAGATAGCCTAACCGACAACAGTCTAGTATGTTACAGTTATTGTATTAAATAAGGGGAATGTATGAAGTGACTAAAATAATAATTTACAAAAACATTTAATTAAAAAAAACGCATAAGGGTCGTTCTTCTTTTCTTGCGTCAATGAATTGGTGTTTCTCAGTTTTTCGAGTTTTTTCAATTGACAATATTTTGATTTCAGTGTTAGATATTTTTTTTGCAAATACATTTAATTTTCATTTGGTTCATTTAATCTTTATTTTCATGCCCGAAGTAGTTTGTTTTGTGGCGATTTTCGAGAAAACACTGTGACAGAGTGGTTTTTTTTTCGGCAGGACATCATTATGAATTACTACTCTGTCACGGTATTTAATGAAAAATAAACACATGCAAAAAAACTATTGGCTACAGAAAGTTAAAGATTATTTAGTATTAAAATGTATAAAGCGATGAGGATGTAAATACGAACAATGAATACATAATAATCTATAATCTAATACGACACAAAATGAGGTGAGGGACAGATCATTGTCGCTAGAAAAGAAGAAGGACCCATAAATGTAATTTACCGAATTATAGCCAAAATTAATAACCCTTTTATCTGTTCCCATGATATATCTACGACTCGTAGATTATTAGGAAAAATCGAAAGATAGTTTATTTTAACATCGCGAGGAAATTTATATATCTTAGAGAATCAAGTTTTCGAAAGACATATGAAGTCCGTTAATACACACGAGGCCAGCGTGGTGGACGTTATAAAGGGCTGAATACATTTATATATATAAAAAAACGTGACTGATCGCTGTGTGTAAATGGAAGATATTTGAGAAAAACAATTATTGGGGGGTCTTTATTAACGCAATAGAACCCAAAACAATGACTTTTAGAATTTTTATCAGTACGTTTGTGTACGCTAATCTCAGAAACGGCTTAACCGATTTGGATGCGGTTTTCTCTAATGTGTTGTAATAAGCTTAACTTAGCATTTAGATTTTGTTTTATTTCAATCGGTTTTCAAATAAAAAAAAAGTTATGTCAATTTAAAGAATTACTTAATACGTATGTACATACACAATAGTAGTACATATGTATGTACATACACAGACTAATCAGTGTGAACAGAGTACCAAGTGTTACCATCTATCACATATCCCTTTAAGTTCTTCCATTATCATAATTTTAATATATAAGATAAATAAAAATATTTCATAAAGAACAATATTCTTGACCCCATTTTTTACGAACAGGGCAAGTTTTGCATATTATTTAAAAAAAGTTTTTTCGAATTAAAACGACACCTTTTTATCAAATCAAATTAGCAAACAATAGTTGATGCTCGTGAATAGATTTAAATATTGACATGTCTATTAAAATAATTTATAGGTCTTCGTGACTAGCACTAACACTACACATATTGAGTACCTAAGAGTACCTACATATTTTAAATATACCAGTAGATTCTGCCTATTTAATATATATATACCAGAAATATGTACGGACGAACCCGAAGCGAAGCAAGGGTGAGTCGCTAGTAAAAAATACAATTAAAGAGATGTACCAAGGCGGCCTTATAAGCGACCTCTTACAGGCAACCTGTAGAGAAGGTTAAAAAAAATATATAACCGCGGAAATGGTGCATAAAAGTGCCTATGTGCCTATGTATATGTATGTATGTACGTCAAACGAAAAACTCCAATTATTTATATGTTGTAAGGAGTAACGGATAAATACAATGAATCGATGTTCTAAATCTATAACTAGATTACAGTAGTAAAATTCTAGTAATAAAATATAGTATTTTTTAAGTCATAGTCTATCCCGTGACCATGATTGCTGTAAAGCATTCAAAACTTCGGGAACCAAATAACAAAATAAATCCGCGAAAAAAAACCGAAAAGATAGTTTTCAAAATTTGATGACAAATATTCGCATATTAAGAAAGATTAAGCTACAAAAGGATAAATATTGAAAAAGGTACAACGAATTCTGCCCTTTGTAACGTCCCACTGCCGGGGACGTGGCTCCCCTTAATACGAGCGGACTCAGGCCATAGTCCGCCACATTGGCCAAGTGCGGGCGGACTAAGCAAGTCTTTCGGAAACTTGCTTCTCTAAGACATGCAGGTTTTCTCACAATGTTTTCCTTTACCGTAACCCACGCTAAATGGCTTTTTAATTTGAGGTACCTATAACCAATGATGTAAAAAAAATAGCTATAAAAATCGATTAGTTGGCGATTATATCGAGTAACCCTTTTCTTTGAAGTCGGTAAAACACTATAAAATAATATGGTAAATGCAGCAATCTAAAACAGCTGCTATTTTATAATGTTAAGGATATACTTCACTTAACAATGCCTTAAAAGCTGTTAACAAGGGGTGTTCCTAAAGAAAGGAAGAGGCCTGAATCCGTTCCATTGATTTGTGTATCGACAGTTTTAGAAGTAACAAGACCGTAAACATGCTACAGTAATATACTAATAATAATAATAATAATGTTCTCCTGACCGATTCCGGCCACGGCGGCCAATCTCATTGAGACTAGCCAACTGCGCAGGAGATATTATAGTGCACAAGTGTACGCGCAGACACAAGAGCACTCTCTATTCCTGTCACTCTCATACTCCGGTGGGACGACTACTCGACACGACCGGTGAGAGTTAAGGCGCAGGACCGACGGCTTTACGTGCTCTCCGAGGCACGGGGGTGAAACACCGCCAACTTCCCAACTCCGGGCTGTTACTGAGGCTTACTATACAGAAAGACTAGTAATATACTATTTAAGTACATTCGATAAAAGGCTGGAATAAAATCGAAAAATTTTTAATAGAAAATTCTTATTTAATACAATTAAAATAAATCAAAGTTTGCTTAAAATCCAAACTGTTATACACAAACAATCTATGGCCTTGGCAAATTTTATCAAAATCTGTTCAGCGGTTATAGCGTGAAAAAATAACAGACGGAGTTACTTTGATATTTATACATATAATAAAACTGTAGAGGTCAAATATCTGAACAAAAATGGAATGGAAACATAGAAAAAAAATGCTAAAAACCGAGTCAGGGGGATGTAAAAGAGAAGTAGAACAAATCCAGTTTTTTTCATTTTTTTGTTTCTCTGTCTATTTGTCTGTTTATCTGTTTGTACGGGCTAATCTCCGAAACTATTAGACCGATTTAAATAAAATTTTGTATGGAGGTACCTTATATTCCCAGTCAACATCTTAGATACTTTTCGTCCCGGAAAATTAAAGAGTTCCCGTAGGGTAGTTAAAAAACTATAGTAACTTATATAGCTTCGTACAGAAAAACTACTGACTGGATTTTAATGAAACTTTACAATAATATAGTTCATACATCAGAATAACAAATAAGCTACTTTTTATCCCGGAAAAATGTACGGTTCCCGTGGGATAGATTTGTTTTCGTTTGTCTAGAGGCGAACCCGAGCGAAGCGAGGGTGAGCCGCTAGTTTATAATATTAGCATGGTTTTATTGAGAGAAGTTACAAGTAAAAAATTGGTGTAAAATGAAAGCTTTTATTCAAACTACACTTTCTGAAGACCTAACGATAAAACAAAGAAAATAATTTAAACATTTTCATTTTGTACCATAAAAAAAAATCAATATCAACAATAGACACACATATAAATCTTACTAATTTTTCATTTTATTATGAACATGTGATTTATGAATGTCGTTACAAATATAAATTAACTGAAAACCCATAAATCATACCGTTAATACGCATAATGGAATGTCTTGTAGCCATTAAATCTTGCGTGTACGCCTGTGTATCGACAGCCTACATAATAGCAAAATGCTCTACATTGTGTTACGGTAGTGCACACAATAGGTGTATCTGAGAAATGTTTATTGAGTAGGTAACATTTCAAAATTTTTAGCACAATTTTATAATTCACTAGTGCCTTACCCTCGCTTCGTTTGGGTGCGTTCTAAGGTGTTTTTGAAGTCATACTTCTTTTGGCACGTTTGGAAAAAATATGAGAGTAAAATTTTTACAACGCGCGCGCACACCGTTAGCCAAAAAGCGACATGATGAAGTTAGCTGCATTCCTTTTACAAACAGAGAGTTGTGACATACGGGATGAAGTCTTTAGTTATTTCTGTTCTGTTACGCCAAAGAAGTATAACTTCTTACGTGCGTACATAAGTACACACACACGTTTTTTTTTTGTCTTAATAAAATTGTACACAGCGGTAGCTTTAATTTTTACATCCAATAAAGTCCTAATATCAATTTTCATGTTACGTTTAAAATTACGCCAATTTCAAATCATCCTATTTGTTATTCCCACTCACAGATGTACAAATTTCCAAACCCATTTCCAAGCCCTTTAGGGATTAAATTTCTAAAAACCATTTCTTAACAGATACTCCAGCGAATCTTACTAATATTACAAATGTGAAAGTTTAGATGTTTGGATGTTTGTTACTCAACCACGCCAGAACGGCTGAACGGATCTGGATAACATTCGGCACAGATATAGGTTATAGTCTGGAAAAGCACAAAGGCTAAAACTTTTTATCCTGGAAAAATGTACGGTACCCGTGGGATAGATTAGATTTTGTTTTTCCAGAAGCGAACCCGAGCGAAGCGAGGGTGACCCGCTAGTAATGATATATTACATCTACTACTCAAACTTTAAAGTTGCATTTAAATTTTCTAAGATTTCAAGATTGAATAATTAGGTATTTCCCTTACATATTACTAAATAAAGGACTTTTCATAAATCTATACTAATATTATTAAGATGGAGATATAACAATCTCTTCAATTGTTTGTTTGAACGCTTTTATCTAGAACACATTTTACAGCCTATAATATAATGAGGAAGTTTATAGGCTATTTAACATTATGCTACGACCCTTACGAGCGAAGTTATTACCCATAAATTAACTAAACGAGCAAAGCCGCGGTATAATGCTACTTATATTAAGTATTATTAATACTTTCTTAGATTTACGCGAATATTTGACATTTTAAATAAAACTATCTTTTCGGATTATTTCGCGGATTTATTTTGATTTTTGGTTCCCACCGTTTCGAATGCTTTACAGCGCACATGGTCACGGGAGAGACTAAGGTGTTAGACATCTCAAAGGCGTTATATACTTGTTACAGACAGTGCCTACCCACTATATTACAAAAATGATGGAAACCAAAAATCAAAATAAATGCGCGATTTAACCCGAAAAGATAGTTTTATTTAAAATATTATTAATATATTGTTATTGCATAAAATTAGAAGTTTTCCGTCTTTAAATATTTTAAACTAGTAATTACTTAAAAGTAGCCTAGTCTATAGTCTATCAGCTATCTGTGTACTAAATTTCATCCTAATCGTTCGTATCGTTAACAAACATACACACATACATTATCATCAACACGACATTTGACGACACGTTTGGCTCAGTTTGTAGTGACCCTACTTGCTATGCCAGCGGTCGTGGGTTCGATTCCCGCTGGGGCATTTATTTGTGTGATGAACACGAACATTTGTACTCCAGTCATGGGTGTTTATATTTAATAATATGTAAAGTTAAATATGTGTAGTGTATCAACTATCTGGTATCCATAACAAAAGCCTCGTAGCTTACCATGGAGCTAGATGGTGCTGTGTGTTAATGTCCCAACGTATTTATTTATTTTATTAAACATCCATTATACGAAATCATATAGTGTATTTATAATTTTATAATCTATACCAATATTATAAAGCTGAAGAGTTTGTTTGTTTGTTTGGTTACGCGCTAATCTCAGGAACTACTAATCCGATTTGAAAGATTTTTTTTGCATTAGATAACCCGTTAACTGAGGAAGGCTATAGGCTATGTATCATCCCGGAAAAATGTACGGTTCCCGTGGGATAGATTTGTTTTTGTCTAGAGATGAACCCAAAGCGAAGCGAGGGTGAGTCGCTAGTGTTACATAAAAATATTCAACTAATCAAATGAAATAATAATTGTTAAACCAGTTGTAAATTTTATTTTTTATTAAGGAAATAAAAGGCTTATTAATTATTATTATGTTAGCACTGTATTTATAATAACTTTTAAGACGTCCACAAACCTTAGTCTCTCCCGTGACCATGTTTGCTGTAATTTTGATTTAAAGCATTTGAAATATGGTAACAAAAACATAAATAAGAATTACGACAAAAACCGAAAAGAGTTTCATTTAAAATGTTTATAATACAAATACATAGTTCAAACTATCAAAGTATATTATAAGTATAGAACCTATTTCAATCTGTCAAGCATAAACGCATAAAAAGTACTTACGAGTTACATTTACTAGCGTTAGACTAATCTTTACTAATATTATGTTTGTTTTACTTTGTTTGTTTGTTTTTTTTTTTTGTTTGTTTGTTTGAACGCGCTAATCTCAGGAACTACTAATACGATTTGAAAAATTCTTTTTGCATTACATAACCCGTTTATTGAGGAAGGCTATAGGCTATATATCATCATTCTACTACCCAAGGGAGCGGAGCAGTAATCATAAATGACAACAAATCGAGCAGAGTTATACATTATTACTAATAGCATAAAACCAAAGACCTTTTTTTGTAGTTTGTGCGCGAGCGAAGCCGCGAATTCTGCTAATGAATTGCATGTATAGACGGAGCCCGCCAAAAAAAAACAAAGTTAAAAATAGTAGCATTATTCGCTGTTTACGCTACTATTCTCGATTTTGTCATACATATCGTTAATTTTTTTTTTTCAAAGAATATGGAAAATTTCTTTAGGTATAGTCGTCAATTTATAATTTTCGAGAAGAAAATATGAAGAAAAAAAGTACAATTATATTATTTTGTATTTTTTGTTTTTTCTTCTTCCCTTGAAAGAGAGAATGTAATATTAGCTTATTTTTCTTTATTATAATAAAATCCGTTAGCAATTTTTATTTATTAACATTTCTTTACTTATCATAGCAATGAATATTCTATTAATATTTGTATTCCGTTTTAAAACATACATTACTAGCGACTCACCCTCGCTTCCTTTCGGGTTCGTCCCTAGGCAAAAACACAGTTCCTGAGATCAGTGCGTTCAAACAGACAGACAAACAAACAAACAAACTCTACCTCTTTATTATATTAGTATAGATTTTAAATCATTACAGCTCATTTTCATGTTTAGTTCTATAACACCACAGTGTACTAAAAAATAACAGTGGGCTATCGCCTTTGATGTTTGAAGAAAAGCCGACACCGCGTAGCGTACTTCGCATTACGCAGGGTTGTTACCGTTTTTTTTTGTAATTTAATATATTTTTATTGAAATTTAAATTTCTTCATAGCAAAGAATACAAAAAGGCATTTCGCGGAGGCAAATTCAAATAGAGTTTTACAAACAATACAATTTCATATAATAATAATAATAATAATAAGCCTTTTATTTCTTTAAT
Source organism: Fabriciana adippe (assembly GCA_905404265.1). Classification (NCBI taxonomy): domain Eukaryota; kingdom Metazoa; phylum Arthropoda; class Insecta; order Lepidoptera; family Nymphalidae; genus Fabriciana; species Fabriciana adippe. The sequence continues at coordinate 2,479,652 of FR990010.1, forward strand.
AAAAAATATAATATACAATTGGTTTAACAATTATTTGATTTGATTAAATGGATATTTCTATGTGACATTATAATTAATTTAATGAATAACTAGATAATTAGAATTAAATAAATTAATTTATAATAAAAATAAATTAAATCTAGCAAATTATATTACATACCTAAGTCAAATTGAATTTAGTTATATATAAATTTATCATTATTTTCAATTTTTTAGCAAAGTTAGTTTTATATGATATAATCACCCACCATAAATCACCTATCATAAATGGGCAACGGACAAATATTTTCGGTTTCTAGATTAACTGGATTTGAAATTTCTGTTATTAAACTTAATTATGTAAAAAATCCTCATCCTAATAAATAATTTTAGCAAAAAATATATAATATAGCACAGGTAGTATGAACCATTTTAATTGCTTACAAATTAAAATAAACGCGCGATAACCCTTAAAGTCGTGTCCCGAGCTGCTTACTAATTCGGGCGGCAGAAATGTATGCAGCTCGGGCTCGCCTACCCGCGTCTCACCCCTCACACCCCGCACGATTGCCCTGTCTAGACGGCTTCGTTGGATGACTGTATTGTTTTATAGACTGTGATAACACTATGCATATTATACCTAAGTCTTAGTTATTAGGACTGCTAAAGACACCCACATACGAGAAAAGCCGTAGACAGTAGCTAGTCTTTATAAAGCCAGAAATACATTAACTTTGAACCAATAAATCATGTAACAACTAATACGCATAATCGAGTGTCGGGCAGGCACTAAATCTTACGTGTACGTCGTCTGTGTATCGACAGCCTAACACGATCTTACTTGTCGCAGTCGAATTGTGAAATCGGACGATTTAGTTAAAGATCACAATAAGGTACTTCTTGTTAATGATCGTAGCAATTATATTGTGCGTATAAAGATAGAACGGTATAGTGCAGTGGGTTTGTTGAGAGCGTCGGAGGTAGTCGTGGGTTCGATTTTCGCATGGAGTATTTTTGTTAATGATCAGACAGGTGTTAGTCGAATGATTAGAACAATGCAGTGAACTAAGCAACCATTGGTAATGTTAGTAAAATTTTAACAAGTAATAATAACAAAAACAGTAATCGGTAAAAGAACTAAGTAAAGTTTAAAATTATGTTTGAAATCAAATTCATAAAAACTTTAAAAATATTACCAATAATCTATGTATATCTATACATATAATAAAATTCTAACTGAGTCGAATCTGTACATTAAATATTTTTTGAAAATCTTATTGAAATAGTCATTATTATCGATACAAAAGCTGAATCTATAGTTTTCAAAATTTCTGTCTGTCTGTCTGCCTGTCTGTCTGTCCTTCTGTTTGTCTGTCTGTGACCGCATCACGAGAAAACCACTGGACAGATTTTGATGAAATTTGATATGACGACAGGTTATTCGGGTCAACACATAGGATTCTTTTTACTGTGGGAAAATATCTCATCTCTGAGGAATCTGTATTAAACGTTAAAACGTAAGTAGGGACAAGCCCGAGCAGAGCGAGGGTGAGTCACTAGTCTTCTATATAATTAAAAATGAATGTTTGTATATTTGTATATACATTTTGTGATGAAACTACGGGGTTACTCTGTATACGACTGCGAAGGTTCCTGGCGCAAAAAAGGTTTTTTCTTTAAACGGTACCTTTTATGCGATCCTAAACCATTCAAGCTGACGAACACACACGAGCGAAGCGAGTTTAATTCGATAGTAGTATATAAAATCACATGGCCTAACTAATTAACAGATTCATCAATGATTACATGTCGGTGTAGTGGTCTAGATAATAAATAAATATGTTGGGACATTAACCACAACACCATCTAGTTCCATGGTAAGCTACGAGGCCTGTGTTATGGATACCAGATAGTTGATACACTACACATATATAACTCTAAATACATACATACTATAAATATAAACACAAAAGAAACAAACTTCGTATTCATAACACAAATCAATGCCCGCAGCGGGAATCGAACCCACGACCGCAGGCTCAGCGAGTAGTGTCACTACAAACGGAGCCAAGCGTGTCGTCAGATATTTATAGTGTGTTCCTATAATAACATGGGTAACATAATTATAAATTATTTGCGTTATGGCGTTTTAAAAATTAAACTTTTTCAGGGATAGAAAACGTAAATCACATTTCTGTGCACATCTAACCAAACAAACGACATCAAGCTCGAACTTAAACACCTTATTAGTGCTATAACGAAATCGATATCAAATCTATAATCGTTAAAATGTATATCTATAATTATTTAACCGAAACATCGACTTATAATTGAGCAACACATTACAACAGTTGGTAAGGACCAGGCATTTCCATAAACACCGTGTTAATATATTTAGCTGTAACACGGTCCCTTTCACTGCCCCTCTTTAATTAACGCGAACGTTAAGGCACAGTTGCGTAATATTGATAACGGATGGCAGTACGCATTGTTACAGTATTATAAAATTGGAAAGCCGTGTACTGTCGTAGGAAATTACATATGTATGTATATATGTGTATATAATAAAATCGTAGAAACTAAGCAATTTTCACATAATATTAACACACATAACATTCATAGATAAATGAAATTATTATTTTTTTCTGATTTTGTCGATGTTTTATTATGATTTTATGTTCGCGGTGTATCGAATACTTTTCCAAATCCAGCAATCATGGTAACGGTTAAATATGTCAACCTTTTGAAGCCTACTTCCATTTTGCGAATAATGATTAAATTTTCCATGCATCAATGAAAATCGCACAGACAGAGGAAAATTTATCATTTGTTTGAGCTTAAAAATCATACAAAAAGCCATATTTACTTATACGATTACGATATAGATAAAATATAACCTTTTTTTTTTTGTTAAAGTTGGGAAATGCATTTAGGCATACCACCTGTATACATACAGATAGTTATGTGGGACTCACCGGCAAAGCCAGTACTACCCACTAAAACCCAACGAAACCTCCGCGGTCTTAATGTGGCGTCGTAAAATCGCTTACGCACTCAACCACGAAACCCCGACGGCAGGTCTACCGAAGTAGACCACAACAAGATAGACTATGACCTGAAGTAAATCATAGGTAATTTTATTGCTAACAATTGTTAGCAATAAAGTAATGAACAAAAACTAACGCTGCTTGATGTTTGGACGTTTGTTACTCAATTAGGCCAGAACGGTTAAACGGATCTGGATGAAATTTGGTACAGAGATAGATTATAGTCTGTAAAAGCACATAGGTTACTATTTATCCCGGAAAAGTGTACGTTTTCCGTGGAATAAATTTGTTTCTGTATTACTAGACGCGAACCCGAGCAAAGTGAAGATGAGCCGCTAGTTTTAAATAAATAAGAAGACACCTAGGGACGCACACGAGCGAAGTATGGATAAGTCGACAGTTATTTGTAAGTAAAGAGGATAGTAATGCCCTTTAAGAACAGTTCAATTTAATGGTCCGTTGACAATAACCACAAACAAACTACAATCATTAACGGCCTCTACGACCAGATCCTGTACAATATCCGGATCGTCATGACCTCGACTTTTCATGACTTGCCCATACTCTACAATGTACTGCAACCTGATTTTGTAATAGGCGATAAGTCATTAATTTCCACAAAACAGCTTTATTATTGCTTTAGATAGTTTTAGAATCTCAGTGCTATTTAATATTATCATATCAGTCTTGCTTCGTCGTTCGTCGCGGGTTCGATTCCCAGCAGTGACACTTTGTCTTATCAGTACAGGTTATAACTAATATCCTTCTAAGCTGGAAATCATGGGTTCTAGTTTCGTTTGGGACAAACATTTATATTGGCTAAGTATTTAAAGTACTCTGGTTTTACGTCCGCATGTGTTGTAAGTTTTCGACATTCCAAAAACCATTCATTGGAGCAACTAAAGAAGTTTACAAAATAATAAACGTCTTAAGAAGTAAAATAAAAACAATACATATTGCAAAATTATGTAACGTTATTTCAATAGCAGGCACATCTTTATCGTCTCGATCTCGACTTTTCGTGTTTTGACCATATTGTAGGATGCGCTGCGACTTGATTTTGTAATTGGAAAAAGGTTACTTTGTTCTCATGTAGGGTGAATCTTTATAGGCTGATCCTATTCATACACTGTCCATTACTATTAACTGTATGGCTAATATTATTTTTATCAGTCCGACTATTGATTACGACGATTTTGACGACACGTTTGGCACAGTTTGTAGTGACCCTACTTGCTGCGTCAGCGGTCGCGTGTTCGAGTCCCGCTGGGGGCATTCATTTGTGTGATAAGCACGAATGTTTGTACTCCAGTCATGGGTGTTTATATTTATAATATGTATGTATTTAAAGTTGTATATGTGTAGTGTATCAACTATCTGGTATCCATAACACAAGCCTCGTAGCTTACCATGGAACTAGATGGTGCTGTGTGTTAAAGTCCCAACATATTTATTTATTATTGTTTATATATTATTATTAAAAAAATATTCTTCTTCTGGCCTTTTCCCATCTTTATTTGGGGTCTACTCTCCTAATCGTCTTCTCCACAGCTGTCTTCCCTGGGTCGTCTTTGGGTCAACATTGTTTTTTCCATGTCTTTCCTAACTACAGATACCTAACTACATTATTAAAAAATATTATTATTTTTTATATATTTTTACCTATAATTTTCGAGTCGAAACTGTAACCAAATCTTAAATAACATAAATCAATTATGATATTAGACGACTATTATAAATATCTGATTTTGAAATAAAAAAAGACCTAACGAGAAGGCTAAGGCGGCCTTCTCAACCCACGTTATCCAATTCGAGTCTGTCACATAATCGAACATTGAAACTTACAAATAAATAATTATTTTATCCAAATGCTCTAAATCTATACTAATATTATAAAGAGGTAAAGTTTGCGAGTTTGTGACGTTGTAGGGGGTAATCTCTGGATCTACTGAACCGATTTATATGAAATTTGGTAAGAAGATAGTTTGAAACCCTGGAAAAGATATAGGATACTTTTTATCCCGGAAATCATCCTTTAAAGGAGTGAAAATGAGGATAAAAGTTTGTATCGGAAATCATATTAAAATAAAATAAAAAAAAATGTTAGTCGTACACTAAATAAATAGTCACTTTCATCTTTATGACGTTTAAAGCCTAGAAAGCAATATTTTCGATATAAAAAAAAAACTATCGAAATATAACTATTTAAAAAAAAAACATTATTTTTTAACATTTTATTTCTTGTTATATCTACACAGGTAAATCTCGCGACAAGCTTTTATGCCGTATAAATTGTGTAATTTGTAATTATTGGGTTTGATTTAATTTAAATTTACATATATTTTTTTAATTATTCATATTCTTCTCAGCAAACTCTTTCATTTGATATCCATATCATGGAGGTGCATAAAAAAAACATAGTACGCCATCTTTGGGACCCCGCCATATTGGATTTACAATGACGTCACTTTGCTTTTTTTTATGAGACCAAGGGGGCAAACGAGCCAGAGGCTCACCTGATGGGAAGTGATCACCTCCGCCCATGGACATCTGCAACACTGCAGGGCGTTGCCGGTCTTTCAGGAAAGGGAAGGAGGAAGAGGAAGGGAGGAAGAAGGGAAGGAGGGATGGGGAGTAGGCCTCCCGGACTCTTACTTACCGGACGAAACGCGAGCCACTTCACGCCGGTCTCCTGTGAGAGAGTAGTACTATACGGGGCGTGCCGGCCCATTCGGCTGCTACCCGAAGGTAACAAGCATGGCACTACCACTTTAAAAATTAGCTTATTGTGTTTCGCTCACCAAGCCCTTTTATTTGATGCCCATATCATAAGGGTCCCTAATTTAATTCGAAGAAAAACTTTGACAATATCAAAACAAAAATTGCAATATAAATAAGAAGGGCAAGTCTAACCACTACAATAAAAAATAAACATGTCAAACCACTCACCGAAATGTTTTGAGCGACGCCGAGGCGTAGGCGAACGTCGTTTGAGGCTGAGATCCACAGGCTCTAACTGAATGGGCGGTTCGCAGGCCTAGGAAAAAAATTATCATTGAACATTTATGTATATTGTAACCTAATATAATATATTACGTTTTAACGTTTAGTATAGATTTCTCAGAGATGAGATATTTTACCGCAGTGAAAAGTAGTTATTTTCTTCTAGTTATTATTCTAGAAATCTATACTAACCTTAAAACATAGGGACGAACCCGAGCGGAGCGGGGGTGAGTCGCTAGTAAATAATATAATAATAATGTCCTCCTGACCGATTTCGGCCACTGCGGCCAATCTCATTGAGACTAGCCAACTGCGCAGGAGATATTATAGTGCACAAATGTACGCGCAGACACAAGTGCACTCTCTATTCCCGTCACTCTGATACTCCGGTGGGACGACACGAGACACGACCGGTGAGAGTTAAGCCGCAGGACCAACGGCTTTCCGAGACACGGGGGTGAAACACCGTCAACTTCCCAACTCCGGGCTTGTTACAGACTACTATACAGAGAGACTCAATAACTAAACTTGACACGACCCGAGACTCCCAGGACCTCCGGGTGTGCAGCCGTACATACTAGCCACTACACCACCGAGGCAGTTAAATACATAATATAACCTATCTATTCCATACTAACCATTAAAACGTACTTAGCGGACAAACCCGAGCGAAGCAAGGGTTGAGCCGCTAGTGTATTATATATATTAATATGTTGGAACATTAACACACAGCACCATCTGGTTCCATGGCAAGCTACAAGGCCTGTGTTATGGATACCAGATAGTTGATACACTACATATATATATAACTTTTAAATACATATATATTATAAATATAAACACCCATGACTGGAGTACAAACATTTGTGCTCATCGCACAAATGAATGCCCCCAGCGGGACTCGAACCCGCGACCGTTGGCACAGCAAGTAGGGTCACTACAAACTGAGCCAAACGTGAATTAATATGCTACACTGTATATTTTAAATTTAACACACCTACTTTATTATCTCTATAAAAACTTAGGTAAAGTTACCGTTAAACTATTACATTGTACATAATATTATCCCAACAAGTTATGAATAAAGATGGCAAACGATTAAATAATTTTATGAACAATTATTTAGCGATTAAGAATTGCAGGAATAAACAATGTTAAGCAGTTTTACAAAACGCCCATAATCTATCGTAATTTGGCATAGCTGAATGGCTGTTGTATTGTCAGTTTGTTTGTTTGAATTATTTTATAGAACTGTCTTTTCAGATTTAAAAATAAATTTTTCATTTTATAGCTTACTGGCGACTCACCCTCGCTTCGCTCGGGTTCGTCCCTAACTGGGATATAGTAAAATGGATATAGTATGTTATCTTTAAGAGATAGAGATATGCCATCGACTTTTTTGTATCGACCTTTTTAAAGTGTACAATACTGTAGTACATTATTTTGATCTATCTCGTAGGGTTCAGCCAGCGTTTGCAATGTAAGCGAAAAAAAAATGTGTTTATTTACGACATCACAATAGAAATCTCTAAAATTATTAGCGTTTCTCTACTATATTATGCATATATTATACATATAAACCTTCCTCTTGAATCACTCTATCTATTAAAAAATCCACATCAAAATCCGTTGCGTAGTTTTAAAGATCTAAGGATATATAGAGACAGACAGCGGGAAGCAGCTTTGTTTTATACTATGTAGTGACTTATTAAGGCGAAATATTATAAAAGCGAATGTTTGTAAGGATTGATGGGATTGGAGATGTTTGTTACTGGTTCACGCAAAAACTGTTGAACAGATTTTGATGAAACTTTACAGTAACATAGCTCATACATCAGAGTAACACAAAGGCTATATCTTTTAGAGATATAATGATATATAATTGAATTACGCTTGCGGAGCCGCGGGAAAACGCTACTAAGTATGTACATAAAGACTTGTGCACTCTCACGATTGACTTCCTTACTCCCGACCGTGCATTTTGTGACAGAAAACTCAATAACTATTTTGTCCCGACCCAAAACTCGAACCTAGGACTTCACGATCTACAACCGTATAACTAGCAACTAGACCAATAGTAGTGGACTAAATAAAACAAACCTACAAACCAAACCACAGACAATAACAAGTTAATAAACATTTATTTAAATAATCATCGCAAAAAAAATACATTTAAATTTTTTTCCCCCCCCCCCCTACATCGTAAACCTTCGTAAATATTCATTGTTTCAATTATAACCACAACAATTAATTATTTATCATTTATTCTTTATTATTCGACAAATTGATTGCTTATTTAATTACAATTCACAATCTTATAAATCGTGTTTTTATCAAATTATATTTAAGATTATTTGTAGTACGACGATTTAGTTAAGTACTGTAATACGTCTTTAATCTATGCGCCTTTAATAGCTGAAGTTATGATTTAAATGAAAAACTAAATAGCTTATTCTTCTAGTAGCGGCTCACCCTCCCTTCGCTCGGGTTCGACTCTAGGAAAACAAAAACAAACCTATCGCACGGGAACCGTACACTATTCCGGGATAAAAAGTAGCCTATGTGTTATTCCAGACTATAATTTATCGTTGTGCTAAAATTCATCCAGATCCGTTCAGTCGTTCTGGCGTGAAAGAGTAACATACATACATCCATACTCACAAACTTTCACATTTATAATATTAGTATAAATAAACAACTAAATAGCTTATTCTTCTACTCTTAACAAAGGAAACCCAGAAGCGAGTCGTGTAAATAAAAAAAAAAAAGAAGAAAACCAGCTTATCGATCTCGGTAACCCACCTGGCTGCATCATCAAGCCCTTTTTATTTTATACCCGTCTTAATAGGACGTCGCAGGATGGGAATGGGATGTCAACCACGATGCTTCGACAGCAGGTCTACCCAACGAACGTTGCTCCAACAATCCACTCTGCTATCGGAGAAATACCAGGAGCAACCCGCATAGCACACAACGCGCCAAGGTGAGCCGCATCGTGGTGCGTTTTGTGACTTCACGCTCGGCTAGATTGCCGGACGCTAATGAGAGTCCCTGGGTTTGAGCCTCGGGTCGCGCAAAATTCAGTTATTGAGTATTTCTGCCAAGTAATTCTTAGTAACAGCCCAGCCCAACGAACACCGTTCCATTTTTTTTATTTCTACAGGTTAATTTATTACATATATACACATGATGGGACTTTCATTTTTAATTTTTACAGAGATTAGATACAGACTATTTAACACCATATTTCGCAAACCTACGAAATTTCAATACAACGTTATGTCAATGTTTATTTGTTCAATCGGCCATTTTACCGTTTAACGAGTCTAATCAATTTAACGAGTTTTTAGTACAGAATTATTGACTTCTTAATGTCAATTCTATTAGTATTAAATACACATTTTACTCAAATAAAGCCGAAAAAATATATTTTTGAAATAAAACTTCTTTACACACTCTTGACTTTTGGAGTAAGCTAGTTAACGTTACGAAAAGTGTGATCGGGCGAGGCGAACGTTTGTTGCCAAGGTAACCGTTGTTACTGTCTGACAAATGATATTATATTCTTTCCTTAAATGATATTCTATAAATATATGATTGTAATATGCCTAATATGCGTTATTTTAGTATCTCACCTATCTTAATTATTTAAAACATAAATTGAATTTTATAAAGAGTACCGATAACCTACAGAAGTTTTACTTCTTGCGCGTGTACACATTCATACACGCACTCTTTAATTTTTTTCTATATATGTATATTGTATATATCTCTTAGAAATATAGAAGAAAAATACTCTACTCTAAAGGACAATAAGTGTTAGTCGTTTGAACAAATAAGCACTAAGGCGACGAAAAGACCACTTCAATGCACATTTTCCCTTTCCGAATGAAGAATATACGAATTTCTATATAAATTTAATTTATATTGCAATACTACTTTGACTACACGTTTAGCTCAGTTTGTAGTGACCCTACTTGCTGTGCCAACGGTCGCGGGTTCGAGTCAAGTTGGGGGCTTTCATTTGTGTGATGAGCTCGAATGCTTGTACTTCAGTCATGAGTGTTTATATTTATAATATGTATGTATTTAAAGTTATATACGTGTAGTGTATCGACTATCTGGTATCCATAACAAAAGCCTCGTAGCTGACCATGGAACTAGATGGTGCTGTGTTAATGTCCCAACATATTTATTTACCTACAATCAAGTATTACTGGATACATATGAATCATACATTAATCTGAATTCTAAGTAATTAAAAGCTAAGTAAATCAGAGCGCACATTGTAAGGTCGAGATACCCATCATCGATTGCGCAAAGGACGTCTTGTACCACGCCTGTATACCGTTTACTACGGCAAAACTAACGTTACAAACTTACATACACATTTGTTTGTGTAATATATGTGTTCGAATATAGAACACTTCAATTTTTTGATAGTTGTCAATATTGATTTAGTAATAAAAAGGAATTTGAAAGCAAATGGATTTTTTACTAATAATTATCCAAACATTTCAGTTTGGTTCACATTTATATAGAATATTCTTATCATTTTAGTAACACTATCTTTTCGAATATTTCGCAGATTCATTTTGGTTTTTAGTTCTCGACGTTTCGATTGCTTTCCATCAAAATGGCGACGGGACAGATTTTTATAAATAAACGATAATTAATTAATTAATTGTAATTATTAAAAAATACATGTTTATTTACAGGTTATCTTATAAAATAATCTCCCTTAGTTTGTTTATATATACAGTAGTTATCTTCGAAACAATCTATATCTATACATATAATAAAAGTGTAACTGATCGCTGTCTATACATGGAAGATATTTGAGAAAAACCATTATTGGGGGGTCTTTATTAACGCAATAGAACCCAAAACAATGATTTTTAGAATTTTTGTCTGTATATCTATAGGTTTGTGTGCACTAAACTCAGAAACGGCTTAACCGATTTGGTTGCGGTTTTCACTAATGTATTGTGGGAAGCTTCACTTAACATTTAGTATCTGTTTAATTTCAATCAATTCATAAGTAAAAAGTTATGTCAATTTCAAGAATCACCTACGGACGGGACGAACGCGAGCGAAGCGAGGGTGAGTCGCTAGTTAATTAATATAACTCACTAAGGGCTTATCCTTGTTCGCTCGGGTCTTCCCAAGATGCTTTTTCTGTGTATATGAATATAAAGCAGCCCAACTTTTACAAATTTTACTATTAACAGTAGCATATATATTACTTCAAGTTAGTGTATCTGTGTACTAAGTTTCACCCAAATCCGTCCAGCCGCTACAGCGTGAAGCAGTGACAAACAAACAAACAAACAAACATACATACATACTGATTACATATACATACAATATTCCTCATTTACAATAGAAATTAAAACTAAATCGAAAATTAAAACATTCCCACGGGATACGAAAAGCTATTATATCCTAATATAGCTTTTCTTATTAAAAAAAAAACGCTTCCGCTTATCGACTCGCTCATACTTACACCACACATCATTAGGTGATGTCGGGTCATGTGTTGCCTAAAGGCCGATCGTGCGCCACGCCTTCGATGCCACTTACTTGCCTTTAAATGAGATTTTGATGAGACTAATGTGGATTTGACTCAGTTATTAGTATCTAACATTGCAATTAACGATAATAAAATAATCGTAAACTTGTCAGATTAGAATATGATTTGCGAACTTTAAAGCTCGCTTTTAATATTATATTTCTAGTGTTAAGGGCCACATCTAGTGGAATACTGCAATTATGTCATAAACACTGGACTAAAGAGCTTTAGCACAACTTTAAGGGCATGAAATAAAAAATAATTGCTTAGATTGTTATATATATATATATATATATATATATATATATATATATATATATATATATATATATACATGGACCGGAAGGCGAAGCGTGGGTAGGCCTCCCACAAGGTGGATCGACGACTTGGTCAAAGTCGCTGGAGCCCACTGGATGCGGATGGCACAAGACCGGTTGTCGTGGAAATCTCTGGGGGAGGCCTATGTCCAACAGTGGACGTGTTTGGGCTGAAACGAACGAACGAACGAACGAACGATATATATATATATATATAGCTCAAACAGTTATTAAAAAATATACAGAAAGTGACGCGGACGTGTTATGTCATAGATCAAATGTCTTTGACAATTGTCGCTTGTCACTTGTTTTTGTCAACATGCTTAATATTTACGAGTATATATATATATATATATATATATATATATATATATATATATATATATATATAATTCATCGTCTTAGTTGTCAACAACATCACAACTGTTGAGTTTATCTCGGGCTCTTCTCAGCAGAACTGCCTTTCGAGCCGGTGGTGGTTTCCTAACGGACTAACTACACTGACGCTCTTTAAATTATATTGGCGATTCAAAAAATGCTTGTTACATAAGTCTAATTACATATAGTTTTTATTCATTTTATTTCTTTTATTTATTAATTTAGTTTTAACGAAATTAAATTAGTTAGCAATCATACTCTCGACTAAGGCGTAGTTGGTGATACTTGATGATTATTTCTAATGAACATCTGAAGAGAAGAGATGAAACGCATATGACGAGAAGAATGATGGATGGAAATGAATGTAGATGGATGGAGAAGTAGATGAAGACCGAATAAAAGATGGATATATTGTGTGAGACAGGACGTGAAAGAGAATGGTAAATAATGAAATAATGAGTAATAGGAGGAGAGTGGAAGAGGAATATTAGTGCGCCGACCCCTTAACTAACCCCTAAAGGGTTTGAAAATTAGGATATAAACCCACTCTACTGACGGTATGATCACACAACATTTTGATGAAGCGTTGCAAATGATTTACGCAAGCCCGTCGTGCCACACGCCACACCCGAAGCTGAGATGTAAATCATTAATAACTAACATTTAAACGTATAGGATTCACGTTATAAATTATCATGCCCTACTTCACTTTGATTTTAAGATTAAGTAACGAAAATGGATATCTTCCTTTAAAATATTCATAATCCGTATTAATATTATAAATGTGAAAATTTATGAGTATGTATGGATGTTTATTACTCTTTCACGCCAGAACGGCTGAACGGATCTGGATGAAATTTGGCACAGAGATAGATTATAGCCTGGAATAACACATAGGCTAATTTTTATCCCGGAAAAATGTACGGTTCCCGTGGGATAGGCTTATTTTTATTTTCCTAGAGGCGAACCCGAGCGAAACGAGGGTGAGCCCGCTAGTCATATATTTGAAATTATTACTTAAGAATACGAATTTGTTCTTCTTGATGGAAGAACTGATTGATATTTGTTTATAATTCCATAAGCTGGATAATGTTATGGGGTGTTTTTCACCCAGTACACTTAATAGTTTGTCTGAATAGAATAGAATACACAGAATATAACTATATTACAAGAAATAAGAAAAAATAGTTAAAAATAACCTTTCATTACTTTTAACTACTGCAAAAATTTACATACCTAGAAGTAATCAGAATTTTACTAACACTATTTTTTGCCAATGATTCCACTCGCTGAGTTTTTTCAAGCATTATTCCTCCATACCTATAGTACAAAAACAATTTTCCTTTGACTAAAACCTAGTTTCCAGAACTTAGAGCGTTCAAACAAACATAAAAACAAACAATCTCTTCTTAACATCCTGAAAACAGCAAAAAAACTACTTTGTTCCTAAGTAACATATATATATATATATATATATATATATATATATATATATATATATATATACATACACGTTTATTATATTAACATACGTTCCGCTTGCACTCTGACCATACAAATATCAGTGAAGAAGCGCCATCACTTACGCAAGCTGCGATCGTGCAACCACACCACGCCCGATCTTAAGATATTATATGTATAGAAACATACTTTATAAACACCTGACTCTATCTGTATAATATGATCATATAGAACAAACTAAACCAATTAATTCATACATATAAAACTTTAAAAAAATAATATAATAACCGACTTCAAAAAAACTCTAAAAATTAAAAAATAACTAAACGGGGGTTTTCATTTAGAATAGATACCTAATCAGATATTTTCGAAAGTCGGTGCCATCTAATACAAATCAAAGCACACCGACTTCGAAAATATCTGATTAGGTTTCTATGCTAAATGAAAACTAGCAATCAGATATTTTTTTTACTTTTTAATGATTTTTTTGTTGAAGTCAGCTTTTTTTTAAGTTTTTATTTTTCCTTTTTTAGTGTAGACATCTGTAGTAGTAGCAAAGTAAGAAGAAAGTATTTTAAAAATTCAGTAGATGAAAAATGAATCTTCCCCTATTTTCTAGAATTAGTTTTTTTTTTACATCAAACAAAAAAAAATATACTGTCTAATTCAGAACCTCCACCTTTTTTTCGTCGGTGAAAAAATAGTAGCTTCGAGTTTGTGCATAGGAAATTAAAAAATGAGAAAGCTCAATAATAATTTGAATGATCTTCTATACATAAAATAAAATTGTAACTAAGCCGAATCTGTACATTAAATATTTTTTAGAAAATCTTATTGAAATAGATATTATTATCGATACAGAAGCCGAATCTATAGTTTTTAGAATTTTTGTCGGTCTGTCTGTCTGTTACCGCATCACAGAAAAACCACTGGAGGAATTTTGATGAAATTCGGTATGATGATAGCTAGTTATCCGGGTCAACATATAGAATACTTTTTACTGCAAGAAAATATCTCATCTCTGAGAAATCTATACTAAACGTTAAAACGTAAGCAGGGACGAACCCGAGCGGAGCGAGGGTGAGTCGCTAGTTTTTTTATAATTCACAAAGCAATATAAATAATATAAAAAATAATAATTAAAATCTGTCAAAAGTAATAAAAGTTAAGTATCAAGTAAAGATTAAGTTAATTGGATGCGACTAAGTATAATTCTAATTTCTAAGTATAGGCATCATTTTTGCTACGCCTAGATCAGAAAAAAAATTACGACGTATCTTACAATCTATACAGATAAATAAAATTGAAGTGCTGTTTGTAATATCAAAATAATAGCTTTTTAATAAATGCATATGAAATTATATACTGTACTTTTATGAAAAACACATTTTTTTTATTATCTGTCTGTCTACTTGTCTGTCTGTTTGTTCCGGCTAATCTCCGAAACGGCTGAACAGATTTTTCAAAAGCCTGTCTAAATACGATGTAATCAGGACTTCCCTTTTGGTGCAGAACAAGAATGTAGAGACAGCATTTAACAGTAAAGTAAAGGAATTTCATCAATCAAAACCTAACTATCAATAATTATTCTAAACAATTATAGCTTTTGTACAAATCTTTCAACCCCTACAGTTTAGAATATATTTATTTTATTTTGTATTGTATTTAACATTTTTTAACGTCCCACTGCTGGGGGTGGGCCTCCCTTCAATACGAGGGGGATCAGGTCATAGTCCACCACGCCGGCCAAGTACGAGTTGGCAGACTTCACATGTCTTTCGAAAACTTGCTAGATTCTCTCAGACATGCAAGTAACCACGATATTTTCCTTTACTGTAAGACAAGTTGTAATCATATTGGAAATGATTCGCACATGAAAATCAGTGTGAATCCCGGGACTTGAACCCGCTTCACTCGGTTTCCCAAGCGAGCGCTAACTGGGCTGCTTGCCTTTTACTTTAATGGAATGAAAATTAATTTAAACGGACAACATCGAAGACAAAAAATTATATATAAAACATATAATCATTAGATTTACAGCTGCACTTTATAAATCCATTTCGAAGACGTGCATCCTTTTACGTAGGCCAAGCTCGTGCTAGTCCGCCACACCCAAGGTAATCGATAACATAAATATATGTACAATGTACATATAATATAGTAGACTAATAGTCTATAGACCCTAAACGTATACCTATATCTGTAAATATAATAAAATTCCAACTGAGTCGAATCTGTACATAAAATATTTTTTGGAAAATCTATTGAAATAGTCATTATTATCGAAACAGAGGCCAAATGTACCTATAGCTTTTAGAATTTTAATGTCTGTCTGTAATCGATCACAAGAAAACCACGAGACAGATTTTGATTAAATTTGGTATGATGATAGCTGGTTCAACATATAGGATACATTTTACTGCGAGAAAATATCTCTATTCTCTGAGAAACTATACTAAACGTTAAAATGTAACTAGGATGAACCCGAGCGGAGCGAGAGTGAGTCGCTAGTTTTAAAATAAAAACGAGAATAAATTAATATTAATTTAGGACAGTGTTTTTCACCTTGTGAATCAAGACCCCCCTGTGCGGTCCCGAAATTTCTTTAAATTTTAAAATAACTTCAACTTCCTAAAGAGGCTTCATTATTAATTAAAAAAATATATATCTAGTTGAAAACGTTGTATTGTATTTATTTTTGGTACTTAATTACGTATTTCTATTTTATAATTAACTAGCAGAACCTGCGGCTTCGCTCGCGCTAAAACTATAAAAAAAACTAAAAAGGTAGGTTTCATACAAACTTCCATCCCCTATTTTACCCTCTTAGGGGTTGAATTTTAGAAAACGCTGAAATACATAACTCATTATTTTTGCCGTACTCAAATTATACGAAATTTCATGCAAATATGTCCGAGGAATAAAAAGTTTCATACAAACTTTTATCCCCTATTTCACCCTCCCGGGGGTTGAATTTTGAAAAATCCTTCCTTAGTGGATGTCTTCGTCATATGAGGAATACGTATGCGAAATTTCAATTTTCTAGCCTTAACGGTTTGGTCTGTGCGTTGATACATCAGTCAATCACTTTTGCCTTTTATATAAATAGATTATACAAATGAGTTGAACAATAGTTGTAATAATAAAATTAAAACATCGAATATAAATTGGAATACCAATTAATTATGAAATAGATTGAAAAACGCCTGATTTATATAAGGATTTACACTAGTAAACAGTACCTACATAGACATTTAAAAAAAAAAAAAAAGAAATTTGACACTGAAGACTGAGGTAGTGCATGTGCACTGATTGCTTCGTCGAAAAGCGGGAGTTCAAATCTCGTTTGGGGTAAATATTTATACGGATTATTTATTCTCTTCTGGTTAGCAGAAAAGACCATATTAAGTACCGCTATTTGGCACAAGATGTCCTGTAAGCAAACACTAAGAACAGAAGGTTCGTAATATCTACTATCTAACTGATATTATATAAGGCAGTGGTAGGTAGCCCAGTGGTAACGCGCTTGCTTGAATAAACAAGTGATGTAGGTTCAAATCTCGAGTTCGCTCCCTTGATATTTTCATATCCGAATCATTTCCAACATAATTACCACTTGTCTTACAGTAGAGGAAAACATCGTAAGAAAACCTGCATGTCTGAGAGAACCTAGCAAGTTTTCAAAAGACATGTGAAGTCCGCCAACCCGTACCTACTTAACAAGTATAGCCTTTGGGCTGATCTGATGCCCACCCAGCAGTGGGACATTACTGACTAATATTATCGACAGGTATTTGTACTTTGTCTTTTCACGCACTAACGAATCAACGTCATATTTGCATAAACATAACTTCATTGGCCGAAGAGTGACACAGTTCCCATAGAATATTAGACGACTTCAAAAAGATATTGATGAATGCGAATTTCCCGTTGCGAATTATAATGACCTCCCGACCGACTTAGCCACGACGACCAGGCTCATTGATACTAGTCAACTGCGCAGGAGATATTATAGTGCACAAGTGTACGTGCAGACACAAGTGTACTCTCTATTCCTGTCACTCTCATACTCCGGTGGGATGACTATTCGACACGACCGGTGAGAGTTAAGGCGCAGGACCGACGGCTTTACGTGCTCTCCGAGGCACGGGGGTGAAACACCGCCAACTTCCCAACTCCGGGCTCCTACTGAGGCTTACTAGACAGAAAGACTCAATAACTAAACTTGGCCTGGCCCGGGACTCGAACCCAGGACCTCCGGGTGTGGAGCCGTCAGCCGTACATGCTAGCCACTACACCACCGAAGCAGTTATCGCGAAGTATTTACTAGGGCCCTAAGGTCTTAAATAAGCAGCCAGGTTTCTAGTTTCTGTAACTTTTGCCTGACTTTAAAAGGGATGTACTCAATATGACTGTATTATCTGTGATGAATTGCGATATATTCGCCGAATGCGAATCAATTTGCATTTTTTTTAGTATATAATTATAACTTTCTTCATGTCTGTCTATTCACATTCTTATTCATAAATCAACTGTGGTCCCATATTAATTTTCTACATATATTATAATCTCTATGGTAAAATTACTTGTACTTTAAATCAATCAGGCTAAGTATTCTAATATTGACCCTCTGACCTCTCTCAATAGCATCGATGGCAGATACAAATGCCACTGCACCACGACAGCTCATCAAGTCAATTGAAGTTAGTGTGCCTTTTTTTAGATAAAAAGCAATAATATATTTAGAAATTAATAATAATTATAGTGGTCAAAATTCGCTCATAATCATCACTGACAACTTCAGGAAAACTCATATGAACAGAATTTGCCTATCTTATAAAAAAAAAACTAACTGTATCCAATTTTTTTTTACTGATCACTAAAGCTTGCAATAACTACTGGACAAAAAAAAAAGAAAATTGGTTGACAAACAGAGGATAAAAACTAAACTTAGTCTATTTATTTAAAACTACTAGCGGCTCACCCTCGCTTCGCTCGGGTTCGCTTCTAGACAAACAAAAACAAATCTATCCCACGGGAACCGTATATTTTTCCGGGATAAAAAGTAGCCTATTTGTTATTCTGATGTATGAACTATAATATTGTAAAGTTTCATTAAAATCCAATCAGTAGTTTTTGTGTACTAAGCTGTATAAGTTACTATAATTATTTTAACTATCCCACGGGAACTCTTTAATTTTCCGGGAGGAAAAGTATCTAAAATGTTGATTGGGGATGTAAGGTACTACCATACAAAATTTCATTCAAATCGGTCCAACAGTTTCTTAGATTAGCCCGTACAAACAGACAAACAGAGACAAAAATTTGAAAAAAAAAACTGAATTTGTTCTATTTTCTTCTTACATCCTCCTGACTCGGTTTTTAGAAATTTTTTTTCTATGTACAGACATTCGACCTCTACAGTTTTATTATATGTTTAGATATGCAAGAGAATCACCTTACTAATCTTTATTTTAACCAAGAGAACGCTATAAGTACAACCATACATCGGTAACATCACGAGCTGCTCGATTAAAGTCTTTTAATAATAATCTAACATGTGTATTGTATAACCTTGGTTCATATTAAAAACGTGAAAAAAAAAACTTAATTAAGCTTTCAAATAAGCTGGCGCAATGGCATTGCATCTGCCAACGATTTCTTTCCACAGAGGTCAGAGGTTCAATATCGGAATCTTTAACCTCATTAAGTTAATTAAAATATATAGTAATTAGGAACTGTCTACTAGTATTTGGGAAAGTTTGGCGAATTTAGAAAATTGTACTATCTCTTCAGATTTTGTCGCAGTTTTCTCACAGTACAAACACGATCTCTGCCGTGACCATGTTTGTTGCAAAACATTCGAAACTACTGGAACAAAAAATTAAAAAAAAATATCCTCGAAAAAATCCGAAATGATAATAATTTAAAACATTACTAGAGATTCATTTTTTTTAATAGCCTCCAATAAGCAACGTAAGCCTTTTTCTTCATAGTCAATACGTTATATTCACCAGACAGACATAGTGCCAGAATTTTTCAAGCTAGATTAAGCGACTAAGAATAACTTACAAACTTCATGTAACATGTATATGCTCAATTATAAGATTACCAAAGACAAAAAAATGATACCATATCTCTCGATTGCTTAAAAATTCTATTAATAATTTTTCTATTACTTTAAATGTGCCATTTTGATATAAAACCAAAGTAAACATTGAAGAAACTCAACAGGAATTGGCAAATAACTTTGTCTAGTCAAATTATTGAGAGATCTATTAATCTGTTACTAATTGTGACTTTAACTGATGTCTAATAAAAGTAATTACAAATACACTTAATTATATATACAAAACAAATGTACACTTAGTTATATTATATATATATATATATATATATATATATATATATATATATATATGTTATAAGATTATAAGATGTTACCTACAACACCAACTTTCTATCAAAGATGATATATAATGATCATACTACATTTTCGTTACGTAAAGTAAACAACGTGATGCGGCGCCACGCCCGATCCGTTAGTTGGAGTTTCTCCGGCATTACTTTATAAGGCAATAATCGTATTATAATTGAAATACCGTTTTAAATATGTTTAAAATATTCAAATATCCTAACTAATATTTATATTACAAACCTGAGCTAGTTTCCTTTTATTTTATCGAAAAGGAAAAACGAGAGATCATAAATTTTCACGTTTTTACATAGAGATTATCAGTCGAAGGCTATATTTTGTTATGGATTATGTATTTTTAACGATTATTATATTATTTATAAGATGTTTAACTACGTATAATCAAATAAATAAGTTTTTACAATTTTATTTTATATGTGCGAACTCGTCATGATCTCTTGCAAGCCTTCTAGAATCTTTTATAAAAATAGAGGAATAAACTAAATATATTACAGATATATGTACATGGGACATATAATATATATATCAATATGTACTTATTCGACAAAGAAATACTGAAATTTACGAACAAATATATATACTTAGGTAAACAAATCGGCTTCGACAAGGAGAGCAACTATGCAGAAATTGAGAGACGTATTCAACTCACTTGGAACAAGTACTGGAGCTTGAAGGAAATTTTTAAAAGCAATATGCCAGTAAAAATAAAAAATAAAGCCATGTCGAGCTGCCTTTTACCATGCCTAACTTATGCTTGTCAGACCTGGAAATACACTGAAAAAATAAAAAGAAAAATTACCACATGTCAACGGGGCCTAGAACGTAACATGCTAAAAATTAGAAAAATACAAAAAATAAGACACACAGAAATAAGAAGCATAACAAAAGCTACCGATGCTCTAAACTATGCCAAAAAATTGAAATGGAAGTGGGCGGGACATGTGGCAAGACTATCGGACGAGCGGTGGACTATAAGGGTGACACGGTGGAGAGGCCCAAGCGGGAAACGCTATAGGGGAAGACCGCTCACGAAATGGGCGGATGATATTTGCAAAATAGCTGGCCCAAGCTGGATGCAAACGGCCCAAGATAGAGAAAATTGGTACTCTTTGGAGGAGGCCTTCACCTGCGGAAGGGTTCTTGCTGATAAGTAATACAATAGAATTAAGCATTATTTACTTTTTTACTAATAAAAGAAAATTACATATATACTTAAAAAAAAATACAAAACAAATGTATCCATATATAATTCTTACTGTACTATTATTATTTTTTTCAATTAATTGCTTACTAACTTAGTTACTTTTGCAATAAATAAAAGGCTTTTTTTATTTTTATGTACTTATTCCTCGGAGAGCACGTAAAGCCGTCGGTCCTGCGCCTTAACTCTCACCGGTCCTGCCTCGTGTCCTCCCACCGGAGTATGAGAATGACAGGAATAGAGAGTGCACTTGTGTCTGCGCTCTCTCTCACACGCGCTGCACTATAATATCTCCTGCGCAGATGGCTAGTCTCAATGACATTGGCCGCCGTGGCCAAAATCGATCGGGAGGACATTATTATTATTATATAATATATATACACTATATATTTTATATATGGATACTACATGTATATATAACAAAAAATAATATCTTTATTAGAATTTAGTATGTGCGTGAAGCAATCCGTCTTCACACCTCGCTACACCACACGCTCGTTTTGTTTAGTGATGTACAAAGGATCTATAACATATACTCGTTTTTACATAATTATAACAACTTATTATATTAACTAATTCTCGCTATTGGCTTCGCTTGCGTGATCTATATATATATATATATATATATATATATATATATATATATATATATATATATATATATATATATATATATATATATATAATAAAATTGTAACTAAGCAGAATCTGTACATTAAATATTTATTGGAAAATCTTATTGAAATAGACATTATTATCGATACAGAGGCCGAATCTAGGATTTTGATGACATTTGGTATGATGATAGGTGGTTATCCGGGTCAACATATAGGGTTCACCCTACAAGATAGATCAAAATAATGTACTACAGTACTGTACACCTTAAAACGTCTACAAAAAAGTCCGCGATGGCATATGTCTATCTCTTAAGGAGAACATACTATATCCATTTTACTATATCCAAGCTAGGGACAAACCCGAGCGAAGCAAGGGTGAGTCGCTAGTAAATCATAAAAGAACATAATTTGCATGACATAGAAAAATTAAAAAGAGAAACAAATTATAATTATAGTTAAATGACAGATAACCTAAATATCTTAGTTGAGCATGAAATATAAGTTTCAAGAAATTACAACGAAGGCCACAAGCTATACAATAATATCATTAGCGTTTGCACTAAGTTAATTAATATTGCTGTATGATTGAGTACAAATTTATGTACAATTTTTTACCGACTTCAAACAGGAGGTATGCAATTCTTATGTATATATGTATGTTTGTTTGTTTTTTTTTGTTACGAGATATTTAGGCCAATTGTGATTCAATTTTAAATTTTGTTTAATGAATGGGTTGTATAGAACTTCAATGAAACAAACCTAATCTATACTAATATTATAAAGCTGAAGAGTTTGTTTGTTTGATTGAACGAGCCAATCTTAGGAACTACCGATCCGATTTTAAAAATTCTTTTTGCATTAGATAACCCGTTTATTGAGGAAGGCTGTATGTTATACATCATCCCGGAAATATGTACGGTTCCCGTGGGATAATTTGTTTTTTTCTAGGGACGAACACGAATCGAAGCGAGGGTAAGTTAAGAGTATTCATATAGGAGGATAAACTTTATATAGGTATATTTTAATAAAAATATCAATCTCGAAATAATGAAAGGATGAAGATCTCGAATGCATTTTTCTTGCAGTAGAAAGGTATCAAAAAAAAAAGCATTAGATTAGTTTTACGTTTTTAACTAACACATACTTTACGAATCCAAAATGTTAATTCTTATCGACAACAAAATAAAAGTTCACATTGTTTTCACCTCTTTGCTATATTAAATTTTTCATAATTTGACAAACTTTAAACGTTCAATCTATACTAATATTATGAATGCGAAAATAACTTTGTCTGTCTGTTTGTCTGTTACCTTTTCACGCTAAATCCGCTGAACCGATTAAGACGATATTTAGTATGGAGATAGGTTGAGGCTGATTGAGGCCCTGAGAAGGACATAGGATAGTTTTTATCCCGGAAATCATCCCTTAAGGGGTGGAAAAGGGCGATGAAAGTTTTATGGGGAATCATTTCTCAAGTAAGGGTAAGTAATATATATAATTTAAATTTTTAAAGTAAGTTCATACTTTTCTATACCTATGTATATATGTACATACCTATATATAATTTATTCTATACTAACCGCGAAAACGCATCGTGAGTCGCTAGTAAATAAATAAATCCATTTTCAATCATCAAGAAACTCTAAAAAGAAAAGGATGTACCTACTAAAAACAAAACATGTTATAACGTTAATAAAATTTTGAGATGTCCTCGTCCGTAGGTACCAACGTTTTCACGCTTAATATGGAATAGACCGGCTATACAGATATGATGAGTTTTATATCGCTTACTTGAGAAGTGATTGATTCCTCATACAGACTTCCACCCCCTTTTTACTCTCTTAAGGGATGATTTCCGGGATAAAATTTATCCTATGTCCCATTGTCTTTAAACTATCTCCATACCAATTTTCATTTAAATCGATCCAGCGGATTAAGCTTGAAATGGTAACAGACAGACAGACAGACAGACAGACAGACAGAGAGAGACAGACAGATAGATAGACAGACAGAGTGACTTTCGCATTTATAATATTAGTATGGATTAAATCGATTTTACAGTAACCAACATAAGCACATCACTACGAGGCGTGGCTCAGGCGCGGCACCTTTCGTAATATCCGATGCGAGCGATCTAAATATACTACGGAATCGAGTAGAAATCGCACACCAATTTAAGCATTACCAGATCAATACCTACGTGTTTGTTTATAAATGTTGTATTCATTTTCTAACGGAAGACCGTATATGGCTTTCTTCGACATATTTGAACACTTATTGAATCAAATTTGAACAAACTTATGTTACAATCCTTACTAATATAATAGACTAGTAATTCACCCTTGCTTCACTCGGATTCATCCCTATATTGATTCCCCATACAAACTTTCATTCCCATTTTCACCTCTTAAAGTGATGATTTTCGGGATAAAAACTCCTATATCCTTCCCAGGATCTCAAACTATCTTCTTACCAAATTTCATCTAAATCGATTCAGTAGTTTCGGAGCTTATTCGGTACAAATAAACAAAAAATCTTTCTTCTTTATAATATTAGTAAAGATGTCATAATACCTTAGTATAGATACCACATTCTGTATAAAAAAATTGGTCGGATCTGATTAGACGCTGATTGAAATAACTAACTTTTGAAATCGGTTAAACATATGGAATATATAACGTTTAACCCCTATATAGTTTTATTTTATAACACTAACTATTTACTAGTAGTACTATAAAGGCTGTGGTAGCCCAGTGGTAACGCGCCATCTTGGGAAACTGAGTGAAGCGGGTTCAAATCCCGGGTCTCGCACATCTGATATTTTGATGTGGGAATAATTTCCAACATGGTTACCACTTGTCTAACAATAAGGGAAAACATCGTGAGGAAACCTGCATTTCTGAGAGCAATTTTTCGAAGAACATGTGAAGTCCGCCAACCCGCACTTGGCCAGCGCGGTGGACTATGGCCTGATCCCCCTCATATTGAAGGGAGGCCCACCCCCAGCAGTGGGACGTTAAAAAGAGCTGAATACATAACTATAAACGCACAAGTATGTACATATGTTTATTATTACTTCACGCTGAAACGACTACACGGTTTTGGGTGAAATTTAATACATAGATATAGGTTCTATGACCTGAAATAACACATAGGGTACTGTTAGGCACCTAGGGACAAAACCAAGCAGAGCAAGGGTAAGTCGCTAGTATTATATACATTGATGCACCCCAAAACAGGGCAAAAATGTCATAAGAACTTTTCCCTGCATTCCACTCAGCCTTCCATTAAATCTTATCATTTTCACTGATAAATGACAAATCAATAGATCAATTAAATGGTATCGGTTTGGATCTAGCGTCAAATTAGCTCCAACACAATGGATACTGCAATCTGCTACGTTTATATCGGATAGTGCGTTCTGATTTCCGTATAAGGCGATGTCGTGAAAACACCATAAAAATAAGATCAGCTTTTCTATGTAAAACCTATACATTTAACCATCTTTATCCTTATACATATAAAAGGAAGTCGCTGGCGTGTGTCTGTACGTATGTGCGCGGTAA
Organism: Fabriciana adippe; assembly: GCA_905404265.1. Lineage (NCBI taxonomy): Eukaryota > Metazoa > Arthropoda > Insecta > Lepidoptera > Nymphalidae > Fabriciana > Fabriciana adippe. The sequence continues at coordinate 2,505,229 of FR990010.1, forward strand.
TGTTAAGAACTACTGAGCGGATTTGTATGCGGTTTTTTCTGCCACGACCTAGAAAAGTTTAGTGTGTTAAAATTGTTCAAACAGTTATAGGTGAGAATAACGCTATAAGTGAGTCGAGTTGGAGAAAAAAGCGTTTCTTGCTCTCTTAATCGCTGTCACTAGATAATCATTGAAACCTGTGAAAAGCGCGAGACTCTTACATTTTTGCAGTTACATTTTTGGATAGAAAAATTGTTTTTACTCAATATTATTCTTATTTCTTACTAGCAAATTACCTTTGCTTTGTTTAGGTTCGTCTCTATTGAAAAAAAAAAACCTATTTCACGGGAACCGTACATTTTTCCGGGATAAAAAGTGACCTATGTGCTATTCGACTATAATCCGTATCAGCCGTTCTTGCGTGATTGTGTAATAAACATCTCTCCAAACTTTCTCATTTATAATACTAGCGACTCTAGCCTCGGTTCACTTCGGGTTCGTCCCTAGTGTAAAACAAAACACCCACCAAATTATCCCACGGGAATCGTACATTTTTCCGGATTAAAAGTAACCTTTGTGCTATTCCAGACTATAATCTAACTATGTGTCAAATTTTATCCAGATCCCTTCGTCGTTCTGGCGTGACAGAGTAACAAACATCCATACTCACAAACTTTCACATTTATAATATTAGTGTGGATTAATGGGATTATGGAATTAAAATCATTTCACCATCACAAAGTTAAATTTAAATTAAAATTTTCTATCCATAAAATATAATACTCATTCATACTCATACTCTTTTTGTTACATAGAAAAGAGAGATACATAAAAACTGAAATAAATCGCGGAATGCGCAAAAAATTACCTAGCGAAGCGTAAGCGACGACCTGAGCGAAGCGGAGTCGGCTGACAAGTATACTTATAAGTAATATTGAATTTTCTGTCAGCAATTTTTAAATAGCAAACCCACATTGGGTTACATATTTGTAGAATATCAAAAATAGCAAAAAAACACACTGTACCTACGTTGGTTTGAATCTCCCTAAGTTCCTTGTGCTAATCTCCAGACAACTGAACTGATTTTGATGAGACTTACACTGACAGATAATTATGACAATAGTAAAATAGGCCCCTTTATATCCCGAGTAAAATAAACGGGTTCCCGTTGGATATGTAAGCGAAGAGTTCCTTCGAAGCGGGCCATTACTTATACCAACAAAATAAGATTTTATTTTCTTTTCCTTCTACTTCTTTTATGTCAGAAAATGTACAATTGTGCATAATTATTTAAGATTAAATAAAAAATATATTTTAAGGCCATATAACATATTTTCCTATTGAAAAACTATAGTAAGTCGGAGTAATATATTTTCTAAATTCTAAGCGAACAAACTAACAGACATTCAGACATATTCTATATTAGATATCAATCTATAAGAAAAACCAACACTTTACCTCCATGGAATTGGGCAGCACGGCGCCTTCACGGCGCCCCGCGCCCTCTCTTTCATCCTGTAACAAAAGAAACAGATTTAAATTAAAAAAAAAATCAAAATCTGTTTTTTCAATAAAGACAAACCTTAACTAAATACAAAATTTGATCCAAGTCGTTAGAGCCGAATATAGCCATAGTCCACGCTGCCAAGTGTGAGTTGGCCGACAGATAGATAACGACTATCTATTTGAAAAATGGCTCCCAATACAACTTTAATGTATAATATAGACAAATATTATTATTATGTTTTCACAATTTGTACTATTTTGGGTATACATTGCAAAATGTCATAAGAAGCGGAAGGCCTATTCGCACTGTGGTAAACATAAATAAGATTATAATGAAAATAATTGTATTGTATTCAGCCCTTTTTAACGTCCCACTGTTGGGTACGGGCCTCCCTTCAATACGAGGGGGATCAGGCCATGGTCCACGCTCACCAAGCGCGGGTTGGCCGACTTCACATGTCTTTCGAAAACTTACGAGGTTCTTTCAGACATGCAGGTTTCCTCATTATGTTTTCCTTAACCGTAAACAAGTGGTAATCATGTTGGAAACGATTCGAACATTTTCGTATGATCATATCAGATATGCGAGACCCGGGTTTTGAACCCGCTTCACTCGAGTCACCAAGCGAGCACGTTACCGCTGAGCTACCACTACCTACTACTATTTTAATTTTCGGAATAATCAGAAAACTTAGAGACATAAGATAAAGATGCGTAAAACCCATCAATCCGCATTTAGCCAATCTCCCTCGCATTGAAAGGATATTCGTGCCCAACAGTGGGACGGTAAAAGGCACAATTATTATTATTTTATTATTTATATTACCTACCGTCAACATTTTAGAATATTATAAAGATATAAATACTATAGAATGTGTACACGCACGCCATACGCACACTGTGGTAAACAAAATTTCTTTAAGATTCGATAAAGGACTTTTACGCATTTTCCTTTAGACGCCAATATTAACCCGTTCAGAATCGCGGGCACGCCGGCGTGTCATTTAACAATTAATTTCTTAGAAATTATCCAGGAGGTGTTGAGTGATGAAGAAAACAGTGATTATTCTGCGTTTTACCATTTCCATTGACGCTACATACCCGTTTCATTGCTTACTTCGCTCCGCTTATTTTTGTTTTTCCCATTCAAATGGGATACGGAAAACTTTTTATTGTACCGAATATTTACGGTCTATGATAATTTGTAGCATCAAGACTATCTCTGTACAAGATATCGCACAGCGAACCATCGCTCTATTGATGTGTATGAAACAGACAAACTAACCAACGCACTTTTGCACTAATAATATTAGTGAGGGGTTAGTTAGCGTTGCTTTGTGCAATGGTAAGGATCGAGGCTTGTGTTATGAATACCAGATAGTTCATACACTACATATATATATATATATATATATATATATATATATATATATATAACTTCAAATACATAGAATATACATATTATAAATATAAACACCCATGACTGGAGTACATACATTCGTGCTCATCACACAAATGAATGCCCCCAGCGAGACTTGAACCCGCGACCGCTGGCACAGCAAGTAGGGTCACTACAAACTGAGCCAAACGTGTCGTCAACTTGGTTTAGAAGAACTCATAAGCCACAACAAACTATAAGCATTTCCAGTGATTGTTTATTTACCTGATTGTTTTTACCTAAAACTTACTATTTATAAATACAATTAAATAAATCATAATAAAATTACATCTAGATTCAAAATAATAATCCGAATAATTAAAAAAAAAATTTCATTCGCTATTACAATATCAAATCCGCAAACACCGTAGTGCGTAAATAGCAAGGATGAGGGATAAAGAGAAAGGGCGTATAAATAGAGCAATTGGATATCACCGTCCTTGTCGCACGCACAATATGGTGAAGGTGTGAAAGGGACGGCGAACGGTACCGTGGGAACTTAGCATTTGCTTTCACTTTACGTTATAAAAATATAGTACTGAAGATTTGAAGGCTTAGATTTTGCATCTGTATTACTAAGTACCTTATTTATCATGACATTTTGGACGTACCTAATATATAATGAAGGTCGCCACTTCGATTCTCACATCGAATTACGAAGTTTTATTAGCATATATTATAAAATCAAAATTGACACTTTCAGAGTTATAATTATATTATACTAATCAGAAAAAGGCCTGCCATAGAGCATAATATTTTTTTACGCTCATAAAATTGTTTGTAATGTCATATGATAATGTTCTTATACTTTAAGAAATATTAGAAAATTAATAAAATAGGTTTATTTTTATTTTTTTTTAAATACAAAATTATAGAAAAAATAACGTAAGCTGTAAATTAATAATTAAAAAAAAATCGAATGAAACATGCTCTATTTGAAAAATTCTACAGGTTGTTTTTTTTTTCATATACTCAAAGGCCAAACAAAGTAGGTCCTAATTAATATATATATATATATATATATATATATATATATATATATATATATATATATATATATATATATATTAATTTTGTAATGCTGAAGACATTATTTGTATTTTATTTTTAACCGACTTCAAGGAAAGTACACAATTTTGCTGCAATTTTTTAAACTTTTCTGTGTATATGGTTATGATTGATATCTACGCCATGTGTGAAACGATTTTATTAAAAAAAATATCAAAAGTTTATCTTATATAAAATTAAAAAAACAGTTCCACCCCAAGGTTTCATTACTTTTGGAGGTTGTTATATATTTTTGTATGTTTGTTTGAACGCACTAATATCTGGAACTAACACTCAGATTTGATAAAATCTTTTTCCATTTTAAAGGCAATTATTTAACACTATTCTACCATTAGAAACTGAGCAATTTCACATAAATAAACTACAAAAGTGCAGTTTGTTTGTTGCATCTTAATACTACGAGGCTTTTATCTTATTATAATATAAAGTAATAAGAGGCATAGACCTAAAAACGGTCTAAAGCAAAACCTATTACGCCTAGCTCTATTAGGTACCTATATTTCTGGAACCGTATGTTCCTGGTAACCATAGGTACCTACGCTTCTAATATAACTATTAATATAGTATTACTACTGTATATAGTAAAAGCATATCAATCTATATATAAATAGGTAGAGACAAAACAGTTTAGTTCCTTCTTCTCTTCTGTTTGTCAACGGATATTCTTTTTTTTTTTTTTTTTTTGTTCAGTAGCTAAATTGACAAGCTTTAATGTTATCAATAAAAAATATAATAAATATGTTGGGATATTAACAAACAGCACCGTCTAGTTCCATGGTAAGCTACGAGGCCTGTGTTATGGATACCAGATAGTTGATACACTACATATATATAACTTTAAATACATACATATTATAGATATAAACACCCATGACTGGAGTACAAACATTCGTGCTCATCATACAAATGAATGCCCCCAGCGGGATTCGAAACCGCTGGCACAGCAAGTAGGGTCACTACAAACTGAGCCATACGTATCGTCAAAATAATAGTAATTTTTGGAAACTGTTTTCTTTATATACTTAGATAGGTATTTTCTATTCATCTATTCATATATTATGCTTTCCTCAAACTTTCTATAACTATTATCAAATTTCGACCTCTGGGCGAATTAGTACTATAAATTCTGAATGTTTGAAACTTATTAATTTAAGTTAAATTCAGAATGAATCTGATGTCATATATTATAACAAAGATCAATTTTTATTTACATATCTAAAACGCATACAAACCCACCGACTTAAACTAATACCACTAAAAGCTCAAAAGAAAAACACATTTTTTTTTAATTTTTTTTTTATTTTAGACATCTTTTTAGTTTTGGTCAATTAGTTTAATTATATATTTGTTTCTTAGTTATCGAGACGATTGTAACGACGTATGAATCATCAAAATCGGTTAGGCCGTTTAGTAATTACTAGAGATCATAGGGTCAGAAATACATACATACAGGTGAAACACATAACCCTCCTTAGGGCTACGCCGCAGTCGGACAAAAATATAACTTCTTAGATTTTAATTTTACATGTTTACGTTTTAAGAATGCAAGGACAACAAAATGTCAATGCTACGAAAAATATTATGGTGTAAATGTGAACAACACCACGGTAAGAAACTAGCATAAAATCAAAACGTAGCATAAATTCAAAACGTAGCATAAGACCTAGTAACGGTCCTTGTTAGTACTATAATAAAATGGAAAGTTTATATAGAGCACTTTCACGCGTCAAAAGTACACGAAAACTTTAATTTGTGAGAGAATGCAAAGAGCTAAAAAGCCATAAACTTTAAACGTACAGACGTAATTTATATGTATACCGATTAACGGATATAGACAAATATTTGTAGGTTGGTCTTGAGTTTGATTCTCGATTGAAGTAAATATTCGTATTACTCAAAAGTTCTAGATGTCAGTCATTTTGAATAATCGCACATCACTCCAAAACGGCTGTTGAACCTTGTAAATTAGTACATACTTATACACGTCATAAACCTTACTACCCACATCTTCTCTTACCCGGTAAAGGACCAGGTAGGTATATAAAAAAAAAGAGTGTAAAAGTAAAACTTCTGTAGGTTATCGGTACTCTTTATGAAATGCAATTTACGAGCATGTTTTAAGTAATTAGGATAGGTGAGACACTAAAAATAACGCATATTAGGCATATTACAATCATATATTTACAGAATATCATTTAAGGAAAGAATATAATATTATATATCATATGTCAGACAACGGTTACCATGGCAACAAACGTACGTAAATTTTTTCGTAACGCATTCACCAGTTTACCCCCCCAAGTCAAGCGTGCGTAAAGAAGCTTTACTTCAAAAATTATGTTCTCATAATAGAATCTATTTCCTGACCAAATTACATCGAAATCTGTTCAGCAGTTTAAGCATAAACAAATAAGTAAGAGTTGTTAGTTAATTTGGATAAACCAAGTAGACTATGAGATGTCTATATCTCTTGATCTCTACGTCATATGTGTTTCCATATAAATTAGGGGTCAGCTTAGTGGTTAGACACGATAGAATTTCAGTCGCGGGCAAAGACTTGAGCATTACTATCACTTATCCGTGCTAGTTTTAAGTCAAAGGTTAATTTTTGAAGATCTAATGGTCAAATATTTAATTACTTTTAAAGGTCATGAAACAAAACAATTAATAATCTATACATATAATAAAATTCTAACTGAGTCGAATCTGTAAACTAAATATTTTTTGGAAAATCTTATTGAAGTAGTCATTATTATCGATCCAGAGACCGAATCTACAGTTATTAGAATTTTTGTCTATCTGTCTGTCTGTCAGTCTGTGACCACATCACGAGAAAACCACTGGACAGATTTTGATGAAACTTGATATGATAGCTGGTTATCCGGATCAACATACAAGGATACTTTTTACTGCGGGAAAATATCTCAACTCTGAGAAATCTATGCTAAACGTTAAAACGTAAGTAGGAACGAACCCAAGCAGAACGAGGGTGATTCGCTAGTATTGTAATAAATAGCGCTATTTTTGCAGTCTAAAACTGCGGATGTAAACAAAGATGGCGATAGTTTGCAAGCGAGAGAAGAATACAGGCGACGTCATTTACTCCTTCATACAACAGATTATGAACTGGAGTAATACATAGGCTACTGTTACTAACAAAAATTGCTGAAGAGGCGCTGCCTATCTTACTAATATTATAAATGTGAAAGTTTAGATGTTTGGATGGCTGTTTGTTACTCAATTACGCCAGAACAGCTGAAGAGGTCTGGATGAAATTTGGCACAGAGATAGATTATAGTCTGGAATAGCACAAAGGTTACTTTTTATCCCGGAAAAATGCACGGTTCCTGTGGGATAGATTTGTAATATTAAAACTACAAAAGGCACTTAGAGATACACGAGCGAAGCGGGGGTAAGTCGCTAATATATTTTTTTACATTTAATTTTACTTTAAAAACTATATTGAAAAAACTTATTTACTCATGGCATTTAAAGTAGATTACACATCTACTTGAATTATAATTAATATAGCCGCAGGTGATAATTAACCGTGTTTGACACCATTTTTTAGATGTTTACTTAAGTCTAATGATCATCATTAATTGATTATCATTTGTACCTTTGAAGACCTAAATTACTCCCACTCTCTGTGCAGGGTGTGCCTCTGAGAGGATGAAACTCTATCTCACATCCTGCTTGAATGCTTTGAACTGAGACACCTATCCGAAGAAAAACTAGGCCCCAGAAGATCACTCCCGGAAATCTTCCACGAAACCGGCTACTGGATGCCCTGGGATGGAAAGAATGGTACACCGAATAGCACAAGCTCACGCACAACGAGCAAACCTGCCTAATTGCGAAAAAAACCACGCACGAAGGAGAAGAAGACGCCTACTCTCTAGACCTAGGCTCCTAGATCGCCCACCCAATCGCCATCACATATCGCCCATCCAATGCCACAATGCCATATTTTTTTTACAGCATACACGTAAAGTTTAAATATTTAAAATATCGATACTAAGTACCATTCGTTGAGACCAAAATTTAAAGGTTTACTTAAATAAAACATCTAATTATCGCCTATCCAATGCCATAAGACAATTTTTTTTTTTTTAATATTTTAACTTTTGACATTTGAAATATTTTTTTTACATAGTAAGTACATACTAACGTCACCTTGACTTTATAGTTCATTATATAACGTTTTTATTAGCTTTACTTGTGACTAACTACTTAGTAGTGTTCGATCAGGAATGAAATTCGACCATAAATATTATTTAAAATTTGAGGAAAACATATAAATAAAATAAATATGTTGGGACATTAACGCACGGCACCATCTAGTACCATGGTAAGCTACGAAGCCTGTGTTATGGATACCAGATAGTTGATACACTACACGTATATAACTTTAAATACATACATATTATAAATATAAACACCCATGACTAGAGTACAAACATTCTTGCTCACACATATGAATGCCCGACTCGAACCCGCGACCGTTGGCACAGCAAGTAGGGTCACTACAAACTGAGCCAAACGTGTCGTCAATATATAAAAATAAATAGAATTTACCTGTCTATATATAAAAAAATGATAAAAGTATAGCTCGTCAACAGCTACTAAACAAAAAAAACGTGTGTGTGTGTGTGTGTGTACTGTGCACTTATATACGCACGTAAGAAATTATACTTCTTTGGCTTAACAGAACAAAAATAGCTGAAGATTTCATCCCGTATGTCACTCTCTGTTTGTAAAAGGAATGCAGCTCATTTCATCATGCCCTTTCAGCTAACTTCATCATGCCGCTTTTTTCTCTCATAAAAGAAAATTTTACTCTCATATTTTTTTCCAAACGTGCCAAAAGAAGTATAACTACAAAAAAAAGAAAATCGGTAGACTCAAACAGAAGAAAAAAAAAAGAAAATCGGAACTCTTCGAGTTTGGGTTCATTTTGCTTTGACGAGTTCCAATACACGTTTTTTTTTTTTTTTTTTTTATTAAGAATGGGCTTACTCATGACCTTCATCTTAGCTTGAAGGCATAGATAAGGTCTACGATCTAGCGAGCTTGCCCAGGAGAAGCCTGTTAACACGCACCTTGAATAGCTTCAGGTTATACGCACTCGGAAAAACAGACGCAGGCAGGGAATTCCACTTCTTGGCTGTACGCATTATAAAGGATGACGAATAGCGTTTAGTGCGAGTGGTCGGAATTTCAACCAGGAAAGGATGATATCCTGCAGTACGTCTGGTGTTCCGATGGAAGAATGGCGATGGCGGTATGAGACCATGGAGCTCTTGGGCACACTCCCCGAAGTACAGTCTGTAGAAAACCGATAGACAAGCAACTTGGCGACGGTGTGCTAAGCTGTGAAGCTTAGTTTTCACCAGCTTTTCATCGCCGATTAGCTTTATAGCCCTGCGTTCCACCGAGTCAAGAGCGGCAAGTTGGTATTTTGCAGAGCCATCCCAAAGGTGACTGCAATACTCCATGCATGATCGGACTTGAGCTTTGTATAATATGAGAAGCTGTCCAGGCGTGAAGTATCGCTTAACCTTGAAGAGGATACCCAGTTTTTTGGCCGCAATCTGTGCCTTCGACTCGATGTTATCGCCAAAGTTAAGGTTTGCACTCAACTTTATGCCGAGAAGCTCTAGACTATCGGAAACCTCTACAGATGTACCACGGAAAGTAGGAGTCAGGCTGATCGGACTCCTTTTTGCAGAAAACAGACAGGCCTGCGTTTTGGCGGCGTTAAAATCTACCAGATTGTCATCACCCCATTGTGAGAGTTGTCTCACAATGGGGTGATGACAATCTGGTAGATTTTAACGCCGCCAACGCGCCTCCACCATGGCCTCTCTCAAAGTACGTATAGTTACCCTTCCGTCTTTTGCGCTGGACACATAGCTCTCTATGACTGTGCTGTCATCTGCATACGCATCAATACCTGGAGAAAGTAGGTCATTGATGTGTAGCAGGAAAAGAGTCGCAGAGAGAACGGACCCTTGTGGAACTCCGGCATCAGTAGTCATTGTATCGGAAGAATAACCGTCAACGACCACTCTGATCGACCGTTTCGTTAGAAAGTCCGATATCCAGTCACAGAAGTCAGAGGGGATGCCGTAAGCAGGAAGCTTGCTCAGTAGACTTGCGTGCCAAACCCTATCAAAGGCCTTCGAAATATCGAGTGAGATTGCTAGAGCTTCACCACGGTTTTCGATGACCTTACCCCAGCAGTGCGTGACATACACAAGAAGGTCCCCAGTAGACCGTCCCCGGCGGAAGCCATATTGATGGTCACTAAGGAGATCGTTAGCTTCAAGGTATGACAGCAACTTACTGTTAAGCACCCTTTCCATAACTTTACAGAGTATGGAGGTAATGGCGATTGGTCGATAGTTGCAGGGATCGGCACGACTACCCTTCTTAGGTACTGGCTGAACATTGGCAAGCTTCCAAGATTTGGGCACTGTACTAGTTTGGAGAGAGAGGCGATACAAGCGAGTCAGTACAGGAGACAACTCAGGTGCACAATGCTTAAGGACCCTTGAAGGTATACCGTCAGGTCCACTGGCCTTATTCACGTCAAGATTTTGCATAATTCTACGGACCTCTTTTGTGTGAATTGTGATCTTCGGCATTATAGAATCACAGTGAGGTAAAGTTGGCGGACGTTTAGAGCCAACGTCTAGACGCGAATTGCCTGTAAATAGAGTTGCAAGTAAATTTGCTTTCTCTACCGCGGAGTGAGCCAGTGATCCATCTGGTTTGAGCAAGGGAGGCAAAGAGGGACGGCAAAAATTGGATTCAGCAGCCTTGGACAGGGACCAGAATTGCTTACTACCAGGAGGGTAGGAAGCAAGTCTGGCTCCTATACGACTGACATGATCAAAACGCGCCCTACGGAGAACCTTATTGTATGACTTGGTGGCAGAATTATAAGCTCTTTTCTTCGCACGAACCCTCCGAGCTCTGAATTTGTGATCGCGTGCCAAAACCCAGGACTGGTAGGCGGCCTCTTTTCGCGCCTCAGCACGAGCACAGTCCGCATTATACCAGGGCTTGGCTTTATGGCCAAGCGGGATGTCGGAGAACGGAATAAAGTATTCCATTCCCTGCCTAATCACATCTACAACCGCATCGGCAGAGCACGAGGGATCGATCGAAGAAAAGCACGCTTGCCGCCATGGGTAGGATGCAAAAAAGTGCCGCATCTCATCCCAGTCCGCTGACTCGTATCGCCATACTCTCCTCGTACCTACTGGGCAGTCAACCGGAGGAGAGAAGATTGATACGGACTTCACCAGATTATGATCGGACGACCCCAGCGGGGACGTTACCGATATTGAGTGCCTATCCGGGTCTGTTGTCAGCAGCAGGTCCAAGCAATTGCGTGTATGTCCGTCCACATCTGGTTCTCGCGTCGCAACTTGGACCAGCTGAGTGAGATCTAGCGATAACGCAAATTTGCGCGCCTCTCTCCCAGCATGGTCAGTGTGTTTGTAGGGGAACAACCACTCTTTGTGGTGGACATTAAAGTCCCCAAGAAAAACCAGCTGTGCCGTCGGGTACCGTTGTTGGGCTTTATCAGCCATCTCTGTCAGGTGTTCAAAGAGCCTGGTCGTCTCCTGGTCTCCGCTGTGCGCTCGATAGACACAGGCATAGAGGGTAGACTCTACGCCGGTATCCAACAAAACCCACACAGTCGAGAATCCTGAAACCTCAAAGCAACGGAGACGCCGACAGCAGATATCATCACGGACGTACACACAGACCCCAGCATGCGGTTTGAACTTGTGTTCCAGCGTGTAGCCTGGGTAGTTGAGGTACGCCACGTCTGACGGTGTTGCTATCTGCGTCTCCGTTAAGAAGAAAAGGTGCGGCTTCTCGGTCTCGAGGTGGTGGTGGACCGGGTCGAGATTGGAGTGCAGCCCTCTGATGTTTGTGAGGTGCACTTTGAGTGGGAGGAAGTGCCGCCGTTGTTTTAACTTTCTCTTCTTATTAACTTTGGTCATAATGGTTTTGGGTGTTAGTGGGGAAAACAGTTAGGAAATCGAGGCGCTGCTCAATGATCCTACAGGACTCCAAAGCTTAGCTAACTGAAGGGGAACTCATTTGGAGACCGCGGGGACGCCCGAGCCCCCCCGAAAATGGCCACCGGGTCCTCCCATCCAGTCGCCAGCTGGCACGGTGGAGCACTTCGGGATTTTTCGCGAGTTGGCGGGGCAGCCTTTGGCACATGGCTGGTGCGCTACTTGGGCCCCCTACTACCTGCGGTCGGCCAACGGCAAGACCGTGCCTCGGATCCCGCTACCCTCCAAAATGAGTTTCCCGGTATAGCTTTACTTTGAAGCCCAGACTAGTAATAAGCAGCGCTACTGATACCCGTCTGTTCCCCCAAAGGCAATGGTTCTCCCGCTCGCAGACGGAACGCAGCAAGCTGCTTGGCGTCTGATTTCGACGGGAGGGTGGTAGCTTCCAGGCGGCCCCTTGCGAGACCTACCACCGCATAAAAAAAAAGTGAGAGGGCGCTGCTCACGACTCACAATCCAGCCGAGAGCAGCGTCCTCTTCCACCATACTGGCATGGGTTACTCGCCTTTTACGAGACGCTTTTCCAGCGGCGGAGGAGAAATGTATTCTAAACCCGTCTCCCCACGGGGAAAAGTTTGGCTCAGTTTGTAGTGATCCTACTTGCTGTGCCAGAGATCGCGGGTTCGAGTGCCGCTGGGGGCATTCATTTGTGTGATGAGCGCGAATGTTTGTACTCCAGTCATAGGTGTTTATAATATGTATGTATTTAAAGTTACATATATGTAGTGTATCAACTATCTGGTATCCATAACACAAGCCTCGTAGCTTACCATGGAAATAGATGGTGTTGTGTGTTTATGTCCTAACATATTTAGTATTTATAGGTACTTGTACTACGTCCAAACTGTTATAGTTTATCAAAAGCCTGCTTTTAGTTCTTTTACACAAGCGATTCTTTTAAGTGAGCGTAAATGAAAAAAAATGTATAGCAAAACATGAACGAATCCTTAGTTATTTCTAAATTTTATCAAAAATCAAATGCATAATCGTATGCATAAAATTCACCCAAGGTCAAGCAAAATTGGCTATTTCGAAATATCTCGTAGCTTTAAAATTAAACCGCATTTAGCCAACGTAATGGACTACGGCCTGATCTCCCTCGCATTTGAAGGAGGGCCATGCCCAGCAGTAACATTAAAAAGTACTAATTACATACAGCTAAAGCTAAATCACTTTAAGTAATTGTCCAAAAAAAACAGACTTTCAAAAAAGGTAAATAATTTCAAAAATAATAAAAAGAAAGAGATTTTTTCCTTTATGCATGTAATATTCTGAAGTCGGGACTTCCTGTTTTTTGGGGTCATTTAACAAAACAAGTATTATCTCATATATCATATATATAATCAAACTAGGGTGTAAAATAAAAAAGGCTGTATCTATACTAATAGTATCTACGTCATAACATCGAGACGATTAGTTGAGAAAAAATAAAAGGCATCTTCAGACTGGGTGAAGGTTAATATAAGATGGCGCCGATCACGCCTTTAATTTACACTAATTTAAGCTTACTAGTGATCGCCGCGTGGTTGAAAATCAACAATAATTCATTAAGTTATATATTTATTGTCTTGCGTATATTACAATACTAGCGACTCACCCTCGCTTCTCTTCGGGTTCGTTCCTAGAAAAAAACAAATCTATCCCACGGGAACCGTACATTTTTCTAGGATGATATATAGCCTATAGCCTTTCTCGGTTAACGGGCTATCTAACGCAAAAATATTTTTTTAAATCGGATTAATAGTTCCTGAGATTAGCGCGTTCAACCAAACAAACAAACTCTTCAGCTTTATAATATTAGTATAGATTAATCTGTTCGCAATTTTAAACATGCGTGTGTGTGTCAAACACATGATAGTGTGTGTAATGTTTTTTTTTATTGATTTAATGTATTTTTTATGCATAATTTAAAAAAAATATTAGCATTCTGCACTCCTTCTCTATATACACTATACTATATAAGTGTGGGAAATTTCATACTCCTCCGTCCGCGCAATTTTCGTAAAAAGGAATCTCAGGAACTACTAATCCCATTTGAAAATTCTTTTTGCATTAGATAGCCCGTTTATTGAGGAAGGCTATAGGCTACATGTTATCCCAGAAAAATGTAAGGTTCCCGTAGGATAGATTTGTTTTTTTCTAGGGACGATCCCGAAGCGAAGCGAGGGTGCGTCGCTAGTTAGACAATAAGAAAGAACTATACAAGTTTTATCTTTTCATACACAGCCCTTTTTAACATCCCACAGCTGAGCACGAGCTAAAATTGAAGAATGCCACAAGTCACTACTACTAAAACTAGTTAGGTTCTCTCAGACATACAAGTTTCCTCGATGTTTTCCTTTATCGTAAGGCAAATGGTAATCTTATTGACATGATTTACACACGTAAAAACATTAAAAGACCCTGGATTTGAACCCGCTTGCTTTATCAAATGAGCGCGGGTTCTACCATTATCTTTCAAGTTTAAACACATTAAAAATACCTTAAAATGAATAAAAAAATAGCATAGAATCCGATACAATTACAGAGTTTGTGACGATGCTTTGAGATTCAAACGAGAGATTGCAAGGTCGAGAAGCTCCGCCTAGTGATGGATGAATAAATGCTGTGTAATAAATGTATTCGAATAAATTAAATCGATTAAATTAAATTGTTATTGAAGCACTCGTTTTTAATTGATTATCACTACATAGTATAAAACAAAGTCGCTTTCCGCTGTCTGTCTCTATGTATGCTTAGATCTTTAAAACTACGCAACGGATTTTGATACGATTTTTTTTAATAGATTAAGTGATTCAAGAGAAAGGTTTATATGTATAACACATGCATGTTATAGTACAGAAAAGCCGAGAAATTCAAAGATTTGTATTTCATACTAACCGTTAAAACGAACCTAGGGATGACCCCGAGCAAAGCGAAGGTAAGTCGCTAGTAAATATTTAAAATAATTATATTATACAAGCAACTTACCCTAGTTTCGCTTTGGGGTGTATTTTTACTATACATTTAATTACTTTATTTTAAACTGCTAAGACAACGCGTACTGATAAAGAATCTTAACGGCCATTTTTTTTTAGTTTTATCCAAATAAAAAATAGCCTAAAGGACTCTACGGTAATGTAGCATCCTATTAGTAAAAGTATTTTCAGAATCGGATCAGTAGTTTCAGAGATCACTTTTTATATACAAACTTTTAACTCTTTTATATTGTTAGTGTAGACTGCCAGCTCTTTTTAGGGTTCCGTATCCAAAGGGTAAAACGGGACCCTATTACTAAGACTTTGCTGTCCGTCCGTCTGTCTGTCTATCTGTCCCTCTGCCACCAAGCTGTATCTCATGAACCGTGATGGTTACGCATGTATAATAGAATACCACAATCGATTTTGAGCTTGCAATTTAAACAATTTAAGCCTAAAATTAAAAATATATTTGTGAATAAAGGTTATTATACCATCACGGAATACTTCGTAGATGTCAATATGTGGAATTAATATTTGATTGGGTCTCACATAGGACAAGTAGATAATAATTATTGTATTATAATATTGTAAACAAATCTAATATATTTAAACGAGCAATTCTTGTATATTTATATCTTTATTCATTTATACCAGCGATCTCGGAAACGGCTCTAACGATTTCGCTGAAATTTGGTGTGTGAGGGCTTTCGGGGGCGAAAAATCGATCTAGGTTAGTCTCATGTCTGGGAAAACGCGTGTTTTCGAGTTTTCATGCAGTTTTCCTTCTGCATTATTCTACTCAGAATATGCTCAATAATTTCTTACACTCAGCATAAGCATTGTGGTCAAGCGACCAAAATGCAGAATGTGGAATAACAATTCAATAGGTGTGTCTGAGATCGAATCTCGATCGGATACAAAGTTTTACTTTTTTTTTGTATTTATCCAAGTTTTTAGTTCTTTTTATCTAAAAAATACGATATAACAAAAAAGTACACCGAGCGAAGCTCGGTCGCCAGGTACTAATGTTTTAAAAGAACAACTGTTGAATTTATTGTCGGCTCTTCTCAGCAGAACTGCCTTCCGAACCGGTGGTAGATTCCTCTATGAATGATGAACTAAATCTTTATTCCTGCTCGCTTCGTCCCTAGTTAGTTTTTAACATTTAGTATAGATTTCTCAGAGCTGAGATATTTTCTCGCAGTAAAAAGAATCCTATATATTGACCCGGATAACCAGCCATCATCATACCAAATTTCATCAGAATCTCTCGGTGGTTTTACCGTGATGCGGTCACATACAGACAGACAAACAAAAATTCTAAAAACTATAGATTCGGCCTCTGTATCGATAATAATGTCTATTTGAATAAGATTTTCCAAACAATATTTAATCTACAGATTCGGCTTTATTACAATCTACATATATATACATATAAAAGGCTAAAGTGATCGACTGATGTATAAACGCACAGGCCAAACCCTACAGGCTAGAAAATTGAAATTACGCACACCTATTCCTCATATGACGAGGCTGGATGCCTTCGTCATATGAGAAATAAGGAAGAGTTTTTCAAAAGTAAACCCCCAACGGGGTGAAAAAGGGAATAAAAGTTTGTATGAAACTTTTTATTCCTTGGACATTTGCATGAAATTTCGTATTTTTCGTAGTTTGATCGCAAGCGAAGCCGCGAGTTCTGTTAGTTTTATTATATGTATAGATGAGAACCGATGACTTAACATAACCTATCACTATGCAATATTACATGAGATAAAAACGTTATAGATAATGAACTAGCAATTGCTCGCAGTTCCTACAACTAAATAACATTCTAACATATTAAGCGTTAAGCCAAATAGCCATAATACTTTCTTAGATTTACGCGAATATTTTACATTTTAAATAAACCTATATTTTAGTTTTTACCGTAAGTCCTAGTACATCAATAGAGGCATACGATTAATATTAATTATTATGTAAAACTAAAATAAGATAAAAATGTTAATTCACAAGTGTAAATATTTTTTGAGATATAGAAAAAAAAGAAAAAATAGTTTTGTTAAATTTTAATAAAGATAGTTTTATTTTTTAAATCAGATTGGTACTTGTACTCATAAATCAAATACCGTCAAAAAAAAGATTTTTCGATTTTTGAGTATCGATATTTTGGAAACTAAGCGAGATATCGGAAAATTTCATTCATACTTTTCGGCACATCTCGTCGAGATCTATGCGAATCAGCCTTGAAATCGTGGCGCCGTAAGAACCATAGAATACCCCTATATGACATACCTACTGATAACTCTCCCTATGACTAGTTAAGGTCTTTGATTTAACATACAAACATACAGCAAAAATCATACTGAACTGGATATAGAGTAAATAAATTTCTTTACAAAATATTATTTTTCTATGTATAATATTATAACCTCTTGAAGGATGAGCATTTCATGTCTTACGAATCTTTTCTTTGTCTATATTATCTTCGGTACAAAAAAAAACTTTCTTGCTAGCCAAATTTTAAAATTTATAATGCCTGACCTGAGCACTCGCTTAAGAAACGTGAAGATGGTTTAAAATTTATTAAATCTTTCTGTTAAAAAAGTCTCAGTAACAGCAGCCCGGGGTTGGGAAGTTTGCGATGTTTCACCCCCGTGCCTCGGAGAGCACGTAAAGCCGTCGGTCCTGTGCCTGATCTTTCATCAGTCTTGTCGAATTTTCCTCTCATCGGAATTTTTGAGAGTAACAAAAATATAGAGTGCACTTGTGCACTAAAATTTTAATTCGACGACACGTTTGGCTCAGTTTGTAGTGACCCTACTTGCTGTGCCAGCGGTCGCGGGTTCGAGTCCCGCTGGGGACATTCATTTGTGTGATGAGCACGAATGTTTGTACTCTAGTCATGGGTGTTTATATTTATAATATGTATGTATTTAAAGTTATATATGTGTAGTGTATCAACTATCTGATATCCATAACACAGGCCTCGTAGCTTACCATGGAACTAGATAGTGCTGTGTGTAAATGTCCCAACATATTTATTTATAATATGTCCTGCACAGTTGGCTAGTCTCAATGAGATTGGCCGCCGTGGCCAAAATTGAAGACATTACTTTAATTAAGATGTATTTTCTAACGAGTTAGCTAAGATATACATAAAAACAATTATACCAACTCACAAATAAATTTTATTTCAATTAAGGACAAACATCTAGCCACATTTACCCTAAACTAGAATCGAATGTAGCCAATAAAGAAGGTGTGAAATAATATATGTATATTAATTACTCACCATGTACACCATTAAGTGCCTTTTTTCCCGATCGGTCCTGTAGCTGGTAGTGTTAACTGTAAAGAACAAAACAATCACTACATAGTATAAAACAAAGTCGCTTCCCGCTGTCCTTCTGTCCCTATATATGCTTAGATCTTTAAAACTACGCAACGAATAATGCGTTTTTTTTAATAGATAGAGTGATTCAAGAGGAAGGTTTTTATGTATAATATATGCATAATATAGCAGAGAAACACTGATAATTTTAGAGGTTTCTAATGTGATATCGTAAATAAACACATTTTTTTGCGCTTACATTGCAAACGCTAGCTGAATCCTACGAGGCAAATCAAAATAATGTACTACAGTATTGTACACCTTAAAAAGGTCTACAAAACAGTTCACGATGGCATATGTCTATCTCTTAAGGATAACATACTATATCCATTTTACTATATCCAAGCTAGGCACGAACCCGAGCGAAGCGAGGGTGAGTCGCTAGTAAAACAATAAGGCATTGACATTTTAAAGAAAGACAATTACTCCCGGGACTATGATTGCTGTAAAAATCGAAACATCGGGAACCAAAAATCAAAATAAATCCGCGAGTAAATCCGAAAAAATAGTTTTATTTAAAACTAGCGACTTACCCTCGCTTCGCTCGGATTCGTCCCTAAGTATGTTTTAAATAGATATACATAAATAGCCAGCGTTAGCGATGCTCCGCTCGGGTTAAACCCTAGGAACGTCTACCAGTATTAGTATAGATTTCTCAGAGATGAGATATTTTCCTGCAGTAAAAAGTATCCTATATGTTGACCCGGATAACCAGCTATCATCATACTAAATTTCATGAAAATCTGTCCAGTGGTTTTCTCGTGATGCGTTCTCAGATAGACAAACGAAAATTCTAAAAACTATAGATTCGACCTCTGTATCGATAATAATGACTATTTCAATAAGATTTTCCAAAAAATACTTAATGCACAGATTTCACTCAGAATTTTATTATACATATAGATTAACTCAACACTGTCATTTGGTATTGAACCTGTAATATCACTCAGAAAGACATGTAAATAAATTGCTTTTTTAAAAAATTAATAAAAGAAAATGTAACCCTCTCTAATAAGAAATATATATTTCATTTAAATACAGCATAAACTCTACATAGAAAACTCCTTAAAACGTTCATATTGTTTAGGTTTATTTGGTTTACATTGGTGCCCATATATTGAAAAACTATTTAACACACAACCACTCTCAATAACGACAGAATAAGTTATTATTAAGACTCCAATAAACATCAATTTCACTGTATAGAGTTTACACTGTATATTAAAAATAGTTTGTGACATCAATTTTAAAATTTTACTAAATGATCATATTGTAATAATGTTTAATTTGTAATAACAAATAAGATTAAATAACTATGAATTCATATTCATAGTTTGCATTTTAAAGGATTTTTATTACCATTTTGCTAGTTCAATTATTTAATAAATTATGAGAGAGTAATGAGAGCAAGGCAAGAAGGAATGTTGTTTTCCAATTTTTTTATCTTTTTCTTGTGTAAAACAGTAGAAGTTTAATGAATCACATAATAACATAAAAATTATAAATTTCAAAATAATACTTACAAATAAAGAATATCCATGTCTTACTGCGCTGTTGCGTACATTATCATACATTTTGTTATTAATTCTAACTTATTATATCTAATACTGGCCATAATTGACAAATTATGAGTTTAGCTTACATTAATACTTTTTTTTTATATTTTTGTAAATAAAAAATGTCTAATAAAAATAATATCTTCTATCACATGTTTCTAAATTTTATTTGCATTGTTCGTTCCATATAATTTTTTCACAGTAGTGATTATCTGTAACAAAAAATATATAGTATTAAAACAAATATAAAGTATTATAACAATAAAGAAAATTTAAATATAAGTGCCAGCTGTGTCGCTTTATTATTCTAAAATTTATTTCGTATTTGTACTTAAAAATAATTTCGCTATTGTATACAATCTCTAATATAATCTCTATTTTAAGTATAGTTTCTAAATACTTTAAGTAAATTGTTTTTTTTTTTTCATAAAGGGTCTTAAGCAAAAAGAATAGAGACCTATAAATTGATTATTATCACATAAAACATTAATAATTTTGTCAAGTTTTTTGTACATAATTTATAGTTTCATAACATTATAAAAATAATATCATTATACTGGTATACCTATATATTTTTAACACATCACATAAGAAAATCTTAATGTATCAATTAGTGTAATAGGATGTTTAAAAAGGAAGAATATTAACGCACTTCAACTAAATCTATAATTATAGATTTACATACTCAATAATTTAACGAATATATAATTTTTACACATGCATATTTCCTATTCGCATGTTATGAAACAAATAATTGCAAAAAGGAAGTGTTACACACCTGAATTCGACAATGTAACAAGAAACTTTGAATATTGCTCGTCCTTATTTCACATAACACACGAAAATTTAATATAACTCTCACCAAATTTAACCAAAAAAAAACCTAAACAAAAATCGGTCACTGCATGTAAATATTTTTATCGAACTGTCAAAGTCATGATAACACCTTCCTTTTTAGGAACACTAAAAAAAGTTTTTAATGTCACATGTTCGATGAACTTTTTAAATTTGCCGGATCATATACGTCATAGATATTTTTTGTTTTTTTTTTTTTATTTGAAATAATTATTTCATAGACCTTATTTAGAAGAAAAAAGTGACAGCCACTAATTCATGATATCTAGTTTTCCCGCTTTTTCGTAAATTTTGTACGTGTGACTAAAATATTCAAACGAAAATGAAGTAAAACTAGCTAAAATAGCTGAATATTATTATTTGAGGTAAGAAATTGTTGAATTTTGTTAGAGCACGCGACAAAGACCGCTACACGCCCGTGGCAGCCTAACACTGCATAAGTAATGTACAGTGAAATATTACGTCCGCTTACCGCGGCCGGTTTGCTTACAATGCCATAATCATTATAGGGATAATTACGGATACAAAATGCACTCCTGTTTAGAGGTCGCATTCAATTTGCTTTTTGTTTGACCTACCTTTTGTTAACAGACTTTTGTATTTGTGTTACCATAATGAAGGCAGGTAAGTACACTACCAATGAATACGTCCTCATTAAATTTACTGAACCGTTTTCAATATGATTTTGTTTTTTTTTATAACTTTCTCTCAATTCTGAATTATCTATTGCCACTTTGCGTGTGCTATGTAAATATAAATCCTATTCAAAGAACTAAGTAGTAGGAGTAATTTGTATTCAGCCCTTTTTTTTAACGTCCCACTGCTGGGCACGGGCCTCCCTTCAATAGGTACGAGGGGGATCAGGCCATAGTCCACCACGCTGACCAAGTGCGGGTTGGCGGACAAGAGTAATTTAAAAAAATATATAAAAATATGATTGAAAACATGTTTCCTTCATTTTATAAATTATAATTAAAGGCGATAGTGAAAGCTGGCGATACTCTATCTAAGGCTGAGTTAGCAGCAACTTTTTACGTTGGCATCAAAACAATATTGGTCCATTTGCGTTTAATTGGCAAGGTAAAAAAACTTGATAAGTGGGTACCGCACGAACTGAACGATAGCCAGCGCGACGAACGCGTTGAGTTATGCCTTGCGTTGCTTAACAAACACAGAAACGAAGGGATTTTGAACTGCATTGTCATTTGCAATGAAAAATGGATTATTTTTGATAATCGTACGCAGTCACCATGTTGGTTAGACCCTGATTCAGCGCCTAGGCTATGCCGCAAACGAAAACTTACCCTTAAAAAAGTCATGGTGGTTCAGTGCCGGTATAATTCATCACAGCTTCTTACCTAATGGCACCAGCATTACTGCGGATGTGTGTTGTGAGGAACTGGACAAAATGATGGCTGAGCTCGTAAACTCCGGCCAGCCTTTGTTAATCACTCGTCCACGCTGCTCCTACACGACAACGCTCGACCTCATACGGCACAACATACGATCTCTAAGCTACAAGAGCTAGGAGTTGGAACTTTTGCGTCATCAAATCAAATCAAAATATATGTACTTTATTCAAATAGACTTTTACAAGCACTTTTGAATCGTCAATTTTACATTTTAAATCTAAATTAAATGTCAGTGTAGTCAGTCTGTGAGGAATCTACCACCGGATCGAAAGGCAGTTCTGCTGAGAAGAGCCGGCGAGAAACTCATCCACCGTACTCACCAGACCTTGCGCCGACTGACTCTTACTCTTTCCAAAATTTGGACAACTTCTTGGCAGGGAAAAATTTCGATACCCGAGAGACAGTACAAAATGCCTTTGAAGAGTTTGTTGGCTCCCGTACACCTAGCTTCTTCAAGGGTATTGAAAAATTACCACTACGCTGGCAGAAATGCACCGATAGCATGGGTGCATTTTTTGTTTCATAGATATAAAAATTATTTATAAAAAAGTTACTTTACCTTTCTGTATATAAAACGGTAATTTCATAGGTTAAGACCTAATATATAAAAATCAATTGCCATTCATGAGTCTCGCAAAAACTCAAAAACGGCTGGAACAATTTGAATTTTTCTTTTTTTTTGTTTTGTGGGGGGTGTGTCAGGGGTAGTTAAGTATTCCCTCCAACGTGTATTCACCTTGTCGTGGTGGGGTGGGGGGGTCTCAATAGCGTCCGGCAGTTCTACCGGGCGCGAAGTCAAGAAACGCACAGAGAGGTGGCCCACTTCGGTGGGCGGTGTACCATGCAAGTTGCTCCTGGTACTTCTCTGATAGCAGAGTGGACTGTGGAGCAACCCATGGTGTCTGCTTGGCGCTTGCATTTGGCATGCTTCGACAGACCTGCCATCGGGGCACCGTAGTTGAGTGCGTAAGCGATCCTGCAACGCCCCATTAAGACGGGCGAGGTTTTGTTGGGTTTCAGTGGGTAGTGCTAGCTTTTCTAGTCGGTGAGTCCCACATAACCACCTGTATACAGGTGGTATGCGTAAATGCATTTGGTTAAGTATAAAAAAAATAGGAAAAACCCAAAATTTCAAAACTTTTTAATTTGTACCTATGTAGGTACTCGTATATATAATATATAGTCTAACATTCCATACTAACCGTTAAAACATAGGTAGGGACGAACCCGAATGAAGTGAGGGTAAGTCGCTAGCTAATAATAAAAATAGATCTAAGTTTCAGCAAGGGAACAAAAAATTATGATATTCTACTCAGATATAGTAAAGCGCCATACGATAGGTAAGTACTTTTTAGTAAATCAATTTATTCCGATGGTATTAAATCCCCACTAGTTTGCACGCAACTGAAAGTTTCACGCCGGCTGGTCACAGAAACCGAGTGAAACCAGCCACAGTCGAGCGCGTCTTCCTTACATGAGAGGAGTCACTGACAGGATGCTGGCTACATGTTAAAGCGTACTTCAATTAAAACTTACTACAGGCCAAAGAAATTCAGCCATTTCTTACCACCTGTCAAGTGCCACAGCCCACAGAGGACTGCAAGATGCAAAAAAAGTATTGGTTAGTCTACTTACTAGATACCTACCATTGTTTAGCTTTGATGCGTCTGTTAAATAATATTCAAGCTAAAATATTATAATTACTGAAATAAAATATAGCGAAAGTAAAAAAATAGGTATTTAAATAAGTTTAATATTTATTGTACGTATTCCGTTCTTTTTAACGTCCCACTGCTGGGCACAGACCTCCTTTCAATACAAGGGGATCAAGCCATAGTCCACCAAGCTGGCCAAGTGCGGGTTGGCGGATTTCACGTCTTTCGAAAACTTCCTAGGTTCTTTAGAAGTCAGGCAGTGGTAGAACGGCGGTTTCGCGCTTGCGTGGTAAACCGAGTGAAGCGGGTTCAAATCCCGGGTCTTGCACCTCTAATATTCTCATATGCGAATCATTTCCAACATAATTACTTGTCTTACGGTGAAGGAAAACATCGTGAGGAAACCTGCATGTCTGAGAGAACCTAGCAAGTTGTCTGCAGACATGCTCAGTCCTTGCACTTGGTCAGCGTGGTGGACTATGGCCTGATCCCCCTCATATTGAAAGGTGGTCACCACAAGGTGGTCACACATTGGGGAGACAACAACATCTTAAAACAACTTCATAATCACTTTTCAACTCGCTATTTCACTCTTAGAGATAGAATTTCCTAGAATAAAATTACCCTTCTTGTAACCAGTATTTAAGAGAAAAAAAAAAAACCATGAAAAAGTGTCGACACGTTTGGCTCAGTTTATAGTGAACTTACTTGCTGTGCGAGCGGTCACGGGTTCGAGTCCCGCTGGGGGCATTTATTCGTGTGATGAACACGAATGTTTGTACTCCAGTCATGGGTGTTTGTATTTATAATATGTATGTATTTAAAGTTATATATGTGTAGTGTATCAACTATCTGGTATCCATAACACAAGCCTCGTAGCTTACCATGGAACTAGATGGTGCTGTGTGTTATTGTCCCAACATATTTATTTATTTTTATTTATAAAAATCTATGATATCGTGTGAAACTCAAAAGAAAAAACTAAACAGACAAATGAACTCTCCTTCCTTTTTTGAAGTCAGTAAAAAAAACTAAATACTTATTAGTTAACACGTTTATTTAATTTCATATATTTTATTACAATGATGTATTTTAATTTCATTTAGTGTCCATATTTTCAGCATCATCTTCCACTTTCCTTTTCTTTCTATAATAATCTATTCTCTCTTCCAATGTAGCTGCAAATAATAAAATATATATAAAATTATTGTAATATGTGTTGATAGGCAGTGGTAACGCGCTCGCTTGGAAAACCGAGTGAAGCGGGTTCAAATCCCGGGTCTCGCACCTCTGATATTTTCATATGCGAATTTTTTCCAACATGATTACCACTTGCCTTACGGTGAAGGAAAATATCGTGAGGAAACCTGCATGTCTGAGAGAACCTAGCAAGTTTTCGAAAGACATGTGAAGTCCGCCAAACCGCACTTAGCCAGCGTGGTGGACTATGGCCTGATTCCCCTCGTATTGAAGGTAGGCCCGTGCCCAGCAGTAGGACGTTAAAAAAAAGGGCTAAATACATGTGTTTGTATATTTGTTACTACTTCACACTGAAACGGCTAAACCAATTTAGGTGAAATTTTGTACACAAATAGACTATAATCTTTAATTTTATGATGTTGGGAAATGCATTTACGCATACAACCTGTATACATACAGGTGAGACTCGCCGGCTAGAAAAGCCAGTACTACCCACTAAAACCCAACAAAACCTCCCCCGTCTTAATGAGGAGTCGCAAGATCGCTTACGCACTCAACTACTCGGCCCCGACGGCAGGTCTGCCGAAGCAGACCACAACCACCATGGTGTTGCTCCAACAGTCCACTCTGCTGTCGGAGAAGTACCAGGAGCAACCCGCATGACACACCTCGCGCCTCCCAGTGTCTTTTGGCTTCGCGCCTGGCTGGATTGTCAGACGCTAATTAAACCCCCACCACGACAAAACAAACACACATCAGGACAAAATAGACTAAAAAAACAATAAACAAACTTACAACAAGTTTCCCTTTTTAACAAAGGAGTATAAACTCTAGGCTTGACTCCTTGAAGCAAACAGTCCGTATGTGACATCACTCTGTCCCTTTCACTCGTATCCTTATCATCTTCCCTCCCTTTCTCTCTTGATATATTATCATATACCGTTTCTAAGCTATTAAGACAGTCCTTTATCATGGTTGTTCTGAAAAGAAATACAGTAAATTAAATTAAAATACATTGCAAAATTGTAATATTTTTCGTATTTTTTAAATTAATTTCGTAAAATGAAACATTTAAAGGAATGGCAGGTATGTATAAGAAATAAGTAAATAAAATTGAAGTGTCTGTTTGTAATGTCAAAATAACAGCTTTATACTAAATGCATATGATATTATATACGGTTATTATATACTTATAAGAGAAGCACAATTTTTAAAATTTGTGTCTGTCTGTTTGTTCCGGCTAATCTCCGAAATGGCTGGACTGATTTTGACGGGACTTACACTGGCAGATAGCTGGTGTTATAAGGAGTAACTTAGGCTACTATTATTTTATAAAGAGAATTAGGGTTCCGCTCAAAAAATTAAATGTTCAGAGTGACGCACCCGGCCGAAGCGAGGGTAAGCCGCTAGTTTTAGTGAAGTTGTATAAGACTAATATCAAAAGGAATCAAAGGACCCCAAACTTTGAAGAGTTCCACTTTCCACCTCCTGGCCCTAACATCTATCTGATCAATTATTAAATTCTTGTATTGTATTTAGATTACTCATGATACAAGTTTACATTTTAAATCGATTAATACAAATAGTAAGTTTAAATCGATTTTCAAAGGGGATAAAACCTTTGTGAATTGAAATGGATAAAGTACATTTAAAGAAATAAAAATATTATCTTTAACGTGTCACGTTTTGGATACTTTTGGAGGTAAATATTGCAATGTGTAAACGGTGACAATCATCATTAAAAAAATGAACAAAATTCGTGGTTATATGCGTTATTTAATTAATAATTGTTAGTCCTCAAATGTAACAGAGCTAATGCTGATATTTTTTAGATATTGCTGATATTTTTTGTTCGTTTAGGGTTTATTCCTAAGCCTTCGCTGTTCGGCCGTCCGACCGCCTGTCAGAGGGTTGTATCTCATGAACCGTAATAGATAAAGAGTTGAAATTTTCACAGGGTGTGTATTTCTATTGCCGCTATAACAACAAATAATAAAAAAAACCAAGACGGCGAGTTTCAAAAAGGCTGCCGTCGTCGTGCAAAATAAAAAAACAATTATGGTACGGAATCCTCCGTGTGCGAGCCTGACTCGCACTTGACCGATTTGCGCCAAAAGAAGTATAACTTCAAAAATAATAAAGAAATATAAAGTTAACTTACTTAACACCATACAAAGTCCATTCATTTTGTAAATGCGTAATTGTATTCCTCAATTCATCTGGATCGTACACCCATTCACCGTCCAAATCGTACGTACAGTGATAAAGATTCAAAGGTACATCCAGTGCCATGTTGTATTGCGGTTTCCTGAAAAAAAAAAACTAAATAAGACAATCTTTTTGGATTATTTCGGTACTACCCACTGTAACAAGTATATAACGCCTTTGAGATGTTTTACACCTTAGTCTCTCCCGTGACCATAATTGCTGTAAAGCAATCGAAACGTCGCGTCGGCAACCAAAAATCAAAATAAATCCGCGTAAAAATCCGAAAAGGTAGTTTTATTTGAAATGTATGATGATGTAATGAAATGTGTACGCGGGATTTTATTCACAATTTCTTGGGTTTTAATTTTTTTGCGCGGAACTCTGATTCTTTTTCCAAAATAAAAGTAGCCTAAGTTACTCCTTATAACATCAGCTATCTGCCAGTGGAAGTCCCGTCAAAATCGATCCAGCCGTTCGAAGATTAGCCGGAATAAATGTACAAGACACAGGATTGTACCTAGCGGTGGATAGATATTTGTATACATATCATATTGTTTATATACTCAGTCACTCGAATGAGTATTCAATCTACGTCAACCACCGGTAGTTACTTCAAGTATCCCTCAATTTTTCCTAAATTATAAGTTACCTATGTACTTCCCTTTAAATAAAATTCTTATGTTGTGAACAATAAACAGATAGACAAAAAATTTAAGAAATTGTCGTTTTCTTATAAGTATATACTTTGATACGCGTTTAGTATGAAGCTGTTATTTTGACATTACAAACAGACACTTCAATTTTATTTATCTGTATAGATAAATGATTCAGCCTTTAAAACTACAACTGCACTACAGCGCTACAAGGATCATTTGGCACGTGGCCGAAATCCGAACTAACACCGCCATTTTATAAAGCGTCAGTTTTGAGAGAAGTTGGGAGTTAACATTTGCTGTGGATATTTCGTGCTTTAATTTTAATAAAAATATCTAAAAACATGAAGCGATGTTATAGAGGTTAGAAAGTTTTTTTTTTCTTATAAAAGAAAACACCTAATTGAACACCCACGCCTTCACGTCAATATCACCTAAGTACCAAATGATCCTTATAGCACTGTAATTAGATTTATTTGGATTTTTAAACTTAAAGCATGTACTTCGGTAGTTTTCTCTTTTCATACAAATAATTAAACAATTTTTTAACGGTCAAAAACCTTAGTCTCTACCATGACTAAATTTACATAAAACATTAAAAACACCGGGAAACAAAAAATAAAATAAAATCGCCATGAGATCCGAAAAATTCGTTTCACTAAAATTACTAAATATAATTGAAATAAAACTATCTTTTCGGGTTATTTCGCGTATTTATTTAGATTTTTGGTTCCCGACGTTTCGAATGCTTTACAGTAATCATGGTCACGGTAGAGTTTGCCGTGACCATGATTGTCGGGAACCAAAAATTAAAAAAAAAAAAAAAAAACAAAATAAATCCGCGAAATAATCCGAAAAGATAATTTTATTTAAAATGTCAAATATTCGCGTAAGTCTAAGAAAGTATTACTAAATATATCTTTATAAATTATATCCCACGCTAATATAAGCTATATCATTCTAAAACTTAATCAAAATTCGTTCCCTAGTTTACGCGTTAAAAAACAACAAACATCCATACATACATCCATTCTCACAAACATTTCACATTTAAACTCACCTAGGATTTTTCTCAATATCTAACAAATCCTTCACAATATCAGGGGATTCCCTCCCATCACCCACCAACAATAACACACCCATGATACAACGTATTTGATGCCATAAGAATGCGTTCCCTTCTATCACAAGCATGTACATTGATGTCGCTGAAATAAAAAAAAATATGTTTATCTAAATAACAGAATTCAAGGCAGTGGTAGCCCAGTGGTAATGCGCTCGCTTGGGAAACTGAGTGAAGCGAGCACAAATCCCGGGTCTCGCACCTCTGATATTTTCATGTGCGAATCATCTCTAACATGATTACGACTTGCCTTACGGTGAAGGAAAACATCGTTTGTCAGATGATGTTCGGTCAGAATGTATGGATCTGCAGCCGTACATGATAGCCACTAGACCAAAGAGACAGTCACGGTCACTAAAGATATTGTGTAACATGCATAAAATTAAAAAAATAACATACGTCCTATTTGAGTAAAGCCACCTTTTTAGAATCAATGAAGCTAATAGTTAAGCTCGAAAAGCCCATTTTCATATATATATATATATATATATATATATATATATATATATATATATATATATATATATATATATAAGGCAAAAGTGATTGATTGATGTATCGACGCACAGGCCAAACCTTTATTTTTCAAAATTCAACCCCCAAGGGGGTAAAATAGAGGATAAAACTTTCTATGAAACTTTTTTATTCCTTGGACATATTTGCATGATATTTCGTACGAATTGAGTACAGCAAAAATAATGAGTTACGTATTTCAGCGTTTTAAAATTCAGCCCCTAAAAGGGTAAAATAGGGGATGAAAGTTTGTATGAAACCTACCTTTTCAATTTTTTTTGTAGTTTTAGCGCGAGCGAAGCCGCGGGTTAAAAATAACTTATATTAAAAAAACTCACGTCGACCACTGTCCTTTTCCTCCACCGCTCGGATATCCGCCGCAATAATTTCCCGCGTAAACTCAACGACGCCATTGCCGACATCCATTTTACAAAGATGGCGGAAATCGTGAGAACCAATGAGATAAGCGCACGCACGGTTCATTGCTTCTATGTTAAGTGAGGAACGCGGGAAATAATATTTGTATTGTCGCTTCTTGCAATCGAACCTGAAAAATAATTAACATTTTTTTTTAAATCAAACTTAAAAATTAACCATAATGTTATACAACACACACAAAAAAAAAGCAGTCACAAGGACTGCCGACAGAAGTGAAAACTTAAAACTATAAACAAACAGTTGTTATTTTTGGATATTCAAATTAATTGTTCGATTTTAAATTAAAATGTGTAAATTAAAACTGTTTACATTTATCTGGTTTTGTTCGACATCTATCGGCACTCTGAGTGTTAGCGTCAACACGTCACGTGACCATGGCGATGACGACTCATATGAATTTACTCCCCGTACAAACAAACTTGCCTATAGAAGTTTTCACTTCAAAAAACATGGCCATTTTTAAAATTAGTAATTTTTTTTTCACCTTGCACTGAACTCAGGCTTATCATCAGGTATAGGCATCCAAGCTACAGCTCTTATTTCCTTTGGCAATAATCTGTTCAGTATCTTACAATATGGCATCTCGGAAGATATGTTTGAATTTTGGCTTTCTGGTGGAAACTTGCTCCTTAGAGTTATTGATATCACCTGAAATTCAGTTATCTATACTATAAAAAAGCAGTAACTTTGCGAAATCTGTACATGAAATATTTTTAAAAAAACAATGACTGTAACGTATTATGTATACAATATAGACCCCAAAACAATAGTTATTAATTTTTTTTGTCTGTTTGTCTCTTTGTCTGTGCGCGTTTCACCCAAAAAGTACTGAACCGATTTTGACTAAATTATGTATAATGATAGCTTATCACTCCGGTCAACATTTAGGATTTTTACTACAGGCACATTTTTCGTTCCCGCGGGAAAACGCAATGACTGGTTCTATCGAGTCGTCCTTAGAAATTTACATGGCTAACGCTGGCTGAACCTTAAGAGATATATTAAAACAATGTACTAGAAAATTGTAGGTCTTAAAAAGTTATACAGGCAAGTTCGCAATATTATATGTCTATCACTTAAGGTACATTGGCAATTACTATTTTTATTCACTACTCGCGACTCACTGACTGACTATCAACGTTCAGCTCAGTTCAGCAGGAAAACGTACCTAGGGACGAACCCGAGCGAAGCGAGGGTGAGTCGCTAGTTTTAAATATAATTCATAATTTTATTTATTTAAATTAAATTAAATCATTAAAAAGAAACAACTGCGTAAACAGCGATCCGTGTAAAAGTATATTTGATAACCCACTAGACAAGTTTGGAAGAAAAAAAAATTTCAAGGCATAAATCAGCGCCTGAAACCCACCATTTCGATTAAAAAAAAGCCTCCTTACACTCGCGTCATTAATTTTATCGATTCAATAAGTCGTTGGTTTCGTATATACAGACAAATCTAACGACATGTAAATCATCAAAATCGGTTAAGCTGTTAAGTAATTATGAGGTAACATAAGATCGGACAAACATACATACATACAGGTCAAACACAACCCTACGCTTCGCCTCAGTCGGGTAAATAAAAAAAAAATCTTAATTTAGACTCTAGAGTCCAAGCCTACTTTTACTTTTGGCTGTAAAAAAAACAGTCAGATTATTTTTTTTAAACGATTCTTCAGTTTTAATAACCTTATTTTACCCCTCGTCTTCTCCATTCTACGCGACATTGTCAAAGTAATCTTTACTCAACTAGCACGCTTTGAAGCCATTAAAAAGAGAATTGAATTGAATTTTCAACTTATAATCTATACAAATAAATAAAATTGAAGTGTCTGTTTGTAATGTCAAAATAACAGCTTTATACTAAATGCATATGGAATTATATACGGTACTTATAAGAAAAACACAATTTTTAAAATTTTTGTATGTCTGTCTGTTTGTTCCGGTTAATCTCCGAAACGGCTGGACCAATTTTAACGGGACTTTCAGTGGCAGATAGCTGATATTATTGATTAATTAAATTGATATAAGATTATTATTGAGTAACTTAGGCTACTTTTATTTTAGAAAAATAATTAGGATTTCGCTCAAAAAAATTAAAACGTACCTAGGTACGAACCCGAGCGAAGCGAGGGTAAATCGCTAGTATTAGTATAAATTACCCTCATTATTCATAACAAAAATGTAAAAGAATTTTTTTGGTGTCGCCGAGTCTTAATAGTCACATAACTTAAAAAAGAAAAAAAGGAATCACATCACCTGTCCAAACGCACTAACACCTTTATCAGTACGCCCACATCTATGGTATTGAGACGTTTCCCTCTTTTCAATCAAGCAGGATTTTCTTAAAGCATGGAACAAATGGTGTTCAATGGTTTGCGAAGAATCCTCCTGCACAGCCAGACCTTGGTAGTCCCAGCCAAAGTATGAGATACGAAGTAGTACTCGCCGGTAATGACACCTAATGAAATTTAAAATAAAACTATCATAATACTTTCTTAGATTTACGCGAATATTTGATATTTTAAATAAATCTATTTTTTCGGTTTTTTTTTTTTGTGGATTCATTTTGATTCTTGGTTCCCGACGTTTGGAATGCTTTACAGCATTCGTGGTCACGGGAAAGACTAAAGGCGGTCCCTCACCGAGAGCATTCGCTTGTAATGTAATAGATCAGATTCAGAGTGAGGGAGAAGAACTGAGAATTACTAATATTAATATGCTCAGTTCTTCTCGCTCACTCTGAATCTGAACTGTTACATTACAAGCGAATGCTCCCGGTGAGGGACCGCCTTAAGGTTTTAGACGTCTCAAAGATCATTATATACTTGTTACAGACAGTGCCTACCCACGATTTTTCTCTCCCGTAACCATGATTGCTGTAAAGCATACCAAACGTCCGGAACCAAAAATAAAAATAAATGCGCAAAAAAATCTGGAAACATAGTTTATACTGTTGTTTTTATCTCCACTCTTATTTTAATCTTATTACAGGTTATATTTAATTTACTATTGAAATGTGAGAAAAATATCTGTAAGATATTACAGCAGTACTATTCTGTAAAACAACGTAACTCGACATCTGAATCCGCGGTTATATCGAAAGTGTTCTACGATTTTACCTACTAAATATTCATTCATTAAAACTCGAAAATACCATCGGCGCATCATCGAATTGCAAGAGTAAGTAAACATTTTATATACTTGAAGATTTGAGACATTTAGTTTTCACGTACTTTTAATATGATTAGCGTTTGTTCAGTGAAAATATTGACTTTTTAACTAGAAAAATACGCGGACTTCAAAATAAATTCAAAAATAACTTTTAGTAAGTTAACTTCAAAATAAATTAAAAACTTTAAATAAAATAAAAACCGTCTTTTCGGGTTTTTGTCACCTTGAATCCCCACCTAGAAACCTGAACGCTTTACAGCAACTAACTAGGAGACTAAGGTTTTTAACGTCTTCTAGATCTTCAGTTGCGTCGTTGGTCTTTTTGAAATGTTTGAAATTTGTATGAATGTATGTTTGTTGCTCAATGCTGTACGAATTTAGATGAAAACCTTAGAAATATCGCAATTATGCATAAAAATTACACGAGAAAACCCACAGGTAAACGCAAGTTAAAAATAAAAGTCGCATTTTGCTTATATTTTAATACTTATTCTACATTAATATATCCAATATTAAGATTATTTTCGTGAATTTTCTGCCAACATCTTCATTCCTTCGCCAATAAACATCATGGCTTCGGCGGCTTTTTCGAAAATAAGCGAATTCCGTTTGTCGATCTCGATCCTTTGCTCTTCTAGACTTAATATTTTTTCCGCTAAAGTTGCAAATTGTGATGGCGACATAACTTGTCGACGTCTACATCGAAGACGATTTGCAGCTAAAACAATAATAAATGGTTTTATCACAATCGGACTACTCTTATAAATACGAAGGTTTGTGTTTGAATGTCTGTTACACTTTTACTCTGGAACGGCTGAACGGATTTGGATGGAATTAAGCAAATAAATAGGTTATGATTTTAACTAATCAGTCGGGAAAAGCGACCGAATTTCCGGTCAAAATGGCTAATCTCGAAGAAACTGCGCAAGAGATATTACATTCGTCAAGTGTGCAAATACACACACGCACAGAAACACGAGTACACAAATGTATACACGCACACGCACTTGCCACTAAAGTGTAACTAGCCACTAAAGTGTAACTTTAACAATAACAATAATGTCCTCCCGACTGATTTCGGCCACGGCGGCCAATCTTATTGAGACTAGCCAACTGCGCAGGAGATATTATAGTGCAGCGCGTGTGAGAGAGAGCGCAGACAACGTGCACTCTCTATTCCTGTCACTCTCATACTATGAACAATTTGATATTAATGGTGAAAGATCAGATGCAAGACCGACAACTAATACTCTACCTAAACCACCGCCAACTTCCCAACATCAGGATATTACTAGAATATCTTGACAGGAAACCTCAATAACAAACTTGACCCGACTCGGAACTCGAATCCAGGACCAACAGATCTGCAGCCGTACATACTAGCCACTACACCACCGAGACAATTCAACAATATCAAGTAAATAGATCATAGTTACCTGTATTGGAAGGTGGGTCATTCTGAAACCGGTCCAACCTACGAGCCCTTAGATATTTCCTCTCTGGTTCTCTGCGTGACTCCGAATGTAATTCCAAAGGTGAAGGTTGTATCCTTGACCCTGAAGGTGACAAAGGTCTAGGAGACGTTTCTAGTTCGGTACCTATTGACCTTAAAGGTGAAGGAGGGCTTGGAGGTTCACTGGTCTTCGGTGATATAGTATGGTCTATAGGGTCATGATATGAACTAGGAGATGCCTGAAATAATTTTAAAACACGTTTTATTTAAAGTAATAATACTACTAATTTGTTATGCGAAAATATGTGTGTATGTTCGTTCGTCCTTCAGGCTGAAATGGCCGGACGGATTTGGATAAAATTTAGTGCAGATATAGGCTAAAACCTAGACTTCACTTTTCTAGACATAGGTTTATTGTAGAAAAGGCTATACAAAAAAAGTAATTAAAAAAAAATCTATCACATCTAGTTTTGGAAATATCTCTTTACTTAAAAATGAAAAAAAACATCTTAATATGAGCAAAAAAATCTGTTCGTAATGTCAAAATAACAGCTTTTTACTATATGCATATGAAAAAAATAAATTTTTAAAATTTTTGTCTGTCTGTCTCCGGCTAATCTCCAAAACAGCTAGGCCGATTTTGACGGCTTTCATTGGCAGATAATCGATGTTACAAGCCGTAACTTTGGCTACTTTTATTTTAGAAAAAGAATTAGGATGCCGTGACAAAAAAATTAAAACCTATGAAATTGTGAACAAAATCCACGTACCTAGGAACGCACTTGAGCTAAGCGAGGGTAAGTCGTTAGTTATTATCTAGGTATACTAATATAATAAAGAGGAAGGATTTGATTGTTTGTTTTTTTGTTAGCACCGAATGGGCTCCGAAACTACTGAACCGATTCAGATGATATTTGATAAGAAGATAGTTTGAGACCCTGGGAAGGATATACGATAGCTTTTATCTTGGAAATCAACCCTTAAGGGAGTGAAAATGGGGATGAAAATTTGTATGGGGAATCTACCTAGAGACGAACCCGAACGAAGCAAGGGTGAGTCCCTAGTTTATAATAAAGTTAAACACTAATCAAATGAAAGGCATAAACATAGTACCTTTGGTTCCGGTAAGCACATGCTTTCCATCTGATCAAAAATATTACTTGCAGTGTTTGTAGCATTTTGATCCTAGAACCCAAGAGCATTTTTAACAATATATTTATTTAAAACTCAAAATTTATACAAAAAAACACAAAAAAAAAAAAAACAAATAAATTCATATCAAATTAAAGATTTATTATAACTTACTGTTCTTAGTGGTGGCTTTGCATCACCTATTTTATTATCCAGTACATATGATCTATACCGATGCTCTTGGTTGACATTTGCCTTAAATAGCAAATAAACATATTATAACAATAACAAAAAAAAAATGATTGCGTGTAATCTTTATGCGGGGTTGAAGTAAAACTTCTTTGGTGCAGATACCGCAGTTAAATTATAATAATTTTAATACCCCATACAAACTTTCATCCCCATTTTCACCCCCTTAAGGAATGATTTCCGGGATAAAAAGTATCATATGTCCTTCTCAAGGTCTCAAACTACCTTGTTACCCATTTAAATCGGTTCAGTAGATCCAGAGATTATCCCCTACAACCTCACAAACTCACAAACTTTACCTGTTTATAATGTTAGTATAGATTAGTAATAAGCATTCATTTTTATAAGTCATAATTGTTATAAAATTATTAATAGCAATATATATTTTTATAACTCACAGTTATTATAAAAATATAATTTTTCGAAAATTAATAATAATAAATTTTGCTCCTCACTTCTGCAACTCATTTTTCCAATGTATTGAGACTTGCCCATCAGTCCAAAGAAGTTTTACTTCAAAATATGTCATAAATATAATACAGTCGACCCCCGGTAATCCGACGAACGTTTTGCAGGGCAGTGTCGGACTATCGAATTTGTCGGATTATAGAGTACTGCTTAAGACCCCCTATAGTCCGGATTTTTTTGAAAAAAAGTACCTTGTAATCCGACAATTACAGATCAAAATAAAACGATTCTACTTGAATTATAAATCATAATACATATATATGTCGGATTTAGTAAATTAAACAACACAGCACAATACTGTGTAGTGACGGCGCGTACGAGTTGCAACCTGTTTAATCATGCACTATCATACATTCCTGAAGATTTGTCAAAATAATGATTGTGTGTTCTACATTCAACTGTGATAGGCATGTCGGATTACAAGGGGCCCCGGATTAGACAGGGGCCGGATAACCGGGGGTCCACTGTATAATATAAATATGTTGGGTCATTTAAAATATATGTAAATAAAAGTTTTCCAACAATTGCTTTGAAATTTTAACAATTTTAAGTTTTTTTAAAAATACCAGTTGTAACAATGTATATAAAAAAGCACTCACTTCTACTGGATTTATTTGTAAATTTTGATTGCCAAAGGACGCATTAGTGGCACCCATTAAAGCTAATATCTTCTCTTCTGTGCTATTAAGCTCTATAGTAGAACCTCCTGTCTCATTTTTAGTGCGAAATCTTAACACCCCTTTCTTTTTGACTGCACTCTTCTTATCGGCCCAATACTAAAATGATTAAACCAAATTAAGTTACTTGTAAGTTACAATAGATTAACACAAATAATATTATAAGTTATGAAAACCTTGGTCCACTGTTTCCATGACTTAATACATCCACCCATTCTATTTATCTCAACAGCAAATTTTTGCCATTTTCTACGAGCTGCATCTCTTGCACTAGGCATTTTAGAGAAGCCTTTAACGAGTTCTGGGTTTTGTTGGAAAAATTTTAAAAGGCTTTGAATTTGGGTCTGAGAGGGATGAGATGCTCTTTCCCCTATGATGCTAAAAAAGGCAGTCACCATTAGAGTTCCCTTATATTATCTAATATTTTATTAGAAACTCAAAAAACCAACAAAATACATCAATGAATAAACTTACTTCATTTGAAATTCTGTATTTCATTATTAAATACTTGGAAGAAGCACAGATTCAATTTTAAATTTGACTTTTAACTGTCAAATAAAAACTAAAAAAATTTTTGAGTCAATTTTTTTTATAATTTATGTAAATAATATGTAAGAAAATGTAGTTTTTTTTTTTCAATGATGTATATATTTCAATACTAAAGATTAAATAATATAGTATATTACAAATTCTTACATACTGTGGTTAAAAATGATAATTTAAATAACTGAGCTCCTGATTCTCACAATAGTTTTCCTGAGAAAAGAATTTACAGGATACCAATCCAAGGTAAAGTGAATGAGTTTCGAAAAACGATAAGGATAAAGTTAGGTACCTCACGCGTGAGGCTCGACATCGAGTTTGGCTTTTTACAGAATAGCATGCAATATAGTAGTCAGAAATTATAATAAAAACCTAAAATTTAATACAATAGAAACGATAACAGATATTGTTTAATAAAAGTTAATACTTGTAAAATTAAAACTATCATTAAATTTAAAAATTTAAAAGACTTTCGTTACTTACTTTGAAAAATCAAATTGCTTCTTATTTCCCATAGATTCTTTATCACTACTTTCTTGTACATTTTTACTTATTATGTTCTTTAATTGTAAATTATGAGCTTCTAATTGTATTATTTTATTCACTAGATCCTGGAATATGCATTTAAAAAATTGAAAGCTTAGCATTAGAGGTTAATAGCTGAGAATGAAAAAGTTAATATATTTACATTCTTATTCATATTAACTAATTCTTCTCTTGATAGATCTTTCATCTTTTTGGGTTTTGAAGGAACTGTTTTATCAGTCATTATTTTTAAAATAAACTTCAACAACGTTTCGTAAACAAATCTCAAAAGTGTATTATTTATTTGTCAATTGTCACAGTCGTCAGTCACAGACATGACAGTCCACAGAGAATATTATATTGTGGATTGACAGTTCGTTCCTAGTATAGTGTTGTCTATCAATTAATATTTAATCGAAAGAATCGATTTTAACGTGATTAATTTTTCATTAAATACAATATTAAAATTTCTGATCAAACCAAAAATAAATTAAACTACACTTGCAAGATATTAAAAGAACACTTATAAGTAATACATTGTTTTGTAATTCAATATGTACTTAAATATTCAATTAAATGCTTTTTTTTTTTAAATCGTAATCTATTTTATGTCACGTCATATCAATCGTCATAAACATAAAATGAAGTAACCTGACCCAATAAAACAGGTGCTCGAGTATCTCACAAATTAGTTTCCATTTATAGACTACGAATGAAATTCTATTCTTGTAGTCTTTAAATTAAATATGTATAAAAGAAATTCACTCTTACGTCATATTCGATCTATACATAGCTTACACGGTATAACTTAAGCATAGCATATTATAATATGTAGTCAATACATAGGTATGATATTATCCATAAACCAGATATATTTTATTTCGACTTACAGAAGCCCAAATTGTGTTTGTTTTTTACTGGTAAACTCTATTTTTCATAAGAAATATTTACTAGTAGTTCTGCGAACAGTAGACTCATCACGTCGAAGATCCTCATCAGATCTTTACCAATTTTTTATGACACGAATTTAAAGTTACTATCTTTCAAATAAAAAAGAACCATTGGAATCGGATTTCATAAAGCGGAGATATTAAGTAGCATCTTTTTTGGCCCTTTTTGGAGGAAGTACCCCACCAATCAAAAATCCAGTTTCATCCAGATCGATTGTAAAAAACGACCTGTAGAGGAGTACCAACAAAAAAATAGAGGAAAGCAAATTTTGCCAGACTCGAAGCAGAGACATTATACATTTTCAGTGACAAGATACTTGTAAATTTCAGCTGCTCTATACATATGACCAAACCTATATCACAACAAATCACTATCGCGTGTTCTTTAATGTGACGTCATTTCATCATTGAATAGAAAATTGTCTCGTGTAGGCGTGTCATTAGCGTTGAAAGTTAATGTCTATTGTCTAGAATTACATTTTAAAACTTATTATTATATTGTAATATTTGTTTGATGACTTCCTTGCATCAGGCGCAGAGACAAATAGGCTACCATTCCAAATATATGTACGTATTCAAAACAAATGAAACAGTTGAAAGATAAAATGAGACTCTGCGGATAATATGGGTACCTTTTGTTAGCGTAAATTAATTTTGTTTTAAGTAGCGACTCACCCTCGCTCTGCTCGGGTTCGTCCCTTGGTATGTCTTAATGGTTAACAAGTTTAGATTTCTCAGAGATGAGATATTTTCCCGCAATAAAAAGTATCCTAAATGTTGATTCGGATAACCAACTATGATCATACCAAATTTCATCAAAATTTATCCAGTGGTATTCTCATGATGTACTCTCAGACGGATAGACAGCAGACAGACTGACAAAAATTCTAAAAACTATAAATTCGGCCTCTGTATCAATAAAAATAACTATTTCAATAAAAATTTCCATAAAAAATATTTAGAGTACAGATTTGACTCAGTTAGAATAATTTTATAATATGTATAGATAAGTATTGCAATTGGATTTTGTGAAAACTATGCTTGACACTTTAGTTGGTGTTTTGACATAAATTAAGTATTATAAAAAGCTATGATGTCGCCAGTGTGGGACGTGGGTCACTCTTCATCTGGATACTGTCATGCACAGTTTAACCCCTGAACATTAAATTGTATGAATCACTCCGATTGACTGTGAGAATAAATGATTATCAGTAGCAGTACCGGCAGTTTATTGTGAAGTGAAACTTCTTTAGGCGCGCCATAAGGGGAAAAAAAGAAATGGTGCTACGATATTCGTAACGGAAGTGATTAATTAATCTATTAAAAATTATTTAAATTATAGTATGAATATTTCAACGAATAAATTAAATGAAAATAGATAATTATAAAAAAAATACTTCTTCCATTTTTAAATGATCGATTTAATCATATCAAATGAATATTGCTAAAAAATATTTACTTGAAATATTTTTTTATACATTACAATATATTTTTTTTTACTATAAAAATTGGATTGCTGTATTATTTTTTTATTGATGTATTAATGTATTAAATCATCACAATATCTCTACTATGTGAATAGTACAATATTGTTGTCCTTTTTAAATCGATAAAAAAATATGTTTTTAGTATCTCTCCTATTCTAATTTTATTTAAAACATACATTGAATTACATAAAAAGTACCGATAACCTACAGAAGTTTCCCCTTCTTGCGCCTGTACACATTTATACATGCACTCTTTCATTTATTTTGTTTACTAAACGGATTTTATACTTTAGTACTTTGACTTAATTGTTGTATCTATTTAAAACTATGTAATTATACCTAAATATATCTGTATGATAATATAGTAATTTTACAACATTGCATCGAATCGATCAAACGATTGAGTTAGGAGATGGGTAGTGGAATTCTTTTATACATAATCTTAAAATGATTCATGACTAAAATTATTTTGTTGCTGCAAGCAAAGCAAAATTATGGATATTTAAAAATAAAATAAAAATTTGTCATTGAGAAAAGCGCATTCGTGCTAGAAGCGCTCTGTAAATATGCTAAATTTATGCCTGTTCATCACACGTAATATGAAAATACTAGTTATAAAATATTACAAATGTTTTTTAAAGAGTAGGAAATCTGTTGCGTTTGCTACTTTTGCGTGAAATTCATCCCATAAGGGGGTAAAATAGGGGATGAAAGTTTTAAGAAACCTTCCTTTTTAATTTTTTTTATAGTTTTAGCGCGACCGAAGCCGCGGTTTTTGCTAGTAATTAATAATTCTAGCGTGAACAGTACACCGCTAATAATAGGTACAACACCATTTGAAATAAAGTAAACACTAACTAATCAATATAAAACGATTAGAACATCAAATATTCAAAGCAAACAACTTCGTAATCTGTTTATGATCTAAAATAGGCATTATTTCTGAATTATTGGGTAACTCTATTTTTATTTTTGAAATATTATATTAAAAAGGCAGTGGTATCTCATTAGTAACGCGTTCGTTTTGGAAACTGAGTGAAGCGAGTTCAAATCCCGGGTCTTGCATCTCTGATATTTTCATGTAGGTACGAATCATTTCCAATATTTCCACTTGTCTTACGGTGAAGGAAAACATCGTGAGGAAACCTGCATGGCTAAGAAAAACTTTTCGAAGTATTTGTGAAGTCTGCCAACCCGCAGCGTGGCGCGCGTTAGCCAGCGTGGTGGACTATGGTCTGATCCCCGTCGTATTGAAGGGAGGCCCGTGCCCACTGCCCAGCAGTGCGGCATTAGAAAGGGCTACATACATTATATAATATTTTTATTCTTACCGCCTATCTTTTTTTTCTTTTTCGCTAAATATCCGTTTTAATTTTGATTAGTCTGAACAAACAGTCATATCAAAAATATAAAT
Organism: Fabriciana adippe; assembly: GCA_905404265.1. Classification (NCBI taxonomy): domain Eukaryota; kingdom Metazoa; phylum Arthropoda; class Insecta; order Lepidoptera; family Nymphalidae; genus Fabriciana; species Fabriciana adippe. The sequence goes on from FR990010.1 coordinate 2,547,357, forward strand.
TATGTTTAAATTCTAATAGATATTTTAGCTGACTTAATGAATGCTCAATTCAAAAGAGTGTTTTTTTTTTGTTAATTTTTCCATGATACTTTCGTGAATGATGAACCGATTTACAGGATTTAAAAAAGCATTGAAGGATAGGTACATATAGATAACAATCGACAAAAAAACTGTAGCGTGCACTTAAATGAAATAAAAGGTCAGTAAGGCATTTATTTAAAAATCACAGACAAACTATTTGTTTCTACAGTTTTATTTGAAGGTAATTAAATACAAAAACAGTGGTAACCCATCGGTAAAGCGCTCGTTTCTAAAGTGAAGTAAGTTTAAATCCGAGTAATTTCTAACGTGATTAAATAAAAGAAAATATAGTCTTGTATAAACTCCGAGAATATCTGAAACCGGCATTTCCATTCAGCAAGAATGCAGCTAGCAGCTTGCCACAATTCCACACGCACATAACTTGTACAGGTGTATATTTGATTCACTGTTTTTCTTCTTGTATATATTTAACAGTTTAAACATTTAGTATAAAAATTCGATGTTAAACCAAGCTATAATAAAAGATACTGTGCCAATTATTAGGCTTATGTGCTCTAAATAATTTAGAATCTAAATCATCTTAAACGTTATTATTTCACCATTCAGAGTTTCTTATTCATTAAAATAAATCGATATATATATATATATATATATATATATAAAATCAATTGCTGTTCGTTAGTCTCTAAAACTCAAAAACGGCTGGACCGATTTGAATAATTCTTTTTTGTTTTGTTGGGGGTGTGTCAGGGATGGTTTAAATATAAAAAAAATTAGCGAAAACAAAAAAAAACAGGTGGGAAATCAAAAAGTTCTGAACTGTTTATTTTGTATGGGAATCACTAACCGTTAAAACGTACCTAGGGACGAACCCGAGCGAAGCGAGGGTGAGTCGCTTGTATATTATAAGAATCTTTTTAAATGAAACTATCTTTTCGGATTATTTCGCGGATTTATGTTGATGTTTGGTTCGGTCTCTTCGGGTACCATGATTGCTGTAAAGCATTTGAAAGGTCGAGAACCAAAAATCAAAATAAATCCGCAAAATAATCCGAAAAGATAGTTTTATTTAAAATGTCAAATATTGGCGTAAATTTAAGAAAGTATTATAAAAATCTGTTCTCAGTTGACGATTATATCGCGTTTCAAGCTCTAAAGACTTATGAAGGCCTTTTTATAAACAATTTCATCATTATTTGTCAACATCATATTATTTCTCCAAGATGTTGCACGTTTTTATATTCCATATATCTTTATTTTTATTCGCTTTATCAAAATTAATGATTAAGATATTATTTTAAAGATCACGAGTAATAAGTTAATAGTTTAAAAGAAATATTTACGTAAAATTTTGTTTTAAAAACTTTTATTAAAATTCGTATTTGTATAAAGAACGTAATAGGCTTCATAAATTGACACTGGTCATAATACTCTGCCAAAAATTGGATTAACAATTAGTCGTAGTATTAAAATCTTATATTCTTAAAAAAGTGACGCGTTCACCGACGGATAGCGTTTTCGTTAGTTGGTAAAAAATAAACACAACTTGAGAACAGTGAACCGTTTTGACTAATTTTCTTAAAAAAAATATAATTTTCCGAATAAGAAAAATAGTTTATAGGTTTTTTTTTCGGAAAAATTGCATAATTCCGCAAAATTGGATGTTCCTATGTTTATAGAATTTTTTTCTTAGACTTCAAAGACCATATATAAAAATGAAATTGGGACAAGACAACGTCTGTCGGGTCATCTAGTGAGACAAATGTCATAACACCATCATAAATTGACTTTCAATGAAAAGTGAAATATAAGCGTTTCAGCAACTTTTAAATTTATTCCTTGTGAAGGCGTAGACGTCGCTCTACACTGAATTATATATCGCATACATAAGGTCACTTGAATCATGTAGTTTTCAATTTTATTTCTATTTGAAAAATACTAGCTTTTGCCTTTAGCTTTGTACGTTTACATATGTATATGTTTATTGTACAACCACTGTATTCGAATAAGAATCGGAGATATCGATAAGAATCGAGAAACTCTTACTATATCTATTTAATCGAAATAAGCCTCTGATATGTTGTTAGTATCAATTAATTAAAAAAAATGTGATACTTATATTATAAAACTATCTTTTCGGATTTTTTCGCGGATTTATCCCGTAACCATGATTGCTGTAAAGCATTCGAAACATCGCGTTGGGAACAAAAAATCTAAATAAATCCATAAAAAGATAGTTTACAAAAAGATAGTTTTATTTAAAATTAAATATAATAATATACCACCGTAAAACTATTCGCATTCAAAAAAATATGTATTATGTATTACGTATCTTTACAGAATAATATATTTTAGTAAAGCTGCCAGGGAGAATAGAGTGAAAGCGCGAACATTTCTATATGCACTTCACTACATAGTATAAAAAAAAGTCGCTTCCCGCTGTCTGTCCCTATATACGCTTAGATCTTTAAAATTACGCTACGGATTTTGATGCGGTTTTTTTGATAGATAGAATGATTCAGGAGAAAGGTTTATATGTATGGTAGGTACATACATAATATAGTAGAGAAACACTGATAATTTTAGAAGTTTCTAATGTGATATCGTAAATAAACACATTTTTTTGCGCTTACATTGCATACGCTGGCTGAACCCTACGAGATAGATTAAAATAATGTACTACAGTATTGTACACCTTAAAAATGTCTACAAAAAAGTCCGCGATGGCATATGTCTATCTCTTAAGGATAACATACTATATTTTACTATATCCAAGCTAGGGACGAACCCGAGGGAAGCGAGGCTGAGTCGCTAGTTGTAGAATAAAGTGCTTAATTGTTGTTGACCATACAACAACAATTAAGCACTTTTTTGGGGGTGTATATTATGCGATATATTCACCAAAGAACCGAAAAATATAAACTTGAACATAGAGATCCACCCTTAACGATGACACATCATATATTTTTATAAATTTTATTAAGTACTTTAAAGTATATCTGAAGTTAGTGTAAGCGACTAACACTCGCGTACTTGGGTTCGTGCCTAGTTACGTTTTAACGCTTAGTATATATTTCTCAGAGATGAGATATTTTCTCGCAGTAAAAACTTTAAAAAGTATTCTATATGTTAACCCGGATAGTCAGCTGTCATCATACCAAATTTCATCAAAATCTGTCCAGTGGTTTTCTCGTGATGCGTTCCCAGGCAGATAGACAGACAGACACAAATTCTAAAAACTATAGATTCGGCCTCTGTATCGATAATAATGACTATTTCGATAAGATTTTCCGAGAAATATAAATATAAATGTCGACTCAGTTAGCATTTTATTATATGCATAGATTACATAAATATATATATATATATATATATATATATATATATATATATATATATATATATATATATATATATATAAACAATAAAACAAGACAAATTAAAAAAAAACAAATATTCGTCCTATTAAATACGAAACTATTAAAACCACCCCAAATATTGTCATTAATAAACTTTACGACGGTCGTTACCGAAGCAAATCGATACATGGCACTTTGTCTAATCTAAATCTATAATGTCCTGTTTTTCAAGTTCACGGTACACTAAATACAATACACGGCTTTGCTTACTGACGTACAAGATCTGACGCACTACTACGGTACTAGCAGTACCCGCGACTTCACCCGCGATTAAACTTCCGATCGCTACCAAACTTCACAGGATCACCCGCTGTGCTAATTTGAAGATTGCCTGAAAACTTCATTAAAATCACTCCAGCCGTTTTGGAGACCATAGAAAACATACATACACACATCAATTTATATATATATATATATATATATATATATATATATATAGATTAACATAAACAGCTTGTACGCTTACTTAATTCACATTTTGGTATATTTAAGTTGAATAATAGACAGTACAATATTTGTTTTTGTTACAATGTATTATCCGTTATTACATGACTCTACCTAAAGATATGTATTAATTTTTCTATTAAAATATTCCTAATACATTTTTTTTTAATTAATAACTTCAAGGCATTAATATAATACATCCTTAATCAATAATTTTTGCTCAATATACAAAAAAATCGGTAAAAAAACGAATTTTTGATATATCCGCATGTGAATTGAATACATCATGGTATTCTTATATCGTGTCATCAAATTATACCTTTTGGTGTAGTGACGTTACTTAAGTAATATCGATATTAAATTTATATATTTTATAATTATATAAATTAAAACCAATAATAAGCATATTTAAATACTTATAATAGTCAACAGCAACTATTACTACGTTACAAGAAGGAAATACCAAATAAAATCAAATTACATATTTTGTTAAATTATTACCATTTTTAGTGCACGTACTAACGAGAATACATCACTAGTTCGAAAAGGTTATACGATTTAAATGAAAATCCAAAAATGTTAAAACGTTCTTATAAATAATAGAATCTTGCAAAGAATCAAAATGGTATATACAATAATATGTTCTTGATTTATATAATTATTTATAATAGGTACTTAATTGAATATACGTAAAAAATATCAGTTGGCATTCGCATGAGTTATTTAAAACAAGAGCGCGTGAAATAGTCGGTAACGAGTTGGACATGATCCAAACAGTTTCAACCACTCATTAAGTATAACATTTAGCATTGCATAGAATCAATTCCTGTTCCATTCAAAATTTTACTAAGACAAGTAAAGCTGAACTAAATATTTATAATGATTTCTGAATTTAATAACATGATTGTATTGAATTAAAATACTATTTGATATTTTGGGTTATTAGATAAATAATAAACTATGATAATTTCATTGATTCCAAATCTTTAAGAACTCTTGAGAATTTATTTAATAGTATAATTTAAACTAAAATTAAAATATATAATTAAAAACTTAAGATAAAAAAAACAGAATTACATTATTAAATATAACAACAACAATAATATAATATTGCGATTTTTATCGGCTACTAATAGAATATAATTCATGATAATAAAGTTCCATTATACTATACATAAAATATTTATCACAGTCTTCAAAACAAAAAAAAATACAATAAAAATTAAAATTTCGCATAATATATTAATATATGTTTTTAATATTTTAATAATTCATAAATATCGATATTATATCCGCACTGCGCATCACTAGCTGTCATTCAGCGGCCATCTTGGATAGTTTATTTGAAAAGCGGATGCCGGCGGAAACGCGCGCAATTGCGGGAAAATTATAATAGAAGCGATTTTACATTTAAAATTATGTTATATTAAAAGTTTATGTGAATTATTGATGGCTGCACAGGATATAGGTAAGTATTGTTATGACTTACGTTTATGTTTATTTATGGCGTGTGACGAAGGCAGTTTATTTTTAAAGTTAGTAAAGTTGGATTAATAAATAAACACTAATCGTTACGTTTATAATAAGTGAAAAATAATATTTCTTATTTTCATTCAAAGTACATAATATCTGTTAGTTGATATATCCGACTGATATAACTCTTAAACATACCATTTATTTTTATATATACATACAATGTACTTAATAATATCTGCAAAATGTTTTTTTTTTTCAAAACATCTGCCTATTCTGTGTAAATGTATACATACGAATAAATAATTATATTAAATTAAAAAATAAAAGTTAGCGCAAAGTGTTTATTCTGTATGAAACTTATCAAACAAAAATGTTACGCTTATTTCGGATAGTTGTAATATATACCTAAGTATATTATGTATTTCATTTTTTAAATAAACACAATAACTATAGCATACATTAATTAACTATAACTATTGCGATGGCGATCTTTACTAATATTTTAGTGCGTTGTTTGTTGATGTGTCCATAGCTTTCCAATTGACGTAATTTTTTTTTTGCTTATCTTTTTTTTTTTAATTTGTCTTCCGATGGGCATGGCGACCAATCTCACTGAAACTAGCCAACTGCAGGATATATTATTGGCAATAGCAGGCCTTGGTCAATAGCAGTTTTTACTGGCATATTGGTCAAAACTCTTAAAATTATGGCATTCGCCGGCCGCTACAGCAGCACGCTCGCTTCGCTCTGGTCACTGTTCTAACCTAACCTAACCTACAAAGAAAGAAAGGGTTCTTCCGAGTAACCTTCAAACTATTTACCTCCTTAACATTTTAAGAGTTTTGACCGATATGCCAGTCAAAACTGCTATTCACCAAAGCCTGCAGTCAAAATTACTTTTGACCAACCTCTTTAGTTAAAAGTAGTTTTGACTAAAAAATACTTTTAACTGTAACACATACAATATAAATAAAATTGAAGTGTCTGTCTGTGATTTCAGCATAACTATGTTTTCTCAAGTATATAATTATTTGTATAATACCAGTACTTAAGTAATCCTTTTTAAATTTTTTGTCTTTGTATCTTTCTGTCCGGAATAATGTTTGGAACGGCTTGACCGATTGTAATGAGGCTTTCACTAAAAGATAGAGGAGTTTGTAGGCCAGTATAGTATATGTTTGCACGCGAATGAGCTCAATGAAGACATTGTTTTTAACAATGCAAAATTCGAATTAACTATTTCACGAAAATAACCGTGACACCATGTGTGTAAACAGTATCGAAATTATATAAAAACAACTGAAAACACTTTAAAAATCTTAGTAATCGATTGGTAACCTCTTATTTGTTTAGTTTCTGTCAATATAACTATTATTTTATTATTATTTTATTGGCTTCATGAGCTATATTTTACGAGGTAATGTTGAAGACATAGGTTTAAGCGGAGTTATTCTATTCATTTTTCTATATAATCTATACATATAATAAAATTCTGATTGGAATCTGTACATAAAATATTTTTTTGAAAATCTTATTGAAATAGTCGTTATTATTGATACAGAGGCCGGATCTATAGTTTTTAGATTTTCTGTCTGTCTGTCTGGGAGCGCATCACGAGAAAACCACTGGATTGATTTTGATGAAATTTGGTATGATGATAGCTGGTTATCCGCATATAGGATACTTCTTACTGCGGGAAACCATTCGATCTCTGAGAATTCCCTCGCTTCGCTCGGGTTCGCCTCTAGAAAAACTGAAACAAATCTATGCTACGGAACCCGTAAATTATTCCGGAATAAAAAGTAGCCATGTGTTTATTCTGATGTATGAGCTATTGTTAATATTGTAAAGCTATTATTATTGTAAAGTTTCATTAAAATCCATTCAGTAGTTTTTGCGCGAAAGTGTAACAAACATCCATACATGTATACATCCAGACATCCATACATCCTCACAAACTTTCGCATTTATAATATTAGTAAGATACACAGCTTGCTGTCTTTTTGTTAAATAACTAATAGACTATTAAATTACAAAAATGAAAACGCATCGTATGGTGTATATTAGATACGTTTTATTTAATTTTGATGTGTTTTCTTTACTCTGTACTAAAAATTTTATTACCATTCCACTTTCCGCCGCTCGTGAACGTGTTCTCCTTTATTTTATGAACGACGAAACCTTTGGCTCTGTTAGTAGTGACCCTACTTGCTGTGTCAGCGAAGAACAATCATCGACTATCTGTCGTCGATATAACCTGCTGTCATCGATGGCAGTATATGTGTTTATACCTTTTTAACGTCTGGGCGAGGAAATCCCTTAAATGCAAGACGGATCAGGTCCACCACGCTGGCCATATGCGGGCCGACTTAGCACGTCTTTCGAAAACTTGCTAGCTTCTCTCAGACATTTAATGATTAAAAAACTCACGTACATTCCATTCTATCTATATTTGTACGGAAGTAAGAAAAAAAAAATAGTTTTAACATAGCGTGTACTATATTGCGATTAGCCATTTCTATCATCATCTCCCTGCTCATTTCCCAATCACTTCCGGCGCAGTACATCCTCCGTACTGCTGATAGGATTTGACAAAAGTTTTACGACCGGCCGCCTGCCTGACATCAACCCTCCTTGGGAATGCTATTGTTTATCGCGGAAAGGACTCAAAGTGCGATGACCAGCACATTTGATTTGCAATTTCTATATAAAACTAGCGATCATCATTTTCTAAGTTCCTGCGCAATTTTCTTATTTTTTTTAATGTAAGAACCTTCTCCTGACAATAACAAACACGACAAAAAAAGAATTAGTGAAATCGGTCCAGCCATTCACGCGTGATGGCGTGACCAAGGGAAATAGGGATTCATTTTTATATACATATATAGATAAATATAATTTATGATTATGGTTATTGTAAAGCTGAATAGTTTATTTTTTTTTTTCGATCTTTCACTTCTTTGGTTGTACGCGTTTATCTCTGAACGTATCAGACGAATTTAATTTTTTTAGGCATTTTATAGCCTCCTGGTACTTTTCTGATAGCAGAGTGGACCGTCGGAGCAACTCCGTGACTGTTGTGATCTGTTTTGGTAGACCTGCCGTTGGGGCGTCGTGGTGGAGTGTGTAAGCGATCCTGCGACGCCCCATTAAGACGGGGAAGGTTTTGTTAGGTTTTAGTGGGTAGTACTGGTTTTTCTAGCCAGGGAATCCCACATAACCATGTAACCGTATGCGTTAATGCATTTCCCAACATTAAAAAAGGCATTTTATAGCCTATTTATTGAAGAAGGTTATAGGCTTTCTCTAACGTCATGGTAATATCCTTAGCAGTAATGATATATACGTAGAAATAGGCAAAGACAAAGCAGTTCAGTACCTTTTCTCTTCTGTTTTCTTTTTCTTGTTTAGTAGCTATTGTCGAGTTAGTTTATCAATAAAAAATGATTATAATAAAATTTTGACAACTGTAGATACATATACTCGCAGGTAGTAAGCTATACATATTATAAAATTCTAACTGAGTTGAATCTGTACATTAAATACTTTTTGGAAAAACTTATTGAAATAGTCATTATTATTGATACAGAAGCTGAATCTATAGTTTTTAGAATTTTTGTCTGTCTGTCTGGTAACGCATCACGAGAAAACCCACTGGATTGATTTTGATGAAATTTGGTATAATGATAGATCGTTATCCGGGTCAACATATAGGATAATTTTACTGCGGGAAAATATGTCATCTCTGAGAAATCTATACTAAATGTTAAAACGTAACTAGGGATGTACCCGAGCGGGGCGAGGGTGAGTCGCTAGTAATAAATAAAATAGAAGCTAATTAGGAAATAAAACAAAAAAAATATCCGAATTAACCCGCAACGCGACATTAGTGTAGATATAAAAAAAAAACATTGACGTATTGATAGTGCTATAAAAGTAGTAATGGTTAAAATTGTATACATTTGTCGTGATTACAGAATAAATTATATTTTACTTGCATACTGCTTTCTGTATGGAAGTTTTTACGGGTTCAGTTCCCAGCTTAGGGTCTTTGTCTTATACTGGAGTGCTTCAAACAGAGAGCACATATTATAACATTATGTATCTGTACTGTCATAACAGGGTCGTGGACATATAAAGTAGATTGAGTGCTTCTTTGCCAGCCGTAAGCTAAAAATGGGTGTAAGGCGCGATAGAGACAAAACGAATATGCGGCCAGAAGGCTATTATATTCATTGAAATACGATTAATTCTTACGTATTCTAGAGGCTGGTCAAATTCATGAGAGTATTGCTCAATTCATACTCTACGTCTATGGTACGATAGAGATTATCCTTCAGCGTTCTTTGGTCGATACTTTCTCATCACATAAGTTATTATTCTATTTTTGTTAAAATAAACAATAACTATCAACTTTTTTAAAAATCAGCACTTATTGAATTTAAATTAAGTAGCATCCTTTTCCTTTTATTTCTTTACTAGCGACTCATCCTCGCTTCGCTTCGTGTTCGTCCCTAGACAAGAATAAATCTATCCAACGGGAACCGTACATTTTTCCGGGATGATATATAGCCTATAGGCTTCCTCAGTTAACGGGCTGTCTAATGCAAAAAGAATTTTTCAAATCGGATCAGTTGTTCCCGAGATTAGCGCGTTCAACCAAACAAACAAACAAACTCTTCAGCTTTATAATAATAGTATAGATTTATTTATTCCGTCGTAATTTTAAAGAGTAAAATAAGTTCAAAAAATATAAATAATCTCTATTATACGAGTATCATAGATTAAATTTTTGTAGCAATTGAATAGCTATAAGAGCGTTATGTAAAGTCGCAATAATTGTATTCAGCCCTTTTTAACGTCCCACTGCTGGGGGTGGGCCTCCTTTTAATACGAGGGGGATCAGGCCATAGCCCACCACGCTGGCCAAGTGCGGGCGGACTGAGCATGTCTGCAGACAACTTGCTAGGTTCTCAGACATGAAGGTTCCCTCACGATACTTTTATGAAATAATTTGCTCAAATAAAATATCAGAAATGCGAGACCCGGGATTTGAACCAGCTTCACTCGATTTTCCAAGCCAAAGCGTTACCACTGAACTACCACTGCCTTCTTCTTGAACTTCTGTAATAAAACAAAAATAGTTTTATAGCTACTTTATACGTAGTCTTAGTTTTCAAACTTATATCGTGTTTATAAGAAACAATAGAAAACGTATCTTCCCACGGACTGCAGTTTGGTTATTCAGATTATATTAGTGGTTAGTTTTTATAGTTTATCTTACTATTACTGATGCGTTGTCTCGAAGATAAATGACGCTAATAAATAAAAATGGATAAGTGCGAGTCGGTCTCGCGCACTGAAGGTTCCGTAGCACGAAATATTAAAATGTAATTTGTAAGCATACGTAATATACTAGCAACTCACTCTCGCTCCGCTCGGGTTCGTCTGTAGTTACGTTTTAACGTTTAGTATAGATTTCTCAGAGAAGATATTTTCTTGCAGTAAAATGTATCCTATATGTTGACCCGGATAACCAGTTATCATCATACTACATACATAAATTTCATCAAAATCTGTCCAGTGATTTTCTCGTGATGCGTTCCCAGGAAGACAGACAGACAGACAAAAATTTCAAAAACTGTAGATGCGGCTTTTATATCGATAATAATGACTATTTCAATAAGATTTTACAAAAAATCGACTCAGAATTTTATGATACTTGTATGTAAAGATGTCAAATATATGCGTAAATCTAAGAAAGTATTAATTATATTGAACTTTTTTATGAAATGTATTCAGCCCTTTTAACGTCCCACTACTGGGCACGGGCCTCCCTTCAATACGAGGGGGATCAGGCCGTAGTCCACCACGCTGGCCAAGTGCGGGCGGACTTCACATGTCTTTCGAAAACTTGTTAGGTTCTCTCAGTCATGCAGGTTTCCTCACGATATTTTCCTTCACCGTAAGGCAAGTGGTAATCATGTTAGAAATGATTCGCACATGAAAATATCAGAGGTGCGAGACCCGGGATTTGAACCCGCTTTTTTATGAAATACTAGCGACTCACCCTCGCTTCGCTTCGGGTTCGTCGCTAGACAAAAGAATCTATAGCCTTCCTCAGTTAACGGGTTATCTAAGGCAAAAATAATTTTTCAAATCGGATTAGTAGTTCCTGAGATAAGCGCGTTCAACCAAACAAACAAACAAACTTTTCAGCTTTATAATATTAGTATAGATTAGGTATTTAGAATCGAATCGGTAGTTCCGTTTACATCCTACATCAAAATTCTAAAAGCATTGCCAATTTCCTTTTCATTCGGAAATCAATGGATCGTTTTTATGACAATGACCTTTAAGGAAATCTAAATTTAAATCTGAATCTGCTCAATACTAGTGTTTATATCTATCTGCGAGTATATAAATAAAAATGAGTGCTTTGTATGTTTGTCCTATATACGTTCCCAAACCATTCGTTCAATTGTGATGAAACTTTGGTGGGTTGTTCTAGCCCAAAAAAAAATTTTTTTTCTTTGTGTTAGTCATCCCTACGAAAAGGCGAGCGGGCGAAGTTAGAGCAAGGCGTTAGTTCTTTATACACGTGAAGAGAACTTTGTACACCTTTTTGAGCATATTGCGTGTACGGAGAATTATTTGTTTGTACAGTTTAAAAAAAAAACTTTTTGCATTCTATATTATGCTTTATTGCACTTAAAAATAAATACAGTAATTAAAATACAATTTTTATTCGGAATTCAGGCAAAGTCGTGCAGTTGTGTTCATATATCTATACTAATATTATAAAGAGGAAAGATTTGTTTGTTTGTTTGTTTGTACCGAATAGGCTTCGAAACTACTGAACCGATTTAGATAAAATTTGGTAAGAAGATAATTTGAGACTCCGAAAAGGACACAGGATAGTGAAAATGGTGATGAAAGTTTGTATGGGGACGCAACCGAAGCGAGGATGAGTCGCTAGTAAATAATATATAAATACAAATAAAAAACTAATGAAATATTATATATAATAATACAATTTATATAATTTTATCAATAATGTATATATTTATTGTAGAAGCTTACAGGCTACTTAAGTTAATGAATTAGTTGATTTTTGACCAAACTGCAATCACTAGACTATGTATTATGATTGTGTGTATGTCCATTAAGTGTTGAACCTTACTATTACAGTCCTTAATTGATTATACTGGCCACACTGACGACTCGAAAGCACAAATTACAGATACCTTTATAAATCAAGCAGTTAAAAATCACGAGAATGGGCAGGCCGAAAAAAAAAGAAAGAAATACAATGAAAAATAGAAAGACTAGAAAAACAAAAAAGGAGTAATGGTCGGCGGGAAGTTTATAGTCCATTTTTTCTTACGTGTCCTAATTGGTAAACAAACACTACCATGAACGAAAATCACTTGTTTTCGGACAATCATACATTTTAGATTTGGTTTTATCGTTTATAACTATTTCAGAAACACACACGCTACGAATTACACTAATAAAAGCTGTTAATTATTGATTTAAACACATTATTTTTGCTAAAATTGAAATATTGACAGAACCAACTTCCACAGAAAAAATATGAACACAACATTTTGACGTTTCGATACGCTACTTTGTCTTTGAATTATAGAGATGTACATTTAGAATGAATTATCGAGAGTGAAAACTGAACTTATTAAAAATAACAATATCTTTAAATTACAAAGTACGATATTTTGTTCAAATTGTTATTAGGCTTAAAAATAGTAATGTCTTCTGTAGAATATAGAAGATTTTTAATTGCTTTTAATGAATTTATACTTATTATTTATTTGTTATTGTAATTATTATTATTTCGTATCTTATTGCACAGTTTATTAAAACGGAGTGAGGGACTTCCGACCGCTTTTTGCTTTTTTAGGTTAAAGTTTTAAAAATGAGTTTATATTAAGGCCAAAAAAATCTTAAAAAAACTTTCACGTCATTGATTTTAAAATAGACAAGTGACATTTTGACAACTTTTATTAAAATTTAATAAAGACAATTATAATAATAATAATAATAATTTTATTGGAATACTTTTACAAAATTATATAATATTTACAAAATAAATTAACAAGGACCAGTAGAATTTGGAACCTACCTGAACTAGGTTAACAACCTGTGTTTCAGGTTATGGTTTTACCATGCATTTCTTACAAGGCTTAGGGCAGAGTACATTTTGAAAATTATATATAGCGTATACGATGAATAATATGACAAGTGTTAAAACTTATATAATTAGCTAGACTTACATCTACGTATATGTATACAAATTTATAATTAAGTTTATTTTATTATTTCTAGCAAATTTTCTGTGTCTGTGTAGTTCAACTTTTGAAGAAATTCCGATATTATTATTTTACATTTTTTATTATTTATGCTATATAAATCCAGAACTCTATTAAGTTTGTTGTACAAAAAAGCTCCTAAAAATATATAAAACCTATTAGCAAAGCTATGTTTGGTTCGTGGCTTAGTACAGACCAAATCTTTTCTTCTCTTGTCTGAAGGAAGTGGGTAAAAAGGTAATTCAGTATGCTGTTTTAATGTAACGTGCAGTATAAATAATTGTCGGACCGATAGTACCTTGCATTCCAAGTAAAGCATGTTTGTGGGAAAGGAATAAGGGCGATAGGTGGCTACTTTTAGGATTGCTCTTTGAGCACGTTCAAGTGGAAGTAAAATGGTTTTCGCAGCACCACCCCAGGCAGTTATGCAATAGGTAAAAAAGTTATTGATGAAATGGCCGCTCATAAAAATATAATTGTTCTGCGCCTTCCGCCGTATCATTGTGAATTAAATCCAATAGAATTAATATGGGCACAATTAAAATCACATGTAGGAAAAAATAATAAAAGTTTTAAAATGGCTGAAGTCAAGGAGCTAGTCAGAGAAGGATTAAGAAAAATTGGTACGGCGTCTTGGATAAATTGTATTGAACATGTGAAAAAAGAAGAAGACAAAATGTTGCAGCTTGACGGCTTAATAGATGCTGCAACAGATACACCGACCCCTAATTTTATAATACATATATCAGAAGAGTCGAGTAATTTATCATCGGAATCAGAATAATAAAATTATTAAAATAACTTGTCGTATTATTTCTACCCAATACTTTACGTTCACTGCATAAAAATTAAAAACCATTAAGTTCAGTCATTCATTCGTCATGCACATCTCTATGAATTATCTCTGGTCACCTGTACGCCATATTTGTTTACTATTTAAGACACGTAAGAAAAAATAGACTATACATGGGTGGATGCGATCCGTGATTTTTAACTGGAGCAAATCTATACTCAATATTATAAAGCTGAAGAGTTTGCTTGTTTGTTTGGTTGAACGCGCTAATCTCAGGAACTACTAATCCGATTGGAAAAATTCTTTTTGCATTAGATAGCCTGTTAACTGAGAAAGGCTATAGGCTATATATCATCCCGGAAAAATGTACGGTTCCCGTGGGATAGATTTGTTTTTGTCTAGGGACAAACCCAAAGCGAAGCGAGGGTGAGTCGCTACTAAATGATAAATTGTTGAGAATAAGTGTTTTCTAATAAATTGTAACTAAATCTAGTTAAAATCTTTTCCTGAGATATCCTACGCTATCTTAATCCTTATAGGATGAAAAAGTTCTATTGAAAGTGCGGTTGTTTTCGAGTTCACAAACAAAACATTAACCAATAGTTATAAGTTAATTATAACCTAAAATATAGCATAACTAGCGACTCACCCTCCCTTCGCTCGGGTTCGTCCCTAGGTACGTTTTAATTTTTTTGAGCGAAACCCTAATTCTTTTTCTAAAATAAAAGTAGCCTTAGTTACTCCTTATTATACCAGCTATCTGCCAATGAAAGTCCCGTTAAAATTGGTCCAACCGTTTCGGAGATTAGCCGGAACAAACAGACAGACAGACAGACAAAAATTTTAAAAATTGTGTTTTTCTTATAAGTGCCGTATACAATTCCATATGCATTTAGTAAAAAGCTGTTATTTTGACATTACAAACAGACACTTCAATTTTATTTATCTGTATAGATTAAAAAATACCAATGAACAAACTTGACCTCGTTATCATAGATTGAAGTCATTTCAAACTGTGAAGTAAAAGTAAATTGATATTTTCTTTCATTTTCACGATTGTTCTAAATTTTTCTTACTTAGAATTTACTATTCTATACATATAATAAAATTGTAACTAAGCCGAATCTGTACATTATATATTTTTTGGAAAATCTTATTGAAATAGATATTGTAATCGATACAGAGGCTGAATCTATAGTTTTTAGAATTTTTGTCTATCTATCTGCCTGTTACCGCATCACGGAAAATCCACTGGAGGGATTTTGATGAAATTTGGTATGATGATAGCTGGTTATATACTTTTTAATGCGGGAAAATATCTCATCCCTGAGAAATCTATATTAAACGTTAAAACGTAAATAGGGAGGAAACCCGAGCGGAGTGAGGGTGAGTCGCTAGTCTCTATGTAAATGACGACACAGTTCATTAACTTTTTCTACTCTATTTGTCAACCGACCGTAACTAACGACTCACCCTCGCTTCGCTCCGGTTCGTCCCTAAGTACGTTTTAACGATTAGTATAGAATAGACTATATATTATATAATATAAATAATATATAGCCTATAGCCTTTCTCAACAAAAGAGATATCTAATTTAAAAAGTTTTTTTTTAACCAATTAGTAGTTCCTGAGATTAATGTGTTCAAACAAACAAACTCTGTCTCTTTATAACATTAGTACTATATGTAGATAAAAATATTTGAGATTTTTTTATATAGATAGGTAAATTCTATTCATTACTAACAGAACCCGCGGCTACGCCCGAGTTTAATCTACAAAAAAAACTCTTTGCCTTTATGTTTTTTTTTTATGGACATTAACACACAGCACCATCAAGTTCCATGGTAAGCTACGAGGCTTGTGTTATGGATACCAGATAGTTGATGCACTCACATGTATAACTTTAAATACATACATATTATGAATATAAACACCTATGACTGGAGCACAAACATTCGTGCTCATCATACAAATGAATGCCTCCAGCGGGACTCGAACCCGCGACCGCTAGCACAGCATGTAGGGTCACTATACACTGAGCCAAACGTGTCGTCAGACATGTTATACAGCAATTCACTCTCGCTTCACTCGGGTTCGCTGTTATGTATTTATATAATATTGTTTATACCAAAATACTAAAATCGCGAATAAAAAATGAGGGGTGGGGGTAGGAGGGTGGAAAATACTTTACGACCTATTTTCTTACAAACCGAATATACAAAAAAAAATCATAAAAATCTGTCGAGCCGTTTCGGAGGAGTGCGACCACAAACACCGTGACATGAGATTATTTATACATTAGGTGATATATTTTCCTAAACTTTTCAATTATGATTATCGTTGACATTCGCCTACTAGTAGTAATTATGCCACTTTTAGTGCTTTTGTGCTTAAAATTTATCTATATTGCACCAGCCTTTAGTTACGCTTTCAAAAAGAATTATGAAATAAGTCCAAACTTGGTATCACACAAAAACGTACATTCTCCCTACTTCCAAATTTCTATTCCCTCTCCTTTTCCGGAGGAAGCACTAAGGCTTAAAATTAAAAAAATATATTGAAATATAACGCCTAATTCATTGATATTAAGAAAAATATAATATCTTAACTAAAATTATACGTAGCAACGAGTCTTATGTATCTATGTATAAATAAAAATGAATCACCGAAATGTATGTACTCATAATATGAAAAGTGAGTGAATGAAATAGTTTTTATCCCGGAAATTATCACTTAAGGGGATGAGAATGGGGATAAAAGTTTGTATGGGGAAGCAAGTTAGAGACGAACTCGAGCGAAGCGAGGGAGAGTCGCTAGTTTTATTAATAAAAATACAGTTTGAGGCACATGAGGGTTTCAGTGTTTTGGCCAATGTTAAAAGTTCTTTACACTTATCCATATATTAAGAGGGGGTGGGGCAGATGCGTCCGCGAGATAGCTACACATTTGTCTTGAGAGTTCTCAGTGTCACCTCTCATCTGTCCGTGATGACAATCCATTTCACGTACACTACAATAAATGTGAAAGTAACTGTCTGATACCTATTCACGCTTAAATCGCTGAGCAGATTTCGATAAAATTTAGCAAAAGCATAGATTGCATCCTGGGATCAAACATAGGTTATCCTTAAAGTAAAGCCAAAAAAAAGCTTCTTCTCTAGTAGTAATTCCTAATTCTCATTATAGCAAACCCTCAAATACAACTCGCACTTAACCAATTTCTCTTCCAAACAAAAATAGAATGACCAACGACCTATATTTATTTGAACATAAATTTCAAGCGTTTGCTTGATACGTTACCTAATATCCACTCCAATAGATTGCTTTCAGCAGTACTGGATTTGGCAAGCTTGTCAGTTTCTAGGAAGCCATTACCGGCTGTACTTACGATAGTGTTCATCTAATTTAGCTTTTCTGTTATTTAGCTATATGATTTTACCTGCCTTCTAAGGGGCTCATTTTGACTATATTATGGTAGAACTGCTAGGTTTTGAAATTGTAAAGTATATTTCATATCTATAGATAATGATTTTAAAGGGGAGTTCTCACATCTATACTAATATTATAAAAAGGAAAGATTTATTTGTTTGTTTGTACCGAATAAGCTCCGAAACTACTGAACCGATTTAGATGAGATTTGATAAGAAGATAGTTTAAAACCCTCGGACGGGCATAGGATTAGTTTTTATCCCGGAAATCATACCTTAATGGGGTGAAAATGGGGATGAAAGTTTGTATGGTGAAGCAACCTAGGGACGAACTCTAGTGAAGCTAGGATGAGTCGCTAGTTTATTATGATATAAGTAACTGGCGAAGCACTCAATTAGTTTTTATACAACGGTTTGTTTCGATTTTATGAAAAAGTATAGTTAGTCAAGTTAGTTATGTTTGATGAGAAAATGTAATGTTTCGTAATACTAAACTGATAAAAATATTATTTTCAAGGAGTTATTTTAAATAAAACCATCTTTATGGATTTTTTCGCGGATTTATTTTGATTTTTGGTTTCCGACTTTTCGAAATCTTTACAGCAATCGTCTCAAAGGTCGTTCTCGTTTCAAGTATCGTTGTTACAGATAGTGCCCACAAAAATACAAAATGAATTCAAAATAAACCCGCGTTAAAATCCGAAAAGATAGCAAGTTTTATTTAAAATGTTAAATATTCGCGTAAATCTAAGAAAGTATTAGTTAGTAATTTATTTATTCCGTACTCCAAAAAACTTTTATCCGAAATCCAATACGTCATGCCCCTAAAATCAGCAATTTTGATTATCCGTTATCTTTGTGTAAGTCAATTTTATTCAGCCCATTTTAACGTCCCACTGCTGGGCACGGGCCTCCCTTCAATACGAGGGGGATCAGGCCATACTCCAGGCCATAGAATAGTAAGTGAATTAATATATTTAAAATTAAGAAGTCAGAAAGTTCAACCAACTTTATCTACAAGTCCAATCGCATTATCGTCTTTACAATAGAGCAAAAACAAAAGGAAACCTAAAAACTTGCTTATTATTAAAAACTTAATTAAAGGAATTCCCCTAATTTCATGTGTGAGTGAGTTCACCTTTTGTTAACATGCGTGTTAGTCCTGGTACTTCTCTGATAGAGTGGACCGTGGGAATAACCCCTTGGTTTTTGTGGTCTTCCTTAGTGGACCAGCGTTGTGGTTGATCTTGTGACGATGCACTGGGTTCTGTTGGATTTTAGTGGGTAGTATTGGCTTTTCTAATTAATGAGTCTCCACATATTCTGTAATATGTGTATACTGGTAATATGTAAAATTTGCGTAAATTTCCCAATGATAAAAAAATATAAAGTATTTCTATTTCGAATGTGATCAAACAAGATGTTACAGCGTTAAGACGTAACAAACATACTCATTTTTATTTACTTACATTGCACAAATATATTGTGTACTAGCGACTCACGCTCGCTTCGCTCGCGTTCGTCCCTAGATACGTTTTTACGGTAAGCTATGTTTATACATAAATAGTAACTTGCTAATCCTAAAATATTCATTTAAATTATATAACGATTTACCCTCGCTTTGCTCGGGTGTGTACGCCGTACGCGAATTTTGTTCATAATTTTATGGGTTTTAATTTTTTTTCGCGGAACCCTGATTCTTTTTCTAAAATAAAAGTAGCCTAAGTTACTCCTTATAACATCAGCTATCTACCAGTGAAAATCCCGTCAAAATCGATCCAGCCGTTTCGGAGATTAGCCGGAACAAACAGACAGACAGACAGACAGACAGACAGACAGACAGACAGACCGACAAACAGACAAAATTGTAAAAAGTGTTGTTTTGGTATATGTACAGTGTATACATCCATATGCATTTTGTAAAAAGCGGTTATTTTGATATTACAAACAGACACTCCAATTTTATTTATCTGTATAGACTAGCGACTCATCCTCGCTCCGCTCGGGTTCATCCCTAGTTACGTTTTAACGTTTAGTATAGATTTCTCAGAGATGAGATATTTTCCCGCAGTAAAAAGTATCCTATATGTTGACCCGGATAACTAGCTATCATCATACCTGACCATATAAATCTGACCAGTAGTTTACTCAAGATGCAGTCACAGACAGACCGAAAAATTCTAAAAGCGATAGATTCGGCCTCTGTTCATAAGATTTAAAAAAAAAAAATACAGATTCGACTCAGTTAGAATTTTATTATATGTATAGATTTGTACATAACTAATGAGCGTGATTCCAACTCACGCTTAGCTGATTTTTTATTATCTGCCTTTTAATCTACAAAATAAAAAATATAATATTAAGACGTAAACATTTCACCACATGCTTTCCATCTAAGCTGTCAATTGATAGTGATGTATTGGTGGAAAACTTGCAATTTAGTATGGTTCCGATAAACCGTTTATTAATAGTACGTTTTGAAGTTAATGATCATCGTAAAGCGTTGTTTGACTGGTACCATAATATATTACGAAGGTCATTGGTTCAATTTCTGCCTGTTGAAATTTTGTATTGGTTACTAGTAACCCGATGCTAGGCGATTTTTGGCATCAAATTAAGAATTTATCAGCCTTAAGACAACCGTGAAAGAGCCATCCAAATCTGTGTAGATTTGCATGACTCTATCATGTTTGTCTTCTGTACATAATAGTGTTACTATTATAAAGAGTTATAGTGTATTTTTGTATGTTTGTAACGAATAAACTCAAAAACTGGACACAATTTGATGAAATTTGGTATGACGATAGCTGGTTATCCGGGTCAACATATAGGATATTTTTACTGGGGTTAATATATCTCATGTGAGTTAAAACATAACTAAGGACCAAGGCTCGGAAACCGGTTAAATTTCCGAACCGGTAAAGCCTTAAATACCTAAGAACTTAATATTTCGTTTACGTTCTTAATAAACCGGTATGAAGAGCATTAAGTTCAAAAAAAACTCTCTTTACGGTTAGGGTTATTTAACCGGTTATTAACCTGTATTAATTAGGTTACAAAGTTCTTACTTTGATGTGCAGCCCAAAGCAGAATAGAGGCTCAGTTGGGTGCGGAAGTGCACATTTACAAGTATACTTTGTAGCTATCGTAGTAATAATAAAAAGAAAGAATTCAACTTTTAAAATGAGTAAGTAGTAATATTATTTTATTAGATTTGTACAGCACACCTTTTAAATAAATGTCCCAGATAATAAAATGTTCTTATCTAATAATAATAATAAATTTAATAATTATATTTTATTTAGCGTTAAATACACCTACATCTAAAGGCAAGGCAACAACTCGGCATTTTTTTATTTATATATTAATAGCGACTCACCTTCGCTTCGCCCGGGTTCGTCCCTAATAATTATAAAAATTATTTTCATATACAGACAACGAATTTTCTAGTGCAGGCCGGTAAAGCGGTTATTTAGCGCATTTTATAGTAATAAGTTATCACTACACAAAATTTAATTAAAATCGGTCTAGTACTATTTGCGTGAAACGCGCACACACGGACGGACAAAAATTTTAATAACCATTATTTTGGGGTCTATATTCTGTACATAAAATGTTTCATGTACAGATTTCGCAAAATTTTTTTTTTTTTATATTAGTCCAATCATAATCCGGTTTGCGAACAAACAAATTAAAACCTGAAATTTTATGTTTTTTAAATGTTAGCAGGTATATAAAGAATAGAAATTCGTAAAATGTCCCCGATGTCAGCTACCCTCGAGAAATCGAGGGATGGAATGGAGGGGGATGCAGAGCGTTGAAAAATAGTTTTTTTTTTTCAATTTCCGGCTAACTGTGATGTGCTATCGAAAAATGTTTTCTACAAAAGTTGTAGGTCTAGTAAACATCTACAACTTTTATAGATGGCACTTTATAATAACCTCAAAGTTTTCGAGATATTTGCAAAAAACTCGGTTTTTAATTTTTTTCTTGTTTTTTTTTATTTTTAATTTCTGCAATAATCTTTTGATTTTCATGAAACTAGGGGAATGTAATCTTCGAAATACATATACTTAGCAATTTTTTTTGAAATTGAAATACTTAGCAGTTTCTGAGAAAATGTTTCATGGTCTCGGGAGGCTAAAAATCACCCCCAACTTTAAGTGACGTTTACATAAAAAAAAATTCGTTCGATTTTCAAATAGGGCTCATTTTTTCGTCTTGAACTATGCTTTTAGAAAAAATAAAAACATATATTATATGGTCGTAATGTGAAAACACTTTTTACTTTGTAAACAAAATTTTTAATAATCATTGAAAAAGTGTACTTTTTTAAACAATTTTTTATAAACTGACTATACCAATGTAATTTGCGGGAAAAAACGAAAAAAACGGTATACTTAAGATTTTAATTTGACGCTTATTATTTATACAATTTCGTCGTAAACATTCCAAACTAACAATTTGACGAGTCATAAAAAAAAATGAAATTGGAAGTCACGTAAAATATACCATTTTTTTTTTGTATTTTTCCCCATACAATCTATATAAGGTAAGTCCGGGGGAATATCAATTATATGTGTAAGATAATACATAAAATAAGCATAGTTTATTTTAATTCAATATTTACTTATGTCATTCAGATTAAATTTGGAACTGTTGTGCAATATATTTTAGATTAAAAAAGGTTTTTTTTTAAATAATAGAAAATAGGCATCTCACCCAGACGTGTGGGTTAGCTGCCTATAGATGTCAGGGATAGATGCCCACGAGTAATTAGTGCATAATCAGACGTTACACTTTAGGCATTCCGCTGAATCTTCACTGCAGTTTTCATGAAACCACTATGAGCACACTATAATCTGTCGCATTTCTTCTTAGTGGCGTCATAATACTCTCCACAAGTGTGAGGGCAGTTTATATGTATTTTTACTTTGCGTATTGACGCAAATATTCTTCTTTTTATGCATTTATGCATACTACATTTAGATGCACAGATGGTTATGTGGGACTCACCGGCTAGAAAAGCCAGTACTGCCCACTAAAACTCAACGAAACCTCCCCCGTCTTAATGGGGCACCCCGACGGCAGGTCTGCCAAAGCAGACTACAACAACCATGAGGTTGCTCCCACGGTCCACTCTGCCGTCAGAGAAGTACCAGGAGCAACCCGCATGATACAGCGCCCACCAAAGTGGGCCACCTCCCAATGGGTATTCAGCCCTTTTTAACGTTCTATTGCCTCCACTGCCACGAGCCTCCCTTCAATACAAGGGGGATTAGGCCAATCCACCACGCTGGCCAAGTGCGGGTTGGCGGACATAATATATCTTTCGAAAATTTGCTAGGTTCTCTCAGACATACAGGTTTCCTCACGATGTTTTCCTTCACCGTAAGCCAAGTGGTAATCATGTTACAAATGATTCGCACATGAAAATATCAGAAGTGCGAGACCCGGGATCTCGCTTCACTTGCTTTTCCAAGCGAGCGCGTTACCACTGGGCTACCACTGCCTTAATTAGCGTCCGGAGGAGCTCCCCCACCACAACCAGGTGAACACACGTTGGGGGGGGGGGGGGACTAATTAATATACTGGGCATCTAACCCCGAAATATCATTGGGCATCTCCCCTGATCATTAGGGAGAGATGCCTTTCACCTCTGAACACAGCCTAAAGCATTTACAATACAAAATGGTGAATTGTTAACAAAATAATATCATAATGTTACATTATGAAACAATTTAATACTATCTAACTGAAGAATTTAGGAAAAAAATTACTGCAAACTATCTCAAAGGTTATATTCTAACGTATAAGTTAACTACACTTACCTTATTTTACAAATTAACACCAAAATATTAATTATAAGTAATATGTCTTTGTGTAAAAACTTCCACACTGACATTGACTGTCGACTGACGTATTATGGAAGCGTTCCGAATCACGCAAAATTAATTAATTTAATTTTTAAATTTATCGGGCGTCTCTCCCTTATAGGCGTCTCTTCCGGACCTACCCTATGTTACTATTTTTTCGAATACATCAATATTTTGTTAATTTTTGATCGTTTTTGGAGTTAAATTTATTATTTTTTCTAAAACATTAGATTTTAATTAGATTTATTAGGTAATAACAGAAAGAAATAAAATTCGTTCAGTCTTACCTTGTTTATTCATTAATTAAAAATAAAATTAAAAAAAATTAAGTTGATATTTACAAAATTTAGTCATAATTTTGTTAGAAAGTCATAAAAAAATGTAAAAATGAAAAAAATATGTTTACGTCAATTTTTTCCTGAGTCATTCGACATTCAATGAAAAAGAATTATTTTCTTTTTTATCGTCAACGCACACTAGATAAAAGGATGTTGTTTAAAAATCAAAATAATTTTTTAATCAATTTTAAATAATTTTAATTTTTTTTTTCATTTTTTAAGTTTCTTTTTCAATGATAATTAAAAAAAAAAACATTTTTAAGGATGTTTTTACAGGCTGACCATAAAATGTTTTTATTTGTTCAAAAAGTAGAGTACATGATAAAAAAAATAGAGCCCTTTCTGAAAATTGAGCAAAAAATTTTTAAGTGTAAACATTCACTTAAATTTGGAGATAATAAACCATAAAACATATTTTTTTTCGGAAATGGCTAAATATTTCATTTTCATTTTTTCATTATTATTATTATACGTATTTAGAAGATTACACTGCCCTAGTTTTACGAAAATTAAAAGATTACTGTAGAAATTTAAAATAAAAAAACCAATAAAAAATTAAAAACCGAGTTTTTTGCAAATATCTCGAAAACTATGAGGTTAATGTAAAAAGTGTCATGTATAAAATTTGTAGATTTTACTACACCTACAACTTTTGTAGAAAACATTTTTCGATAGAACGTCACAGTAAGCCGGAAATTGAAAAAAAATTGTTTTTCAACGCTTTGCGCCCCCCCATTTTTCGGGGGTAGCTGGACATCGGGGGCATTTTACGACTTTCTATTCCTTGTATACTTGCTAATGTTTAAAAACTATAAAACTTCAGGTTTTAATTTCTTTGTTCCCAAAGCGGATTCCGATTGGACTAATATGCTAATTGCTAGTACTCTACTCGCAACAAACAACCCAGTCAACTGCAACAAACGCGAAACGCGTGGGGCCGAAATACAAGTTTGGACATGTTTACATAGGTCTTAAAATATCCACCGTGTTTATATGAACCGGTTTATTTCGGTTATGGAACGAAATGATAAAGGGTTTCGTTCTCAACAAAACCTTTACGCGAAACCGTTATTAACCCTTTTTTAACCGTTATTATAAAACCGGTTCCAAACTGTTCGAAATCGTTAAACGAAACCGTTATTAACCGTTTTTTAACCGGTATTACGCAAACCGGTTCCGAGCCTTGCTAAGGACGAACCCGAGCAGAGCGAGAGTAAGTCGCTAGTGTGTCCTGTATTTTTGTGTAAGTAATATTTTTGTCATGAAAATCCATACTGAATAACTGACACATTGAATTGTGGCCAGTAATTGCTACTGAATAACATTGCTATTATAAAATAATTAAGATGTATATCTATATTATAATATACAAGCGTTGCCCGCGGCTTCACTCGCATATTTTTTTTTCTGTTAAGCGTAATGATATCTTCTTTAATAATTATATAACTGCAAAAAAAATTAAACTGGTTGCAGAGATTAGCGCATATAAACAAACAAAGTTTTACGGTTACGGTATTTTGATATTAAAATTAAAAAAAATTATGTGGCCGATGTTTGAGATGCAATATAAGCTAAAACATTAATTAAGATGTCCTCTAAGACGAATCGCATAGAGGGCACGCGATAATTTGTGGGGATAAAATCTGAAACATTATTAAAATGAATTATTTATAATATTCATAATTTTCCCCTAATTCATAGTATTCAGCCCTTTT
Organism: Fabriciana adippe; assembly: GCA_905404265.1. Classification (NCBI taxonomy): domain Eukaryota; kingdom Metazoa; phylum Arthropoda; class Insecta; order Lepidoptera; family Nymphalidae; genus Fabriciana; species Fabriciana adippe. The sequence goes on from FR990010.1 coordinate 2,573,214, forward strand.
TTTTAACGTCCCACTGCTGGGCACGGGCCTCCCTTTAATACGAGGGGGGATTAGGCCATAGTCCATCACGCTGGCTAAGTGCGGGTTGGCGGAATTCACATGTCTTTCGAAAACTTGCTAGGTTCTCTCAGACATGCAGGTTTCCTCGCGATGTTTTCCTTCACCGTAAGTCAAGAGGTAATCATGTTAGAAATGATTCGCATATGAAAATATCAGAGGTACGAGACCCGGGATTTGAACTCGCTTCACTCGGTTTCCCAAGAGCGCGCGTTACCACTGCCCTTAACCACTTATAAGCAACAGAAAAAAGAATTGAATTGAATTTTTGTCGCGGCTCTGGCACCATAATATTTTATCAAAATCTGTTCAGTAGTTTGTACTTGAAATGGTAATAAATAGAGTCACATGTATATATGTATATAACTAACGGAACTCGCGGCTTTAATTGTATTGAAGAGCATTAATACCAAATTTCAAGTAATTCTGATCATATTTTTTTTAACCGACTTCCAAAAAGGAGGAGGTTCTCAATTCGTCGGAATCTTTTTTTTTTTTTTTAATGTATGTTCACGGATTTCTCGAAGACGGCTGAACCGATTTGGAAAATTTTTTTTTTGTTTCAAAGAGTATTCTTCCCCGGTGGTCCCATATAAATTTTATCGAAATCGGTCAAGCGGTTTTTAAATAAATGGCTTAATCGAATATTATGTTTTTATTAAAAATCTTTCTTCTTACAAATTACTTGCTTATTACGTCTACACTAAAAATGGAAAAATAAAAACTTTTTAAAAAAAAAATAAAAACCGACTTCCTGGCACTGAAAAGTAAAAAATAACTAAACAGAGGTTTTCATTTAAAATAGATACCTAATCAGATATTTTCGAAGTCGGTGCCAGCCAATACAAATCAAAGCACACCGACTTCGAAAATATCTGATTAGGTATCTATTTTAAATGAAAACCTCTGTTTAGTTATTTTTTACTTTTCAGTGCCAGGAAGTCGGTTTTTATTTTTTTTTTAAAAGTTTTTATTTGGATTGTATTATAACATGTTTTCCCGTGGGAATTAGATAATATCCCACGGTAAAAAGTAGCCTATATCAATTTCCAGCCCTCCAACTATCCCCACACAAAAAAATCTCTCTGTTTCGACGTGAAAGAAGGACAAACAAACAAACAAACAAACAAACACATTTTCACATTTATAATATTAATATTGATATACCTACATGTACATATATTATTAATATCGATTCATCTACTGTGACGGCAATGTTAAGTTAAAAATATTTGTACTGTATGCCATTGTAGATAATATAATACACTCATTAGCAAATATTATAATGTCACCTTGACATTGTAGGCTTTTTGGCTTCATTTTATTGTTCGAAACGCTCTATCTACAATACTTATTTGGTCTATAAATGACCTTTTAATTGCACATCATCTGAAACGGAACATTATTTTTTGAAACACTCATTCTCTATTATTCAACGTTATTATTGAGTACTGGCGACTTATAGACTATTCTGGTCCCAGGGGTCATTTATAATTGATACAAGCAGACCCGGCCACGAGTTGCTGTGGCACGCATATTAAAATCGTTAATTTTGCAATAAAAAAGGGAACAATCTGGATAAAAACTATCCTATCTTTTAAGTTGGAACAAATCACATATTTTGAAAAAAATCACGTTAAGACCGGATAAGTAGTGTCGGAGTTCATCCCGGACCAACATCGTGACATGGGAATTTTATATAAATCCTAGCAGAACCTACGGCTTCGCTCGCGTTAAAACTATAAAAAAACTCAAAAGGTAAGTTTCATATAAACTTTCATCCCCTATTATCATTTCCTATATCCCCCGTTGTACCCTCTTAGGGGTTAAATTTTAGAAAACGCTGAAATACATAACTTATTTTTTTTTGCTGTACTCAATTCATACGAAATTTCATGCAAATATGTCTAAAGAATAAAAAGTTTCATACATACTTTTATCCCCTATTTCACCCCCTTGAGGGTTGAATTTTGAAAAATCCTTCCTTAGTGCTTGCTTTCGTCATATGAGGAATACGTGTTCGAAATTTCAATTTGCTAGCCTTAAGGGTTTGGCCTGTGCGTTGATACATCAGTCAATTATTTTTGCCTTTTATATATGTATATATAGACTAGCAACTCACCCTCGCTCTGCTCGGGTTCGTTCCTAGTTACGTTTTTACGTTTAGCTCAGAGATCAGATATTTTACCGCAGTAAAAAGTATCCTACCCGGTTAACCAGCTATCATCATACCAAATTTCATCAAAATCTGTCCAGTGGTTTTCCCGTGATGCGGTAACAGACAGACAGACAAAAATTCTAAAAACTATAGATTCGTCCTCTGGTTCGATAATAATTACTATTTCAATGAGATTTTTCAAAAAATATTTAATGTACAGATTCGGCTTAGTTAGAATTTTATTATATGTATAGATTATTGAAATCACTAAAAATAGTCTATGTGTTATGAAAGGAAATAAAACTTTTTAAACCATTTAATTAAACTCATTACAAACACTTTTGAATCCTCAATTTAATTTAAAGAGCGTGAGTGTAGTCAGTCCCTGAGGAAGCTACCACGGGCTCGGAAAGACGTTGTATTTATTTATTTATTTTCATTATTTACTAGCGACTTAAGGTACCTACACAGTGCCGCCAGCCTTGCCGCCGGGGACGTGCCGCCGCTCTTGCTTTTGCCGCGCGGCAAAAGCAAACAATGCTAAAGAATCCGTTTCATGCCCTCGCTTCATTCAAGTGCGTCCATATGTTTTAATTTTTTTGAGCGGAATCCTAAATCTTTTTCTAAAATAAAAGTAGCCTAAGTTACTCCTTATAACATTAGCTATCAACCAGTGAGTTCCGTCAAAATCAGTCCAGCCGATTCGGAGATTAGCCAAAACAGACAGATAAACAAAAATTAAAAAAAAAGTGTTTTTCTTATAAGTACCGTACCTATATAATTCCATATGCATTTAGTATAAAGCTGGTATTTTGACATTACAAACAGACACTTTAATTTTATTCATCTGTATAGATTTATTTATCAACGTAACATTATATATTAATTATATTTTATTTTATCTTTAAATTGTCGAATAAATAAATCGTAAGACTCCAGGTCCCTCCAGATCTATATGTATTAAATTTCATTCAAATCCGTCCAGTCGTTGTTACGATGGTAGCGCGGACTAACAAACGTACACACATCGACTTTCGTGTTAATATTATTTGTCTGCTTATTTATTGTATCCCACTGTTGCTTATTGGATGCAATAAACCGTAATCGTGCAAAAGAGCATTTAGACAACTACGTCGTAAATGCTATTTTAAATCGATTGATTCAAAGTAACCTTGTTAACAGTGGGACTAATTGAGCACTTAGCAAATTGGCACTATAATACACTTTAACTGCATCGGTGGTCTCGCCGGTAGCGAGCACACAGATCCGGAGGTCCTGGGTTCGAGTTCCGGGTCAGGCCAAGTTTAGCTATTGAGTTTTTCTGTTAAGTAATTCTCAGTAGCAGCCCGGAGTTGGAAAGTTGGCGGTGTTTCACCCCCGTGCATCGAAGGGCACGTAAAGCCGTCGGTCTTGCGCCTTAACTCTCGCCGGTCGTGTCGAAATATCGTCCTGTTAAACCTTGAGAATGAAAGGAATAGAGAGTGCACGTTGTATCTGCGCGTACACTTGTGCATTATAATATCTCCTGCGAAGACACTTGTCTCAGCAAGATTGGCATCATAGTGCATAAAATTATATTCTCTCAACAATGTAACTGTAGAGTAGGTATAGAGAGATCAATAAATCTTCAGGCTATTCTTCGGGCTATTTTGTTTGCTTGAATAGATAATAATAAATATCTTGTTCCCCGCTGTCGAATTATTATTTCGTAATGTAATGTAAAATATGTTAAATATTTTAGCAAAATTAATTTTGCATTTAGAAAAAAAAACATTCAGTTTAGCAGTTTTTAACTGTTGTTATTAATTAAGTATATATTTTAGTATTTTTACTATATGTACTTGTGTTCGCGCAGTGATCGAAATTCGACCAAAAACTTTTTTTTATTAAACAAAAAAAAAGAAAAGAATATCGGTTGACAAACAGACGAGAAAATAGTACTGAACTATTTTGTGTTTGCCTATTTATATATAGAATACTAGCGACTCACCCTTGCTTCGCTTCGGATTCGTCCCTAGACAAAAACAAATCTATCCCACGATGATATATAGCCTATATAGCCTTTCTCAGTTAACGGCCTGTCTAATGCAAAAACAATTTTTTAAATCGGATTAGTAGTTCCTGAGATTAGCGCGTACAACCAAACAAACAAACAAACTCCTCAGCTTTATAATATTAAGTATAGATGACTAGTTTTCCACGACCACGACTTTCTTACCTTCTCATTGAAAAAAATCTATGATATTAAATCTCAAATACTATATTTACCAAAGCGGTAGGATGTCATCTAGTTCGCATGGTATATAGAAAGTACATAATTGCAAGAAGCTCAATGCTCTTATAAGAGTTAATTAAAAGTACCTGGCCGACCGAGCTTCGCTCAGTGTTCTTTTTTGTTATTTAGTATATTTTAGATAAAAAAACAAAAAAAAACTTGAATAAATACAACAAAAAAGAATAAAAGTAAAAACTTTGTATCCGACCGGGATTCCAACCCGGACCTATGATAGTCAATCTTGCGCCTTAGCCGCTTGACTACGATGTTTATGCCAAAGTGTAAGAAATTAGCGATCATATTCTGCGTAGAATAATGCGAAAGAAAACCGCATGAAAAGACGCGTTTGCCCAGACATAAAATTAATCTAGATTGATTTCTCGCCCCCGAAGACCTACAGATACCAAATTTCAGCGAAATCGTTAGAGACGTTTAGAGCCGTATATATAAATAAATAAATAAATATACAAGAATTGCTCGTTTAAATATATTAGATTTAGTTAGTTACTTGTAGAGTTAGTCAGTTATTTATAGGTCTAACGAAGTAACGGCTTCTCGCTAGTAGTGCATATAACAGTTAAACAACCTTGCGTGACTAACAACTGTGCTTCCGATTAGTTTTGTTTCGAATCAGCTGTTTCTCTTGTAAGGTTATCTTTGAAATTATGCAGAATATTTGAAGCAGCTGTTGTTTAAATAGATGTTAAAGATAAATCTTTAAACTCAGTGATAAGATTTTAGCCCCTCCTTTTCTTAGGTATAAATCGAAAAATATCGATCCTACGAAAATATTGATAAGGACCAAAATTGTAGGAAATTTTATTTTAAATAACTTTGTTTATTACAATTATTCGCGTAAAATTGAGAATAAATTAGTTGGTCAATAAACAAAAATTCACCCCCTCTTTTCGGGTATGAATCGAAAAATATCGATCGTAGGAAAAACATGATAAGAACCAAAATTGTAGAAAATTTAATTTCAAACAACTTTTGTAATAACTATTTTTCGTGTAAAATTGAAAATAAACGAGTCATTCAATAAACAAAAATCAACCCTTAAATTCAAGATGGCGGATGATGTAACGGGTCTAGTACCCCGAGAATTATAGTGACGAAATTCCAGTGACACCTGCCCCCTCACCTCCCCCCCTCCCCCCAATTTACTTCAGGATTTCTCCATAATAAAAAATTAGATAAATATCTGAAATTTATCTATTAAAAATAACAAACATATAATAAATGTAGGTACACCACCACCTAAGAGTGTTTCTGGGCACAATTTCGAACCCCCTATATCCGTTGCTCATTTATAGTACAAACAATTTAAAAAGTTCCGAATAAACCTAGTAAAAATGAATGGAAGCCCCAAAAATTATATTCTGTTTAATGAACTGCCAATTTCACATAATTATAATTGTATTTGAGATGGTATAAAAAATTCAATGACCTTCGTCATGGAGTATGGACAGCGATTAAAAAACTAAAATACAAATGAATGAAAATTGAATAATTTCGAGTAAATCTTTAATATTGAGATAATAAAAATAACTATAAAGTAGAAATGCATTTTAACACTAGAATAAGGTGTATAGATAATATATATTTTATATATCTTTTTAACGTCCCCGTGCTGGGTCCGGGCTTTCCCCCTATTCGAGGGGGATCAAGCTATAATTCATTACGCTGATTATGTGTGGATTGGCGAACTTCACATGTCTTTCGAAAACCATTTAGAGTCTATCAGACATGCATGTTTTCAACACATGTGGAAAATGATCGCACATGATAACGTCTGAGGTGCGAAACTTGGGATTTGAACCCGCTTCACTTGGTTTTCTAAAAGAGCGTGTTATCACTAAGATAATACAACTGATATTAAGTCACTATATTTAATATTATTATTATTATCTGTGTCCCTAAATTATAAACGCTCAAGCTGCCAGCCATTCATTCATTTATTGATTGGCGAGGCCGCTAAGGTTGCTAAGCTTGAGGAGGACCTAAAAAGGTTATTTTGTCAGATTATCCGCTGAGAAAGGATTTTTTGATTTTTTTGGAGGTTGATTTATTTAAATAGGCGAAGAAAATTTACTTATTGTTATTTTGTTAATTATTATTTGAGAAACAGACAGTATGATAAAACTTGATACAATAGTAATAGGTAAGGAATGTGCGATGGCAAACTTTATTGTAGAATATAAAAAACAAATAATGTCGACCTTTAAAAGGGATTTCAGGACTCAGGAGGAGACAAATAAAAAGACAAGTAGACGATTTTAAATAAAACTATCTTTTCGGATTATTTCGCGGATTTATTTTGATTTTTGGTTCCCGACGTTTCGATTGCTTTACAGTCTCTCCCGTGACCATGATTGCTGTAAAGCAATCGAAACGTCGGGAACCAAAAATTAAAATAAATCCGCGAAATAATCCGGAAAGATAGTTTCATTTAAAATGTCAAATATTCGCGTAAATCTAAGAAAGTATTACAAGTAGACGAGTGAAACCAGGTTAGTCTGCTAGTATATACAATACATATAATAGAAGCTATAGCTTATAGTAGAACATTAAAGATTCTCTCCTAAAAAAATAAAACCAAGTAAAAGTTACAAAAACAAAAACTTATGTCTTTTTCATACGATTACAAAATCGATTTAGTGGAAATCGAATTATGGTGTCATTACATATTTTCCTTTTTACATATCTGATGTGCTATCATTGCTTGTAATATATGAATTATAAAGTATTTTCTGGGATTCCGTACTCGATAATTTGGGTAGGGTTTGATCAATATTTGCATATAGTGTCCTCTTAAATTTCCAAATATTAAGTTACCTAGAGGAATGTGTCCACATTTGGACGCAAAAGTGCATTAAACTCACAAGTTAATAGATTTAAAATTACTGAAATGAGCGAAGAATTGAAATAAATGTCAGTCAATAATTTAATGAGTGCAAAAAGTTCTGGAAAGAATACAAAATGGCGTATTAGAAAATATTTCGTTTGGAATCCGGAATAAGTTTCAGTATTTGAGGTACTGACCCATCAGTCTTTTTTGCAGGATGTAAAACCATTTGTTTCGGCTTACAGTAACTTCAAACGGACTACTTAAAATAGGTTTCGCTTCAGCTAGGGCATAGATAATGGGAAATGATTACCATTTATCTATACTATAATATTATAAAGCTGAAGAGTTTGTTTGTTTGGTTGAACGCGCTAATCTAAGGAACTACTAATCTGATTTGAGAAATTCTTTTTCCATTAGATAGCCCGTTAACTGAGGAAGGCTATAGGCTATATATTATCCCGGAAAAATATACGGTTCCCGTGGGATAGATTTGTTTTTGTCTAGGGACGAACCTGAAGCGAAACGAGGAGTCGCTAGTCATCAGATATAATGTCTTTTCCTTGGTCTATCTTTGTGTAACAAAATATAACATTATACCAATATTGGCATTGTCTTGCATTTGATAATGACTGACCTTATTTTTTCTTCTTCTCGATCTCTCAATTATTATTTCCCAATGAAACGGTCTAATACAATATTTTAAGACGCGTTTTAATAATCGCTTTACATTTATTTTATTAAATAATCTTTGTATATGAAATATTGAAAATAATACACTAATTTGATACTATCGAGCTGATATAATTAAGGAGATGTGAGGTGGATTGTGGAACTCTACAATGGGTAACTAGTACCTAAGACCTTTTAAGAGTCTAGATTCATTTAATTCGTTTGAACGAGTATAGATAAGACTAGATGATTCTTTAAATTGACATAACTTTTTTATTTAGAAACCGGTTGAAATAAAACAAATACTAAATCTTAAATGAAGCTTACCACAATACATTAGTGAAAATCGCACTCCAATCGGTTAAGCCGTTTCTAAGATTAGCGCGCACAAACGCACAGACAAACATAAAAAACTAAAAATCATTGTTTTGAGTTCTTTTGCGTTAATTAAGATCCCCAACAATAGTTTTTCTCAAATATCTTTCATGTACATTCCATGACAGCGATCAGTTACAATTTCATTATATGTATAGATAGCAATATTTATGTTTGGTTAGTTTTATAAAAGTAAAATTAATTTTTAAACAAATTTTAACATAACTTTTCGGAAAAATCGAACTTTTGCGAAAGTATAGCAAAGAATAGGACTGATGCAATTTTTTTAAATGTTTGTCTTTTCTCAAAATTATGAGCTATTATTTTAGGCATAAGATTGGAGATTATATAACAATATCTATACGTATAATAAAACTGTAGAGGTCGAATGTCTGTACATAGGAAAAAAAATTCTAAAAACCGAATCGGGGGGATGTTAGAAGAGAAATAGAACGAACCCAATTTTTTCATTTTTTTGTGTCTCTGTCTGCTTGTCTGTTTGTACGGGCTAATCTGCGAAACCGTTGGACCGATTTAAACGTACTTTTCATCCCGGAAAATTAAAGAGTTCCCGTGCGATAGGTAAAAAATTATACTAACTTATACAGCTTAGTACACAAAAACTACTTATTGGATTTCAATGAAACTTGACAATAATATAGTTCATACATCAGAATAACAAATAGGCTACTTTTTATCCCAGAAAAATATATGGTTCCCGTGGGATAGATTTGTTATTGTTTGTCTAGAGGCGAACCAGAGCGAACACCTGGCTTAAAAGTTGTCATTGCCCTTTAAATTTAGCTTGTCTTAGTTATTAAATAGTCATCCTGTAAGAGTATGACGTAAAAGTAGTTTCAATAAAGTTATTACTTTAGCGTCAGCAAAATTGAATGGTTACGTTCGAGAATTGGTGCATGACGAAAAGTTTCTTAAACTTCAAAAGAAACTATTTACAAAGTATTGCATTTAGTAAAAAATGATTTATTAAGTAAAATCTAACATTACGTATTATGATGTAAAAAAAAAAACATAACACATACATAAAAAAATGTTAACTTAAAGCACTAAATATATCTTGTTTATATGATATTCGTAAGTCTGGTTTTTTCATAAACTTTGCGACTCCGTCTTACTCATTAGTAGTTGGTTTTGTAGGAAATTTTGTCGGAAAACTTTTTCTTAAATCAGTTATAAAAAAATTTTAGGAGTAGGTACGCTGCCATAAGCAAAGCCAGAACAGATCGTAATAGCAGACACAGGTTCTCTCTATATCTGTCTAATACCTTTAAACGAACAATTCTTGTATATTTATTTACTAGCGACTCACCCTCGCTCCGCTCGGGTTCGTCCCTTCTTACGTTTTAACGCTTAGAATAGATTTCTCAGAGATGAGATATTTTCCTGCAGTAAAAAGTATCCTATATGTTAACCCGGATAACCAGCTATCATCATACCAAATTTCATCAAAATCCCTCCAGTGGTTTTTTTGTGATGCGGTAACTGACAGACAAAAATTTTAAAACCTATAGATTCGGCCTTTGTGTCGATAATTAATCTGCTTACTTACAATCTTATTATATGTATGTACAGATTTATTTATTTGTGTACCGGCGATCTCGGAAACGGCTCTAACGATTTCGCTGAAATTTGGCATGTGGGGGTTTTCGGGGGCGAAAAATCGATCTATATTAGTATTATGTCTGGGAAAACGCATGTTTTTGAGTTTTCATGCGGTTTTCTTTTTCCACGCAAAATATGGTCGCTAATTTCTTACGCTCGGGCATAAGCATTATGGTCAAGCGGCCAAGCCCCAAGTTTGACAATCACAAGTGGCCGGGTTCGGATCCCGGTCGAATACAAAGTTTTTACTTTTGTTTTTTTTTTGTATTTATTTAAACTTTTTGTCTAAAAATACGATATAACAAAAAAAACTCCGAGCGTAGCTTTGTCGCCCAGGTACCTTCCTAATATTTTTCGTAATTGATAAAGCCTTTAGTAATTGGTAAAGCCTTGGTAAGCATTCATACTGTGAGTGGGCATGCGAAGCTCCTACCACCACCGCAATACTACCACCCCTTTATTCCCTTACTCCACTTTTTTCTGTCACCCCATCAGATTATACACAGCGGAGTTTTTCCCATGATTATATTGGTTTGGATTAGTATCATAAGGCCACAACAGCTGTGTTCTTATTTTTTCCTTAGTGTAAAGAATACATAGTCTAGTTTATCTATAATTATTAATATCAGAATATTTGATTAGTCGTGTGAAAACACAGTTGGCGGAAACACGCGGGTGGTCACTTAATTATTGACGGAATATCGATTTGACTCCTGTGACATTTCCTTTGATGTTGGGATTGCCGTGTGAAAATAATTTCAACTACTAACTAATTAGTTATTTAAATGGGTTTTTTAAATATATAAGTAAAGCATATTTGATATTATGTTCAAGAGTTTCTTGTTAAGATAATTAGATGAATAAAAAATATATTACTCGTCTATTGTCGATTTGTACGAATATTTATCATTTTTTTGGTTTTTCTAATGTAAAATAAGTGATTTTTAGGTACAGGAGTTTCTGTATGTAAAAAAAATAACCTAACCTACCGAGCTGGAAACTTAGTCTTTCTAATCCCAACGTTTTTTAAGTTCAAAAGTTTTTTAGGTTAAAAAAATATTTTTAGGTGCAGGAGTTTCTGTATGCAAAAATTATCGTAACCTACTAAGCTGAGCCTAGCTTAGCTTACTTATTAATTATTTACAAACAATAAATACTAAATAACAAAATCCTCCAAAAACTAATTCAATAATCAACAGTTGGGTATTCCTCTAATAACTAGAATTTCATGAAGAGAATCACAAAATCGTCTATTAATTTTTATTGGGAAAACCTTTCATAATACTATAATCTTATTAATGTTTTAATATTTGATATAATAAATTATCTTTTCGTATTTTTTCGCTTTTTTCTTTCCAATAAACATATTCACGTGAGAAAATAAAAGTTTTGATGTCTTTAAAAGTCATTGAGCCTAATGAATTTATAAAAACGTTTAAACTAAATATTATTATAATGATGATTACATACTACACTAAAATTTTATATAGGTAATATATTTAAACGAGCAATTCTTGTATATTTATTTATTTATTTATACAGGGCGATCTCCGACACGGCTCTAACGATTTCGCTGAAATTTGGCATGGGGGGGTTTTCAGGAGCGAAAAACCGATCTAGATTAGTCTTATGTCTGGGGAAAACGCGTGTTTTCATGCGGTTTTCTTTTATGGTCGATAATTACTTGCGCTCGGGCATAAGTATCGTGGTCAAGCGGCTAAGGTGCAAGATTGACAATCATAGGTGTCAACAAACACAAAGTTTTTACTTTTTTTTTTTGGTATTTATTCAAGATTTTAGTTTTTTTTTTTTATCTGAAAAATACGATATAACAATGAAGAACTCCGAGTGAAGCTCGATCGCTCGGGTACTTATATTATTAGTTATTTATATTAACTTCATAGCCTTACATTCCACAACGGTCACTCACGTATAACCTAAATTCTTCTGACATAACCTCCTTCATAACACTACTGACATGAAATAACAAAAAAATATAATTAACTAGTTATTACCTCCTGTTTTGCTCGCGTGAATTTATTTTTTCTTTTCTCACACCGCCGCCGCGTCTGTCTGTCTCGAAGCGGTAAACTCAAAAACTACTAAAAGGATTTTCAAACGGATTTCATCACTAGGCAGAGTTCATGAGGGAGGTTTAAGTGTATAATTCATTAAGATTGTGTTAATCGGTTGAAATATGACGATGAATGTTGAAGATGTCGGTAAAAATCATGCCGTATCAGAACTTTACTGGTGTGCACCGCGTAAATCAATAAATTTATTTATAAAACTAGCGACACCCCTAGGTACGTTTTAACGGTCACTATAGACATGGGGTCACATCACGACCAAAGTGAAATTAGTTAAAAGAAATGATAATAGATGGCGTTGTATGTATCGATTTGTTTTTATGTTCATGTTAAATTCAAAATTTGAAAAAAATTAAATGCGAAAAGCATATATTCTAACTTTAAAAAAAAATACCTAAAGTAAGAAAAAAGGAAGTAATGGACAAAAGTATAATGTTTTTGAAGTTTTATAAAATTTAATAATATCGTTATATTTCTGGTGGCAATAATGGGTACTACATTGTGATAGCACGATCTTTGATAATAATTATGTAAACTGTGTTCATAGATGGCGCTCAATATAATAAAAAGTTTTGTAGCACTCAAAGACAATATCTCAAAAATATAGTTTGTAATTGTCATAGTAGCCTTGAGAGACCTTACATGGTTACCTACAACATTGCGCAGCGGCAGCTCGGGGATAGATACCCTTAGCTTTTAACGCCATCTATCATTTAGAGTTGCTAGATGTCGCCTTATTTTTAATTCTCACTTGCGCCATCTATTATCATCTTAGGACAAAAAAAATAGTGTGTCCAATAGCGTGAGTTAGCGATGTCCAAATATTTGTATGGGATGCACTATCTGTACTCTATATATGATCTGTGCTATAGATTTCTCAGAAATGAGATATTTACCCGCAGTAAAAACTATCCTATATGTTGACCCGGATACCCAGCTATCATCATACCAAATTTCATCAAAATCTATCCAGTAGTTTTATTGTGATGCGGTCATAGACAGACAGACAAAAATTCTAAAAACTATAAAGTCGACCTCTGTATCGATAATAGAGACTAATTCAATAAGATTTTGCGAAAAATATTTAATGTACAGATTTGACTCAGAATAATTTTATTATACATAGACAATATATTACAGAATTATTCCTCTTAATAGGATCTATTAAACTGTAGTATCGCTATCCGTACCTAGAGACGCACACGAGCGAAGCGTGGGTATGTCCTAGTTAATTACTTACTTATACTTAACTAGCGGCTCACCCTCGCTTCGCTCGGGTTCGCCTCTAGACAAACAAAAACAAATCTATCCCACGAAAACCGTACATTTTTCCGGGATAAAATAAAATTGTTATTCTGATGTATGAACTATATTATTGTAGTTTCTTTAAAATCAATTAGTAGTTAATTAGTAGTTTATGTATACTAAGTTTATACAATTAGTAGTTTTTGTATACTAAGCTGTATAAGTTACTATAGTTATTTAACTATCCCACGGAAACTCTTTAATTTTCCGGGGTGAAAAGTATCTAAAATATTGACAGGGGATATAAGGTACCACCATGCGAAATTTCATTTAAATCGGTCCAACAGTTTCGGAAATTAGCCCGTATAAACAGACAAACAAACAAACAGACAGAGAAACAAAACATTGGAAAACAACTGGATTTGTTCTATTTCTTTTCTTACATCCCCCTGACCCTGTTTTTAGCATTTTTTTCTATGTACCTACAGACTTTCGACATCTACAGATTTATTATATGTATAGATTGTTAAGAAAATAAGCGAAATTCAAAATGATAGCTTATATAGAGAATTAAAATACTTTTAATGTACCTACCGAGAGCCACGGGCAAGACTGTTAATCTACTAGCTGTTATAAATCGATTTTCACTTCTAATTGTCGTATCGATCAGAAACTTTGCAAATGCAGTCAAGGATATAAAGTTGCATATTTAAATAGTGGAAAGCAATAACTTCTTGTATTTTGTTAGGATGTTAAGGTTTTTTCTGTGTACTGTATTAAAGTAAAATACTAAAATATTTTTAAAAATATTGAATCGTTTGTGTAACCGATGTCGACATCTTTTTTAACTCTCAATGTCAGTCTCTACATAGATAGCACCAATACAATTACTATTTTTTTCACTGTGTCATTTCCAAACCGATGGTACATGAAAGCAAGATAGAAGTGGATAAATATAAATATGTTGGTATATCAACACACAGCACCATCTAGTTCCATGGTAAGCTACGAGGCCTGTGTTATGGATACCAGATAGTTGGTACACTACACATATATAACTTTAAATACATACATATTATAAATATAAACACCCGACTGGAGTATAAACAATCGTATTCACAGCAAGTACAAACCGAGCATTTTTTTTTTATTTGTTGTGACCATCCACATTTGCCACTCACTAGCGATACCATTATTACAACCAATCTATACTAATATTATAAAGCTGAAGAGTTTGTTTGTTTGTTTGGTTGAACGCGCTAATCTCAGGAACTATTAATCCGATTTGAAAAATTCTTTTTGCATTAGATAGCCCGTTAACTGAGGAAGGCTATAGGCTATACTATCATTCCAGAAAAATGTACGGCTCCCGTGGGATAGATTTGTTTTTGTCTAGGGAGTAGGGACGAACTCGAAGCGAAACGAGGGTGAGTCGCTAGAACGTCATAAATAAATTTGTCAGCAATGAAATGAAATGAAATTTATTCAATTACTATTATACATGCACTTTTGAAACGTCAAATTAATTAAGAGCGTCAGCGTAGTCTGTCCGTTAGGAAGTTATCACCGGCCCGGAAAGTTCTGCTGAGAAGAGCCATATAATGAGTCATAAAAATATCACGTTGATACATTAAGAAAGAAGGACGTACTAACAAATCGATAAACAATAAATATTGATTGTCTAATTGAGAATTTGTCGAGCTACGTAACGAAATTGGTGCCATTAGACCGTAAATCAATATCACAGTTTGGACATGTTGTGGTATATGTATATTGTACTTTTTCGTCATATGGTTGAAGAGAACAGTTAAAAATTTTAGAAGCTTCAGCTTTAGTTTGGTATGTGTTTTTAAAAATTGAAGTGACAAATTAGTATCTTTGTACTATATTTTTTACTTTTTTAAAAACGTATGAATGGTTCTATATAGTAACTAGCGACTTACCCTCGCTTCGCTCGCGTTCATCCCTAGGTACTTTTTAATTTTTTTGAGCGAAACCCTAATTCTTTTTCTAAAATAAAAGTAGCCTAAGTTACTCCTTATAATAT
This sequence comes from Fabriciana adippe, assembly GCA_905404265.1. Classification (NCBI taxonomy): domain Eukaryota; kingdom Metazoa; phylum Arthropoda; class Insecta; order Lepidoptera; family Nymphalidae; genus Fabriciana; species Fabriciana adippe. The sequence goes on from FR990010.1 coordinate 2,588,601, forward strand.
TAGCTATCTGCCAGTGAAAGTCCCTTTAAAATTCGTCCAGCCGTTTCGGAGATTAGATGGAACAAACAGACAGACAGAGAGACAGACAAAAATTTTAAAAATTGTGTTTTTCTTATAAGTATCGTATATAATTCCATATGCATTTAGTATAAAGCTGTTATTTTGACATTACAAACAGACACTTCAATTTTATTTATCTGTATAGATACTGTTTAGTGGTTTCAACCAAATGAAACGAGGATGAGTTGCTAGTATAAAATATGTGGAATATTTTACATATTTGATTTTTTTTTTTATAAATATAATTTCAGTATACAATGGAAAATGACGACCAACCGCTTGAAGAAGTCACAATTAAAAAGGCCGTATCAAAACTTAACCACCGTGCTCCAAGAACGCTCCAGAATTTGGGCAGAAGTTTGGAAAGAGTTGGACAAATCGTTACGACGCTAGATCCAAGTATCTTGGACAGAATAACATTTGAAAGTGAGAACTTAAAAGAGAGTTTTAGTGGGTCATCTTCTAGAAGACACAGTGATGACGGTGGACGAGCTAAGAAGGAGTTTAGGGACGGTAAGCTAAATTTAATTTTTAAACCATTTCATTTTATACAATTAGCTGTTGAGTAAAACAGTACTGGTCAAATCCCTCCCGGACAAATTCTAAGAAATCCGTGCGAATTTCCGAGAATTCAATTGTTACCGTACACGCCGGCGTGTACGCGGTCCTCGAGGGATTAAAAGTTTTATACAAAGTAAAAATCAAACTATTATACACAGTCATTTGACCAAAATTTAGGATGATACTTCAGTCATTTTTTTTAGATCTGATCGACCTATAAAACTGCGTGACAAAAATTATTGTTACAACTAAATTATCCAATATCCAATAGTCTTTACCGGCAAAGTAAACTGTACTCAACTGGCACGCTCAAAAGCCATAACATAGAATTGACTTGAATAATTCACCCGTTTGAATAACCAAATACCATATAATATGCTTTTAGTCAAATGCACGATACACATGCACAGTGTATATGGGACAACTCTTAAAAGGTTTTTGTTTAGAGCGTGTATTGGCGTATAATATACGTAAATTTGACCATTTTGCGGCATATTCGCTGCGCACAAAGTTTAAGTAACATCATAAAAAAAAAAAAAATTTTTAAGATAAACTCTGCCCGAATTAGAGTAAAAAAGCACAAGGGATATTTTAGTGCATAAGTATGTGCGTAAACACAATGTGTACCCTATCCCAACTTCCAAGCTCCTGTGGCAATATAACTCGACACTCGGTGTGATAGATCAGAAACAGGACCGACGGCTTTACGTGCTTTACTTCAGTATGGGAGTGAAATACCGCCAACTTCTCAATTCCGGGCTGTTACTGAGAATTTCTAGACAGAAAGTATTATATATTTGGCTTGGTCTGGAACTCGAACCCAGGACCTTCGGGCCTAGGATCTTAGGGCCTGAAAGTATATAAGCTAGCCAATAGACCACCAAGCCAGTTTACCATTTAGTAATAATAATTTCAATACAAATATGATATTTTTGAAGATGGCACAAGTTCTGAACCGCCTACAGCAGGCGTAACAAACTATAACGCGTGGAATGATCTTGCAAGTTCGACGTCCACCACACGAACTGAGTTGAGTATGTCGGACGGACATGTGGATGAAGAGGTAAGACTTAATATATGTATGTATGTATATAATGTAACATTAACGACACGTTTGGCTCAGTTTGTAGTGACTCTACTTTGCAAGCGGTCGCGGGTTCGAGTCCCGCTGAGGGCATTCATTTGAGTGATGATTACAAATGTTTGTACTCTAGTCATGGGTGTTTATATTTATAATATGTATGTATTTAAAGTTATATATGTATAGCGTATCAACTATCTGGTATCCATAACAAAAGCCTCGTAGATTACCATGGAATTAGATGGTGCTGTTTGTTAATATCCCAACATACGTATTATGTTTATACTATGCATGTATATCTCTGTTTGTGTGTATGTTTGTTGTTTGTTACTCCTTACGGAGAAACGGCTGGACCGATTTAGATGGAATTTAGTACACAGATAGACTATGGTCTGGAGTAATATGTAGACTTAAGGATGCAGAACCGCAGGCGTTATCACTGTGAGGACTAAGATGATACGCATCTTGCCTGTAATTACGCTGGCTACTTTATCCTTCAAACTGGAATACAACAATGCAATCATTGTTGCTTGGCGGAAGAAATAGATAAGGGGATGGTACCCATCCAGTCGGACTCCTCAGGCTTATTACTAACTCAAAAAGCCAGCCATGAAATTCGCTTCGTCTCTAAGCAATTTTGAACACATTTAGGTTAGCAAGAAATACCATAAAGCGTATACATACATACATACCAGATATATGTCAATCCCGTATATTTTTACTTGTTAGTATTCATTTTAACTTTCACTTGCAAAATAGATAAAGCCAAAGTAATTTTACAGCTCGGTAGTGCTATTCTATAACTTTTATACAACACGACAGCTGAATCCTTGATTATACTTGATACAACTGTATGGAGTATATTCACGGATTGTGAACAAGTGGTAATGTCGTAAATGATTCGCACATGAGAATATCAAAGGTGCGAGACCCGGGATTCGAACCCATTACACTTAGTTTCCAAGCAAGCGTGTTACCACTTGGCTACCAATGCCCACACTATTTTTACACTGCTACAACTGCGTTTATAAACAGTTAAAGGTAGCTATTTTTGAATAATATGGTAATAATATTAGCATGAAACAAAATGTATATAGTCTTTAAAGCTATAATGGTAACTGTCTATATACTATCTATGATTTCTACGATTTACGCGATTTTTGACATTTAAAATATCGTTTCGGCTTTTTCTGCGGATTTATAATGTTTTTTTAGTTTCCAACGTTTCAAATGATTTACAGCAAACAGGGTCATGGGACAGTCCTTCCTTAACCACACAAAATATAAAATAAATCCGCGAAAAAATCCGAAAAGATTCCATTTAAAATATCGGAAACTCATAAAAGTAAATGAAAAATATGGTAAACGGCCAATATTATCCGAAAAAAAATGGTATATCTAGATCTAGAACTTTTTTCTCTGAAGATTCTAATACGTCGTCGTAGTCACGACTCGGCGATACCAACCACACCTACACACAAGTCAGCATGGAGGTCGACTGACAGTCTCGCGCCTGATTCTGCTTTTGGTACATCACTGGCTGACATAATGGAAAGTCCCGCTAATAAGGTTTGTAACGTCAAATAACCCGCACTGCATCTGCAAGCCCTGCAGTGTTGCAGATGTCCATGGGCGGAGGTGATCACTTCCCATCAGGTGAGCCTCTTGCCCGTTTGCCCCCTTTGTCCCATAAAAAAAAACAGCTTTTTACTAAATGCATATGAAATTATAAACGGTACTTAAAGAAACACTTTTTTTTTAATTTCTTGCCTGTCTGTCTGTCTGTTTGTTCCGGCTAATCTCCGAAACGGCTGGACTGATTTTGACGGGACTTTCACTAGCAGATAGCTGATGTTATAAGGAGTAACTTAGGCTACTTTTATGTTAGAAAAAGAATTAGGATTTCGGTCAAAAAAATTAAAACATACATAGGGACGCACCAGGACGGAGGGTAAGTTGCTAGTATTAAGTATTTATGTATTCAGCCCTTTTTAACGTTCCACTGCTGGGGGTGGGCCTGCCTTTAATACGAAGGGCGTCAAGCCATAGTCAACCACGCTGACCACTTGGTCTATTTCTGTGCCTCGAAAAACATTGCACAATGCACTTGCATTGTGCAATGTTTTTCGAAAACTTGCTGGGTTCTCAGACATGTATGTTTCCTCACAATGTTTTCCTTCACCGTAAGACAAGTGGTAATCAAGTCTGGTATTCAAGTACATCGCCTTCCATTTTGTACACTGATTCCTCTACCCTAAGGTTGCCTGGAAGAGATCGCTTGTAGCGATAAGGCCGCCTGCTGTACATCTTTTTTTTATGTATCTTTTTCTTTTTTATATGTTTCTTGTGTGGTGTGCAATAAAGTGTTCATCATATGAGAAATGATTCGCACATGAAAATATCAGAGGTGCGAGACCCGGGATTTGAACCCGCTTCACTCGGTTTCCCAAAAAGTGCGTTACCACTGGGCTACCACTGCCTTGTTAATATTATTTATATATACTGATATTATAAATGTTATAGTAACTCTGTTTGTTTGTTATTCTGTTACGCCAGAACGGCTAAACGGATTTGGATGAAATTTGGCACAGAGATAGATTATAGTCTGGAATAGCACATAGGTTACTCTTTATCCCGGAAAAATGCACGGTTCGCATGGGATAGATTTGTTTTTATCTAGGGACGAACCCGAAGTGAAGCGAGGGCGAGTTTCGCTAGTTGTAAATTAGATGTTGCATATTGATTGGTTTATGATATAAATTTTTCATCCTCACAAACTTTCATATTTATAATATTAGTATGGACAAAGGAAATCTTTACTAATATTATAAAGCTGAAGAGTTTGTTTGTTTGTTTGGTTGAACGCGCTAATCTCAGGAACTAATAATCCGAATTGAAAAATTCTTTATGCATTAGACAACCCGTTAACTGAGGAACTCTATAGACTATATATCATCCCGGAAAAATGTACGGTTCCCGTGGGATAGATTTGTTTCTGTCTAGAGACGAACCCGAAGCGAAACGAGGGTGAGTCGCTAGTTACAAATATACTTAATTAAACATATATATTTCAGTCCGCCAACCCGCACTTGGCCAGCGTGGTGGACTATGGCCTGATCCCCCTCATATTGAAGGGAGGCCCGGGCCCAGCAGTGGGACGTTAAAAAGGGCTGAATACATACATATATACATAACAAATGTAGCATAAACTAAATATAGTTATCTAATAATAATCTTCTTAGATACGTCTGAGAGATGATATAAAAACTCCCAGAGACAATTCAGAGGAAAGACGAGCAACGCTCAATTGGCGTTTGGTTAAGAACGCGACATACGCTGCTGTGGCGTTTGGCAAACGAGACACTTTGCCCGGCACTCCGTTACCTAGTTTTCAGGTAAGTCAACTAATAATGTCCTAAATTTCGGCCACATCTTTCAGGTTATATAATGTCTTCCTGAGTCCTGACCGATTTTGGTTAAAGTTTTCCGGTTATTATATCCTGACTGGTTTCGGTCACGCTTTTCAGGTGTAATAACGTCCTCCTAACCGATTTTGGTTAAAGTTTTCCGTTTATTATGTGCTGACCGATTTCGTTACGGCAACCATCTCACTGAGATATATCTACAGGAGATATTATTGGGAGTGTGAGGGAGGAGGCACATACGCGGCATTCTCTTTCTCTCTCATTTTCATATTGCGGTGAAAAAAAAACCATTAACTTGCTAACTGTAGGCTCTTACTGATTGTGAGACTAGTTTATGTACGAGAGATGTTACAGTGTGCGTTTGAGCGAGACCGCACATGCGACACTCTATCCCTCTCACTCTCACATTGTACTGAAAAGAAACTACCAACTTGCCAAATCTAAGCTATTACTGAGACTAGTATCTGTGGAGGATATTATAGTGCGTTTGTGAAAGAGAGCGCATACACACTAGCTCTCTGTCTCTTTCACTCTCACTTTGTATCAGAACGACAATTTGACAATGAACAACAAAATTATGTTCTGCCTCAATACGGGACTAACACGCCAACTTTCCAACTCCGACTTTCTACTGCTAAATTCTTAACAGAAAAACTCAATAACTATACTTAGTTCGATCTGGGAACCGAACCCGGGACCTCTGGATCGCTTTTGTCTCCGCTACAAGAATGTTCATAAATTCCTCTACTGCTAGTTTTTAAAATCTATTCATAGCAGAGTTTTAAAACGACTAATAACGTAATTAATATGAAAGAAACTGTTTGTCTGTTTGCCCTTAAAGCACTAAACAAATATTAATGAGGCAAGAACATAGATCCAATCATGGGGATATCTCCACCTTACCTACTTACAATGCGAGTAAAGCCGACGGCACAAACTAGTGCTTAAATAATTTAAGTAACTGCAAAGTAAACAGTTCGTCGTTTCAGTGCTTTTTTGTCCAAAGGACCAATTTGCCGAAAGAGTTTTTAATATACCACTATTGACTTTTTAATGTCAATTCTATTGGTATAAAATACACATTTTACTTTAAAATATGTATGAAAATCTTAGAAATAAAGCTTTGCTTTTAAAATAGCGGAAAAAAACTCTATACACGATGTACCACAAGTATTGGTTTGACGACACGTTTGGCTCAGTTTGTAGTGACCTACCCTACTTGCTATGCCAGCGGTCACGGGTTCGAATCCCACTGGTGGCGTTCATTTGTGTGATGAGCACGAATGTTTGTACTCCAGTCATGAGTGTTTATTTTATAATATGTATGTATTTAAAGTTATATATGTGTATTGTATCAACTGTCTGGTATCCATAACACAAGCCTCGTAGCTTACCATGGAGCTAGATGGTACTGTGTTAATGACCCGACATATTTATTTATTTTATTTATTGGTGGTTTGTATAAATAATAAGTATGGTGACGTTATGTATCTACAACAAAAATATGTATGTTTTTGTTTATTTTTAGTCGAAACCTGGCAGCCAAAATTCATATTATAGAGATGATAGAAGACAATCTATTTCTCAATCGGTACCAAATTGTTCTAATGTGACCAGTGAGAAGGGGGATAGGGGTGAAACTAGCTCTGAGGTGAGTTTAGATATAGTAGGGGAGCCCAAGGGGGGATTTTTGGTTTTACTCAAGCGCGGCAGGTTTACATAAGGGGGGATTCCTTGCACTTTGTTAAGTATCTCCACCAAATATAAGTCCTCTATATAAGGCCGCGCATTTAGGGCAACCGATCAAAATGTTAAAAAAATATTTTAATCATATAGAAATACTTGAAATCGTCAGATTAAGGTATGGTGTGTTGATTACATCCTGAAAAGTGTGTAATTCAACAATCTATTGATTCTCACAAGCCAAAGAGGCAAAAACCGTACATAAACTTTATAGACGGTAACTTTATGGACGGACAATATTTGTCCCGTATATATATATATATATATATATATACATAAAAATTATTTCATCCAAGCCCCCTTTAATTTCCAGGGTCTAGACCCAAGTTCCCTCATGTTTCGTGATGGCAGGCGTCGTATCGACATGGTGTTGGCATATGAGGAAGAGGACTATGGAGTTATGACTGAGGCGGAAGCCAGAAAACGTGACCATAGACGGACATTTCAGGTAAGTTGTGTTTCAGGGAAGTTCTTTTTAGTAGTTCTGTCTAGTTATTCATTTGTGTGATGAGCACGAATGTTTGTACTACAGTCATGGGTGTTTATATTTATAATATGTATGTATTGAGAGTTATATATGTGTAGTGTATCAACTATCTGGTATCCATAACACAAGCCTCGTAGTTTACCATGGAACTAGATGGTGCTGTGTTAATGTCCTGACATATTTATTTATTTACTTATACCAGTGATCGCCGCGTGGTTGAAAATCAACCATAATTCATTAAGTTATATATTTATTGTCTTGCGTATATTGCAAATTAATCTATTCTCAATTTGACCACAGACTTTAACAATAAACAAAAGAGTATATAAGCGTGTGCGTGTCAAATACATGGTAGTGTGTGTAATGTTTTTTTTATTGATTTAATGTGTATTTTATGCATATTTAAAAAAAAATATTAGCATTCTGCACTCCTTCTCTATATAAACTATAAGTGTGGGAAATTTCATACTCCTCCGTCCGCGCGATTTTCGTAAAAAGGGGTGCAAAGTTTTTGCTTCACGTATTAATATATAGATTATATAAGTGAAATAATTTTTAGAATCGGATCAGTAGTTTCAAAGATCAGCCCCTACGTACAAACTTACAAACTTTTTTTTTTAATATTGCTATAGAAAGTGAAATGTACATACTGTACATTAAAGCGTATACCTATAATTTGGAATAGTTCAAATAAAGTTTTTAGGAAAAAATCTAGGAACAAAATGTTCGAAATTCGATAAAACTCTAATTGATTTTTTTTATAGAATATTTTTTCTATAAAGAACCCCTTTAAATTAGTCTATACAGATAAATAAAATTGGAGTGTATGTTTGTAATATTAAAATAACCGCTTTTTACCAAATGCATATGGATGTATACACGGTACACATAACATTTTTTACAATTTTTGTCTGTCTGTCTGCTTCTTCCGGCTAAGCTCTGAAATGACTGGACCAATTTTGACGGGACTCTCACTAGCAGATAGCTGATGTAATAAGAAGTAACTTAGCCCACTTTTGTTTTAGAAAAAAATACGGTCCCACGAAAAAAAAACAAATTAATTAATTAATTTTGTTTTGGGAACCAACCTCGGGACGAACCCGAGCGAAGCGAGGGTGAGTCGCTAGTGTACCTATATAGTAATTAAAACATTCACTAATTCCCACAGGAAAATCTAATCAAAGAGGGCTTAGAACTGGAATTGGAAAACAAATGCCTATCATTCGATGGGAAGACATGGTTCCTCAAAATCCATATACCATGGAAGACTGAAATGAGACTGGCTGAAGTCATAGGAATGAAGCTACCTACAAAGAAGTTCATAACGATATCTGTTAGAGCCTGGGTAACTTGTAGGATAAACTAATAATCTATACAGATAAATAAAATTGAAGTGTCTGTTTGTAATGTCAAAATAGCAGCTTTATACTAAATGCATGTGAAAGTTTATAAAATGTACTTATAAGAAAAAAGCAATTTTTTAAATTTTTGTCTGTCTGTCTATTTGTTCTGGCTAATCTTCGAAACGGCTGGACCGATTTTAAAGGGACTTTCACTGGCAGATAGCTGATGTTATAAGGAGTAACTTAGGCTACTTTTATTTTAGAAAAAGAATCAGGGTTCCGCGAAAAAAATTAAAACCCATAAAATTGTGAACAAAAGCGAGAGTAAATCTCTATATAATTTAAATGAATATCTTAGGAGTAGCAAGCTATTATTTATGTATAAACATAGCTAACCGTGAAAACGTGAAAATGTGAATGTTTTCTAATTAATTATTTAAAATCTATACTTCTATACTGTACTAATATTATAAACTAGCAGAACCTGCGGCTTCGCTCGCGATCAAACTACGAAAAATACAAAATTTCATGCAAATATGTCCAAGGAATAAAAAGTTTCATACAAACTTTTATCCCCTATTTCACACCCTTGGGGGTTGAATTTTGAAAATTCTTGCTTAGTGGATACCTACGTCTTAAGATAAATACGTGTGCGAAATTTTAAGTTTCTAGCCCTAACTAAGAGTTTGGCTTGTGCGTTTATTTAAAACTTTCATCCCCAATTTTCATCCCCTCTTAGGAGTTGAATTTTGGAAAACGCTGAAATACGTAACTTATTATTTTTACCGTACTAATTTCATACGAAATTTCAAGCAAATAATAATATGTACTACAAAAAACCTCTTTGACTTTTTGCTATTAGTAATAATTTGATGGCTGTAATGATTTGCAAATGTATGATTGTGGCTCGCGCACCGACAGCTCCGTACCGCCGAATATTGTGTTGTTGTTACTTACACATTTACACATAAATATCTATACAGATAAATAAAATTGGAGTGTCTGTTTGTAATATTAAAATAACCGCTTTTTACTAAATGCATATGGATGTATGCGCGATACATATACCAAAACAACAATCTTTACAATTTTTGGCTGTCTGTCTGTTTGTCTGTTTGTTCCGGCTAATGTCCGAAACGGCTGGACCGATTTTGACGGGACCTTCATTGGCAGATAGCTGATGGTATAAGGAGTAACTTAGGCTACTTTTATTTTAGAAAAAGAATCAGGGTTCCGCGAGAAAAAATTAAAACCCATGAAATTGTGAGCCGTGTACGGCGTACGCACCCGAGCAAAGCGAGGGTAAATCGCTATATAATTTAAATGAATATCTTAGGAGTAGCAAGCTACTATTTATGTATAAACATAGCTAACCGTGAAAGCGTACCTAGGGACGAACGCGAGCGAAGCGAGCGTGAGTCGCTAGTATACATATACATATACATATATATATATATATATATATATATATATATATATATATATATATATATATATATATATATATATATATATGTTTTCGCAATACATACTTTATTAATTGCAAATATAAGCTCGCGGTTCATACTATTTTTTGAAGATATTATAGAAAACAAAAACTTAATTTTACGTATTATTCTGTAAATTCATTTATGTTTAAAGTATTTAGCACAGTCCACTACTTCTATTTTTGGACATTTCCTACTTTATCTTTTCAAAGTTGGAGGAAGAGACTACAATGATAGAACTCGCGTGTAATGTTTACGACTTAAGAATCATGTAACTCGACTAACATATTATAAACAGGCTAAAATCTACGTTATTTTTAAAGATCCTTTGTCAACCTGTTCTCACCTTTTAGTTCGCTTTTTACGCAGTCGTATTTTTTAAATTAAATTTATTATTTCTATTAGTGTTTTAAAGTCAGTTTTTTTTTAAGTTGTTTGTATTTAGAAGTATGAACATCAAGTTGTTTTGGGAATATGTCCATACAAACATGCTAGCCCTTCGAAACAAACATAAATAAATTCTCACCCCTTTCCTCGTTTAAGAGATGGAATTTTGTTTTTTTTTTTTTCATTTTTATACTAATGCTTTCAACCTATTTCTCACGTTTGGGGTTGAATTTCCAAAAACGATGAAATACATATGTATTTATTTTTATTGAGAAGTTTTAATATTAAATTTCATTCTTCTTACTTCAAAAATGACGGACTCCTCATATAAAATTTAGATTTTCAACAGCTCTGAAATACGTACTTATTTATTTCTAACCAGAAGCTTGTATAAGAAATTTCATGCTTTTTACTTCAAAAATGACGGACCTCCCATATAAACTTTCAAGCTCTATTTCACCCTCTTAGGGGATAGATTTTCAAAAACTCTGAAATATATTTATTTATTTCTAATCAGAAGTTTGTATATGAAATTTCACGTTTCTAACTTCGAAAATGACGGATTTCCATACAACCGTTCATCCCTTATTTTACCCCTTTAGGGGTGGCATTTCTAAAAATCCTTTCTTAGTGGATACCTACGTTATAAGAGGAATACGTGTGCGAAATTTTAAGTTTCTAGCCCTAAGGGTTTAGCCTGTGCGTTTACTTAAAACTTTCATCCCCTATTTTGCCCTCTTAGGGGTTGAATTTTGGAAAACGCTGAAATACATAACTCTTATTTTTATCGTACTCAATTCATAGGAAATTTCATGCAAATATATCCAAGAAATAAAAAGTTTCATACAAAGTTTTATCCCCCATTTCACCCTCTTAGGGGTTGAATTTTAGAAAACGCTGAAATACGTAACTCATTATTTTTGCCATACTCAATTCATACAAAATTTCATGCAAATATGTCCAAGGAATAAAAAGTTTCATACAAACTTTTATCCCCTATTTCACCCCCTTGGGGGTTGAATTTTGAAAAATCCTTCCTTAGTGGATGCCTTCGTTATATGAGGAATACGTGTGCGAAATTTCAATTTGCTAGCCGTAAGGGTTTGGCCTCTGCGTTGATACATCAGTCAATCACCTTTGCCTTTTATATAATAAGATGTGAAAGTTTGTGAGTATGGATGTGTGTTACACTTTAGCTTATGTGTTATGCCATACTATAATCTATCTCTTTGCCAAATTTCATCCAGATCCGTTTTGTCGTAATTGAGTGACAAACATACATCCATCCTAACAAACTTTCACATTTATAATATTAATAGGAAGTATATTTCTGTGAGGAAAACTAATGTATTTTAAACTTATTGCCATTTAAATATTAAGGCATATGATGATCGTTTCTGATGATCATTAACTACTAATTAAGGAGATTTTTAAACTGACGTGTAGCGGTCATTAAACTCAATACCTCACATCATGAGAGTCGGTAAAAATACCGTTACACAGCCGACGCTGCACTCGGGCGCGCATCGCGCTTCATCGTGCGAGATCGTTTTTTCCCCGTCCGCTAGTCGTTTACCGATTACTACGCCGGGAGGTCGCGCACGCGCTCGCTTAAGTTTATGCCTTGTCACGTTTTATCGTTTTCGTATTTCGTATTCTGTTCATATTTCGTACCTTAATCTATCTCTGTACTTCTGTTATTCCTTCTCTGTGTAATTTCTACTGTGTGACAATATAAGTGTGTTTAATGTGAAAATTCGTATCTAATTTATCTCTGCTTAACTTTTCCTATACTTCTTCATAATATAAATTTTAAACACCTTCCCATAACTGGTGACCCCGACGTGATTTCCGAGAACATTCGTGTACGTTATAAAAACTTTTATTTTGAAAATGACTAACCCTAACGGAAAGGAAGAGGTGTGCCGTGTTGGCGTTAAGGTGCCGCCATTTTGGCCAAACGAACCGGCGTTATGGTTCGTTCAGTTGGAAGGTCAGTTCGTTTTAGCTAATATAACGAATGATGCGACAAAATTCTACCATGTAATCGCCAATTTGGACTACAAATACGTGTGCGAAGTTAAAGACGTAATAACGAATCCGCCGGTTGAAAATAAATATGAAAAAATAAAAACAGAATTAATTTCGCGCTTGTCAGCATCACAAGAGCAGCGTGTAAGGCAATTACTTACTCACGAAGAGTTAGGAGATCGAAAACCATCCCAGTTTCTCCGACATTTGCGGAGCCTAGCTGGAGCTGATGTACCGGACGAATTTATACGTTCACTGTGGACGAGCCGTTTGCCTAACCATATCCAGGCAATTATTGCAGCCCAAGTCGATCTCCCTTTAGACACAGTGGCGCAAATAGTGGACAAGATTCACGAGGTATCTCTACAACCTCAGGTAGCAGCAGCGTCGACATCAACTCCAACATCAACGGGAAATCCGATGACACTCATAGAAAAGCTTGTTAAGCGAGTCGATGACCTATCACGACAAGTTGCGGAGCTACCCATCAGGCCCCGCTCGCGTTCGAGAAGTCGAGCGCGTTCTCCTCACTGGCGTCAACGGTCCCGGAGCCGCTCTAATGCTGGCCCGGGGCATTGCTGGTATCATCGACGTTTCGGCAACCAGTCAACGAAGTGCCGCTCCCCGTGTTCGTTTCATTCGGGACCAACGCGTGACTGTGATAGTGTAAGTGGTGGCCGCGTTTTTGTTACAGACAGTAAGAGTAAAGTGCAATATTTAGTAGATACCGGTTCAGACCTTTGCGTGTATCCACATAAGTATATTCGAGATAGGAAGTGTATAGAGACAGACTATAAGTTGTTTGCCGCCAATGGGTCCACAATAAATACTTTCGGTTGGGTGAACCTTTCTTTAGACTTTGGACTCAGGCGGGCTTTTACGTGGCGTTTTGTTATAGCTGACGTCACTAAACCTATTATAGGCATAGACTTTTTATCACACTATAATTTACTTGTGGATACTAGACACCATCGCTTAATAGACAATGTTACGTCATTAAGTACTTTTGCTAAGCCCGCATCAAATGTTTTGTGCCAAATAAAATCTATTTCAGGTACCTTACCATACCATGACCTGCTGTCACAGTTTACGGATCTCACTCGACCAGCTGGAGACCTGTCTTCACGGGTGATAAAGCACAACACCCTTCACTACATACGCACGACTTCAGGACCCCCTGTGCATAGTCGTCCTCGTCGGTTAGCACCGGATCGACTTCGCATCGCCGTCAGGGAATTTGAGGATATGGTAAGAACAGGTATTGCTAGAAGGTCCGATAGCCCGTGGTCATCCCCGTTACATCTCGTACCTAAGAAAAACAATGAGTGGCGGCCATGCGGCGACTACCGTGCGCTCAACGCACGCACTATACCTGACCGATACCCGGTTCGTCATATTGCTGATTTTGCTCATAATTTATCTGGCTGTACAATTTTTAGTAAAATAGATTTAATACGGGCTTATAATCAAATCCCTGTAAATCCAGCTGATGTACCCAAGACTGCCATTACGACTCCGTTCGGAATGTTTGAGTTTCCATTCATGAGCTTCGGTCTACGCAACGCAGCTCAAACATTCCAGCGCTTCATGGACGAAATACTTAGAGATTTAGAATTCTGCTATCCTTATATTGATGATATCCTTGTGGCTTCCCAGGACGAGACGCAACACCGAATTCACCTGGGACAAATTTTCCAGCGCCTACAGGACCACGGTATCGTCATCAATGCCTCGAAGTGCGTATTCGGAGAGCCACAAGTGGAATTCCTGGGTTACATCGTATCAGCAGCAGGTACCAGGCCACTTCCACAAAAGGTTGAAACTATACAGAACTTTCCTCAGCCGAAAACCATCAGGGAACTTCGAAGGTTCCTAGGTATAACAAATTTTTATCGTCGTTTTGTCAAAAGCGCAGCAAAAATCCAGGCTCCATTGCATCAACTCTTAGCTGGTAAAGCTGTCAAATCTAGTACACCTATCACTTGGTCGACCGAGCTTCAGAAGGCTTTCGACGCGTGCAAGGCAAGTCTAGCTCAAGCTACTCTCTTAGCACATCCGCATCCGACAGCTGAGTTAACGCTGTGGACGGACGCTTCAGACAACGCGATTGGTGCTGTATTACAACAGATGATAGACTCCGAGTGGCAGCCTCTTGCGTTCTTCTCTAAAAAGCTTAATACCGCACAACAAAAATATAGTCCGTTTGACAGAGAGCTATTAGCAATTTACGAAGGTGTGAAACATTTCCGTCATATGGTTGAAGGTAAGGATTTCACCATATATACCGACCACAAGCCTATTGTTTCGGCCTTTAGAAAGGCTTCAGAAAATTGTTCACCACGTCAATTTAGATACTTCGATTTCGTGTCTCAGTTCACGACTAATATTAAGCACATCGCAGGTGAGAACAATGTAGTCGCTGACGCTCTCTCACGTACCTATGAAATTTCTACCGCCATAGACTTAGACGCACTATCCTTATCGCAGTTGACAGACGACGAGCTACAGAAAATATTACAGAACAATAATTCTTCGCTGGACCTCCAGAAGATAGACCTCTCTGGCTCTGGTAAGAAGCTGTATTGTGATTTTTCCTGCTCAACGCCGAGACTTTACCTGACTCCAGAGTTCCGTCGACAAGCGTTCGACTGTATTCACGGCTTGAGTCACCCCGGTATCAAGGCAACAATCAGATTGGTTACACAAAAGTACGTGTGGCCTAATATAAAGAAGGATTGCGCTGTGTGGACTCGCACCTGTATTTCATGCCAGCGCTCGAAAGTTTCAAGACATACTCGATCCCCTGTACATACTTTTGTTCCTCCATCGAACAGATTCAGTCATGTGCACATAGACCTCATCGGACCTTTGCCCGTGTCACAAGACTATAAATATTGTCTCACAGCCGTGGACAGATTTACACGTTGGCCAGAGGTAATACCGCTCCATGACATCAAAGCTGACACAGTGGCGAACGCTTTTGTAACTGGCTGGATATCACGTTTTGGCTGTCCGGAGAAGATCACAACAGATCGAGGTAAACAGTTCGAGGCATTTTTATTTAAGGAACTTTCACGAATAATAGGTGTAAACCACTTAAAAACAACAGCGTACCACCCGGCTGCAAATGGAATGGTTGAGAGATTCCACCGCCAACTCAAGGCAGCGATCATGTGCCACGCCAAGGACGATTGGGTCGAAGTGCTACCATTAGTACTTCTCGGAATACGTTCGGCTTGGAAAGAAGATATAAACTCATCATCAGCCGAGCTCGTCTACGGAGAAACCCTACGTTTACCTGGTGCATTTTTCGATCTCGATAGCTCTCCCGTAGAAGTAACAGACTACACCGATTTTCTTTCCCGGTTAAGGCATAACATACGAAAGCTGAAGCCCACGCAAGTAGTTCACCATGGAAAAGCACCCGTGTTCATCAGCAAGGATCTAAAATCTGCGCCACAGGTCTTCTTACGGCAAGATTTTATTCGAAAGCCTTTGCAAGCACCATACGCTGGACCTTTTATCGTCATCGAACGTGGAGACAAGTTCTTTAAGATAGATATTCGAGGGAAACCTACCACCGTTTCAATTGACAGGTTGAAACCAGCGTATCTGCTTAGCGACCTAGCTCCGCCTGAGCATGAAGCCCAGAAAGTACCCGAGACATGCTTGTATAAGAATATCGAGGATCGTCGAACTCGATCAGGAAGACGAGTACGATTTACAGATTTTTTTCGACCTTAACGGTCTCCGGGGGGGCTGATGTAGCGGTCATTAAACTCAATACCTCACATCATGAGAGTCGGTAAAAATACCGTTACACAGCCGACGCTGCACTCGGGCGCGCATCGCGCTTCATCGTGCGAGATCGTTTTTTCCCCGTCCGCTAGTCGTTTACCGATTACTACGCCGGGAGGTCGCGCACGCGCTCGCTTAAGTTTATGCCTTGTCACGTTTTATCGTTTTCGTATTTCGTATTCTGTTCATATTTCGTACCTTAATCTATCTCTGTACTTCTGTTATTCCTTCTCTGTGTAATTTCTACTGTGTGACAATATAAGTGTGTTTAATGTGAAAATTCGTATCTAATTTATCTCTGCTTAACTTTTCCTATACTTCTTCATAATATAAATTTTAAACACCTTCCCATAGACGCTTAATAATTATATCATTTCTTAGTACTTTCTTAGATTTACGCGAATATTTGATATTTTAAATAAAACTATCTTTTCGGATTTTTTTTCGTAGATTCATTCATTCATTTTTGTAAATTGTGGGTAGGCATTGTCTGTAACAAGTATATAACGCCTTTGAGATGTCTAACACCTTAGTCTCTCCCGTGACCATGATTGCTGTAAAGCATTCGAAACGTCGGGAACCAAAAATCAAAATAAATCCGTGAAGTAATCCGAAAAGATAGTTTTATTTAAAACTAGCGTTTTATCCTCGCTTCCCTCGGGTTCGCCGCCAGTAAAACAAAAGCAAACCTATCCAACGGGAACCGTACATTTTTCCGGGATAAAATATACTATAATCTATCAGTGTGCCAAATTTCATCCAGATCCGTTGAGCCGTTCTGGCGTGAAAGAGTAACAAACATCCATACTCACAAACTTTCACATTTATAATATTAATACGGATGTTTCCTTTAAAGCGATGGAGGATAATCTGTTATTTCTTTTATACTCTTTTAAACTCGAATTTTAACTGAAGTTTAAAAATTATTCTTTTATGTTACTTACAGCTTTATAATGTTAGCTATATTATCTGTTAACTGCTAGTTAACGTTATATTTAACTGATAGTTAAAAATTCCTATCACCCTAGAGCGACGAAGCGTTAGCAGAAATGGACCAAAACTGGTACACAAAATGGCGTCGGAAATGGCTTGATATATATGAATATGAACACTCGAGAATCGAACCGGAACCATCCTTCTACGTTGCGACGGAGAAGCCGGGCGTTAAGAGAGAAGAACAGTGAGTACATTGAATTTATTATCTTACAAATTAAAGCCGGAGTTTTGTCAATCTTTTCTTACAATATCACGGGACAATTTTAGGTATATTTTATTATAAATTATAATTTAACTAGTGAAATTATAATATAACGGTATTTACAATTTGCCTGCGATATATAGATACTTATACAAGAATTCCTCCTATAATCTATACAGATAAATAAAATTGAAGTGTCTGTTTGTAATGTCAAAATAACTGCTTTATACTAAATTCATATGGAATTATATACGGTACAATTTAAAAAAAAAATATTTGTCTGTCTGTTTGCTCCGGCTAATCTTCGAAACGGCTGGGCCGATTTTGACGGGACTTTCACTGGCAGGTAGGTGATGTTATAAGGAGTAACTTAGGCTACTTTTATTTCAGTAAAAGAATTAGGGTTCCGCTCAAAAAAAATGTACCTAGGGACCATCTCATAGATCATTATATACTTGTTACAGACAGTGCCAATCCATAAAAATTTTCTTCTTCTCTTCGCCTATTTTCCAAGTTCAATTGACAAAAAGTTTAAAATGAATAGGATAAAATATTCGCATTAATCTAAGAAAGTATTATTATTTATCTATTTAATATTTCAATAATTTACATATTTTTAAAACACATTATATTTTAAATAAAACTATATTTTCGGATTTTTTCGCGGATTTATTTTGATATTTGTTTCCGAACGTTTCGAATGTTTTACAGCAATTATGGTCACGGGAGAGACTAAGGTGTTAGACATCTCAAAGGTAATAATTATATAGTTGTTACAGACAACCTACCTACAAAATAACAAAATGAATTCAAAAAAACTTGAAAAAATAGTTTTATTTAAAACTAGAGACTCCCCCTCGCTTCGCTTTGGGTTCGTCTCTAGACAAAAATAACTCTATCCCACGGGAACCGTACATTTTTTCGGGATGATATATAGCCTAAAGCCTTCCTCGATAAATGGACTATCCAACACAAAAAGAATTTTTCAATTCCATCCAGTAGTTCCTGAGATTAGCGCGTTCAACCAAACAAACAAACAATCAAACAAACTCTTCAGCTTTATAATATTAGTATAGATGTCAAATATTCGCGTAAATCTAAGACAGTATTACATATTATATTATTATTTTACAGGTTTTTAGTCAAGGATCGATACACACAGTTCTCACCAGCACAGCGCAGTCTTTTAGTCATGCAAATACTGTTGCGAGCCAAATACGACAACACTGACACTAAGGTAAGTTTTTGTTTAGGTAAGTTACTGAAGTAAGGTAAATATCATTAATTACAGTTTTTTGGGTTAAGTTATGATTTTTTTTTTATATTTCAACCGTTTTTTTTTATTTAAGGTAAAATATGGTTAAGTTTATATTTATTTTATACTTTAATTTAAAAAAGAAATATATCCTAAATTACAAACATATTTTTAAAAAGCGAACAGAGCCGCAGGCAATAACTAGTAAATTAATTATTTTAAATGCAGTTTCTTTTCTTCTTTTTATATACTACATAAATAACCCCCAGTTACAATTTTAATCTATATATATATATATATATATATATATATATATATATATATATATATATTGATTCATAAATATTTATTTCCAGATGGGCATCCGTAGATTATTGAACGACGGCACTTACTTGGCCTGCTTCCCGCTACATGAAGGCCGGTATGATGTAGACATGGAGGATAAAACTCAATCAGATAGACGGGTATATATCTTACTAATACTATAAACGTGAAAGTTTAGATGGATGTATGGATGTTTGTTACCCAATCACGCCAGAACGGCTGAACGGATCTGGATGACATTTGGCACAGAGATAGATTATAGTCTGGAATAACACGTAGGCTACTTTTTATCCTGGAAAAATGTACTGTTTCCATTGGACAGATGCTTTTGTTTTTCTAGAAGTGAACCCGAGCAAGGTGAGGGTGAACCGCTAGTGTATATATAATAGTAATTCAGACTAATATTATTGCATATGTGTATGTTTGTCACTAATTTACGCTATAACGGCTGAACGGATTTTAATGAAATTCAGTACACAGATAGAATATGAGTTGGAGTAATATATAGGCTTTGGCACTGGAAGACATTCCCGAGCGAATCGAGGATAAGTTACTAGTATAAATATATTCGCATTTATTACAGTACTAGTGATCTACCCTTGGCTCGAATTTATACAACTATGAAAACTCTCAGAAATGATGACTTTTCAGCAAAATGTTTATAGAAAATAGCTAAAAATCTTGTTAGATCTCTTTCTAATGGTGAAAACCGTATTAAAATCAATTTAGTAGTTTCTGAGATTAACTTCAACACAGACTTAGCGTGGCGGGTGACTGGCTTATAATATTTATTGATAAATTATTTTTGTATTTTTAAAAATTATTGTATAATTTTATTTTATGATTAAGTACTGTCTTTATATAATTAAAAATAATTATAATTAAAATTTTAGTCTCTCCCGTGACCATGATTGCTGTAAAGCATTCCCAAAGTCGGGAACCAAAAATCAAAATGAATCCGCGGAAAAATCCGAAAAGATAGTTTTATTTAAAATGTCAAATATTCGCGTAAATCTAAGATAGTATTATTTACTAGCGACTCACCCTCGTTTCGCTCGGGTTCGTCCCTAGGCTGCGTCCCCATACAAACTTTCATCCCTATTTTCACCTTCTTAAAGGATGATTTGTGAAATAAAAAATATCCGATGTCCTTCCCAGGATCTCAGACTATCTCACCAAATTTCATCTAAATCGGTTCAGTAGTTTTTGAGTTTATTCGCTACAAACATACAAAAATATGAAAATACAAATCTTTCCTCTTTATAATATACTAGCGACTCACCCTCGCTTCGCTTCGGGTTCGTCTCTAGGCAAAAACAACTATCCCACGGGAACCGTACATTTTTCCGGGATGATATATAGCCTAAAGCCTTCCTCGATAAATGGACTATCCAACACAAAAAGAATTTTTCAATTCCATCCAGTAGTTCCTGAGATTAGCGCGTTCAACCAAACAAACAATCAAACAAACTCTTCAGCTTTATAATATTAGTATAGATTAGTGTAGATTGATTAGTAAGGATTTTAATATATAATTAACTAGCAAGGTACGTTTTTACAGTTAGTATAGAATCTATACAGATAAATAAAATTGGAGAGTCTGTTTGTAATATTAAAATAAGCGCTTTTTACTAGATGCATATGGATGTATACACTGTACATATACCAAAACAACATTTTTTACAATTTTTGTCTGTCTGTCGGTCTGTCTGTCTGTCTGTCTGTTTGTTCCGGCTAATCTCCGAAACGGCTGGACCGATTTTGACGGGACTTTCACTGGCAGATAGCTGATGTTATAAGGAGTAACTTAGGCTACTTTTATTTTAGAAAAAGAATCAGGGTTCCGCGAAAAAAAAATAATACCTATGAAATTGTGAAGAAAATCTGCGTACGGCGTACGCACCCGAGGAAAGCGAGGGTAAATCGCTATATAATTTAAATGAATATCTTAGGAGTAGCAAGCTACTGTTTATGTATAAACATAGCTAACCGTGTAAACGTACCTAGGGACAAACGCGAGCGAAGCGAGCGTGAGTCGCTAGTAAACAATAAATATATGTAACTGTATATGTACATACATAGGTATAAAAAAGTAAGTACCTACTTTAAAAATTAATATATATTCATATATCCCTTAATATTTGAGAAATAATTCCCCATGCAAACTTTCATCGCCCTTTTCACCCCCTTAAGGCATGATTTCCGTGATAAAAACCATTTTATGTCCTTCCCAGGGTATCAAACTATCTCTATACAAAATATCATCTAAATCGGTTCAGCGGATTAAGCGTGAAAAGGTAACAGACAGACAGACAGACAGACAGAGTTACTTAATTTATAATATTAGATTAGATTTTAATCACAATAATTAGATTAGATTTTAATCACAATAATTTCACAGCTGTTGTACTTAGAATGGGCACGACCGAGTAAATGGTATAAAAAACAACCTCTCTGGCTGGTGAGGAGATATTTTGGGGAGAAGATAGGCCTATATTTTTGTTGGCTGGGCTTTTATACAAAAATGTTGTATGCACCAGCCATTGTGGGGACGTTGTGTTTTTTGTACGGCTTGGCCAGTATGGATTCTAAGGATAATATTCCTAGGTAAGTTTTTCTTATTCTTTATAATATAGATAAAAAAGAGGTTTATATGAAAATCCGTTAATTTTTTTTTTAATAATAAATAAATATGTTGGGACATTACCACACAGCACCATCTAGTTCCATGTAAGCTACGAGGCTTGTGTTATGGATACCAGATAGTTTATACACTACATATATATAACTTTAAATACATACATATTATAAATATAAGAACCCTTGACTGGAGTACAAACATTTGTGATCATCACACAAATGAATGCCCCCAGTGGGACTCGAACCCGCGACCGCTGACACAGCAAGTAAGGTCACTACAAACTGAGTCAAACGTGTCGTCAAAACAAATAGATGATGCACAGGAGGCGGTCTTAACGCTATAAGAGATCTCTTCGAGGCAATTTTAGGGCGTAGGAGCGGTTATGTGAAATGGTAGGCGAGGTACTTGACATACAAACACACACACAAATACATATAATCTATAAACAAAAATCATATTTCCAGTAAAGAAATCTGCGACGTGACCGGCCCCGGCAACACCACGCTGTGCCCGCTCTGCGACAAAGCCTGCCAGTACCAATCCCTCTCAGACTCGTGCCTGTTCGCCAAACTGACTTATCTGTTCGACAACCCCGCCACCGTGTTCTTTGCCATCTTCATGTCTTTTTGGGGTAAGTTTGGTTTATTATTAGGTAAGTTGTCTTTAATTAGTGTATTTAATGGTTTTTGTATTTATAATTTACTAGGTTGCTTCCCCATACAAACTTTCACCATCATTTTCATCCCCTTAAGGGGTGATTTTCGGGATAAAAACTATGTCCTTTCCTAGGTCTCAAACTATCTTTTTACCAAATTTCATCTAAATCGGTTCAGTAGATCTAGAGATTACCGCCTACAACCTCACAAACTCACAAACTTTAGCTCTCTATAATATTAGTATAACCTAGCGACTCACCCTCGCTTCGCTCGGGTTCGTCCCTAGATTGATTCCCCATATAAATTTTCATCCCCATTTTCACCCCCTAAAGAAGTGATTTTCGAAATAAAAAGTATCCTATGTCCTTCCCAGGGTCTCAAACTATCTTCTTACCAAATTTCATCTTAATCGGTTCAGTAGATCTGGACAACATCACAACTTAACAAACTTTACCTCTTTATAATATTAGTATAGATACATAAGTGACAAGCGAATATTTAACATTTAAATAAAACTATCTTTTCGGATTTTTTCGCAGATTTATTTTGATTTTTGGTTCCCGACGTTTTGAATGCTTTAAGCATTAAAATGAATCCGCGAAAAAATCCCAAAAGATAATTTTATTTAGTACATTGTAATTTAGCGATAATATAATATAATGAAATGTTTATTTAGTAATATGAAAAATATATTTAATTTAATAATTAATTAATGAACACGTCTCTATGATTTGATAACTTCTTTTTTTCATATTTTTTTTTCGAAAAAACCTTACCTTATTATTCCATACAAACTAAAAAAAAACTTCCACTTTTAATGATGAATGGGGAACATAACTAAGTGATTTAAAGTCGGTATACATTTCTGGTTAAAAATGAGTTATTTTAATGACATTTCTATAATTTACAGCGACAACATTTTTGGAGTTGTGGAAAAGAAAGCAATCTGTGCTTAGATGGGAGTGGGATTTGGGAGGAGTGGATCATGTTAGTAAATATTCTAATTTTATTTACAACTAGCGACTCACCCTCGCTTCGCTCTAGTTTGTCCCTAGCTTGGATATAGTAACATGGATATAGATTTTTTTTTGTTAAGTACTAAAACCTTCCGTGGACCTTAAGGAACATACGAAAAAATAAATTAGCCGAATTGATCCAATCATTCTTGAGTTATGCGCTTACCAACATTCATTTTTATTTATACAGACTAATTGTGTTTTGGCCGATAAAAAAATTTAAATAACAATTGTATAATAGTGCTCGTATGATCTTAAGTTTTACTAATTCAAATTCAAATTCAAAATATTTTATTCAGCATTAAATTATTACAATTTTTTACTGAACGTCATGAGTCTACTACCAGTACTACAGTAATTATTCTAAAAATGGATGTTTAAATATATTTTCCGTACTAAAATAATCATATTTAAAAAATCATGGCGATCAGTTTGACGACGTTGAAGTTAATGCAACGCTATCTGTTGGCGACTTTTAGCAAAATTCAAAAATATATAAGTCTTTAAACATTCCTGGTTACTGACATAATATAAAAAAACTTAAAAAAAAACCGACTTCAAAAAAGCGAGATAAATACCATGTTTTCTTAGTTTGAACTTACTTTTATAAGTGCCCAATATTTCGAGTATAAATGTATAAACGTCTGACCCGTAAATATTGTCGTCGTCTCGCCCACGTCCTCGTCCATCGCAGGACATATGCCTCCTTAAAAGATTCCTACGACAGCCGGTCTTGTGCCATCCGCATCCAGGACACCAGCAACTTTAATCAAGTTGTCGGTACCACTCGTTGGAGACCTATCCTTAGTGCGACACGTTTGGCTCAGTTTGTAGTGACTCTACTTGCTGTGCCAGCGGTCGCGGGTTCGAGTCCCGCTGGGGACGTTCATTTGTGTGATGAGCACGAATGTTTGTACTCCAGTCATGGGTGTTTATATTTATAATATGTATGTATTTAAAGTTATATATGAGTAGTGTATCAACTTACCTGGTATCCATAACACAAGGCTCGTAGCTTATCATGGAACTAGACGGTGCTGTGTGTTAATGCCTCAAATTATTATTATTATTAGTTATACAGTATGGCCAAATACAAGACTATACAAGACTATAGATATCTAATAATAATTAATACATACCTATTAATTATCATATCCTATACGTACCAGTTCTGAAATATCAGAAACTCAACCCTTTTTGATGTCCGACTACTGGGCATGGGTCTTTCGTCAATACGAGGGGTATCAGGCCATAGCCCACCACCCTGGTCAAGTGCGGGCGGACTGAGCATGTCTACAGACAACTTGCTAGGTTCTTTCAAATATATAAGTTTATTAGGAACTCATAAATGTAAAAAACTATGCAAAGCTAGTATAACTAAAGTTCCATCCAGGATGAGGAACCCCGTCCAGAATTCGAGACATCAGTGAAGACATTCCGCACTAACCCTGTGACGAGAGAGAAGGAGCCGTACCTACCAGCGTGGCAGAAGACCATGAGATATGTGGCCACCAGTTCTGCTGTACTGTTTATGGTAAGCAATTCACTAGAATACATATCTAGATAAATATGTATGTATGTCTCCAGCTTATAATCTATTTATTTGCTAAACTCTATCCAAATCGGTTCAGTGTTTCTTAGTTACTAAGTCTAATATGGGTGTAGATTCGAAGACTTATGAAGTCGATTCGGGTTGTATAAGAGACTAGCGACTCACCCTCGCTTCGGGTTCGTCCCTAGACAAAAACAAATCTATCCCACGGGAACCGTACATTTTTCCGGGTTGATATATAGCCTATAGCCTTCCTCAGTTAACGGGCTATCTAATGCAGAACAAATTTTTCAAATCTGCTTAGTAGTTCCTGAGATTAGCGTGTTCAACCAAAGAAACAAACAAACTCTTCAGCTTTATAATATTAAGTATAGATATATTATTTTAAAACATGATTGTTTGACTTCATGTTTAATTCTATTACGTCTATATTTATTCCTTTGTCTGAGTTATTATTATACTATATATATGTAATATATTTTCTCATTTCCAGATCACAATAGTAATGGGAGCGGTGTTAGGTACAATAATCTATAGGATATCAATGGTATCAGTCATCTACGGTGGTACTGGGTTCTTTTTGAAGCGACACGCCAAGATTTTCACTGCCATGACAGCTGCTTTGATCAACTTGACGATGATTATGATTCTTACTAGGGTAAGTTTTAATTATTATTGTGTAAGTTTATATTGTGTTAGTGGTAACTCACTTACGGTGAAGAAAATATTGTGAGGAAACCTGCATGTCTGAGAGAACCTAGCAAGTTTTCGAAAGACATGCTCAGTTCGTCACTTGACCAGCGTGGTGGATTATGGCCTGATACTTCTCTTATTAAGAGGATTGTGAAGTGTCGATACCCGGCGCGAGTAGGTTTTTTAAATAATGCTATCTGTTTCATACCGCTCGCTTTGTCAACCCGTGTGGTGCGATAGAGAGAGTTGCAAATCTTAGAGGCAATTACTTACATTTCCTGTTTGAAGTATTGTTTCGGGCGATAACGTTTTCACCCCCCTAAACTTTTACGAAATCACACAATTTTTTTTTTTCAATAAACATTATTTTTCTTTTTTAGTAAATCAGTTTAGTTTAATTAAAAAAAAACGCTCGAGGAAGTTTTTAAGTCAAAAATACAGATATAAAATCGGACTATGTTAATGTGGGGGAAAACATTATCGCTTTTTGTACGAAAATTTACAGCTTCACAATCCTCTTAAAGGCCCACGCCCAGTAGTGGGACGTTAAAAATGGTGGAATACTAGAAAACTAACTCATCTCAAGATGAAATTATGCATTTAAATAATATCTTTTCCGAAAAACGCCAAAGAAGCTCTGTCTCCAAGGTATTATCTTAAAAAGTGTACATTATTTCCAGATATATTCCAAAGTGGCGGTGTATTTGACAAACTTAGAAAATCCCAGAACTCAGACGGAATATGAAGATTCTTATACATTTAAAATTTTCTTTTTTGAATTTATCAACTTTTATTCATCACTTATATATATTGCATTCTTTAAGGTAAATTATAATAATTTCTAATTTGTGCTAAATATTTAAAAATTTGCAGTAAACTTTTCTTTTTTTTAATATAAATTAAGTACTTAACATATGGTGTCTACGATTTAATTTTCTAAAAAATAACAATGAATTCGAAATCCTTTTCAAATTCCGAAAAAGTTCGTATACACACATACAAACATACAACATAAACTTCCCAATCTATACATATAAATAAAATTGATGTGTCTGAATGTAATGTCAAAATAACAGCTTTATACTAAATGCATATGGAATTATATACGATACTTATAAGAAAAACACATTTTTTAAATGTTTGTCTGTCTGTCTGTCTGTTTGTTCCGGCTAATCTCCGAAACGGCTGGACCAATTTAACGGGACTTTCACTAGCAGATAGCTGATATTATAAGGAGTAACTTAGGCTTCTATAAGTAATAATAATTTACAATACCATTCACATTACCTGACTACTATAAGAATTACGAAAGTGTGTACTGTGTGTGTTTGTTTGTTTGTTTGTTACTCCGTAACGCTCAAACGGCTGGACGGATTTGGATGAAATTTAATTCAACAGACACATAGGCACCTAGTTAGTAAATAATATTTTTTAATAAAACATTGCCATTATAATAAACTAGCGACTCACCCTCGCTTTCTCTCGGGTTCGTCCCTGGGTTGATTCCCCATACAAACTTTCATCCCCATTCTCATCCCTTTAAGGGATGATTTCCGGGATAAAAAGTATCCTATGTCCTTCCCAGAGTCTCAAACTATCTTCTTACCAAATTTCATCTAAATCGGTTCTGTAGATTCAGAGATTACCGCCTACAACGTCACAAACTCCCAAACTTTACCTCTTTATAATATTAGTATAGATTAACGCGTAATTTTAATCCCAGGGACGTTTCTTCGACTATCCCGGGGACGATCAAGCGAGGAAGTCAGAGTTTTTCAGACTAAAAGGCGACATTTGCGATCCCGCGGGATGTCTCTCCGAGCTCTGCATACAACTCGCCATCATAATGATTGGGAAGCAGTGCTTTAATAACTTCGTTGAGTTGGGATATCCGTGAGTATCCTTATGTTCTTATTTTATCCGTTATCCGTTATGGAATTATCCTATTTGTTTGTATCCTTATTTTTTTTTTAATTCTAAATCTGTCATGTTTGAAAATCATTGATTTGATAAAATTACTCTCCATTCTGCGTGTCATGCTACAAGAAAATTGTATTAAAATAAAATTATTTTATTCGTTTTTAAAAGAGAAATTTATTCGATTTAAAATAGCTAAAACCTATTTTTTTTTTTTTCACTTTTTATAAAGCGTATTATTTATATAAATTACCTTAGCTTACTTTAACTGAAAAAATTAATTCTGACCAAAAATAAAGATTAAATTTATTACCTAAAGAAGACGCAAAATCTCCTAATATCTTTTTAAAAAAATCAATGAACCACATGTATACGTACAATAAAATTGTAACTAAGCCAAAGCTATAAATTAAATATTTTTTTTTGAAAATCGTATTGAAATAGTCATTATTATCGATACAGAGGGCGAATCTGTAGTTTTTAGAAAATCCCTGGTCAATGTGTATTTATATTTTAAATAACTATCTTTTCGGATTTTTTCACGGATTTATTTAGATTTTTGGTTTCCGATGTTTCGAATGCTTTACAGCAGACATAATCACGAGAGTTTCTTCGAAAAGACAGTTTTATTTAAAAATAGCGACTCACCCTCGCTCCGCTTGGGTTCGTCTCTATTTACGTTTTCAGGTTTAGTAGAGATTTCTCAGAGATGAGATATTTTCCCGCAGTAAAAAGTGTCCTATATGTTGACGCGGGTAACCAGCTATCATCATACTAAATTTTATCGAAATCCTTTCAGTGATTTTTCTGTAATGCGGTAACAGACAGACAGACAGATAAAAAATCAAAATTCTAAAAACTATAGATTCGGTCTCTGTATCGATAATAATGTCTATTTCAATAAGATTTTCCAAAAAATATTTAATGTACAATTTTATTATACGTATAGGTATCAAATATTCACGTAAATCTAAGAAAATTTATATTTTATATTTTTTCAATAAACTATTAAAGATATATAATTTATGAAAATATTTAAAAAAACCCCCAGTAAGCTACACAACTGGTGGCGTCAGCGCTCGCACCGCGCGGTGACCCGCGACCCCAGCAAGCCGCACATGGCGTGGGAGCAGGACTACCACCTGCAGGACCCCGGCCGCCTCGCGCTCTTCGACGAATACCTCGAGATGAGTTAGTTATGTTACTATATTCTACCCTACTCTTGTATAGCGATGCTATAGCGGATATCATGACGGCTGCAGATCCAGAGATCCTGGGTTCGAAACCCGGGTCCAATCAAGTTTAATTAGTGCATTTTTGTTGTGAAGATATTCCTACTAGCAGTCTGGAGTTGGGAAGTTGTCGGTGTTGCGTCTTAACTCTCACCGCGAGTG
The DNA here is from genome assembly GCA_905404265.1 of Fabriciana adippe. NCBI lineage: Eukaryota > Metazoa > Arthropoda > Insecta > Lepidoptera > Nymphalidae > Fabriciana > Fabriciana adippe. Next base: position 2,617,650 of record FR990010.1, read on the forward strand.
TCGAGTTTCGTCCCGTCGAAGTGTGAGAGTGAGAGGGACAGCGCGCACGTCGTGTGTCTCTTTCGCTCGCACGCGACACTATAATATATCCTGCAGTTGGCTAGTCTTAATGAGATTTCCAATCACCCATCGGAGTGTGAGAGTGAGAGGGATAGAGAGCGAACGTCGTGTGTCTCTCGCTCGCACGCGACACTATAATATCTCCTACAGTTGGCTAGTTAGTGAGATTCCCAATCACCAATCGGAGTGCGAGAGTGAGCGAGACGGAGAACGCACATCGTGTGTCTCTCGCTCGCACGCCGCAATATAATATCTGTTGCAGTGGGCTAGTCTCAGTGAGGTTGGCCGCTGGCCAAACCAAGCCTAAACTTAGAATATCCCTATTATTAATTCAAAAGTTTATACATGTGTATGTTTGTCACTTCTTCTCACTGTAAAGGCTGGACGGATTTGGATTAAATTTAGTATTACAGATAGATTGTGACCTGGAGGATATAGACTATTGTGAGGCACCTTAATATCCTTCCGAGCGAAACGAAATAACTAGAATGTATTTTGTATTTTATTCAGCTCTTTTTAACGTCCCACTGGTGGGCGTGGGCCTCCCTTCAATAAGAGGGGGAGTAGGTCATATTATATAGATAAAATAATAATAAATATATTGGGACAAGTTGATACACTACACATGTATAACTTTATATACATACATATTATAAATACAAACACCCATGACTGGAGTACAAACATTCGTGCTCATCACACAAATGAATGCCCCCAGCGGGACTCGAACCCACGACCGCTGGCACAGCAAGTAGGATCACTAAATTGACCCAAACGAGTCGATATAACTAATTTAGTAAATATATAAACTAATATCTCCATTATTTCCACAGTTTTACAATACGGCTTTGTGACGTTATTCGTAGCAGCGTTTCCTCTAGCGCCATTATTCGCCTTATTGAATAATATAGCAGAGATACGTCTGGATGCGTACAAAATGGTGACTCAGGCGAGACGGCCGCTGGCTGAGAGGGTCGAGGATATTGGGGCCTGGTAAGTGTTTGTTTGTTTGTTTGTTTTTATATCGTTGGATTAGTAGTTTAGATTTGTGGTTGCAGATTGTTGGGTATGGGATTCGAGTGGCTGAGGCTAAAATTGTCATTTGTTTTTGTGTTCAGTTAGCAGTAAAGTTCTTTTTTTTTTTTTTGTAATTAATATTCATTTTAATCTTCGGACTTTGTTAAGATGTTATTGTAAAATATGTTTCGGAATGGAAAGGCAAAAATTATTTTGATATAATAATGAGTATTCTAAGCATTATCTTAGTTCTATGACACTGTCTATATTATTCCTTAGTCCTTGAGTTAGTAAAATAAATCTCTAATTTAAAGAACGCATTGAAGTTATTTTTGTCAGTATAAATTTATGTTATGAAAATAAAGAAAAGACAATTTTATATATATATATATATATATATATATATATATGTTATTTTATTTATTTTTTTCTTATTTCCTTTTGTCTGTTTTTTTTTTGTAACTTATTTCTTTTCCTATATACATTGTGTAAACTTAGTCTACCCATCTATACTGCACAAATATTGAAAATTTGATATTGGCTTATATAAGGACTTTTTCTTTTATATACTTTCTATTACTGTATACAGCTGTTAATTTTAGTTTAAATATATATATATATATAAACATATATATATATATATATATATATATATATATGTTTATATTTATTATATGTAACAATAAATGTTTCTAAAGAAAACTTTTTTTTAAGGTATGGAATATTAAGAGGAATTACATATGCTGCAGTTGTGTCTAATGTGAGTATTTTTCTCAAACGTCCATTTTGATTAACTACATCGTATTAACCATAATAATTTGTAAGGGATAAAGATTCACGTTTCATACTAATTTGGGCCAAAAAACAATGTATTTTAGGGTTGTTTTAGAGTACAAGTGTTTTTAGGGTTTTGTACCTCAAAAGGAACCCTTATATAATCACTTTGGTGTCTGTCTGTCTGTCAAGACTCTTTTACTCAGGAATACGTGGAGGTACCAAGTCGAAATTAATATCAAAAAGCCTGTAATCCAATGGAGCTGTGAAAAAAGCAATTCTAGTTGTCAAAACAATCAAAATAATATTTATGTCGCACACTTTGACATTCGCAAAGGAAGCAAAACCTATAGGATACTTCCCGTTGAGTTAGAATCATGAAATTTAGCAAGAAGTAATGCCTTATAGCACACTATTTTTCCCTTTACTAAAAGGGAAAAATCCGAAAATAACAACTGACAGTCAAAAGACGACACGTTTGGCTCAGTTTGTAGTGACCCTACTTGCTGCGCCAGCGGTCGCGGGTTCGAGTCCCGTTAGGGGCATTCATTTGTGTGATAAGCACGAATGTTTGTGCTTCAGTCATTGGTGTTTATATTTATAATATGTATGTATTTAAAGTTATATATGTGTAGTGTATCAACTATCTGGTATCCATAACACAAGCCTCGTAGCTTACCATTGAACTAGATGGCGCTGTGTGTTAATGTGCCAACATTTATTTATATTTATATTATTTATAAAATGGGTGACAAATCTGTAACCCAAACCATATTTGGGTTACTCGAAAGTAAAATCAATCGATGTCTCCATCTTCTATAGGCTCACTCTAGCATAACGATATAAGTTTTACCGTTACCAAAAACGTATTAACGTAAAGAAATGTACGTTTTTAGGAGTATGTCGATACAGCAAACTCGAACTCAAATACATAAATCAACGTAAACAAATGTACTTCTTTAATGTCAATATGGCAAACCATATATGAAAATCGATTCTTCATTTCTCTAACTGACTGACTGACTAAAAACATAAAATTTCAGGCATTCGTGATAGCCTACACCAGCGACTTCATCCCGCGAATGGTGTACAAGTACGTGTACTCGCCCGACAACACTCTCGCCGGGTACATTGACCACTCGTTGTCATGTGAGATTTGGTTTATTATATTAGTTATATAAATGGGGATGTGCGTATGTTTGTGGGTGTACGAATGTGTGTGTGTGCATGTGTGTGCTAAGCCGAATCTGTACATTAAATATTTTTTTTTGTAAAATCTTATTGAAATAGACATTATTATCGATACAGAGGGCGAATCTATAGTTTTTTAGAATTTTTGTCTATCTGTTTGTGACCGCATCACGGCTACAAAGCTACTGGAGGGATTTTAATGAAATTTAGTATGATGATAGCTGGTTATCCGGGTCAACATATAGGATACTTTTTACTGCGGGAAAATATGTCATCTCTGGTAAATCAATACATAGTATAAAACAAAGTCGCTTCCCGCTGTCCTGTTGTCCCTATATATGCTTAGATCTTTAAAACTACGCAATGGATTTTGATGTGTTTTTTTAATAGATAGAGTGATTCAAGAGGAAGGTTTATATGTATAATACATGCATAATATATTAGAGAAACACTGATAATTTTAGAGGTTTCTAATGTGATTGTTACATTGCAAACGCTGACTGAACCCTACAAGATAGCTCAAAATAATGTACTACACCTTAAAAAGGTCTAGAAAAAAGTCCGCGATGTTATATGTCTATCTCTTAAGGACTTTATTATATCCAAGCTAGGGATGAACCCGAGCGAAGCGACGGTGAGTCGCTAGTCTATACTAAACGTTGAAACGTAACTAAAAATTGATAAACTTAATATAATGTGTGACTTTAAGTGTTCAACACGTCGGACTACAAGGAGGAGTGGGGCGCGGACGAGAACGAAGTGGACCCGGCGCTGTGCGCCTACCGCGGCTACCGCAACCCGCCGCACCACGCCGACCCCTACGGCCTGTCGCCGCACTACTGGCACGTCTTCGCTGCTAGATTGGCATTCGTTGTTGTTTTTGAGGTGAGTCACGCTTGAGGCTTAGTCATACAAAAAAATAAACAATTTTTTTTTTGTTCTGTCGTGAAAAAAAACTTTTATGTATTTATGTAAGAAGTTATATTTCTTGTTTTTAGGGTAAGTGAGGCTTAGTGTTGAAAAAAAACGGTTCTTTTTTCTATCATGAAATAAAACGTGTGTGTACTTATGTAAGAAGTTATACTTCTGGTTGTTTTTGAGGTAAATGAGGCTTAGTGTTGCAAAAAAACGTTTTTTTTTCTATCGTAAAAAAAACGTGTGTGTGTACGTTATGTACGCACGTAAGAAGTTATACTTCTTTGGCGTAACAGAACAGAAATAGCTAAATATTTCGTCCCGTATATCACAAATCTCTGTTTGTAAAAGGAATGCAGCTAACTTCATCGTGTCGCTTTTTGGCTGTCGGTGTGCGCATCATAAAAATTTTACTCTCATATTTTTTTCCAAACGTGTCAAAAGAAGTATAACTTCAAAAAAGTAACATGTTATTTTTTTTCAACATTTTTTAAAATTGCAATGATGGTAAAAAAAAAAATCTTTTCGTTCATAACATTTAATTGACTTTAAAGAAGACACTACAATTTATAAAACAATTTCAAGATTTTTTTTTTTAATTTAAAAAATTCATACACTCAAATTTCATCATGAGCCGCTGTTTTTCAAATAAAATACAATGTATGAACTACGTCTGTATACAATAATGCCAATACAATAATACTCGCAACTTTATTTTAATTTATTTTTTACTAGCGACTCACCGTCGCTCCGCTCGAGTTCGTCCCTACTTACGTTTTAAAGTTTAGTATAGATTTCTCGGAGATAAGATATTTTCTCCCGCTAAAAAGTATCCTATATGTTGACCCGGATAACCAGCTATCATCATACCAAATTTCATCAAAATCCCTTCAATGGTTTTTCCGTGATGCGGTAACAGACAGACAGAAAGACAAAAATTCTAAAAAATATAGATTCGGCCTCTGTATCGATAATAATGTCTATTTCAATAAGATTTTTCAAAAAATATTTAATGTACAGATTCGGCTTAGTTACAATTTTATTATATGTATAGATATAAATATAATAATTACATCCACAGCACGTAGTTTTCGGTCTAACTGGTCTCATGCAGTTGTTCATACCCGATATACCTACGGAACTAAAGACTCAAATACAAAGAGAAGCTCTATTGGCGAAGGAAGCGAAATACGAACACGGTCGACGGAGACTGTCCACAGAGTACCGACAGTTGATTAGCCAAAATGATAATAATAATGGTATGTATCAAACAAACAAACAAACAAACACACACACATACACACTAACACAATTTTTTGCCTTTTTTTTTTAAGTTTCTCGCCGGCTCTTCGCAGCAGAACTACCTTCCGAGCCGGTGGTAGATTCCTCACGGACTGACTACACTGACATTTAATTTAATTTCAATGTAAAATTGACGATTCAAAAGTGCTTGTAAAAGTCTATTTGAATAAAGTATATTTTGATTTGATTTGAATTTGTTTCGTATCTACACTAATAATATAAAGGGGTAAAGTATGTAAGTTTGTATGTAGGGAGTGATCTCTGAAACTATTGATCCGATTCTGAAATTTCTTTCACTAATAATAAGCTACGAGTATGTTACTGTCGAGTCCTTTAGGCTATTTTTTTATTGCGGTAAAAATATGTTTAGTGTCAGAAATCTTAATAACTTTGAAGTCAGATATAAGGGCTGTAGTGTTTCTGTATAAGCTACTAGCTTGATTCTCCATACAAACTTTCATTCCTATTTTCACCCCCTTAAAGGATGATTTCCGGGATAAAAAGTATCCTATGTCCTACCAGGGCAAACTATCTTCTTACCAAATTTCATCTAAATCTATTCAGTAGATCCAGAGATTACCCCCTACAATCACAAACTCACAAACTTTACCTCTTTATAATATTATAGTAGTATAGATTGTTAGGCACCGAGGGACCCAAGTGAAGCAAGTGTAAGTCGTTACTTTATAATATTAGCATGAAAACATCGTTAAGACATGTATGCACCGCGCTCGCTTGGAAAACTAAGTGAAGCGGGTTCAAATCCCGGGTCACGCACCTCTGATATTTTCATGTGCGAATCATTTCTAACATGATTACCATTTGTCTCACGGTGAAGGAAAACATCGTTAGAAAACCTTCATGTCTGAAAAATCTAACTTTTCGAAAGACATGTAAATTGTAAAGTCCTTCAAATGCAGATTGAGTTTGGAGCTGAATTATTGGGATGACTTTGGGAGGGCTTAGGCTTACACCAAATACGCGAGTTCTACCAATAATTAGTTAATTTAGGAAATGCATTTTAAAAACTGTTTTGCAGTAGAAATACTTTTTAATTATTTACTAGCGACGTTTTAATGTTTAGTATAGATTTCTCAGAGATGAGATATTTACCCGCAGTAAAAAGTATCCTATATGTTGACCCGGATAACCAGCTATCATCATACCAAATTTCATCAAATCTGTCCAGTGGTTTTCTCGTAATGCGTTCGCAGACAGACAGACAAAAATTCTAAAAACTATAGATTCGGCCTCTATCGATAATAATGACTATTTCAATAAGATTTTCCAAAAAATATTTAATGTACAGATTCTACTCAGAATTTTATTATATTTATATTTATTATAGTAATTTTTTTTTCAGGGTTAGTTGGAAGGACGATTGGTGGAAAAACAGCTAACTCTAAAAGAGGTTCAGTAAGTCAGTGTAAGTATTTTTTTTAATTTGAAAGTATTTTTAAATAGGTTATTAAATTCAAATTTATAAACGACTTTATAGGTTGATTTTCACCCCCTTAAGGGATAATTTCCGGGATAAAAAGTATCTTACATCCTTCCCAGGGTCTCGAACTATCTTCTTACCAAATTTCATCTAAATCGGTTCATTAGATCCAGAGATTACCCCCTACAACCTCACAAACTCACAAACTTTAACTCTTTGTAATATTAGTATAGACTAGCGTCTCACCTTCGCTTACAATAATATAGCTCATACATCAGAACAACATAAACTACTTTTTATCCCGGAAAAGTATACGGTTCCCGTGGGATATGTTTATTTTTGTTTTTCTATAAGCGAACCCGAGCGAAGTGAGGATGAGTCTCTAGTATTATAATAGTTATCATTGGCAAGTTACAATTATAACCGTCAACCCTAAAGACGTTTACCGACTATCATACAAAAGTTAGTGTGTCAGTCGGGAGCGCTTCTTCGTGTCTCCCCCTGGATTGGAAACACCCTATAACACAAATTGCCTCAACCCGGAATTTGAACCCAGGACCTTCCTATCTTCATTAGCATTTAATACCTACTAGTAATTCTAGTAGCTTAGCAGAATAAAGCACTGCCTCGGTGGTGTATTTGCTAGCATGTACTGCCAAAGGTTTGGAGGTCTTGGGTTCGAGTTTCGGGTTAGGCCAAATTAGTTGTTGAGTTCTTAATAGCAAGGAAGTTAGTGATGAGATAATCTCATCTTACGTATGAAATTGTTATTATGTGTGTGTGTGTGAGAGAGAGAGAGAGAGAGAGAGAGAGAGAGAGAGTGAAAGAGAGTAATAGTGTATGTGCTCTCTCTCTCACACTACACTCTCTTATATAGTTTATAAGTCTCAGTGAGGTTGTAAGAATTTTCTAATCTTGTTTATAAAAAGTTTTTTTTTTATTATAATAGATTAATGAAATATATTTTTTTGCAGGAAACCATTTTGTTATCAGTGAAAAGAAGTTTTTTTAATTCGAATTAATTATTGTATTCTTTTACACAAATTATAATTTTTTTTTTTTTGAAAATGTTAAATTATGGTTTAGGGCGTTTTGGATTTTTAATTTAATAGAGAAATTTATGTATATAATAGAAAATTACTTAGAGTTACTATAGTAAAAATTACTATAACGTTAATCGTATTATTGATGTATTTTACGAGCTCGCTATCGAGTATCGTTGTAGAGAATCTTAGTATTATAGAGCATCTATTTATATATAAAAAGTACTAAAGTTTATTTTAGATATATTTAGATTATAATATGTTATAATAAATGCTCTTAGAACATTTATTATTATACTGTGTTAGTGGTAGCCCAGTGGTAACGCGCTCGCTTAGAAAGCGAGAGATGCGGGTTCAAATCCCGGGTCTCGCACCTCTGATTTTTTATGTGCGAATCATTTCTAACATGATTACTTGCCTTACGGTGAAGGAAAACATCGTGAAGAAACCTGCATGTCTGAGAGAACCTAGCAAGTTTTCAAAAGACATGTGAAGTCCGCCAACCCGCACTTGACCAGCGTGATGGACTATGGCCTGATCCCCCTCGTACTGAAGGGAGGCCCGCCCCCAGCAGTGGGACGTTAAAAAGTACTGTATAACATACACAGAAATTAAGACGAGTATACCTTTTTTTTTGAAGTCGGTTAAAACATTTAATATGCAACTTTTATATTATTATTTTTTAATATTTTCATTCTAACAGTGTTTATTTATTTAATATTTTAGGGTCCAAGTTACTTAAGCATGTGTTCTCTCAAAAACTAGTCATAGACTAAAGATATGAGTATGACCAAATATCAAGGGTATTAATATAATTACTAGATATTACATTAAATATGATATTATAATTATAAAATATTAAATTAAATATTATATTATTTAATACGTGTTAGTATTATTTTTTTATAAAACAGTATTATTGTGAAATTAAAAAAAAAATGTCTCCTTCAATCGTCAATAGATGGCGCTGGTTTTTTTTTAGAATACATTACTAAGTTTTGTATTGAAAATTTCATTGAATTTGATTTTTATATGGTTTTTCTTAATGTCACTTTTCTTACTTGAAAGCTTCGAATATTCCTCGTAAAAAAAAACTAATAGCTTTTATACAATTGTATAAACATTTATTAAAATAACTAGCGCCATCTGTATTATTATTGAAAAAATATTATATTTATGGCATGAATAAGTTGTCAAGTTGACATTTCTTTTCTGTGTAAATAAAACAATATATTGAAAAAGTTATAAATTGAAAAAAGAAATCCTTTTTTGCGATTAAATAATTATTTTTTATTAATTATATTGATTATTCACTATTTGTGTATAATTAATAATGAATTTTTTATTTTGCGTTGGCTAAGCGAAAACCTAACCAATTTTTTTTATAATATTGGGAAATGCATTTACGCATACCACCCGTAGATATAAAGGTGGTTATGTGGGACTCACCGGCTAGAAAAGCCAGTACTACCCACTAAAACCCAACAAAACCTCCCCCGTGTCAATGGTGCGTCGCAAGATCGCTTACGCACTCAACCACTCTGCCCCGACGGCAGGTCTGCCGAAGCAGACCACAACAACCATGGGGTTGCTCCACAGTCCACTCTGCTGTCGGAGAAGTACCAGGAGCAGCCCGCATGGTAGACCATCCACCGAAGTGGTCCACCTCCCTGTGTGTTTCTTGGCTTCACGCCCGGTTGAACTGCCGTACGCTAATAAGCGTAGAGTATGGACTGAGCAATATTCTGATAAAATTGACCACTGCCTAGAAAGAAAGAGTCTTTTATTTCAAGTTGAATTTATAAATGGAATGTAAAAAAAATTATAATATTATAATGAAATGTGAAATGATTATTTATTTATTTATATATTTATTATAAAGGCTTACTAACTAAATTTATATAAAGCATTAATTTAACATAATAATATTTCGCTATTTTCATATAAATTTAATTTAAAAATATGCACAGCTTTTTATAGAAGTACCTATTTTATTTATATTTTATGTTACGAATATATAAGGAGCCATTTAAGTTGTACAACAAGCAAAAAATTAAAATAAAATAAATGAATCTAAATATTTAAATACAGTTTCTTTTTAAATAAATTAAGGCTATCAGAAAAAATATCTATATCACAATGCTGAAATATAAATATCTATCTTTATTAATCGTATTTAATACGGAAGACTTCTGGCCGCACATTCGTTTTGTCTCTATCGCGACTTTCTGCCATTTTTAACTGACGGCTGGCAAAGAAACACTCAGTCCACTCTCTGATATACATATTAACAATACTAGCATTACCCGCAGCTCCGCCCGCGTTCAAATGACCAAAAACCAAATTCTTAAGTTTTACATATTAGTATACTCTGACAATGCAGTTTTTATATTTTTTCTCAGAAATGAGATATTTTCCCACGGTAAAAAGTATCCTATATGTTGACCCGGATAACCAGCTATCATCATACCTAATTTCAAAATCCCTCCAGTGGTTTTTCTGTGATGCGGTAACAGACAGACAGACGGACAAAAATTCTACAAACTATAGATTCGGCCTCTGCAACGATAATAATTTCTATTTCAATAAGATTTTCCAAAAAATATTTAATGTACAGATTCGGCTTAGTTACAATTTTATAATATGTATAGATTTTATCTCAATATCTTAAAAAAATCTAAATCTCGACAATAACGCCATCTACCGGATCCAACTATAGTTAAGAACTATCTATATGATCGATACATACACAAAAAATACATTAAAATTGATTAAGCCATTTAGAAGAAGAATAACAAACAGATGCACACTGAAATTTTATATTTATATGAAGATAATTTTATTTATTTTCTCATCACAAATTACTTTAAACTCTCTACACTCTCTAAATAGTTTTTGAAGTGAAAAATTCTATACTACCTATATGCAGGTTTTTTTTTTTTGAGTAAGTCTAATACCCACAGACATACGTTCGTGCCTTTTTTGAGCTATTTTTCTATTTTGATGTTGTTTTTATTTTATTTGAGATGGATTCCTGCGTGTACAATTTCAGAATCAAAAGATGTTGGGAATAAAAAGAACAGTTGGACAAAACTATGGGATCGGGTGGACTTTAAGAGTCCACCCAATAACCCTATATGCAGGTTTGTTTGTATGGGGAGTAAATCCATGTAAGTCGTCATCGACATGGTCACGTGACGTGTTGACGCCAACACCCAGAGCGCCGATAGATGTCGAACAAAACCAGATAAATGTAAACAGTTTTAATTTACACATTTTTATTTAAGATCAAACAATTAATTTGAATATCCAAAAATAACAACTGTTTGTTTATAGTTTTAAGTTTTCACTTCTGTCGGCAGTCCTCGTGACTGCTTTTTTTTTTTTAAATGGTTGTATTGAACATGATATAACAACTTATTCATGCCATAAAAAATGTATATTTTATAAATACATAAGTATTTTATATTTAAGTTATAAGTAATCTCCTCAGACTAAGGACTAATATACACAGAGTGTCATAGAACTAAATATGAAGCCAAACAATAATGTTTTATAATACTACAAATGACAATTGAAAACTTGGCTCACTTTGTAGTGCCAGAGGTCACGTGTTCAAGTCCCGCTGGGGGCATTCATTTGTGTGATGAGCTCGAATGTTTGTATTCCAGTCATGGGTGTTTATATTTATAATATGTATGTATTTAAAGTTATATATGTATAGTGTATCAACTATCTGGTATCCATAACACATGCCTCGTAGCTTAGCATGGAACTAGATGGCGTTGTGTGTTAATGTCTCTATATATTTATTTATTTATTATTAATCTGTATGGTAAAATCGAGGGTAGTAGCATAAGCAGTAAATCACGCTACTATTTTTGACTTTGACATTTATTTTGGCGGACTCCGTATATATGATTCTTTAGTCTGAGTGTAATCTCATAGAGTAAGATGTGTTTTCTGAAAAATGTGATATTAATTTACAATAAAAACGCACAGTTGTTTTATTTCAACACAAATACATATTTTATTTCGTTTGGACGCCAGTTTTTAGATATTAGTACCTGGGCGACCGAGCTTAACTCGGAGTTCTTTTTTGTTATATCGTATTTTTTAGATTAAAAAAAATAAAAACTTTAATAAATATATTAAAAAAAAACAAAAGTAAAAGACCGGAATCCGAACCCGGACACCTATGATTGTCAATCTTGCACGTTGGCCGCTTGACCACGATGCTTATACACGAGTTTAAGAAATTGTCGACCATCTCTTGCGTGGAATAATGCGAAAGAAAACCTCGTGAAAACTAGAAAATACGCGTATTCCCAGACATAAGGCAAATCTAGATCGATTATTCACCCTCGAAAACCCCTACATAATAAATTTCAGCGAAATCGTTAGTGCAGTTTCCGAGATCGCTGGTATAATAATTAAATATACAAGAATTGCTCGTTTAAATATATTAGATACATGATATGTTCATTATTTTTCAACTTTTTGTTTTCCAAGCTTTTTTCTCGTCTCTAGGTGTCTTTTGTATCGGACTACTGATATAAAGTATGTATATTTGTTACTCCATTACGTTAAAACGGCTGAACTGATTATAAGTATATCATTAAAACAATGAATGTAATATTATGTAATATGGAAAGAATTTAAACAATGAAATGTGAAAATTACAGAATTATTATTGATTTATACCTAAATTTACATTTAAAACACCTTAAATCCAAGTAACAAGTATTTAAAACACCTTAAATCCTGAATTAGAGTACTGGGTGGAAATTAAGTATTGAAATTGCTTAAATACTGCATACCGCCTATATTACGGCGAGTGTTCTGAAGAGTTCTTCCATCTTATACCCTCCTCCCCTTTCCTCTCGAAGACCACACGTGCTGGTCGGAAATTCCATCCTCACACGGTACTACCCATACCATCTCGTACCAAAAGGTTTGGTAACTCCTACCTGTGCCGCACTATTGGGAAATGGAATTTATTACCGTCTCATGTGTTTCCCTCCTCTTACAATCCTGGGTCTTTTAAAACGGAACGTAAAAAAGGACGTATGTGGGCCGACAAGGTGAAGTTGATCGGTGTCGAGATCATGTCCTGGAACCGATGGACTTCATTCCTGGACATCACTGTCGCTTACCATCAGGCGTCATGGAGTCATCTTGTCGAGCAACAATATAAAAAAAATTAAAAAAAAAAATCCATAAACCACGCCTTGTCGAAGCCTTGATATGATGACCTCGCAACAATTTGTGATTTCACTTGTTTTTCCACAGCCAAATCCAGTATTATTATTTACGCCGGTTATTTTTAACTTTAATATCCGGGTCGATGAACCATGCCTTTGAATTAACAGATTTAATGTGAAAAAGAAAGGTTTTAATGCAGACACCTAATGATTTATTCGAGATCATTTTTACAGAGAGAGAAGATCGGTAGAACGAAAAATAATAATTTGCGATAGAAAGTTATAAGAATACTTTCTTAGATTTACGCGAATAATAATAATAATAATGTCCTCCTGACCGATTCCGGCCACGGCGGCCAATCTCATTGAGACTAGCCAACTGCGCAGGAGATATTATAGTGCAGCGCGTGTGAGAGAGAGCGCAGACACAACGTGCACTCTCTGTCCCTGTCACTCTCATACTCCGGTGGGACGACTACTCGACACGACCGGTGAGAGTTAAGGCGCAGGACCGACGGCTTTACGTGCTCTCCGAGGCACGGGGGTGACACACCGCCAACTTCCCAACTCCGGGCTGTTACTGAGGCTTACTATACAGAAAGACTCAATAACTAGACTTGGCCCGACCCGGGACTCGAACCCAGGACCTCAGGATGTGCAGCCGTACATGCTAGCCACTACACCATCGAGGCAGTTTTTTACGCGAATATTTGACATTTAAATAAAACTATCTTTTCGGATTTTTTCGCGGATTTATTTTGATTTTTGGTTCCCGACGTTTCGATTGCTTTACAGCGCACATGGTCACGGGAGAGACTAAGATGTTAGATGTCTCAAAGGTATTATATAAGTTATAAGAAACTTAACATTGCCATTAAATATTAAGAGGCGCTAAAATAACATTTGATTTGTAATATTAATTATAATATAGTTTTATAAACAACGAAAACGGGAAAAACATTCAACATATTTTTTCTAAATTTGACCTTGAATTTATGATCTTGTATTACGAATAACACATTCGCCATCAGCGCGTCAAAATCCATAATATGTACACCAAAATTCAGATTAATCTTAGGTATGGGCTATTCGAAAGTACACCGTACTTTACATTGACGATAGAAACACGATTATAATCGGTGAAAGCAAGAATCGAACTCGCGATCTCCGAAGTAAAAAATAATACTAAGTTACAAAATCATCCTTGTACAATAGAAGTTCACAGATCACGGCAGTTTAAAAGACAAAACTGGGTCATACAGTTTATTGCTGTCATACAAGATAACTAAATAAACACACTCGAAGATGTATAATGAATTTTGCGTTTTAATCTTTCATAAAGAATATGTAGCATTGTATCAACTGCCACATAATACGGGTTCGATTCCGGTGCTAGAATTTGAAGCCATTGAAGAGTTCCACTATGTCACTCCTAAGATCATGATCAAGTCAGCTCGATAGTACCTATCTACTATATATAATTAAAATTAGTAATCGCCCAATGGTCGAAATTGAACCACAATCGTAAATATATATATATATATATATATATATATATATATATATATATATATATATATATATATATATATATATATATATATATATATATTTATATCAATTGCTGTTGGTTAGTCTCGCTAAAACTCAAAAACGGCTGGACCGATTTGAATAATACTTTTTTTGTTTTGTTGGGGGTGTGTCAGGGGTGGTTTAAATATAAAAAAAATTAGCGAAAACAAAAAAAAGCAGCTGGAAAATCAAATAGTTGTGAACTGTTTATTTTGTATGGGAATCACTAACCGTTAAAACGTACCTAGGGACGAACCCGAGCAAAGCGAGGGTGAGTCGCTAGTAGGTATATTATAAGAATCTTTTCATCATTATTTATCAACATCATATTATTTCTTCAAGATGTTGCACTTATATATAGCCGGATATAATTCGAAGAAGGTTAAAATTGATTTTTATTTGATTTGTTTACATACTTACTCGTCAAAACAAAACGACAGTACGATACAAACATATTATACAAAAATAAGCTTTTCAAATAATAACAATATAATGTTGAATTCAGTAAAGAGTTATGACAGTGAAGGTTTTTAAGTAACGATCACAAAAATATATGTTTAATTTTTTTAAACAATTTGGGATGAAAAAATATTCAAGAAACTTCAGATTTTCCATCTTTCTAGTTCCCTTTTAGTTGTAATATATTTTCGACAAATCTTCACTACGGTGAAAGAAAACATCATGAGGAAACTTCCATGTCTGAGAAAAAGTTGTTAAAGCGCTTACTTTATTTGAAACTAGCGACTCACCCGCGCTTCGCTTTGGGTTGGTCCCTAGATAAAAAAAAACAAATCTATCCCACGGGAACCGTACATTTTTCCGGGATGATATATAGCCTAAAGCCTTCCTCGATAAATGGACTACCCGAGCGAAACAACGTTAGTGTCTATATTTAATACATCAACCGATTACCATCTCATTATGAAGCAATATTTTTTGCGAATCATTACTCTTTGACCCACGATAACGCAATTTGTTCAAATATTGTAAACTTTAACAAGTAATTTACATCTTCGTACTACACTGTTAGGGGCCGTTCATAAAATACGTTCGCATACAAAGGGGAAGGGGGGGGGGAGGTCTTGCTGAGTGTGACAAGGGGGGACGGGGGGTCTACGGCAACGTCACGTTCGCAGTCACAGAGCTAGCGCACATGTCAAAAAATAATGAACTGGGGGTTTTAGTTTTTGTGACGAAATATTTCTAGGGGGTCACAGAAAGTGTGACACAGCGTGACTATAGGGGGGGAGGATGGTCAAAAAAAGCTAATTTTAGCGTGATGTATTTTATGATTTTATGAACGGCCCCTTATGGCCAGGTTAATTTTAATCTCAGTTGTGTATGAAGCCACATAGTCTGGAGGGTTCTTCTTGTAATTGTCATTTTTTAAATCAATGAAAATAAACCATTGTTTCTATTCTAATTTTTCACTCAACGAACATTTTGGAACCTATTATTTCATTCCACTAAGGTTTAATCTTTGAAAGTGAATTTTAAGTCATATTTTGTTAGAATTTTTAGCGACTTACCCTCGCTTGTATGAATTACTCAATTTGTGTACAAAATTCTATCAAAATCTGTGTCGAGGTCAGATTACCTGTCGTCAACCCCATGCTTTTAGCATAAGGCACTTTATTCTATTTATTACTAGCGACTCACCCTCACTCAGCCCGGGTTCGTCCCTATGTTGCTTCCCAAAACAAAATTAATTAATTAATTTGGTTTTAATTTTTTTTCGTGGAACCCTATTTTTTTAATAAAAGTAGCTTAAGCTACTCCTTATTACATCAGCTATCTGCCAGTAAAAGTCCCGTCAAAATCGGTCCAGCCATTTCAGAGATTAGCCAGAACAAACAGACAGACAGACAAAAATTGTAAAAAATATTATTCTCATATATATGTATCGTGTATACATTCATATGCATTTAGTAAAAAGCGGTTATTTTAATATTACAAACAGACACTTTAATTTTATTTATCTGTATAGATTATATCGAGACATACACTTAATTAATGAACTTACTCAAATACAACTTCGTCACGCAATACGTCTATCATCATCTAACAGTCTAACACAACCCTCATTCTAATTCTACTTCTACACACGACACCTGCACTAGACAAATAAAAACCCATTGTAATTCCGTTAAGACAGACCAAATATAAATCTTTGAGAAGATATTCAAATCTTTCTTTTATTCATTGCGAATCATCTGTTCAGCTGTTTTAACTTGAAGGAACAAACATACATACAAACAAACTTTCGCATTTATTATAAATAGCAATGAGGGTTATTAATTGTACAAAAAAGTGCAGGAATCGAACTTGACTAATTTTGACACATTTTGTTTGTACGTCACTGTCACTAAATAAATAATAAATATAATAAATAAATATGTTTGGGCATTAATACTCAGCACCATCTAGTTCCATGGTAAGCTACGAGGCTTGTGTTATGGATACCAGATAGTTGATACACTACACATATATAACTTTATATACTTACTTATTATAAATATAAACACCCATGACTGGAGTACAAACATTCGTGCTCATCACACAAAATGGATGCCCCCAGCGGGACTCGAACCCGCGACCGCTGGCACCGTAAGTAGGGTCACTACGTACTGAGCCAAACATGTCGTCATATAATAGTAAATCCATACTAAAATTTATATGTAAAAGTAACTCAGTCTGTTATCTTTTCTCGCTTAAACCGCTGAACAGATTCTGATAAAATTTGGCAAGGACGTAGGCTGCATCCTGGGTCCAAACATAGGCTATCCTTTGATCCCACCGCTTATCACGCCATTGAGGCCGTGCGCAAAAATTAAAATGCAAGTAAATATATTAAAAGTCAGTCGATGTGATAAAGAATTTTCAAGATATATAGTAATTCATATATTATGTAGTAAACAGACAGTGGTAGCCCAGTGGTGACGCACTCGCTTGGGTAACCGAGTGAAACAGATTCAAATCCCGGGTCTCGCACCTCTTATATATTCATGTGCGAATCATTTTCACCACTTGTCTTACGGTGAAGGGAAACATAGTGAAAAAAAACATCGTGAAGAAACATGCATGTCTGAGATAACCTAACAAGTTTTCGAAAGACATGTGAAGTCCACCAACCCGCACGTGGCCAGCGTGGTGGACTTTGGCCCAATCTCCCTCGTATTAAAAGCAGGCCCACCCCCAGCAGTGGGACGTTAAAAAGGGCTGAATAATAAATAATAAATAAATATGTTGGGACATTAACACACAGCACCATCTAGTTCCATGGTAAGCTACGAGGTTTGTATTATGGAAACTGATAGTTGATACACTACACATATATAACTTTAAATACAAACATATTATGAATATAAACACCCATGACTGGAGTAGAAACATTCGTGCTCACACAAATGAATGCCCCCAGCGGGACTCGAACCCGCGACCGCTGGCACAGCAAGTAGGGCCACTACAAACTGAGCCAACGTGTCGCCCTAAATACTAAATAGTAATTCGGATAATAATAATACTAAATAGTAATTCGGATAATAATAATAATAATAACCCCCCCAAGGGATCACCTTGCCGTGGTGGGGGGGCTTAAAGGAAGGCTAGTACAGGTAAATGGTCAATTATAACTCGACCATACACTATCTACAAATAGACCCCAGTAGTAATGGATGACACAGAAATACCAATAACATCTAGGTAACTCTTCTTAACTAACGATCCCAAAACCCAAAACCCATTTTTCTCATGAACGAACAAATACGAAGATATAATTTGCGGCCGCTACCCGGGGGGCGTCGGGGTACACTTGGAGCCAACGCTGAGTGTAGCAGCATGCGAGCCGTTGGTGACGGAGAGTTGAACAGGCGGACCTCCGTTGGGCAAGAGCCCGAAGATACGACAGCCGACTTTATCATTACAAATGCGTCATCACCAACATCATCGATCAATAGTGTTATTCAATCATCCAACTCATCTTATCATCCTGACGAAAATCCATCCCGTTCATCTTCCATAACACCATTGTCATGCGACGTTGTGCAGGAAGCGAAAGCTACTAATTCTGCACCCGCGTATGGCACCACAGAAATGCGTACGCGTAAAAAATGGTCTAAAGATATGAACATGTTTATTTTACGTACGTATTTCATCATAACAAAACTCGAAACATATATTACTAATGATTACCTTACTTTATTACATTCCTTATTTACAAGTCAATATCCGAATATGGCAGTTACAAAGCAAAGAATTGGGGACCAGCGCCGAGCAATAATACGGAAACAACTTTTAAGCCACGAAGAAATTAAAGAAATAAGGGAACAGGCAGAACAACACTTAAAAAACACGGAAAATCTTACACTCAATTCACATATTGTACAGCATGAGAACTTAACACAGGATACAAATAAAAGAATGAAATGGACAAAAAGCATGAATGAGACCATTATAAAACAATATTACATTATAACGGAATTAGAAATTAATAAAACAGGCTATAGACAATCATTGCATCAGGCAGTAATAGCAAAACACCCAGAGCTGAACCAAGTATCTGAACAGCGAATTTCAGACCAACTTAGAGTAATCATACGCAATAAAATGATTAATGAGGACAGATTACAAGAAATACGAGAAGAAGCTAGTAGAGAACTATTTAAACTTAATAAACACGTAAATAATAATAAAAATAGTCAATCGCAACACATGACGCATGCACCTACAGTCTTAGAGATTTCACAAAAATCAACTAGTTGTACAGAAACTGATGATACTCATAATTTAATAGTAGATTTACAGTTAGGAAGACATAATATTAATAACCTCTCCTCTGACCCACTGCAACGGAACAAACATATTCCACAGCTAAATACAAAAAATTATGAAGAAACATTTTTGCAAACTTTTATACAATTTAAAAATAGTGAGGCTACTGATAGGCCAAATATTCCGAAACAAAGATCGACAAAAAAATTAGCTTTAATAGTTCAACACATAAATAGTGAAATACTTCCAAAATTCCTCACAATGGACTCCGATTTTCAAACAATGCAATGTATTTTATACTGTGGAGCATACACCTCAGCGCTGCTTAACGGAGCGAAAATATACTCGCAGCCAATGACTAACAAAGTAAATAACAATAATATACCCCCATGGCAAAAACGCCTGCAAAATAGAATAAATAATTTAAGAGCCAAAATAGGTAAAATTACGGAATTTATAAGAGGAAATCACAGTACCAAATTAAAGAAACAAATTGAGATCATAAAAACACAATATAAAATACACACAATATACGAAAACGAGAATAGCGAATTATCACACTTTCTAGACACGTTGAAACAAAAGCTTAGCGCACTATCAAATAGGATGCGTCGATATAAAACAACAACATTGCGAAAGACTCAAAACAAGCAGTTTATTACCGCTGAAAAATCATTCTATAGAGCAATAACAAATACTATACCAAACAGTTCAAATACACCGTCCCCTACACCGCAAGAATTATATGAGTTCTGGTCAAACATTTGGTCAAAGCCCGTACAACATTATGAGGGTACATGGTTAGATATAGACAAGAAAAATATTATAAATGTTACTAGTATGGAATTTGAAAGCATTAGTTTAGATCAATTAAAAGCAGTGATAGCAAAAACACATAACTGGAAAGCTACTGGATCGGATAAATTACATAACTACTGGTATAAAAAGTTTACATACATACATCCTCTGCTACATACACACCTTAATCGGTTTATAAATAATCCTGAAACTATGCCACTATATATTACACAAGGAATAACTTACATGATCCCTAAAGACCCAAATGACGCTAAAAATCCGGCTAAATACAGACCAATCACCTGTTTGCAAAATATATACAAAATTATAACCGCATGCATTAGTCAAATAATTTACACACATATTGAACAAAATAATATATTAGCTGAACAACAAAAGGGCGCTCGAAAATATAGCCAAGGTTGTAAAGAACAATTGATAATAGATGCAATAACATCAAAACAAGCTATTAATAAAAAAAAAGATATATATACAATGTACATAGATTACAAAAAAGCATATGATTCTATTCCTCACTCATGGTTATCGTATATACTGGAACATTACAAAATACATCCAAAAATAAGAGAATTTTTAAATAAAAATATGAATAACTGGTCAACTAATTTAAAATTGCATACCAAAACAGAAATTATAGAAACAGAACCAATTCGGATTCGTCGAGGCATCTTTCAAGGTGATAGTCTCAGTCCGTTATGGTTTTGTCTCGCTATAAATCCATTATCAAGCGTTTTGAATAATGAAAATATAGGGTTTAAACTTAAATATAACGAAAACTATTGCATAATCAATCATCTCCTTTACATGGATGACATTAAACTTTACAGTAGCAGTTTGAATGAAATCCAACGGTTAGCCGATATAACTCAAAACATTTCATTAGATATTAAAATGAATTTTGGGATTGACAAATGCAGAATTCTATCAGTTCATAGAGACACAATAGAACGGAATACATATGTAATGAAGACTGGTGAAGTAATAGAACCTGTAGATAATATTACTGGCTATAAGTATTTAGGTTATGCACAAAGCAGACAAATTCATCAAAAAGAAATAAAAACCACATTGAAGCAGAAATTTAAATCAAGACTACACAAAATACTAAAAACTCATCTAAATGCCCGTAATACTGTAAAAGCTATTAATTCCTTTGCCATCCCAATATTAACTTATTCCTTTGGAGTCATAAACTGGTCACAGACAGAATTAAAAGCTTTACAACGCATTATCAATACTCACTTGACACTTTATAGGAAACATCACCCGAGAGCTTGCACACAAAGGTTGACATTACCAAGAAACGAAGGGGGAAGAGGTATCATTGATATCCACTATTTACATAATAAGCTTATAACCGGATTAAGAGATTTTTTTCATAATAAATCATTAGTTTCAACATTACATAAGGCCGTTGTAGAAGCAGATAGAAAACTTACTCCCCTCAACCTACATAATAAATCGGACCAAACAAACCAAACAGCTAAATTGCCAGAGCAGAAAATTGAGGAATGGTTACAGAAAGCCCTACATGGAAGACATCGCCATGATCTTATTAGCCCATATGTTGATAAGAGTGCTTCAAACGCATGGCTTACGCGTGGCGATCTCTTCCCCGAAACCGAAGGGTTTATGGTAGCTATTCAGGATCAGACTGTAGATACTAGAAATTACAGAAAATATATACTGCACAATAACTCCTCAGATCTCTGTAGACACTGCCACCATGCCTCTGAAACAATACAACACATCACGGGAGCATGTAAAAATATAGCACAAACAGATTATAAACACCGCCATGACCAGATTGCCGCTATAGTCCATCAGTATCTTTCTCATAAATATGGTTTTATAAAAGAAAAAGTTCCATATTACAAATATACCCCTCAAATTATTTTAGATTCAGATAAGTATAAAATTTATTGGGACCGAACCATAATAACAGACAAGACCGTTTATAGCAATAGACCTGACATAACATTATATGATAAGCATTCTAAAACTGTCTACCTTATTGATATAGCCGTGCCAAATACTCATAACCTGCAAACAACTTACACTGAAAAAATAACCAAGTATAAAGAGTTGGAAGTGGAGATTAAAGCGCAGTGGCGTGTCAACATAGTTAAAACAGTCCCGATAGTGCTATCAGCTACAGGAGTCATACCTAAATCTTTACACATTAGCCTTAAAACTTTACAAATTCACCCACTCACGTACATCCTCATGCAGAAAGCTGCCATACTCAACACATGTAGAATAGTTCGCAAATTTTTAGCCATTACCACATGATACTGTCTACACTACATCATTTAACGTTTGGCCTAAAGCCCGCGTTAATGATTTAAGCAACATATTTAAAAAAAAGAAGATATATAAAATAATAATAATAATAATAATAATTTAATTCAGATATCACATCCATATTTGTTAGTAATAAAACAATTTAGCCTTAAAAAACTATGTTAGTGTATAGAGTTATTATCTATTAATTCATTTTTATATTTTATAATGAGTTATAATATAAATATCTTAATTTAAATAAAAATTGAAATACTTTAATACATTATTAATTAATTCGATTAATTTAATAAAAATATAAAATATAATAATCAATCAATTAATTTAAATACTTCGTTGGGCCCTTGGAGTATATAAGCATGTTGACCCAACTCTTTTTAAACGGATTATCCCATTTATCTGATAATGATTTCAGAATGCTGTTAGAGCTCCCGCACACTCTACTCATCATAGATGCAGATCTTTTTCTTATTATTGCATAAAAATCGTCAGTACGAGCCTCCGCAAACATCTGCGACGCACTACAGTAGCGCGGCAGCCCCATCAGCATTCTGAAACCATTATTATACTGTACACGTAGGTCATTGTAGGCCCTACGCGTATACGACACCCACAGGCTGCACGTATAAAAGGTTTGACAATAAGCTTTAAAAAGAGTGAGCTTTACTTCCTTATTGCAACGAGCAAACCTGTGGGCCAGCATATTGCATCGGACCGCCAATGCCCTACGTTCCCTGTCAATGTCTTTAACGTCAGACATATCCTCTGTCACAATGTGCCCCAGATATTTAAATTCTGTTACTCGCTTAAGCTCGACACCATTTAGAATTACAGGCAGATTATTATATACATTCGATCCTTTACTCTTAAAGATGAGTAGCTCACTTTTTTTTACATTATATATTAGTCCATGTGCTGTAGCATAGGATTCACATATCTTAAGAAGCCTTCTGAGTGCGCTGATAGATGGGGTCAGCAATACCATATCGTCTGCATAGCTTATGTTATTAATTATCTTACCATCAATAGAGCAGCCGATACCGGTCTCGCTAAGCTCATCAATCAGCTGGTTAATATAAATATTAAACAGAGCAGGAGATGTTAACCCACCCTGCCTCACCCCGCACTCAAGGTGATATGAGTCTGAGTAAGAATCCGCCCACTTCACCCTGTTTGTTTGTGACTTGTACCAAAATTTTAATATGTTTATTAGCTCCAACGGTACATTCAAGTTTTGTAATTTATCCCATAACTTATTATAACAAACTAGGTCAAATGCCTTAGAGAGGTCAAGAAAGGCAGCATAAACAGGAGTCCTTCTGTCCGTATAGTACTTGACAGTCTGCTTGAGCGCCAATATGGCACTTTCCGTGGATAAATTACGCCTGAAACCAAACTGTGCGTCGTTAAGCTTTAAATAGCCACTAAGATGACGATCAATCAGACCATCAAGGACCTTCCCTAATATTGTTGCTAGTGATATCGGCCTGTAGTTACATTTGTCCGATATATCACCTGTTTTATTTTTAACCACAGGAATCACCACGCTTTTCATAAGGTCAGCTGGGAGATAGGAGTGTCGTATGCACGATGTATACATCAAGGCGAGAATTTTATATAGATGCTCTCCAGCATGCACAAGGTGTTCCACACTCAACCCGTCGTGTCCCGGGGACTTTCCACTGGCCAGGTTTTTTATAACACTCTTCACTTCTTTCGCAGTGAAAGAGAGAGAAGAGCTCACCACCTGGACACTTCCTTGCAGCGACGAGTGTTGTGTGTGGTTCAATATAGGACCCACTCTAAAGTGCTCCTTAAATAAGGCAGCTATACGTTCTGCATCCGTCTCCCCGCCTACGTTCACAGGGAGGCCACCTGTAGGTTTAAGTTTATTTGTGTCCTTCCAAAATTGCTTAAATTTTTTCTCTTTACGGTGCATTGCTAACCGGTCCATTTCTAGTTGTTCTTTATGATTTTGACAATATTTTAATCTGTTTTTAAAATTCTTTCGACTATCCTTCATATTATTGTATACCACGCCCGATAATGGCATACCGCTTTGCTTCCAAATTAAAAATTTTTCACGAGCCTCCCTGTGCACGTCCTTAACATGTTGATTCCAACCTACAACCTGTCTGCCTTTCCCTACCTTTCCGGACTGGTTACTCGCTATGGCTGATTTTTGGAGTACAGTAACTGTTTTTTGGTATAACTCATCAATTACAAGTTTATGACTTTCACTCGTACAATCTTTGTTATTACATTTACTTAATTCACTAAATTGACAAACAATGTTATTAAGCTGATTTCTACACATTTCCTGATATATATTGATCTGCGTTTTTGCCCTCCACTTAACTCTACAATTATTGTTAATATCCTGGCCGGGTTCTCCCAGAGATCCCAATCTACTATAGCCTGACTTAATTCTCGCCACGTTGAAATTAAAAGTTATCTCCATAGGGAAATGATCCGACCAGAATACGTCATAACGCACCTTGACGTCCCCTATCGATAGCCATGCTGCCTTGGTAACTAAACAATGATCAAGCCAGCGACGACACCCATGCGCATCACTTATAAAAGTGTAGGTATCACTATCCCGTCCTAGCCTTTCAATATCAGCACAGATCCAATCTTGGTCTGAACAAAAACCTAATAGCTCTCTACCAAAAGGTTCGTCAAGGTGCGCATTAAAATCACCTAAAACATATACAGATTCCACATCACACATTTCAATTGTGGTAGCAATCTCACTTAAGCACTCATTAAATTCTGTAAAATTATCCATCGTATCGGTAGGCATGTACACATTCACAAATAATAACTTACGAGATTCAATTGAACCTATAATAGCACTAATACGACTACTCTTACACGACACAATAGATACTGACGTAAAAACACTTTTTCGCCACAACAATGCTACACCACCATATGGCCTACCCCTTATTGGACCTTCGGAAACGTTCATCGACGATTTCCCATGGTACATGGTAGTTATAATAATTCGATACCATCGCTGACCTAATAATGACTTAAGAGCTGCTAGTCTTATTACGAGTATACTATACTTAATGTCAGCCACATTATAACAGTTATGTCTAAGAGAACCTAGCAAGTTTTCAAAAAACATGCTCAGTCCGTCTGCACTTATCCAGCGTGGTGGACTATGGCCTGAACCCCCTCGCATTTAGAAAAGGCTCGTGCCCAGCAGCGAGACTAAAAATCCTGAGAACAAAGCAGGTGAAGCCAACGGCTGTAGTTAGTGTTCATATGAAGAAGGGAATTTCTGACAGATCTATGGATACCCTGAGTATAGACCTCAGTATCTGTCAGGTACAAAATCTGGCTAAATCTAGACCGAAAATAACAGGAAGTAACAATTTATTTCGTTTGTGGATCGTGATGCTTTATTTTTAGGGGTGTCGATGTATTATATTTAATGGTCAGGTCTGGCGTTTTTGCCTTAAAATTTATACTAATATGATAAAGAGGTAAAGTTTGTTAGTTTGTTTATTTGTTTGAACGCGCTAATCTCAGGAACTACTAATCCGATTTGAAAAATTCTTTTTGCATTAAATAGCCCGTTAGCCCGTTTATTGAGGAAGGCTATATAATATATAGTCTACCTATTCCATACTAACGGTTAAAACGTACCTAGGGACGAACCCAGGCGAAGCGAAAGTGAGTCGCTAGTCTAATTATAAGGTGCCCTGTCAACTTCTTGTAGCAGAACATATCGGACAAACTATGACTAAATCTAACATGGGTTTTAGTAGGTATCATTTAATTCTCTCCCTCTGACTCTTTGTGTACTACTTGCCTATATTAAATTTACCCCTTCTATTATAGCTTTATATAGTTCAATAAATAAATAATTATTATTTGTATCTCTTTAGAATTCGCGGGCTTAAAGGACCGAGCTGGTCTTTTGGAAGGCTTGCGTGGGATATTATTATTTAATCAATTATTAACAAGTAGATAAAACTTGAATAACTATTGTTTTGGGGTCTATATTGTTTTAAAAAAATATTTAATGTACAGATTTCGCTAAGTTACTGTTTTATCATATGTGCAGTCTAGCGGCTCACCCTCGCTTTGCTTGGGTTCGTCCCTAGGGACTTTGTAACGGTTAGTATTGAATAGATAGACTATATAATATGTATATATATACATATGTTTCATACAATAAAAATGAAACTGAAAGCAGAAAAACTATTAATGGGGGTCTTTACTAACGCAAAAGAACCCAAATGCACGAGCAAGCTAATCTCAAAAACGGCTTAACCAATTTGGGTGCGGTTTTCACTAATGTTCAAACTAAAGCTTCATTTAACATTAAGTATTTATTCTACTTCAATCGGTTCATAAATAAAAAAGTTATGTCAACTTAAAAAATCACCTAGTTATCGCTAGATTTAAATAATTTTAATATGTTTTATTCTATACGCGTAAATCTAAGATAGTATAATATAAATTAATTAAACTGTCAACCCTATGTTGTTAGTGTGTCACAAAAGTCAGAGCAACGACCGATGCATATTAACATACCTTGAGTTACGATTGAAATGACCCTTTTGTTTGAATGCTCATGCCACTTAATGTAAGTGGCATGAGCATTCAAACAAAAGGGTCATACATTATGTCTGAGAATTTTTCATTAAATCAATTCACTCTTACACTTCGGATTTGAAATCTGATTCTCATTTTCAGGAGTTTTAGATAATAATAATAATAAAAAATTAAAGAGTGCGTGTATGAATGTGTACACGCGCAAGAAGTAAAACTTCTGTAGGTTATCGGTACTCTTTATGAAAATCAATTTATGTTTTAAATAATTAGGATAAGTGAGATACTAAAAATAACGAATATTAGTCATATTACTGTCATCAACATTATTATTTTTAGTAATATTTAATTACTCATGTTACTACTACACAATAATTAAGATATTGTATTGACTACACGCAGTTTCTTAATGGATGGCGGTAGTTGTCAATAGAAAATTTGCTTAAATAGGGAGTTGATCGGGTCAAGAGGAGAGTCTCTCACTGAGTGTCAAAGAGACAAGTGCCAGCTAAAAGTTGAAGTGTTATTTAGTGATTATTTAAAATTAAGCAGTGTATTTGTGTGTATAAGTGTATAAGTGAAGGTGTAGTGTGTAAATGTTGTGTTTGGATACGTGTGTAGTACAAGTGTAAAAGTGATAACAACGAAAGAATAGTTGTGAGTATATGCTAAATGCTAATATATTTAAAAGTGAGTATATTTCTGGTTTTATTTACATCCCTAAATCTTAACACCGTTGGAGTAAATAGGGCCTAATCCTGCAGTTTCAGAAGTGGGATGACCAAATTAATAATATGTAGTTTATTTTATTATTATGCAATTATGTATTTTTTTTTTTTCTTTTTCGTATGTATATATTTTATAGCATTAATATACATTATTTAATTTAATTATTTTTATTATTATTGTAATTTTTTTTTATTATTATTATTGTTTTATATGGGACTTTAATATTTTAATTATTTATTCTTTCTACATTTTTTTTTGGTATTTATTATTTATGACACGCTTGGCTCAGTTTGTAGTGACCCTACTTGTTGTGCCAGCGGTCGAGGGTTCGAGTCCCGCTGGGGGCATTCATTTATGTGATAACCACGAATGTCTGTACTCCAGTTATGCATGTTTATATTTATGATATGTATGTATTTAAAGTTATATATGTGTAGTGTATCAACAATCTGGTATCCATAACACAGGCCTCGAAGCTTACTATGAAACTAGATGGTGCTGTGTTAATGTCCCAACATATTATATTATAACAACATATGTTCAGTTGTTCATAATATATTTGTCGTGACATTTTTCTGTACTCTATGAATTGTTTTTCTTTCCCTTTTTTCCCCTAAAATAACAATAATAATAATGTATATTGATAAATATGAAGGTTTAGTAGTAGTTAGTATAATGTGAACACTACACTATGCGAGTAATAATCTTCGGTTTTACAGTGGACATTCAAGGAGATTCACGTTCGTCGTGCCATATGGATAGATTGGCACGGCGCTCTCGGAGCCCAGTAGAACTCACGAGGTCGAGCGCAGTACGCAGCCCGATCCTCAATCACCCATGCTCTCAAATAGTAAGGTCACGCCAGTTACGTAGCCCCGACGGGCTACCTCCTGATAGTCAACAAGCAAACCGATCCCGTGGGAGACCGTCGAATCGGTCTCGCAGCAGATCAACGAGCCGACTCCATATCAGACAGCCGAGCCGGCGTCGTACCAGACTAAGCAGCGAATCACGAAGCAGACATCTTCACCAACCCCGTGTCCCCAGCAATCGACAAGGTCGGTCACCTAGTCGTCGGCTAGAACGATTACGTAGTCGGGAACGAAGTCGTTCTCGCAGTACCCCACGCAGCCGGGAGTCACGAAGAAGAAGCGTTCGCACTCAGAATTATCCTAGTCGCCGTCATGGAAGGACATTGGACGATGGTGAGACAACTCAGTTCGCTAATAGTGGATTACAGCTATTACTCGATGCACTAAAATATGCTGGTCGTACAGATAATAATTTGGATAAGTTAGTAAATATGAATAATACCATCCCCGAATTCGATCCCTCGAGGAAAGAACAGACTATGACAATGTGGTTACATAAGGTTAATGAATGTTCAACTATTTATGGATGGACTGAAAAACAAACAGTTCATTTTGCTTTACCTAAATTACGTGGAATTGCCCAGCGTTGGTATGAAGGTCTACCTTCTGTTCTTTTCTCATGGGATGAATGGCAAACTAAGTTATTGTCAGCATTTCCGTCCACAGAAAATTATGGACAAATGCTTAGTGATATGTTAGCCAAGCGCGCCCGATTTGGAGATTCACTGGAAACTTATTATTATGATAAAATTGCTTTATTGAATCGATGTGGCATAACAGGTAGTCGAGCTGTAGAGTGTATTCTTCATGGCATAGACGATCGGTCAATTAGATTGGGTGCAGAGGCGGTTCAATATGATAATCCTGATAAACTACTTGCGTATCTTAGAAATGCTAGGAACAGTCGCATGAATGAGCGTAAAATTCCAAGGAGTCAATTCGTCAATAGAAGCCAGGAGCCTTCATTAAAACAGATGAACAAGAGCACACGCTGCTTTAATTGTAAGCAAGAAGGACATACAGTACCACAATGTCCACAACCGGTAAAGAAATGTAGTAAGTGTCAAAGAATAGGTCATGACGCAGAGCACTGCTATTCTAAAGGACCATTGACATCAGATAAGAATGTCCTGCGGGTGATCAACGATAAGCAACTTGGAGAAAAATATTTAAAAACGGTTGAGGTCAACGGGATTCCTTACAAAGCGTTTCTAGATTTTGGAAGCGATTGTTGCATGATAAGAATATCGGATTTTATTAAATCTCATAACCAATATAAAACTGATGATCTTCCGACGTTAAAAGGTTTCGGTAATTCCATTGTTAATGTTTTAGGAAAACAGTTGGCAACGATAAAAATTGATGAAGTAGAAGCTGACGTAGAATTATTCGTGGTGCCAGATGAAGCTATGCATGTACCAGTTATGATTGGTCAAACATTTACAGAGCAACCTCATATTGTAGTTCACAAAACAAGCGATAAACTTGAACTTCTTCAGGCTTTTAATCATTTCAGTAAGCATTGCAAAGTTAAATTGTTCTGTAAATGTGAAACTTTAGTTTCAGGTACTTCAGTTATTAGTATCTACACTGAGCCATTAGTTACAGGTGACGTATATATAGAAGGAGGAATAAGATTAATAAAAGATACTGTCTTCTCCGTGTTACCGGGTCTGTTTTCTATTAATGATAACGGAGAAGGAGAGCTATTGATCAGTATAGCATCAGGTAAGAAAATCACTATAAACAAGGACTATTTGATAGCTCGAGGGTATATGGCAGAGGAATATAAGGATACTGTAGATCCAAAGGTGATGGCGGTTAATACTGTAAGTCAAGGTCTGTATCAACCGATAAAAATGGACGAGGTTAAAACCGGACCTAATATTTCTTCTGAGGAAAAGGATAAACTTTTATTGCTTTTAAATAACTTTAGAGAATGTTTCGCAGCGAGTTTGGCAGAATTGGGTAAGGCTACAGTTGGAGAAATGTCTATAACTCTGCATGATGAAGAGCCCGTAGTTTACCGACCATACAGACTGTCTATAAAAGAAAAGGAGGTGGTGAGAGAAATGGTAACAGAGCTGCTTGACAATGGGATAATCCAGCCGTCCACATCGTCATACGCCAGCCCAGTGGTACTGGTGCGCAAGAAAACTGGCGATTACCGTTTGTGCATAGATTATAGGGCGCTTAATAAAAAGACCGTAAGAGAAAATTATCCTATGCCACTGATCGATGATCAGCTTGATTTACTAGCTGGAAATGAGTTCTACACTACTCTAGACCTTGCTTCGGGATACTACCAAATACCCATACGAGAAAGCGATAAGCACAAAACGGGCTTTGTAACACCAGAGGGACATTTTGAGTTTAACAGAATGCCCTTTGGTCTTGCCAACGCTCCTTCCACATTCCAACGTATTATGAATCAAGTTTTAGGGTCAACTCGTCACAAAGAAGCTCTTGCATACCTGGATGACGTAATAATTCCAGCTAAAAATTTCCAAGAAGGTATAAAGCGCTTGGAAAAAGTTCTGAGCTTATTCTCTAGTGCTGGGTTGACACTTAAACTTTCTAAGTGTATATTTTTTGGTAATAATGTGGACTATTTAGGATTTCAGGTCTCAAAGCGTGGAATACAACCCGGATCTAGTAAAGTAGAGGCTGTAGCAAAATTTCCAGTACCACAAAATCAACACAATGTACGGCAATTTCTAGGTCTGGCAAGTTTCTTCAGACGGTTTGTACCCGGATTCTCTATAATAGCTAAGCCCTTGACACGCCTCCTCGGAAAAGATACATCATGGAATTGGGGAGAGGAACAACAGTCTGCTTTTAAGGAGCTTCAAAATAAACTGACACAAAAGCCTACTTTAGCTCTATATGATCCAAACGCTGAGACGGAGCTCCACACAGATGCGTGCAAGGTAGGTGTAGCTGGCATTTTAATACAATTAAATAAGGATAGAGTACGTTTACCTGTTGCATATTTTAGTAGACAAACTAGTCCGGAAGAACAGAAGTACTCTTCATACGATCTCGAGACTCTCGCTGTGGTGGCATCCCTTCGGAAATTCAGAGTGTACCTTATCGGAATCACTTTCAAAATTGTAACTGATTGCAACTCTTTACGTGCAACATTTCAAAAACGAGACATGATACCACGGGTAGCTCGATGGTGGGAGCAGATGCAAGAGTACACTTTCAATATTGAATATAGAGCAGGTGTCTCTATGGCCCATGTTGATGCCTTAAGTCGTAACCCGGTTCCAAATTCTTGCCCAATTGCTTCCCGTATGGTAAGGAGAGTTACTGAGGAGAGTTGGCTTGCTACCGTCCAGAGTGCTGATTCCGAAATTCAAAGAAAAGTTCAGATACTTAAAGATCCAAATTTAGATGACATAATAGATATAAAAACTAATTTTAAGTTAAGGGGTGAAAAATTATTTAGGATTACTCCAGACGGTGACAGATGGGTAGTACCTAAGGGAGTACGCTGGCAGATACTAAAAATCAATCACGATGACATAGGACACTTTTCTATGGATAAGACATTGGAAAAGGTTAAATCCGTGTATTGGTTTCCAAAAATGCGTAGCTTCATAAAGAAATATGTCGCTTCCTGTCTTGAATGTTCTTATGCCAAAGCAACTGGAGGTAAGAAGCCTGGTTATCTTCACCCTATTGAGAAGATTGACATCCCATTTGATACCATTCACGTAGATCATGTCGGCCCATTTGTGCGCTCCAGTAGAGGTAACACGCATATTTTAGTAATAATCGATGCTTACACAAAGTACATTTATTTAAAACCGGTGAGAAATACTAAATCTAATACTACCATTAGAGTACTCAAGGAATATTTCGGAATTTTCGGCGTACCACGAAGAGTCATTTCAGATAGAGGAACTTCTTTTTCCAGTACTTTATTTAAGAAATTTGTCAACGCGAAAAATGTTAAGCACGTGATGAATGCTGTTGCCACCCCGAGGGCAAATGGGCAAGTGGAACGTTACAACAAAGTTATTGTTGACGCATTGACAGCCAAATCAGTGGGCACATCTGAAAATAAATGGGATGACCACTTGCCGGATATTCAGTGGGGTTTGAATAATACTTTCAATAAAGGCATAAATCGAACTCCCGCGGAAGCTCTATTTGGGGTAAGACCTACGGGATCCACTGAAAGTAAAATAATACACGATTTGGACAAAAACAGAGCTACTATAAGGGATGAAATTAACACTCATATTAAAGCATGCCAACAAAATCAAAAGGAATCATTCGATAAACATCGTTGTAGTCCTCCGGAATATAATGTTGGAGATTTGGTAAGAGTGGAACGTCAAGTACCTGCAACAGGACAGAGTAAAAAACTTGTGCCTAAGTTTCAGGGACCTTACAGAATCGCAGCTATTCTGGACCATGATCGCTTTGCCATAGAAGACACGCCATTAACTTCAAAGAGAGGAAGAAGCTTCTCGACTATCGTAGCTGTTGATAAAATCAAACCGTGGCTGAATTTCAATAGACCACATGTGAGTGGGACATACTCCAGTGAATCTGACAATGAGGAACCTTGTAAGTAACGAATTAAGAATGTTTTATATTTTATTTAAACTTTAGCTAAATATATAATTACGAAATATATTTAATTAATAATTTAATGAAATATGATAATTAAATATAAATTATAATAAATACTCTTCCGTTGTTAAAATAATTGATTTTGTTATGTAGTAATAGACTAGTATGAAATCAACATATTAGTATCATTATAGTGTACAACCTTTCTATCTTTATACTTTATTTAATAAATTATACTTAAATATAATTGTGTGATGTTATATAATATATTATTGATCAGAATGCATTGTTATAGTTTTTGCATAAACTGCAATTTATTAAAATGTTTACTGTCGGAAAGCATTTCTCGGGTATTCAGGACGTAAGGGGCCTGTTGCCATATATTCAGGACTACAAGGGGCCTGTTACTTGGTATTCAGGACGTAAGGGGCCTGTTGCCACGTATTCAGGACTACAAGGGGCTTGTTACTTGGTATTCAGGACGTAAGGGGCCTGTTACCATGTATTCAGGACTACAAGGGGCCTGTTACTTGGTATTCAGGACGTAAGGGGCCTGCTGCCATGTATTCAGGACTACAAGGGGCCTGTTACTTGGTATTCAGGACGTAAGGGGCCTGTTGCCCTGTATTCAGGACAGAATTGTTTTAAATGTAATAATTAATCAAGTTTATTTATGAATGGTTTCTGTGTGTGTGTTTTTTTTTTCTCTTGTATTTTATCTTTGATTTTTAAAATGTTTACGTTTTATTTATTTATTTTCTTTTAATTCTCGTATGAGGTCATACGTTCCTATTCGGATGGCCGACTGTCATCAACATTATTATTTTTAGTAATATTTAATTACTCATGTTACTACTACACAATAATTAAGATATTGTATTGACTACACGCAGTTTCTTAATGGATGGCGGTAGTTGTCAATAGAAAATTTGCTTAAATAGGGAGTTGATCGGGTCAAGAGGAGAGTCTCTCACTGAGTGTCAAAGAGACAAGTGCCAGCTAAAAGTTGAAGTGTTATTTAGTGATTATTTAAAATTAAGCAGTGTATTTGTGTGTATAAGTGTATAAGTGAAGGTGTAGTGTGTAAATGTTGTGTTTGGATACGTGTGTAGTACAAGTGTAAAAGTGATAACAACGAAAGAATAGTTGTGAGTATATGCTAAATGCTAATATATTTAAAAGTGAGTATATTTCTGGTTTTATTTACATCCCTAAATCTTAACACCGTTGGAGTAAATAGGGCCTAATCCTGCATTACAATCATATATTTATAGAATATCATTTAAGGAAAGAATATAATATTATATATCATTTGTCGGACAATAACAACGGTTACCATGGCAATAAACGTACGTACATTCTTTCGTAACGCATTCACCAGCTTACCCCCCAAGTCAAGCGTGCGTAAAGATGTTTTACTTTAATAACACCATCTTCGGGCAGTTCCCTATGGGTTACTCAGAGATGGACCCCGGCTGATGCGTCACAATAAACAAACTTGGAACTCTTAAGTGGCATCTACGTGTTTGAACTGTGTCAAGCAAGCTTGTTAAAGTACCGAGCTCCTTTGAGCCCGTGAAATCTGAAGAGGTACAAACATTAACAATAAACCCTTTATTGTACACCCGAAGAAGAAAAGAAAAGAAATACTAAAGATAATAACTAGCAGAACCCGCGGCTACACCTGCGTTCCATCTCCAAAAAGAACTCTAACTACTAAATTCGATTAAAAAATGGAGGGTGTGGGTAGAAGGATAAAAAACACTTTACGACCTGTTCTCATACTAACCAAATATACAAAAAAAAAATCATTAAAATCGGTCGAGCCGTTTCGGAGGAGTGTGACCAAACACTTTGACACGAGATATTTATATATTAGATATATAATAAAATAAAGCGGACCTTATCGTTAAAGGTAGTGTACTAGATCAAGAATCTAGACTTCTGTCCTTTTATGATCTAAATTTAATAAGTTAAACTGCCTCGTATTAGTACAATGGTTAGCATGTACGGCTGCAGATCCAGAGGTCGTGCGTTCGATTACCGGATCAGGACTATGTATTTACTGG
Source organism: Fabriciana adippe (assembly GCA_905404265.1). Classification (NCBI taxonomy): domain Eukaryota; kingdom Metazoa; phylum Arthropoda; class Insecta; order Lepidoptera; family Nymphalidae; genus Fabriciana; species Fabriciana adippe. Next base: position 2,652,891 of record FR990010.1, read on the forward strand.
TTTTTATTTGTATACTCCTGCGTATAATCTCTTATCAGTGTTATATAGAAATAGTAGAAGTATCTACGTAAAAACTGATTTGTAAAAGATTGCCAAGTTAGGTGCAATTGAAACTAATAATAGAATGTTTCAAGTCATTCTCACACTGGTGTCTTCACTTCAATTCAATTCAATTCAATTTTCTTGTTTCTTTCCTTCTATTCAATTCAATTTTCTGTTTATGGCTAGAATACGTGCTAGTAGAGCACAGCTTAATTCAGCGAAATGTCCTGTAGAATGGTTCTCCATCGATTTTGTATCCTTCTGTCGATTGGTCATTAAAATAAAAATTTTATACTAAATCAAATTATAATACGTAAAAATGTTAAATCCTTGACCTACAACAAAACAGGACAATTAGGCCCGATCCACACTATCGTGCCGATCACAGTCCGTTTTCGGTCCAATATCGTTCTGGTAAAGTATTTTTATACAAAAAACATTGCTGGAGTGAATTCAACCGGATTTTTTCTCTTACTTTTTTTTTGATGGTGTGAATACATTCATTGTTTATTGTATAAAAATACTTTAGCGGACTGGGCTATTATCGGACCGAGAACGAACCGTTAGCGGCACTATAGTGTGTATCTGACCTTAGTCTTCACTTTCTTTTGCCTGTATAACAATCTGTCATGTTCCATTACGTAAATTGACATAATAAGGACGCCATACGTTATATTTTATGAATATGTTAACACTTGTCTTCATTCATCACATATAAATTCATCGCTCGATTAAATTTAACAATATATTTTAATCTATAAATAAAATTAAAGTGTTTGTCTGTACGTTGTTTCTAATTGTCTTTTATTACTTGTTATCTAAACAAACACAAGTGACCACGAAAATTATTTACCTATATGAAATATTTTAAATAAAACTATCTTTTCGGATTTTTTTCATGGATTTATTTTGATGGATTGGTTTCCCAAAATTTTTAGTTTGGTTGGGAACCAAAATCGAAATAAATCCGCGATAAAATCCGAAAAGATAATTTTATTCAAAACTTCCTTCCCCATACAAACTTTCATCCCCATTTTCACCCCCTTAAGGGATGATTTCCGGAATAAAAAATAATATTAATCTTTAGTATGAAATATGTAGATACAGTATTCGTGAACAGTCTTTACAGAATAGACCAACTAATATACAGATAAATAAAATGGAAGTGTCTGTAATGTCAAAATGACAGTTTTTTGCTAAACTCATACGAAAGTATTATATAGGTATCGTACTAATAAGAAAAGACTATTTTTAAAATTTTGGCTGTCTGTCCTTCCGTCCGTCCGTATCTGTTCCGGCTAATCTCCGAAACGGGACTTTCACTGGCAGATTGCTGATGTTATAATGAGTAAGTACTTTTATTTTAGAAAAAGAATTAGGGTTCCGCGCAAATAAATTATAAACCTTGAAATTGTAAACAAATCCGACGGGACGCACCCAAGCGAAATGAGGATTTGTCGCTAGTACTAAATAAAAAAAATACACGAGCAAAGTAGAGGACAGAAACTTGTTAAACTAAAGATATGCACGAAAATGTAAACATAATTATTCCACCCTACGATTTAAGTCAGGTAAGGGACGAATATATGAATAAGCACATACGTATTATGCCAAAATGAGAAATTATACTTCTATATACATATCTTCATGTATAATAAATTTCTCTCAGTTAATAAATAACATTTTTTATATTAATGATAATGTAATATACATTTTTATATGTATGTAATATACATTTTTATTGTATGTATTAATGTAATATACATTTTTATATTCTTAATTCAAATACTACCCTTCTCATCATTTTTTCTTTATTAATTACTAGCTGTGCCCCGCGGTCTCGCCCGCGTTAAATTTGTTTAATTATAAACATCAGTTTTAAAATAATGTATGGAAGTCTGCCCGATTTGTTGACATTTATGATTACTGCTCCGCTCCGTTGGGTAGTAGCATGATGATACATAGCCTATAGCCTTCCTCAATAAACGGGCTATCTAATGCAAAAAGAATTTTTCAAATCGGATTAGTAGTTCCTGAAATTATCGATTCAAACAAACAAACTCTACCTCTTTATAATATTAATTATTAATTATTAAAATAATATATGCAAACTATGCGACGATGTCATTTAATATTGTAGGTATATCAAACTTTATAAAAAATATGTTTCATCTGGTTAACAGATCGGTGAAGGTAGTGGTGTATTCGGCTCTTAGACAATATGGCAACATTGAAAATATTAGCATAAACAGCAAAATTATAATTTTTGACTTTGACAATTTTTTGGTGGACTCCTTATATATAATTCTTCAGTCTGTGTGTACAAATACTATACGATCTGTATAATAAAAATTAAAATGCTGTTCGTTGGTAAGCGCATCACTTTGAGAGCGACTGGCCCGATTTGCAATTTTTTAGTTAAAAAAGTTTGGAAAAGTTTGCTCGGTACAATAGAGGGAGAAACAAATTGATTTTTTTTTTCTATTTTAAATAAAACTATATTTTTGGATTTTGTATATAGACTGTCTGTAACAACTATACATATAATTTGAGACGTTTAAAACCTTGGTTAGCCTCTCCCGTGCCCATGATTGCTGTAAACCATTCGAAACGTCGCGTCGGGAACCAAAAATCAAAATAAATCCGCGAAAACATCCGAAAAAATAGTTTTATTTAAAATGTCTAATATTCGCGTTAATCTAAGAAAGTATTATGTGTTTTCTATACAATTTTTGTATGACCTCCAACACCATAAATAAATTTATTCAAATTGGGACTGAATAATGTCTAACGGAGCAATTAGTAGGTACGTTAAAAAATTGTTTCACGATCGTTCGTTACATAGCTAGAGTAAAAAACACACTCTCGCTTTCAGCATCTACCGGGATATCTCAGCGAGAGTGTACAACTGCAGTAAAATCCATTGTAACCGGAAGCTAATCTCAAATGTTTTGACAGTACTGAAAGAATACCGGAAACCGCTTTGTACGCGACAGTTTAAAAATAAGATAACGTTATCTATTATTGTAGACGTGATAAAATATATTTTGTTTGTTTATTTAGAATAAACAAGGAAGAGTTATGAAGTTACATTGAGAATATGCATATCGCTTACATTTATTTTAAATATTTTTATTCGAATCGGTTGCTTTATCGATTGGATATTATATCCATACAATTATTATCTTATTTAAATTATTTAATTATTTTATAACTATCACATAGACAGTGGTAGCACAGTGGTAACGCGCTCACTTGGGAAATAGAGTGAAGCAGGTTCAAACCTCGGGTCTCGCACCTTTGAAATTTTCATGGGCGAATCATTTCCAACGTAATTACCACTTGTCTTGCAGTGAAGGAAAACATCGTGAGGAAACATGCATGTCTGAGAGAATCTTGCTAGTTTTCGAAAGTGCTGAACTGTGGTGGACTATGGCGTGATCCCCCATGTATAAAAAAGAAGTCCGTGCCCAACAGTGGTACATTAAAAAAGAGTTGAATACAAAATTATCATAATCAAAAATTAATGAAACAAAAGTCTTAAATATGCACGGCGAAGTGCAAACTACGAAACGATGTATAAAAGAAAATGTGACGTCCATTTCAAGTCACAAGGGGTACATTTGGATGATATAAAATTATAGTTAAGCAATGCCGAGGGATTGCACTAGGCACAAAGGTAGAAATTAGTGACAGAATAATACAATTTTAGCATCTATATCTTATACTAGCGACTCACCCTCGCTTCGCTTCGTAGTTCGTCCCTAGACAAAAACAAAATATCTATCCCACGGGAACCGTACATTTTTCCGGGATATAGCCTATAGCCTTGCTCGGTAAAGGGACTATCTAATGCAAAAAGAATTTTTCAAATCGGATTAGTAGTTCCTGAGATTAGCGCGTTCAACCAAACAAACAAACAAACAAACAAACTCTTCAGCTTTATAGTATTAGTATAGATTAGTGACTTACTGATCATCATTCATTACAATCGAGCGAACTTAACCGATTTTGAACCGCTCAAATTTCCCATAATTTAAATCTATGTTTGTTAAGACTGTGTGACGCAAACAATAAATTAAAATTAAACGCCGGGTCTCTCAAATCTGTTATTCTCATATATGGAATAATTTACAACATGATTTTTTAACATTGGTTTTTTTATAGTGAAGGAAAAATTTAAGCCTATTACCTATACTTTTCCATTTTCCTAATAGGTATAACGAAAAATAAAAAAAATTACTGTCAACACCGCCAACGTCATTCCCAATATTTATATGACGACACGTTTGGCTCAGTTTGTAGTGTCCCTACTTGCTGTGCCAGAGGTCGCGGATTCGAGTCCCGCTGGGTGCATACATTTGTGTGATGAGCACGAGTATTTATACTCCAATCATGGGTGTTTATATTTATAATATGTATGCATTTTAAGTTATTTATGTATAGTGTATCAACTATCTGGTATCCATAACACAAGCCTCGGAGTTACCTTGGAATTAGATGGTGCTGTGTGTTAATGTCCTAACATATTTAGGTATATTTATTATTATACTGTTAAAGATGTTTAAAGACACTAAGATGAAGTATGTAACAATGGCAAATATCTCAACCGACGCCGACGACATTACGTGATTTACGAGGCATAAGGATAAAACATCGCAACACCGGGCTGTTACTAACACTATTTAACAGAAAGACTCAATAACTTAACCCTACCCGGGACTAGAACCCATAACCTTCAGATGTGCAATCGTCCATGCTAGTCACTACACAACCGAAGCAGTTATAGAAACCTAAAACTCCACTTAATTTCTTCTAACAGTTCTCAGAAAGCATATTTCCTAACTGTTAGCAATGTTTTTGAATAATAATATAAATTTTGAAAAAAAAACATTTCGAAACAAATATGTCAAACGAAAATCAAACTTACTAACAATGCGAGATAACTGCGCCATTATTGAACCCATAACGTAAACAAACTACAAAGATGTATTTGATTTTTACATATTTTTTTCCTATATATACAGCGTGATAACCTTTAACATTAATTATTATCAGTCCTGTAAGTTCTGATTATACCAGTTTGTCACAAGCCGTCGCAGCTGGCGGACGTTACGTCTGCACTACGGAATTTCAAAAATTATGCAATAGAAGACCATGGCTCATCAAGATTTGGATAAAACTACATCGGCATCCCTGATGCTGCCAAAAGAAGATGAGAAAGTGGTTATTATAGCTCCAAGTCATGGAGGCAAGATTTTGATCAGAGAAGATACGATTTTAGCAAATCTCCAAGGCTGTGCCGGTTGTGGTAGAACTCAATTCGCATGTTCGGGAGTTAAAAAACAGTGGTCAGCCCTATGTTGGGGGAAACAATCGGATAAAAAATATTATTGCTGTAAGTATGTTTTTGTTATCTGTACTAAATAAGTCAAAGCAGAGTTTTATCGGAATACTAGTGACCTAACCTGGTTTCGTCCGGGTGTTTTATGATTTTTATATTACTGAAAATACTGTATGTTCGATTAATTGTATCGTAGGTAAATGAACGCGTCACCTATTAATTAATTTTAAATTATGCTAAAAATGTGTTACCCACATAAATTATTGTGTCGAAGAGTAATTATATCAAATAACTACAACAAAATAAATACAACTATACTAATATCACAGTCTACACTGTGCTAATATTATAAAGAGGTAAAGTTTGTGAGTTTGTGAGGTTGTATTTTTATATTATCATTGATTTAAATGAAATTTAGTTCGAAAATAGTTTAAGACCCTGGGAAGGGCATAGGATACTTTTTATCCCGAGAATCATCCCTTAAAGGGGGCGAAAATGGGGATTAAAATTTATAATGTTAACCTAAAATTTTAAAATCTCTCAAAAAATATTTTTATAGTTATCTATTTCAATATAGAAAGCTCTCTCAAAGTCTCATCATTTTAGGGCCAGCCGTTTTGGATTTTAATTAAATATTCTTTGCTAGGATACGTCCGTGTGTGTCTGAGTCCTAACAGCCTAAATATTACTCCAGATCATAGACTATCTGTGTACAAAATTTTATCCAAATAAGTCGAGTCGTTTTAATATAATGGCGGAACAAACAAAATGAAACGTAAAAACGCGGATTACTATTATACATTTTTCGTATGAGTAATAGTAATCCACGGTCAAGAACATGCCATTTTATATGTAACTAGCTACTTACCCTCGATTCGCTCGAGTGCGTCCTGTAACATGTTTCAATTTTTTTTAGCGGAATCTTGGTTCTTTTTCTAAAATAAAAGTAGCCTAAGTTACTCCTTATAAGACCAGCTATCGTCAGTGAAAGTCCCGTTAAAATCAGTCCAGCCGTTTCGGAGATTAGTCGGAACAGACAGTCAAAACTTTTAAAAATTGTGTTTTTCTTATAAGTAGGTACTGTATATAATGTCATATGCATTTAGTGAAAAGCTGTTATTTTGACATTACAAACAAACGCTTCAATTTTATTTATCTGTATAGATAGTTTTCGCCCAATTTATATATATATATATATATATATATATATATATATATATATATATATATATAATGTTGGTCCGCGATTAACTCCGAAACTATTTATCCGATCAGAACGTATTTTTTCAAAATATGTGATTTGTTCCAACTTAAAAGATAGTATAGTTTTTATCCCGATTATTTCCGTTTTTAATCGCAAAATTTACGATTTTCATATGTGGGCCACAGCAACGCATGGCCGGGTTTGCTAGTAGATTATATATTTAACAGAATTTTATTAAGTTCGCGTAAACAATTTTAACCTAATTCTAATTGTCTTATCGATTTGAAACTTTATATCAGAAATCCGGGTGACTATTTTAAACCATCTCACTCATATGATGATGGTTGCAGGAGGTGGATTGTGGAACTCTTCAATGGCTGCTAGTAAAGTCTTCAAGCTTGGGCCTTTTATTCGTTGTGACGTCTTGACATAAGATTTTTAAAACTACAATCCATACTAATATTATAAACTAGCGACTCACCCTCGCTTCGCTTCGGGTTCGTCCCTAGACAAAAACAACTCTGTCCCACGGGAATCGTATATTTTCCGGGATGATATATACCCTATAGCCTTGCTCAGTTAACGGGCTATCTAATGCAAAAAGAATTTTTCAAATCAAATTAGTAGTTCCTGAGATTAGCGCGTTCAACCAAACAAACAAACAAACCCTTGAGCTTTATAATATTATATGTGGAAATGTGAAAATGTTTGTCTGTCCTTCTTTTACTTCAAAACAGAGTGACGGTTTGACGTAATTTATTGTGTGGAGACTGGAGATAGCTGGAGGGCTGGAGAGTGACATAGGCTACTTTTTACCGCGGGATATTATCTCATTCCCACGGGAATACACGTTATAATACAACCCTCAACAACTCATCATGACTATATAATATGTAAAAGTATAATATAAAGTCTATCTATTCCATACTAAGCATTAAAACGTATCAATAAATAAATATCTAATGAAGCATTCCAAAAGAAACCCAGAAACTAAAATAAATCCGCGAAAAAAATCGAAAGGATTTTAATTTTAACAATTTCTTATAAAATTATTTAAAATGTAGATAGATCTAAAGAAACTCAGACTCTACAATTATATGTACATACATATATATATAGGTTGCGACATTAACACACAGCACCATCTAGTTCCACGGTAAGCTACGAGGCTTGTGTTATGGATAGCAGATAGTTGATACACTACACATATATAACTTTAAATACATACATATTATAAATATAAACACTCATGACTTGATTACAAACATTCGTGCTCATCACAAAAATGAACACCAGCGGGACTCGAACCCGCGACCGCTGGCACAGCAAGTAGGGTCACTACAAACTGAGCCAAACGTGTCGTCATTCTATCAATCAATCTATACAGTCTAATTTTTATAGTGGTTAAATAGCACACGCGATCAGAGCTTCTATTAACTGAAGCGAAGACTAATCGTTAGTAAAGTATGTATCTACATTAATTAATGCACACACGTACATACATACATACATAATATACGTGTGTTCTGCGTAATAATGATTGATAGCATGTTTACATTATAAATAAATATGTTGGGACATTAACACACAGCACCATCTAGTTCCATGGTAAGCTACGAGGCTTGTGTTATGGATACCAGATAGTTGATACATTACACATATATAACTTTAAATACATACATATTATAAATCTATTCGAAGCAAGTCATTAGGACGAACTAAAATATTCATCCAAGTGACTTATCCCTACTTCACTCGGGTATGTCCCGGGGTGTATTTTTGCCATACCTACATACATATCCCACAATAAATAGCACAACTCAAAATATCTCCTTTTTCAGGAATAGAAACAAACGTTTTACTCTTTTTCTATTTGATATGTTAAAAACTAGCGACTCACCCTCGCTTCGCTTCGGGTTCGTCCCTAGACAAAAACAAATCTATCCCACGGGAACCGTACATTTTTCCGGGATGATATATAGCCTATAGCCTTCCTCAGTTAACGGGCTATCTAATGCAAAAAGAATTTTTCAAATCGAATTAGTAGTTCCTGAGATTAGCGCGTTCAACCAAACAAACAAACAAACAAACTCTTCAGCTTTATAATATTAGTATAGGTAATCTAATATGTGTTCTCGTATATAATTTTACAAAGATATTTTTTGATCAATGGCGTGTCATCAAACATCAGTATCATTTGTAACCAACTCAATATCTATAACTTGGAGATATTTATTTGGAACACCAACTAAACAATTATATATTAAACACCAACAATTCCAAAAATAGTTTAATTTTTTCGTGTTAAATTAGTAATTATGACAAAATCATATGGAGTTTATGTAGTTTTTAACACAGATTCCTATAATAATAATAACTAGAATTTGGATTTGTGCTACCCTTTATCTAGGTGTGCGATGTATACTTATGCTAGCGACTCATCCCCCCCCCCCTCGCCCTTCCCTCAGGTATTTCCCGGGGTGTTTGTTTGCCATACCTACATATACACTCGTACTAGCGACTCACCCTTGCTTCGCTCGGGTGCGTCTCTAGATAAGTTTTATATAGATAAATTAGTTATTGTAAGCGTACCTTAAGCGATAGATACATGCTCTAGAGGACTTTTCTGTAGGCTGTTCAAGACGTACAATTGTTTAGTATATTGTTTTAATGTATCTCTAAGTCTAAAGGTATAATGAACGTGACCCATGTAACAGATTGAACAAATACAGTTTTTTTCACAGAAGACCGTGTAAGTTCAGCTGTTTTGCGCAAAATATTTACAAATTATATCGAATCCGATTGAAATCGAACCAGTGATTGTGTTTTCCCGTGGGAATGAGAGATTTTCCTGCAGGACCTAAAAGGTATCCTATTGACCCAAATAATAAGTTATCATTACAGAAAATTTTCTTAAAGTCCATTCAGTACCTTTTGCGTGAAACGCACAAAAAATTCAATACTGTTGTTTTGGTTTTTTGTCTATATTCTGTACACAATAGCAGTAATTGCACGGTAATGTATATATAACATTACCGTCGTAATTGTTTTTAAAAAGTACCTCTTGTTTACAGATTTCGCTTTATGTATTTTACATATAGGTAGTAATCATTTTTCATTCAATCTTATATATAGGTAATAAATATAAATAATCTATGTATTTACGATGACACGTTTGGTTCAGTTTTAGTGACCCTACTTGCTGTGACGACGGTCGCGGGTCCGAGTCCCGCTGGGGGCATTCATTTGTGTGATGAACACGAATGTTTGTACTCCAGTCATGGGTGTTTATATTTATAATATGTATGTATTTAAAGTTATATATGTGTAGTGTATCAACTATCTGGTATCCATAATACAAGCCTCGTAGCTTAGCATGGAACTAGATAGTGCTGTGTGTTAATGACCCAACATATTTATTTAAACTGTTAGGATAGCTTATACGTTTTCATTGAGTAAAGTCTCGTAGACGATACTCTCGTCTCAATTAAGCAGCACATTTAAAGGTTGTCGAAACTTAAAGATGATATAAATTCTTTGTTTTATGATTTTCACTGTAAAGAAATATAATTTAGCTATTTTCAACTATGGCGGTGATGAAAAATGGTTTTTTGTATCATTTTTCCAAGGGCAGTAACGGAGGCGGTTGATCAAGCCGCCAAAACGATAACTTTTACATTATATTATACACTAGCGACTCACCCTCGCTTCGCTCGGGTTCGTCCCTAGGTTGCTTCCCAAAACCAACTTTTTTTTATTTATTTTTTTGGTTTTAATTTTTTTTTTTTCAAAATCGATCTAGCCATTTCAGAGATTAGCCGGAACAGATAGACAGACAGACAGACAGACAAAAATTGTAAAAAAAAAATGTTTTGGTATATGTACCGTATATACATCCATATGCATTTAGTAAAAAGCGGTTATTTTAATATTACAAACAGACACTCCAATTTTATTTATTTGTAAAGATTGTATAGATATTATATTCACACAGTTTCTATTACACCAGCGACTCACCCTCCCTTCGCTTCAGATTCGTCCCTAGACAAAAATAAATCTATCCCACGGTAACCGTACATTTTTCCGATATGATATATAACCTTAAGCCTTCCTCAATATATGGGCTATCTAATGCAAGAAGATTTTTTTAAATCGGATTAGTAGTTCCTGAGATTAGCGCGTTCAATCAAACAAATAAACAAAAAAAATTGGACAGACGATGGGATGACAAAAAAGGCCCCCAAAGTTATTTTAATACTTCGAGCAGGTTAATTATATACATATGTTTTTTTTAGTGTTTACTGTATCTATGTTTTTTTGCTATTTAATATGTTATGGGACGTCATTGGAATGAGGAAAAATAAAGCTCCAAATATATTAACCTTATGTAACCTTAAATATTAACTTAACGTCTACGTGACAGCAACAACAGTATTTTAAAGTGTATTTCGGTCAGAATGGACTGCCCCTTTCAGAAACACTGGATGGAGTTGGCCATTGGGCTAAGATAAAGCAAAAAATACTAACAATACTAACATAGTATTAAGCATAATTGTTACTAACCAATTAACAACATATGGATGTACTTACATCTGAAATAAAGATTATTATCATTATAAATAGCGCCTATGGGGAAAATAAAGATGTAAATATCGTAGGGAAAACGAGGATTTTTGTTTTCTTTGATAAAAGGTAGGTTGTTGTTGTAGGCTTCTCCAGTTCTAGGGGTTTTTTTTTTGAAGAAGTTGATTAAATTTTGTTTTTTATGATGTTTTAGTTTTTAAATGCTTACATATATAGTGAGGTGATGTAAACAATAATTTTAACTTGTGATAAGAGATTCGAGTTTGTTAAATTTGACTCGTGAGCCGGGATCCATCTCTGAGTAACCCATAGGGAAACGAAAATATGGAAAACTAAGTAGACCTATGAAATAGAGTTTGGGAGGAGATAAAAAACTGAGCTATTGGATGGGGCTAGTGAAACATTTAGTGAACGGTGTATCACCTTCCACTAGATGGGCCACCACAAAGCGGGATGGTGCCTCGGGCGCTACATCCGGCGTGGTCGGCTAAGGGTGTCGAGAGGTGCACCGGTCTCACCATCGTGAGCGGGTTTTCCAGTTATTTATTTGTTATTATTATTGTAGTATCAATTCACTACACGCAAATTTTGGAATTTTTTAGTCACAAAGAGATTGGGAGTGATCACGTTTGCTGCAAAACCTGCGAAACGTCGGGAACCAAAAATCAAAATAAATGTGCAAATAAAAAATCCGAAAAGATAGTTTTATTTAAAAGTTACTTTAAAAAATATCTACTTATGAAGTCAGTGCTACCGTCGATATAATACCATAACCACGAGAGCTTTTCCAGATAAAAAACTGCTTTGAATGCCACGTCGACCACTATGAAGACTTGGCGTCTTTACAATCGCTTAGATTCTTGTAGTTTAAATCAACATATTAAATTAAAACCAAAAAAGGCTCTATAGACCAAGATCGATAATTTTTGAAACCAAAAAAAAATAGTAGGATGAAACGCATTGGAAAAGGAAGAGAATATAACAAAAATAAAAGGTAAAATAATTTCCGAGCTATCTGAGGTCAGGAAGTGGAAGGGGATGAGGTTGTAAGGGTAAAAATCGGTTTATCTCGATTTCCGGAAAAACTACAAGTCCTATGGAAAAAAGTTAAATGACAAAGTTGTAGGTAATAAAAAGATCTAGGTACAACTTTTGTATTTACACTTTTTTCACAGAACCTCTAATTAAATTTACAGTTAATAACAATTCAACGAATGAATGAAATGAAATAAACTTTATTTAATTAGATTTATTACAAGCACATTTAAATCGTTAATTTAATTGTCAGTGTAGTCGGTCCGTGAGGAAGTCAAGTTGAGCTTCACCCGTTACCCGTTACCCGTTACCCCTTCAAGTCCCGTTAAACCCGTTCACTAAAGCTTGTTAATAAAACCGATCAAAAAAAAATCAGTTGACAAACAGTGGAAAAAACTGTTACCTATTTATATGTACACTAGCAACATATCCTCGCTCCGCTCGGGTTCCTCCCAGTTACCTTTTAACGTTTAGTATAGATTTTTCAGAGATGAGGTTTTTTCCCGCAGTAAAAAGTATCCTATATGTTGACCCGAATAACCAGGTATCATCATACCAAATTTCATCAAATCTGTCCAGTGGTTTACTCGTGATGCTGTCACTGACAGACAAAAAATTTAAAAACTATAGCTTCGGCCTCTGTATCAATAATAATGATTATTTCAATAATATTTTCCAAAAAATATTTAATGTACAGATTCAGCTTAGTTAAAATTTTATTATATGTATAGATTGTTATAGGATTTCTAACAATGCTGTTATGAGATGGCGTTAGTGGCGGTAGTTGGAACCATGTTGGAAATCGTAAGCTTACACCAAGCATTCAACACTTCCGTAGCTGAGATAACGGCTATAATGGGTCTTTCTTAATTTAAAATATGAAATAATTATTATCATTTATCCTCCTTTTGAACTACCCTGTGACCGGTTTTATAACCGGAAGAAAAAAGACCCCTTAAAAGGACCCCTTAAGAAATGTTGACACCTGTGCAAAACCCTGTAACTGATATTAGGTACTGTTGGTGATTAAACATTTAAATTTTCTTAAAAACATAATCACACCGATAAATAAATATAAGGAAAAAAATACTGACCGAATATTCCAAGGTCACTGGTGGAGTTGTTACGCTTACGCACAGATTAGAAAGCATCTTTCTTTTGTCGAGATTTGAAACGAACTGCTATGGGGCGAGGTTTCCCACTTGAGGATTTTCGTGGCTGTATACGATAAACGATCGAACTCGCCTTCACCAACATTTATACCTGACTTTACGGATTATATATATATATATATATATATATATATATATATATATATATATATATATATATATATTGTACTAGTTCAGCTAGTTCAGGCAATCATTCATTCTTATTTTCTGGAATTTGAAGAATGTCAACATTCTGTAATCGAACCCACTGTTCATGCTTATTTAAGTCGTATTCTAGTGAGCCTACAATACTTTACAACTCCTTCAATTTTATGCTCAGGGAGACGTCCTGTTTTTTTAAACCGCTTAATCCTTCCTCAGTCGATGAAATGGACTTCAAGTCATCGTATCGAACCAAGATAAACTTTATTGAATTTTCAATCTTAGGCCTCGTCTTTTAAGTTTGTAAATTCAATAGATATAAAATCATGGCAGTGGCGTCTATTTGAAACTTGCTTAAGCTATAAATAAAACTGAAGCGGTTTGATATTTGAATTACTCATCTATACAGATAAATAAAATTGAAGTGTCTGTTTGTAATATTAAAATAACCGCTTTTTACTAAATGCATATGGATGTATACACGCTGCATACACCAAAACAACATTTTTTTACAATTTTTGTCTGTCTGTCTGTCTGTCTGTCTGTCTGTCTATCTGTCTATCTGTCTGTCTGTTTGTTCCGGCTAATCTCTGAAACGGCTGGACCGATTTTGACGGGACTTTCACTGGTAGATAGCTGATGTAATAAGGAGTAACTTAGGCTACTTTTATTTTAGAAAAAGAATCAGGGTTCCACGAAAAAAAATTAAACCCATACAATTGTGAACAAAATCCGCGAACGACGTACGCACCCGAGCAAAGTGAGGGTAAATCGCTATATAATCTAAATGAATACCTTAGGAGTAGCAAGCTACTATTTATGTATAAACATAGCTAACCGTGAAAACGTACCTAGGGACGAACGCGAGCGAAGCGAGCGTGAGTCTCTAGTACATATATATTTTTTTAATTTAATGTAAACAGCCATCTATGAGAAAGGCAGTGGTAGCCCTGTGGTATAGCGCTCGCTTGGGAAACCGAGTGAAGCGGGTTTGAATCCCGGGTCTCGTACCTCTGATATTTTCATGTGCGAATCATTTTCAACATGATTACCAATTGTTTTACGGTGAAGGAAAACATCGTGAGGAAACCTGCATGTTTAAGAGAACCTAGCAAGTTTTCGAAAGACATGTGCAGTCCGCCCGCACTTGGCCATCGTGGTGGACTATGGTCTGATTCCCCTCGTATTGAAGGGAGGTCCGTGCCCAGCTGTGAGAGTTAAAGAGGACTGAACACATATTTCTTAAGAAGATGAAGCACTAACACCCGCACACATACATATATTGATATACTGTTTAGAATAATTACTATAAGAACATACATTTTTTCCTCTGATTTAATATGTTTATTACATGTATTACTATAGGTATTCATAGTAGTTGCACGAGAGGTAAATCTATACTAATATTATAAACCTGAAGAGTTTGTTTGTTTGTTTGGTTGAAAGCGCTAATCTCAGGAACTACTAATCCGATTTGAATAATACTTGTTGCATTAGATAGTCCGTTAACTGAGGAAGGCTATAAGCTATATATCAACCCGGAAAAATGTACGGTTCCCGTGGGATAGATTTGCTTTTTGTCTAGGGATGAACCCGAAGCAAAGCGAGGGTGAGTCGCTAGTCGTACATAAACTTTATAGTCGATTTTTGCCTCTTCGGCTTGTGCAAATTGGCAGATTATTGATTTGCACACTTTTCAGGACGTAATTAGCCCACCATACCTTAATCTGACGGTTTCAAGTATTTCTACCTTATGAAAATATTTTTTTAATTTTTTGATAAGGTAGGTAAAGTAGGACTTACATTATGGTGGAGGTACTCAACAGAGTGTAAGGTATCCTCCCTTATGTTAATCTGCCGCATTAGGCCGGCCGCACATGTACGGAATCCTGATTCGGAATTCCTGATTCGGAATTCCGGAAGACTAGCGTAGACGTTAGGTTTTTTGTATTAGGAATTTTACTACTGCCAGTAGGTAGAGTAGTGATGTTGGCAGTGAAATAAAATATCGATGTATCGACGTATATATATTTATTAAAATATCTATATTTATTAAAATATCAATATCGACCTCGATATCACGAGGAAAAAATAACACTATATCGGTCAAATTTTCCTAGATTTTCGGTTTCAAAATAATAATGTATTTAGTTCAATCTAGCTCAATAAAAGCTATATATATATATATATATATATATTTCGATCCGATACATCGATATTCATCGATCGACAAAATATTCAATATCGAAAACCGTATCAAAAACGTTTTTTTTAAATTTATTAGCGGAATATTTAACAGAATTTATAAAGCCGTAAAAGATAGGAACGAACGGAAAAAAAAATACTGTATTGTCTATGACTACTATGTTTTTTATAATCTAGTGAACTAATACTTAAAAATAACTTCGTTTTTATTAAAATTCTCATGCAATAAAATAATGTGCATTTTATATAAAAAATAGTATTATCTTTCATTGAGCTAGACTGAACTAAATACATTATTTTAATTTTAGACGTTTCAAAGCCGTTAAATACTTGTTACAAACAGTGCCTACCCTACCCATTACTATTATCAAATATTCGCGTAAATCTAAGAAAGTATTAAATACATTATTATATTAAAACTAAAAATCTATGAAAATTTGGTCGATATACAGATATTTTTTCCTTGGGATATCGAGGTCAATATTGATATTTTAATAAATATCAATACATCGATATATTGATATTTTTTTTCACTGCCTACATCCCTATTCTGAAGGAAAATTTCCGTGCGTGTGCGGCGGATCAGCAAAAATTAATGCGAGCGCTGCATTCGGGATGACGTCATTCGGCTTTTTCCGTTCTGAATACCCGAACGCACGGTTTGTTTCCGAAACGAACGTCAGGTTTTTTTCCGAACGGAAAATGTACGAACGTGTGCGCCTAGTCGAACAATTTGTATGTAAGGCATGCATTCGGGTCTCCGAATCTGAATTACGAATCAGGAAACCGGATCGGAATTCCGTACATGTGCGGCCGGCCTTAGAGTAGCTGCAAAAATCCCCTCTTGGGCTCTCCTACTGAGAGGCGAGAAAAAAGTCATAAGCGCCGTACAAGAAGGCGCTTACGCGTTTGCATCATACACTTTATCGTCGGTCACAAAAGTTATTACGCCACTGTTTTAGTTTTTAAAAGTTCATTGATTATACTTATTTATACTTGAAACGTTATATTTTATCACTACATATCATAGTAATTTAATTGATAAAAACTTGGAACTAATGCTCTTCAATACAATGAAATGAATACGTGTTTTAGCATTTTCCGAAGTACATCCCATAAGGGGGTAAGACAGGGGATAAAAATTATATAAAGCCTACCTTTGAGGACTTTTTTTCGTAGTTTTAGTGCGGGCGAAGGCGCGTGTTCTGCTAGTCTTTATATAAAAAAGTAAAATAGCGCTCATTGTTTAATCACGAAATTTCAGAAAGTGCTACCTACTGACATATAATAGGAAGATTCTTCGTAGAGTAGATATTGTATTTTATTTCTTTATTTTTTTAACCTTAAAAGGGATTTTTATACAAATGTTGTATAAAAATCCGTTAGTTTTAAACTACGTGAGCAGAACCGCGAGCAAAAACTCCTATTTGTATTTTATATATGTTACAGTCAGAACTCTTTCGTGGTCAAAATTACTATTGACTGATAAAAACAGTTAAAATAGTTTTGACTGCAGGCCTTGGTCAATAGCAGTTTTTACTGGCATATCGGTCAAAACTATTAAAATTATGGCGCTGTCGTCACTGTTCTAACCAAACCTAACCTAGAAAGAAAGAAAGGGGTCTTCCGAGTAACCTTCAACCTACTTACCTCCTTAACTTTTTAAGACTTTTTAACCAAAGTTTGCAGTCAAAATCATTTTTGACCAACCTCTTTAGTTAAAAGTAGTTTTGACTGTAACATATACACAATATTTGATGTATTTTGTTTTATTTCTACATATAGGTTTGACCTTACAAGCAAATGTTTATATATATTAAAAAAAAACATTCGCGACCTTCATATTAAATATTCTTACAATTAGTTGAAACCGTACTAAGGTTTGTTTGTCACTCGATAAGTCAAAATGTTCTGAACCAATATTTACTTTACTACGTCTATGTGTAGGACGAAGTAAGAAAAATACGCTTAAAAATTATCTTTACACTAATAACTTACCCTCGCTTCGCTCGTTTGCGTCTCTAGGTACATAAGGCTACTACAGTTTAATAGGAAGGTATTTTTATAAAAAATAATTCTGTAATACATTATTTTAGAGGCAGTGGTAGCCCAGTGGTAACGCGCTTGCTTGGGAAACCAAGTGAAGCGGGTTCAAATCCCGGGTCTCGCACCTCTGATATTTTCATGTGCGAATCATTTCTAACATGATTACCACGTGCCTTACGGTGAAGGAAAACATCGTGAGGACACCTGCATGTCTGAGAGAACCTAGCAAGTTTTCGAAACACATGTAAAGTCCGCCAATCCGCATTTGGTTAGCGTGGTGGACTATGGCCTGATCCCCCTCGTATTGAAGGGAGGCCCGTGCCCAGCAGTGGGACGTTAAAAAAAAAGGGCTGAATACATACATACACATTATTTTAATATAACTTTATTAGTTTACGCGGCGCACGCCAATAAAGTTCCCAGTCGCCATGATTTTTTCCGACATCTTCAATAATCATCGTCGTATTTCAGCCCATTTTCACAAAACCATAATTACTTATTACCTAATGCATTTTTTATAAATACGTATATATTATATTATATGTACGTATATATGTGTATATCATTTTATTTATAACTGTATTCACACCCCTTCCACTTCACACTTTACTGTATCCTACTAAAAGTTGTCTGGAAGAAATCGCTGTTTTAGCGATAAGGCCGCCTCTTGTACGCTTTACCGTTTTTGTGTTATTTTTGTGAGAACATTAAAGAGGTTTTATTATTATTATTATTTGTATCTATTTAGAATTTACGGGCTAATTACGTTTATGACAGCCGGAGGGCTCAAAAAATCAAAGTATTCTTAATATTTTGATTAAAATTACTTTTAAAACAGCAATATTACATCTAAACATAATACTATGAAACAATAGTGATCGATATTAGAGTCACGTATTGAATGCTAATCTATACATATAATAAAATTGTAACTAAGCGGAATCTGTACATTAAAAATTTTTTGAAAAATCTTATTGAAATAGACATTATTATCGATACAGAGACCGAATCTATAGTTTTTAGAATTTTTATCTGTCTGTCTGTCTGTCTGTTACCGCATCACGGAAAAACCACTGAAGGGATTTTGATGAAATTTGGTATGATGATAGCTGGTTATCCGGGTCAACATATAGGAATACTTTTTACTGCGGGAAAATATCTCGTCTCTGGGAAATCTATACTAAACGTTGAAACCTGAGTTGGGACGAACCAGGGCAGAGCGAGGGTGAGTCGCTAGTTACTTAATACGATCGGAATATACATAAGATTCTAAAATGCCGATGCAGTCTTAATTTGAGGCACACGTGTAGTGGCGACTCGTGACGATGAGCGACGTCAGCGGTTCTCTTCTATGCAACGTACCTACATATGTATGTACTAGCGACACATCCTCGCTCCGCTTGAGTTCGTCTCTAGTTACGTTTTAACGTTTTTTCCCGCAATAAAAAGTATCCTATATGTTGACCCAGATAACCAGCTATTATCACACCAAATTTCATCAAAATCCCTTCAGTGGTTTGTCCGCGATGCGGTCACAGATTCGCAAATGAAAATATCAGAGGTGCGAGACCTGGGATTTGAACCCGCTTTACATGGTTTCCCAAGCGAGCGCGCTACCATTGGACTACCACTGCCTTTTTATGCTTAAAATAAATTATGTACTCAATATTTGTTTTGAATTTTCAATTAACGATAACACAGGACAACAGCATGTATGTTGCATGAAGTTTTGTACATGAATCTGAATTGTTTTTCTACGCTAATTTCAAAAAACTAAACCGTTTCCATGTAGCAGCTCTAGTTTTACAGATATGAGGTGACGCAATTTTATACTAAAATGCACATAGTTTCAGATACAAAAAATTATTAAATATACGTAGTCTGAATAAAATTGTCTTTTATATGATTTTCTCGCAGGAGGTATGTTAGGAGTATTATTCTGAATGTTCCAAGAATAATCAGTCATCATATTTACGTTCTAGTAATCCTGGTATCTCTCCTCCATAGTACTAGTATCCTGGTGAGAGCGCGTTTTATATGTTTTATATGCAAATATTGTACGACCTATAGATGCTAGTAGAGTATTAATAACTACTAAATTGTTTTCTTTAGTAAAGAAATAAAACTGTTTTCCCTGTTACGGTAATACGATTATTGCGTTTCTTTCGTCAACAGATTTTTTCTTTCGATCGGGAAACAAGAATTTCTAATGCAGGCTTAAAAGTTAAAGGTTCCTTATTAAGTCATTCAGATCGTGTTAGCTTAGTGGTCGAGGATAACCGAGGTCGTTAAGATCACTGTCGCCACTATTGTCGTAATTATTGGTTTATTGACTGCACTATTCTGGATGTTCCGAGGATGTATGGTTGCTGTGGTACTAATGTATCACTAATATTCAGGACCAGTCTTATAGCAGATTGTAAGCTGGGATAAATTCATTTAGAACAATTTTCACGATTCATTGGTATGATTTTCGAAACACCAGAAATAACAGTGGTCATGATGATTTGATGATTCACGCTAGGTTACTGCAGCTTTGCACTTGAAAGAGGCTCTTTTTTTGTTAGCCCATAAATGCAAAGGCTCAACACAGTTTTTACACACCAAAATAGGTATCCAGAGCTTGGCGTTTGTTGGCAATGAAAACCCGAAGTAGTCAAAGTTACTTTTTTCACGAAGTCGGACACCTTTAAGTGCAATTTTTGTACATATATTCGTCACAAATAACACAAAAATAATTGAGAATATTTAAAGATGTCCTTCTTGAGGAAGTCATAATGAATATTATACAGAAACTAGTTTAGTTGACCGCTACTGATAGAAATTGTCGACTACTTATGTTAATTTAAGACGGTACCTATATCTCAAAAACTAGAGCTGCTACGAAAAATCTGAGAGTAGATTTGAAATCAGCGCACCAAAATTAGTAAACAACAGTAGAAAAACTTCATGCAACAAAAAAATATGTCGATTTTGTTGTCCTGTGTAACAATTGTCGAATGAATGAAAACGAAACGAATAAAGTTTGAACTTGTCTAACCCCTTTGATCAAGATCAATTACTAGATGTGCTATTGACAAACATGTTTACTTTATGGTATGGTTGGGAAATTTAGTGTTATGTAGGTGGAATATTTATATACTAGCGACTCACCCTCGCTCTGCTCGGGTTCGTCCCTATTTACGTTTTAACGTTCAGTATAGGTTTCTCAGAAATGATACATTTTCCCGCAGTATAAAGTATCCTATATGTTGATTCGGATAACCAGCTATCATCATACCATTTCATAAAAATCCCTCCAGTGGTGTTTTTGTAATGCAGTAACAGACAGACAGACAGACAAAAATTCTAAAAACTAAGATTCGGTCTCTATATCGACAATAATGTCTATTTCAATAAGATTTTTCAAAAAATTATTTAATGTACAGATTCGACTTAGTTACAATTTTATTATAACATGTATAGATGTCACTGTAAAGTTGTAAGTGGCGCTAAATTGTAATCTATCTCGCGAGATTGTAATCTAGCGGTGTTTTTTTTACGTGTTAAATATCTCGTGTCACGGAGTTTGTGGTCGCACTCCTCCGAAACGGTCGATTTTAATGATTTTTTTTTTGTATATGGTAGGTATGAGAATAGGTCGTAAAGTATTTTTCACCCTCCTACCCCCCCCCCCCCCCCCCCCATTTTTAAATCGCGATTTTAGCATTTTTATACTTTACGTTACATTTCTTTGATAATTAATTTATATGGCAGAACAACGTTTGCCAAGTCAGCTAGTTTATTATATTATAATGTAATATCTTAAATTATGTAATAGCATTTGCCCGCGGCTCTGCCCGCATAGTTTAAGCCTTTTAGGGGTTGAATTTCCATAAGCCCTTATTTTGCGGATACTTACCCCCCTATAAGTTATCTTTTTTTAATATTGGGAAATGTATTTATGCAAAACGTCTGTATATTCATGCAAGTTAACGAAGGAAAAATAGTATTATGCAGTCAATGACATACGTTTTATCTTTGCTACGTGTATGTAAAAACAAAAACCCACAAACTTTTCAATTTAATTATATTAGTATCGGGAGGCACGGCAGTGCTTCCGCCAAGTCTATACTTTACATATACTTAACATATACATTAAGAAAACAAAAAAATGTATTGATATAGATATAGATATTTAATTTGGTTTTAACAATAATAATAGATATCTATACATATAAATAAAATGGAAGTGTCTGTTTGTAATGTCAAAATAACAGTTTTTTACTATATGCATATGAAATTATATATGGTACTTATAAGAAATAAAAATATATATTTTTTTGTCTGTTTATCTGTTCTGGCTAATATCCAAAACGGCTGGACTGATTTTGACGGGACTTTTACTGGCAGATAGCTGATGTTATAAGGAGTAACTTAGGCTACTTTTATTATAAAAAAGGACCGTAAGGCTTTGCGCAATAAAAAAAATTTGACGGCAGGTTTTGCTCAGTTTGTAGTGACCCTACTTTCAGCGTCAGCGGTCGCGGATTCAAGTCCCACTGTGGGCATTAATTTGTGTGATAAGCACGAATGTTTGTACTCCAGTCATGGGTATTTATATTCATAATATGTATGTATTTAAAGTTATATATGTGTAGTGTATCAACTATCTGGTATCCGTAACACAAGCCTCGTAGCTTACTATGGAACTTGATGGTGCTGTGTGTTAATGTCCCAACATATTTAAAAAAAAAAATTAAAACGTATGGGAACAAAATCATACAGAAACAAAATTGTACCTTTATAATCGTAAAGTTTTTATTATAAATCTATACATATAATAAAATTCTGAGTCGAATCTGCACATTAAATATTTTTTTGGAAAATCTTATTGAAATAGTCATTATTATCGATACAGAGAACGAATCTGTAATTTTTAAATTTTTTGTCTGTCTGTGACCGCATCACGAGAAAACTACTGGACAGATATTGATGTATGATGATAGCTGGTTATCCTGGTCAACATATAGGATACTTTTTACTGCGGGAAAATATCTCATCTCTGGGAAATGTATTCTAACCGTTAAAACGTATCTATCAAACCTGAACGGAGCGAGGGTGAGTTGCTAGCATGATCATAATTTTGGCTATATACATTTGACTGTCATAAAATTAAAATAGACGTATAATTCATCGTTATAAAAGCCAGATGCAAAAACAACTAAGTCTATTTTTATCATGCCATGTAATTAATGTAAGCAAAGGGACATTAAAAAAAACCTTGACTTAACATGACCAATAATTAACTATTCTTCGAGATTTATTGATACTAGTTGTAGCATATTATATGGATTTCAACCGTAATCTTTATTGAAAATTTGATGAAAATATATATGAATGGAATTTACCTATCTATATGAAAAAATAGAGAGTGCGTGTATGAATGTACTCTTTATGAGATTCGATTTGTGTTTTAAATAATTAGGATTGGTGAAATACTAAAAATAACGCATATTAGGCATATAAATATATCATTTGTCAGATATATATTATTTTATAACTAATTATCAAAGCATTTATCTACCTGCTCTCAAGCTGATAATATCACATAGTGCCATCTCGTACATGTTTGTAGTACTTGCATTGTCGCCAATGGATGATAACCTACTAAACGGGCGCCTACGCCGTGTACGAAGTTCGGTTGCCCAGGTACTAGGTAGGCTATAAAAATAAAAAAATATATTTTCAAATAAGACCAGTAGATCCAGAGATTAGCGCGTTCAAACAAACATACTCTTCACAATTATATATTAGTACAGTGACATTACACACACGCATAAAGTAAATGTTAGTTTTAAAGCTATCGATAATGTATTTAACTTACTAACATAGGTTATTTCTATTACTACATTTTTTTTTTGGTTTCAATTAGTTTAGTCTATATACATCATCCATATTAATATTATGAACAACTAGCGACTTACACTCGCTTCGCTCGGGTGCGTCCCTAAATTGAAGTGTCTGTTTGTAATGTCAAAATAATAGCTTTTTACTAAATGCATATGAAATTATACGTATTGTATTGTATTCAGCCCTTTTTAACGTCCCACTGCTGGGCACGGGCCCCCCTTCAATACGAGGGGGATCAGGCCATAGTCCACCACGCTGACCAAGTGCGGGTTGGCGGACTTCACTTGTCTTTTTTTTGAA
This sequence comes from Fabriciana adippe, assembly GCA_905404265.1. Classification (NCBI taxonomy): domain Eukaryota; kingdom Metazoa; phylum Arthropoda; class Insecta; order Lepidoptera; family Nymphalidae; genus Fabriciana; species Fabriciana adippe. The sequence goes on from FR990010.1 coordinate 2,676,856, forward strand.
AACTTGCTAGGTTCTCTCAAACATGCGGGTTTCCTCACGATGTTTTCCTTCACCGTTAAGACAAGTGGTAATCATGTTGGAAATGATTCGCACATTAAAATATCCGCTTCACACGGTTTCCCAAGCGAGCGTGTTACCACTGGGCTACCACTGCTGCGATTATATACGGTACTTATAAGAAAAACACAAGTTTAAAAATTTTTGTCTGTTCTTCTCTTTCACTGGCAGATAGCTAATGTTATGAGTAACATAAAGTATTTTTATTTTAGAAAAAGAATTGCGGTTTGCTCAAAAAAAAAACAATACGTACCTCAAACGAGGGTAATTTGCTAGTATCACATACACGTCTATAATATAATAATTATATTGACATATCTTCTGATGTTTTTACTAAACAATGTCGCTGTTTCGTAATTTTAAAATCGAGCGTATTTTGCACTTTTTATTTATTAATTCGTAAAGCAATTAAAAATGATTAAACAAACAAATTATCCTGTACCAATATATAAATTCCGATCAAACAACAGTTTTAATTTATTCATTACAACGTGTGTACCCTACGGTATGTGGTAGTTAAATATAAATTATGTCGTTAAATAAGGCATCAAGTAAATCTATACTAATATTATAAAGAGGAAAAATTTGATTGTTTGTTTGTTTGCACTGAATAGGCTACGAAACTACTGGTAAGGTAATTTAGTAAGAAGATAGTCTGAGACCCTGGGAAGGATATAGGATAGTTTTTATCCCCATCCCTTACGGGGGTGACAATCAGGATGAAAGTTTGCACGGGGAATCAACCTAGGGACGAAACCGAGCGAAGCAAGGGTGAGTCGCTAGTTAGAAATATAAATACACTTTACAATGATGTCATGTATTTAGTTTTCACACTAACTTGTGTCATCCTATCAAAAACATAAAATGTAAAAAGTTTGCCAAGTCTCACACCTTCTAAGGACCATCTTGTAAGATCTAATGTAAATCAAGTCAGTCGTTTTTTTGTGATTGGATAACAAATTAAACAATTTTTCCATTAGCTTTTAATATGAGCGGAACCGAAAGTAATAACATGTGAAATGTGTGAAATTTTAAGGTTCAAAAATTAAAAATTATTTCGTTCCGAAGTCTATTATAAACTTTTTGTTTTAACTTTAAATATCAGATTAAAAAGATTTTTAAAAATATCGATAGTTGAAATATCGAGTTCCCAATCGAATCGTGTCGACGATAGAATCGATTTTTTATAGATAGAACACAAAAAAGTTACAATTATTTATCTGATACCAGCAATAGTCAGAGAATATTTATATAATTATTTTTCATATATGTGATTATTATCGACCAAATGCACATGTCATTCAAATTAATAAGATAGAGTAAACTCGACTTCCAAGAATTAATTACATAGGTGCTTAGACAAGTTGTCATTTTACAATCGTTAAATAATAAAAAATCTAAAAAATAACTTGCACGTCTAAAAATCTAAAGAACAAAGGATTATATTGGATCTAAAAGACATACATACAGACGAACATAGAACCTCCTTGTTTTTGGAAGTCGGTTAAAAATATGACCCAATGACATATTATGAATTTATGACATAACGATGACATATTGTATAGTGTAATAATATTGAAGAATTTAAATACGAAAATATATTTGATAATATAGGTACTTCACCAGAGAAAAGGAGCGAGTTTTGAAACTAAAAAAAGTTTTGGGGACTCTTTAACTAAAAAATCCATCGGCTTTAATTCGTATGCTTTTAAAATTATGAATTCAAACTTTTAACTGTCAAAATTAAGCATAGATTTTTTACGTAAATGAAACCCCTCGAAACTGGAACCTTCATTTAAAGAAGTAAAAAACAAAAAAATAGGCAAAAACATCGCATAATATGCCAGTACCTGGGTGACCAAGCTTTGCTCGGAGTTTTTGGTCAGGGTACAATTTTCTTTTTGATTTGGCTTAAAAACAAAAAAAAACTAAAAACTTGAATAAATACAGAAAAAGACAAAAGTAAAAACGAAAGTAAAAACTTTGTATCCGACCGGGATACGAACCCGGACACCTGTGTCAATCTTGCGCCTTGGCCACTTGACCACGATGCTTATGCGAAATTACGCATGCGAAATTAGCGTGCATATTCTGCGTGAAATAATGCTAAAGAAAACCACATGAAAACTCGAAAACAAGCGTTTTCCCAGACAAAGACTAATCTGGATCGATTTTTCGCCCCCGAAAACCCCTACGCACTAAATTTCAGCGAAATCGTTAGAACCGTTTCCGAGATCGCTGCTATACATAAATAAATATAAAAAAATTTCTCGTTTAAAGGTATTAGATTTAAAGAGAACCTATTTACTTTTTCAATCGATTAGTTAATCGATAGTAATCGATTATTATTATTGCCTCAAAAAGATAAAAAAAAAGAACAAAATGCATGAGAAGAAGAAAAAAAAGCTAGTTTAAACTTTACCATATTATTATTATAGGCTATAAAATGGCACATGTTTAAACAAAAACTATAATACAATGTTTATTATTTACTTTCAATCGCGCCATATTTTAATAACTTTGATAAATCGTGTCTAAGACTCCAAAGAGATAAAGCTTCTATAAACATTTTTTTTTATCATTTTTGCTGTTTACTGACAGAGACAAAAGTTTTTTTTTTAAATAAAATCAGCCAAGTGCGAGTTGGATTCGCTTACTGAGGGTTCCACACAACCGTGATGTATATTTATTTATATATTATAAATTATTATATATATCTATATGCATATTATAAACTTTATAATAATATGAAGTCCCTATTAAAAGTTTGGTTTTATACGGTCTTTTCCAGACTAATGTCAAAAATTCCTTTACGGATTTCTATACGGTTTTCAGTTTTAATAGGAAGAGGGATTCTATAAAACGGTTATGCCTATAACCGTTATTTATTTATATTTATTTATTAATTTATAAAAAAAAATATATATACTTAAATAAGCTACCGGTACGGTGATATTTCTGTAATCTAGAGGTTGGTTTACCAATAATAAGATACTTTTTAACAAAAAAAGGCTTTGATGTCAAAATTATTAAGTTTGTCAACCTCAGAGGTGTATTTTTCTTGAAATTTATAGGTTTTTTTTTGTTTCAGCGCTGATATTGCTGTCTACAACTTTCGCTCTGAGTCTGATTGGAACGATATTCTTCTGCTTCACTAACACTATCAACGATGCAATATTATCGGTAAGTAATCACTGTAAGATACTAATATTATAAATGTGATTTTTATAATTATTTGATTTCAACAAATTTAAAATCCGATGGTACGATACTTCGATACGACCAGTGAGAGTTAAGGCGCAGGACGTAAAGCCGTCGGTTTAACGTGCTCTTTGAGGCACGGGGGTGTAACAACGCTAACTTCCCAACTCTTTCCTATACGGAAAAACTCAATAATTATTGACCTGATCCGGAACTCGAACCCAGTTACTCCGAACATGCTAGCCCGTAGACAACCAAAGCAGAAAAGGCGAGAACTAAACATAAAGAAATTATTTAAAGAAAAAAAATCTTGTTTTAGAATATGGTCATAAGGAACAACTCTCTCGCATATTCAATGTGGCGGCGACCGAGCGTGCACCCTCTGATGAAAGTGCACATTTTCAACTATACAAACTGGCAACAAGTGCAGTCTGGTACGGAAAGCAAATTTAAAGTAGAAGATGTCGGTCCCTTTGTGTATGAGTAAGTAACTTTTTTTAATTTTTATTTTTTACTATTTATTTGTTTTTTTTTTTATTTATTCATTTATATTTATTGCACAGACAATATAAGGATAATACGTATTTAAAGGTGTTGTCTAAGAAATAACATTAGAGCATGCAAAGGACTCAATTATTTACATGGAATATAACGGTTACCATGGCAACAAACGTACGTGTATTTTTTCGTAACGAATTCACCAGCTTACCCCCCAAGTCAAGCGTGCGAAAAGAAGTTTTACTTCAAAAGTAAACGTAAGCTAAAATGGGTCGGTTTTCCATAATAATATAATAACAATTTATAAAATGTATTTTATTGTCTGTTTATACAAACTGATGTCGTAAAGTATCGCATATATATTTTCAATTACAAGAGTCACCTTTGAAAAACATTGTTGCCTATATATTTTTTCTGATACGTCGTAAAATTAATTTAAAATGGAAGGTACGTTTTATTTATAACTTACTAAGGTTATTGATAAAAAATTAAGAAGTGCGTTTATGAATGTGTACGCGCGCAAGAAGTAAAACTTCTGTAGGTTATCGGTACTCTTTATGAAATTCAATTTATGTTTTAAATAATTAGGATAGGTGAGATACTAAAAATAACGCATATTAGTCATATTACAATTATATATTTATAGAATATAATTTAAGGAAAGAATATAACATTATATATCATTTGTCAGACAATAACAACGGTTACCATGGTAACAAACGTTCGCCTCGCCCGATGACACTTTTCGTAACGCTCTCGTCACGTATTCACCAGCTTACTCCCCAAGTCAAGCGTTCGTAAAGAAGTTTTACTTCAAAAATAAATTATTGAGATTCAACAGAACATTTCATAGTTACTTCGCTTACTCAGGGGTTGTAGAGAATAAAAGAAGAAATTTACAAAATAGATTCTGAAATTTTAGCGATAATTTCTAACACACAAAAAATTTTTTGGACGTCTTGCTCTTGATCGTCTCACGAGTGTGTAAGTCTCAGTTACGGTCCCACTGCTGAGCACAGGCCTCCCTTCAATACGAGGGGGATAAGGCCATAGTCCACCACGCAGGCCAAGTGCGGGTTAGCGGACTTCACATGTCTTTCGAAAACTTGCTTGGTTCTCTCAGACATGCAGGTTTCCTCACGATGTTTTCCTTCACCGTAAGGCAAGTGGTAATCATCTTAGAAATGATTCGCACATGTAAATATCAGAGGTGCGAGACCCGGGATTTGAACCCGCGTCACTCGGTTTCCCAAGCGAGCGCGTTACCACTGGGCTACCACTATTTACACCGAGTTAATTACTAAGTATAATAATAAATCTATATACAAACAGATTCTAAGATATTCCTAGAACAAGTTAAATCATACTATTGTTTATAATGAATAAGTAAATTACCCCCTTTATCTTTTTCATTAATACATAACGATTACAGCAAAATATATCTTATCAAACTCGATATAAAGTTCATTTTCAAATGTTGTATTTTATCTATACGTTTATCAAAGCTTTGAATAGTCGTTTAGTAGTGTTTTTAATACATATTTATTAGGTTTTTGTTTTACTTAAGACTTACATTTATGTAGAATATGGATTTAACTGCTTTAGATGGATAACAATCCATATTAAAATTGCAATTTTACATTGTTTCTTGCGGAAAAACAATTACATGATATTTGCCGAGACCACCCCCTCCCCCACGTGGGATTGAGTGAGTTTTTCTCCACCCCGCCCCCCCCCCCCCCCCCCTTCCTCAAAACCCCTCGCGTAATTAATGGATGCCCCCATATCTATACTAAAGGTAGAGGTAAAATATATGTAAGTTTGTATGTAGGGGGTATTTGTTGTATGTAATTTCTGAAGTTATTAACCCGATTCTGAAAATTCTTTATCTTCTTATTAAGAAGCTATATTAACGCCGCGTGCTATATAGCCTACTAAACAAGTTCCTTTTAGATGAACTTTTTTCAGCAGTCTCAGAAAAATATGAACGATATTATTTTCATTCCTTTGAGAAAATTATAAATATTGCTCTTACAGTTCCGGAAGTTGAAAATTTTTTTAGGAAATTTCCTCCTCTTTTTGAATCTTTTTTTAGATTTGAAAAATCTCAATTAGTTTTTGAGATAATTGCAAATAACTAAACCCCCTTTTTTTTAGTTAATTGTTTATAACTTTTGCAATTTTTGCAAGCGGAACTTGATTTTTTTGAAAAATCATCTACATACCATTCTAAATCGAATGACACCTCGATCATATTTTTCCAAGACTGCTGAAAAAAGTTGGCCTAAAAGGCACTTGGTGACTAGACTTTTTTTTATTCCGATAAAAATGGGTTTGCTGTCAAATTAAAATTCAAAATATTTTATTCAGCATTAAATTATGAAGTTTTTACTGAAAGCCATCAGTCTTTTCTAAAAACCTCAGTCCTGAGAAGAATTGCCGAAAGAAACTCAGCGGACTAAGCTAATTTTAATGTTAAAAAATTAAATAACTTTTATACAAATAATAGAGTTGCTTTATTCATGTGCACAGTATAAACAGTTTGAAATAAAGAAATAAAATCTATGACAAAAAAACTCTTAGGGACTCGTCCGAGCGAAGCGGGGGTAAATCGCTAGTGTAATAATGAACTGTCTAAGAATTTTATATTGCCTTTTCAATAATTTAGAGTTAAAATTAAAAATATATTACACTGTTCAAGAATTTCTTGTTGAGGAAAATGAAAAAAATGTTTGGAATCAAGGTAAATTGTATCATATGCGGACTTGTTATAATTTTGTATTAAAATACTGTTGAGTTTCTCTTAGGCTCTTCTCAGCAGAACTGCCTGCCTTAATTAAAGTACTTCGCTCGACATTTTTTCGGAATAGATATAAAAATTATGTTTTTTTCCGAAAAGGGACACAGAAAATAGGCATAAAAATAAAAACCTCATCTAAATACAAAATTTGATCCAGATCGTTAAAGCCGTTTCTGAGATACACTAAATAAAATATACATATATAAAAAAAAAAAAACAAAATAAATATATACAAGAACAGCACATATTAGGATAAGATTTAAAAATTTACAATTCAAAAGTCCTTGTACACTATTAACATAAAGTTAATTTTCATTTCATTCCACTATACGCTTGTTACTATATATACAAATAGATTGATTCCCCATACAAACATTCGTCTCCATTTTCACCCCCTTAACGGATAATTTCCGGGATAAAAGGTATCCTATGTCCTTGCCAGGGTCTCAAACTATCTTACCAAATTTCATCTAAATCGGTTCAGTAGATCCAGAGATTACCCCCTACAACCTCACAAACTCACAAACTTTACCTCTTTATAATATTAATATAGATATTTGTTGTTATTTCTTCTTTGCAAAACTATCAAGAAAAGTCACAGTGATATCATTCATTTTAGAGATATACATATAATTACTTCATGGACACAAAGATCCTTTATATCTAATAATTACTGATCAACTAAATACACATAGGTTTCGATATTATTAAACGAATCCCGTAGCGGTGGAATTTTATCTTGAAAATGTTAGTCTAAGATCCCAATCTACTTGGTGGACCCCTCACTCTTTTTCCAAGGGAAATATATTTTTTAAACAATAAAACATATGTACTAAAAACATGACTCAAGTGTTTTTCAAGGCCATTTTTTATTAAAAAAACTCTAGTCTGGAGATGTTTTGGTATGACAACACTATATTATTAAATTTGTAATAAAATTATCTACATTTTGATACTAGGTTGGTTGAGGAAAACGATATGAGCAATTAACTACTTCAATTTACATGTTTATACCTGGATGTCAGGTCATTCAGGTCATTTTTTTTTTATTAAAACAGCCTAGAGCAATTTTTCGGTGGCAACCCCTCTTTTTTTAAGTTGCATTTACGCATACCACCTGTAGATATACAGGTGGTTATGTGGGACTCACCGGCTAGAAAAGCCAATAATACCCACTAAAACCCAACAAAACCTCCCCCGTCTTAGTAGGTCGTTGCAGGGTCGCTTACGCACTCATCTACGACGCTCCGACGGCAAGTCTGCCGAAGCAGACCACAGCAACCAAGGGATTGCTCCACAGTCCACTCTGCTATCAGAGAAGTTACCAGAAGCAACCCGCATGGTACACCGCCCACCGAAGTGGGCCACCTCCCTGTGTGGTTCTTAGCGTCTCGCCCGGCTATGTTGCCGAGCACTACTAAGCCCCCCCACCACGACAAGGTGAACGCACGTTGGGGGAAGGTGACACCCCCCCCCCCCCCCCTGGGTCGTGTCTGATGATTTAAAAAATATATTTCGCCTGGAAAAAGAATGAGGGTCCACCAGATAAATCGGAATCTTAGACTATGTGACATCATCTTTGAGGTTGTAATTTATATAGGTATTTATTAAAAGAATAAAACAAAGAAAGAAAATCGATTCACAATCACCTAATATACCGAAAATACACACAAAAAATACACACGTAGTAAAGTGGACCTACTCCTTATCTTTCTGAACATTTTCGGAACATCGGGAACCAAAACGTAAAATAAAACCGCGAAAGAGTTCAAAAACGAACAATAGTTTTATTTAAAATGTCATCTATTCATATAATATTGGAGATATTACATGAATAAAAGGTATTTTAAATAAAACTATTTTTTCGTTTCGCTGAGAGTTAAAATATTAAAAAAAAAATATGACAAAAATCGACAATGGAGTAAGGATTCTATCTCCACCTTTCTCTATTCCGTAAAGGAAATTTCTGAGAACTCTATCGAATGATATTCAAAATCAAACCTTTCTCATTTCAGCAACAATGCTAATGGCACAATCTACTACCAAAGTTCACGAGGATATGTTATCTGTATTTATCAAAGGACGAAGTACACTATTATTTCGCTGAACTTTTATAATAAAAAACAATGTATTTATTATTCTAGTACGAGATGTTATTGCTAAAAGTTTTCTGCGAATATCGATTCGAAATTGTTTCAAAATCGTTATATTACGGATAAATCTATACATACATATAATAAAACTGTAGAGGTCGAATGTCTGTACATAAAAAAGAAATGCTAAAAACCGAGTCGGGGGGATGTAGGAAGAGAAATAGAACAAATCCAGATTTTTTTTAATTTTTTTGTTTCTCTGTCTGTTTGTCTGTTTGTACGGGCTAATCTCCGAAACTGTTAGACCGATTTAAATGAAATTTTGCATGGTGGTACCTTATATCCCCGGAAAATGTATGGTTCCCGTAGGATAGATTTGTTTTTGTTTGCGAAGCGAGGGTGAGCCGCTAGTAATAAATAAATAACCTAAATCTTTTACCGTCATAAATCTATGAGCACTTGTATTAATGAAATTGGCAGATAGATTCCTCACAGGAAGTAGATATCCGCTTAGAAAGGGTTTCTGGATATTCAACCCCTAAATGGGGTAAAAAGGGGTCGGTAATTTGAAGGGGTTGGAATATAAGAAATAATCTTTCCGATTATAAATGTTCTAATACAAATTTTAAGCAGTACATCCTTTTTGCAAAATAAGAGTGAGATTTTGTTGTTTAAAAGTACAGAGAGAGACAAAGTAATTCATACTGTGACTTTATGGAATTTAAAAATCGTCTATAAAACGTTTTGAAGTGAAATTTCTTTGCGCACGCGAGTGACATTTCAAGGTCGCGTCACGAGAAATCGTCACGAAAAGCCGTCATGGTTGCCATAGTAACCGCTTGCATTAGGTTGCCACAGTGACCGTTGTTATTGTCTGAAAAATAATATATATGATATTCTTTCCGTTGCTATTTTTAAAAATTACTAATTTGTTTTCAAATATGCCTGCATATTTATAGCTAGCGGCTTACTCTCGCTTCGCTCGGGTTCGTCCCTTAGAGTATTTAATTTAATTTGAATTTAATTTATTTATTTTATTTCAGTATACATGGACAGCTTAGATTACTTAATTTCTAATGTTACAATTTATAGTAAAGTACATTTAGCAAGCTATATTATATAATGCAAAATGAACTCTAAATGAACTCTAATACAAAGGCTAAGCTAGCAAAATACGATGAAACGCTGCCCTCCGTACTAGTTAAACTGTATGACGGTAGACGGTAGTATATGCGATATAATATGTAAGAATCCAGCTAAATAGAAAGAGATAATATATTATTCTCTCCTCTTCGTGTGATATTCGTTTGAATCATATTTTTGTCTAAGTGTAATATTTAAAGTAGCTATATAATATTAATTTATAAATATTAGAAAAAAAATCTAACTGAATCGATTCTGTACGTTAAATATTTTTTGGAAATTCTTATTGAAATAGTCATTATTATCGATACAAAGGCTGAATCTATAGTTTTTAGAATTTTTGTCTGTCTGTCTGTTAACGACCGCACCAGGAAAAAACCACTGGATAGATTTTGTTGAAATTTGGTATGATGATACCTGGTTATACAGGTCAACATATAGGATACTTTTTACTGCGGGAAAATATCTCATCTCTAAACCAAACGTTAATAATATAAAATAACCAATGAAATTTCACTTCTAACACGTTTCCATGGAAACTTGATTTTTTTTAATCTATACTTAATATTATAAAGCTAAAGAGTTTGTTTGTTTGTGCGCTAATCTCAGGAACTACTAATCCGATTTGAAAAATTCTTTTTGCATTAGATAGCCTGTTAACTGAGGAAGGCTATAGGTTATATATCAATCCGAAAAAATGTACGGTTCCCGTGGGATAGATTTGTTTTTGTCTAGGAACGAACCCGAAGCCAAGCGAGGGTGAGTCGCTAGTATAAAAATAAACACGTGACTTACCCTCTTAGACTTAGCCTCTAAGAAGTCAACAAACTTGCAAACATTTACATAAATGTACAGTAATGATAGTCTGACATAATTTTTTTTCGCATGCGTCATAACTCATAAATAAGGAACAGATAAACAAAACTTAATGTTTACATCGTTTTTTTTTTTTTTATAATTCTTAGTATTTTAATATTTGTTTCGTTATTGATGTTACCAATTCTGTTATCATTTCCTAGACATTTTTTCCGTCACATTCAAATGGGTTCATAAAACGAACGTGATCTAAAAAAATAGAATCGTCAAAACGGTTACTTATTAAGATGATAACCGAAAGACTTTTCCGTTTCCGGCTACGTTCTTTAACCGATTAAAACCTCGGAGAACGATTTTTGACGACTGTAGGTTCCGTGATCAAAATTAACCGTTTAAAATGAGTTTTTGTGCGTTTACATTCAGCAAATCTTTGCCACTGGTGAATTGCATATTAGAAGTATACATGTACGTTTCTTCTTATCAATGAACTAGAGACTCACCATCGCTTCGCTTCGGGTTCGTCTCTAGACAAAAATGACTCTAACCCACGGGAACCGTACATTTTTTCGGGATGATATATAGCCTAAAGCCTTCCTCGATAAATGGACTATCCAACACAAAAAGAAATTTTCAATTCCATTCAGTAGTTCCTGAGATTAGCGCGTTCAACCAAACAAACAAACAAACAAACAAACAAACAATCAAACAAACTCTTCAGCTTTATAATATTAGTATAGATTAATCGGTTTATTTCGGTATCAAAAGCTAAGTCTAACCTTTCTCTAAGAATAACCGTTAACTATTATTATTTCGATTTACTAAACCGTTCGTTTTCATTAATCGGTAAATGAACGAACGATGAATTAAACATTATCGAAATTAACAGATTTTTTTAAACCGGTTCCGAGCCTTGCTTGTAATATGTAGCTGAAAACATGATTGTTTATTTGGGAAATAAGTATAATCTCAGGAATTACCAGTCCAAATAGAACTTTTTTTTGCATTTAATTATTTTTTTGTTATAAATTACGTTTAAACCGAAAGCCGAGTATTTATATGTGAAGAACTTTGCGATCGGAACTGCGGCTTAAACCCTGTGCATAAGAAAAATAAAAACTATCAAAAAAAAAAAAGCGCCATTAACTTTTAAACAGTTGTATAATGATAATTTAGAATCTTCCTTCTTCTTTTTTCTCTGATTTATCGACGAAACCAATCGATATTTGACCATAATCCTTTTTTTATTGATAACAATAAAGCTCATCAATTACTAGTAAACAAAAAAAGAAAATCAGTTAACTAATAAAGGAGAAAAAGGTGCTGAATTGTCTTGTCTTTGCTTATATATTATTTACCCCCTGGATCAACACAGATATATCAGTTTTTAATTACGTATTCAGCCCTTTCTTTAAGTCCCACTGCTGGGGGTGGGCCTCCCTTCAATACGAGGGGGATCAGGCCATAGTCCACCACGCTGGCCAAGTGCGGGTTGGCGGACTTCACATGTCTTGCAAAAACTTGCTAGGGTATCTCAGACATGTATGTAGGTTTCCTCACGATGTTTTACTTCACCGTAAGACAAGTGGTAATCATGTTGGAAATGATTCGCACATGAGAATATCAGAGGTGCGAGACCCGGGAATTGAACCCGCTTCATTCGGTTTCCCAAGCGAGCGCGTTACCACTGGGCTACCACTGCCTTCTATCAGTTTTTAAACAAAAGTATAAAAATATGGTAAAGTTATGAAATAAAAAGTTGTAAAAATATTCACTTTGAATTTCGAGTTTTTTTTTTTCATTGATTCTAAAAGGACGTCCGTTTCAATCTCAGAGATAAAACAAGTTCCTGAGTTAAATGAAATTCCTTATCGTATTTCGTTTTATCTGCTGCTATAACTATGTGGCCCGACTCTGAACCAAACTATATAAATAAAGAAATAAATAAATAAATATGTTGGGACATTAACACACAGCACCATCTAGTTCCATGGTAAGCTACGGGGCTTGTGTTATGGATACCAGATAGTTGATACACTACACATATATAACTTTAAATACATACATATTATAAATATAAACTTTTATTATAAATTAGAAATTTTGTATGTATGTTTGTTACCCCATACGCCGAAACGGCTGGACGGATTTGGATGAAATTTAGTACATAGATAGGCTATGACTTGCAAACACATAGGCTACTGTTAAGCAACTAAAGATGCACCCAAACTAAGCAATAATTGTAGGTCGCTTGTAGACATCGATTCAAAAAGTACACAATCCCATGCAAAAGTTCTCTTAATACTGTCACCAATTGTGTTCAGGTAATTATTCTACTTGAAATAAATATACAACAATGTAAATTGAATCTTAATTGCAAATGCTTAAAGTTGTTTTCACACAAAAATTAAAAGCGCGCTCAAATTTTCTAATAAGCGCTCATTCGGTGACGGGTGAGGACATTTTGTGTAGGACATTATGTGTATCTACTTTTTTGATCGATGCTTGCAGAATTATAACATCAAATCCCGTATACCTATGCGAATTTCATTTGCACATTTTTGACTGGTATCAGAAAGTTCTCTGGAAGCTTTGACGTTTTAAATAACTCATTCTACATTCGTTAAATAATAAAAATCTAAAAAAAATATTTTGGTATGATTGCATATTATGATTCTCTGACAAAGTAAATTATTTTGTCATTTCAATACAAATTTTAAAATTTCTATTCTTTAACGATTATAGTATTACAACTTTTTAAGCTCCCTGAACATAATAGCAAGTTTTTTTTTTTATTTAGTCGATATCGAGGAATGGGAGTTGAACCCGTGACCTCCGACATACGAGCCAATGCTAATCTCTTGCTAATAATATTTATCGCAAATCTCTCGTGGCTTATGCACACTACGTTTTATTAGTGTACCAAGGACGCGCGTATCATAAACGTAATAAATACATCGTCTGAACGTATTCTGCGACGATAAACTTAACTTATCCATATTATTTGATCGTATCGACACAAACGCGTGAAAACCGCTCGTTGATAACACGTTAAAACGTCATAGTGTGTATTTGCCCTTCGTAGAAGTCTGTTCGCAAACAAACATTTCTGTCTAATTGACCTTAGTCTGGAGTAAAGTCTGCAGAAGACACTGAAGTACGTCAGGTTATTGGTGACGCACAAAATCGCGAATAAATGACATAATAACACGGATTATTCAATCAGTACTTCGTAAATAGTACGTAGAATATTCAGATAACAGCTTTAGACAAGATGGCTATTGCACAATAGCCACCTGTCGTCAATAGAAAAAAAAATGGCATGAAAGCGTTATGTCACGTGACATAACGCTTGAGTATGGCCTTTTGTAGAATTTTTCAGTTTGCTATTAACGATATCGATTGTAGAAAGTGCACTTGTCTATGAAGACATAATAAATAACATTTTCTATTGAATACAGAGTTGCATGATTATAATTTACTTATTTTATCTATACATATAATAAAATTGTAACTTAACCGAATCTGTACATTAAATATTTTTTAGCAAATCTTATTGAAATAGACATTATTATCGATACAGAGACCGAATCTATAGTTTTTAGAATTTTTGTCTGTCTGTCTGTCTGTCTGTCTGTTACCGCATCACACGAAAACCACTGGATGGATTTTGATGAAATTTGGTATGGTGATAGCTGGGTATCCGAGTCAACATATAGGATACTTTCTACTGCGGGAAAATATCTCATCTCTGAGAAATCTATACTGAACGTTAAAAGGTAACTAAAGACGAACCCGAGCGGAGCAAGGGTGAGTTGCTAGTAAGTAATATGATTGAGTCCTTAGTGTTAGATGATTGAGTCCTACGTGACATTTCTGAAGTAATCTGTATTTAACTGGAAATTATTTTTAGGGATATTAATATTCGGGAATTAAATCAAAAATTGTTCGGGAAACTCGATAAAAACTGAAAATCCTTTTTTCTGTTACGTTCTCTGTGATCGAGGATCGGAAATTAAAGCAAGTCTTGCACTACGGATGTTTTATTACTTTTGATTCGCTAGAGTCCCTTATGGCGATTCACATACACACCCAATATCTACGTAGATGTATGTATATAGATATGTGTAGATTTTCTTAAGTATTACGCTGTATTTATTCAATTATTTATTTATTTAGGATTGTCAACAGAAAAAACATTATTACATGATTATATATATATATATATATATATATATATAGGCAGTGGTAGCCCAGTGGTAACTCGCTCGCTTGGAAAACCGAGTGAAGTGGGTTCGAATCGGGTCTCGCACCTCTGATATTTTCACATGCGAATCATTTCTAACATGATTACCACTTGTCTTACGGTGAAGGAAAACATCGTGAGGAAACCTGCATGTCTGAGGGAACTTAGCAAGTTTTCGAAAGACTTGTGAAGTCCGCCCGCACTTGGTCAGCGTGGTGGGCTATGGCCTAATCCCCCTCGTATTGAAGGGAGGCCAACCCCCAGCAGTGGGACCTTAAAAAGGGCTGAATACATATACAATGATTGAATGCTTTTCTACTTATAGACAAACACAATATGCACAATATTAGACAAAAAATATAATAATAATTAAAGTTTACTTTTAAATTAAATCTAATTAAATGTAATCACTAAGAAAAAAAAACAATCAACCTCATTTCATGTTTGTTCATTCGAATAATATTAAATATCAATGTCATACTAATTAATTAATTATTTTATTATTTTTAAAGAAGTTGACTAACTTTGTATTGTGGTATGTAATATATATATATACATATATTGTATATTATATTTACTCCACTCATCCTGTATAGTTTTCCATATTTCCTAACCCAAAGGTGTGGAAGAAATCGCTAATTAGCGATAAGACCGCTTTTTTAAATATTTTGTTTACCGTACTTCATTCTTTACTACGGTGTACAATAAACTATATAAATAAATCCATATCTATACATATAATAAAATTCTGAGTCGAATCTGTACATTAAATATTTTTTAGAAAATCTTATTGAAGTAGTCAATATTATCGATACATAGACTGAATCTATAGTTTCTAGAATTTTTGTTTGTCTGTCTGTCGGGAACGCATTACGAGAAAACCACTGGACAGATTTTGATGAAATTTGGTATGATGATAGCTAGTTATCCGGGTCAGCATATAGGATACTTTTTACTGTGGGAAAATATTTCATCTCTGAGAAATCTATAGTAAGCTAACTAAAATAAATAAAAACGGTTCTGACTAAATTCAATCTCTGAACACTGAAACTTCTGTTTTGTCAATTAGTATATAAATGATATTTTACTAAAATTATATATTTGTTAACAGGCAATATTTAGAACGAGTGAATATAAAGTTTGATGGCGACAAGTTGAGTTATCAAGAGAGAAACAACTTCAAATTTTTACCTGAACTTAGTGTGGGCCCACAGTTTGATCAAGTGTACGTCCCAAATTTGCCTCTACTGGTAAGATCTTTTTTTAACGATATTTTTTAACTAGTTACTCGCCCGGTTTTTTATAATACATAAATAAATATATTGCATCACCATCTAATTCCATGGTAAGCTACGAGGCTTGTGTCCAGCGGTCGCGGATTCGAGTCCCGCTGGGGGCATTCATTTGTGTGATGAGCACGAATGTTTATACTCCAGTCATAGGTGTTTATATTTATAATATGTATGTATTTAAAGTTATATATGTGTAGTGTATCAACTATCTGGTATCCATAACACAAGCCTCGTAGCTTACCATGGAACTAGATGGTGCTGTGTTCAATGTCCCGACATTTATTTATTTATTTATTTATTATATTTTGAAGATGTAAAATTATTTAAGAAATTGTCATAAACTCATTTATTTGACCTTGATCCTCTACATCAATTAGTATCAACAGCACCATTTATTATCTGTATTTATAAACAGATAACGAATGGTCCTTCGCGACCTCATAACCTACAGATAAAAAATTAAGGCAGAATAAAAAAATAAAAATCATGTGAGATTTGCATGACAACGATGACTGTTAGACATAAAAGGACTCTCAACTACAGTTAACACGTTCTATTAAAAAAGATTATTTTATTATAATACTTAGTTATTTGTGTACGAAGTAGCTTTCAAAATATTAAGAAGAAAAGTATATATATATATATATACAATAAAAAAATCCCAAAGTGTATTTTCGTTAGATAATAATCAATCAAATGAACTACAAACACGTTTCTTCAAAATAAAATTTTTAAACCCAGTACAATTAATATGTAAATTGATAATCATAATATTATTTTTATCAATAAGTCGTGGTTGGTATGTACGGCTACATATCTGAAAGTCCCGGGTTTGTGTCCCGGGTCAGACCAAGTTTCTAATAACCGCCGAGTTGTGGAGCTTGCGCCGGGGGATGTGACATCCAATTCCTCGGAGAACGGTGATCTCTAACCGCGAATCTCGAATTGTTGTCGTACCGGAGTATGAGAGTGACAAAACTAGAGACTGCACGTAGTATCAGCTCTCTCTCACACGCGCTGCACTATAATATCTCCTGCGCAGATGGCCAGTCTCAATGAGATTGGACGTGGCTGAAATATTATAAATGTGACTCGACTTCTTTATGCTGTAACTGTTCAACCAGTGGAATTGAATGAAAATCGATATGGAAATAATGTATATATAGCACTAGCAGAACCCGCGGCTTAGCTCGCGATCAAACTACGAAAAATACGAAATTTCATACAAATATGTCCAAGGAACAAAAAGTTTCATACACACTTTTATCCCCTATTTTCCCCCTTGGGGGATGAATTTTGAAAAATCCCTCCTTAGCGGATGTCTTCGTCATAAGAGGAATAAGTGTGTGAAATTTTAAGTTTCTAGCCTTAAAGGTTTGACCTGTGCGTTGATACATCAGTCAATCACTTTTGCCTTTTATATATATATAGATTAACAAGTAGGCTTTTTACGGACGAATCGGTCATGTAAAAGAAGTCGCAGGCTAAAACTATATTTTTTTTCTAGGGTGTCGCTGCTAAAGCATCTAACATGCCTTTCTTCGTTCAACTCGGACTGGTATCATCACTTAACACCATCGCCGACCACAAAGACGCTTTTCTGAAACTTCCAGTTCAAAGGTACGCGTAAATTCAGTTATTATCTTTATATTTTTATTTTTTAATGTAAAACCACTGATGCGTATTATTTACAATTCTATTAATTCAACAAAATAAGTGCTTTTTCTCATATTATACACTAGCGACTCACCCTCTCTTCGCTTCGGGTTCGTCTCTAGACAAAAACAACTATATCCCACGGGAACCGTACATTTTTCCGGGATGATATATAGCCTAAAGCCTTCCTCGATAAACGGACTATCCAACACAAAAAGAATTTTTCAATTCCATCCAGTAGTTCCTGAGATTAGCGCGTTCAACCAAACAAACAAACAGTCAAACAAACTCTTCAGCTTTATAATATTAGTATAGATAAGTTCCACCTAATACAACAGAGATGACTCACCTGTTGGAAGTTGTTAATTCTTTAATCTATACTAATATTATAAAGCTAAAGTTTGTTTATTTGTTTGTTTGGTCTGAAAAATGGTGATCTGAAAAATTCTTTTTGCATTAGATAGCCCGTTAACTGAGGAAGGTTATAGGCTACATATCATCTCGGAAAAATGTACGGTTCCCGTGGGATAGATTTGTTTTTGTCTACGGACGAACCCGAAGTGAAACGAGGATGAGTCGCTAGTTTAAAAATAATTTGCAAAGCACGTGTCATAAAGAAACGTGTTATGATAGAATTTATAAATGAGTTCGTACGATCGTATGTTTATAAGCAATGAACATATACTGATAATTAAACAATGAAACATAAATTTTAATTGCGTAATATGAATTTATTGAAAGCAAAACTGCACTTTGTATCACAGATAGCGGTATGTATATTAGTACTTTTGGCCTATATACAGCTTTTATAAGATTCTACTGCGTTATATGAAATCTAAATTTTCATTGGCTTTCTTAAGCCGTATTTACCCGTGATACTGCCCGCGTAATTTAAATAACGGATTTTCAAACAAACTTTCAACCCCTCTTTAACTTTAGGGTATTATTTTGTGAATAACGTATTTGCAAAAAAAATCTCTGTCACTCTCGACCGGTAGCATCGATATCTGTAAAAACTGAAGAGTGATTACTTGTTTGTTTGGTTGAACGCGTAATCTCAGGAACTACTAACCCGGTTTGAAAAATTCTTTTTGCATTAGATAGTCCGTTAACTGAGGAAGGCTATAGGCTATAATATATCATCACGGAAAAATGTACGGTTCCCGTGGGATGATTTGTTTTTGTCTAGGGACGAACACGAAGCGAAGCGAGGGTGAGTCGCTAGTATATGTACATTCCATTTTATATATATACTAGCGACTCACGCTCGCTTCGCTCGCGTTCGTCCCTAGGTACGTTTTCACGGTTAGCTATGTTTATACATAAATAGTAGCTTGCTACTCCTAAGATATTCATTTAAATTATATAGCGATTTTCCCTCGCTTTGCTCGGGTGCGTACGCCGTACGCGGATTTTGTTCACAATTTTATATGGATGTATACACGGTATATGTACCGTGTATACATCCATATACATTTAGTAAAAAGCGGTTATTTTAATATTACAAACAGACACTCCAATTTTATTTATCTGTATAGATGTGTGTAATGTATTCAGCCTTTTTTAACGTCCCACTGGGATCGAGCCTCCCTTCAATTCGAAGGGGATTCAGGTTTCCTCACGATGTTCTCCTTCACTGTAAGATATGTGGTAATCATGTTGGAAATGATTCGCACACGAAAATATCACATGTGCGAGACCCGGGATTCGAACCCGCTTCACTCGGTTTCCCTTGCGAGCATTACCGCTGGGCTACCACTGCCTTTATGTGATTAATCATAGCTGTTTAATGCAGAAGAAATCTGATGCAATATTATTTTTCAGATTTCTGTGGGGATATGACGACACCATCATCAGTATAGCGAAACCAATCTTGAGTTTACAAGGGCAGTTGAATTTCGATAAATTCGGACTTTTAGTCACTGTAAGTATTTAATTTAAAACTTTATTAAGGTCAATTTAGTTAGTTAATTAATATTACCTGGACGACTACGATTTAAAAATTTAGTTTAAAAAAAACACATAGGTATATAAATAAACTTAAAAGCAAAACCTTATCTAAATACAAAATTTGTTCCAAATCGTAAGAGCCGTTTCTGAGATACACGAAATAAATGTATATATATATGGTCATTTTTAATTTACTGAAGACCTTTTGGGAATATACTATTCAGATCATAACAACAACATCTGTACCAAAAAAATATATTCTTACAGATCAGAAGTCGAAACGTTTTCTAGGAATTTTCCTCTTCTTTTTGAATCTTTTTTTCGATTTGAAAAATCTCAATTAGTTTTTGAGATATTTGCAAAAAACTAAACCCCCTATTTTAGTTAATTGTACTATGAGGCATGAGTGTACCACCAGTTCAGAAAAAAGCCTATATCCTGAATAGAATGGTGAAAGATACTCAGCGGGACTAAAATTATATTTTTATTGCTATAAAAACGTATATTTTTCAGAAAAATGGCACCACATCGGATCGTTTCACAATAAACACGGGCGAAAATGATAAGAATAAGATGAATATTCTTGAGAAGTTCAACGGTGAAGCACAGTTGCCTTTTTGGGGAAGCCCCGAGTGTAATAGGTAGATATGAAAACTTAATTATAAAAGATTGTTATAATTAAGTTCCTTTGCATAATACTTTCTTAGATTTAGGTGAATATTCACCGATGACGATACGTTTGGCTCAGTTTGTAATGACCATACTTGCTGTGCCAGCGGTCGCGGGTTCGAGTCCCGCTGGGGGCATACATTTGTGTTTGGGCATTTGCTTGTACTCCAGTCATGGGTGTTTATATTTTAATATGTATGTATTTCAAATTATATATGTGTAGTGTATCAACTATCTGGTATCCATAACACAGGCCTCGTAGCCATGGAACTAGATGGTGCTGTGTATTACACAACATATTTATTATTTATTTTTATTAACCTTCCTTTGGATAAAACCGAAAAAAAACCCCACTAAAATGATAAATAACAAACAATTTTCAATCGTTTCTGTGTAGTTATGTAAGTTTTATATGAATGGATGCAATATAGACTATCTTAGTTCAAAGTTTATCTGAATAGATAATACGTAGCGCCTCATGTTGCTTAAATCGACACTCTCTACGTATAACTCGACAAGTCTCATTTCGTTACTTTACAAGAGAAGCGTTTGAAGTTTTGAATAGATACTACTTTGCAAGTTTTATAGTAATCAATGTAGTTTTTTTGACATGTTTTAACTTGTATCCTACTTACATTTTGCCGACAAAGAAGCCGCTATGTTAACTTGTTGGGTTATATCGAGTTGAAAACCTAGAAACACGTCAACTAGTCGGGTTTTACGATTGGAAAAACATCGTAAAATCGGATTTATCATATTTTTCTTTTAATGGTATGAAACATCGTATAAATATAAACATTTTGCAATGAAAAAGTCATTTTTGCCAAAATGTTGGTTGTCGGGTTATACGTATAGAGTGTCGAAATATATAGTAAGTTATACATAAACAATGTTTTATGTGTATCAATAAAATTATGGAACTCATGGTTTACATACCATACATGTCCATGGTGGTTTAGTGTGTGTGGGTGAATAGTGCGTGTTCGCTATAGTTAAGTATGCTGAGGGATAATCAAACGTCCAAAGTTACATATATATTTATATTCACTTCAAGTTAATACTAATATCCCTAGCAACAATATATACTTTAATCTATACTAATATTATAAATCTGAAGAGTTTGTTTGTTTGTTTGTTTGGTTGAACGCGCTAATCTCAGGAACTACTAATCCGATTTGAAAAATTCTTTTTGCATTAAATAGCCCGTTAACTGAGGAAGGCTATAGGCTACATATCATCCCGTGGGATAGATTTGTTTTTGTCTAGGGACGAACCCGAAGCGAAGCGAGGGTGAGTCGCTAGTAACGATATAAATGACAAACGAATCGGTAGGCGGTTACGGGACAACTGGGATTCGTGGCGCGATACAATTGCTATATAGTCAAAATGTGTGCGTCAGCACTGCCACTACAGTGGTATAGAAAGAGAGAAGGCGTTGATATATATATATTACCAGCTATCATCATACCAAATTTCATCAAAATCCCTCCAGTGGCTTTTCCGTGATGCGGTAACAAATAGACAGACAGACAGACAAACAAAAATTCTAAAAACTATAGATTCGGCCTCTGTATCGATAATAATGTCTATTTCAATAAGATTTTCCAAAAATGTTTAATGTACAGATTCTGCTAAGTTACAATTTTATTATATGTATGGATATCTGTCCTTTTCTCTTCATCTATCTATACAGATAAACAAAATTGAAGTGTCTGTTTGTAATGTCAAAATAACAGCTTTTTACTAAATGCATATGAAATTATATACGGTAATTATAAGAAAAATACATTTTTTTTTTTTAATTTTGTCTGTCTGTTTGTTTGTTTGTTCCGGCTAATCTCCTAAACGGCTGGACTGATTTTGACCGGAGTTTCACTGGCAGATAGCTGACGTTATAAGGAGTAATTTAAGCTGTTTTTATTTTAGAAAAAGAATTAGGGTTCCGCTAAAAAAATTAAAATATACCTAGGAACGCACCCAGCGAAGCGAGGGTAAATCACTAGTCATTTGTAAAACTTGGTATATATTACATACAGTATATCATCTTTCTTTAACTAGATATTCTACAAGCGATACCATTAATGGATATAAATTATACGAATTTAAAAAATAGAAATGGCACACCTAAACTTTATTTTAAATTGTATTATAATTTTAAAACACAATGTTATAATTTTTAATCTTTTTATTTTGTTCACAGTATAGAAGCGTCGGACGGAACCATTTTCCCGCCATCAATGTTGGATAGAAACTCGTCTTTGTACATATTTTTCCCGAACTTATGCCGACGTTTGCCTTTCAAATATATGAGGGATGTAGAGGTGAGTTGTATTAGTGTTTATCCCGTGGGATTGATATTAATTTCGATGGATTTTTATCCTTAAAAGGTTCTATGGAACAACCGCTTTAGAACTTATATCCTAATCCTATTTATTAAAAAAATAATATCAACCCATAAAAGACGTGTAACATACAAAAAATCATACGCCTGATTTTGGACGTAAAACTTTTTTGTATTCAGCCCTTTTAACGTCCTATTACTGGGCACGAGCCTCCCTTCAATACAAGAGGAATCAGGCTATAGTCCACCACGCTGGCCAAGTGCGGGTTGGCGGACTTCACATGTCTTTCGAAAACTTGCTAGGTTTTCTCAGACACGCAGGTTTCCTCGCAATGTTTTCCTTCACCGTAAGGCAAGTGGTAATCATGTTAGAAATGATTCGCATATGAAATTATCAGAGGTGCAAGACCCGGGATTTGAACCCGCTTCACTCGGTTTCTCAAGCGAGCGCGTTACCACTGGGCTACCACTGCCTTTAACTGCCTGCAGACATACATGACAATTATTACTAAGTACTTGCCTTCTCACTGCATGTTTTATAAAATAAATTTGAGTTTCTGTTTGTTTGCGATAATCCCCGGAAAAAAATCATGGATTTTCATATGATTAATGCAGAAAAAGAGATTAACTACAAATATCATAGGCTATATTTTCTAAACATTTTGTAAAAATATTCTACCGGTATTATGATATTTGCGAATTATGTAGGAAATTTTTTTCGAGCAAAGCGATGCTAAGCCACTAATGTAATTCTAGATAATATTATTCTAGACTAGCGACTTACACTCGCTTCGCTTGGGTGCGTCCCTAAGTAGGTTTTAATTTTTTTGAGCGAAACCCTAATTCTTTTTCTAAAATAAATAGCCTAAGTCACTCCTTATAATATCAGCTATCTGCCAGTGAAAGTCCCGTTATAATTAGTCCAACCGTTTCGGAGATTAGCCGGAACAAACAGACAGACAGACAAAAGATTTTAAAATTGTGTTTTCTTATAAGTACCGTATATAATTCCATATGCATTTAGTATAAAGCTGTTATTTTGACATTACAAACAGACACTTCAATTTTATTTATCTGTATAGATTGGAGATGGCGTACATTTATTGCGGTATGGGATGCCTAATGATGTTTTCGACGATCCAAAAAACAATCCAGCGAACGAATGTTACTGCGAAACAGACTCCGGTATATGCCCTCCTCGAGGCGTGATAAATGTCACCGAATGTGCTATGGGTAAGTAGTACTTATACTGTGGTTTTGTCTGCTTTTGAGTTAAAAAACGAAGTTAGGGTTCATCTTGAAAAACAAATAGCATTTTTGAGAGACCTATTTGTAATCGTTTGAAGCGAAGACGAAAATTTATATACATAAATAAATATGTTGAGGTATCAACACACACCACTATCCAGTTCCATGGTAAGCTACGAGGCTTGTGTTATGGATACCAGATAGTTGATACACTACACATATATAACCTTAAATACATACATATTATAAATATTAACACTCATGACTGGAGTACAAACATTTGTACTCATCACACAAATGAATGCCCCCAACGGGACTCGAACCCGCGACCACTGGCACAGTGAGTAGGGTCACTACAAACTGAGCCAAACATGTCGTCAAAATCATACATATTATGTTCATATAAATAGGTAAAAACAAAACACAAAAAAACAGTTAAGTACTTTTTTCTATTATGTTTGTGAACCGATTGTCCTTTTTTTATGTTTAGGAGCTTGGTTATAATCAATAAAAAAAATCGATAATAATTATGATCGGATTTCGATTTCTTGTTCGCCCAGTTATTAAAAATATGTTATTTTACACTTCTTAAATTAGAAATTTTAAATTCTTTAGATACGTTCTTAGATTTACGTGTAAAACAATGTCGTGTTAGTTACACCATTTATAACTCAAGAACGGCTGGACCAATTTTTATGATATTTGATTTTTTGGATTCCTCTTAGTCCGGAATAGGATAATAAGTATTAAAACATCAGAAAAATTAAAAAAAAACTTGTATGGTTAACGCTGGCAAATAAGTATTTTAAATATCTATGTAAAATGTACCTAGTGACGAAACCGAGCAAAGCGAGGGTGAACTGCTAGTTTTAAATAACTGTCTGTAACAAGTATATAATCAGTAATGACTTTTGAGTCAATCACAATAAATCTGCATTTTTAAAAATTTGAAATTCATACCATATCGTAAATAAGGAATCTATCGTGAGGTAATTAGTATGTCTAACAAGGTATTTTAGACAACGTGATAGATTAACACGTTAACACGCTAAAGTACAAGCTATTCACGTCACGAAATCTATTGTAAAGTCAAATAATTTTTGAAGTTATACTTCTTTTGAAACGTTTGGAAAGAATTATGAGAGTTTTACGATGCGCGCGCACACCGACAGCCAAAAAGCGACATGATGAAGTTAGCTGAAAGCGACATGATGAAATTAGCTGCATTCCTTTTACAAACAGAGAGTTGTGACATACGGGATGAAATATTTAGCTATTTTTGTTCTGTTACGCCAAAGAAGTATAACTTCTTACGTGCGTACATAACGTACACACACACGTTTTTTTTGCTTGTAATTTATACACATAAATTATGTACATAAATTATCTTATATGAAACTTTCTTCTTATCAAGTTTAGGCTCACACTAACAAAATAAGTTAGACAAAACGTATAAAATAATATTAAAGCTAATAAAGTTATTAATATCAGTAAAAAATATAATCTATTATATATTATTCATATCTAATTGACCCGAAAAACAATGTCCTTAATATCAACTTTTCTTGACATCTTTAATTTTGTACAAAAGTCCTACAATTTTTTTTTTATTTTCTCAAAATATTATTCGGAATGTTACGAATATTCTGAGAAATGTGCGAAATCAGTCCAGCCGTACTCAACCTTATTCGAACGATCATAATTATTCTGAAAAAAAAACGCAAAATCAGGACTGATTTTGCGTTTTTTTTTCAGCCATTCTCAACTTTATTCGGACTATTACGAAAATTCTGAGAAAAAATGCAAAATGGGTCCAGCCCTTCTAAAGTAATGCTCTACCCTACCAACAAACAGCATTTAATTTTTGAGTCATATAGATATCTTATGACCACTGGCGGAACGTTTTGCGACTATTAACGAAGTTCCCAGTTATAAAGAAAAAAATAATGATAACAAGCTTAGCAACTTAGCTAAGCAAGCTTAATAGCAAGTTAACCAAACTTTATTATGGCTCAGTCTATTTAAATCTAGAATGTTACAGTAAAATGGCTAACTCGAAAATACTCTACATTCTCATCTCTTGCTAATTTTCATCTCGATCGGTTTAGCGGTGTAGAAGTTAATGCAACGCCATCTAGTAGCGGCAAATAGCAAATAAGATCCTTCTAAGTCTTGTGTGTTTCTATGACAGACTAGCGACTCACCCTCGCTTCGCTTCGGGTTCGTCTCTAGACAAAAACAACTCTATCCCACGAGAACCGTACACTTTGCCAGGATGATATATAGCCTAAAGCCTTCCTCGATAAAAGGACTATCCTGAGATTAGCGCGTTCAACCAAACAAACAAACAAACAATCAAACAAACTCTTCAGCTTTATAATATTAGTATAGATTAATATGTACAAAAGTATAGATATGACAATAGTATCGTACTTGCTGTGCCAGCGGTCGCAGTTTCAAGTCCCGCTGGGGCATTCATTTGTGTGATGACCACGAATGTTTGTACTCCAGTCTTGGGTGTTTATATTTATAATATGTATGTATTTAAAATTATATATGTGTAGTGTATCAACTATCGGGTATCTATAACACAGGCCTCGTAGCTTACCATGGAAACTAGATGGTGTTATGCGTTAATGTCCCAACATATTTATTTATTTTAAAAGATTCTTGTCCGATTAAAATCTAATTTGAAAGATTCTGCTTTTTTTTAATATTTCTCAATTAAGGTCCTCATTATTTACAATTAATTTATTATTAACAATTAATATTTTCTATTTTAGGTGCTCCAGCGCTAGCGTCATTCCCGCACTTCCACCGCGGAGACCCGATGCTAAGAGAACAAATCGACGGTCTCGAACCAAAAGAAGGAGTTCATGATTCTTACGTAGACATTCATCCTACTTTAGGCATTGCACTGAGCGGAAAATCCAGGTAAAATTTACATATAAGTATGACTTACAATGGTTTTTTTTTCTTATAAAGTAAGATAAAATACATACCAATTTTTTAATCAAATCATAACAATATGAGCAACCCCATGGTTATGGTGGTTGGCTTTTTTTTTAATGTTAGGAAATGCATTTACGCATACCACCTGTAAACATACAGGTAGTTATGTGGGACTCACCGGCTAGGAAAGCCAGTACTACCCACGGAAACCCAACAAAACCTCCCCCGTCTTAATGGGGCGTTACAGGATCGCTTCCGCACTCAGCTACGACTTACGACTTGTTTTATTAAACACAATGTATTCATACTTTTGTAGTTGTTCTTTTTTTATGAAATCCCCTTTTAACAGACGTTAAAAAATATTAATAATTAATTTTAAGCTATAATATAGTATAAATATTTTTAAATATATTTACTTCCTTTTTCAGTCTGCAGTTAAATATTCAAGTCAAGAAAACAGATGTATTTGGAGCGCTCAGGAATTTGAAAAATGGTCTGATATTGCCGATAGCGTGGATAGAAATGGTGCGTTACTTTTATTTTAAGCTAGCGGCCACCGCAGCTCTAACCAGAATAACTTATTTTCAGGGTTCCGTACCCGAAGGGTGCCAACGGAACCCTATTACTAAGCCTCCGCTGTCCGTCCGTTCGTCAGTCAGAGGACTGTATCTCATGAACCGTAATAGGTAGAGAGTTGAAACAAAATCTTTCGATAGTTTACAATCTCGCTAGATAGATTGTAATCTAGCGGTGTTTACAATTTTACGGTGACATATATAAACCTACGACAGCCTTTACATCATCTTAACTCGGGCTCTCTCGCAAAATCGGGGGCTTTTTACCTATAAAGTATAAAGTATAAACAACTCAGTTACTTACTTACCTACTAAATTTCATATTGATCAGCGAGTAAATGTTGTGAATTCATACAAATATCCTACAAAAAGCTGAACATTCAGTGCTTCCAGATTTTATAAATTTTTCCCCGATTTTATCAATTTTTGAATAAAATTAAAATGGCGACGAGTTGCCAACACCAACTTCGGACTTCCATAGGAAAAAAATCGAATCCCTTTAAATTTGCCACTAAACTTTAATATTCTTTGCAAAAGACGACATATAATTAAAACTGAAATTTTTTTTTATTTTTTTACAGTCCGTAGAAGAATTACCAGAGAGTCTCCAGACGTTAGTATACCACGGCACATACTCGACTGCAGCTGCACAGTTAGGCCTCACAGTATTTTTCGTACTCGCCTTAACTGTGTCCTCTTTATGTTTATTCGTCATGATCGTCAGAAGGAGAAGGAAACCTTGTGCGACCTTAAAGGTCATACCAATGGACGCTGAAACAAAATCTGAATTACCATAAATTATTCTAAATAGGTTCTTTTATAAGTACAAATATTAAAAAAGTTTTATATTTAAATTTGATTATTGTGAGGAAATGAGCTCTCGAAAAAAGAAAAGCATTTATTTTATATTTATATGTTTTCTTTAGTTATTTAATTTAATTTTTCTATGACAAATGAATACAAAATGTTTTACATGATAAATTAATAGTATAACGAACACGTATGATCTTTAATTAAACTCAGTTTTTTTTATTGAGTCAGTAATTGTATGTATTACGTAAGTAATACTTTTTTTTTCATTTTAATAATAATGTTTTATGTATATATTATAATACATAAACTAACGTCTAAGCCAGTGTAAAAGAAAAGTTTACTGAAAACGAAATTATTATTGACATAATCTGTCACGTCGACACCTGCATGGAATAACATTGTAACTGTGTATTGTATAGTATAAAAGTAGAAATTAATTTCGCATATTATAATGATATAAAATATTATAGTCCATATTAAAAACTAGCGGATCACCTTCGCTTCGCTCGGGTTGGCCTCTAGAAAAACAAAAATAAATCTATCCCACGGGAACAGTACATTTAAAGTAGCCTATGTGCTATTCCAAACTAAAATCTATCTCTGTGCCAAATTTCATCCAGATCCGTTCAGCCGTTCTAGCGTGAAAGAATAACAAACATCCATACTCCCAAACTTTCACATTTATAATATTTATACAGATTAATAAGAAATAAGATTGTTAAGATGGCGAGTTACAATATTGTTCCATGCAGGTTTGAATATATACTCCTGTCTCTTTCTCAACTACTTAGAATCATGAAAAAGAAAATATCGTCAAGAGAAATTAAAAAAAAATGTAAATATTGAATTTAAAGGCCATTTAAATCTAGGGAAAAGGATACTTATAAAAATAAAATTACATTGTTTTAAAATAATATTAAAATCGTGGACTTTACTTGTCTGATTATAATAATATCGCTATCCACTTGTTATTACTATAATAATTTAATACTAGATGTAAACAACAACAAAACTTCAAATAACTTAACTATTATATATAGTTTACTAGCGACTCATCCTCGCTTCTCTCGGGTGCGTCTGTAGGTACGTTTTTTTTTTGAGCGAAACCCTAATTCTTTTTCTAAAATAAAAATAGCCTTAGTTACTCCTTATAATATCAGCTATCTGCCAGTGAAAGTCCCGTTAAAATTGGTCTAGTCGTTTCGGAGATTAGCCGGAATAAACAGACAGACAGACAGCCAAAAATTTTAAAAATTGTGTTTTTATAAGTATCGTATATAAGTCCATATTCATTTAGTATAAAGCTGTTATTTTGTCATTACAAACAGACACTTCAATTTTATTTATCTGTATAGATTTAAGACTCTTGCTCTATGTAAGAAACAAACATAACAAAAGTCACAAAAAAGACGCGCCGATTTTAAAATTATTTTAAAAGTCGTTCTTCTATTTCTTTTTTTTTTTAATTTATTTATAAACCACCCTTACGGTATACTTAACATAATTATTAAAAACAAACATGAAAATCAGTTCACAATTAAAATGGCCTGTAACAAACATAAAATATATTATGTATTCATGTATTCAGCCCTTTTTAACGTCCCACTGCTGGACGTGGACCTCCCTTCTATACGAATGGGATCAGGCCAAGTGCGGGCGGACTGAGTATGTCTTTCGGAAACTTGCTAGGTTGTCTCAGACATGCAGGTTTCCTCACAATGTTTTCCTTCACCGTAAGACAAGTGGTGATAATGTTGGAAATGATTCACACATGAAAATATCAGTGGCACAAACCTGGGATTTAAACCCGCTTCACTTGGTTTCCCAAATGCATTACCACTGAGCTAACACACAAAATATATAACCAATTTAATAATTCTTCTTTTTACAGTTGGTCAAAGAGATAGATCACTGTTTTTTTAACATTCCATTTAAATTAATATAGTAGGTATATATGTATTTCTTTTTAATTACAATACAAACAAATGTTGCCATTAATAAGATATGCGCTATAGATCTGAAATCTTAGCGTTTAAACAAGAATTCATTCTACAATCGTTGTAGAATAGAAATCGAAAAAAATATATATGGGAACGACGTATTGTGATTTTACAACATAACGCTTACATTTGTCATTCTAATATGATTTTTAAATTAATATTCTACATAGACGTAGAGAATGGACTGAGCAATACTCTCATGAAATTGTCCACTGTCTAGAAAGAGAGAAAGCGACCGTGCGGCCAATACCCAAATTGAATGTAAAAAAAATATAATATTACAATGGAATATAATATGGTTATAAATATCTAACTTCATTAATCGTATTTCAATGAAAACAGAAGACTTCTAGCCGCACCTTCGTTTTGTCTCTTTCGCGCCTTTCCGCCATTTTTAGCTGACGGCTGGCAAAGAAACAGTCCACTCTCTATGATATTCTGAATGGTTTCTGGAAGAAATCTCTTAAAGAGATAAGTTATCCTTTGTCGACATTCTGTTACTTTATTTTGTATAACATAGGTATATTTTATGATAAATAAATATTCTACAACGATTGTAAAGTAACATCTTGTCTATGACGCCTAATTTGAAATAATTGTCATTGGGTTTCATTTACTTAACTAAGTACTAATTAGATTTTCTAGCGACTGTTTTTCAAACTAATATCAATGGTATATTTTAAATAAATTCTCCTCTTCCTACTTTGAAATTTAATCTATATCATTATAGGTACTAGATGGTATCCAATAATACAACATAACTATTCATGACAAATGATTGAAATTAGTTGAAAATTATCCACGGATTAAACACATTAAGGCCATATGCCAATAACCTATATTTAACATTTCCTACTAGCGATATTGTGAGAGCGAAGCAATATTAATGGATGCACATTTGCAATAGGTACTGTGTCAAGCCACACAACTGCCATTTTGAGAAAATTGAGTATAAAGTTTTTATACGTCAATATATTGAATTTGATAGAAATTAAACAATTTTTATTGATCTAAAATGATTATTTGGGATATGTATACGTTTAGTTATCTTTTTTGATGGCGCTATGTGTTTGCAAATGTAAATCAAGGAACTTGAATTATCTTTGTAAAATTATTAAAAGAACATTGTGGTTTAACATTTTAAAAACGTATGAGTTTTTATAAAAACACGGGATATTTGATTTAAAACATTATTGCAAAACATTCTTAGATCAAAATGAGAATGAGTTTGTGAAAAAAATTAATATTCTTATTTTTGTGGGTTAACATGTTATTGCATATTTGCATCCATTTGACATAATTTGTATGGAGCACAAACCGTTCTTATCGTATCCCTGTAACCTATCTATCTATTAATATTTTATACTGATTAAATGTCAAATATCTATCTCTATAAAAATCATAGATACTTAAATAGATTATTGGGATCCACTGCAAGTTACTTCCGTAACTTGTTGTACGGTAAAATAACGCTAAACTCTAACAAAATCGGATTTTCGGAATCGGATTTTGATCAATGATCCCCACAGATATATAGAAATGTTGCGCATGACACCTATATTTTTTAATTGTGATACAAAATATACATAATGAGAAAATAGTACGTAATTTATAATAATGTTGCTCAATATTTGTAATTTTGTAATAAAAAAAATGTGAAGAAAGATCTAATTATAAGAATTTTATAAAACTTGCATTGTTGATTTTATTTTTACAAATATATTGACTTTATAAGAAATGTCTGATTTTTAATGCCTTTCCTTAATATTCAATTCAGCCATCTTCTTTAATCCCATAGCTGGGCATAGATTTCTCTTAAAAGTGGAGTGAATCAGTGTCGCCTATTGCGAGTTTTTAACCAACTTTTTTTTAACTCTATTGTGTTAAAGTGAAAGCGGAATTATATGGAACCAGTGGCTCACCCTTGCTTCGCTCGGGTTCGAATCTAGAAAATCTAAAACAAATCTATCCCACGGGAACCGTACATTTTTCCTAAATAAAAAGTAGCCTATGTGCTTTTGCAAACTATAATCTTTCTCTGTTACAAAGTTCATTCAGATCCGTCCAACCGTTCTGGTATGATTGAGTAGCAAACATCCACACATCTAAACTTTCACATTTATTATATTAACTAGCGACTCACCCTCGCTTTGCTCGGGTTCGTCCCTAGGTAAGTTTTAATCTTTTTGAGCGAAACCCTAATTCACGTTCTAAATCTTTCTAAAATAAAAGTTACTCCTTATAATATCAGCTATCTGCCAGTAAAAGTCCCGTTAAAATTGATCCAGCCGTTTTGGAGATTACCCGGAACAAACAGACAGACAGACAGACAAACAAAATTTTAAAAATTGTGTTTTATAAGTACCGTATATAATTCCATATGCATTTATATAAAACTGTTATTTTGACATTACAAACAGACAGTTCAGTTTTATTTATCTGTATAGATAAGCTTGAAAGCACGCCATCTACATCTAGTGATTGATACAAAGAGACAACATTTCCCTCTTGACGTGAAGGGTCAATTACCTAAATTAGTTAACTAATTAAAAACCAACAAAGTTAAAATTTTAAATGTAATTAATAATTGTTATTATATAATGAAAATCTAACTGAAGGCGAAAGTTTTTAAAAATATGCACCCATATTCTAAAAGGGTAGTCCTTTTTTTAAATATGATTATAAAAATGATTAAGAGGATTAAATGAATATGAGGAACACTTACTAAAAATTAAAGGCCCAATAAAATATGGTAAAACTGATCTTAAGTCTAACTAACCTAACCTAACTCAATACATTTTTTAAAACTTATACCTACTCAGCACACTGCACACGTTTCGCTTTGTCGACTTCACATCTTTTCTTCGTTAGAATCTTTCAGACTTGTAGGTTTCCTTACGAATGCTTTCCTTCACCGTAAAACAAGTGGTAATCATGTTGGAAATGGTTCGCCCATGAGAATATCAGAGGTGCGAGATTTGAACCCACGTCACTCGGTTTACCAAGCGAGCGCGGTACCACTGGGCTACCACTGCTACATTGTGGCTTATAATAATAAAAATATAAATGTAATATAAGATGACAGTTATATGATTTTTTTATATAGTCAGCATCAATGATACATCAACACAGATATCTTAGCCCCGGTATATTAACACGGATAAAAACGTGGATATGTTAGCCCGGATAGGTTACCACAAATATATTAGCCCAGATATATCAACACAGATATGTTAACACGGATATATTAGCCCTGCTATGTCAACACAGATATGTTGATACGGATATGTTAGCCCGAATATGTCGACACGGAATTTAACCGGTTATGTCAACACAGATATGTTAAATATGTTCGGTTACAGTAAGTTTTTTTTTATTTGATAATTTTCTAATGTAGAAAATCTAATTATTATTATTCATATTTCATTTTTACGAGTTTATCGATATTTTCCCTTTTTCCAAGATGTGATTTTCTTGTATAAAGAGACATTTTTAATCTATAACATCCTACCCCACCATAAACAGCAACTTGTCAATTGACAGTTTCTCTATCCATAAACAAAACTTTGCCTTTCTCAAGTTTGAGTTTGAACATGGCGGTCGGTAAAAATAAAGGCCTATCGAAAGGCGGCAAGAAAGGAGTTAAAAAGAAGATGTAAGTTCGGAATATACTTACCAAGAAATTCTTAAACCTGTATACTTCTGTCTAAACGTTTTATAAATATTATAAAATCAGTGATGGCCGAAATAATTGTGGATAAAAGTTCCGTGTCTCGTGTCAGAAGAAAACTCAAGTTTATAATTTTCTAACAAAACATCAATTTTGGAGTTTTATCACTAGCCTTGTATAGTTTAAGACATTCCGTGTGATTAGTACTTGAAAGGTTTTTATAAATACTTACTGTAAGTTGTAATTGTAAGGTTACGTTTTTAATCAAACTGTTTGATTTTCAGTGTAGATCCCTTCACAAGGAAGGACTGGTACGATGTTAAGGCACCGTCAATGTTCACCAAAAGACAAGTGGGAACCACCCTTGTCAACCGTACCCAGGTTGGTATATTTTACTAAATTTTCTAAAGTTAGGTTATAACAACCTCATGAGGTTTACTGAAATAAAAGAGTTTATTCAATGTATATACTGTTACTATTATAATGAATCGATTCCATAAAGGCAATTCAGGAATTAATTGTAAAGTTCGTTGTATTTCGATAGCCATTACTTCGTAAGTAAACGTAAGAAGATAAAACAACCGGTTTACATATCATACACCAGTCTTTATAAACTTAAAAGTTATAATACTATAAAAACTGAGTAATTTTTATTATTATTATTATCAAATACAGATAACAAAATGCCAAAACATAGTTTTTTTCACATAGCACATGGCCTTCAGTTACAAATTCTATGACTAAAACTGTAATCTTATACAATTTAGATTAATATATATTTAGGAATAGCCAGTTATTGGTAGTATGATACTAAATGATGATCCACCTAGCTCGCAATGACACAGAACTGATGAAAACATTTGTTCCCTTTTGATTTTACTTCTGAATGTATCAAATCTATTATCATAATAACTTATCTTTTATAAACAAAAAACTAAAGCATTGTAATGTTTTAGGGAACCAAAATTGCTTCAGAAGGCTTGAAGGGACGTGTCTTCGAAGTATCCCTGGCTGATCTTCAGGCTGACACTGATGCGGAGAGGTGAGTTAGTAGCTTTTCTTTATAACATATATATAATTAATAATTTTGGATATTCTTATTCTAAAAGTCAAAAATAATGAATAAAAAATGTAATAAAATAGGTAACTTAAGAATCATATTATCATGGATTTAAATTAAATTGAGACTAATTTGCTTTGTTTTTGTCATATTTATATATGAATTTTTAAAATGGGTAAAATACAATTTATTCAACAAGGTCGTTCCGCAAATTCCGTTTGATTGCTGAGGATGTGCAAGGCCGCAATGTGCTCTGCAATTTCCATGGCATGGACCTCACCACTGACAAGCTCAGGTATGTCATGATAGAGTAATAATCCTTCTGCAATAACCTATTTTCAATTTAGATATTTTATTCAGCAATTATTATAATATTCTTTTTTATTTTATTGACCGACTATAAGAAAAGAGATATTGTATTTGTGTTTGCCAATTTTAAGATTTTGAAGTTGAATACCTTTTGATTTTAAAAGTAATTATTATATGTCAAATGATATATCATTCACCAACTTTTGTTTAAAACCTGGTTAATTTCTAAGAAATTAATTGTTAACTGGACCAGTGGTGGCTCAGTGGTAGTTGACAGGTTAATTTTGCCTTCCAAAAGCCACTTTCGTCACATAATTATTTTATTTATTTGTAATAGATAATTGCAGCCCAGCTATATAACTTTGACAATCGCTGTTATATCGTTTCAAGCTGCATAAAACATTGCTACCACAGGATGTAGTGCCTTTACATATATTTGTATAGGCCCTTCTTGTCGTTGCTACATGTCTTTAATAAGATTTTTTTAAATTGTCATTTAAATTATAACTTAACTACTGCCATATACTTTGCTTTGCCAGAGAGTGTTCCTAGTTACCGAGCAATAGTTATTTCTCCAGTTTATAGACTTATCTATATAGTGAATTTCATCCAAACCTGTTGATCTGCTTCAGCATGAAATAAAAACAAACTTGATCAAATACACACATTCTTAATAGTAGCTTAGATTTTTTAGTGATTTAAGTTTTAAATATTAGTAACAATAAATAAATGTAATCCATATTACCTAAATAGATGGATGGTCAAGAAATGGCAGACCCTTGTTGAAGCCAACATTGATGTGAAGACCACAGACGGATACCTGCTCCGAGTGTTCTGCATTGGTTTCACCAACAAGGATTCGCTGAGCCAACGTAAGACCTGTTACGCTCAACATACTCAGGTATTACACGAATCTTTCTCACAAGTTAATATTTTGTTTTATAAAAACAAAAACGCTTAAAACTCAATGTGTTGGGGCTTTTCTTTGACTTTGGCCTTGATGAGTACTTTAATCTTATAGTAGAAGAGTTCTAAAGGGGACTTCGGGATTTACTCAAAAACGGCAGATTTACATAAGGGGGAATACCTTGCGCTCTGTTGAGTACAATAGACAGCTGATCGAAATATTTAAAAATGTATTTTGATAAACTTTAGGAACGATTTTTTTTTATTCGGCTTGTAGAATTGGGCAGATTATTGAATTGCACACTTTACAGCATGTAATTAGTCCACAACAACTTAATCTGACAGTTTCAAGTATTTCTAATATCAATTTTTTTTTTTTTTTTAATATTTTGATTGGCTGATTACAATTCAGCCTTTTTTAAAGTCCCAGTTAAAGGGTGGGTGGACCTCCCTTCTGTACTCGGGGGATCAGGCCACAGTCCACCACGCTGGCCAAGTGCGGGTGGATTTCACACGTCTTTCGAAAACTTGTTAGGTTCTCTTGGACATGCAGGTTTCCCCATGATGTTTTCCTTCATCGTAAAACAAATGGTAATCATGTTGGTAATAATTCGCACATGAGAATATCAGGGATGCGAGGCCTGGGATTTGAACCCGCTTCATTCGGATTCCCAAGCGAACGCGTTACTACTGTCTTATTTATTCTATAATCTATTTTAATAGCAGAATTACATTTAATTTGTCCCATTGATTTATTTACTGTTGACAATATTTTTAACCGACTTCAAAAAAGGAGGAGGTTCTCAATTCGTCGGAACCTTTTTTGTTTTTTTTTTATGTACACCAATTACTCGAAGACGCCTGAACCGATTTGGAAATTTATTTTTTGTTTCAAAGGGTATTCTTCCCAGGTGGTCCCATTTAAATTTTATCGAAATCGGTCAAGCGGTTTATAAATAAATGGCTTAATTATATGCAGTCCAACTCAATATATGAAGGATGATCTATCGCCTTTATATCGTTTCAAGCTGCAAATATTGAAGAATAAGCTGCCACGCAACGCCTTATTGTACATAGTTGTATATCAGGCTTTTAATGTGTTGCTACAATTATACTAATAAACTAGCGACTCACCCTCGCTTCGCTTCGCGTTCGTTCCTAGACAAAAATCTATCCTATGGGAACCGTACATTTTTCCGGGATGATATATAGGCTATAGCCTTCCTCGTTGAACGGACTATCTAATGGACAAAGAATTTTTCAAATCGGATTAGTAGTTCCTGAGATTAGCGCGTTCAAACAAACAAACTCTGATACTTTATAATATTAGTATAGATTTTTT
The DNA here is from genome assembly GCA_905404265.1 of Fabriciana adippe. Lineage (NCBI taxonomy): Eukaryota > Metazoa > Arthropoda > Insecta > Lepidoptera > Nymphalidae > Fabriciana > Fabriciana adippe. Next base: position 2,714,490 of record FR990010.1, read on the forward strand.
CAAGAAATTACACATACAAAATTCTATTATTTATTATCTGTGAAATAATACTGTTTAACACTAGAAAGACGGGAGCAGTCATTTGACCGGTTTTTAAATTTGGAAGTTTATTTATTTTAAAACTTTTTAATCAAACTTTCTGAAAATTAGTGACTTTTATTATTATGAATAGACGCATAAAAATACATAACCAAAACATTCATAGTTTGTTTGTTTACTGTTTAAAACAGTTATATCGATACCTCGGGGCTCAAAGGGCGTAAGCACCAAAACTCGATTTTACAGGAGAGCAAAAAAACAAAAAAAAATAATATTATTTTCGACATATCTTTTTTGATTTTTGGCCTAAATAAACCATTCTAAGACCAAAAGTCAAATTTTTTTTGGGTGCAGAACACTATAAAATTATATTTCGAATAGATTTAAAAGTAACAAAAATAGCAAAAGCTAAAAATATCTGTTTTATTTTCTACAAAAAATAGGGTAGTAAACACCATTTTTTGGCGAATTGGAAGACTTTAAATACACAGATCGATAGAGGAGAAAAAACTTAGTAGGACTGCATTAAAAAGTCAATTTCACCAAAATGGCGGTTACGCCCTTTGAGCCCCGAGGTATCGATATACCTATAAAGACGGCGACAGTCATTTGACCGCTGTAATCCAAATAATGTTTATAATTAAAATTTGTAAGCTTTTGAATTGTTTACTTATATTCGTCACTTGCAAGGATATCTTAGTTTATATTGTACGCGTTATTTAGAATATTATGAGTAAATTATTATAATATGACTCGAAATCTTCAAAATGATGAAATACTTCATTTACTGCAAAACCTACTAGAAGGTCAGTCAGAAAATGACTCTGAAAGTGCAAAAATTGACATTGATGATGTTTTTGAGTTACGTCATACGTGCTATTAGTTTAAGCTCTGATAGTGCAGACTCTGGCCTAGAAGATTAGATATCCCTAGCGACTTTGCAGCATGATAGCAATACTAACTATCGTGGTCGTGGTCGTGTCGTCGTCTTAACATGATAATGTTGAAATTGATTCCGATCATCATAAAAAAAGTCAGAGACTGTAACTTTTAACAACACTACCAAGAGTTTTAATTTTTCTTGTTATGTTATTTTTGAAATTATTTACCTAGATTATGTTTAGCGTAAAGTTCAATCTCTGTAGATGATATTTAGATAAGTATTTTTTGCCTGCATACTAATTTTTGTGTAAACTAACGTGGGGATATGGCGCTGACAGCTGATGCACAGGTCTCCTAGTTCGGCTGCAGATGCTATTTTCACATATTTGTACAACCTTTTTTTGGAATAAAAAGAACTTATATAAAAAAGAATTTATATAAGAGTGGCTTAGATGTAGCTGATCACATGACGCAGATGTACAGTGTCAAAGCATCATCTCGGAGATGACCTATACAAGTATTTTTTTAATATTCTAGATCTAACAGAAATCTCTTATGACATTTTGTATAAGAAATTGACAGGAGAGTGCATAAAACGGAGGAAACTCATATTGAATTTTGTTAGTGCACTCAGTAGAAAAATTGAAATCGATGAAGAGCCTTTTCTGAGTCTGCACCTTCATGTGTAAAACCTACACCTTCGCCTTCTCAATCTTCTTTACCAATCCAGGAGAATCGAAAAAGACGGGAGTATTATATGAGTAAATGTAAAAATAAAACTAACAAAGTATGGAATGTTTGTAATAAGCCGCTTTGTGATTCTTGTAATGTAAATAAAAATCTTTAATGTAAAAATTGCTGCTAAATATGTATATATACGAGTAGTATATTGAGAAATATATATTATATTGAACATTATATTGTCATTAATTCATAGTACCATATTCTTTTCCTATCTTAATATATAATTTTGTGAATATAAGTAGATGCAGTCATTTGACCGCCCGCCGTCTTTGTAGGTAGCTAAATTTTTCCGTCTTTCTAGTGTTAATATCTGTATTCAGGTAAAGCAGATTATTAATTGCAGTTAGTGAATAAACGACTTCGTATTGTATTACTTAGCGTGGCTATCACTTCGTTTTGTAATTCGCTTTGTATTTACTTTGCGTGGTTTTAACTACGCGTTGTATTTTCGATTCTCTTTCTCGCTTGTTTTTTACTGGAATTGTGGTGTGTACTTACAGGTCCGCGCCATCAGAAAGAAGATGTGCGAGATCATCACCCGCGATGTTGCCAACTCTGAACTCCGTGAAGTCGTCAACAAGCTCATTCCCGACTCCATCGCCAAGGATATTGAGAAGTCCTGCCACAGCATCTATCCTTTGAGGGATGTTTGCATTAGGAAGGTATGTTGGGTAAACGTAGTAAATTTTAGAGATATAAGGTTATATATATATAAAAAAAAAATTCAGGATAAAAATAACCTATGTGCTATTCCAGTCTTATAATCTATCTCTGTGCTGAATTTTATCAAGATCCGTTCAACCGTTCTGGTGTGATTGAGTAACAAACATTATCCATCCAAACTTTTGCTTTTATAATATTAATAACGGGATTACTATTTTAAAAATCGTTTTTGAGATTTAAATGTCTATGTAAGATATGTGTATAAATATATATGAAATGCTGTTTGTTGGATTTGAACATATTATTTCAGATTTTTTTTTAAATGTTTATGGTTTGGGGGAAAAGAATTTGGAAATTGGACACAATGAAAGTGTTTTTTTTTTTTTCTATACAATTATGAAATATAAAATATCTGTTGGGAAAAATTATAAAGAAGTGTAGTTGTTAGTTATGGGCCATAGTGACATCTAAGTGATGTAGTAACATAAAGGTTGAATATGAATACTTAATTAAAGGTTTAAAAAATACATATCAAAATGATGACACACCTAGCTCGCAATGATACATTACATGATGAAAACTCATGTTCCCTTTTGATTTACCTCTGAATCTGCTACTTGATGCTAATAATAAGTTACACTATCACATCCACTAAACCATAGATCGTTTCCAGGTGAAAGTACTGAAGAGACCACGTTTCGAAATCGCCAAATTGATGGAGCTTCACGGTGAAGGTGGTGGTGGCAAGCGAGGGGAGGTCGGTGACAAGTCAGAACGCCCCGAAGGCTATGAACCGCCAGTGCAAGAGAGCGTTTAAATATATCATATAAAATTGAGTGTTTGTGTTTTTGTTTATTACCCTGTAAATTTTAAGGTTAGGCTTAGCAAGTTAAAGACGATACTTTCTTAGATTTAAATAAAAAAGATTGATTAACATCTATACAGATAAATAAAATTAAAGTGTCTGTTTGTATAGCTTTTTACTAAGTGCTTATGAAAGTGTATACAACTTAAAAGAACTATTTTTGATTATTTTATTCTGTCTGTTCCGATTAATCTCCGAATTGCTGGGCCGATTTTGTCGGGAATTTACACTGGCAGGTAACTGATGTTCTCAGGAGTAACTTAGGCTGCTTTTAAGTAATGTACATGTATATAATAAAATTTTAACTAAGCTGAAACTGTACATTAAATATTTTTTGGAAAACCTTATTAAAATAGACATTATTATCGATACAGAGGCCGAATCTATAGTTTTTAGAATTTTTGTATGTGTTGTCTAGTTTTGTGTGTGTGACTGCAAAAGTCACGGCAAAACCACTGCAGGGATTTATGAAATTAGGTATGATAGCTGGTTTTCCGAGTCAACATAATATAGGATACTTTTTACTGCGGGAAAATATCTGAGAAATCTATACTAAACGTTAAAACGTAATTATATTAATATTTATAGTAATATAATTTAATTATTAATGAAAAAGAATTAGAGTTCTGTGCAAAAAAGTTAAAACCCACAACACAGTTATATATCTTCATAATGGAGAAGTTTCCTGATGTTGATAATATCATTAAAAGCAATAGAATTATTATAATATAGGTCAAAACTAATAAATCAGTGAAAACCATTTTTGATACTATCAAAAAATGACATTTAAACTTCGGTCGTTCAGGTCGTGTGACGTCACGGAATAATTCTCCCTGTTTAAAACTCCAATTTTTTTCAACAGGACTTACAAAAGCAACTTAAAAGTTTCATAACATTTTAATTTTTTTTTAATATTGTAATGATTCTTTTATATTATGCTTAAATTTTTATAATTAAAACAAAAAAAAATGGGAAACAACGGTTATAGAAAATTATTTTTTAACGATTAAAATATCTCGAGTGCAACTATCTACACTAATATTATAAGTGTGAAAGTTTGTGAATATGGATGTATGTTTGTTACTTTCACGCCAGAACGGCTGAACGGATCTGGATGAAATTTGGCACACTGATAGATTATAGTCTGGAATAAAAAAAAATGAAATATGTACGGTTCCCGTGGAATAAATATGTTTTTTCCCCGAGCGAAGCGAGAGTAAGCCGTTAGTGTAATATAATTTTAAATCGATATGTAATTTTATATGTGAATCCAAAACGATGCAATTATTTAATACCATTGAGTTATCACAAATATAAGTTATTTAAAAATAACGAAAGTTTCAAAAATGTTTTTAGTATGCGTTTTTTTCAGTATAAACTATATCTATAATATCAATACTTCATACTAATATCAAACTAAGTATCGGTCTGCTTGTTTGTCACATTTTTATGCCTAGACCGCTGAATCAACTTTGATAGAGATCGATTGAATATAGGCTACCTTTTGTCCCAAAAATGAAAAATTAAAGAAGGAAGTTTATATGGAGAATCCATAATTTCTCAATTTTAAGCCTCTGAGGATTCTAGTGAAGGATGGTCTCGACTCGATCTTCGTCTTCTTTACTTTTCAAACAAGTCGAGTGGACTTCAACGTCTACTTGGAGTGATTGTTGTGAGAAGAGTTATAATAAGTATACTTTATTGCACACCAAAAAAACAGAAAAGATGCACAGCAGGCGGCCTTATCGCTGGAAGTGATCTCTTCCAGGCAACCTTGAGTTGGAGGACTAAGTTTTCATTAGTATTTTATTTATTGTGTATCATTTCTATAATAAATAGTTTGTGTGCGAATGCCCTGCTGAAAAACTCCAATAGGATCCCATCAAAAGCGACAAAGGCCACATAGAATAAGTATTTATTGGTTTCTATGTGGCTTTTGTCGCTTTTGATTTTGATGGGATTCTATGGGAGTTTTTAAACAGGGTGTAAACATATCGTGCGAACATTCGCTGTTTCAACCTTTACAGTCTAATACTAAAAAGTTCTGACGTAGGGGGTAATCTCTTTCACCTACATTACAACCGAGTCCTATAAGCAATTTTTTATTTCGATAAATAAAAAAAATATATTTTCTGCTAGAAATCTAACCTTAATTTAAGTCTGAAAACAATTGCCGCTTAGTTGCTTTAAAATAAACCAACAAAACATACATAATTATATTATTTTTTACTAATTACATTACATAATTAGACTCACGTATGTATAATTAGTATATAATGAAAAGTGAAGCAGTTATTAGGTAAAGAGTACGCTAAATTTTAATTTTTAATAAAAAACATTAGATTTTGGATAGAATTTTAAGAACCGAGAAAGTATTTTTATCTGTGTTACGCGATATCATGATTACAAATATAATCAAAAACTGTAAAAATGATTTCAAATGCTTGTAACTATATAAACTAAGTAACTTACGTCGCAAAAGAAATCAATAAACAAACTAACAAGTGTATTATATTACTTCTTCATGCTGCTGTAACGGATCAACAGATTTAAGCGAAACGACCTTGGACCTACAGGTCATTTAGCAACTAAAAAAACTGAATGGATAATAATAAAATTTCTGTAATACAATTCTTATTGAGCCTGATTTTAATGAGTTTAGTATATCTAGAAAAACGTGAGGTGAGATACTTATACATTTAATGAATAATTTACAGGTGAAGTTGGAAGGCAGAATAATGCTAAAATTATAGCTAACCCACTTGCCTTGGGTTGGTTGCCTTTCATTGGGTTTTTATTACCAAATAGTAATAAAAACCCAATGAAAGCTTAAGAATAATTATTAAAAAAAACTAAAATCGATTCGGTCCAATTAACATTAATTTACGAAATCATCAACAGTCATCTCTAAAGACTAACTGTCATTATCATTTGTCAAACGTGAAACGGTGACGTCCATTGCCGGTATGATCGTTGACGTTATCTAATAAAAAAATTAATCATTTCTATAAATTCGTATCGGGCGGTCGTGTTTTTACCTCGCTCAAAAAGGGCGTACACATATTTTTTAAGCAATATTATATTTAACGTGAACATACCGAGTGTATTGTGGTGAATTGCTTCATGAATGTGACAAAAATTCAGTGTTAAAAATGGGGGCAAAAGTGTCCAGAACCGATTTCGAATGGGTTCATACAGAGGAGCCGCACGCAACTCGCCGAAAAATCATCCTAGGTATATATGTTACATTACGTCATGTAAATATTTAAATTAGATTCAATTTCGACAAACTTGCTCCTACATATTTTTTTTATTACATATTTAGCTGTAAATTGTTTTCGTGCTGTTAATACTTCCTACTTCATTATAACATTCGTGAAAAGTAATATAATATTAGTAAAATACCTCAGAGTTCATTTGAACATTCCATAACTTCTATGACTTTCTGAAATTCGATTTGATAATATATCTGAATTTTAGGGTGGTACAGATAACAATATTTTAAATAATTTACTACTTACCATTCTTAAAACTATAGGGATAAAAGAATCATATAAATCTAATATATTGCAAAGATATTAATAAAAATTCTGCATATTAATTGATATAAGACATAAAGAATGCTAGTGAAAAACTGGTTATATATAGACATTTCAAATGTGGAATAGATGTGAGTAGTATAACAAACTTGATCATTTTTATTTCTCTGTAGTAATATGAAAAAGCAGTAAAAAATTATTAAAGTCAATAAATTCTTGTTTTAATAATTTTACAAATGTGAAAGTTTGAGAGTGAGGTAAGTAGTTTTTACTGCTTTACACAGTAACAGCAGTAAATGATTTGAATGAAATTCAGAATGGAGGAATTTTATTTGCTGGATTAAACACATTAAAATAACTTTTTATCATTGATTGTACCATATGACTGAAGCCATAGGAAAAACAAGAAAACAATATATTAATCAAATTGATAACATAAAAAAATAGGTATACTACTAGTAAATGTGGGATTACTCATAGCATAACATTTTGTTCTTTATTACGGCTTATCAGTTTTAGAATATTGATACCAAATCTAAAAAAATATAAGTGATACATACCTACCTGTATGCTTAGTATTTGGATTAAAGATATGGTATTCTATCAGTAAAAGAATTCAAATTAATTATGCAGTTTCAGAGATTCTATTCAATAAATAAACAAAACATTTACCTGTTTATAATAATGTGAATTAAGTCAATTTCAAGTTAAATAAAGCCACTAATTTAATTTATTATCTATACATATAATAAAATTCCAACTAAGCTGAATCTGTACATTAAATATTTTTTTGGAAAATCTTATTGATATAGATATTATTATTGATACAGAGGCAGAATCTTACTTTTTAGAATTTTTATCTGCCTGTCTGTCTGTCTGTGACCGCATTATGAGAAAATGACTGGACAGATTTTGATGAAGTTTAGTATGATGATAGCTGGTTTCTGGATCAACATATACAATAGTTTTTACTGCGGGAAAATGTCTCATTTCTGAGCTAAACATAAGTTGGGTCAAACCCAAGCGGAGAAAGAGTGAGTCGCTAGTTTACATATAAAAGTAATAAAGTATTCATTTTCTTATCAATATTTGGCTTTTCTTTAATTATGAAAATTGAACTTGTACAAATCTGCGAGTCAAACAAAATATGCATCATTTTCTATGTAATAATATACTCTACTGTGAATTGATAAGTACAATAGTATAAGGAATGGTGACATCACAATGTGAAGGTTATTTGACAACTACAGTTATTATTCAGGCTTTAAATGTTTATGAAATGTTCCAGAGGCTCACTGAATATCTACAAATAATATTTGACTCATCTTTATTTCTTAAGTAAAATTTTTATTATTTTAATTTGTATTTCTTTGGATTTCACATGTTCGAACAAGTCCCGAACTTTGAAAGGCTTGTGTAGGGACACAGGCCCAATATGCAGGGCCCCTTAAAAGACTCAAATTAATATTATTATGAGCCTGTGGTGACCGCACTGCAAGGCAAAGGCCCTCCTACTCTTCTTCCACAACTCCTATCTTTCAACACAATAGACCAGTCTAGAGGGAGTCCAACTCATCCCGCTATCTCCGTCTGGGCCTACCACACTATCATCTCCTGTGTTGGGATAGTGGAAGTAAAATGTATGAAGGTAAATTACGAAAACAAACCAAAAAATAGTGGAAAACATTTAAAAATTATTATGCTAACAGTGTACAGGTAGTGGTAGCCTAGTGGTAACGCGCTTGGTTGGGAAACCGAGTGATGCGGGTTCAAATCTCGGGTCTCGCACCTCTGATATTTCTCATGTGCGAATCATTTCTAACATTATTACCACTTGCCTTACGGTGAAGAAAAACATCGTGAGGAAACCTGCATGTTTGAGAGAACCTAGCAAGTTTTCGAAAGGCATGTGAAGTCCGCCAACTCGCACTTGGCCAGCGTGGTGGACTATGGCCTGACCCCCTCATATTGAAGGGAGGCCCGTGCCCAGCAGTGGGACGTTAAAAAGGGCTGAATACAATACATATATACAATACATGCTAACAGTATATGAAATATTATTTCGTTAGATAAGTTTAGTTTGTTTTGCTTAGTTAAATTTATATATAAACAATGATGTTATTCTCATTGTATATAAAAGAACATAACTGAAAAATGGTGAAATCCACAAAAACTTATTTTTTTAAGTGTAAAGTGTTATACATCATTCAGCCATACCTAAAGATTTACACAAAAAGTTTGCATTGCCAGATAACAACTTCTCACAGTGATTGAAACAATTTTCGCCTCTATTGTCAGATTGTAGAGTATATTTTAGCTTATAACTCAAGATCCTTCTAAAAATATCTTGTTTAAAATGAGCACCAGTTTTGTCAATGAATGTTTAAATTTGAACTTTATTCTTTGTTACATAAAAGTGAATTTTGAATAACACAATAATTTGTACTAGGAGTACAGGCAAGTACAAAAAATATTTTTTTGCAAATGTTTTAAAAAAATTATTGAGATTTATATTTGGTTATTTAGATAAAGTCACAAATTATCCAAGAAGTAATCAAATGATAATTCACACTAAAATGTCATTGGTTTGTTGGCTATTTTGCCTAATATTTATATATTAATAATGCGAAAGTTTGGACGGATGGATGTTTGTTACTCAATTACACCAGAACGGCTGAACAGATCTGGATGAAATTTAGCACAGAGATAGATTATAGTATGGAATAACACATAGGTTACTTTTTATCCTATTCCGTTAGGTTCCCGTGGGACAGGTTTTTTTTTGTTTTCCATTAGGAACATACTCAAACAAGGGTGAGTCGTTAGATTGAACATATTTTAATAGATATTTTATTATATTATGTCCAAATTAAAAACATGACTTAAGTAGTACTAATTGGTCGTATAAATCCAAATGTCTATCTTGATGATTGATTGACAAAAGCAAGTAATAATCCTGCTGTAATCTACACTACTAACGAAAAATTCTAACGAATAAACTCAAAAACTACTGGACGGATTTATATGAAATTTGGTAATAAGATGCTTGAGACCCTGTGAAGGACATAGGATATTTTATATTCCGAAAATCATCCCTAAAGGCGGTTAAAATGGGGATGAAAGTTTGAATGGGGAATTAACCTAGGGACGAACTCAAGTGGAACGAGGGTGAATTTGCTAGTAATTTATAAATAACTAGCGACACACCCTCGCTTCGCTTCGGGTTCGTCCCTAGATAAAAACAAATCTATCCCACGGGAACCGTACATTTTTCCGGGATGATATATAGCCTAAAGCCTTCGTCGATAAATGGACTATCCAACACAAAAAGAATTTTTCAATTCCATCCAGTAGTTCGGAAGATTAGTGCGTTCAAACAAACAAACAATCAAACAAACTCTTCAGCTTTATAATACTACTATAGATTTGCATGTGAAAATGTCAGTAGTGTTCTGGGTCTTTCGGGCCCACTTTCTTGGCTTTCTAAGCAAGCATATTTCTGTTGGGTTACCAGTTACCAATATGGTTGTAAAATATTTTCTGTGGAAAAAACTTTGTTTATGACTGTACTGTACTAACTCAAACTAATTGATGGACAATTAACTTGTTAGCGAAGATGTCTGTATGTTCTAAAGATCTTTAGTTAATAGTTTTACGACATGTTTGGCTCAGTTTGTACTGACCCTACATGCTGTACCAGCGGTCGCGGGTTCAAGTCCCGCTGATTCATTTGTGTGGTGAGCACGAATGTTTCTACTCCAGTCATGGGTGTTTATATTTATAAATGTATATATTTAAACTTTTAAAGTTATGTAATATACATGTATGTAGTGTATCAACTATCTGGTATCCATAACACAAGCCTCGTAGCTTACCACGGAACAAGATGGTGCTGTGTTTAAACGTCACGACATAATTATTTATTAATATATGTATTACCTCAATACTAGCAACCTACGCCCGCTTTGCTCGGGTTTATTTACTAGTTTATTTGAGTACGAAGTTTTATCTAAATCTGTCCAGCCGATAAACATAAAGGAGTAACAAACACACATACATACAAACGTTCAAAATTATAATAAACAGTAATCAGATTACTTGCTTGAAGGCAGTGTTAGCTCAGTGGTAACGCGCTCGCTTGGGAAACCGAGTTAAGCGGGTTCAAACCCGGGCCTCGCACATCTTGATATATTCATGTGCGAATCATTCCCAACACGATTACCACTTGTTTTATGGTGAAGGAAAACATCGTGAGGAAATCTGCGTGTCTGACAATGAGAGAACTTAGCAAGTACTCGAAAGACATTCTCAGTCCGCCCGCACTTGGCCAGAGTGGTGGACTATTGGCCTGATCCCCCTCGCATTGAAGGGAGGCCCACGCCCAGCTGTGGGACGTTAAAAAGGGCTGAATACAACTACAATACATAAAATTCGATTGCTTGCAATATATTATATAACTAGAAATTATGTTTTTTTCTTTTAGACGACTTTTACAAGCATTTCATAATTTTCTAGTATATTATAATGTATTTTTTAATGTATTTCTTAAGATTTAGCCAGCGTTAGTGTAAATTTTATGTCGTCAACTTATTTGAATAGATTTAGTAGTGTACTTATTGAGGAAGTCACCCGGCTCGGTCGCTCGGTCGGTCGGTTTGATTGGTAACCAATAAAAATGACCTCCCCTCCCTATAATACTAGATGGTTGAGAGATCAATTTAAATTGGATGTATTCGACCAAATGAAATGAAACTTATTCCATTTACAAGATATTTAAAAAAAAACTACAGTACGTTTTAACGGTTATTATGGAATAGATAGATTTACTATTTATTATATAACTAGCGGTTCACCCTCGCTTCGCTCGGGTTCGCCTCTAGACAAACGAAAACAAATCTATCCCACCGTACATTTTTCCGGGATAAAAAGTAGCCTATTTGTTATACTGATGTATGAACTATATTATTGTAACGTTTCATTAAAATCCAATCAGTAGTTTTTGTGTATTAAGCTGTATAAGTTAGTATAGTTTTTTAACTATCCCACTGGAACTCTTTAATTTTCTGGGATAAAAAATATCTAAGATGTTGACCGGGGATATAAGGTACCACCATGCAAAATTTCATTTAAATCGATCTAACAGCTTCGGAGATTAGCCCGTACAAACAGACAAACAAACAGAGAAACAAAAAAATTGAAATAAACCTGGATTTGTTCTATTTCTTTTCTTACATCGCCCTGACTCGGTTTTTAGCATTTTTTTCTATGTACAGACATTCGACCTCTACAGTTTTATTGTATGTAAATTCTTAATCCTCCCTTCCCTTCCTCAATAAACGGGTTATCTAATGCAAAAAGAATTTTTGAAATCGGATAACGCGTTCAAACAAACAAACAAATTCTGCCTCTTTATAATATTAGTATAGATTTTAAAGAAATTCAGTGGAATAAAAAAATCCTCCACGCTCAAGTTGGATTTGAATTCATGCCATTCGATATTAGAACGTAATATTGATACCTGTTGGCCATTCAAACATTAGACTAGCAGTACCTGCGGCTTCGCCCGGGTTCAAACTTCCGATCGCTACCAAACACAGAATCACCCGCTGGGCTTATCTGAAGATTGCCTGAAAATTTCATCAAAATCGCTCCAACCGTTTTGAAGTTCATAGCGGACATACATAAACACAGATTTTTATATACCTACTAGCAACTCACCATTGCTCCCCTCGGGTTCGTCCCTAGTTACATTTTAACGTTTAGCTCAGAGATGAGATATTTTCCCGCAGTAAAAAGTATCCTATATGTTGACCCGGATAACCATCTATCATCATAGCAAATTTCGTCAAAATCTATACAGTGGTTTTCCCGTGATGCTGTAACAGGCAGATAGACAAACAGACAAAAATTCTAAAAATTATAGATTTAGCTTCTGTATCCAGTACAGATTCGGCTTAGTTACAATTTTATTATATGTATAGATATAGATAAAGTTGTGTTCCAATGTAGATTAAATAAAACTTTATTCAAGCTTTTGAATCGTCAATTTGATTTAATAATAGCCTCGTATATACAATGCGTGAAAACTACCGCCAGCTCGGAAAGCAGTTCTGCTGAGAAGAGCCCAAGAGAAACTATAAATGCTCTTTTGTTAATCAAGTGACATTATTTTTTATACAGCACTAGCGACTCACCCTCGCTTCGCTTCGGGTTTGTTCCTAGACAAAAACAAACCTATCCCACGGGAACCGTACATTTTTCCGGGATGATATATAGCCTATAGCCTTCCTCAGTTAAAGGGCTATCTAATGCAAAAAGAATTTTTCAAATGGGATTAGTAGCTCTTGAGATTAGCGCGTTCAACCAAACAAACAAACAAACTCTTCAGCTTTATAATATTAATAATATTAGTATAGATAATAGCTATCCCACAAACAAGTCAATTAATCTTAATTCAAAACACTTTTGCCTAAAGAAACTTGACCGGAATATTGAATGAAGACACTTAATTGAAGAGAGGAAGATGGAACGAGTCATCTCTTTCTCTCTCTCTCTCTCTACTCATAAATTAGAAAAGGTTAAAAAACCATTTTAACTAAACAGGTCTAAAATTCACGAGTGAGTTCTAATGAACACTAACAATATTAACAGATTTAATGAGCGATCGTGAGAAAACGAATATGTACTATCTATACATATAATAAAATTGTATCTGATCGCCGTCTGTACACGGAAGATATTTGAGAAAAACTATTATTGGGGATCTTTATTAACGCAATAGAACCCAAAACAATGATTTTTAGTTTTTCTGTCTGTTTGTCGGTTTGTCTGTTTGTCGGTTTGTCTGTTTGTCTGTGCGTTTGTGCACGCTAATCTTAGAAACGGCTTCACCGATTTGGGTGCGGTTTTCACTAATGTATTGTGATAAGCTTCACTTAACATTTAGTATTTGTTTTATTTCAATCGGTTCATAAATAAAAATGTTATGTCAACTTAAAGAATCATCTTAGGGGCGAACCCGAGCGAAGCGAGGTTGAACCGCTAGTAACGCATAAAATATATTTTAAGTTATATAAAAGAGGAGGATGTGACAATGTTACAAACTTTGAGTTTTATTTATAGGTCGTTAAGACTTTATTTTACGTGGCGATATATTATTACGGGTCGTCCCTAGGTTGATTCCCCATACAAACTTTCATCCCCATTTTACTCCCTTTAAGGGATGATTTCAGGGATAAAAACTAGCCTATGTCCTTCCCAGGGTCTCAAACTATCTTAAATCAAATTTCATCTAAATTGGTTTAGTAGTGCCAGAGATCACTTCATACAAACAAACTCACAAACTTACAAACTGTACCTCTATGTAGTATTAGTAGATGTATTGACGGTAATGATATTACTTTGCCAATATAAAGATTGTATCAGTCTCCATGCTTCTGTCATAATTCTGTCATTTTTCAAACACAAAGATTTTTATCGAGTATAGCCATAGACGAAGCCATAGAAGATTATATATAATTATATCAACAGCTTATCTATACATCTATACAGATAAATAAAATTGAAGTGTCTGTTTGTAATGTCAAAATAACAGCTTTATACTAAATGCATGTCGAATTATATACGGTACTTATAAGAAAAACACAATTTTCAAAATTTTTGTCTGTCTGTCTGTTTCTTCCGGCTAATCTCCGAAACGGCTGGACCAATTTTAACGGGACAATAAACAGCACATTATTTAAATAAAAATCTAATTTTTAAACAAGATAAAGTCAGGAAGTAATGATTCGGTTCTAATAGTTTTTACTAAAACGAAAATATTCCTAAAGCCGCTACACACCAGTCCGATTTTCCAGACGATCTGCCGCTCCAAATCAAATCCACCCACCCATGTGTAGCGTCATAGTGTGTAGCATCGTTATTCCCAATTATTATTATTTCCTGTTCGACAAAATAGTTTCCCTCCAAATCAAATTTAGCCATGTGCAAAACATAGATAATACCTATACTTAACCCCTTTATCCGTCTTCTGGTGGATAAAAGAGAAACTACAGCAATTATTTTCAAACAAAATTAAGATTATACTGTGTTTATTTGATACTTTTAATACCAATTTAATATATTGCCTGCATAATGTTTGCACATTGCAAAAAGCTACGGAATATGCGAAGGAAGTCGGCTCACCTCCCTTCCAAAAGACCATTTTGACGTAAGTCAGTATTAATCTTGCTAGTATTAAACAAATATGTGAAACACATCACGTATGTATACTTAAGTATTTAAATAACAATAAATCCACATATAATCGATATTATTATTCATCTATCTGAGCATTCGTTATCTGTAGATACAGGTATTATATTATTGTTACTAGCGGCTCACCCTCGCTTCGCTCGGTTTCGTCCCTAGGTTGCTTTCCAAAACAAAATTAATTAATTAATTTGTTTTTTTTTTCACGGGATCCTATTTTTTTTTTCTAAAATAAAAGTAGCCTATGTTACTCCTTATTACATCAGCTATCTGCCATTGAAAGTAGGTATAAGCCATTTCAGAGATTAGCCGGAACAAACAGACAGACAGACAGACAAAAATTGTAAAACATGTTGTTTTGGTATATGTAGCGTGTATACATCCATATGCATTTAGTAAAAAGCGGTTATTTTAATATTACAGACAGACGCTCCAATTTTATTTATTTGTATTAGATTAGGATACCATATCAAACACGTGTGTCGATAGACGATAGCATCGCGTCGGTGGGTGGGAAAAGCGTATACATTGATTACCAAATTATTATCATACCCTGATACGTTACGTGTTACTCATTTTTAAAACGTACTTCAAGTGCGTAAAAACAATCTCTGTGACCATGATTGCTGTAAAGCATTCGAAACGTCGGGAACTTGTTTGTTCTTCCTACCCTTGTCCCAATTTTATTTGGGATCGGTGCAATATGACTTTTCATACTGCTTTGAGGTTTTGGCAGATTTTTTTAATAGCCGGCCGCCTGTCGGAGGACAACCCTCCTCGGGAATATTATCACTTTAAAACGGGAAAAAGGAACAATGTATGTTGTGGTTGGGAAAAAGACGGGTAGGGGAAGGAAGCTAGGGTAGGGAGATGCCGCACGTCTCAGGTGGGGAAAGGGTCTGAGACTATAGTAGTTCGAAGAGGCCGGGATACTCGAACGTACAGATATCCTGTGGTTGGATGAAGCCACTAGGACAAGTACACCAACTGGCCAAAAACGTCGGAAATTAAAAATCTAAATAGGTATATCCAACAAATAATTCAGTTTTTTTTTTCAAAAATTTGAGTTCAAGGAATATTTAACATGTAAAAGAAGGTAAAATATGTTTCTATTTATTGCCGATTGGTCGTCTTTTTTATTGCGTGTCATATCTTGATTTACGATGGCGAAGACATCAATTTTACGACTAAAATCGCGTTACTCGCCCACTTTCGACCTCATAAGAAATTTTATTGAAACATATATAAATCATAGACCAAATAGGTGCTTATATGCATCCAATTTCTATTATCCCTCTCCATCCACAACCAAGAAGTTTTTGCGTCCTCCTCTAGTATCAAAAACGTAGTAAAAGTTCTACGAGCATTTCACATGTGTAGGAGGACACTAATAAAACTTTACGATACTCGTTGCATATATTCATATATTCAGTACTTTTATAATCGTCAGTACGTCTGTCCGTATAGAAGCTACCACCGGCTCGGAAAGCAGTTCTGCCGAGAAGAGCCGGCAAGAAACTCAACAGTTACTCTTTTAAAATAATGAGTTACATAATTTATAACAATAATTTCTAGTATTACAAACATTCCATGATTAGTCACTACTGGGTGGTACCGACATGTCTGTCCAAAAAGCGCGGGAAACAAATTAATATCCGCGCCCTTTTTTATTTTTTTAAAATACATTCCTATTGGCCAAGGTCACATAACAAAATGCCTTAAACATAAATCATTACAAATTAATCAAATATAATATTATTTTCCATTAAAACGCTCATATATATAAACGTAACCTTACACTCGCCCATCCTGATAACGTGTATGACTTCATACACGCTTCCCGTTGGAAAACCTTACACATGGATCCCTCAAAACCCACCAAAACCTTCTCCCTGATTTAACAAGGTGATAATTCTTCCCATCTAACACTGATAAGCATATACAAAGTGCATCTCTTGGCTTTACGCATATTGAGTGGGGTTATGTAGCTTTCTATCGTTCAAGAAAATAGACAGAGGGTGAATATCTTATTTTCCTGCCCTTTTTGCCAAATATTTTAATGGGCAATACAATAATGTTGACAATACACAAAATACTGTTATATGCAGTGCCTGTTGCCTGTTATTTATTTAAATAGCCATTTTTTTATCGCAACACTCACCTTGAAGGTGACCTTCATTAACTAGCGGTCAAAGGGTCAAAGTTCTAACAAAAGTGGACTAAAATGGTCGATGTGCTGGTACAAATTGACATAGAAACAGAAAGTGTAAAAGCAAAAACAATCGTTAATTCTACTATTTATATATGAAATGGAGATGTTTGGATGTTTGTTATTTAGTCACATGTAAATTGATATTGATAATTTGGAATTCTGCACACAAATAGAACATGTTCTGGATTATCACAGGATATTTATTATTAACGATTAGTATAAAATAGATGGACTATATTACACCTATATTATACGGCAGTCTCAGGTCTCTCCCGTGATCATGATTGCTGTAAAGCAATCGAAACGTCGGGAACCAAAAATCAAAATAAATCCGCGAAATAATCCGAAAAGATAGTTTTATTTAAAATGTCAAATATTCGCGTAAATCTAAGAAAGTATTAACAGTCATAATATAAGTGTAACGTATGCAAATAATAAAGAAAATCTTCTTTTTTTTCAGAGAAATATCCAGAAATCAAGAAACTCTACGGTTTTGACCCAATGTTCAAATGGGTAGTGACAGGGATGGTGTTGGCTCAATTCGCCGTCTTACCATTCATACAGAATCTGAGTTGGCCAGTGGTATTAGTTCTAGCATACTGTTATGGGGGCGTTATAAATCATTCGCTTATGTTGGGTGAGTATTGTGGGTTTGATTCCCTATTTATGCTTTGTTTTTATGTGTAAACGAGCGAATCACCCTTGCTCCGCTCGGGTTTGACCCTAGATACGTTTTAACGTTTAGTATAGATTTATCAGAGATGAGATATTTTCCCGCAGTAAAAAGTATCCTATATGTTGACCCGGATAACCAGTTATCGTCATACCAAATTTCATCAAAATCTGTCCAGTGGTTTTCTCGTGAGGCGTTGATAGACAGACCGATAAAAATGCTAAAAACTATAGATACTATAGATGTAATGACTATTTCAATAAGATTTTCTAAAAAATATTTAATGTACAGATTCGACTCGGTTACAGTGTTATTATATGTATGTGTCTTTGTAGGTAAGTTAAAAAAAATCAGCCAAATTGAGTACTTACTGCATTTTGAAGTCGTTCAAAAGCTTATAATTTCAACTAGATTCGGTCTATTTTGTTTTAAACATGCTTGAGCTATAAATAAAACGGAAGCATGGTTTGGTATTTGAATTACTCATACATACATTTTTTTAATTTTAATGTCACGTTTGGCTCAGGTTGTAGTGACCCTACGTGCTGTGCCAGTTGTCGCGGGTTCGAATCCCGCTGGAGGCATTCATTTGTGTGATGAGCACGAATGTTTGTACTCCAGTCATGGGTGTTTATATATTTATAATATGTATTTATTTAAAGTTATACATGTGTAGTGTATCAACCATCTGGTATCCATAACACAGGCCTCGTAGCTTACCATGGAACTAGATGGTGCTGTGTGTTAATGTCCCAACATATTTATTTATTTAATGTAAACAGCCATCTATGAGGAAGACGTTAGGGAAAGTCCCCTTCAACTTAAGGATGCGTTCCATGAAAGCCAATACAATCAATATGGTAATTAATAAATACAAACAATTACAAGAAAAATATGGCGCCACAACTGATAAAACCAATTCAATTCAATCGCTGCTTGGAAAACACCAAGTAAACAATTGCATAGATAATGTTATCACATAATGCTACTTTGGAGTTGTAGATAACATATGATTAGGTGTATTAAGATGGATTTGAATGTGAATTTAATTCGTTGTTTTTTATTGTTAGGGTTCCGTATCCGAAGGGTGCCAATGGAACCCTATTACTATAGTAAATCTCCGCTGTCCGTCCGTTTGTTAGACTGTCAGAGGGTTGTATCTCATGAACGGTAATAGGTAGAGAGTTGAAATTTTCACAGAGTATATATTTCTATTGCCGCTATTATAAATAAATATTTTTTTGCAGCCATACACGAAATAGCGCATAACCTAGCGTTCGGGCACAATCGGCCGATGCACAACAGACTGTTTGGCTTCTTCGCAAACTTACCGATCGGTATACCGATATCTATAAGCTTCAGAAAGTACCACTTGGAGCACCATAGAGTAAGTTCTTTTTGGCTTATTTGTTACAATCGACCTACCATCGCTTCTCTTGACTGCGTTTCTAGACCTAACAGTATAACTCCAGGTCCATAATCCAACTGGTGTATTAAATTTCATCTAAATTCATCCAGCCTTTTCAACGTAAAGGATAAAAAACAAACACACAAAATTTTTCTCTCTGTTCTGTTCAAAAGTTGTCTATCTGATAACATATTCCTACAGTGATACAAGGATCATTTGGCACGTGGTCGAAATCAGAACTAACACCGCCATCTTGTAAAGCGTCACTTTTGAGAGAAGTTGGAGTTGATGTTTGTTGTGGATATTTCGTGCTTTTATTTCAATGAAAATATCTCAAAATATGAAGTGATGTTATAGAGGTTGGGAGGTTTTTTTTTTTTTATAAAAGAAAATCCCTAATTTCAAACCCACACCCTTATGTCAATGTCACCTAAGTGTCAAATTATCCTTGTAACACTGTAAATAGGTTATCAGGAAAAGATGACATTTCATTTGACATTTGTTTCGGTATATTTATAGTGTAAAATGGCACTTTTTTCTTTTTTTTTTTTTGACATTGCTTAGTTTACTTTGAAAAAGGTCTTATAGGTATATATTATAATTTATTTCACGTTTTGTTTCTGCCTGACACGAAAAATCACAGGTAAAAGTTTTTTTTTTTTTTCCCTTTTAGTACCAAGGAGATGAAGTTATAGATGTCGATCTTCCGACTTTAGTGGAGGCGAAATTATTTTGTACAACAGGGGGTAAATTACTGTGGATAATTTTACAGCCGTTCTTCTATTCTCTACGACCCCTAGTGGTCAGACCGAAACCCCCGACACCATTAGAGGCGATAAATCTCATA
Source organism: Fabriciana adippe (assembly GCA_905404265.1). Classification (NCBI taxonomy): domain Eukaryota; kingdom Metazoa; phylum Arthropoda; class Insecta; order Lepidoptera; family Nymphalidae; genus Fabriciana; species Fabriciana adippe. The sequence goes on from FR990010.1 coordinate 2,734,612, forward strand.
ATACAATTGTTCTTCGATGCGATCGTTGTCAAGCTTTTTGGTAAGTTGATGTTCTTTTTGTAGGGTTCCGTACTCAAAGGGTAAAACGGGAAGGGTAAAATACTAAGACTCCACTGTCCGTCCGTAGGTCCGTAGTAGGCTGTATCTCATGAACTGTGATAGTTAGACAGTTGAAATTTTCACAGATGATGTATTTCTATTGCCGCTATAACAGCAAATACTAAAAAACAGAATAAAATAAATATTTAAGGGGGCTCCCATACAACAGACTGATGATAAGATGATTATTTTGCCGTTTTTATAGATAATGGTGCGGAACCCTTCGTGCGCGAGTCCGGCTCGCACTTGGCCGGTTTAGAATTTTTTTTTTTAAATATCAAATGTTCGCGTAATCTGAGAAAGTATTATTATAGTTTTGTTTTTGCTGTTTTCATTTATTTTGTTTCAACTCATTTAATAATTTTAGGCTAAGTTTATTTTAGTTTTGTTTATTTCAATGGCATCATCGAATAAATTGTTCTTGAAATCAAAATATTGGTTTAAGAGTTGTTAGAAAGAAAAATCCTAGAGTATCTGAACTGTTTTTTAAAAATTTGTATCAACCTAAGTCTAAAACCAATAGTACAGAGTAGTCATACCTTTGTATGATATGTGAACTTTTTTTTATTTTTTTTTTATTTTATTAATTAGTGCTTTAAACCATTTTTTAAAAGCAGTTCTATCCTGTATCCTTTCCAGGGTCTCAAACTATCTTCTTACCAAATTTCATCTAAATCAGTTGGGTAGTTTCGGAGCTTGTTCGGTACAAACAAACAAAAAATCTTTACTCTTTATAATATAAGTAATAGATAGATTATTTTGACATTATTATATAATACTAAGTCCTTGTTTTTTTTTTCATTTCTTCAGGTTGGAAAGTGCTGGGATACCTCTTAATAGGCTCTTTATTGTCCATGGGTATACACCCTGTAGCAGGTATATTTTGACACTTATTTTTTTTTATATATATATATATATATATATATATATATATATATATATTTTATTGCATATTAACTATGTAACACAGATAATACAGAGACTAATGTGGGCAAAAGTGTGATATTTTTACCGTTTCCAAATTAAAAAAAAAAACTTTTTTTCCAACTTCACTGAATATAAAAGTAAAATAATTTTTTTACTTTTAAAAAGTTATAAGAAGTTCGATTTTAAAATAATTATATCCCCTTTTAAGGGTGTAATAATTTTGGGAGCATTTTATTTATTAGAAAAGTTAAGAAAATCGATTATCTATTGGCAAAGGTGTTACAAACATACAAATAAGCTAATTTAATCTTCCTCCCTTTTGAAACGGTCGGTCAAAGATCAGACCTAATACAAATATTTCTACATGCGAAATCGAACCTACGTCCATTAACGATCAGTAGGTTACGCCTTTACCCTTATGATATTGATAATACAATTTTATTATAATTTTAGATTTAATTATAATAAACATATGACGTGATTGTTTTAATTGTTGTGAGACACAAAAAAGTGTTGTGAGATACAAAAAAGTACGACAAAAAATGTCGTCACCGAATAAGTGCCCATTTGAACATTTGAGCGCGTTTTTATATTTTTTTTATGAAAACAACTTTAAGCATTGTATTTAAGGTTCAATTTACATTGTTGTATATTTATTTCAACTAGAAGAATTACCTGAACACAATTGGTGACAGTTTTAAGAGAACTTTTGCATGGGATTGTGTATCTAGTACTTTTTTTATCGATAATCTTTTCTATATGTGTTTAATTCAGAAGGGTTCCTCTCAATTTATAACCTAAATTATTTTCTAAAATTACACGAGGGATTGGAATTTAAAAAATATATTTTTTTACAGGACATTTCATATCGGAACACTATATGTTCCGAAAGGGTTTCGAAACCTATTCGTATTACGGACCCCTAAACTGGATAACCTTTAACGTTGGTTATCACAACGAACACCACGACTTCCCAGCGGTTCCCGGCAGCAGGTTACCTGAGGTAAGTTTTATTTATTATTTTAAAACCAATGTTAAATAGGCGTAACTCAAAATATTACTTAATTTTCAGTTAAAAATTTTGTTATGATAAGTTCTATAAGTATAAAAGAGGCATAACTCATTTTTTTTTTGTCTATTATAACTAGCGACTCACCCTCATTTCGCTCGGATTCGCCATACAAACTTTCAACACCATTTTCACCCCCTTAAGGGATGATTTTCGGCATAAAAACTATCCTATGTTCTTCCCAGGGTCTCAAACTGTCTTCTTACCAAATTTCATCTAAATCGGTCCAGTAGTTATTGAGTTTATTCGTTACAAACATACAAAAATACAAATCTTTCCTCTTTATAATATTAATGTAGATTTTCAATATACCTTTTAAAATTAAAGTGTGTTATTATATTATCTATATATATATATATATATATAATAAAATTGTAACTGATCGCTGTCTCTACATGGAAGATATTTGAGAAAAACTATTGTTGGGGGTCTGTATTAACGCAATAGAACCCAAAACAATGATTTTTAGAATTTTTATCTGTTTGTCTGTGCGTTTGTGCGCGCTAATCTCATAAACGGCTTAACCGATTTGGGTGCGGTTTTCAATAATGTATTGTGGTAAGCTTCATTTAACATTTAGTATTTGTTTTATATCAATCGGTTCATAAATAAAAAAGTTATGTCAATTTAAAGAATCATCTAGGGACGAACCCGAGCAAAGCGACGGTGAGTCGCTAGTTTTAAAAATATATGTTTTTGAGTTAGGTCACTTTAATTTTAAGAAAATTATTAAATCTATACAGATAAATAAAATTGGAGTGTCTGTTTGTAATATCAAAATAACCGCTTTTTACTAAATGTATATGGATGTATTCACGGTACACATACCGAAACAACATGTTTTACAATTTTTGTCTGTTTGTCTGTCTGTTCCGGCTAATCTCTGAAATGACTGGACTGATTTTGACGAGACTTTCACTGGCAGATAGCTGATGTGATAAGGAATAACTTAGGCCAGTTTTATTTTAGAAAAAAAATAGGGTCCCACGAAAAAAAATTAAAACCAAATTAATTAATTAATTTTGTTTTGGGAACCAGCCTAGGGATGAACCCAAGCGAAGCGAGGGTGAGTCGCTAGTAAATAAAATGCGTACAGAACTAAGTTATAATATAGATCTTTTTAGTACATTGCAGTCAATCTAATATGTTATCATTATAATACTAGAGCGATGATTATCCTGATAATAGGTAGTGGAAATTTCCTTTTAAATATCTGTATGTTCAAACTATATATATTATATACTATATCCACACTAATATTATAAATGTGAAAATGTGTTTATTTGTTTGTTTGTTTGTACTTCTATCATGTCGAAATATCATGGATATCTGGAAAGTGACATAGGTTACTTTTTACCGCGGGAGATTATCTCATTCCCACGGGAAAACACGTTATAATACAACTCGAAAAGTTATTTATGATCATTATTATTCGAGTCAGCATTAGGATAGCTTTTACTACAGGGAAATCTTTCATTCCCACGGGAAAACACAAATGGTTTTATCGAGTCGTTCTTAGATATTTAAATGGCTAACGCTGACTAAACCTTAAGAAATACATCAAAACAATGTGTGACGACACGATTGGCTCAGATTGTAGTGACCCTACTCGCTGTGCCAGTGGTCGCGGGTTCGAGTCCCGCTGGGGGCATCCATTTGTGTGAAGAGCACGAATGTTTGTAGTTTGTACTCTAGTCATGGATATTTATATTTATAATATGTATGTATTTAATGTTATATATGTGTAGTGTATCAATTATCTGGTATTCATAACACAAGCCTCGTAGCTTACCATGGAACTAGATGGTGCTGTGTGTTAATGTCCCAACATATATATTTATATTTATGAATGTATTAGAAAATTGTTGATTTTAATAAGGCCTACAGACAAATCTGCAATAGCATAAGTCTATCTCTTAAGGTACACTCGCAATAACTATTGATATATATATATAAAGCAAAGTCGTGTTAGTAACACCATTTATAACTCTAGAATGGCTGGACCAATTTTTATGATATTTGATTCTTTGTATTTCTCTTATTCCGGAATAGGATAATACGTATTAAAACATCAGAAAAATTAAAAAATATATATTAAAATTTATATGGCTAATGCTGGTAAATAACTAGTTTAAATATCTATGTAAAACGTACTTAGGGACGCACTCAAGCGAAGCGAGGGTAAGTCGCTAGTTTATAATAATATGTTTTGTTTAGGTATCACAGAATCCAAGTAACGTATGTTATTTTACGATGCGGTTTTCCTCTATTATTCACTTCTAATATACCTCTTATACTTTGTAGTTCTTTTTAAGTTAATCCCATCAAAAACATTACATGTAAAAAAAATCCAAGTCTCGCAACGCATTTCTTCTACCGCAAAAAGTTATGAGATATAATGTAAAACCAAGTCGGGTTAATTTATTCAGTACCTACCTATGGAAGCATCTATCCGACAACTTTGTCATAAATCGTTACCCAATTAGTTAAGTAAGAACATTTTTTAGTGACCGTATCAATCTATTAAAAGATAAAAATATTGCCATCTTACATATTGGATTATAAACTAGCGGCGTGCGTCACTATGAACGTTTAATTTCGTTTGAGCGGAACCCTAATTCTCTTTCTAAAATTAAAGTAGCCTAAGTTACCCCTTATAATATCAGCTACCTGCCAGTGAAAGTCCCGTCAAAATCAGTCCAGCCGTTTCGTAGATTAACCGGAACAAACAGACACACAAATTTTAAAAATTGTGTTTTTCTTATAAGTACGGTATATAATTACGTATGTATTTAGTATAAAGCTGTTATTTTGACATTACAAACAGACACTTTAATTTTATTTAGGTATCTACATATATGCCAAGTTTGTATAAGTGTATGTGTGTTACTCTTTCACGCTAAAACAACTAGTACACGTAAATTATAAGCTGGATATTATCAATAGGCACCTAGGGTCCCTAGGGACCCGAGTGAGGCGAGGTTAAGTCCTTAGTCTATACATATAATGAAATTCTGAGTCGAATCTGTACATTAAATATTTTTTGGAAAATCTTATTGAAATAGTCATTATTATCGATACAGAGGCCGAATCTATAGTTTTTAGATTTTTTGTCTGTCTGTCTGTCTGGGAACGCATCACGAGAAAACCATTGGACAGATTTTCGATGAAATTTGGATTATGATAGCTGGGTATCCGGGTCAACATATAGAATTCTTTTTACTTCGGGAAAATATCTCATCTTTGAGAAATCTATAATGACCGTTAAAACGTACCGAGCGGAGCCGAAGTGAGTCGCTAGTACTAAATATAATGTTTTTTTTTACGATGATTATGCGAATGACTAAGGATTGCGTATTAAAATATTATATGATTATTGATTAGATAAACCTCTTGAGTAATTCGTGTTAAATGTTGTAAGGGAGACACCGCGCCGGGCACGTACGCGCAATACTCATACAGTCATAAAGATAACCTTTAAAATGTCGATGACTTCATTTATCGTAATATCTAATATTATGTCAGGTGTAAAATTATACATATATATTACCTATGTCACTATTTAATTCTGATTAGGATTTCTCTTACTGATTCGTGACGGCATTTTATTTGGCAACTAGTGAACAAAAACAAATCTATCCCGCGGGAACTGTACATTTTTCCTGGATAAAAAGTATCCTATTTGTTATTCTGATGTATGAACTATATTATTGTAAAGTTTTATTAAAATCCAATCAGTAGTTTTTGTGTACTAAGCTGTATAAGTTACTATAGTTTTTTAACTATCCCACGGGAACTATTTAATTTTCCGGGACGAAAAGTATCTAAGACGTTGACCGGGCATATAAGGTACCACCATGCAAAATTTCATTTAAATCGGTTCAACAGTTTCGGAGATTAGCCCGTACAAACATGCAAACAGACAGAGAAACAAAATTTGAAAAAAATCTACAATCTAAGTTAGACATGTAAATATCTAAGAATGACTCGATAGAACCAGTTATTGTGTTTTCCCGCTTGAATGAAAGATTTTCAGAGTAATAAGTTATCAACTACACAAAATTGATTTGAAATCGGTTCAGTACTTTTTGCGTGAAACGCGCACATCGATTTCGCTAAGTTACTGTTTTATTATATGTATAGATACTAGCGACTCACCCTCACTTTGGTTCGTCTCTAGGTACGTTTTGACGCTTAGTATGGAATATATATTTTTTTTTCGTGATTTTTTCCGATGTTTTAATAGTTATTCTGCTATTCGGGGTGAAGACAAATCTAACAAAACAAGGATCATAAAAATCGGTCCAGCGTTCTCGAGTTATAAGTGTTGTAACAAACCCGACTTTGTTTTATATATCATACTAGCTCACCCTCGCTTCGCTCGGGTTCGTCGCTAGGTACGTTTTACATAGATATTTAAAATGTTTTTTGCCAGCGTTAGCCATATAAATCTAATATATAAAATTCTCGTGTCACAGTTTTCGTTGCCATACTCCTCCGAAACGGCTTGACCGAATTTGATGAAATTTTTTGTGCTTATCCGGTATCTATGAGAATCGGCCAACATCTATTTTTCATCCCCCTAAATGTTAGGGGTAGTCCACCCCTAATTTTATTTTTTTTATTTTTTAGACAAAATTTTTAATTTCTATTTTTTTATGATACAACATACAAAAATACATACAATCCTCAATTTTCACCCTTCTACGATCAACCCTTATTTTTTAATAGCCATTTTAGTAATAGGAAATTATTTATATGGCAAAACAACGTTTGCCGGGTCAGCTAGTTTTAATATATTTTTTTGAATTTTGCTGATGTAATACTTAACCATAGACAAAATTACGTTTAGCTGTCGTTTGCGTTTTGTTATTCCATGTCAGATGCGTTTTTGTTACACCACGTTCTATGGTGACTTGTATTCTCTTTGACGTTTTATGTCACGTCACACGGGAACGCGGTCGAACGGGATAAAAAGTATCCTATGTCCGTCTCCTGGTTCTAAGCTACCTCCCCACCAATTATCAGCCAAATCGGTTCAGCCGTTCTTGAGTTATAAATAGTGTAACTAACACGACTTTCTTTTATATAATTCTAATATATACCTATATAAACTAATATATATTAGTTTATATTTAATTTTAAATATCATCATTTTTTTCAGGTAAAACGTATCGCTTCAGAATTCTACGACGATCTGCCGCAACACCACAGTTGGTCTTCGGTCATATATGACTTTATAATGGACCCAGAAATTGGTCCCTACGCGAGAATCAAACGCAAACATTACGGCTTAGAAAGTTAATCCTGCATTTGTATATAATTGTTTATGTCTTGTTTTTTTTTTTTTAAATAAATAATGTATATTGATAAAATATCATGAGCCAATTTTGTGTTTCTTTTTTCTTTTTTTTTCTCCAAATGATTGTCGTTTTTTATCTGTGACGGTTTTGGGCGGGAAATATATATTCATATAAATACGTGGTATGTTTTATGGCATCTTCTATTATTATCCCATCCTATTACATCAATATTATTAAAATATTCAAAGTTTGGATGGATGTTTGTTACTCAATCACATCAGAATAACTCAACGGAACTGGATGAAATTTAGCACAGAGATAGATTGTAGACTGGAATAGCACATAGGTTACATTTTATCCCGGAAAATGAACAATTCCCATGGGATAGTATATTTTTGTTTTTATGTACGAACATAAATGATAATTAAAATCAATACAGAGTTACTGTTTTTGTTAGAAATTGAGGATTTTAATAAAACATCTAAAGTTTATTGATTACTAACGACTCACCCTCGCTTCGCTCGGGTTCGCCTCTAGAAAAACAGAAAAAATATATCCCACGGGAACTCCATCTTTCGGGATAAAAAGTAGCCTATGTGCCAAATTTCATTCAGATCCAGTCATCCATTCTGACGTGATTGAGTAACAAACATCAATCTAAACTTTCACATTAGGTATAGGTTATTATTATGTTTGGTTTCGCACCATCACACGAGTCATTAATTAAGTATAGTCTCTGTAAGACTATATTTTACGATCTTTTATAACAGCTATGTAAGTTAGATTTTTTGTAATTTTTTTTTTATTTTTTTAAGGCGAGGGTATTCAATACCGCTGGGTTTACTCAAGAGGCGTTTATAATTATTCTTAACTAGCGACTTACCCTCGCTTAGCTCGGGTTCATTCCTAGGTAAGTTTTAATTTTTTTGAGCGAAACCCTAATTTTTTTTTTCTACAATAAAAGCAGCCTAAATTACTCCTTATAATATCAACTATCTGCTAGTGAAAGTCTCGTTAAAATTGGCCCAGCCGTTTCGGAGATTAGTCGGAACAAACAGACAGACAGACAGACGAAAATTTTAAAAATTATGTTTTTCTTATAAGTACCGTATATAATTCCATATGTATTTAGTATAAAGCTGTTATTTTGACATTACAAACGGACACTTCAATTTTATTTATCTGTATAGATTTATGGTTACATACCTACTTGTGAAGATAATTGTAAAAAACATGTAATTTATTTCTTGGTATCCAAAACTATGCGTAACAAATATGAGATTTCATCGCATTATCGCAGTTTCGATCCATGCAACGAAATAATCTAGAATCGAACATTCGAAATGCTTAGATCGAAAAGTATAAAATATCATAAAATAAAATTCTGAGTTGAATCTGTACATTAAATATTTTATGGAAAATCTTATTGAAATAGTCATTATTATCGATACAGAGGCCGAATCTATAGTTTTTAGAATTTTTGTCTGTCTGTCTGGGAACGCATTACGAGAAAACTACTAGACAGATTTTGATGAAATTAGGTATGATGATAGCTGGTTATCCGGGTCAACAGATAGGATACTTTTTACTGCGGGAAAATATCTCATCTCTGAGAAATCTATACTAAACGTTAAAAAGTAACTAGGAACGAACTCGAGCGGAGCGAGGGTTAATCGCTAGTCTTACTCATACACAAAGCTTTTATTTTTTTAATTAATTATTAAAAATGGTATTTAAATGTAAAAGTATATACTAATATTAATTTAAAACGTTCTAATATTTATTGTTCGATGTTAAATAAAGCACGAAGCAAGGTACTTACAGGATGTATTCTGTATAAATGTTCTATATAATGTTTTAATAAACATATATTTAAATATTTATTTTGTTTTCATAATACAACCCCTGCTATCCTTCTTTTCAATTTAATTCAATTCTCTACTGTTCTATTCAATTCTCGTGTCAATGGCTTCAAAGCGTGTCAGTTAAGCACAGATTACTTTCCCTATTGAAAAATTCCAATAGGATCTCATCAAAAGCGACAAAAGTCACATAGAAACTAATAAAAGCTAAAACTAATAAAAATATTATTACAGGTATGCTGTCTTTATAAACAAAAATAAGTTTGTTATTTTCATAAAAGTACCTGGGCGACCAAGCTTCGCTCGGAGTTTTTTTTTTGTTATATCATATTTTTTAGATAAAAAAAATAAAAACTTGAATAAATAAAAAAAAAACAATGTAAAAACTTTGTATTCGACGGGGATTAGAACCCGGATACCTGTGATTTGAATCTTGCGCCTTGGCCGCTTGACCACGATGCAAAAGCCAGAGCGTAAGAAATTAGCGATCATATTTTGCGTGGAACAATGCGAAAGAAAACCGCATGAAAACTCGAAAACACGCGTTTTTCCAGACATTAGACTAATCTAGATCGATTTTTCGCCCCCGAAAACTCCCACATACCAAATTTCAGTGAAATCGTTAGAGCCGTTTCCGAGATCGCCGGAATAAATAAATATATATACAAGAATTGCTCGTTTAAATATATTAGATATGATACCATATTAGACGTCAACCAACCAACCATCTTCCACGCGTTAAATCTTTCATATTTTTATAATCTCAAAAATATTAAGTACTATTTTTTAATTTTTTTTTCTTTCTCACACATCAAAATAAGAGTAAAATACCAAGTTCAGTTACGTATAAATTTATTTAAAAAATGGACGGTTTATTTTACATTTTAATCACACAAATACATTTTATAATAAAAATATATGTATTCCCTACTGGAATATTAGAGAACTAACTACAAGTAATAATGCATTGATATATAAAAACTTAGATATGGACACCACAACATAACTTTTTTAAACGTAACAACATGCGTTTTAATTAGAAAAAAGGTGTTCAATTGGTGAAGTCCGCCAATCCGCACTTGGCCAGCGTGGTGGACTATGGCCTGATCCCCCTCGTATTGAAGGGAGGCCCGTGCCTAGCAGTGGGACGTTAAAAAGGGCTGAATACAATTGGACGTAGTTAAGCAAAGTAGATCCAACCAAAAAACTTACTTTTGAGAAAATAGTAGTTTTAATAAAATTGATATATCAAAATAACAAAAACCATAGATTTTTTTGAAATTCTTCTTAAATATTGGGTATTTTATCTAGTTTCTGTACATAAATCGATATGTACAGACATGAACCAAATAAAAGTAAATCTGCCAAATTATTAAAAAACTATTATATAGTCAGTTTAACATAATTAAACCTTAAATACTATAACATAAGTCTATCGTGAGACTGATCCCACAGACAAACTGTGCAAACAGTTTTGTGGGTCCTTATGTAAAATATTTGTATTAGTAAGTTTGTAGTAATCAAATAAATAAAATAAATAATAAATAAATGTAGATGTCATTTATGACAGTAAATCAAAAAACGGCTTTTGTGGGCTGGATCCATTTTGCATAATTACGTCCAATTTTGAATTGTGCGCTTTTCTTTGAGGACACTTTTGAGACGCTAATTGTGTATCTTAAATTTTTATATATCAATTTGGTAATGTTACTATTTACTTTGTATGTTTATACTTCCCACTGCTGGGCGTGGGCACAGATCATATATAGAGTACAGATAGTGCATCCCATACAAATATTTGGACATCGCTAACTCACGCTATTGGACACACTATTTTTTTTGTCCTAAAATAATAATAGATGGCGCAAGTGAGAATTAAAAATAAGGCGACATCTAGCAACTCTAAATGATAGATGGCGATCCCCGAGCTGCCGCTGCGCAATGTTGTAGGTAACTATGTAAGGTCTCTCAAGGCTACTATGATAATTACAAACTATATTTTTAAGATATTGTCTTTGAGTGCTACAAAACTTTTTATTATATTGAGCGCCATCTATGAACACAGTTTACATAATTATTATCAAAGATCGTGCTATCACAATGTAGTACCCATTATTGCCGCCAAAAATATAACGATATTATTAAATTTTATAAAACTTCAAAAACATTATACTTTTGTCCATTACTTCCTTTTTTCTTACTTTAGGTATTTTTTTAAAGTTAGAATATATACTTTTCGCATTTAATTTTTTTCAAATTTTGAATTTAACATGAACATAAAAACAAATCGATACATACAACGCCATCTATTATCATTTTTTTTTAACTAATTTCACTTTGTTCGTGATGTGACCCCATGGCGTGGGCCTCCCTTCATATGAGGGAGATTCACACGTTTTTCGAGAACGTATTAGGTTCTCTCAGACATATAGGTTTTTTCATGATGTTTTACTTCACTGTATTAGCAAGTATTAATATTAGAGATGCGGAGACCTGGAATTTGAACCCACTTCACTCGGTTTTCCAAGCGAGCGCGTTACCAATGGACTACCACTGCCTTATATATATATATTTAGAATCAAAATATTGATGAAAACTAAAACAAAATTAAAATTGATACATACAGTGTACACTATAAGTAAATAGTACTGAAAAGTGCTATCGTTAGTTCCGAAAACAACCACTAGGGAAATCAAAACACTGTCAATACAATTAGATGCCTTAAACATTAACAGAGTAAACTTAATTAATATAACAAAATAATATGTTATAAAATTTTCACATTATTTTATAGGGAGATATTTATTTTATTATTATATGTAATTAATTAAAGTCATAACTACAATATGGCGCCAATATAATATGTAAATACATTATGTATGTATGTGCCTATCAGTGCAAAGGCGGCCTAACTCCAAAACTATCAAAAAAATCATTTAAACAGTCTTAAGTCTAAAAAACATTCCATGTGAGAAATAACACAACCAATTTTAATATTAAAATTTCATTCTTACAATGCATAATCCCATAAATATTATAAATGCGAAAGCTTAGATGTTTGGATGTTTGTTACTCAATCACGCCAGAACGGCTGAACGGATGTGGATGAAAGGCACGGAGATAGATTAATATCTAGAATAGCACTTAGGCTACTTTTTATCCCGAAAAAATCTACGGTTCCCGTGGGATATCCATACTAATCGTTAAAATGTACCTAATGACAAACCCGAGCAAAGCGTGGGTGAGTCGCTAGTTTAAATAGTATTTCTAAAAAAATATTTCTTATTTTTAAAAAGTCTGTTAAAATATAAAAAAACATAGCAAATACACTAATATAATAAATGCCAAATTTGTTAGTTGTGCGACTTCTTTAAGCTGTAATGGCTCTGCAGATTTGAGATTCAAAAAGCAAACAGCTCATAGCATTCTAACACTAAAATAAAAAAAAAAGTTTATGTGTATGCCATTCACACACGATAGAAGTGAAATTTCAGAAAAATAACCCACGAGAGAATGAGATGAATATAGAGTATCAGGAGTAGGATAATTATAAGGTTTAGTTTTTTTTTAACAAGTTTAAAAGTTATTTTATTTAACATATATTACATAACATATTATTCAGTATTATTTTCACTTCCTGTGTAATGTATTCTATCTCATTCTCTCGCCGGCTTAATCCTATATATTTATGTGTTGTCTCTTTCTAGTGTCGCATTTTCGTTACATCGAGTTTCAAATCACAACGATTCAAAATATATTTCACCTCAAAAGCGGATTGATTTCGTATATATAGATAATATTTTAAGAAATACATACAATTATATTAATAAAATAATTTTCACCAAATATATCTAAAATATTCTTTATTAGTCTTCTTTACTTGTAGGTGGCCGAGTTCATAAGAAAAGATATTTTCTTATATAAATAATAAAAAGTAAAGCTAATGTTACACAAACATTCAAAATGTCAATAATTAAACAGTATGTTATTGACAAAGTATGAACACAGACTTAAATAATATTAGAGTTACTAGATATTAAAATTAAAAATGCAGTAAAAAATTGTGTAATTTTACTTATAACTACGTTAGTCCATCGGAAAAAGATGTCTAATAAAATAAGTATAGTATAACTAATAAGAACCTACTTTTTTTGAAGTGGGTTAAAAATAATATCCACAGATAAAAATAATTCAAATATACAGATAATAAACAAAAAAATATATTTAAAAAATCAGATCTTGTTGCATTAATTCAAATATTAATATATTAAAAAAAAACATTGGACGGAGATAACAAAGTACTATATAAGGGCTTTTTTAATATAATAAAATTCATTTTACAAATAAAAGTAATTCATATTAATTAAAAATGTCAGTGCAAAACTGGCCTAATTTTAAATACTCATGGAAAATTAAAAAAAAAAGTATTTTTAGTTGATATTAAATGAAAAAGTCGACAGACAACTGTAATACTTTCTTAGATTTACGCGAATATTTGACATATTAAATAAAACTATCTTTTCGGATTTTTTCGCAGATTTATTTTGACTAATAATAACAGCTAAAATAAAATAAATAATATTCCATATTCAAGTATAAAAGTAATTAAAATTATAAAAATGTTTAAAATTAAAATTAACAATTATTGTAAGGTACTTTGGTGCCATTTTTCAAGTTTTTTGTATTCATTTTATTATTTTGTGGATAGGCTGCTGTAACATCTATATAGTGCCTTTGAGACATCTAAAACCTTAGTCTATCAAGTGACCATGATTGCTGTAAAGCAATCGAAACGTCGGGAACCAAAAATCAATATAAATCCGCGAAAAAGTCCAAAAAGATTGTTTTATTTATTTAAGATAACTGTAACTTTAAAAAATCAAGTTTGGCCACTTTTGCATTGACCTTTTCTGAGATATTACCTTCCCATAGTGTCACAAATTTATGACGTACATACATATAATAAAAGTAAATTCATTTGTTTTATCAACAAATTTAAATTTAATAAAATTTTAATCGTCTGCATTTTAACTATGCAGGGTAAGAGGTAAGGAGGAATCTCTTATATGGGAGACAAGTTGAAAAAGTATCCACCTGTATGCTGAAAATAGATGGCGCTGGCATACGAAAAACTACGAATGAATTTAGCTGTTATAGACGGAGTGAAGTGTGTCGAGTTCAAAAAAAATTAATTTTTCACTACTAAAGTAATTAATGAAATATAAGTATACATAACTTCAACTATTTACGTAGTATAAAATAATTAAGTAAATTAACCATCCTTCTTGAAGTAAAACTTCTTTACACACGCTTGACTTGGGGGGGTAAGCTGGTGAATGCGTTACGAAATCTACGTACGTGTGGCGAAACATTAGGAGTTTTTATATTTTGTTTCATGTCGCCTGTTTTAAAAGAGGAAGAAAAAGTTAAGTTGACTCACGTCATGTAATATTATTAGGTTTTCTTACATATTATTAAACTCATGTAAATAATTCTATTGGAGTTGGTTTAATTTCTCCCATACTCCAAATACGTACCTCTGTTGCCATGGTAACCGTTGTTATTGTCCGACAAATGATATATAATATAATATTCTTTCCTTGAATGATATTCTATAAATATATGATTGTAATATGCCTAATATGCGTCATTTTTAGTATATCACCTATCCTTATTATTTAAAACATAAATTGAATTTCATAACGAGTACCGATAACCTACAGAAGTTTTACTTCTTGCGCGTGTACACATTCATACACGCCCTCTTTAATTTTTTTTTTATTTTTCTATCGTACTCTAATCACTTTTAGCGCTTTCTTTAAGATTTATCCCGCGCTACCGCAGCGCCACCATTATTGGACACGTTTTAACGGACACTTTTTCATACATAGTGACTCCTCCTTATCTCTTTGCTCCATAGTTGTAACTTAATCTAATACTATTAATGCAATACAGATAATATAAAAACATAAATGGCAATTAGAGTTTGTTTTAACGGATTTCTCTTTTTCTCCATTAAAGTGATGAAAAAAAGTGACTTTACTGATTAAAACTCAATCATATATGGAAAAGCGTTTTAATAATTGTATTAATTTATATAGTCCAAAATCCCGATCTATGTGGTGACCCCTCACTCTTTTCCCAGATAAAATATATTTTTTAATCCATAAAACATATTAACAAACACAACTATTGATTGTCACCAAAAATTTGCTCCAGGCTATTTTTAATAAAAAATCTCTAGTCTGGAGATGTTTTGGTATGACAACACTATACCATTAAATTTGCAATCAAATTATCTACGATATGAGCAATTAACTACTTCAATTTACCTGTTTATACCTGGATTTTAGGTCATGTGGATTTAAAAAAGGTCGCCAACCTTAAGATGACATTTTCTACAACTTTTCTTTTTTTCGATTGTTTTCGTCTTTAAATAAGTTGTCACAGGAAAAAAATTCTTATACTTAAAAAATTGTGTCAATTTTTTTTAAATTAAAAGTAGCCTGAAGCATTGGCGACAACCGCCTTGAGTCGTGTTTGTTAATATGTTTTATGGTTTAAAAAATATATTTCTGTTGAAGAAAGAGTGAGGAGTCCACCACATAGATCTGGATCTTAGACTTTATTTATCTATATATGTTTGGTATAAATTATCTATACTGTAATGACAAAAGGACTTTCATTTGAACACTTTGAATAAAGGCACAAGTAATAATGAGATTAATTTTAGACTATAATCTAAAATGTAGAAGGCACTACTTTAATAGTCCGAGAGGCAACCGCAAAAAAATGATTTCAATTTTATAAAGGGATAATATGTTTTTGCATGTGACTTATGTTAGTTTTATTTCTAGTTAAGTAGTTTTTGAAGTAAAATTTCTTTAGGCATGACTGAATGGTAAGTCAATGCATATGAAAAATTAGTGTCACAGATGTGAAAGTCAAATGTATTATTAATATATTTTCTTAAAATATATTATATTTATATTGTTATAATAATTTAGATTTATGAAAATATATATTTATTATTAATAATTTTATAATAATTAATATTTATTGATTCTGGTATTGCCACAGCACCAAAGAAGTTTTACTTCAACTGCATGTAAAATTCAAACGTACTAATTTTTTTTTGTATGATATGATTACATTTCCTAACCTAGAAAGCAAAATTGTTACGGCTTAAGACAAGAATGTTTGAGTAATATATATGTATTATAAAAATCATATGGGAGGTTGCCATCAAAATAGAGATTCCATATACAGGCAACTTAGTGTTTTTTATGCAGTTTTTTTTCACTATCACGTTTCATTAATTCAGGTAACAGTATACAATAGTGTGAAATAACACTACTGATAACTATTTATGTCGCACTATTCTTATACTACTACGTACATAGTTAACTGTCTCGGTGGTGTAGTGCCTAGCATGTACCGCTGCACATCCGGAGGTACTGGGTTCTAGTCCCGGGTCAGGCCAAGTTCAGTTATTGATTCTTTCTCTCTAGTAAGCCTCAGTAACAGCCCGAATTTGGGAACTCGTTACCTCGGAGAGCATGTAAAACTGTCGGTTCTTCGCCATTACACTCACTGGTCGTGTCTCGTGTCGTCCCACCGGAGTATGAGAGAGACAGTAATAGAGTGCACTTGTGTCTGCACTATAATATCCCTTGCGCTCACTAGTCTCAGTGAGATAGACCGCAATGGCCAGAATCGGTCGGGCAGGACATTACTTACATAGTCTCCAGAGCCTTAATAAGAGGAATTTCTTCAGGTTTTACTTGTGATAATGGCATTTATACGATTGAATAAGAAGTTACACTAATACACTATTCACTATATTTCATAACACTAATTATATCGCACTATAACACTATTATACAGTCGTCTCCAGACCCTCAGTGAGAGGCACTTCTTCTGGCTGAAGAGGTCATATCTGCGATGCTGGCATGGTCGAGACTGTGGAATGGGGAGTAGTTGGTCTGGACCCTGCGAGAGATGCGTTTAGGGATGCCATTGTGCCCATCTGGAAAAAAGTATAGATTAGAGAATAAGATTATATATATTTATTTTGTAATTATACAAATTTTTAGTATTTATTTAAATAAAAAACATAATAAAACAATTTAGCCCATTGACCCAGTAAAAAAAAATAAAAAAATATATATGTCAAGAGTATAAAACATTAAAAATATTATTAGTGACACATTATTGATTTCTTACGGACATCAACATATCCTATGACTTTAATTATTGTCCAATGTACATTCCATCTGTCTCATTTTCTTAATCTAAGTAATTCCCCTAGTTTTACTAAGTCTAGCTTATAAAAACTTACTCTTAAATGCGCCAAGTCCTCCAATTTAGTTAGATCTGACAGTTCCAGATATAAACTGTATACCAAAATCCATCCGTACACTCCGGTGACACAAAATACAATCCAACAAAGGCACATTAATATGTTATACGTGAATATCATGTCATTGACAATGGATGCAAAAAGAAAGGCAACCATTCGAAACAGTATGAAAACTCCAAAAGTATAAAGCCATGGTACAATACGTTTTTCATATTCCTGAAAAGAAAAAGGATGTATTATGAGAGCGTATTTAGACCTAATAAGCAAATAACTATTAAGAACTGCTTTTAAAGATATTTAAGTAAATTATCATATTATCGTCTTCGTGCTTATTTGTTCAAACAACCGATTCGCTGCGAGTTTTATTATAGAACTAGCGGCTCCACCTAGCTTCGCTCGGGTTCGCCTATAGAAAAAAAAACTATCCCTCGGGCACCATGCATTTTTCCAGGATAAAAAGTAGCCTATGTGTTATTCTAGACTATAATCTATCTCTGTACCAAATTTCATCTAGATCCGTTCAGCCGTCCTGGCGTGAAAGAGTAACAAACATCCATACTCACAAACTTTCACATTTATAATATTTATATACAGGTTTATACAGATATACAGATTATTGACTTTAAAAAAGTCAAAAAAATGTATTTTATCTATGGATATGAATGTATATAAATCTTAGAAATTAAGCTTTGTTTTTCAAATAGAGGAGAAAAAAGTATTGGTGTGTTTGAACAAATAAACACAGGCGACGACATGTTATCTAATTTTTCTGTATTTCTTGTGGGATACACAATAAACAGTTTATATATTTATTATTTATACTATTGCCCCACCCAAGGAAAAGGCGATCATGATCACTACTTATTTACATTGTTTGCACTATGCGATCATCATACAAATAGTAATTAGCCCAGTGTGCCCATGGTCAAAGGCAGTGGTAGCCCAGTGGTAACGCGCTCGCTTGGGAAACCGAGTGAAGCGGATTCAATTCTCGGCACTCGCACCTCTGATATTTTCATGTGCGAATATTTGCCTTACGGTGAAGCAAAACATCATGAGGAAACCTGCATGTCTGAGAAAACCTAGCAAGTTTTCGAAAGACATGTGTAGTCCGCCAATCCGCACTTGGCCAGCGTGGTGGACTATGGCCTGATCCCCCTCGTATTAAAGTGAGGCCCGTGCCCAGCAGTGGGACGTTAAAAAGGGCTGAATACGTGACCATGGTCTAGACTAGATCGATGTCTCCTTATAAAGTCTTCGGGGTTTATAGGATTATTCGTATTATCAGGAAAAAGTTTGTCTAAAAATTTAATTATTTCATGTAATAACAAACTTAGAATGAGGTGAAATGATCAAAAATTAATAAACATGCAAATTCACTGGCAAAACAAGATTAACTCAAAAATATAACACACTTAAATTATTCACTCAACAAGTAAAAAAACCAGCCAAGTGCGAGTCGGACTCGCGCACGAAGGGTTCCGTACCATTATCTATAAAAACAAAAATCACGTCTATTGTATGGGAGCCCGACTTACATATTTGTTTTATTTTAATTTAATAATTTATTTTTAAAGTGAATATATAGCTAAAATATTCTGTGAATATTTCAAGCGTCTACCTGTTGCCGTTATCAATATCGAGCAAAAACGAGTAAAAAGATCACGTTTGTTGTATGGGAGCCCCCTTAAATATTTATTTTATTCTGTTTTTTTAGAATTTGTCGTTATAACAGCAACAGAAATACATTATCTGTGAAACTTTCAAGTATCTAAATGTCACGGTTTATGACATACAGCCTGGTGACAGACGGATGGACAGATAAACAGACAGCGGAGTCTTAGTAATAGGGTCCCGTTTTACCCTTTGGGTACGGAACCCTGAAAACCCTGACAATGAGAATCGAACTCGCGTGTTCTGTATCCCCCATACATGTTTAGCAAAAAATCATTGAATTGTATAGCAGTTTAATCCCTAGTGCGAGTCCAAATGACACTTTGTCAATTTTTATTGTTTGTTGTAATCACACAAACACTTTCACACTTTCACACTTGTGCGTGAAAATAAATATAAAGGGTTATGCAAATTTTTCGCACCATTTTTTTTTTACTTTCGCCAGTAATTAAACTTATATCATTACCAGAACACTATATAAAAAAGGTTATTTAATTTAAGAAGAAATCAACTCGCTAAACCATAACGAATCAAAGATTGTGTTTGCTATTCTTTTGTATAAGGCGTTATTTTTGAATAAATACCACTTTATTCTATTCAACCAGCTAAAGAAAAAAAAAATGATGGTACCAGTCCATACATAAGGTTGCACTGTCCTTTCATACTTAGCGCAAAAAAAAAAAATTTTTTTTTTTTTTACTGCAACCCAAATGTCATTCATGACTAAAACGGTTCTAACGCGCGAACTTAATTAAAAAAAAAAGAAAAAGTGCACTACATTAGCAAAAAGTACATTTCACATGAATATTTCTAATAAGCCACTCATCAAATTCATTTTATTATAATGTCTACCTTATTTTTACCAGTCTTCACTAGCTATGGGATGATAGCACAAACAAACATACAGATGAGATGATAATAAAATTAATTAATAAAAAAATATTGAGTTTCCAGTGTGAAAATGGCCTAGCAATTTTAAAGTGTCACAACAAAAAAAATACATGTTTTTTTTATATTTAAATTATGGAAAACTAAATATTCCTGGATATATTCACAATAATTAAACTAAAATCCAGGCACAATAACATATTTCTGTTTTGCATAAGTCTTATGTCGCAAGTTATGTGTGTTTTGCAATAAAAGGTTGTGGGTTCATTTCTAGCACGGAATGTTTGAATGGAAGTAGGAACTAACTAAAAACAAGGGTTGAAATGGCAAAGTACCCAGATCAAAAACTATAGTAACTATATTATGTCAATAATCTAATTGGATTTTATTAGCCAAACTGGGTGAGCCGTAGCCGACCAATCAGAAAGAACTTTTCAAAGACTCTCTAAAGCGTTGAAAAGTTGTAGTAAACTTAGTATAAAAACAATTTTATTTATTTATTTTATTTTATTAAAACTTTTAAAGTTTATATATCATAATACTTTCTTAGATTTACGCGAATATTTGACATTTTAAATAAAATATATCATATGGATTTAGATTTGGATGGGTTATGGATTTCAACATGTACTTATAAATTTCCCATATGGAGAACTTTGAAAAATATAGCTTACATTCAAGTTTCTACAGCACAATAGGGAATATGCATGTGATTTAAAGTAAAATATTTTTTCATAATCTTCATTGCTTCTGAATCAAGCCTATGCCAATATTTTTTCATGTAATTTCTTTTTGATTAAGATAATAATTATTGAAAATTGCAAATATAGGTGGGAAATTCAAAGTAGTTGAAACGCAATGCCATTGGTCAGACCAAATATGATGTCAAAGTCTATCATAAGAGAGCGCGTTCATTTGTTAATTACAATGTTGAGTATGAAGTCACGCCAAGCGAGTCAAAATGGTGGTCGTTTAAAGTATCTGTATTGGTATGATATTTAAAAAATTTTTTTTTGGAGCTGGATATTTTTTTCCAATTATATAAAGATGTAGAAGAAACTATTGTATTAAAAAATAAAAAAACTAACACATATTCCCTATTGCTTAAAGTTGACTAAACTACACAGTATAACTAACATAAACATTAATGAATGAGTACATTTGTTACTTCATCACACTGTAATGACCCGACCAATTTAAATGAAATTCAGAATGTAGATTACATACATCCCAACAAAGCTTATAGGCTAATATAATAACATAATTTTATAATACCACTCAATGGAGCTAGCAAGAGGAACTAGTACTTGTCATAAATCAATACTAACCTTTCTTAAAGCTATTATTAATATGATACTCGTTACTAGTACAGCTAAGGATCCGATCCATGAAAACAGAGAAAACACTATGAGGACATTCCGAACTGTAAAAAATGACAATATTTCACTTATATAAACTTAATATCGTTATTCTGGTATAATAATGGAAAAAAATGTAGAAAAATTGTTCAAATTGAGAAAATGATTGCAAATATGAGCAATCATATTACTTGAGTTAGTATTTTAATTGACAATGCACTTATACAAGTGTTCTGGTACCAATTATCTGATATACTGATTTGATACTATCATAAATATGGATATCAAGGTAAGATTATTTAATTTTTTTTTAAATTCTATTTACTAGTACTACTTATATCCTCTTTTTAAATTTTTTGATTCTTTTTTATAAGTAATCTAAGTTACTTTTTATAACATCAGCTATCTCCCAATAAAAGTCTCGTCAAAATCGGTCCAGCCGTTTCGGAGATTAGCCAGAACAAACAGACAGACAAAAAAAAATAAAAATTGTTTTGTTTATTTATGTGCCATATGCACACTCCCGGAAATATTTGGCAAAACGAAGAAATTGCTGAACTTCTTGGAGGAACTGGGATGGCAAGAATGAAACAAATCTAATTTCCCCCCACACGCAAAATAGGCGCATAGTCGTCGAGTTGCGGAGAACAGCCCGAACATACCATACCATACCATTATGTGCCATATACATTTGGTAAAAAGCTGTTACGTTGACATGACAAACAGACACTTTATGATCTAAAGGAAGTTAACAAAAATAAGCAAATGTACAAAGCAAGTCTAAATCTAACCATTATCATATTTATAGCTAACATGAAATTCATAAACATTTACATGGAGCATTTAAAAATTAAAAATTTAGCAGCAGTATAAATTACAAAAAAAAAAAATTAGCTACTTAAAGCAATATAAAAAAAACTTATCATGAGAGAAAAAAAAACAAGTTTACAATACAATAGATACAAGTTACAAACTAACACCATATGTAACTCTAGCAGTTTAACATCTGAGACTTAATTTTTTAAATTTTATTTGAAAATATATCGATATCCAATTATTTTATATTTTGGTCCAAATTTTACAAATAAAAATAAATAGACTGAAAAAGTTTTATAAATGTCAACTCCTCAAGGACCGTGTGCATGCCGGCGTGATAACAATTGAATTCTTAGAAATTAATACGGATTTCTTAGAAATTATGCTGGAGAGACTACATTTCACAATTATAATAGTATAAACAATAATACTATTTAAAAGTAAATTTTCTTACCAGGTGCACTTCCGACATAGACAAACTGGAAGCTTATCACATAGTATCCATAATGAACTGAGCCTGGTGCTGCCATGCCAAGGCAGTATAGATCAAAAATACTTTGTGCGAATGTGAACAGAGCTATAAACTGGAACAAAAAATATATTTTTATTTATATCAGAATTAAATTTTAGGTTCCTCTCGATTATTTTATGCTAATAACATACTTTTTGATATTATATTTAGGTGGTACATGCAATATCTATAAATATATATGAACACCTACTAAAGAAATTACAATTGTTTGTCAGTATTGAGTTTACCTAAAACTAGATATTAATTCCTACATGTTTTAAGACCCAAATTCTAAATAATAATCTAATACAAATTTAACACCTCGAGGACCGCGAGCACACCGGTGTGCTAGATAACAATTGAATTCTCGGAAATTCGCACGGATTTCTTAGAATTTGTCCGGGAGGGATTAAGATTTGGTTTATTTGTATAATACTATATTAAATACATTCTAAAACTCACCAAAGATATGCAAGCAGTCAACAAAGATCCCCTTTGAAGATCGAGTACGAATGCATCATGTAATATAGGTTTTTGATACCATGGCACTCTTAGTGATCGGACTGATTTCGAAGAACGAAGATTCGTTGATGACCTAGAAGATGCGTAATTACAAACAATCAACATCTATTCAAAATTAAAATATATTGTATGTAATAGAGTGTTTTTCAACAACATCTTTCATAATTTCAGTTTTTATTCTAAAGTAAGCGTCAGTCTTGAAATGAGCAATTACTTTACGTAAAACCTTAGTTAAACTAATAATATAATCACAAATTACTTACTTTGCAGTGTAATGTGAATACACTGAAGGTGTAGATCTATATGTTGTTGGTGTTTTTCTTCCGTACATTGTTGGGTTGTTTATATAGATTCTAAAAACGGTTAACGCCCAATACAACAATGGTGACGGATGTTTTAAAATTATGAGTTTTAGTAATCAGTTTACAGTATAATACTTCATATATTAAACATGGGAAATAAAATTTCCAGTCACCATTTCATCAAATATGACTACTTTCTTATAAAATTCCTCTTTTTTTATTAAAACTATAAAGCCACACCTGCTTTCCAAAATCCAATTGTTTGGTATTTTCGAGTTGTCAAAACGACAGCTTGACTGTTGAGCCCGTTGAGGCATAGATAATAATTAAAAAAAATATTTATCGTAGATCGATTATGAGGATTGAGGACTGCTATAAAAAAATCTAAAAGGGAAAAAATAAAATTCTTATACAAAATTGACCAACTTCAGAAAAAGACTCGTGTTATCTTCGCGTATTGTAAAGAATGAATCTATTTTTACAAGCTTTTTATTAACTTGCAATGTTTGTAAGTTATCCGTTTCAAAGCAAAACATTTTTCAACAGCTTCTTGGTATCCAATTGAGTTAAAATTTGGTATAAATATTTCATATACTATGGTACCATCTCGCGAGTCTGATGACGGAGCCGGGATGTAGGGATTGGAAATGGTAGGACATACGAATTTGGGCCAGTGTAATTTATTATTAGGAAGTACAACATGAAGACGAGTATCTGATGAAGCCGGTAGATTCTAAGTCTTGTTGTTTATAATCTTTTTTTTAGTATAATTTATAATTAATGGTTCCATATAATTTTAATGGAAAAATCGTAATCCTAAAGTATCACTTTTAATTTAACTTTGAAATTGATGAAATAAAACCAGATTTACATAACATTACATTTAATTAAAAAACATTAATTTGCAGAGTCTAGTAATTTTCGAAAAAACTCATTGGTTACATATATTGGACCACTTTGCCACAAACACTTGGGACAATCAGACGATTTAGTTACATTTTTATCTTGCATATCTATCCAACCACAAAATGAATTTGATGGCAAAGGGATTTGATCTAAAAATCTCCAAGTTTTAGTCGAATTTAGCTCATTTTCATTAATTTCATGTAGATATTTTGTAAGCTTTTCGATTTTTTCAGCTGCGAGTTGTATATTTGCTGATTCTTCGACTGCATTGCATGAATTTGGAATGGATACATCAGTTCGATTTTCAAAAGACAGATCACAAGATTCTTCCTCGATGGAAGTAATGGCGGCAGTCGCAGCTGTAAACATTTTTCCTTATCAAGTCTTACGCACCTAAAAGTAAAATTATATAAATACCAAACTTAAACCAGCAATGAACAACGAAAATTTATAAACTATTAAAACACGTATTGTAAAAATATAAAAACTTTACATTTCTTAGGTTCATTTGCTTGGAACCATTCTTGAGGACCAGTTCCACATCTGCAGAAAGGAGGCTGTTGACCTTGCATCATAAAAATAAATGGAGAAGATTCCCTGTTTCCTGCCATGAAGTCTCTCATATTATCAGCGAATTGAGCATTATTTTGCCACTGCTCAAAGCAATTCTTGAAGAATTCAGATGGGTTATCTCTGTTACGGTTCATAACGTGTCGATGAAAGCACTCTTCACAAAAAACTTTGCCACAATATATTTTTAAATTATTTGATGGTGTTTTACGGCAAATATCTAAAAAGAGTATATTTGATTTTAGCATTTCATATAAATTCTAAATTATAAAACGTATGTAATATAAATGAAAATAATTTATCGCTTACAGCATTGTCCACATTGGCTATGGAAACTTTGATCACCAATCGTTACTCTATGATTTTCGTCAACAGGTTGTAAACAACGTGCGCAAATAAACTTTTTTGTCGGCTCCGATGAATTTTGCGAAGATTTTTCAGCTACCAATTTAAAAAATAGTCATTACTAAACAATCTACACTAATATTATAAAGAGGTGAAGCTTGTAAGTTAGGATGTAATGGTTAATCTCTGAAACTACTTATCAGATTTTAGAAATTCACTAATAGGAAGCTTTATTACCGCCGAGTGATCTTTTTATTTCCATAAAATCTCTGCACTGTCAGAATTCATAATAATTTTAATTGAAGTTGAAAGGAAACTGGCCGTTAAGTACCTTTATCGGCGTGTGCTATCTAAATAGTTGGAAATGAAGCAATAAAACAGCAAAAAAACACGTATTAACGCACCCAAACAAAGCGAAGGTCACTACTTCACTAGTATATTTAATATATATTATAAGTTTGTATTTATGTAAATATTTGTTACTCTTTACGGAGACGGCTGGACGGATTTGTATGAAATTTAGTCAGTTATGCGGAGTAATACATAGGCTACTTTAAGGTACTTATTGTTAGAGATGCACCCAAGCGAAGGGTAACCCTATTGAAAAATTCCAATAGGATCTCATCAAAAGCGACAAAAACCACATAGAAGCCAATAAAAGCCACATGAAACCAATAAATATTTATTGGTTTCTATGTGGCTTTTGTAGTTTTTGATGAGATCCTATTGGAGTTTTTAAATAGGGAAGTTGTTAGTACATAAAAAAACTATTATCGTAAGTTCCGAAAGCAGCTACTGGGATATTATCACCGCAAACGGTACTTTACCATCAGTCTTGTCCGCTTTTTCATTCGGATTTGTACCTGGCGCCCATTGCATCCACCAGCTATTCGATTGAATGCGAGGACTCTCTCCCTTGAATCTTGTCATGACATGCGTTTTAAAGCATTCATTGCAAAATACATGCCCGTAAAACATTTTTAGCGATTTTGGTATTGTTCGGCATATACCTAAGACATTTTTAATTAGGTAAGTTAGACCAATTGACATGAATCTTTAACACAACTCAAATGAGGACTATCGAGAGGACCAATCTTGCGCACGTTTTACTCTCATTTTGCCATAGACCAATAAAGATTATGTTCACGATTCGTGCCGACTGTAAACTATTTTTACTTCATACTAATTCATTTTATGGTAGAACAGTAAAAGGCTACTTGCGCACTACTGATGTAGAGGTAATGCATTTAGAGTTTTAACTACCATCATTGCTTTATAGTTTATCCAGATTGATGATTTTTGTATAAGTAATAAAAAAGATCATCTTACAAGAAAAATCTTTAATTTCCTGTAAAATCAAAAAGACTTAAAGTACTCGTCTTCAATTTACCGTGATAAAGATTTTAATAAGCTTCTTATGCTATGGTATAATCTAACTTACAACACATGCTGCAAATCCTGTGAAAGTTTTGACCTTCCACGTCAACTTTATCTTCTGAATCTATAGGCAAGAAACATCTGGCGCAGAAACATTTCTTAGGCTCTTGATTGTTGTCCATTTTATAACGAAAAAATTTAAAGTTTTATACAAAAATATTTTTTTGAAAATTAAAGAACCAGCAAAGAATAATATGGTAATGTCAAAATTAAATTAGAACAAGCTATTTTTTTTGAAAACAGAATAGCGTGTTAAAAAAATAATATATAAAAAGGTGAGTAGCAATGCTTTTTAGATTAATATGAGTAGTAATAATAATACTCTTTTTTATAAAATTAACAACGAAATAATAACACAAAGAATAAATGTACAGAAGGCGAGTAAGGAGTAAATAATTGACCTATAAATACACAATTATTTAATTTTAATATTATATTAGGGATTATTACAAACATGTTTCATAAAATAAAAAGAAAATCTTCAGCATTTTTTTAACTAAAAATGTATATATGTACAATAGAAATATAATAATGTGAGACTATCTTCGTAAACTAGAGCTAATGTCAGTTTGACACTTAAATCACAAAAAAAAACATCACTTTAAATAGGTACGAGATGTGACGAATCACGAAAAGTAACGTAACGAATGTATGACATCACTAGTTCTTGCCTTCTTTGGGCTGCCATTTTACGATTTATTTCCCATAATTAATGGTAGATAACAGAAAATAAGAATATTTTCAATGAAAAAACAAAACACAGAATTAGAGATCGGCCATAATATAAATGAGAAAAAGATAATATTTATAAAATTAGATAGAAAATATTTAAGATATTTTCTTTCAACAATTTTCCAATTATGGTGTAGTCATATTTTTTTATATAATTATTTACATTTAACAAATAGTACTAAGCTTTCAGTTTCATCCTACTATATGAAAAAATCGGGAAATATAGTTGTATCTTTAGGTAAAATGTGTTCGAGCACCTGGTAACCCAGTCTATGTGTTAACCAACCGATGTTTGTGGTGTTATCTATCATGTTTTTATCAAAAAGTGATGTTTTTGTACTTGTTTGAAGTTAAATCTACTTATATTTAGTGGTAAAGTACATTAATTATCTAGACTTTATCTTATCACGCGATAAGACTATAGTATAACAAAGTTTGTTTAGGTTATAACTCAGATCATTTTGGGGCCACTATATATTCATGTTTTTAAATTTTTCTGATAGAAAAGCTAGCGTCACTAAGCGGGCGAGGCCGTTAAAGGATAACAGACCCATATCTTTCTATATTTAGCTATTGTTTTCATGGCTTCAATGTATATTTTATGAGATATAACGATGTCTCGTCACTTGACTATGTTAACTTTTTGTTTTTGGATCGACCTCGATTGAAGCATTTGGCGGGACATAGCCTTCGATTGCGTTATTATTACATTAATGCAACGTCTTATTGCAAAACTTTATTTATTGGGACTATGCAAATAAAATAAATAAACATTTCAACAATACTTATCACTAGTACCCTTATCATGTTTAATTGTCATTGCAATTTGTAATCAGTTTATTGTTAGAGACTTATTTATATTTAAAAAAACTATATTTAATTTACTAGTCGAATAATACTTTCATCTGAATTCTAATTTTTTAAATATTTGGTAATAAGTTAAATGTAAATTATAAATTATCTTCTCTTCTCTATCTTATTTAGTATTATAACATAAAATATGCACCTATTAATAACTTTTAATGTAATATTTATAAAATATATGTTACTTAAGATAATACTCTTAATACTATCTTTGCTTAGAACTTTAATTAATTATATTAAAAATATTAAATGTCAGCTATTTTAATTAAGAATTAATGTAAACAGTGTCAATATTATATTAATAATGCCCTATATGCCAAATGATACTATTAGTTTTTGCAAAAAACCAAAATCTTATGACACTTGTAATGTATTAGTAGCCAAGTCTCTCTGTAATTCATAAACTAAATTAATGAATTTTTAAGACACTTCTACTTAATATTTCATTAAGTAATTTATCTATACAGATAAATAAAATTAAAGTGTCTGTTTGTAATGTTAAAATAACAGCTTTTTCAACAAGAAAAACACAATTTCTATCGGTCTTAGTTTTTGTCTGTCTGTCTGTGTTTGTTCCGGTTTATCTTCGAAACGGCTGGACCAATTTTGACAGGGCTTTCACTGGCAGATAGCTGATGTTGTAAAGAGTAACTTCAGCTACTTTTATTTTAAAATAAGAATTAGGGTTCTTCTCAAAAAAATTAAAACATACCTAGGGACATACCTGAGCAAAGTGAGGGTAAGTTGCTAGTTTGAATATAAAATTAGGCAAACTTTAGTTTTAAGAATGCATTATTTTGACCCAAAAAAAGTTTGAATTACTTATTTTATCCATATTAATATTATAAATGGGAAAGTTTGAGAGTATGTATGGATGTTTGTTACTCTTTCACGCCAGAACGGCTGAACGGATCTGGATGAAATTTGGCACAGAGATATATTATAAGTCTAGAATAACACATAGGCTACTTTTTATACCGGAAAGATGTACGGTTCCTGTGGGATAGGTGTGTTCTTGATTCCTTAGAGGTGAACCCGAGCGAAGCGAGGGTGAGCTGCTAGTAGCAAATAAAGCATTTAATGTACCGTTATATGAAGAGGTTAATAAACTTATATTACTTATTTTGTTATCTTTTGTTACAGAATGGTGCATCTGAATGTTAACAAGAAAAAAATGTCCCGCCATGAGAAAGCAAAAAGTGGCTTTGTAAGTACTGTAATAGAGTTGTCTTTATTTTCTTGATTTTAAGTATGTAGAGGTCATGCTAATATCGTTTTGAATTCATATTGTTCCAAGTTTAAGAACTGATATATGTGATAAGACTGAGACTATGGTCGCTGAGACCACCTGTTTATATGAGTTGTATAGAGCATGTATAGTATACTGAAGAGCTGGCATGCTGGAGACCATGAGGTCCTGGGCTTAATTCTTGGGTCAATCAAAAGATAATTATTATTAGCCTTCTTTATCAGGAAACTCTATATAGTAGCCCGAGTTGGGAATTTTACAACGTAACTCCCCTGTGCCTCGAAGTTTGTGTGGGTCCTAAATTTCTGTTAGTGTCAGATTATCGTCGTATCAGTTGATTGAAGTAATTACGTAGAAAGTCAACTTTTATCTGCACGCACTTGTACACCATAGCATTTCCTACATGGATGATAAAGTGACGACGAATTTAGAATTCATTCAGAAATTTGGTCATTCTCATTATAAAAACACTAGCAATTCACCGTCGCTTCGCTCTGGTTCGTGCTAGTTGAAAAACAAAAAAAAAAATATCCCACGGGAACTGTACATTTTTCTGGGACAAAAAGTAATGTATGTGCTATTCCAGACTATAATTTATCTCTGCGTCAAATTTCATCCAAACTTGTCCAGCCGTTCTGCCGTGATTGAACACCAAACATCCATCCGAACTTTCGCATTTATAATACTAGCGACTCACCCTCGCTTCGCATCGGGTTCGTCCTTAGACAAAAAGAAATCTGTACTACGGGAACCGTACATTTTTCCGGGATAAAAAGTAGCCTATGTGTTATTCCAGACTATAATCTATCTCTGTGCCAAATTTCATCCAGATCCGTTCAGCCGTGAAAGAGTAACAAACATCCATCCATCCACACAAACTTTCACATTTATAATATTAAGTATGAGCATGTCTAAAACCTAAGTCTCTCCCGTGACCATGATTGCTGTAAAGCATTCGAAACATCGGGAACTAAAAATCAAAATAAATCCGCGAAATAATCCGAAAAGATAGTTTGATTTAATATGAGTATGTTATTATTTATTATATATATATATGTATAAGTAGCCCGAGTATCATAAGTGGCATCCTTATAGACTCAATATCCCTCTGTCCATCTCCCGAATTTTTAGACGGTTCCTTCTGTTAAAAACTCAGTTCGATTTTTTTTTAAATTCATAGATTTGCAACTTAAAGTCACAAAATATACGTAAAAAGCTGGTAGTGGTAAGTGATACAATTTTATTGCGTTGCCTAATCCGTCAACAAGTGACGCCTTATCTGTACACAATTTCAGTTTTCAGGTGGCATTCGTAACGTGAACAGGTTTTTATCGCGAATTTTTCATTATTTATTGTTGGTATGAAGTGTTTTTTTTTAATTACTTTAGTTTTTATACCTTTGCGTTTTATTTTGATTGTGAAATTAAAAAAGTATAAGTGTTGGGAATTAAACTACGAATATATGGTAATTGATATTGTTAATGTGCTATTTAATATCGATTATCGAATTGGATCGCTTGGAAATTGTCAGTTTTAAAATAAAGTTTAAAGTGTTGAAGTGTCTGTGAAAAAGTAATGAATAATTTTCTTTATATTCATAAAATTTTATTTTTATTATTTCT
The DNA here is from genome assembly GCA_905404265.1 of Fabriciana adippe. NCBI lineage: Eukaryota > Metazoa > Arthropoda > Insecta > Lepidoptera > Nymphalidae > Fabriciana > Fabriciana adippe. The sequence continues at coordinate 2,766,030 of FR990010.1, forward strand.
TAGTTATCTAAATCTTAGTATATAATGTACTAGTTTTTGTATTTTTTTTTCACAAATGAGATATTTTCCCGCGGTAAAAAGTATCCTATATATTGACCCGGATAACCAGCTATGACCATGCATTAAAATTCCCTCCCCTCGTTTTTCTGTGATGCGGTAACAGACAGACAGACTGACAAAAATTCTAGAAACTATAGATTCGGCCTCTGTATCGATAATAATGTCTATTTCAATAAGATTTTCCAAAAAATATTTAATGTACAGATTTATATCGTCTTAATTTTAGTCCTCTAGTTCCAGTATTTTGGACGTTATTGTCAGTCAGGACATGTTTGGAAGTCGATGTAACTTTCATGTTATAAGTTAATTTATACTACAATCTATTATCAAGATAAAAAAAAGTTTTTTTTTCTTTTTAATTTTTGTTAATTTATTGGAACACGTTTATCTCTGAAACTATCAATTAGTTTTATGCATTTGCGACGCAATTACACATAAATAAAGTATCCCAGTAGTCAAAAGGTATTATGATAATAAAAAAGTCTGTCAGTGCAAGTCCAACTTTACACCTAGGTTTCGTAGCATGAAACACTTAATTTACGATATATTTTTAACATACATAATTTATAACGTTCAAAGTACAATATAATATTTAATTTACCTAAAAAAATTCAGTAATAAAGCTTCATTACTTTCTGAGTGAAATGACTGTGACAGACGGACACGACGAAATTATAAAGGAAAAGTACATTATTGGACGTACTATTATACAAAACGAAATTATTATTTTTTGAAGTTACTATTATATTATTATAGTATACTTCTATTGGCACGTTTAGAAAAAAATATGAGAGTAAAATTTTTACGATGCACGCGCACACCGACAGCCAAAAAGCGACATGATGAAGTTAGCTGCTAACTTCATCATGTCGCTTTTTGGCTATCATTCCTTTTACAAACAGAGAGTGACATACGATATGAAATCTTTAGCTACTTTTGTTCTGTTACGCCAAATAAGTATAACTTCTTACGTGCGTACATAAGTACACACATATGTTTTTTTTATTTACTGTGGCTTATCTGGGAGAACCTAGCAAGTTTTCGAAAGACAAGTGAAGTCCGCCAACCGGCACTTGGCCAGCGTGGTGGACAATGGCCTAATTCCCGCCTAATATTGAAGTGAGGCCCGTGCCCAGCAGTGGGACGTTAAAAAATGAGCTGAATAGGTACATACTTCGTAATATTTTATTTCTAACGACTAGCAAGCTTACAAAAGGCTAGTTGTGTAGATAAAATTAATAGTTAAATATTTGCACTCGTTTAACAGTCACGAATCATGATGTTATGTCATGTCATGTATATTTTTAATGGCTGAGTTTTATTATAATCAGTTATCGCCCAGTGGTCGACATTGGGCGATATCAATTTAAAAAAAAACCCAGGAAAACATATACCTAGGTATGAATAGAATTTACCTATCTATATAAAAAAACACAATCTATATAAAAAAAAACGTTTCCAAAAATATTTTGTTGATAATTCTAGTTCGTCCCTAGGTACGTTTTAACGGTTAGTATGGAATAGATTGACTATAATATAGTATACTAGCGACTCACCCTCGTTCGCTCGGGTTCGTCCCTAGCTTGCTTCCCCATACAAACTTTCAACCGCATTCTCACCCCCTTAAGGGATGATTTCCGGGGTAAAAACTATTTCACTCACTCACTTTTCATATCATGAGATTTAAAAAAAATACTTATTTTAGTAAAAAAAAAATCTTTTAATTTTCTTCTATACAAAACTTGTCCTGACAATAACAAACACAAAAAAAAAAAGAATTATTCAATTTGGTGCAGTCGATCGGAAGTTATGCGTACATACATTTCGATGATTCATTTTTATTTATATAGATTATTGCTCCGCTCAATTGGGTAGTAGCATGATGATATATAACCTATAGCCTTCCTCAATAAACGGGCTATATTATGCAAAAAGAATTTTTCAAATCGGATTAGTAGTTTCTGAGATTAGCGCGTTCAAACAAACAAATAAACAAACCAACAAGAATCAAACTCTGCCTCTTTATAATATTAAGTATAGATTAGTTTTTAGACATTGCTCGCGTAGGAACTATGATAAAGAAAGCTAATCCATGATATAATTACGATTAATACCTAAGGTATCGTATATCGTGAAAAAGGAAAAAACACACTCGGTACAAATTTTCGCATTTATGTAGGTATCTATTAGTGTGATGGATTCGCGAAAACTTGGAAACGTAAAGGCCTTTGCCCAGCAGTGAGATTATGTGGGCTAACTATAGTTAGCTTAGTTAGTTAGTATGTTATAACATCAAAATTAAGATGCTGTGACTATGGGGTGTCATACCATAGCAGTGACCACAGTGAGGCAGTGGTAGCCTAACGGTAATGCGCTCTCTGGGAAACCGAGTGAAGCGGGTTCAAATCCCGTGTCTCGCACTTCTGATATTTTCATGTGCGAATCATTTCTAACATGATTACAACTTGCCTTACGGTGAAGGAAAACATCGTGAGGAAACCTGCATGTCTTAGAGAACCTAGCAAGTTTTCGAAAACATGTGAAGTCCGCCAACCCAGTTGGCCAGCGTGGTGGACTATGGCCTGATCCCCTCGTATTGAAGGGAGGCCCGTGCCCAGCAGTGGGACGTTAAAAAGGGCTAAATACAATGACCACAGGTAAAATAAAAGAAGTATAAAAATATTAGCGACTTACCCGTTACTCCGCTAGGGTGCTCTGTTTATAATCTATCTGTGTGCTAGATTTCATCCAAATCTGTCAAGCCGTTTAAGCGTGAAAACTAGGGATGCATCCGATACCTACATACCGATACCGATGTATCGACGAAATCGTCGGTTTTCCGATATATTTTTATTAATTTAAGGATGTTGTTTTTTGAATAAAAATCTCATAATTAATGTGAATTTTAAATATTAATTTTTAATCTGAACTTTATTATTAAATCGATGTTCTGTTTAATTACTATTTTCAAAAAATGACTAAACATACCTACTGTTAAATTACAATTTTCAAACATAATTGATATTTTGTTAAATTAAAATTTTACAGTTTTGCTAGTAAACATTCTAAATAAATATTGTTTGTGTAAGTAATGCCCTTTTATGTCTGTGTTTTTTTATTCTAAGCCCACACTTTATTACTTTTTATAACTTTTGAAGCTTGCAGTGTCCGCATCGGTGTCGGTATCGGCGATACTTTTTTATAAATATCGGTATCGATATCGTTTCGGCACAAGTGCGTATCGATGCATCTCTAGTGAAAACGTAACAAACATTCACACACAAGTTTTCACATATTAGATGTGTATATGTGTGGTAGTCCGATTAAAGGATCTGATTCTGACCATGGGCGTACCCAGCTTTTGGCCTAGGGGGGGGCAAATCAGAAATTTATTAAACCGGCCCCCGCGCTTGTTTTACTGTACATATTACACAAAAACACTACACGAAAGATTAGGCACTTGGCCGCAACCTCTTCGCAGCTAGGTGTAAGAAAGAAAGAAAGGCTACACCTAGGTTTAGGTACGAACAACATTGATTTCGTTTACAAAAAAATATTACAAATTACAATTAATCATAGAAAATACTCAAAAAAAATTTCGTATGTCCCTTCCTATTTAACGGACGCTTCTTGTTATTGTTCAACAGAATGCACCAAAGATCAACCAGATTTTTTAAAGTAGTGTATGATATTATAATTGATAGATATTATGGACATTGAATTAATACTTTTCGTAATCTACGTTTGGCTCTTTCAAAACAATAACAATATGTCAAACAAATGCTTTCTTGGGTTGCTAGTTTTCTTTCTGGACGTAGCATAAAAGTCGTAATTGACGGTATATGCTCCGACACTGTGCAGATTAACGCTGGCGTACCCCAAGGTTCAGTACCTACTATCGCCTACACTGTTTATTCTGCATATCAACGATATGTTGCTAACTGGCAACACTCATTGCTATGCAGATGACAGTACAGTCGATGCCTGTTGTACTAGCCGAGCAAGCATCTCTCGAGCTAAAGCTACAGTTACACATGCTCATTACTAGCACGAAAGCATGCTTTTATTGAGCAAATGCTCATTAGCAGCATGTGTATTGATACATTGCTAATAATGAGCATGCTCATTTCGAGTTTGCTCAAAAATCGACAGTCGTGCGATTTTAAAGCATGCTACCTGCAGCGCGGGTGTAGGGGGGCGTGCTTTAAGCGCGTGTGAACAGGTTTGCTTTTTGAGCATGCTAGTATCGATAGTTCTTTTTTTGCCGAGCTGATATAAGCTTCTGGATGCATCGCATCGCCAGCAAAAGGATGATCTTATTGAGCTCCATACGGATAGCTGTTTGATTGTCCATGGCTTTGTTTGAACTGAGACAAAGAGCTAGAAAGCACGCTATAAAATGGCATGTGTAATAGAGTGTTTGCTTTGAGCATGCTTATTCAGGAGCATACTCAAAACCAGCATGCCTATTGCTAGCAAATGTAAACTGCTTATAAGCATGCTCATATTGAGCATACTTAATAGCACACTTTTTAGCATGCTATTTTGGAGCATGTGTAACAGTAGCATAAGGTTGAGGAGAACTTGTGTCCGAAATTGCGACGAGAGCAGCTCTCCGATTGGGGCCCACGAAATCTCGTCCAGTTTAACCCCTAAAAAGACACAAGTTTGTGCGTTCTCCACTAAAAAAACCCCATTCTCTATAGCGCCAAAGTTCCAGAACACTCCTCTTAACATCATAAGAGTATCGGGATCTTAGGGGTCGAAATATCGAGCGACGTCCAATACATTACCGCATTATAATTGCCAATTTTTTAAAGTATTAAAATGGAAATAGTATGTTATCCTTATAGTCCAAGCAAAATGCAGTTTGGGAACAAAATATTGAAAACCTGAAGTTTTATGATTTTAAAATGTTGGCAGGTATATAAGGAATAGAAATTCATAAAATGCCCCCGATGCCCAGCTACCCCCCGAGAAATGGGGGGACGCAAAGCGTTGAAAAATAGTTTTTTTCAATTTCCGGCTTACTGTGATGTTCTATCGAAAAATGTTTTCTACAAAAGTTGTAGGTCTAGTAAAAATCTACAACTTTTATTTATAACACTTTTTACAAAAACCTCAAAGTTTTCGAGATATTTGCAAAAAACTCAGTTTTTAATTTTTTCTTAGTTTTTTATTTTTAATTTCTAGAATAATCTTTTAATTCTCATGAAACTAAGGTAATGTAATTTACAATATATATATATATATATATATATATATATATATATATATATATATATAAAATAAATAAAAAAAATTGAAATTGAAATGTTCAGCCATTTCCGAGAAAAGTATGTTTTACGGTCTCGAGAGGCCGAAAATCATCCCCAACTTCAAGTGGACGTTTACATTTAAAACATTTTTTGTACAATTTTCAGATAGGGCTCATTCTTTTCGTCTTGAACTCTACTTTATGAAAAAATAAAAACATTGTATGGTCGCCCTGTAAGAACACTCTTAAAAATTGAAAACATTGGAGAAATCGATAATTTTTACTTTGTAAACTACATTTTTTTTAATTATCATTGGAAAAGTGAACTTTATTACCCAATTTTTTATAAACTGATTATACCAGTGTATTTGTCGGGAAAAAACGAAAGAAATGGTATTCTTAAGTTTTTAATTTGACGCTTATTATTTATACAATATCGCCGTAAACATTCCAACTTTGCAATTTGACGAGTCGTGAAGAAATAATAAAAATTGGAATTCACGTAAAATATACCTTATTCTTTTGTATTTTTTCCTGTAGAATCTATTTATGTTATTTTTTTTTGAATTTATCGATGTTTTATTAATTTTTGATCGATTTTGTAGTTGAATTTATTGATTTTTTCTAAAAAATTAGATTTTAAGGTAATTACAGAAAGAAATGAAATTCATTTGTAATCTAATCTTGTTTATTCATTAGATAAAAGTGTAATTTAAAAAAATTAAGTTGATATTTACAAAATTTTGTCATAGTTTTGTTAAAAAATCATAAAAAAAAGTTTTTACTAAACTCTTTACGTCAATTTTTTCCTGAGATATTCGACTTTCAATAAAAATTCATCCTTTTCTTTTTTATCATCAATATCTAAGCGTTTGATGGATGCACAATACATTAAGGAGTAATTTTAAAAATTTAAATGTTTTTAAAATTACCCTTTAATGTACTTTTTTTGTTTTTAATTATTTTTTTCATTTTTTACATTTTTTATGATTTTTTTAACAAAACGATGACAAAATGTTGTAAATATCAACTTAATTTTTTTTTTTAATTATACTTTTAACTAATGAATAAACAAGTATAGATTACAAATGAATTTCATTTCTTTCTGTAATTACCTTAAAATCTAATTTTTTAGAAAAAATCAATAAATTCAACTACAAAATCGATCAAAAATTAATAAAACATCGATAAATTCAAAAAAAAAAAAATAACATAAATAGATTCTACAGGAAAAAATACAAAAGAATAAGGTATATTTTACGTGAATTCCAATTTTTATTATTTCTTCACGACTCGTCAAATTGCAAAGTTGGAATGTTTACGGCGATATTGTATAAATAATAAGCGTCAAATTAAAAACTTAAGAATACCATTTCTTTCGTTTTTTCCCGACAAATACACTGGTATAATCAGTTTATAAAAAATTGGGTAATAAAGTTCACTTTTCCAATGATAATTAAAAAAAATGTAGTTTACAAAGTAAAAATTATCGATTTCTCCAATGTTTTCAATTTTTAAGAGTGTTCTTACAGGGCGACCATACAATGTTTTTGTTTTTTCATAAAGTAGAGTTCAAGACGAAAAGAATGAGCCCTATCTGAAAATTGTACAAAAAATTTTTTAAATGTAAACGTCCACTTGAAGTTGGGGATGATTTTCGGCCTCTCGAGACCATAAAACATACTTTTCTCGGAAATGGCTGAACATTTCAATTTCAATTTTTTTTTATATATATATATATATATATATATATATATATATATATATATATATATATATATATATATATATATTGTAAATTACATTACCTTAGTTTCATGAGAATTAAAAGATTATTCTAGAAATTAAAAATAAAAAACCAAGAAAAAATTAAAAACTGAGTTTTTTGCAAATATCTCGAAAACTTTGAGGTTTTTGTAAAAAGTGTTATAAATAAAAGTTGTAGATTTTTACTAGACCTACAACTTTTGTAGAAAACATTTTTCGATAGAACATCACAGTAAGCCGGAAATTGAAAAAAACTATTTTTCAACGCTTTGCGTCCCCCCATTTCTCGGGGGTGGCTGGGCATCGGGAGCATTTTATGAATTTCTATTCCTTATATACCTGCCAACATTTTGAAATCATAAAACTTCAGGTTTTCAATATTTTATTTTTTCTTAAAAATAATTGCATTTCGCTTGGACTATTAAGAGATAGACATATGCCATCGCGAACTTTTTTGTAGACCTTTTTAATGTGTATAATACTGTAGTACATTATTTTGATCTATCTCGTAGGGTTCAGCCAACGTTTGCAATGTAAGCGCAAAAAAATGTGTTTATTTACGATATCACATTAGAAACCTCTAAAATTATCAGTCTTTCTCTACTATATTATGCATGTATTATACATATAAACCTTCCTCTTGAATCACTCTATCTATTAAAAAAACCGCATCAAAATCCTTGCGTAGTTTTAAAGATCTAAGCATACAAAGTGACAGACAGACAGCGGGAAGCGACTTTGTTTTATACTATGTAGTGATAGTGCATTCTCTAACGACAAATATTGTTAGAGCATAAATATTATATCATTTGGTATGTGATTAACATGATCTAGATGAGGTACTAAATAAATAAATAAAATAATAATAAAATATTTTTGTTTCGGTTCACCGGTGAATATTACACTAAATCCAGGGGGGGGGGGGGCAGCTGCCCCCCCCCCCCCTGCCCCTACCTCGGTACGCCCATGATTCTGACTGTAGTCTACTGAAAAAAAAAACTATTTAGTACAAATAAAATATATGAACACTATGGACACTATTATGTATGCGAAAGTTTGTATGCGTGTTTGTGTATATTATACAACTTTCGGCGTTGACGTAATAAGATGTAAATTGCCATGAGCGGTATTCGAACCCGCACTCTCAGGCATAGGCAGATATTCCAACAACTACTGCACGCGGCCATCTATTTATAGAAATGTATCATATGATTAGACTTTGTTTTAAAAGCATAAAACACTTCAGTTTTGGATGTATTGTAAATAAAAGATAAAAATACAGATCAAGAATCTCCTCATTCTTTAAATGTGGGTTAAAGTGATAAGTGCTATCACTTATCAATGGAGAGATTTCTATGGAAATACTAGCGGCTTACTCTTGATTTGCTCGCTCCTTGGGGGTGAATAATTTAGAAACTCACAGGACAAACATACAAAATACATTCATTTTTATTTTATACACAGATATACATATATGGCTACGCCACCTTTTAACGAATTTTATCACTAACTGCTTTGTTTAACTCATAATTATAGTCTATTCTATAGGTACATATAATAAAATTGTAACCAAGCCGAATCTGCACATTGAATATTATTTGGAAAATCTTATTGAAATAGACATTATTATCGATACAGAGGCCGAATCTACGTGTATAGTTTTTAGAATTTTTGTCTGTCTGACAGCATCACGAAAAAACCACTGGACAGATTTTAATGAATTTTGGTATGACGATAACTGGTTATCTGGGTCAACATATAGGATACTTTTTACTGCGTTAAAATATCTCATCTTTGAGTTATACGTCAAAACGTAACTAGGGACGAACCCAAGCGGAGCGAGCATGAGTCGCTAGTAGTTTATATAGACAGAAATACTGACAGCACCACCATCACCAATTTTAGTGAATTTTATTACTAATAGCTATGTTTTACTTCTGATTATAGTCTATTATAGTTCTAAATTTCATCCAAAGTCATCCAGCCGCTTTAACCTGAAGCACCCGAACGAGGTGAGGTCAAATTGCTAGTATTATAAAGCAAAATAAATCCTAAATTTCGTTAGAAACCAAATCGCAATAATCAGATTATCGGATTTAATTAAACAAAGGGATATCGCGTGATAAGTTTCACCCACTTGGCCTAATTAGTACATATTAGCTTTATTATTATGGACACGTTAGTTTTTTTTGTTATACCTAATGTTTGACTTTCATATTAATTGAAATGCCTGCAAATATTATCTACTAGCAACTCACCCTCGCTTCGCTCGGGTTCGTCCCTAGTTACGTTTTAACATTTAGCTCAGAGATGAGATATTTTCCCGCAGTAAAAAGTATCCTATATGTTGACCCGGATAACCAGCTATCATGACACCAAATTTCATCAAAATCTGTCCAGTGGTTTTCCTGTGATGCGGTAACAGACAGACAGACAAAAATTCTAAAAACTATAGATTTGGCTTTTGTATCGATAATAAAGTCTATTTCAATAAGATTTTCCATAAAATATTTAATGTACAGATTCGGCTTAGTTACAATTTTATTATATGTGTACATATAAATAAATAGAATCGAAGTGTCTGTTTGTAATACAAAAATAACAGTTTTTTAACTAAAAGCATATGAAATTATAAGAAAAAAAAAAACAATTTTATCGATACAGAGGTCGAATCTATAGTTTTTATAATCTGTCTGTCTGGAACGCATCGCGAGAAAACCACTGGACAAATTTTAATGAAATTTGGTTTGATAATAGCTGGTTATCCGGGTCAACATATATGATACTTTTTACTGCGGGAAAATATCTCATCTCTGACAAATCCATACTAAACGTTAATACGTTACTAGGGAGTAGGGGGTAGGGACAAACCCGAGTAGAGCGAGGGTGAGTCGCTAGTTTTCTCTAAATCAGTTATAAGTTAGTTAGGTTATAATCAATTTCCAGGATTACTCATTGTTACCTACAAGAGGTTTCATAAGAAATAGGTACTAAAGGCATGTTATAAGTCCTACTAAAACGGCTTGTGTCACTGTCTATTACATTTCTGGTCTCTGGAACTAAATAACGGGATAGTGACAGGGCTTTTAATCCCACAAAAGAGGTTCCACGTGATAAGAAATAGGAGAAGGGCAGTTATTTTTTTTTTTAATGTTTTATTGTAGGATAGAGCATTCGAGTTAGGGTGAAAATTTACGTTTTTTTTTTATCATTTTATCCCGCAAATGGACTCGCAAAAGATAATACAAATGAATAATAAGCATATATTAATATATAAAATTCCCGTGTCAAGATGTTTGTCCGGGATGAACTCCGAAACTACTTATCTGATCTTAACGTGATTTTTTTTTTAAAATATGTGATTTGTTCCAACTTATAATATAGTATAGTTTTTTCGATTATTTTCTTTTGTTATTGCAATATTAACAATTTTCATAAATATATAATAAACTAGCGACTCACTCTCGCTTCGCTAGGTTGCTTTCCTAAACAAAATTAATTAATTAATTCGGTTTTAAATTTTTTTTCGTGGGACCCTATTTTTTGTTTTGAAATAAAAGTAGCCTAAATTACTCCTTATTACATCAGCTATCTGCCAGTGAAAGTCCCGTCAAAATCGGTCCAGCCATTTCAGAGATTAGCCGAAACAAACAGACAGACAGACAAAAATTGTAAAGAATGTTGTTTTGGTATATGTGTATACCGTGTATACATCCATATGCATTTAGTAAAAAGCGGTTATTTTAATATTACAAACAGACACTCCAATTTTATTAATCTTTATATATAATGAAGTTATAATGGTACTTAATTCCGCTTCGCCATCATTCATAGTATAATGTATAGAATGGAATTCTGTAGATCCTATCCCGAGTCGATAGTTTACAAAACAAATGTATTAAGATTTCTCCGCATTATGCAATTGTGACAAACGTTCGGACGAGTTGTTTGTAAATAATTACCTATTAGTACCTACTATACAAGTCACCGTGAAGGACGGTAGCGTAAAATCGTGTTTTTAGTGAAGTAATTTAAAGCCTATAAGCTATACATCCCGACTTTGCTCGCATTAGGATCGATTAAAGTGATAATTTTCTAAATATGTAGTATAAAATATTCGGTGTTTCCGTCTATTTGTCTTGTCTTTGAGCTATGTAATTTTAGGCGTTTTTAGCTTTATTGGAAGACTAGCGACTCACGCTTCTCTTGGGTTCGCCCCTAGCTTGCTTCCAATACAAACTTTCATCCCCATTTTCACCCCATTAAGGGACGACTTCCTGAATTAAAAGTATCCTATGCCTTTCCCAGGGTCTTAAACTACCTTCTTACCAAGTTTCATCTAAATAGGTTCAGTAGATCCAGAGATTACCCCCTAAAACTTCATAAATTCACAAACTTTACTTCTTTATAATATTAGTATAGATTTCTTTTGAAAGGGAGTACCTATCTATTTATCTATTTATATATATAAAATAAAAATGTTAATGTTTTTATGCATAATTACAAATCTCCGAATGTTTTTACCGATTGCTTTGAAATTTTGACACATAGTGTTTTCATATTGTACTAGAAAATCACTCTTGCATCGCTTGGGTTCGTCCCTAACTATGTTTTAACGTTTAGTATGGAATATGATAGACTATGTATTTTGACGTATCATCAATAGTTTTCTCTAATGAATTTTATACGCAAAATTGTACTAGATTGGTTTACATTATTGCAATTTTCTTAAGGATCTCTAATTTTTTTGAAAATACATTATAGCCTATGTTATATCCTGATAATTTAGCTTTCTGTTGGTGAAAAATTGGTTAGAAACGATCCAGTAGTTTCGGAGTTTATTTGGTACAAACAAACAAAAAAATGTTTCCTCTTTATATATTAGTATAGATAGATTAGTGACACATACTAGTGTATTCTTTTACTTTTGTGATATTTTCGAATACATATACATACATAAAGAATAAAGAAATCTCCATATTTTCAAAATTACGCGCGTGGTAGAGACATTGGTAGCGTTAAGAATTTACTAATAATGACTTATTAATTTTACTTCTAGCAAAAGATAAAAAAAAATATGATAAAGGTTATTCCTAATTATCAATATAAATGTCTACGCAACATGCTGTTTAAGCATTATATCATAAGCTACATTAATAAAAAAAAAACAATAATTTGTATACCTTATTTGGTATTACCTTTTTTGGTATTGAACCTGTTACTCCCGGCTTGATAAGCTATGCTTCTCTCAGACTCAGGCCACACAGACTTATTATTGTATGTATGTATTGTATTCAGCCCTTTTTAATGTCCCACTGCTGGGCACAGGTTTCCCTTCAATACGAACGGGATTAGGCCATAGTCCACCACGCTGGCCAAGTGCGGGTTGTCGGACTTCACATGTCTTTCGAAAACTTGCTAGGTTCACTCAGACATGCAGGTTTCCTCACGATGTTTTCCTTCACCGTATATTATTATATATTCTATCTGAATTATTGATAACTTTTGTATAAATCATTGTTGAAAAATGCATAGCTATAAAATATATTTAGTTAATCCACAAGAATGTATATGTGTATTATTTTATCGCTATCTTTTATCTAAAAAGATAAGTGTTGTTTTTGAATGTTACATGTATGTACTGACTGGACAGTTTTTATTTGTTACTAGAGAATAGTGGTCCAAACCATTATTGTGATTGATTCCTCATAATAATCGTTATATACTTGATTATTCAGCTGTCTTCAGACCAAAATCTGTAAAAGATCTTCTTTAAACCTGCATTACGAATTCACAGACACTTTAAAAAAATTATATATATATATAATATTAGTTAAATATACGACTATTAAAGTGATTTAAAATAACTTCAAGTGTAAATGAAAGTGTAAATAATGGAAGTGAAGTGTTCATTGTTTTAGCAAGTGTTTAGTGAAGTGACAAAATGAATAATAGTACTTTGCCACGGTTAAAACGAAGGGAGACGTGGAAGAGACGGAGTGGTGTAAGTTTATATGAGGAATTTCTTATTTATTTTATCATAAAAACAGGTTTTACTAGTTAATTTATATATTTTTTAATTTATATATTATTATTTTCTTAGGCACTTGACGGTTCTAAAGAAATTTGTTGTGTATCGCCATACTTCAAGTTTTTTAGTGATCAGTGAAATCGCATTATGGTCTAAGAGCCAGGGCAAAAAATACACATATTATTTGTTGTAGATACATATTTTGCGGTAGGATACAAACAATGAAAATTGAAATCTAATAAAGTAGTTTTAATAGACGTGTTGTTTTTAACATAAATAAAAATGCATGTGGCCAAATATTTTTGAGCAGTAGTGTATAACGAAAATAAAATTGTCCTATTGGGGCTGACTGACCAGCTCCGTACCCACATTTAACTGACTGACTGACATAGCCGTTATTTATGTGCAATATACAGGGTGGAACAAATCGATGGGACATGGAAGAAAAGTACCTTAAATATTGAAGTTATCAAGATTTACTCAAAGGAAACATTTCTTTATTTTTAAAAATAATAATAACTGCATTTAATTTTTTTTAAAAAAAGCTTGCCTGAACCGGGAATTGAACAAAATAAAAATGCAAAAAAGGACACCGTCACTATTTTATTGAATTAATCGATAGGTCTATGGTAAGAATAAAATCTCTCGAACAAACATTGCGTCTTAGAATTAAAGAAAACGATGAAAACTTACAAATTATACATATCGACTCTAACATCGTGGAACAAAAGCATAAGACATGGAAGAAAAGTGTTTTAAACACTGAAAATATCAAGTTTCACTCCAAAGAAACATTATTTTATTTTTAAGAATATGATAAACTGGATTTAATTTTTTTTTAAAAGAGGTGACCCGAACCGGTAATCGAACAACAAAATATGCAAAAAGGTACACCGTCACTGTTTTATCGAATTAGTAGATAGACAGGATGAAATGTTTCCAACGAAAATTGTATGTTACAATTGAAAACGATGAAATCTTACAATTTATACATACATGTCGACTCTAATTAACATTGTGGAACAAACGCATAGAAAGTGGAAAACACTTTTCTTCAGTTTTCTACAATTTTCGTCGATAAAATAGTAACGGTGTACCTTTTCGCATTTTTCGCTGGTTCGATTACCGGTTCAGGTCCTCTTTAAAAAAAAAAAAACCAGTTTATCATATTCTTATAAATAAAATAATGTTTCTTTGGAGTGAAACTTGATATTTTCAGTGTTTAAAACACTTTTCTTCCTTGTCTTATGCTTTTGTTCTACGATGTTAGAGTCGATATGTATAATGTGTAAGATTTCATCGTTTTCTTTAATTCTAAGACGCAATGTTTGTTCGAGAGATTTTATCCTTACCATAGACCCTATCGATTAATTCGATAAAATAGTGACGGTGTCCTTTTTTGCATTTTTATTTTGTTCAATTCCCGGTTCAGGCAAGCTTTTTTAAAAAAAAAATAAATGCAGTTATTATTATTTTTAAAAATAAAGAAATGTTTCCTTTGAGTAAATCTTGATAACTTCAAAATTTAAGGTACTTTTCTTCCATGTCCCATCGATTTGTTCCACCCTGTATAATCTGTATAACAATTTTTAGCCTTCGTAAATTCATTTCATTACCACTGTAATCACGACACGTTTGATAGTATATATATGTGATGCCTGTTCTACAATTCGCTGGACTGATCGCGGTATGTGTGTGTACACAATTACTTTGACCAACTGTTAAAAAATCAGCTGTAGTAAACAAAGAGCATTTTTTGCCCTGGCTCTCTCTCTATTATTTTACTTTTTAACGATTTTACGTACGTCATATGACTTTTTAAATTTTCCCTTTCCATAATAATATGATAACTAGTGACTCACCCTCGTTCCGCTCGGGTTCGCCCCTAGCTACGTTTTAGAGTTTAGTATTGATTTCTCAGAAATGAGATATTTTCCCGCAGTAAAAAGTGTCCTATATGTTGACCATCACGCCGGCCATGTGCGGATTGACGGACTTCGCATGTCTTTCGAAAACTTGCTAGGTTTTCTCAGACATGCAGGTTTCCTCACGATGCATTCCTTTACCGTAAGGCAAGTGGTAGGTAATCATGTTAGAAATGATTCGCACATGAAAATATCAGAGGTGCGAGACCCGGGATTTGAACCCGCTTCACTCGGTTTCCCAAGCGAGCGCGTTACCACTAGGGTTACCACTTCCTTCGAGTATAATATATCACGCATGTGTATATATTTTTTTAAATCTAATAGTTTGGTTATGTATAAAATATTTTCGACGCCCACGCCTAAGTCTCATCCTATTATTCGTAAGGTGATATCATAATGACATCATGAAGGTTACTCGATTAGTGCATTTTTATAAATATGCATAGGATTTACTACTTCTTTTTAATTGTTTATAAAAGATTTATCTACTTACATATAGCGTTTATCTTGGTTTTTTTATCTCAATCTTATTCAACCCTTATTAACTGCTGGGGGTGGGTTTTTCGTTAAAGCGAGGTGGATCAGGCCATAGTCCACCACGCTAGCCAAGAGCGGGTTGACAGTCTTTTTCCTTCTTCTCGAACTTCTAGAAATGTTGTTAGGTTCTCTCAGACCTGCAGATATCTTCACGATGAATTGTGTGTGGAAGGAATGAATGAAATTGAATGAAATGTTTTTTTTTTTAATTTGTTTGGAGAGAACTTTAAGTTGATATTAAAATGTCATGGTGTTTATTTAACGGTTAGTATTGAATAGCAATAGGCTATATATGAATGTATGTTATACATGTACATACATAGGTATAGTCTATAGAGAAGTAGGTTAATACTTTAAAAATTAAAAAAATATCTCTTACTTCAGAAATGATTTGTTCTCCATACAAATTTCCACCCTTTTCCCCAAAAGGGGTGATATCCGTGATAGAAGCTATCGTATTACCTTCCCAGGGACTCAAACTATCTCCATACCAAACAACTAAATCGTCCAGCAGATTAATCGTGAGAAAGTAACAGACAGACAGACGAACTAGAGTTACTTTATAATATTAGTATGGATAAAACGTGGTGTGCATGAGCCCTATTGCAGTGTTTTATCACATAATAATACACTTTCCTGTAACCGTGAAGGTTAGTTAGTTTATAGGGCAAACAACATTCCCATTTTGGTACTAAGGTCAATTAGTCTTCATTCTGAATCATTACGGTTTAACCAATTATACAGAAAAGTGTGGTTGTGTTTTAAACATTGTTTTACATATCTAAATAAAAATTTGGGAACCACTGGACCGATTCGGTTCTTGTATATAAATGTTCGTAATAGTCCGAATAAAGTATTTTAAGGAACAAAATTAGAAAAATTGAACGAAAAATGAGAAAGTTTGGGAGTAACTGGAAAGGGAAATTTTGTATGACCTCAAAGATCATAAAAAGATTTGAAGAAAATTGGAATAAGACGGCGTCTGTCAGTTTATAATAAAAATTAATTTACAAAATTAAAAAAACCGACTAGGTATAAAGTGAAATGAAAAGATGCGAACAAGTTGACGAAGGAACATAATATTACGCAGTCGGAGACATACATACACTTAGCAAGACTCGTACTACTCGACCATGACTTCTTAGTGGAAATCGAGTCTGCGATTAACGCTTTGATAGTAATACCTTCAGTTTAAATATTACTAATACAGATGTTTTGCTTCTTGAATGATACGTTTGGCTCAGTATGTAATGAACCTACTTGCTGTGCCAGCGGTCGTGGATTCGAGTTCCGCTGGGGCATTCATTTGTGTGATGAACACGAATGTTTGTATTCCATTCGTGGTGTTTATATTTATAATATGTATGTATGTATTAAAAATTATATATGTGTAGTGTATAAACTAACTCAAGCCTCGTAGCTTATTATGGAACTAGATGGTGTTGAGTGTTAATGTCTCAACATATTTTATTTATATTTAACGTCCCAACATATATTCAAATAATACAAAATAATACGTCAGTAGTCAATATTTATCCTCATACAAAAGACATAGTAAAGTGACGCAATCACTTACTCATGCGCAGGCGCAGCATGGTCAATAGGAAGGTCGTTGAGTTACAATGTAAGATAGGACACATTAACCCTGACCATCTTCTAACGTGCCTCTATACATATAAAATTACATGTCCTGACTGACTAACTGATTCTTTTATCAACGCTTAGATTAAACCAGTAAGCTGGGTCAAACAAACTTCCGACCCCGTTTATTACCCCTTTAGGGGTTGAATTTCTAGAAACCCCTTAGCGAAAACTCTCTCTATGAGGAATCTACCAGCCTTTCAAGTTTGTAGTATTTATACTTTCTGAGGTTTCGGGATTAATTAAAGAACAGTGTTCCCCTCGTATTGAATGGAAGCCCGTGTCCAGCAGTAAAACGTAAAAAAGGGTTGAAAACACTAACACGAGGATACACATTTTGCTTGTATATTCAAGTATACATCCACTTAGTTAAAAACCGGTCAAATCGGCCCTTGCTATATTTGAGAGTGCTCTACAGTCTAAACGGATAGCTTAGATCTTATCTTAGAATCACTTAGTCTATTTAAATGAATCCTAGTTATTTTCTTAATTTGGACTATACATTAAATAACTGTTTAAGTAAAATGAAAATCGCGTTCAAATTTACTTTAAAAATTCTTAATTTCCATTCACTCCATCGTTAGAACTGCGATGAACGATATTGTAACTTTCATTGCACTAATTTTGAATTTAAGCTTAAAATATTATGTACTAGCGACTCACCCTCGCTTCGTTCGGGTTCGTTTCTAGCTTGCTTCTCCATACAAACTTTCATCCCCATTCTCACCCCCTTAAGGGATGATTTCCGGAATAAAAACTATTTCACTCACTAACTTTTCATATCATTAGATTTAAAAAAAACTTATTGTAGTAGTTTTTTTTCTTTTAATTTTCCTCTATACAAAATTTGTCTTGACAATAACAAACACAAAAAAAAAAGAATTATCCAATTTGGTGCAGTCGATCGGAAGTTATGCGTACATACATTTCGGTGATTCATTTTTATTTATATAGAAAAATATTTTCTATTTTAAAGTTGTCTATCTATATACACTGGGTTACAGTGTCGTTCGTTGAAATTCTCGAAATATCTATCGCTGGAAGGTCAAACAATAGTAAGAAATGTTATTACTTTTAGCCATATGTATATGTACTAGCGACTTACCCTCGCTCCTCTCGGGCTCGTCCGTAGATGCTTAGCTAACCAATATTGCTATATATAATAGGTAAACAACCCAACTAACCTAACAGTGGTTTATGTTTTACTCCATGACATGGTCTATATTAGTACTAAATTTCAACCAAATCCAGCCGTTTTAACGTTAAGGAGAAATAAGCATACACACACGACTACCTTTAAGCAAACCCGCGAGCAAAAGCTAGTGTAGTGATATTTATATCGTAAGAAAGAGAAGGATATGTGATCTGTCTCGCGGATGAAAATGCGGGAGGTTATGTCATTAGCGTCATGATCAATTGAGTGTGTGCTCAGGCGCCGGTGCTGTATTCATAGTTTATGACCAAACTTGGAATATTATTGTATAGTTTTTACTATTTATATTGCTTTAATAACCCTCGTATTGAAAGGAGGCCCACGCCCAGCTGTGGGACGTTAAAAAGAGCTCAATACGAATACTTGCATAATTGCTTTGACAGTTATCAAGTGGTTTGCATGTAGGTTGCTTATTTGAGTTTAGTTTACTTTATTTGTTTTTTAATTTTTAACTTATTGAGCATAAAATACTAAAAGATTAACTAAACTAACTTAATAGTTCATTACATTTTGACTTTGACATTCTCGAATCTAAGCTGTCATACAGTCGAAAATTAGACAAAAATACATCTTGTCTTAATGTAAAAATTTAGTCAAAAAACAGCTTAAGTAAATACTGTGGAGGTTATGAAATAAATATAAAAAGAAATAATATAATAGCGCATGTGAAGACGCTAGCAAAAGCAAGTAGTGTAATATAAATTCACGTCCATACTATGAATATCGCAACGTTTAATCGACGCAGGCGCATAATAATTTAACATTGTGAATACAGTGCTCGTTTCATATTGGCTATTTAAAGTTGTGTTTTACGGTTAAATATTTTTTTTATTGTTTTTTTTTTTTTTATTTAAAAGTTGATAGTGGTGATGATTTTAAATATATGAGTAAAGTGATAAATGGATGCCATGTGGGATATGTTCACTGTAAGTTAAAAATGGATACTGGTTAAAATTAAGTAATAATAGTGTCTAGATTCCTCGCGTGTTTATAATATTAAGGAAGTTGTCAGAAGGGGCGATGTTTACGACTTAAACCACATATAGCCTCATATAGTATGGGAACCCAAGAGGGGATTATTGGAGTTACTCAAGCGTGGCAGATTAACATAAGGGGGGATATCTTGCACTCTGTTGAGTACCTCCACCATAATACAAGTCCTATATATAAGTCGCGCATCTAGGGCAGCCGATCAAAATATTTTTTAAGGTAAAAATACTTGAAACCGTCAGGTTAAGGTATGGTGCGCTAATTACATCCTGAAAAATGTGCAATTCAATAATCTGCCGATTTGCACAATACGAAGAGGCAAAAATCGACAATAAAGTTTATGTACGAAAATGTTCATAAATTATTAATCTTTCTAGATAACCTTTCTTTGTAAGTACTATTGACTAAAAACTGTATCAAAATCCGTTCAGTAGTTTCTGAGGTTAAACTGAACAAACACAAAATTCAGCGAAGCGAGGGACTTTAATCCCATCTATACATATTATAAAATTGTAACTAAGCCGAATCTGTACATTAAATATTTTTTGAAAAATCTTATTGAAATAGACTTTATTATCGATACAGAAGCAAAAACTATAGTTTTTAGAATTTTTGTCTGTCTGTCTGTCTGTTACCGCATCACGGGAAAACCACTGGACAGATTTTGATGAAATTTGGAAAGATGATAGCTGGTTATCCGGGTCAACATATAGGATACTTTTTATTGCGGGAAAATATCTCATCTCTGAGCTAAACGTTAAAACGTAACTAGGGACGAACCCGAGCGGAGCGAGGGTGAGTTGCTAGTAAATATTATAAATGCGAAAGTTTGGATGGATGGATGTTTGTGAGTCAATCACACCAGAACGGTTGAACGGATCTGAATGACATCTAATACAGAGATAGGTTATAGCACATAGGTTACTTTTTATCCCGGAAAAATGTACGGTTCCCGTGGGATATCAGTACTAACCGATAAAACGTACCTAGGGACGAACCCGAGCAAAGCGAGGGTGAGTCGCTAGATCATAATACCTATACAATGAAGTTGCTTTATTGTGACTCAAACTTAATATATACCTACAACTAGCAACTCACCCTGGCTTCGCTCGTGTTCGTCCCTAGTTACGTTTTAACATTTAGCTCAGAGATTAAATATTTTCCCGCAGTAAAAAGTATCCTATATGTTGACCCGGATAATCAGCTATCATCATACCAAATTTCATCAAAATCTGTCCAGTGGTTTTCCCGTGATGCGGTAACAGACAGACAGACAGACAGACAAAAATTCTAAAAACTATAGATTTGGCTTCTGTATCGATAATAAAGTCTAATTCAATAAGATTTTCCAAAAAATATTTGATGTACAGATTCGGCTTAGTTACAATTTTAAAATACGTAGGTATAGATTAAAAAAGATAAAAAAAAAATATGACGTTTCTAATTAAAATTATCTACGTTAATATATATTCACACAATATACTATTTGCTATCTAGTATGCTGTTTACTTAAGAAATGGCGGATACATTTTTTTTTCTTTCACGCGGCATCTGAAAAACCGATAAACCGGTAAAAAGTAGCTTAATTAATCTATTATTTCTTCGCTTCTAAATATCTACATTGTTATCTAGCTATGAAGGAATTCTTTAAATCTGCCTGTACTACCAGAGATTTGAGGGTTCAAACAAACAATCTCTTTAATATAATTAGCGACTCACCCTCGCTTCGCTTTGGGTTCATCCTTAGACAAAAACAAATCATTTTTTGGGATGATATATAGCCTATATAGCCTTCCTTAGTCAACGGGCTATCTAATGCAAAAAGAATTTTTCAAATCGGATCAGTAGTTCCTGAGATTAGCGCGTTCAAACAAACAAACAAACAAACAAACAAACAAACAAACAAACAAACTCTTCAGCTTTATAATATTAGTATAGATTAGTATATATGGGTACATACATTACGGTATTTTCCCGTAGGATTTCAATCGTTATATTTACTTGTCTACATATAAAATGTGTGAATATGTTAATTTATTTTTATCAATGATGTCATCACAATGAGTTAAGTGCACGTACACTTGTGTTAAGTGAAATGATTAACAGATGTTTACATCTTACTATTTTTTATATATTTAGATCATAGGAAGACACGTTTGGCTCAGTTTGTAGGGGTCTTATTTGTTGTGCCAGCGGTCGCGGGTTAGAGTCCCGCTGGGGGCATTCATTTGTGTGATGAGCACCAATGTTTGTACTCCACTGTGGGTGTTTATATTTATAATATGTATGTATTTAAAGTTATATACGTGTAGTGTATCAACAATCTGGTATCCATAACACGCGCCTTTGGGTTCCTCTGACCACTGTCTAGTTAGTGCTACTGTGCCATATGTCACTCCCCCACGTCCTGTGGAGGTGAAGCGACGGTTATGGCACTACTCATCAGCAGATTGGGATGGCTTACGTGATTTCTTTGCGTCTGTCCCTTGGTCATCACGCTGTTTTGGTGAGAGAGATCCGTCTGAGAGTGCACTCGCCATCGCTGACGAAATACTGTTGGGAATGGAATACTATATTCCCTTCAGTGATGTTGTCGGCGGGAGTAGAGTTCACCCTTGGTTCAACCGCGAATGTACCGTTGCAGTAGAGTAGAAACAATCGGCTTATCGTCCTTGGACAAGGGCCCGCTCCTTTCGTGATCCCAATGTCAAATCTCTCAAAACTGCCTATAATGCGGCTACCAAAGCATGCAAGAGGGCTTACATTAGAGCAGATACTCAGCGCGTAGCACGATTTGGTCAAGAACTTCTTTCGCACCCTACGGGAAGCCGTAGCTACTGGCGACTGACCAAAGCCGTGCAACGCAACTTCTGCCAGCCTTCGCTGCCCCCGCTTCGATATCCTGATGGATCTCTGGCCCATGACGCACAGGAAAAAGCAAATTTATTGGCCTCTCTCTTTGCGGCCCATTCCCATCTCGATGACTGTGGTGCCCAACCTCCCACTATACCCTATTGCGGCACAACAATGCCTGATATCCAGATTAGGCAGCGTGATGTACGGGCAATACTACAGTCGATCGACACCCGGAAAGCAAGTGGTCCTGATGGTATCCCAGCGATTGTACTCAAACATTGTGCAGCTCTGAGTTAGCTCCAGCATTAACGCGCCTATACCGAACCTCCTATTCTTCGGGGATTGTGCCGAAGGCTTGGAAGGTGGCGAACGTTCAGCCGATCCCTAAAAAAGGTGACCGATCTGAAGGCTTAGACAAGTGGCAAACGCTCCATATCGATTCTTCGATAAACGCTAACGCCTTGGCAATTTCCATAACAATTTGGACGTAGTCATGGTTTTGTTTGTGAACCTCATCTTGACATTGTGAAATGCACTAAAATTTAAACGTATACGAGCAACACATAGGATTTTTAGGATTTCTTTATCAAAAATTCACTAATTATAAGGATTATTTCGCCTAGCAGTCTTTTCTACAATAACAATAAATACAATAAATAATATATATTTGTCAGACAATGACAACGGTTACCATGACAACAATTAGTCAATTAGCCAATTACAAATGCGATACGTTGAGTCAAATTTGAAGTCGTAAACATATGTCAGTCCCATACATTGATTACTTTATTCTACTAGCGTTTATGCCACTTGTCTAGGCCCTCTGACCCGGCTAACTATCGACCTATAGCCATCACCTCGGTACTCTGTAAGGTGTTCGAGCGGATCATAAACTCACAACTCGTCCGCTACTTAGAGGATCACTCCCTTATCAACGATCGTCAATATGGCTTTCGACCAAAACGTTCGACGGGTGATCTTCTAGCTTTGATGACGCATCTATGGGGTGAGGCTATGGACAAACATGGCGAATCGATGGCCGTTAGCCTTGATATCTCGAAAGCCTTCGATAGGGTTTGGCACCGTTCTCTTCTTTCCAAGCTTCCGGCCTACGGTCTACCTCCTTGCTTGTGCGACTGGGTGGCTGACTTCCTGCATGAGCGCAGTATCCGCGTTCTCTGCGATGGACAAGCTTCTAGCTTCCTACAGGTGAATGCTGGTGTGCCTCAGGGGTCTATCCTATCACCAACACTCTTTCTTCTGCATATCAATGACATGTTATCCCTTGGTAACATTCATTGCTATGCGGACGATAGCACTGTCCATGCTCGATACTTTGGCCATCCCGCCGCAAATCGAACCGAGATCGAGAATAGGAGAACTGAACTTGTCAGTGAGCTCGACGATGTCTTGTACCGCGTTTCAGAATGGGGTTCAAAGAACCTGGTCGAGTTCAATGCCAAGAAGACGCAGGTATGCGCGTTCTCGGCTAAAAAATCTCCATTCCTTTGTCCTCCCTCTCTTCAGAACACACGCCTTACGATGCAGGATGGCATCAACATCCTCGGAGTTAACATCCGTAGCGACCTGAACCAAAAAAGCCATATCGAGAGTGTCATTTCGTTAGCGTCACGTAAACTCGGGGTCCTAAACAGGGTGAAGCGGTTCTTCTCGCCTGAGCAGCTATGTCTTCTGTACAAGACTCAAGTGCGCTCATGCGTTGAGTACTGCTCCCACCTCTGGGATGGCTCTGCTAAGTACTTGTTAGACGCTCTTGATAGACTTCAACGCCGCGCTGTCCGCATAATTAATAAAGCTGAGGCTACTCAATACCTTGAATCTCTGCAATTGCGTAGAGATGTTGCTTCACTAGCCGCTTTTTACCGCCTATATTACGGCGAGTGTTCTGAAGAGCTCTTCCATCTTATACCCTCCTCTCCTTTCCTCTCCAAGACCACACGTGCTGGTCAGAAATTCCATCCTCACACGGTACTACCCATACCATCTCGTACCAAAAGGTTTGGTAATTCCTACCTGTGCCGCACTATTAGGAAATGGAATTCACTACCGTCTCACGTGTTTCCCTCCTCCTACAATCCTGGGTCTTTTAAACGGAGCGTGAAAAAGCACATATGCGGGTCGACGAGGTGAGGTTGATCGGTACCGAGATCATATCCCGGAACCGATGGACTTCATTCCTGGACTCCACTGTCGCTTACCATCAGGCGTCATGGAGTCATCTTGTCGAACAACAAATAAAAAAAAAAAAAAAAAAACAAGCCTCGTACCTTACCATGGAACTAGATGGTGCTGTGTGTCAATGTCCCAACATATTTATTTATTCTCTAATGGTTAGCGGGGTAAAGATAAAAAATTGCTTATACTATATGTCCTTATGATGCAATGTCAATGCAATTTCATCGAAATCTGTTTAGGTGTTTTAACGTTAACAAACATACAGTCAGTTTAACTTTTATTATTAGGTATATTAATTGAATGATTGACGTTTTTTGTACCCGCGACCGCTAGCACAGCAAGTAGGGTCACTGCAAACTGAACCAAACGTGTCGTCCACGTGTGTGAAGTCGCGGTAATCAAGTAGTCTGTAGTAAACAATGCGGAATAGACTTAGATCATTTGTTTGGTCATCACTTGGAATGTATTCACGAACGGCACGTGATTATTGACGTATTATTTCGTATTGCCCGATAAATGCTAAACGATTATAGCATACATATACGTATACAAGTAAATATTTCTTTTACTTCCCAACTTCGGACTATTTTTGAGAAATTCTGGCTAGAAACTTAATAACTGTACTTGGCCCGAACCTGGACTCGAACATAGAACCTCCGGATTTTTTCGCGCATTTATTTCGATTTTTGATTCTGTACGTTTCGAATGCTTTACAGCAATCGTGGTCACTGGAGAGTCTTAAGGTTTAAGACGTTTCAAAGGTTATTATTTAGTTGTTACAGACAGTACCTAGGAAAGTATGTCAATTGAGTGCTGGTGTCACCTATCCAATTATTATGTAGATAATGACAACTCAGTTAAAAAAAAAATGTTGGGACATTAACACATAGCACCATCTAGTTCCATCGTAAGCTACGAGGCTTGTGTTATGGATATTAGATAGTTGATACACTACATATATATAACTTTGAAATACATACATTTTATAAATATAAACACCCATGACTGGAGTACAAACATTCGTGTTCATCACACAAATGAATGCCCCCAGCGGGACTCGAACCCGCGGCCGCTGGCACAGCAAGTAAGGGTCACTACAAACTAAGCCAAACGTGTCGTCAATTAGTTGTCATCTTCACATTTTACATATCACGCTGCATCACAATGTGTGACTTTTTACGTCGCGTCGTAGAAAAAGAAGATCTATTTATGTCTATGCCATTGCCCTTTAAAAATCTGTAATCAAACTCTAAGTATGAATTGCGCCAAATTCGATAAGCTGATTAAAATACAATAGAGTTGGTCGTCTAAAGAGATTAGTTTTCCTTATAACGTTTTAGTAAAAGAATAATATATTTTGTACTAGCGTCTCACCATCGCTCTGCTCGGGTTCGTCCCTACTTACGTTTTAACTTTTAGTATAGATTTCTCAGAGATGAGATATTTTCCCGCAATAAAAAGTATCCTATATGTTGACCCGGATAACCAGCTATCATCATACCAAATTTCATCAAAATACCTCTAGTGGTTTTTCCGTGATGCGGTAACAGACAGACAGACAAAATTTTTAAAAACTATAGATTCGGCCTCTGTATCGATAATAATATCTATTACAACAGGATTTTCTAAAAAAATATTTAATGTACAGATTCGGCTTAGTTACAATTTTATTATATGTATAGGTGATTATTATTGAATGTTTGTTTTATTTCGAAAAAGTTTTCGATTTGGCTGTACCGATTGTGATCTTTGTCGACTTTGAAACTATTTTGATGTCTATTTTTTGGGATACAATTTTTAAAATGTCGTTTCTCTTATTTTAAGCAATAATAATAATAAAAGCCTTTATTGTATACGCAAAAAGAAGACGTAAACAATACAGTGATAGGAAAATTTACAAGAGGCGGCGTTATCGCTAAAAGAGCGATTTCTTCCAGGCAACCTTTAGGTGTAGGAAATAGTACTAACAATAAGATAGAAGGGGCGCGAATAATATACATACAGATAATACAAAATTTATAATGTATTTATAAATATGGACATGTATGCGTATCATACAAATACAGTATAATAAATACAACATACACATATAAATAAATTTCTTTTAAACTTATATTTCTGGGCCTCAAGTCTGCTATTTTACATGAATTGTCATTATGGAACAATGCAATTTTAATTCAATTACCATTGGTCCAAAATTTCGTAGTCTACTAAATTTACAACGGTCGATCATTGGTCTTGTCATTGGATTGTAGTTGAATTGTAGTTGGCTTGTAGTGGAAAGGGAATCGGTATTGCCATTAGTTCAAAAAGCGTTCGCCGAAATGAGTTTTAGGCTAGGTTCGATTATATATGTTATCAATTTATATTTTAAAGACTAAGCATTATGTAAAATGATCATAAAAAGCTAAAAAGATAAATTTTAAGTGTAATCTAAACAATAAAACGTTCAAAATAAATAAGTTTCATCTGTAACTGTTGCATTGACATTAAATGTCAATATCATTTGATAGGTCAATTTGTTCGTGGTCGCGTAAAAATCCTCAATTATGGTCCTATTGGAGCAAATTTCTGCATTGCTGGACTTCTTGGAGAGCCAGCCCGAGCTAGCGCTCGGCCACTATAATCGTAGCATCGAAGGTTGCAGCCTAGCGAAGTGGCGTTGGGTGGAGTGCGCCCAAATTTTAATTTCTACAAGTTGTTTCGGGAATTCGATTCATGTCTACAAGTTGTTTCGGGAATTCGTGTTACGAACCGTCTCGAATGCAAGTTCAATGAGGTCTGTTAAGATAGCAGTGAAAGGTTAGCAGAATCAATCGAAACCTACATGGTATTTTGAAAAAAAAAAAAAGTTACTGCTATCTTAACGTTAAGCTAGCAGTAAACTCGCGGGATCGGCACGGATTAAATGCAATTATACATCAGAATTTGTTGCTAATTTGTTGCTGACAAATAGTGTAAGAAAATTTGAAAAAAACCTAGAATTGGCTAGACCTGGAGACCTGTAGCCGTGTCCATGCTATCTTAACATAGAGTTTTTGGTAACAAGGTGATGGCATGGATTTTGTTGCTGTTCGCAAATAACATCAGGACACCCCAAAGAGCCAGCAACAAAATATAAACTAAAATTCTGCTACACCTGGAGACCTGTAGCCGTATCCATGCTACCTTAACAAGCACTTTTTTTAACAAGACGATGACATGGATTTTGTTGCTAATCGTAAATAACATCAGGACACTCCAGAGAGCAAGCAACAAAATAAAAACTAAAAACCTGCTAGACCTGGAGACCTGTAGCCGTATTATGCTATATTAACATGCACTTTTTTTAACAAGACGATGGCATGGATTTCGTTGCTAATCGCAAATAACATGAGGACACTCCAGAGAGCCAGCAACAAAATAAAAACTAAAAACCTGCTACATTAATTGACCGGGCCATTAATTGACCGGGTCACTAATTGAACGGGCCATTAATTGACAGGGCCATTAATTGACCGGGTCACTAATTGACCGGGCCATTAATTGACCGGGTCACTAATTGACCGGGCCATTAATTGACAGGGCCATTAATTGACCGGGTCACTAATTGACCGGGCCGTTAATTGACCGGGCCGTTAACTGGCCGGGCCGTTAACTGGCCGGGCCGTTAACTGGCCGGGCCGTTAACTGGCCGGGCCGTTAACTGGCCGGGCCGTTAACTGGCCGGGCCGTTAACTGGCCGGGCCGTTAATTGGCCGGGCCGTAAATTGGCCGGGCCAGTAATTGACCGGGCCACTAATTGACCGGGCCACTAATTGGCCGGGCCATTAATTGACCGGGCCATTAATTGATCGGGCCATTAATTGACCGGGCCATTAATTGGCCGGGCCATTAATTGGCCGGGCCATTAATTGACCGGGTCATTAATTGACCGGGCCATTAATTGATCGGGCCATTAATTGACCGGGCCACTAATTGGCCGGGCCATTAATTGACCGGGCCATTAATTGACCGGGCCATTAATTGGCCGGGCCATTAATTGACCGGGCCATTAATTGACCGGGCCATTAATTGACAGGGCCATAAATTGACCGGGCCATTAATTGACCGGGCCATTAATTGACCGGGCCATTAATTGACCGGGCCATTAATTGACTGGGCCATTAATTGACCGGGCCATTAATTGACCGGGCCATTAATTGACCGGGCCATTAATTGGCCGGGCTATTAATTGGCCGGGCCATTAATTGGCCGGGCCACTAATTGACCGGGTCATTAATTGACCGGGCCATTAATTGACCGGGCCATTAATTGACCGGGCCATTAATTGACCGGGCCATTAATTGACAGGGCCATTATTTGACAGGGCCATTATTTGACCGGGCCATTAATTGACCGGGCCATTAATTGACCGGGCCATAAATTGACCGGGCCATTAATTGACCGGGCCACTAATTGGCCGGGCCATTAATTGACCGGGCCATTAATTGACCGGGCCATTAATTGACCGGGCCAT